>CM042844.1:51637362-53017362 GCA_023653725.1 Bungarus multicinctus
ATACAATGATTTCTCACTTCCCATCTGTGTTAGAGTCATATCTTATACATAATAACGTTGCTTGGTCCCTTTTGTATGGAGAAAACTCCTTGTGACTGTTTATAAGCTCAAAGTCAGAGTGTCTTTTTAGGAGCAAGCAGAGATAAGGATTGAAAATCTGTCCACGTGATCACAATAGGTTGCCATAAACAGTTGTAAAGCTTCATTCGGCTTTTTAAATTTAAATGTGCTCTTCTGTATTTATGTTTTATATATTATAGAAATATTTAAGAAACATATCTTTATTGTTTAAAATGTATCAGCTAAATTAAAAAGATTGAGATTTACAAAAGAAAGAAATCTGAAATGTTTGTAGTGTAATATATTTATTGACACCCAGGATCTTATAAACCAATTTGGTATACGAGTTAAGGTACCAGGCTGTCTGACCTGGGGCGTGGCACAAAGGCAACCCAGCCAGATAATAAGTAGAGCTCCCTTTATTAGCTCCAACTTTGCCCCCAGGGACCCGGTTACCTTCCGATCTGGAGAAAAACTCTCCCACGAACCTGCACCAGCCTTTGGCTACAGATATTCAGTCCAAACGTTGTAAACTGAAAATACAAACTATAAATCCAGCAAGGCAAAATAAGGTAATAAATCCGGCAGAGCAAGATATGGCATTCCAGAAATGAAGTAACAAGGCAATAAATCAAACCAGTTGGGAGGATGCCAGGAACTCATAACAGCAGCCCATACAAGATAAACTTAATGTTTGTTCCAGACAAACGTCCCTCCCAATTGGTTTTCCTTTAAACTCCCTTCCCAGGTGTGCCTTGTGAAGGGAATCAGAGCCCTTTCCTCCCTTATAAGCCACGCAACCCATGTTGCTCTCTTCTATGTTCTTCCCTGTGTGCCCTAGGATGAAGAAGGAGTGGACCTTGGTTTTCCTTTGAAGTCCCTGCCCCTTGTTCTACCTCTTCCCTGCTCTGCCCAGCTGACTTTGTTTGCCCTTCCCCAGTTTCCTCCACAGCCAACAGAGCCACTCTCCTGTTCCCTGACAGCTGTTTGTCTCTGACAAGGGCATGACACAGGCTAGAAATTGGGAGAACATGAGTTCTAGTTCTGCCTTAGCACAAAACCAGCTGGGCGATTTTGCATCAGTCACACTGTCTCAACCCTAGCTAGGAAGGAGACAATGGCAAACTACTTCCAAAATCTTGTCATAAAATCCTGCAGGGACAGTCTTACAATATATGTGGTGTATGTTTCTGCAACCTGGAGAACAACTGTCAATGCATTTGACAGATACTGGACTTGCAAGCGTTTGGATTCTTGAGAACAAGTTTTATATAATTGAAGAAAAAAAATTCCTTCTGGAGAAAAATCAGTGTTTCAGATAGTCACAAGTATAGGAATTTCTTGCATTGTGTATATTTTTCTTTTCATTTCTTGCAGTTGATGTATTTTTCTTTTACTTCAAACGAAAATGATGAATCTAGTCTAACATTTATAGATGAAAACTATTGGATGGTGCATTTATTAGTGTGTTAGGTGCATGCATTTGCTATTTTATTTTTCATAATTCCAAATGGTATTCATATGGTCATATGCTCTTAACTTACAGATATTTGCCCATCACCCACACCCACTTCACCCGTACATTCCTAGAGCTCAGTATCCGACCAAGGTAAGGAAATCTTTCAATACATTGCTTAAACATTGATGAAGCCTCAGAACATGTTTAAAATATAATCCATTGTCTAAACTTTCCTTTTCAGCCATTATTCATAGGTTACAGTTGTGCTATTTCTAATATGAACAAGTATTTCTAAATAATCCAGAATGTTAGATGAGAATTAAATATATTGGTAATACAGGTAGTCCTAGACTTACAACAGTTCATTTAGTGACCACTCAAAATTACAACAGCACTGAAAAAAGTGACTTATGACCATTTTTCACACTTTCAACCTTTGTCATATCCCCATGATCATGTAATCAAAATTCAGATACTTGACTACTGGTTCATACTTATAATCGTTGCTGTTTACCAAGGTCATGTGATCACCTTTTGCAACCTTTTGATAAGCAAAATCACTGGGGAAAGCCAGATTCACTTAACAATCATGTCACCAACTTACCAACTGCAGTGATTCACTTAACAATTGTGGCCAGAAAAATCATAACATGGGGCAAAATTCACTTAACAAATGTCTCACTTAACGAAATTTTGGGCTCAATTGTGATCATAAGTCGAGGACTATCTGCATATGTCTTGGGATTTAAATACACATGTGGCCTTGCAGCTGCTTGTTCCTAACTATGAAATAGAAGATATTTTGCAGAAAAGGGAGAAATTGGAATGCCGAAGTAGAATGCCTGGGCATAACTATTTTACTTTCTCTCATGATCAGTGAACTGAAAGAGGAAAGCAAAGCGGCCTTGAATGCTGAAAATGACAGCCCAGAAGAAACTCTGAAAGCTGGGCAGATGGTGACATGCTATGTTCAGAAGGTGAGATCTAGAATTTCTCAACATCTGTACACTGGAGATTTTTTCTTTTTGCCTTTTAATTTTGAATAAAAAACAATGAGAAATGTATTGTTAATGAAATAGTAATAATTTGCATCTTTTCCTCCAAAATTATTACTTTAAAGAGTTAGGAGTTAAGAGTTTTACTTATTACTTTGTCTTATGAGCATATGTGTGTGTGAGATTAAGTGCAGGTAATGCTGAAATTCTCAAAAGGATTTTAGAACCTGTGGTTGGAGGTTATGTTGATGAATTATCTGTCTTTTTCCAAGGAAATGCTGACATGTGTGTTGTATATTTTCTCAGTACAATATGTTAAAGAAGCGGCTAGAAGTGGAGGTCACTCCCACCATCAGAGGGAGAGTTCAGCAGCTGTTGCTTTCTTCGAATCCCAAGGTAATTGCTGAGAGATAAGAGGTACAGTATCCTTAAGCGCATCTTGGGAATTCTAGGGGATAATAGTGTTAATCTGATAAAATTTAATCAGAGCCCATAAAATCTCCACAACATGGATAACACAAGTGATGGGTTTGGTAGCATACAGAAGTTACCATTAGAGGAATAAAGTTCCTCCACCAGCCTTCTTTGGACAAGCATTTAGTATTGTGAGTCCTATGCAGGGAAGTATATGAAATAATTTATATTTACTAGACTCTTTCCCATTAGCAGGGCAAAAAGCAATCAACGTGAGTTAGTTTAGCCCTATGGATGACTCTTTGGAGTTAATCTAAGTATTTGATGAATGTTGACTATCAGTTTGACCTTTTTTGTATTTGCGTAAGACACTACCCCTCTCCACTGACTCAGTTATATTTTTACGTTTCTGTTCTAGTTGGCATTTGTGAATATTGTGTGTGGTATAACAGCATTTTTACATGGCCCGTAATCTTCCTGTAAAAGGCTTGTTGCATTCTTTGAGAATTAAGGACTCAAAGTAGACACATGAAACTTGTTTGGTTATTCATATGAAAAACTTTGAGATTTCTTATCGATTGTTTGCAATAGCTTGAAGCCTATGCTTAGGTGTAACTCTCCAGGACTGTGTTTCATGAAAAGCTCTTGTAGTAGCACAAAATATTTTTCAGGAATTCACCATATGTCTAAAATTACATGCTTGTTGTACAATTACACGTTTACGCTTGGAAACTGGGCCTTTTTTTTGCGAGTATTGTGAGCACTTTTTGATTGTCATGTCTATATTCTTTTTTTCCCCTATAGGATATAAAACATGCCAAGAAATGCTTCAGAAAAGGACAGGCATTGATTGCAACAGTAACAGATTGTGATATTTCTGCAACCAAACTCTCTCTGTCACTAACAGGTATATTTAAATAGTGATCAATGCATTAAAATCAGATAAATAGGTATTTCCATGCCAAATTACAATAATTGGGTATGGTGCCAGGAGCCAGGAAAAAGCTGCTGAGTCCATTTACTGGGAGTAAGCACTACAGAGATTATAGGATTCTATTGTATGTTTTGTTTCTGTTACCAGTAGTTTGATACACTCTTTTTGTACACTATGATAAAACTTCTAGCACTCGTAATTGGAAGTGGACGAAACCTTGTACTTAGGACTTGATCTATGCTAACGCGTGTTTGAAAATTAAGACTAGCAATCCACAATCTCAAATATCTTAAAGGTACAAGAAAATTTACTCTATAACAGTTACCTATAGTGTCTGATCTGGGTTTCCTCAGGAACTTTTTCATTGGAGAAAGGAACAATTGCACTGGGCAGCGTGAAACGAATGATTCCACATGTTGGTCTGCATATTATCCTTCCATTTGGGAGGGTTGGCAAAGCCAGTCTTTTCCACCTAAACGATTCATACACAGAACAGCCGCTTGAAGACTTTGGTGTTGGAAAAATTGTCAGGTAAGAGCCTTCTGCAAGAGCTTTAAAAACCCTTAACAATGATCTTGTCTCCTGATTATTCCTTACTTCTAGCATGGAAATTTTATATTGCATTTTGACTTGTGAAATACATCAGTGTAATATCACTGCCCAACAGCTTAAAATTAACCAGTTCACTTGAGATGTTGTATGCTGATTGCTTAGAGCAATCTTCTCCAACCTGATGCCTTTCAATCTGTTATCGGGGCCAGATCCGGCCTGCGAGGTGTTTAGATCTGACCCACAGGGCCACCCTGGAAACAATGAAGGACTGGTCCACGGTGCTTCTGCACACGAAAATGGAGCTCACAGGGACCTGTTTTCACTGGCAGAGGGTTGCAGGATGCCATCACAGGCAAAAATGGAGCTCAGGACCCATTTTCACTGGCAGTGCGCTTGGGCCACCACAGATGCCCCCGACACGAGTGACGTTGAGCTTGCCACGTCTGTCCTGGCCCCCTGAGGTCAAACAACCCTGATGTGGACTTCAATGAAATCGAGTTTGACACCCCTGGCATACCGGATGCAACCAGAATGCCTTTGAAAGCCTGGAAATTATGCTTCCAGAGTATATGAAGGATGCCAGGTTGTTACAAACCTACATTTTGAATTCCCATTTTCAGATCATTGATTTTCTTAGGCTACTTTGAAAACTAGGTCTTTTGTTTTGACTGCCAGTATTTCAAGATGGATCCTTGCTCAGGAATAATTTTAGAAAATAATTATTTTGTTTTAAACACCCTCTGCTCCTCTAAAAAAAAAAAAACACTTCAAAGTGGCTGACTATAAAAGGGAAGGGCGAAAGCATCAATTCACAAATTATTAGAACAACAGTAAAAAATAGTAACATTGATTTCATCTGTGATTTTAAAAATATAACTTTTTAAAACTAATTTTGAAAAGTTCATTTAAAGAGAAAGAAGATAAACCTCTTCTGGAAGCAATTTCCAAAACTTAGATACATTCTTAAGAAAATTCTGCTTCACAGTCCCAACCAGCTGGATTTCTAGGGACATTTAAGAAATGTAAGAGAAGTTCTGTGATGATTATTGCAATAGGCAAAACAGCTTGAATTAGAAAATGTGATACTTCAACCACTCCAAGTCTAAACCCTTCC
Organism: Bungarus multicinctus; assembly: GCA_023653725.1. Lineage (NCBI taxonomy): Eukaryota > Metazoa > Chordata > Lepidosauria > Squamata > Elapidae > Bungarus > Bungarus multicinctus. The sequence continues at coordinate 51,642,891 of CM042844.1, forward strand.
GAGCATAGATATCATCCTTGAATTTCCTGAAAAGAAACAAATCAAAACTAATGCATGAGTTTTAATAAAGGCGTTGCATGATTTTTTAGACCACATTTGATAACTTTGCCACTGTATTCTGAACCAAGTCTTCCAAGTACCTCCCAATGCCAATATTCAATAACAACAATGTTTTGGGATGCTCCAGCATGATACATCTAAGGGAGGGTGTCAAGCTCAATTTCATTGAGGGCCACATCAGGGCTGTGGTTGATCTTGTGGGGCAGATGGGCGTGGCAGGCTTGATGCCACTCCCCAAACTGTTGGCATGTTTCATCTTCACACTGGATAGATGGGGCCAAAGCCACACTGGCCAGCCCCTTGCATTTTGCAGGACGGACCTGTGGGCTGGATCCAACCACATCGTGGGCTGGATTTGGCCCATGGGCCTTGTGTTTGACCTCCATGATCTAAGGCATGTATAATGTAATCAACTTTTTCTTTTAGTAGACATAATCACATCTGAAGTTACATGCAAGGTTACTTTTCTCTCTCTCCTATATAGATGTTTTATTCTTTCCATTGAAGACAATGCAGTAAAAGTATCCCTCCGATCATCCAGGTAAGGAATATTACCTCATCTACCATCAGAAGAAGAAACTGCTCTTAGTTCTAATGCAATTCCTTGTATTATAAATGTGCATTTAGAGAAGAGGTTGGAGTTTGTTGTTATAATTTATTTTGCCTATGCAGGAAGAAGACACTTTACTCATTCTCTTGTTTATTTTAGGATAAATCCTAAAGGCCATCATAAAGTTGAAGATCCTGAAATTGTTTCCCTTGATAACATTCAGAATGGTCAACTCATCAGAGGGTATGTCAAATCCATTACAGCATCAGGCATCTCTTTGGGGTGAGTTTTGTTTGCGATCATAAAAGTAAATAGCGATATTTCACTTCTGTGTATGTCTCCTTGTGTGTGTCTGTTTGAATCTTATCAGATTTAATTAATATGCAGATATACTCCTTAAATCAGGCAGTTTTTTACCATCTCTTTTTGGACAATAATTATTTGTACTTGAAGAAACACTGATCCTTCTACTGCACTCAGCAACTAGAGAAGTATAGACTTACATCTTTTGTATAGATAGCATTCCCCACACAAGTGCAGCTTCTGCATTCTTGTTATGGCCATGGGCTTGTTATATATATATATTTAGCCATTTCATGGGCACCATTTCAAGATGTGTGTTTTAACTTTTGAAGTACACTTGAAGAAATTACAGTCTTCTTTCTTTACAGGTTGTCTGATTCAGTGGTGGGTCAAATTTCCCTTCAATATGTCACCCCATTCTTTGTGCCAGATCATTCACTCTGTATGAAGTACATACATACAGATCAGCTTCTCACTGCCAAAGTTCTCAGGTAAGTAGGATGTTTTCCCAAAATGACAGTTTCTCTGAGTTGACAAAATGAATAGGAGGCCTTGCAGGCAGTAAAATGTATGATTAAGAGGGTGTGGCACTATGGTGAATTGTATATGTGTTTTACTTTATGTTAATCGTTTTATTAAATGATCATAATACTATGATCTGAAACGGTGTGAAGCTGAATATATTAAAAAGGTAAAGCATTTTGTACATTTAAGAGGACACTATATACTTTATAATTATGCTGGTTCTTCTTTCTCCTATCATTTCCTGTGTTCTAATCATTCTGCAGTATAAACAGACAAGAGAACCTTGTGGAGCTCTCTATCCTTCCTGAAGACACAGGGAAGCCAAGTGTTATTCCATGTGATGAAAAGCCATGTAGTAAAATGGATACACCCTCCCAGAAATCCAGAAATCAAAGGAGGAAGCACTCTGAAAGCGAGCAGGTATCTATCCTGAAAGAGACTTTAGGCTTGCTTAGGAAACATTTTTTAAACAATCGTTTAACACTTTCTTTTCTTTCAATGACAGGAAGCAACGCCAGCGAAAAGGAGAGCTTATTGCACTGAGGATCGTGATAGTGGTGTTGAGGTTTATTATCGGGAGGAAGAGGAGAAAGAAAAGAAGCATAAGAAGAAGTCTAAGGTAAAAGGCTGCTGGAAAAGGATTGGTCTTTTGACACAGTGGAAGCCATATTTTTGTACTGAGTGGGATGATTGATGCAAATATATATTTCTGCTTGTTTCTCAGCAGGGAAGAGAAGTTCCACGATTGAAGGTTTCAACCAGCTTTATGTGGGAGGAGGGCTTAAATGTGCTGGATGGAACCACATTGATTACAAAAGAGCACAGCTCAGACAGTGAAGAAGAAAATGATGCTGAATCCGTGGTACAGTATTTCTTATTGTTTGCTCTTGGGATTAATTTGTATGCAATGGCAGTTAGTATGTAGTATGTAGCCCTTCAGTTAACCTTTTGTTAAAGGGTCCATCTAGATCAGGGACTGCAACCTTAAATACTCAAAGAGTCATATAAAATGGGAAATATAAAACCTGGGTGGGCATGGCCAACTTGACGTCATTCACTCCCACCAGTCACATGACAACACCCCCCCAACCATGCCTACCCAGGTTTTGTGGCTCCCAGTATTTTCTCTTCTCTGGGAAACAGGTATCTCTCTCTCTGTCTCTCTTCCCCCCCATCTCTCTCTCTCTCCCCCCACCTCTCTCTCTTGTGTGTGTTCCCTCTTGAACCATTTAAACAGTTGAGGGTTGAGGTTGTTTTTTTGGGTGCTTTTTATCATATGATTCAAATCAAGAGTCATTTCAGGTTCCCAGATAAATGAAGCTCTTTCATTCCCCTGCTGTAGCTCCCTGTTGGCTGAACTCACCACTGGCTGACCCTACCCCTCGCCGTCCCCTCCCACTCACTCCTTGCCTACCCTGAGAAGGTAAGGGCGACGGTGGGGGATGGAGACTCGCTCCATATTTCAGAGTGGGAGTGAATCGCCCCTCTACTTGACTCTTCTTCCGGCCCTTCTTGGTGCTGCGCGCACCTTGACCACTCGGGGAGATACGCAAGTTTCCCTCCACTCCAACACACTGGCTGGGCCAGTTGCAGCCGATGCTCTGCATCGTAATGGGCTCCAGAAGGAGGAGGGGACGCCATCTCTCCATTGTGAAGCATGCTAAATTTAACTCTGCTGCGCAAGGCACTGCAAGAACATGAGCAGGCCACGGAGACGGCAAGAGCAGTGGTGTCAGCCACAGTTGGGGCAGGCCAGTGTTTTGGGATGGAGAGCAATTTGTGCATGTCCCCAAGAGGCCGAGATACATGCAGCACGAACAAGGGCCAGAAGAAGAAGCAACTAGAGGGGCACTTCACTCCTACTCTGGAATACAGAGCAAATCTCCATTTGTTGCTGTCGTCCTTACCTTCTCAGGCCAGGCGAGGAGTGACTGTGGGGGGGAGGGAAAGGGGTGGGGCCAGCCAGTGATAGGACAGGAAGCTGCAGCAGAGGGCCTAAAGAGCTGCATGCGGGTTGCCGGCACCCAATTTAGGGGTGTGTGTGTGTGTGACAGAGAGAGAGACACACACACAAATACAGAGATTCTTTTCTTTATAAAGTGAAGTGATCATGGTGTACCAACCACAAGAAAAATCTCTGTGTACTACCTGAATTTCTGTACCTTCAGGTACAGTTTTTTCATACAGAAAGTTTGCTTTTGTGAAGAGTGTCTTGGATAAGGCATTTCCATGCACATATATGTAAAATAACATTTTTATGAGATATGTAACTCTGAAAAGAGAATACTTTTGTAGGCATAGCTCATTTTTTTATGTCTGTGGTATTTTTTACTTTTTTAAAGTATTGTGGCAGTTTTTACAATACTTAAAAACATAAAAAATAAATATAAAGTGGGGAGGAAGAAAAACTCATAAGTTTGGAAATGATATGAAGTATAATAAAATTTTGGGTTATGTCTCTGTTCTCCATGCATCCTTGTCTATCATTGATGTGTCCATGGCTAAATGGGGCAATATCTGTGTGGAGAATATTGTATCATATTAACTTCTAATATAAAGGTAGAAAGTGAAATAATGCAAAAGGTGTCATGATAAAAAAGGACTCTTGTGGCTCTACTGGTGTTAAGAATAGCGTAGAAAGGGACAGAGTGTCATCCCTCTGTAACAAAAATAGTAAACTTCTGATTTACTAGTCTAATTGAGCCTGCTAAGTATTCCAATAAGTTGGATTGACAAAATCAGAAATGAGGTGGTGATAAGCCGTCTGGCAAAGTGAAGGGAAATCATCAAAACCATAAAAAAAGCAAAAGTTAGAATATTTTTGACACCTGGAAAAATACAGCATACTTCATTTAATCCTCCAAGAAAAGATAGAAGGCGAACAAGGTCCAGGCAGAAGAACATCATGGCTACAAAATCTAAGGGATTGGTTTGGACAAAACTCAACTTCACTTTTTTGTGCGGCAGTTGATAAAAATAGGATCGCCAACATCCAATGACGGATATGGCACAAGAAAAAGTACCCCAAAGGTCCTAGAGCAGTATCTTGGATGCACCCCACTTTGTCTTATAGTATGTTATCTTGCAGCACTACAAGTTTTCCAGTGGTCAAAACCTTTCTCTTTCTCCCTTTTCTTTCTTTAAGGCCAAGAAACAAACAAAAAAGAAACAGGAACTGGAGAAGCAAAAGGCAGAGAAGGAACTCTCCAAGCTGGAAGCTGCCCTGATGGATCCCAAGCGACAGCCGCAGACAGCAGATGACTTTGACCGCTTGGTCCTTGGCAGTCCTGACAGCTCCATCCTTTGGTTGCAATTCATGGCTTTTCATCTTCAAGCTACAGAGATTGAAAAAGCTAGAGCTGTTGCAGAAAGGGCACTAAAAACAATCTCCTTTAGGTGACTTTTGTTTTCTGTTGATCTTCAGTTTCCTTGGTAACAGTTACTGTACTATATTTTGCTTGGTTATATCTTAAAATAAGATACTTGCAGAGTAAAAGGAACATACAATGTTTCTTTCTTACTTTTCTCCAAATACACAAGTGTTCATTATAAACTAGCCACAAACAAATAACATGACTAGTAACATGAAAAGCAAAATCAAGAGCTTTAATCTTTTGTATTGAATGTTGCCTTCTTTCTTCTTCAGAGAAGAACAAGAAAAGCTGAATGTGTGGGTCGGTTTGCTGAATCTGGAGAACATGTATGGCACAGAGGAAGGACTGATGAAAGTTTTTGAAAGAGCAGTTCAGTACAATGAACCTCTGAAGGTCTTTCAGCAGTTGGCAGACATCTACAGCGCGTCTGAGAAATATAAGGTGATGCCAATTATAGCAGCATGACAAAGAGAATGATCACTTTTATTCATCTCGGTTATGACAGGAAGAATATTTGTTTGATTTCAAGAAAGAATGCGCCCATTCTGCTCTAGCTTGTTCTAGACCTCTCTACTTTTTTTCTTGTGGATATTGCTTCTATTTGGAGGAGAAAATGGCTTATCTCTGGGTGGCTCTTTTCAATGTCAGATTATTGCTTTTGTCTGGATTATTGAATGCAAAATGCACTCAATATCCACAAGAAAAAATCTGTATTCTAAAATTACAGAATTGGCAATTGATGATGAAGAAACAGGACATGTAGTTGTATATTAAGCTTGTGTTCAGTGAAGCATCTTGTTGAATCAGGTACACAGGCTTAATGTATATTTTTTATTTTTCTAAATATGAGAGAAGATTTACCCTTCAACTCTTTAGTACTGAATTTAGAATTTCTAGTCAGATTGTAGAATAGCAGTTTGCATTCTGAACATAAGTTGAATCGTTAAAGTCTGGGGAAAATTATTATAATGTAGAACTTTTAAGGCTGAAATAAAATAAGACAGCTGTTTTCAAGCCCTGTTTGTATCAAGGTTCCAAGTAATACATCCCATTCAATAAGAACTCCGAGACAGGCAATTTCCTCACAGAACATTTTATTGGGACATATCAAATTAGCACATTATTGGTGGAAAACCAAGTTGGAACAGCTCCTTTGCCTGGGCCCCTAGTTGGCATTTGACTTTGGCTATGGCCGCTTGTTCGGGCATCGAGGGGAATGTCAGGCTGTCCTCTATTCTTCCACAGGTCACGTCGCTTCTCCAGTTTCTCCATCCATCTTCCCTGAGTTTTATCTGCTGCCCAGCTAAACCGGGTAAGCGGCTGGAGCTCAGAACCCCAGATAGTAACTCCAGAGAACTGGTGTTCCACCCAATTAAAAGTAAAACTTTGTCACTTTCCCTCAGAATCTCTAATCACATGGTCCAATCAGCATATAGTCGTTGCTGAGGTTGCTAAGCGACCTCAGTCTCCATCTTTTGAACACCTGCACCATCATTCTTGATTCCCAGGGGAAATAATTTTATTTAGGCTACAACGCCCCAGCTATCTTTACACACTGGCCCCTTTGCTCCAGGCTGGGTCAGCCCTGAAGCAGTGAGGAGAGAAACTGCCCTAAAGAAAAGCTACAAAGCGAAAATGATCACAGTTAGGCCAGTTTCAGGGTTGACAGTCGGTTTAACTTCATCCCCACATAAATCTCTAAATCTCCTAGCACAAAAGTAGCTACTACCCATTTCTATAGTTATTGGAAGATAGGATAGGAAAACCAGGGGTATTGGTAGTAAGTATATATGTGAGAGCAAGAGCTAGATTATCCTTTGTAATTTAGGAGCAGTGTAAATAAAAATGTTTTGTATATTTAGGATGATTCTTTATCCTTTCTCTTGATCTATTCAGGAAGCTGATGACCTATACAATACAATGCTGAAACGCTTCCGTCAAGAAAAGTGTGTGTGGGTAAAGTATACCACTTTTCTTCTGAAACGTGGTTCGGTGGAGGCAGCTCACAGACTTATGCCACGGGCACTGAAATGCTTGCCAGACAAAGAGCGTAAGAGTTCCTTGGTTTCCCTTTTTCTTGAATAGGGATCTTTCATTTAGATTGGAGTAGATTAATATCTGTGTTACCTGTATTGTAACCTTTCTTATCTTTGTCTCTTTCAGTCATTTTCTTCCATTCTCATTTCTTCACCTTCACTTCTTAATATATTCTTTTTTCTTTCATGCCAAATTCAGCAACACAAGGAAGAGTGGATATTTTACAAAATATTAGATCTTTTCACTTTGTTTGCTAATCTGCTCTGAAAATTCTTTTAGTGAGGAAGTAGCTAACAATATATTTCTAAATAATAGTTATACCTTCAAACTTTAGACAGAAGTCATAATAATTGCTGGAAATAATCCTTTAAATAATCCTGGCTTCTTCTTTTGTTGCAGATGTGGATGTGATTTCAAAGCTGGCGCAGTTAGAATTTCAGTTTGGTGATGCAGAACACGGCAAGGCCATGTTTGAAAATATGCTGAGCACATATTCTAAACGTACAGACATCTGGTCAGTGTACATAGATGTAATGATAAAACATGGCATCCAAAAAGAAGTCCGGTGAGTACTAGCATGTGTAAGAAAGCTAGGATTCCGGCAAAGATGCAAAAATGCAAGCTTGGGAATATGTATTATCTTAAAACTAAGACAAACAGAGTGACTTGATTTTGGCAAGGAAATGGTATGACACTTAACGATGAGAAACCTAAAAAAATTGCTCTAGAAATATAATATGAATAGGAGAAAGCAAGCCAACAATTTCAGTCATTTTAAATATCAGATTAAAACTATTTTCTGAACATTATTGTGTTTTTCACAGGGATATTTTTGAAAGAGTGATTCACCTAAATTTAACAGCAAAGAAGATGAAGTTTTTCTTTAAACGCTATCTGGAGTATGAGAAAAAGTATGGCACGGTGGAAACCATCCAGGCTGTGAAGGCAGCTGCATTGGAGTATGTGAAATCCAAGAACAGCCTTGCGGAGAGCTAACCTTTGCAGCAGACAGACTTCGGGGTCTTGCTTTTAATCCCAGTATGTTGAAAAGGAGACATGCCTCATCTGTAGTACAAAAGCCTTCCTGCTTTTTTGCATTTCCCAATGAGCTCGATAACAGATTGGAATAGCCAGGACCAGAGACTTAACAGTGTAAGTGATGTAAATGTTTTACACCTTTTATATCTGCTCCCCCAATTCAAATAAAATAATTATATTTATAATCCAATTTGTATTTGATTCTGTTTAAAATATACAATTAGTAATTGGGAGAAAGCAACCAACTGCTTGGTTACAGTAGTAAGTTCTTCCCTCCCTAAAATATTTTGTATTTTATCCAAGCATAGGCTTAGAAGATAATAACAGTACTGCTTTCTAAGTATTTGTATAAAATATATTCAAGGCTTAAAAACTAAATTAAAAGGCTGTTGTCTACAGGAGCAAGGATCTGCAATTCCATTTAATTAGACTCATCATCATAGCTTGGTTACAGTAATAAGTAAGTAGTTGTTGTGGCCTGTTGGTCCACAGGCCCCTCCAGCAACCAAATCAGAAGAGGGGGAGGCATGGGAGTCAGGGTCAGCATCAAGGCACCATGAAAGCTCCAAGGGAGAAGAGTGAATGGAGCTGCCAGAGATAAAGACAGAGGTGAAGCCTGGGCCGTCCATGAGCCCTCAGTCAACATCCCTCAGGTCTGGAGGTGGCTGATAAGGAAGAGGAGGAACAGCTGGATTCAGTGCCTGACATGCGGATGCACAGAAGGCAGAGGAGAGGAGAGCAGTGGAAATCCGTGGGCCAATCCTTGGGAAGGAAGAGTCACTCTAGCTCTGAGGATAAAAGGCAGGGGGCGCAAATAAACAGAAAACTATTCATCTCCCTGCTGCACAGACTTGTTAGCCTGCGGTGAGAGAGAAACTTTTTGTTGGGGCTGCTGGCTCTCCTAATAAATGATTGAGTTAAATTCAGAAGATTTGTTGCGTTTGGGGAGCTGGGTCAGAACAATAGTTCTTTCCTCCCTAAAATATTTTTTGTATTTTATCCAAGTGCAGGCTTAAGAAGATAATAACAACACTGCTTTCTAAGTATCGTATAAAATGTATTCAAGGCTTAAAGACTAAATTAAAAGGCTGTTGTCTGCAGGAGTAAGGTTCTGTAATTCCATTTAATTAGCCTCATCAGCTTAAGTTTTTATTTTATACGCCCTACTTTATTCTACATCTGCAATTCACAAAATTCTGAGCTTCTGATCAATATGCTAAAAATATCAATGTTAAATTTACAGTTTTTAAACAATTAGCAGTTTCCATACATTTTTCCATCTCTTATTTTACAACCCTGTATTCCTAATTCATTCTCCTACAGAAGACTATAGTCATTCCTAAAAAATTGGCAGTGTCATAGCCTTTGCATAGTAGGAGTGCAAATATCATGCACTGTCAGGAACATTTGTTCTTTTGCACTTAATTCCAGTAAGTGACAGTCATGCACCTTGGAGGAAAATGACAGGGCATGTATATTTTTGCATATGATATTTGAATAGATTCTTATTCATTTATTTTATAACCTGCTTTTTCTTCAGGAATTGAAGGCTGTGCACGTAATACGGCTTTCTTCCATTTTTGCCTGCATCAGCAATTGTATAAAGTTGGTTGGGTTTACAGTTACTGGCTCAAAATTATGCATTGAGTTTGTATGCCTGAGACGAGAGTTTCCTCAGTTCTAACCCAATAGTTGACCATTATACCACCATTGGTTCTGTCTTGCCATCCACTTCTGTAGTTTTTCATATTTTAGTCACTGATAATCCCACATACATCCCACAATACCTTAACAGGGCAAAGTGAATGTTAATAACTATTATGATTTCTAGCATTTAGCAGTGTTAAGACTGAGACAACAAATCAACCTTTCAGTGTTTAAAATTTTACCTTCATTAACAAATTGATCAAATGTATACAGAAAAGAAAGATCTTAAAGACTAAGGGAAATTAGAGCAGATTTTACAAATAAAATATTTTGCCAACTTAGTGTGGCTTTTGTCTTTAGCAGCCACACTTACAAATGAGACGTAAAGGAAAAAGGATATTTTTTTCTCTTTCACCTGAAAAGGACATGTTTATTTGTAGGCATGTTTATTTGTAGGCAAGTGTTTGACCGATTTGAAAGATACTGTTAGTCCTTGACTTATGACTGTAATCAAGCCCAGAATTGTGGTAAGGTGATTGTGCCTAATTTTACAACCTTTTTGTGGCAGTTACTAAGCAAATGCCACAGTAACTAAGCAAATGCAGCTGTTAAGCAAACATGTCAGTCATTAAGCAAACACATTCTAGCCCACAAGCATTTATTTTGCTGGAAACAAGAAATAAATACCAATTTCTGGCAAAAAATGGTAGAACACAGTTGCATGGTCGCAAGACACTACAAACAGTTATAAAATGTGGGCTGGTTGCTGAACATCCAGAATGAGGTCTATGACCGCAGGGAGAGCTCAACCATCAAAATTTCAAACCCAAATAATAAGTAACTGAGGAGCTCTGTAGTAACTTTGAATAGTTGCTAAGCAATCCGTCATAAATCAAGGACCAAATGTACGTGTTTGTCAATTAGCGTATTTTCTGAATTTATACATTGATGAATAACTTCCTGTTCAATTGGACAGATAAATCATCTCTCCACACCCCAATATTATTTAGTACCAGACTCTTAAACTGTAATCTTATGTAAGATTATATCCCACTGAGCTTCATAGGCCTTATTTCTGATGAGACAGCACCAATAGATTTGTATCACATGTGACATAATTCATTTGAATGCTATCAGCTATATATTTTCTGAGAGTTTAATCAAAGTATAAAAATCAATTCTTGGGTGCTTTCCAGCATAGCTGTCTTAAGTGCTCAAAATTATTTTCATGAAGCTTGTAGGACAGCTATTGAGTAGATGCAGGTAGTCCTTGACTTATGGCCACAATTGAGCCCAATGTTTCTGTCGCTATGTGAGGCAGTTGTTAAGTTGAGTTTTGCACTATAGTACAATCTTTCTTGCCACAGTTGTTAAGTGAGTAACATGATTGTTAGGTGAATCTGGCTTCCTCATTGATTTTGCTTCTCAGAATGTCACAAAAAAAGTGGTGATCTCATGACCCTGGGACACTGCAACCATCATAAATACATGCCAGTTGCCAAGCATCTGAATTTTTATCAGGTGACCATGGGGAAGCTGCAACTGTCATAAGTATGAAAAATGGTCATAAGTCACTTTTTTCAGTGCCGTTGTAAATTTGGTCATAAACAAATGGCTGTAAGTTGAGAACTATCTGCATTAGGTAGCTAGGAAGGCTGTTTCCTGGCTATCGGGATTAGAGCAGTTTCCCGTTACATTTTTGGCCCATTTATGGAGGCGGCTGTAGAGAGGGTAGCCATTATTCTCCCGATAGATATAAACTCCAGTAATGGCCTCCCATTGTGACCTCGGCTGAACATTTTGCACATTATATGCTTGGACCAGTTCCTGGTCCTCTTTATCTAAATGTACAAAGCCAAAGAAGTTTTTGACGTTGTTGGCAGCCACAATCTTGGAATGTACCTCAGCAGTCCTTTGGAACAGCCTAGCTTCACTAGAGCGGTATTGGTTCCAGTAGGCCTCTTGGCGGTAGCTAAGTGGTGAGCAGCAATGTTTTAGGCACTTGGTGATGAACACAAGAACTGCAACTGCACCAATGAGCATCCATCCAAAGAGCTGAAGGAGAAGATAGAACATGGCTTGGATTGGTTTGATTTTTAACAAGTTTAATTTTAAAAAAACCTTTATTTTATTTCTTTGAAGTCAAAATTGGACTTTAAAGTATAATTGAAACTCTATTCAAATTCAGTTACATTTGTAAGTGAATAATGGTAAAAGCAATAATTATGGCAGAATTTCATTTTTTCCACATTGACACTGGTTAATAACTGCAAGGTTTGTGTTTAACTGGTAGTTGAGGATTTTTATGGATTAAATATCTGAAAATAATCAGTTTTGTTGGAGTGGACTTCCATGCAACCAATGGATTCCACTGTTTCCTGAGCACTCTCGTACTTGCTCTGAAGGCTGAAGTTTTAGGAGATATTCTTACAAACTGCATTAAAAATATTTCATAAAATAAAAATGTTCTTGCAATGAAAATAGGATCTACCAAACTATCCTGTTTAAGCAGGCTTGCGAGGGTACTGCTATGGAAGATTTTTACTGTTCTTTGGTTTTTACTGTAGACTGGGCCAACATTCAGTTTTTGCATTTTTTTTAATTCAAGTTTTTATTTTATAGCATATAAAAATTCCAATTTCAATTGAATATTGTGTTGTCTGGGTACAAATAGTTTTAGAAAATAATGAATAAAAATGTTTACAACTATATTCGTTACATTGATATTAATGATAGTGTTAGTCATAATAATAACAATATTATTACTTCTTGCATTTTGATGATTTGTTTGTAAGCGTGCCATATTCTTAATCTGAATTAGTGAATATTGGAGTTCATGTTTGGATTTTGCTTTATGATTTTTTTATAATACAGTCATTTGGCTCTCAACTGCTTTAAAACTTGTAAAATTTGGTATTCAACGCATTTTGAAGCAGAAATCTTATCCCACTGTTCGTCTTTCACCCTATAGTCGATATACAAGGAAGAATTGACTGATGCTGGCTGCCTCATGACTTGCTATTTCTTCTGGCCGAAATAGCAGGTTATGGGTTAAGTCACATGGTTTTCTCGGTACTTGTTGGTTTTAGTATTTGGCATGTCTTCCAGAATGAATTACCAATAAAGACGGAAGTACCATTGTATATGTATAATATACATACATTATATATATAATATACAAACATTTTATATATATGTGTGTGTGTGTGTGCATGTGTAAATAAATTAATATTTTATATGAATAAATAAATTACCTGTGACTCGTATCTTAATCGTCTTATAACTTCATCTTTAAAATGTGTCATGTTGGCTGGCTGATCTTCACAAGGAAACCTGGCCAGAATATCTGGTCCATAGCCAGGTGGAAAATGATCCAGGGAAGCGGGATCCATGAATTCACTTAAGGCACAGACATAGGCTTCTCCACGAAGCAGTGAGATCACTGACCATGTGACAGGAGCCACTGCAGCTCTTCCCATGACAGATCCAAAGATCAAGAAATTAGCTGCTGCAGAAAAGTTCTTGGTTCCTCGCTTGTGACACTCAGCCACTAAGTTCCAAGTGTGGTTGTTCCAGATTACACCAATCACGAACAAAGCCAGTGCAGGCACTCCTATGGCAGCCAGACCATAGATGTAATTCCGAGTTGGGGAACATGGACAGTGGAATGCAACCACTGAGAACAATTCCTGGCTTCCAACTGTACCCAGAGCCACCAAGCCATTGAAAATCATCACATCTTTACTTTTAAAGAAGAGTGAAAGAAAGCGGAAATTTTCAGTAATAAGAGCAGCCATTTTATTTGGGTTCAATCGGAGCTTTTAGTATTTTGATGCAGAAGAGATGTCTATCGACATTCTTGGTCTTCTCACCTCTTCATCTACTGTAAAAACAGAACCATAACTAGAAATTGTGTATTTAAAAGTGTATGCTTGTCAAAGATCACTAGGCTTCCACATATATTTCAACTATATTTTAAAGTAAACAGCCTATGAACCTTGTATTATAAAACAATGCATCCAGTTTACAATTCCTGCAAGTAATGTCTTTCAGCACAGTTCTTCTCACGTATTATCATAAAAACAGCTAAAATTTTAGGAAAGAAATTTGGAAATATTAATTATATAAGAATTCATGCAACTTCAATGTACAATATTCACTCTATTTCATATGGTTATATGTTTTATTACATATAGCCCCACTAAAAGTATTTATTCCCCATTCATATACTGAGAATGTATTAATAACAACAACAACAACAATAATAAAGCATCCTGCAGCAATATCTAACACCACCAAACATCCAGATTTGCCTAACCCAGGTCCTTGGTAAGGACTTGATAGGTAGACAAAAATGCCAAACCCAGTCTGAACATCTGGCTGACTATGCAATTAATAATAATAATAATAATAATAATAAATGCTACTTTTGTCAGGTTTCCAAATGATGAAACTCCCCCCCCCATTATCAGCACAGAGAAAGAATGAAAAGAAATAAATGATTAGAATATAGGGCTAAATAAAATGGCTACACATGTCAATTTCAGGCTCGACAGCTTTCATCTGTTCTTCCATTCTCTCCCACTGTTTCTCAGCTGGCTGCTTGTCCACCTTCATTTCCCATCTTATAAAAGAACAATTAGGTGCGCCTTACCTTTTCCATGAATTTGCTGCTGTTTATGTAGTGATCCCGGAATTGTCTGAAGTTTTCAATGAAGAAATATCATTTTTTTAGGTTGAAGAAACAGTGCTTTTAATCTTGGATTCTGACTATTCTGTTCTGGACTCTTATTTTTTCATGACCTTACAACTATGATATCAGCATTAAATCGTTAACATGTATTTGCTGTATTTATGTGAATAATCTGGGCTGAGTTTATAACATTTGATGAATTACAGGAAGTAAATAGTTACTGTCTGACTAACTTGAATCAAGGGAGTAACAAGGACAACTTGAATTTATCACCTTTAGTGACATGGCTCAGTAGCTAATGTCTACAGTCATTTTGTAATGTGTATAAGGTATCACTATATTGACAGCATGACTAATGAGGTATTTTTATGACACAAAAAAAAGTCAAGGAAGGAATCATAGCTAGTGACTTCTATGTATAACACAAAATTTATTCCTTGCATTTCAGATCTTAAAATTGCAAACTGGTGAAAAATTAACTTGTTGGAATAGGCTGTTTGATTATATCTTAGCTCAGGAAAAATACATGCCTTCCTTCCTTCCTTCCTTCCTTCCTTCCTTCCTTCCTTCCTTCCTTCCTTCCTTCCGATGGAACTTTTTGAGTGAAGAGTTAAGTTATTCTCCAAAGCACCTGAGGACAGGACTAGAAGCAATGGGCGGAAACTAATCAAGGAGAGAAGCAACCTAGAACTAAGAAGAAATTTCCTGACATTTACAACAGTTAATCAGTGGAACAATTTGCCTCCAGAAGATGTAAATGCTTCAACACTGGAAGTTTTAACGAAGAGATTGGATAACCCTTTGTCTGAAATGGACTAGAAGACCTCCAAGGTCCCTTCCAAATTTGTTATTCCATTCTATTAATTTTTGAACTAAGTAAAATTGATAATATTTTCATTACTTTTTCTCTATTCTAAGTGAGAAGAATGGTAACATCCCCGTGCTGTTTTCTTTTTTTAGTTGGGTTAGGAATGTACAGGATTGGAAGGCATCAAGTACATGGATGAATCAAGGGAGGGGAATTCATGCCAAAAAATATTATCAATAGAAATCACAAGCCTTCAAAAATAGACCCAATGGAAAAGAAAGAAAGAAAGAGAGAGAGAGAGAGAAGGAAAGAAAGAAAAGAAAGAAAGGAAAGAAAGAAAGAAAGAAAGAAAGAAAGAAAGGAAGGAAGGAAGGAAGGAAAGAAAGAAAGAAAGAAAGAAAGAAAGAAAGAAAGAAAGAAAGAAAGAAAGAAAGAAAGAAAGAAAGGAAAGAAAGAAAGAAAGAAAGAAAGAAAGAAAGAAAGAAAGAAAGAAAGAAAGAAAGAAAGAAAGAAAGAAAGAAAGAAAGAAAGAAAGAAAAAGAAAGAAAGAAAGAAAGAAAGAAAGGTGTTTTCTTTCACTCAGCAGAAGGAAAGTGTAAGAAGTGGGGTAGCCATCAACAGAAGCCACAGTAAGTGCAGTATGGGCAGAAAACCAGGCCATCCTCAATGCTAATTTGGAGAAAAAAATACAGAATTCCAGAAGGGGTTTCCTGAGCTGACTTCATTTAAATTGAGCAGCTTAAGACTGCCTGAAAAAAAGTCCTGGGTTATTAAAGGTGTGTTTGTGTTTGTGTGTGTGTGTGTGTGTAAGTCCTCCAAACTGGTAGGGCAGCTAGAGGTATGATGAATTTAGATTGGTCGAAGGGCCCAATACACTCTGTTACCAGTGATCAGTAAGTGTTCCATCAGGTTGGATGTCTTTCCATATACATCTTTCTCTTCCCAACATCTGTCCTTTTTCTTAGAAAATAAGGTCAAGCAGGTACTTGTATGAAAAAGACAGACTCCCTCAGAGGAAAGAATGGAGATTTTTGGGGGGGAGCTCTGAAAAACGTTGGGGAACAGTGACTCAGATGTTTGTTGGAGAGATAGCCTCAGTTGTTTCTTTAAAAAGATTCTTAAGATGAAGTTTCATTATAAAATAAGAAAAAAAAAGTAGGAAAATTAAGAGAAAGGAAGGGAAAATGGAAAGAAAGGGGAAAAAAGTGTTGACTTCCAATTTTCTTCAGTGTGGTAAACTATAAAAAGAGAGGTGGTTTAAGTTATATGATCAGCCTGTCCCTTTGAAAATGATACACTGCAAAATGAAAAGTAGTTTCCAAAGGAAATCATCCTAGAGAACAGGCATGCCTGTATAAATATTGAAAAATACCAGCTATTCTACCATTAATGTATTCTTTAGTATGGGAATTATTTTAGCTCTGGCTGTGATTACTGCATCTTGGATATTTTGATGTAATCCTCCAATTCAAACTGGATTTTAAATACTTTTCCAGTATACTTAATAGAACTGCTTCAATTGTACAGTTTAACTTTTATCTTTTATGCCAGACTTGTAAAAATGTTCCATGATATATTCCTCTTTTCTGCTCTCTATTTTTTAGCTTATAAAAACATTCTCCTGGTTTGTTTTACTGTTATTTTATACAAAAGCACTGCAAGATACTGAATTGCAAGTACTTATGTTCATTCAGCTTATATATTTTCAGCAACATATTCCTAATGCTTTATTTGCTTGCTCTAAATGTAAGACAGGATATAAGACTGGCTGGAGTTTCCACCCTTTCCTTCTCTATTGGCAAGCTTTCTGCTTTTTCAAGAAAGCCAATTTTTTTTTGCTTTTTTTTTTAGCATGTTATTTTTAACTGGAGTCTTTTACATTGTTCTCTTTTGAAACAACTACAGTATAGCACATTTGAAGGAATTTAGCCCATCAAATAGTATCTCAGCTTTCTTTCAACTAATCCTCTCTTCTGGAAGCAGCAAGGAAATAAATTTTAAAACACAATTTTCCTATTTTAGATGTCGTTGTATTGGAAAGAATTAGGTTCACTGTCTCCAAGTGCTTAACTAAAATCGTGGCTTGCATCAGCTCAGGAGTGCCTACTTAGCATTAGCTGAAATTGCCAGAAGAAAAGTTTGATACGTACATGTTTCTTTGGACCCTGAGAAGCCTTCCACACACCACTGCGTATCCATGATCAGCAACCTTGCTTAAAGCCATCCTGGAGTAATGCTTACATTCAAAACATACACTATTTACTAGGCTTGCCTCTCTATTTAAATATTTCAGTGAATCATGTTATGTAAACGATTAAACATATGTAAATATGTATATTACGGACACTTCAAAGTGCACTCTTGCCAAAGAGAAGGAACAATTAAATAACATATAAATTGTAAACCAAAGATAAAACAAGAAAATTTATTACCTATCTACAGAAGGAAAAACTCTTGTTGTTTTATTTTCATTACAAATTTAATGCAGGAGAATCAAACTAGCTTCAAAATAAACTTTCAATCTATCAGGTGTGAATGTTGGCAGGATTAAGCTAGGACAGATTATGTGTATGAATGAAAAGGATATGTACAGTGTATCGAGGCATTATGGTGACGCAATATACAGAAGCTTCCATTAACAAAGAATTATCTTCTTTAGCAATGCAACTTATGGTGATAAAGGGTTTGGTTTCACAACTCATCTTATTATTAGCACCTGGAGCATCTTTTCCACATGCATTAGGACTCCAATTTGTTAACCCTGCAAGAGTACATGCTGACTAGGAATTCTGGAGATTGAAATCCTAGACCTAGGAGGTCTGGAGGGGTTAGGGATGGACAGTCTGAAGGATTCTTGTTCATAGTTATTAAAGTCAGCCTGAACTGTCCACATTTTCTTTTTCTGAGCAGCAACCCTGATGGAGCAGATATATTAAATAATCAGGCTTCTTTCAAATATGGGTACCTCATAATATTGGTCCATTGAATTTATTATCCTTGGTTGAAATTGTTCTTCTACCAGTGTTAGCTAGATAATATCTTCATTTATTATCTAACCATTAAGGGCTGCAATCACCAGTTTATGTACCTGCAATCTTGTACTTGAAATTTAGTGTAAACAGTCATAATAATTTATACAGACAAATTCCTTTCTACACATTAATATATATGCCTGAGTCACGTTCTCTTAAGGCTCAAGGGCTGAACCCAGATCACTTCTCTTTTAGGCAATACTTTCAACTTTTGTTGCCTTAAATCTCCAATAAATGTGGAGGCTGTAAGTTAGGGGAGTGAAAAGAGTAGATCCATTGTCCGAATCTCTACCCACATCCACATTTGTTCCTTGTTCATTGCAGTGGAATCACTACAATAATTAGTAACGTCAGTTAGGACACAAATGCCAAGAAAAGCACATGCCAGGCATCTCACATGTCATCCTAGTGCAATAGAGCCCCACCCTTAGACTAATGCCTAAATGTTAGAAACTAACTAAAATTAAAACCAAAACAAAACCAAACAAGTATCCTACCCTGTCCATGATTCTAATTTTCATCATTTTAAAGCTGAACGACATCAACACTGTAATATACCAAGTAAATGGATTTAATACTTTACTACTGCTAAAAAAATAAATTCTTTGTTAACTCTTGGTGGTTTGAAAAAAAAGAGAATCTGATCTATTTCTGGCATCCAATAGCTCCTCAAACTAATTTCTGCCTAAAATAAAGCTAACACCATATTAGGAAGAAATACGTTCTCTTCAAAAAATGGACATAGTTTGTATTATAAACTGGAACACTTATTTCTCTGTTGCTTCTTATGTTTTTACTGTAATTATAAAAACTCTTGCTTTTTCTAAAACTGAAATGAAATATGATGAAAAATAATCTTTTATTACTTACTTCAGGGGTTGACTAAAGCAATGTCCAGGGCTTCTCTAGTGACCATGTAGATTCTGAATTTATTCCAGGTTTATCCGGCTGTCTGCCACTTGAGCTGGGCATTGGGATCAGAGGCAAAAATTGCTGTTGTCAGAAGACGGGTTAAAAAGAGCGAGTGTGTTGATTTCTAGCAGTTTCCTTTTGGTCGGAAAAGGCCTTTTTTCATTTGAGAGGGGAGGAGAAAGATTTCAGTCAGGGTGGAGATTATATACGCAGAAAAGGAGAGGAAAAAAGCGGCTTGCTTCATTCTGTTGCTTTTTGAGGAGAAAGTAGGAAAATTATTGGAAAAAATGAAGCATTCCACCACTAAACTAGGATGACTCATAAGCAGAAGAAGGAATTTCATCCTTCAGCTGCCACAGGCTACTCAGTTAACAAATTGAATATCCTCTGGTTTTCTAAATAATGTTTGATCAAGAATGGATTTTGAAGTGCTTCCCTTTTCTCTCTCTCTTTCTCTCTCTCTCTCTTTGTGTGTGTGTAGACAACATTGTATAGCTACTCCCTTGGAACCAATTATGTTCTCAATCAGTTAGTTGTGACATTTGGTCACTTGGAATCTACTACATCATGCCACTTTTTGAAGCATAACTCTCTTTGGCAAGCTAATTAAAAACAAAATGCAGCCGTCAGACTGAGGAAGTTGTGAATATTTGTTCTACAAAACCTATAGCAGATTGTTATAAGAGAAACTGCATACAAATAAAGAAACTATTAGATGCTG
This sequence comes from Bungarus multicinctus, assembly GCA_023653725.1. Classification (NCBI taxonomy): domain Eukaryota; kingdom Metazoa; phylum Chordata; class Lepidosauria; order Squamata; family Elapidae; genus Bungarus; species Bungarus multicinctus. The sequence continues at coordinate 51,662,591 of CM042844.1, forward strand.
TTCCTGTTGATAGCTGATTGTATTAGACTCACCTCTGACAATGCCAATTCCCCTCTTGCCTTCACAGTTTATCTTTATTTCACCCCTACTCAATAAGTGAGCTAGTCATAGATCATTATTATATTACAACACAGAAGAATATTTTCCCTTGAAGCCAATATTATTAAGATGCGCAAAATCTGCAAAGCTTTATTTTGCAGATGAGTTGTGGAGGATATGCCCTTGGTGGGACCCGAGATACATTTTGATAGTCTTGGAAGACACCATCTTCTCTCTGCTCACTAACCATTGTCCATCACACGCAAACACTCATATATATCCTTCCCATCTCCAATTTTATCAAGAAAATGCTATTTAACTCAAAGGGAATTCTTTTTTGGTATGGACAATTTTCTTCCAACCAGTTGAAATGCCAATGTGTTGTCAGAACTCATTTTTGGCTAATTTAGATAAGAACCTTGCATAAAAGATTAGCAGATGGTTAATTACTTCATTTATCAATATTGTTACTGTTAAGCAAAGAAAGAGGCACTTCTGGAGTTGACCATTTTGGGTATAATATAGTTAAATGTCAGATGGTGGTATGCAAGATGCTATTTGCTACTTTAACTCAAGCAGCAAAATGTTCTGAACTGACTCTGTTTTAACCATTTCCCCATATGTAATCATGAATATCAATTTTCTATTTGTAATCATAAAAGCAGATAGAGACTTGTCCAATAATTGCATTTAACTTCTATTTATCATCACCACAGCTTTGCCATTACAGGGTTTTTAAAATTTATACAGGAAGAGATTCCTGGTTTCAGCATGATTGCAGACAGCTGAAGTAAAAGATAACCATTTAGAAATAAAGTCCCAGAGGTTTGTATTATGCTAGCTGTCACCACAAAAAGAATAAGAGAGAGCAAGAGATAACAGCCCTTAGACAGTGACTGCCATAGCTATGTGGCTATAACATCACAGATAGATAACATCTTCTATGATATTTGTGTCAGCAATTAATTAAAGAGTCAGGAGAATGTTTAATATCAAGCTACTTTTATTGACAATGTTCCTCTAATTTTTTTATCAAGAAATACCATTTAATTTAAAGGATTTTTTTGTTGTTGTTAGAAAGCTGCTAGAAAGAGTTAGCAGAAATTGGGGTAGTATACATTGGAAACAGACTACAGAGAAAAAAGAAGGAAAGAAAAAAGATGAAAAACAGAGGTTTTTGTATTTGAGCTAATTTTGCAGCCCATACATGATATCCCTAATATATAGTTGATAGAGGTTCTTGGAAGGACAGATTAGGCTTGTGATTAATGCTTTACTTTCCTTATTTTACTGTGCTTATTACCTTTATTTTTTTGAAATAAAACAATTTTAAAATGCATTTGTATGATGAAGATATAGCTTCCCATCCCCCTTTTTAGAATTTAAAACTATTTAAAACTATTTTAGAAAGTGAGGCAGGAAACTGTGCCGGCCAGTGTCGGAGTTCACATGCTAACCCATAAAACAATTTGTGAATAGATAAAATAGATTCTCTCTCCCTCTGTGTGTGTGTGTGTATGTATGTACGTATGTATGTATGTATATGTATCTCTCTCTCTCTCTCTCTCTCTCTCTATATATATATATATATATATATATATATATATATATATATATATAGAGAGAGAGAGAGAGAGAGAGAGAGAGAGAGAGAGAGAGAGAGAGAGAGAATGGTTATGATAAGCTTTTGCATATTCAAAACTCAATGCATTCACTAAAGTGACAAGTGAAATTAAATGGCCATGCAATGAGTGATTACATTCTCATGTTGATTCAACTCCCTTGCAAAACTTGTTCTACTGTACAGTAATTCATGAGTTCATTAGGAACACAATGGATACGTGCCTTTGTATCTATGATCAGATGATTCTGCTCAGGATGGGAACTACAACAGGAATGAAAGGAAGTTAAAAGTTAGCACTCTTTTAAAAAATGAACCCCTAGGGGTTATTTACTGGATTTTTCAGTTATATTTCAGTTAAACTGATGGATACTGCAGGTAGTCCTTGACTTTCGATCACAATTGACCCAACATTTCTGTTGCTAAGTGGAACAGTTGTTAAGTCCTTTTCAGGGTGACCCGCTCCCTTTTAGAAGTGGGAGTGCGGGAGGATCCTTTGCAAGGGTGGGCTGAGGATTTTTTGAATTTTCTACAGGACAAAATTACTCAGATCCAGGATGGGTTGGACTCTGACTGGGCAACTCTGAACGGGGGCAGGGGCGGAGTTCGGGGAGGTCATTTGGGGAGAGTTTGATCCTGTGACCCTCAACGACGTGGACAGGATGCTGGGTGGGCTTAATGCCACCACATGTTTACTGGATCCGTATCCCTCTGGCTGGTATTGGTCACTCGGGAGGTGACACGAGGTTGGTTCCAGGGTATTATTAATGCTTCCTTGAGTGAGGGGTTTCTGCCTGCCGCCTTGAAAGAGGCGGTAGTGAGACCCCTCCTCAAGAAACCGTCCCTGGACCCAACTTTATTATCTAATTACCGCCCGGTCTCCAACCTTCGCTTTGTGGTGAAGGCTGCTGAGAGTGTGGTGGCACGACAGCTCCCGCGGCACCTGGATGAAGCTGTCTATTTGGATTCACGCCAATCAGGTTTCAGGCCTGGGTACAGCACAGAAACGGCGTTGGTCGTGTTAGTGGATGATCTCTGGAGGGCCCGTGACAGGGGTTGTTCCTCTGTCCTGGTCCTGTTAGATCTCTCGGCAGCTTTTGATACTGTCGACCACAGTATCCTATTGCGGCTGCTGGGGGGGGTTGGGGATGGGAGGCACCGTATTACGGTGGTTCTCCTCCTTCCTTGCCGACCATTCAAAATTTGTGTTGGCAGGGGGACAGAGATCAGCCCCGAGGCCCCTGACTTGTGGGGTACCTCAGGAGTCTATGCTCTCACCCCTGCTGTTCAACATTTATGTAAAGCCGCTGGATGAGATCATCAGTGGCTTTGGGGTAGAATTCCATCAGTACGCTGATGATACGCAGCTGTACATTTCTTCCCCAGGCCACCCCGACGAAGCTATGGAAGTGATGACCTGGTGCCTGGAGGCTGTGCGGGGGTGGATGGGACGAAACAGGCTTCAGCTCAACCTGGCCAAAACCAAGTGACTGGGCTTTCTGGTTGCCCCGATATAGCCAATTAGCTCCATCACTGGCCATTGGGGGGGAGGGAATTCTTGCCCCCACGGAGAGGGTGCCCAATCTGGGTGTCCTCCTTGATGTACGGCTGTCATTAGAAGAGCATATAGCGACCGTCGCCAGGGATCTTTTTGTCAGGTCTGTAGGATCTACCAGTTGCGGCCCTTTCTGGATCGAGGTGCACTTCGAATGGTCACATCCGCCCTTGTCATCTCCCATCTAGATTATTGCAATGGTCTTTACATGGGGCTCCACTTGAAGAGCATCCGGAGGCTCCAGCTGGTGCAGAATGCAGCCATGCGGGTGGTTTTGGGGGCTTCTCGGAGCTCCCATGTCACACCACTTCTGCGCGAGCTGCATTGGCTCCCGGTGGCCTTCCAGGTGCGATTCAAGGTGCTAGTTGTCATCTTTAAAGCACTCCATGGCTTGGGACCTGGGTACTTATGGGACTGCCTACTGCCACCATCAGCCTCCCGTCGGCCAGTGCGCTCCCATAGAGCAGGCTTCCTTGGGGTACCGCCGGCTGGACGGTGCCAGCTGGCGACCCCGAGGGTGCGGGCCTTGTCGTTGGGAGCACCGTCCCTCTGGGACGAATTACCCCCGGAGATGAGGACCATCCCTGACCTATTAGTCTTCCGGAGCACGCTGAAGACCCACCTATTCAATCAAGCCGGTCTGGCCTAGAGTTATTGGTAGGGTTTTTAATTGATTTTAAATGGTTTTAACTTTTAACTTTTTAACTTTACAGTCTGTTTTATCCTCCAGCCACCCATTTAATCTTTTTAATTGTATTTTAAATATTGTATTTGATTGTGCTTTATTTGGCTGTAAACCGCCCCGAGTCCCATTGGGAGATGGGAGCGGTATATAAAATTTGGAAATAAATAAATAATAAATAAATAAATAAGTGAGCTTTGCCCCATTTTATGGCTTTCTTGCTGCAGTTGTTAAGTGCAGTTAAGTTAGTAATACAGTTATTAAGTGAATCTGGCTTCTCCATTGACTTTGCTTGTCAGAAGATCATAAAAGGTGATCACATGTCCCCAGGGCACTTCAATCATCATAAGTATGAATCAGTTGCCAAGCATTTGAATTTTGATCATGTGAGCATGGATATGCCACAATGGTTGGTAAGTGTGAAAAACAATCAAAAGTCACTTTTTTCAGTGTCGTTGTAACTCCAAACAGACACCTGCCTTCAATCGAGGACCTGTATACTGCACAAATCAAAAAGAGAGCTGTGAAAATATTTATAGACCCCTCACATCCCAGACATAAACTTTCAACTTCTACCCTCAAAACGGCGCTATAGAGCATTGTACACCAGAACACAAGGACAGTTTTTCCCCAAACACCATCACTCTGCTAAATAAATAACTCCCTTAACACTGTTCAACTATTACAAAGTCTGCACTACTATTACTGTTAATCTTCTCATCACTCCTTATCACCCATCCCCTCCCACTTGTGACTGTAGGACTGTAACTTTGTTTATATCCTTGCGATTTATATTGACTTGTTTCCTAGTATGATTTGATTGCTGACTGTACCCTATGACTATCATTAAGTGTTGTATGTTATGATTCTTGATTCTTAACGAATGTATCTTTTCTTTTATGTATACTGAGTCTGGATAAATTGCTTCTGTGTCCAATCACACTTGGCCTATAAAGTATTCTATCTATCTATCTATCTATCTATCTATCTATCTATCTATCTATCTATCTATCTATCTATCTATCTATCTATCTATCTATCTGTTGTAAGGTATAATTGCATTTTTGAAAATGTACATTTCATTATATAGAAAATTTGGTTCCTCATACTTAAGAAAAAAGGTACAGCCAGAAGATACAGAATTATTTTCATTTGGTAGGAAATATTAATAACAGCAACAAACCATTAACAAAATTTAGTATGACACTTTAGTATTATGATCCGATTAGTAAGCAAAAGTTCTAAATGTGCAACAGCAATATTCTTAATACCATATAGAATGTAATAAGAATGTTTATTTATGCCAGGTTTTGTATTTTTTCTTCCAATGCTTTAAGCTGTGATTGGGTTCTTAATGACTGATTGACATCAGCAAAACTCTTTTGAGGATATTACTTACTAAGAAAAAAGTGATTCTGTGTATTAAGCAAACCACTTAGAATACATTTTAATATTTTAATTTGTGTTATTAAATAAACCATTAACTAAATAAACTTGGAGTACACTCTCATACTTTAATTTATTTTGCCTAATATACATTTTCTGCAAGTTAGCCTAAATGAGGTACCTTGATTCAAAAATTGTTGACCAATGATGGAACATTTTGCCCAGTTAAAAGTCACGACAATGAGAATTTGGGTATATAGATAGATTTATCTCTTATTGCAAAGAACTGTGCTGGAAAGCATAGTATCTGTGTTTGTTTCCTCGCCTCCATATTATCAGGTTATGGTGAGGTGCATGTTGATGGATGCTGAGTGTACATTGAATGTTGAATGGACATGAATTCATCTAAACATTTCCTGTGTCTTTGAGCATTCTTGTAATACCTGCTGAACCTGTACAAATGTTATTATGAAGATCACAACCTGTAGCAGTCAAGGAGAAAGGGGCATATACAATACACTTCAACAAATGTGAGAAAAAAACTCCAGTCCTATGGGCCTACTATAGCTTCAACCACTATTTATCAGTGACATCTCTCTCAAAGCAAATTTCCCATCATCACATTGATCAAAAGTAGGTCTTTTGAAGCCCGCTTGGAAAACTCTAGCTGCCCATAATGCGAAGGCATCTGTGCTTACTGAGCAGGCTTTGTATTGTAACCTCACTAAACTGCTGGGAACATTGCACATTTACTATGTGTTGTGGAGTGCAATTCAAGGTGTTGATTTAACCTATAAAACCTTAGATGGCGCTTAGATGGCACTATGCCTTTCCAGGGATACCTTTCGAAGGTTCCTTCCTGTTGTGTGATTTATTTCCTTTTTGATATATTACATTATGTACACTAGTATTTGTACAGTATTAATTAAAATATTCTATTGTTTAGATAACTTGGAGTATAGGAAATAGAGAAAAGGAAAGATATTCTAACAGTACTAATTTAGCATACCAATATTATAAGTGTAAAATTATTTGACTTTTCATTCAAAATTAAGTATAATGTTGAAATGAAGAAACCCCTGCAAATCGTTTCAAAATGTTTATGACACAATGTAGGTTTGGTCTGGAGATGATTGCTTGGTATTCAAGGCATTTCTTACTGGTTTATAGCGCCCTCTCGTGTATTTGAAATGTTTTTGTATTTGCGTAATTTATGCCTACTCATGAAAATTTTTGAGGTAAGGAAATATATATCTTTGCTTTAAGAAATGTCTGACAGTATTAAATGGTGGTAGTATTTACTCTGCGTTTCCCTTTTCAGATAAAATGTAAAAATATATCAATTATATTATTCTGGTGTTTACTGGAAATTTAGCATACAGCCTTTCGGTAAATAAATAAATAAGAATTTTTGGGACCATATATAATAAGACCTGCTGCTGCTGCTATAAATGTGAGAAAATAGTCTACTGCTTGTTTATTAATGTAAAAACATTTCCAATAAAAAACTATAAACTGTCGAGAGGTGGGAGGATTTTTCCAGCTATACATCTGGAAAAATGGCAAAATCTAGTTTCCAAGAGGATGCATCCAGAAACTGTCCCCTATAATGATTTTGTGTTCTTTGTTCTCAGTCTGTCTGTTCTCACACTTTGCTGTAATAGGCTACATACTCTTTCCTTGATGGACAAGGCTGTGCAATTTCTCTTGTCCAACTGGTTCCATTTTGCATTGGCTCTGGATTGAGACACAAAGGGGGCTTACAGTTGTGCCAGTTCTTCAGGAGCTTGTTCATGGTTCCTTGATCTACGATGCCCAGCAGTTGTTCCTTTTCTTCCTCTGAGTCTGATGGTGCCTTCTCAGGAATGTGCATATGTCTGTGGCCCATGAAGGGATCATTGTTCATGTTCTCAAAGAATTGCTGGACACAGACCTTGGCAAAACTCTTAGCATGTTTTGTACATGTTTCTTCAAAGAGCTTCCGCTCGATGTCAATGTAATGGGACCAATATTTGCTCTTCAAAAAGGCAGATTGAGTAAAGCAGGGACGTATGGCTCGGGCAAGGAAAGCCAGCAGAGTTACTAGCAGCACAAAGACCCAGCCTGTTGCCTGCAAAGGGAAAAAAGAGTCATAATAATATACTAAGCTATTAAAGTGGATAAGCGAAGGGTATTTGCTGATTTTATTCACAATTCCAAAGCTATGTATTTTGTTTAGTTTCTATTTAGGGTCTTCCCTGTTTTATATCTAACTACTTTACAAAAATGTCCCGGCAACATCATTTTTCTTCTGACTCTCTAGGACATTGTCTTCATCTTATCATCAGCTTATGAGTGTGATAGTCTGAAGCTAGTTTTTGCTGTACTGGTGTTAAAAAAGGATTTTTATTTTAAGTGGACAATATCAATCTCAGTTGGAAGGTATATAAAATGTGATGCATTTTACCACCCATTAAGTTGGAGGTAAAGTCAAGGGATCAGTATTGGGTGAGATCAAAAAATGCTAATTAGCCATTTTAGGCTGATGCAGGAATACACCCTCCCTCCATCTAGTCCAAGCCTATCTGCCGCTACTGTCATGTCATCTTTCAAAGAACTTGATATGACAGTGCTATATTAGTGATTTATTAGAATTGCACAATAGAGGTTCAACAGTCAGTACTGTTGAATAGTACTTAAATAAAAGCATTTACCAGTTTAGTGCAAAGTGACATAGTGATACAGTGGAATGATGATACCACAAACCTAATTGCCCAGAAAAATCTGGAATTTAGCCTAAAAAAGAACAAAGGAAGAGGAGACAAATCCTAAGTGCTACTTGTGACTTGATTCCCTTTGTGACTCTGATCTGATTCTTTTTCCAATTTATACAGCTTCAGTTAAAACAGAGGAGTATAGGAGAGCTGATAAGCTGAATTGTATAGCCAGAACTACCCCTCATGGAAATCCGAGGAGGAAGATGAACACCTGACAGGGAGTGGGAGTGTGGCTCCATTGGCTGTGGAGGAAACTGGGGAAGGGCAAAGTCTACTGGGCAGAGCAGGGAAGGGAGAGGGAGTTCAGAGGAAGATCCAGGCCCACCCACTCTTCATCCTAGGGCATACAGGGAGGAACAGAGAAGAGAGCAACATGGGATGCATGGCTTACAGGGGAGGAAAGGGCCCTGATTCCCTTCATTAGCTACACCAGGGAAGAATGTTTAAGAGACATGCAGGATACGTGTGGTAGCTGTTGGGAGCAAACGTGACTTTATCTTGTGTTGACTTTGCTTATCTGTGTTCATGACGTCTTCCCAACCATGTGAGTTTTGCTGTGCCTTCCAGTCTGGAACTCTTGCTCCTGCCCTGCCAAATTAATTATCTCAGTTTTGCTTGATTGGACTTAAAGTTACAGTTTTTGTTGACCATGTTTTGGACTTGATTCTCTGCAGTTAAAGGCTGTTCCTGGGAGAGTTTTTCTTCAGCCAGAAGGTGCCTAGACATTGGGGGCAAAGTTGGAGCTATTAAAGGGATTCTTATTGATTATCTGATTGTGTTGCCTTTGTGCTATGCCCTGGGTCATCACATTACCCCATTCCTGTGGCAGGTGGAATAATGTACAAACCAAACCAATTTGTGGTTTTATAGTGACAAACTTGATTGCTTTTGCATTCTAGATATCTTAGGTTGGTATTCATATGAAGGTAACAGTATGAAATTACATTAGAAGCCAGGTTTGTATCTCATGGTAATTTCATGTACAAAACAGTATCTCCATATAGTTGACCATACAATTGCAGAGATTCCTATTAAGACAAGACTTTCTTTAGGGTAGGATGAAGTGGAATGAGTGTAGGGTGAAATGAGTTAGGGTGAAGGAAGAAGAGGGCAGCAAATATTTTGTGTGTCTCCATGGTGATAACAGAATGGAGTATATCTGCAAAAAGCCCACAGCATCGTTAAGGACTCCTCCCATCCAGCCCATAAACCGTTTACCCTTCTTCCATCTGGGAAGACGTTCAGATGCCTGCAGTCCAAGACCAGCAGGCTAAGGAACAGCTTCTACCACACAGCGCTTTCCTTACTGAACTCCTCAACTCGTCTATCCACACACACACACTGACACTTCCCCTGATAATATATAATATATCTTGTATAAACTCTCTGTGCATTATACTTATATTCTATATGTTCATAAACACTCCGTACAGTTGTATATATTCCTTTCATAGATATATATTCTGTATATTCATAGATATTCTGTGTATCCATATATAGTTATACACTCTGTATATCTGTATATATATATTTATACTTCATTGCTGTTTTGCACTTCTGGTTAGATGCTAACTGCATTTCGTTGCCTGTGTTCATGTGCAATGACAATAAAGTTGAATCTAATCTAATCTATTACCTTTCTAATTCTATAAAGATCTGCTGCAAAATACATTCAAGTCACATGAGCACGCAGTATTTATTGTTTGGGAAAAGCAAAATAATTGATTTGATTAGTATGCAACATAAGAAGGCTTAAGGCCTTTAATGCCAGATTTTAAAAGTTGATAATGTCCTTATGGGTTGGCTACCTGGAAAATATTTGCATCTCATAAAAGATGCAGGAAATGAGTGCTGACAACAAACAAATGTAATATGCTTGCACTGGCTATAAACTGGAATCACAGATTGTGTTGAACTTCTTTTGCATGGCAAATGAAATATGGAACAGGGAAGAGTAAAATAGGAGGCAACATTTATTCTTTTATTTGCTATGAAACATACAAAAATCATTAAATTGGGAATTAGATTGTGCTTTGTAGCATATACACATAGTTGAACACACAATCCATGTCTTCTAATCTTCATTTGGTGCAACTATATCTTCATTTTATTCTCACAAATATAAGTAGGTTACTATGAAGAAAATATGCACTATAATAAGAGTAACTGATAGCAATATCATGAGAAAAGAATCTTCATGAAACAGTTTATGATTGCTATAAAACTAGATCTCAAAAAAGATAAAGGCAAGGTGTTCCGCTTATCTCACTCAAGGCTTAAGTGTGGCTTGTCAGTTGATCCTTGGCTGTATATAATCTGGGAAAATGCTGAAATAATTGAAACTCTGTAATTTAGATCTTGCCAGATGGCTTCTTCCACAACCACAGCCATAAACAGTCACAAAGGTGCTTTCAAGAAGCTTTTTGATGAGAAGCAAAACGTCTTAAAAGAAAAAACAAGAAAATCCAGTTGTGTCTTGAAAAAGCATCTTTGGGACAACCATGAGCTGAATGACTGAGAATCTCTAGAGGTCATTATCCATAAACAGTACTTTTACCCTGCTATGCAGGGCTTATCTATATTCCTCATCTTCTGTTATTTAAGCTGGCCAAGGCTGTTGTTGGTCAATAGAGGAGTACTAAAAAGGGCAGCCAGCCAATACCTCAACTCCTCCTTGTCCATCCTTCACCAAAATTTATTATCCCAGGCTGAGAGGAAAAAATAGCAATGGTCACAGAGCGAGGAATCAGTACAGTTACTTTTTATTGTACAAATGGGATGGCTATAAGCTTAATGGTGCCTTGCCCTCTGATGGGAGAGGACAAGCCCAACAGTTGAGTTTCTACTTATGAAAAAGTCCTTCCTCTGCAGCTCCAGAAGAGTAAGTTGATATTGATCATCTCAGTTTCCAGCCCTTTGATTCTTTGTCATGGCAATGGGAGATATGTCAATTTAAAGTCAGTGCTGCCTCCTTATGTGGAAGCATGCCTTATAAGTGATTTCTGACGCTGTAGATAGCTATGTCTAACTTTCTTCTAAGCCTTTGGACTCAAACACAACAACACTTTCCATAGCAGCCTTCTCTAAACTTGTTTCTCTAGCATTTCAACCATCATAATATGTCTGGGACTTACAGAAATCGAAGGCCAACACAGTATGAAGGCACAGACTGGGAAAAGCTAACTTGAATCAGTTCCTATATTCATTATTGTTTGCTTACCTGTGAAATGCAGCGTAGATATCTGGTTGCCACCTCTCTGGCAATCAGTTCTTGATTACTGTAAATATCATCGCAGGGAATCTGGGCTAAAATCTTCCTGATCTCCTTCTCAGGAAGTTGTCTATAACTGCTGTTTCCAAGTTTGTGAATGGGAACAGAGGTACTGAATGCACAGATAAAACATTCCCCATGCAACAGTGTGACTGAGATCCAAATTACAGGAGCAATTATAGCCCGCTGAGCCATGGAGCAGAACATGTAACGCAAGACAGCTGGGTCTTTCTGTCGTTTCCCTATGGGCCTTTTCCATTCTTCAGCCAATATGGAAACATTGTTATTCATCACAAAACCAAACAGGAACAAGACTAAGGGAGGCATAAACAGGATACCCATCCCATAAGCCAGATTGTAACCAGGTAGACATGGGCACTTGAAATCAAAGGCCACATAGATCTGTGCACTCAGGAGAGCCATAATGCCACATATGCCATTCATAAATGATTCCTGGTTGGACTGGAGGAACTGGAATATCATTCGAAATTTATCCATCTTCTTTGTTGTTTTAGGAGCACTCTTTTGTAGAAATATCAAAGGGGTCCCTCAATTTTCCAGAAGTTACAAAGAAAATGACAATAATCAGTGTAACATCCAACTTTTTGCTTCTCTGGCAATTTTTTCATTATTCAGAAAATATGCCTCTCCAATTCTCTATTGCTGTCTACAAAAAGTTACTTTACCTTTCACCTCTGTTCTTCCCAAGACTTGGACTGTAGGGCATTACCAGTTCTGAACCATCTTAGATAAGTCTTGGCTTAATTACAAGGAAGGTTTCTTCTATGTTTCCCTCCCTCCCTGTCCTTTTAGTAGTCTGGAGCCCTGATGGTGTTTCTTTCTGGAGAAAGCAGATGCTGTGATTCTGTTTCAAGAACTTCATTTGTAACAGGAACGGCATCTCTCTGATTTTGGTGAACATGTTTGCAAGAAGGGCTCCTCCTACACACCTCTAAAAAAACAGGATGCTCCACCTGCAGAAAGAAAGAAGAGAGCCTATGCAAAATGATGGGTGGGATGGGACCCATTCTGCATAAAGGGATTCCCAGGCAACAGAAATATTATTCAGTGGTTTTCTCTCTTCTTTCAGTACTGGTTTGAAATTGAAAAATCAACCTCTGCCTGGTAGGGGAACAGAGTACGGTGGTATTTATGGTTCATGAAAAAAGGAGAAAATGTTCAACTTTCCCCCCCTAAAAATAGCTGTCAATAAATCAATTCTTACTTACTGAGTGGAGACCAAAACAACAACAACAAAAACCCCAATTGCCTCAAACAAAGCTAAACAACATGTGTGTGGTTCTGAGATGCCTGGCACTCCACTATTGCTTAAAAGAACTCACCAGAACCAACATTATCCTTAGGTAGAACTAGGATTTCCTACTGGGCTTGGGGAATCACAGAGCTATGTGACATTCAGCCTTCCCTACGGACACTGGGCTACTTTGCTGGTTTCTCTTTGAGCCTTTCGCCATTGCTGAAGTGAAGCCTAATATGTCAGTCTTTGAGCTGTTAGAAAACTGCATCACATAACATTGGCTACTTCTGCTTCCACTATAATCACTCTCTGTTCCTAAATGATGGCGTCCATAGAATCACAGGGCTAGAAGGGACCTTGGAGGTCTTCTGCTACATGGTATATTGAGAAAAGGGATTAGTCAATTTCCTTCTTTTCCTTCCTTTTCCTCCAAATAGTCACCAATCACTTCCCTTAATGTGGGAGGGGGCTTAGGGTAGAGATGATTTCTCACACATGAGGGCATCACATACAAATAGAACTTCAACAGGACTAACAGTTCAAATAAATAGTTCAATACACAATACATTAACAAATATAAAGAATCTAATTTATGTTTAGCTCCATGATTTTCTTCTGAAACTCCAATCCTTCTCCAGATTAAGATACATATCTTACCTGTTAGGAACCAAGCTAAGAAACTAGATACCCTGTCATTATGGAAGACAAAATAAGATCCCCTTTCCTTTAAAAGTTCATTTAATAGAAAGTGAAACCTTCCAGCTACTGTTTGCTTGCCTGGAGTTCAGTTTCCTAGTATCTAGTCTGGAATGCTATTACTGAAGTATTAATACTACAATCAGAGGAACAATGATTTGTTAAGTCTAACAATAGCAGTGTCACTATCGGAAACCAGTCTCAGTATATTTCCACTTTTTAAAAAATTATTCCATAATGTCCGTAAGAATGTAAAAATACCCTTTCAGGGAAATGAGTATGAAAATACAATTGATCTCCATGCAGCTTGTTCATCCTCAGCTTACTTTAGGAAATAGCCAATTTGATTAAAGCTCTTAGTAAATATGGAAGTTGAGGTTCATAATTTTTGTATTCAGTATGTCAATGTAATTAAATTAGAATAATCCCAGGATGTATAGTAAGTTATTGAATGGAATAGATTGGGATAGCTGTAGTTAAAAATGCTTTCATTCCTTGCTGACCTACTAAGAAGATATGATTTTTCCTGAGAAAAAATGTGTGTTTGATTCAGGCCCTTTAAAGCAAGTTTTAAAAATATATATAGCTTGTTTAAGTTCTTTTAATTCTGAATATTTGTGTACTAAATGATGGAAGAATATGTACCCTAGTTGGCAACAAGATGAATAATGCAAAATCTGTTCTGACAATAGTCAAAAAATAAATACAGGCATCCCTATTTTAGCTAAATTTGCACATTATGCAAAGCTGTAATAGCTGTAGGTTTAGTTGTGATTTACTGACTAAAGTTAAATGTCATAGTAAACCATAACCTGGATAGTTGCCAAGAGCTAAGTTTCTATCCTCTGCCCTTCCTAATGAATGTCAAGAATAATAGAGCTACATATCTAGATTCCAAAAATCTTGACGACTAGTAGATGACTGCAAAATTATATGGGAAACCTTCATGTGAAAGTGAGAATAATTCAAGGTGCAATGGATCAAACTGTGGAAGAATGAGAATGATCTTTCATCTCCATTTCAAAGGCCATTAAGCCAGTGCTGTCTAAAGACATTTCCATGGTCATGTGGCCAATTACTTACCCAGTGAAATGGTTCCTATTTATCTACTGCATTTGCATGCTTTAGAACTGCTAGGTGGCAGGAGCTAGTGCAAGGACAAGAGGTTGCCCTGTTGCAAGATGTTTGGGTCACAAATCTAGGTTGCTGGTTTTCTAGCTGACAAGCCCATTGTCTTAACTGCTCAGCCATCGTGCCACCCTTCACAACCATGGTGGAGACTTTTAAAGAATATTAACTTTGCATATCTCACTTTCTAATCACTTTGGGAAAACTGCTCATTAACTATTTCTAAGCTATTAATTAAGATTCAGAATTAAAATTTTGAATGGGCTGATTGAGTTTGCCTAATCCTGAATGAAATAAAAATTTAACCATACATTTAAGAATTTAACTAAATTAGGTTTGGATCCTAGAAAGATAAAACAGACTAAGGATACAGATAAATTTGGAAGATTAAAACTTTTACAATAATATTTTGGAATGATTATAAGAGTTATTGATAAATAAATAAAGATATTTTATTACTTTTGATTACCCTTTTTCTGCTGACACCAGGACCAAGAGAGTGATGTCTTATGGATTTGTTTATAGATAAGAGATGGGATATAGAATAAAGGGATAAATGTTTGTACCCTTAGAGACAGTGAAGTAATTAAATTAGTTTATACTTGGGATGAACATTGGAAGTTTCTTCTTTATATATTTCTGTTTCTTTAATATTATTAATTTTCTTTCTTTGTCCTTGTACTGCTTTACTCTTTTTCTCTATTCTGTTCTTTTATGTTCGGTTTGTATTCAATCTCATTATTATAATAAAAATTGTTAACAAAAACAAACTTGGGGATGTTGAGGCTGGAATAAGAATCCTTTTGACTTTTGATCATGTGCAATGATACAATTGTTTTTATACTATTATCGGAGTTGCCAGGCACACAAATACACAAGGAGAAGGTTTATCTCTTCTCAGAAATGCATTCTTTCCTTGTAACCTACTTTCTGTAGTTTCTAATATCAGTGCCTCACCTATCTTACGACTTACTGATATTAGGAATCAAAATACAGCATGTATTTTCTGCTCCAGTGAATGTTAGTGGGGCGCATAAATAAAAAAGTTGAATTTGTAAACTTTACAGTGATACCTTGGTATTCATTGTTAATTGGTTCCGAAAAGCACAATGAGCACCAAACGAATTTTTCCCATAAGGAATAATGTAGTGAGTCATATGGCAGCCAACAGTGACAAGTTATATCTAGCTCATGTGTTGAGTACCAAACAAACAATGAGTACTGGGACAAAATGTCTGTGTCAAAATGCACTGAGTATCCAATTTGAGGAGTGTCAAAGTACCAAGGTATCACTATACTTGGTTCAGACCTTAAAAATGTAAAACAGTAAAAGCACTTTTTCAAATAGTAGCTTTTAGTGAACCAGAATAGCTCAGGACAGACTCAAGTAACACAATATATGCAGTCTTTACAACAGAAAATGCTAAGTGTATATTTTATTTGGTGCCAAGTGATATAGAAATAGGCTGGCAATTAGACCTATACTTCCATAATTCCTGCATTGACATTGTATTAATTATGGACAGAATCAGTTCAATGAAGACAGAAGGATTTCTCTTCCCTTGGAGAAATATTGCATCCCATTTTTTCCCCCTTTCCGTTCCAAAGTTGAACGGTCTTTATTTTTAAGAGCATTAGTCAAACAGCACCATCTAAATAAAATGGCACTTTGCTACTATGAGCAGCCTGCTAGGCCAATTAACTAAAAGAGACTCAGAAGAGTAATGATCACGTAGATAAACAGAGGAAATAGATAAACAAAATACTTCAGCAAAAATACAGCACTTTAATAATAATCAAATAACCAAAAATACAAGTTAAAGATAACTAAAAAAAGCATGTTATTACAAAACAATTTTTTATTAACAGCATAAAGCAACCTTACAATTCAGCAGCCTTTCTCTATCAGTTATTGTAAGATCCTAGGTTGCCCACTTCAACTAAAGATATACATGGTTCTCTTACCTTTCACTCTAGTTTAAATGAGAAATGATTCTTTAAAGTAAAACATAAACAAAATTCATATGTAGACATTCCTATATAGCAATAGCACTTAGATTTATTTACTGCTTCACAATGTTTTACAGTCCTCTCTAAGCAGTTTACAGAATCTAATAATATTGCCCCCAACAATCTGGCTCCTCATTTTACCAACCTCAGAAGGATGGAAGGCTGAGTCAACCTTGAGCCAGTAAGGATCAAATCCCTGACAGTCAGCACAATTACCCTGCATTCTAATCATTGCACTACCACAGCTTATCTCAAAAGATTTGTTTCTTTTTTATTGCATGCTTTCATTATTCAATTACAGTTGTTTTTCTAATAACAAAATTTGCTTACTTTATGTTTCTGTTGGATAAGACTGTCAACTGAAACAAACAATTAAATTCTGTCCTGTGCCTTTACGAGGAATTCTATCACATCACTATAACTCTACGACACTTATTTCAAGAGTCCTTTAATTCTGGTTGATGAACCAGATTATAATTCACCACAGTTGGTTGGGTTCCTGCATTGCACTAAGCCATTTGATTTTGTCCATTATTTGATTATTGCTTAGGACAGGGGTTAAACCTAGATAGTTGGGATTGCAATATACTATGATTTTAAAAATTGTGCCTCTTGAGTTATATGTAAACCAGTCTTGTCTGAGAAACAATAAACTCTGAACCATTTTGTGTTCTAATGATCTATGGACAATGTAGAAACAAAAGGGATAAATTTGATAAAATAAATTCAATTATTTAAATATTTCCAGTTGCATTTTGGAAAAGTTCAGCTGCTTAATCTTGCAGATCAATGCAGTAGACCCCCTATTGCTATGGGGAGCCAAGTGACAATTTTCTAAATGTGAGAAGTCCCTGTTTCAACTTTATTTTAAACATCTGCTTTATTGGCTGGGGATGGTATCTGTTAATTGCACTGCCTGCCCAAAGCAAAGGTATCATCTCTTTGCCTATAGGCTTGGCTCACATCCAGTGGAGGTTTCCTATTGTACCAGGACAGAAGAAATTTGCTTATTTGCTCCTGGCTAGTGTTGCCCCTCAAATGATTGTTTTCCTTTGTTTTTGCTCCCTTTTCTTTTGTGTAGGCATTAAACTGCCTGAGTTTGATTTCTGTCTGCATGCTATCAAAGAAATGGAGGATACACTTGTGTGCAAAGTCCCGTGTTTGTTCGCAACAGGTCTCTTCAAATATTTTTTGTTCAAGGTCAATGTAATTGCTCCAGTGGCGGGTTTGCAAAAAGGCATCATGATTGAAGCAGGGCTTGAGAGAACGAGCAAGGAAGGCCATCACGATGAGGATTAAAAGAAGACTCCAACCAAAAGCCTGGAAGAAAATGACAAGCTGATTACAGCAAGAAGGTGAAATTCAACCCTGAGTCTACATCCCCATGCAACTTCAAGTTTCACACCAGTTCCTAGGGTCAATGAATCCATGACATAATAACCTAACTTTGTATCAATCTTGGGGAGAAAGCACTTTCTGGTCAGGAAGAAATGAAACAAGGTGCTATAATATAAATATAGAACATCCTTCTGAACTTGATGAAATTGCAATGAGTTACAACTATTAGAATATCCAGGTTTCCAGTAGGAAATCTAGGAGATGTAATTCCAGCATGTTTGGAAAATCTGGTGCAGTGATTGGAGACAATTGAGTTTGACTCTTTTGAAAACTTAATTTTAGACATATTTTTATTTATAAACTTTAGTAGGTAATTTGTTCCAAGGTATTTTATACAGGTTTCTTTTTAATCCCCATTTGGCAGGAAGGCTAGGAATGACAGGATTTGTGGCCCAATGTATTTATTGGGTGCTGGATTGGAAGAGTATTTCTCACAGGACCCAATGCCAATAGATGCCCATTACTTACTTGTGAATAGCATTTGAGATATCTGGACACTGCCTTGCGGGAAGTGTTATTCCTCATCAACTCATCATGTTTGCATGGGATTTTGGCAAGAAAGTGTTGCAAGGCATCATAGGAGGTGATGTTGGCGGCAAAATCTGGAAATTTCTCAGGATCAATGGAACTGCTGAAGGCACAGACAAAACATTTCCCATCAAGCAGGGTGACTAGGATCCAAACGGTGGGTGCTATCATAGCCCGTTGCATAACAGAAGAACACATGTACCTGTGTATTGGACAGACAGGAACAGATTTGTCTGTGATACCATAAACTGAAGAGAACATAGGGGCCTTTACAAGAAAAGTGATAGAATCATAGAGGGTTATCATTAAGAAAGGAATGATATGCAAGTTAACAGTGAATATGTTGATTATACCATTAGTTTTGTCTGCATGGATCTACTTTGTTATATATATTTTTGTGCAATGCTTCTATAAAGAATTATCAAATTATCCTTTTAGAAATTGGAAATATGTAACAGAAATAAACAAGAAGGCATACAGATTCCAAACAGAAGAAAAAACAAATAGAAAAAGATTAATTATAGAATATTCTATTTATTTGGCATAGCATATTTTAGAGAAGAAAGAAAGAATTTCCAGAAGAATTATAAAATAATGTTTTACCCAAATATTATTTTACAGATTAGTACAGTATTTAAACATGTTGCTGTATAAATGAATGCCAGAGAAGTTTATCTATACAAAAAAATAAGGCAAACTAAAATTCTTAAATCCCTCCTTTTTCAGCCCAAATCTAAAACATCCCTGCCAAATATGTTTAATTTAAAAAAAACATAAGAAATTTTATTTCTTATGTACTTTAATTTTCTGGTACTTTAATTAAAGTACCAGAAAAACCATGGAAGAAAAAGAAGAAGGTGCTGTAAATTAAATTATCTAAGTACTTTGCATTTTTAAAACAAACACATTATTTAAGTAATTGGATTCTTGTAATAAAAATCATTGGAATCTCCCACCTGATAATGGATGGATTCTTCCTTCTATCTCCAATTGGTCTCCTCCACTCCTCAAGCATCATAACAAATTGCCTGTTGATAATGAGCCCACAGAGAAAAAGTGCTACTGGTGGGATAAACATTATTCCCAAGCCATATGCCATGTTGTATTTAACAAGGCAAGGGCAATTGAAATCAAAGATGGTGTAAATCTTCACACTTGCCAATGCTAATAGCCCACAGATCCCATTTGTCACTGATTCTGAATTAGACTGGAAGTACTGGAAGACCATCTGGAATCGATCCATGCTGTTAAAAAAAAAACTTGAGGTTTTTTTTGCCTGAAGGACTGAAATAATGTCAAAGGATTTCAGCACCGGCAAGTTCTGTTTTCCTAACAGTCCTCTTCAGCACTGTTTAGGAAAGCTCTACAAGCTCTTAAGTCAGTAGGACAATGGACAGGAAGAAACAGTAGAGTAGTAGTCAGATTTTCATAGATGTCCTTTTTGGTTGTCCTGAGATCTCATTCTCATTAATATGACATTTTATTGTGCCCTTCTTGCCTTTGTGTTTAGAAGTCTTCTTAATCACTACTCATCAGCAAAGTTGTTTATCTCTGTGTTGTTGGTTCATTAAAAAGACTTCTCTCCACTATCTCCATTTAAAGAAAAGGGAGAAAAATTACAGAATTCTTCTGTATGCCAACAAGCTGCATCTGCAGTATAATGCAGGATTTCCTATCAATTGCAGGATCTATAGCTGGTGCACTGTAAAGAGTGTTTAAATGATCAGAGCTCTTCCTTATTTCCTTTTTCCCAAAGGTCCCTGTGCACAATGAGGAAGCAGGATAATCAAATGAGAGAGTTTGTTTACAAATCTCCTCCCTGTTCTTCTCAGAGAAGGTGCTGGAGGATTTCTGCAGCATCAACACTACGGCTGCATCCCTGGCAAAAGCTGTCATCTCCACTTGCCTCCTGCTCTTGCCACTTCACTTTTTAAAACTGAGTAGACATTTTTTTTTGTTTCATTGCAGAAACAAACCCATAAGCCATGGATTTGGGCATTGGGGCACATTGGACATTGTAAGGAAGTGCTTTTCAACTGTATAAAACAATACAGAGAAAACTGAATATAAAATTAAATACAGAGATGGGAATTCTGTGCCCCTTCAATCTTGCTGGACTGTTTTTCTTAACATCTACTGTAACCAGTCTATACTAGTTGAGACTGGAGAGAATTACACATCCTAATATCCAGAGGATCATAGGATTCCCACTCCTGATGTAGCTCTTGGAACAGTCTTATATTAATGTTTCCTCCTTCTCTTTCCAAGATTTAAGACCAGTAGATGGAGCACCACAGATTGTACAAACCAGTAAACTTCTGAAAAAGATATTTTCAAAGCTGAATATGCATCTTTTTTCCTGCCTTTTAATAGCTATCTGGATTTTTGAAATGAAAATATTAGCTACAGAACTTTTTTCCACAAGATTTTTCAGATCTGGGCTACAAAACATCTTCAGAAAATTAACTGTTGCCTTTTCTTTGGGAACTATTGCATGATTATCTGCCTATCCAATTTCAAAACTGCAATTATATTGTATCTGTAGGAAATGATTAATGAGGTATCCACCATTCTAAGTTTCTCTTGAAGACTGGATATAAACAGAATTAAGATAAATTAATACCTGTATTTATCACTCCTTATCACCCATCCCCTCTCACTTGTGACTGTATGACTGTAACTTTGTCACTTGTATCCTTATGACTGTTTCCTAGTATGATTTGATTGTTTATTGTACCCTATGATTATTATTAGATGTTGTACCTTATGATTCTTGACTCTTGATGAAAATATCTTTTCTTTTATGTACACTGAGAGCATATGCACCAAGACAAATTCTTTGTGTGTCCAATCATACTTGGCCAATAAAGAATTCTATTCTATCTATTCCCAGCAGGAGTAATTATTTATGTTTCTGCACTAATTCCAACCCCAAGGAGGCAGTGTCCAACTGTATTATTAGCCTTTTCAGCAAGGGATAACAATTTATTGTTATTGTCCATGTGTATTAATTTAATGGGAATAATTCTGTTTTTTAAATTTACTCATTATTTTAGAATCGTTCCTATAAATTATTATAACTGTCATTTCATGAGTTTTAACTTTTCACTTACACATTTCAAAATTAAATTTATGGTAGAGCGAAATCACTGCTTCCCTCCCCTCTATAGATGCTAACGTGTTTCTCAAAATGATGCCCCAAACCCTGGTCTTGTGTCTTTTAGAACTGTTTTATTTTTATGGATCAAGAGCTCAAGCAATTATCCTTGGTGGGAGACTGACTCTTTTGATTAGTATGTTTTAGTCTCCCCATTTTTATCTGAGAAATATTTTTGTTTTAAGTTCTCTTGGTTTTAACCTATGGCAGCTTCCTCAGTCTGTTCCTTTCCTGACTTCAGTGACACAACCTCCACCCAGTATTGTGGCCAGTTCTATTCTGACTCTGAACTAAGGTTCATACATTCTCCTTTTCTTCCCAAATCACTACAGGACAATTTAAAGGTAGTGATTGGTGGATTTCTTGAACTTAATTTTCCCTCTCATTGAGCATTACTTACAGGGGGGAGAAAACATTAGCAATTGCTGTCCTTAGTGTGTGGACTTGGGCAAGGATGGGCTGATGCTAGAACAGAAGGTTTAGCCACTTTTCAACCTGCCTGTGACATGTATGAGATCATTAACCTGGCTATTGTGCTATTACTGAACAGGGTTTCCTGATCAGAAAAATCAGTAAATGCATGTTCAGAAATAGTCCAAGAGGAGGTTCGGTATGTTAGAAGTGGAGTCCATGGCAAAATGGGATGGATGCCATATAATGCATTGAAAGAATTTCATCCATCCTGTCCTATTTCATCCTAGAAATATTCTTTAGCCCATTGACTGTCAATTGACTTTTCTGAGAAATGGTTTTATTGATTTCCCAAGAGACCAATAGATCCTCTTCAGAAATATTTTAATGACATGTCAAGGTACACTGGAGGAACTGTGAGGAGGATCAAGAATGCTTCCTTCCACCTCACAATCTACACTTCAGTTATGCTTGCAATTTAACCACAGAGTAAAAAGAGAAACCGATAGATTTCAAGACAATTTGACAGAAATATCCCATAGAGTACAAATAATACAATTGGCATAGGCAAAAGAGTGCCCTCAGAAGTAATAGAACTATGAAAATTCTGCCAGCAGAATCAACAGAAAATTTGTAGTGGGCTCATTTAGAAGACAACTACACAATCATGCCATTCTTTCTCAGATTATTTCTGCCTTGGTGTCTGAGTCTCTGTGTCTATATATAGTTTCCTTGTATTCCTCAGTTTTAAAATGTATTTGTATTGCTTTTTACTTAAAAGTAGAAAAAAGCAAAACACAAAAGGTAATAGTGATGTGATGCATACATTGTCAAAGAAAAAACAACAACACATAAAAGTAACAAAAAAGTGAAAGAAATATAACTAAGAAAGAAACCCTGTTCTACTGTTTTCTGTATAAATGAGTCCCATATTTGCATATTGTCCTCTGAAAATGATACCAATCCTATTTATATAATCCACTATTTTCTCCCAAAGCTTGGTAAGTTTGTATTATAGAAATATCTGTTTTAAAGAGTTAATTTATAATTTGTTTATCAGTAGGTATAGATTCTTGTTTAGGTTGTGCTGTTGTGTGTGTGTGTGTGTTAATGACAAACCTGTTGAAGGAAGCCAAGGCTGAACCATGCAACTGTGCAAGTGCTGCAGTGTCCAGCTATTGAGGAACCTGAGGATTATTTCTTTTATAAAAAATGCTACTTCAAGTGTTTTAGCCTACTGTCAAATAATCAGATTTTGTAGATACAATAGTTGCATTTTCACTACTCACAAAAGCAACAACCTTGTTACAAGTCTTGATATTTTTAAATCTCAATCCTTAATCTTTTTAGAGTTCATGAGATACTATTGAATTGAGATGGGCTCTGCTTGCTGAGGAAAGAGGAAAAATATTCTATTTTTCCCTCTATAATTATTCTTCTTTTAACCAACTGGCATGAAGCTTTAACACTTTTGCTGGTCATGCAGTTACTAAAGGCTCACTGAGCGTTCACTGAAGTGGAAATTTTCAGAGAATGCTATTAGCTTAATAAACTACAGTATAGGAGTGAGGCTGGGGTACAATGACATGCAAATGACAAACTCCAGAAGAGAATTGCTGATCTCTAGCAAAGCTGGCCTGATAATTGTATGAAGGAGATAGATGGTCCTTTTTTATTTTTAGTTCAGCAAAGTGTTTTTCATTTCATTGCACTTCTGTAAGAAGGAATAAGTGAAGAATAAGCTAACTGAATTTAAGACTCAGAAATAGTTTGCTAGCATCTTTTCAGACTAACACATTTTATTTAAAGGCCATAAGCACTTGTGAGCTGCATTATATTTTCTCAGATGCATGGAGTGGTTCCATGATGAAATGAGTTTAGCTCATTAAAAAGTATGCTTTTTATAAAATGTATTAGTTTGAAAAGATGATACCAGATTGATTCTGCTTTTTCACTATCATTGACTAACATGGCTTTCCTCCTATAATATATTTAAAAACAAACCTAATAAAAGAATGTGAAAGTTTTAACAAGCTTACTTGGTTTTATTTTATGTTTGTCCCAATTTTTCCATTAAATTACTTACATATTTAATTAAGATCTTTGTACCTCTATCTGTGTGCCTTCAAGTCAGTATTGATTCTTGGCAATTACCTGGATAAGTCCCTGCAGTTTTCTTGGCAAGATTTGAGAAACGGCTTTCCAATGCCTCCTTCCTAGAGAGAATGACTGGCCCAAGGTTATCCAGTTGGCTTTGTGTCTAAACCAGGACTAGAATTTATGTTCTCTTGGTTTTTAAATTGGTGTTTTTAACCGTTGCATCAAAGTGGCTCTTGTTAAGTTCTTTACCTTATCTATATACTATACAGTATGTATGTCCCACCTTCTCATTCTGGAATTCAGGGCAGCATAACTCTGTAAAATAGGTTAGGCTCAGACAGATTGGCTCATAGTATCCCAATAGTCAAGAATGGGGTAGCACCTGGTCTCCTACTAAGTCCAACACTTTAGCCCCTATACCACACTAAACAGCCTTTTTACTTTCATGCACTATTGCTTTGGGTAGATTGGGAACATGGAAGCAGGATTGTCTCGCACAAGTTGGTGGAGAAGTTTGTGGGTTTTTAAAATATGTGACAGTATTCTTTAACTGAAGGTTTTCTTTGCTTTCCTACTGAAAATCAGCAGCAGACTGCTGCTAACTTTCAGAGGTACAATCCAAAGGCATTGGAAACTGTTAAAACCCCCACATTTCAATGCCATGCAGAGCCAGCAGTTGTGCACCAAATTCTATTTCTTCTGCATGTTGGCAGGAAAGAAGTTTCAAAAATATTTCTGAATATGGGAAAAATGGAGATAGTGTGTTTGCAATATTGGCTTTTCCTTGTTTACATAGAAAGCATAATGAAGGCAGATATATTGCTCTAAAGAAGCAGCAAATATATATATATATTACATTTTCCAGGTGTATTGACCTTGCAACTTCCTGAATTTGCAAATTCTAACCTGCAGACCTAGCACATATCAGGTTGGAAAAAGGGATTACACAGTTTTAGTGACCAATATGCAGTTAAACAAATTTATGTCAATGTTCCTTGTTAGTCCCACCACCCCATCTGCTTCTTCTAGCTTCCGAGTTTCTCATTCTGAATTTCCCTGCTTATGTCACAGGACCCTGCATGATATTTGAAGTAGTCATATACCACCTAGCTTAAAAGTAGTGTTAGGTTAATACATAAAATAATCTAATTAAGTTCCAATCTCACACAATGTATATTTTATTCCTCCCCCGACACTGTAACACTAATTATAATGCTTCAGAGATGGAGACTGCTATGGATTATAGAGTGATTTTGATATAGTCTTAAAAATAACTTCTCGGCATTTACTATTTCTTATGTGCAGATTCTGTTGAATATGATGGATGACAGTTTTCCTAACAAAAAGATCACAATTAAATGCTGATTGCAAGCATCATGCTGCCAGTGAACAGGGACTGCTTTTCATGACTGAACACAATAAAGTTGGCAAACATAGAAAAATGAAGGTGGCTTTATACTGTTAGGTGAATCTGCAAGGAATTATATCAAAGCAGAATACGTAAAGAGATTTATTTTTGTACAACTGAACCACTGCAACTAATACTGATTTAAAAAAAAAAAAAGTAACATGGAATGGATCCAGGGATGGCCAATAGAAGAAATGGTGTTTTGCTTTGGAAGCTGCTACATGTGAACTGTGGGAGAGCTTCATAGATCACAGATCACAGCCTTATGTGTGACCTTGTCCAGTATCCTGATAGAGCAGGTACGGTATCTTGAAAACTTCTGCAAGAGATTGTATTAAGAAATGGTTCAAAGGCTGAAAGAAACATATTGACAGATTTCTGTTCTTTTAAGCAGAACAATTGTTCTACATGGTTAAAAGCATTTCCATTTGCAGAAGAGGCTTTGTTCTTAGAGAAGGGAGCCTCTCCATTCAACTTGATATTGCTTTTAGTGTGTTGAATTTGAGAACTGCAAACATGCATTACTTATGAACCTATCTAGTAGAACTGTGTGAGTTAGGTCTGATAAATGTGCCAAATCCTACAAGGGAATTATTTCCCAATCTGTTCTTGATATCAGAAACGGCATTAGAAGTTTTTTTTCTATTGTTTCTCATTATGTTGAACATACTTTTATAAATAGTCAAACTTAATAAGTGCATTTCAGTGTCAAGCTACAACTTCTGTTATTATTATTTTTCACATTTCATGATTTTGATTTTCTATCATTATCCCTTCCACAGAGTTTAATTTTCTGATTTTGGTTTTAAGATTTGCTTCTAGGGGTAACTGGGAATATTTTGGGAACATATGAGTAAGATGTATAAAACTGGAGGTGGAAAACGTGGCTAAGATTAAAGAAAGTTATTGGTCTTACATAATTTCTTCAGAGGGCAGGGCATTTCTGGGCCTGACTAAATCAATAAGTAGGGTGACTTTTTGTTGAAATTCATTTCTTTTCCTATAGTCAAGATTGAATTTCTAGTAAGTTGCAATAAGAAATAATTTAGTTTTGATTTTTTTAAAAAAATTGTACTTAGTCTTATTCTCATGTCTGCATTCATAGCTTTGTGTGTGTTATCTAATATATTTACTTGAAGTAAATATTCAGGCTGTGCATGCTTTGAAATTATTAGCAAAAAGGGTATCAGATGGACCTTACCTCTCTCAGATTTAGGAAAGCAACCCCACCTTTTGGCTTCTGCATAAATGTAAAGGAGAAATGCTGCTATTTGAAGGAATCAATCCCCTAAAGGTAATATGACTTTAAAGCAGCCCCAATTGTTGGGCTGTTTAAAGAATAGTTGAGCGGTGGTATGTTTTTATGTGCTTGGAAACATTTCCTCAAAATCATTTTTATAGTGTGCTCAGTCTAGTAAACATAGCCTTAGGCCTAATGTGAAAGCCCTCTACAATCTTCAACTCGGATTTCTAACAAGAGAAATATTCATGAGGATAAAAAGCCTGCTGTGTGAGACCTAACAGAAAACAAGAAAGGAGAAAGAAAATGGGGCTTTTGCCCCACTTCTTGTTCTCTTGCATTCTGCCCTTTGAATTTCAATTTCTATTATTCTCAGTTTGCATGTCCAGCATGCTGGCTTAGAATGAAAAGTGATAATCCAGCACATCTGGATGGAACAAGCTGAAGACAGGCAATGTGCAAAGGTGAAAAAATACTTTACTTTAAAATTAACTAAGAATGCTTTGCTGAAAATGGCTGATTTGCTCTTTTGCAAACTAATGTGCACATTATACAGTATATACAGGATCTACTTATTGGTCTATTTTCATGAAAGTATGTTAAATATCAATATATTGCTTTCCATGATAGTTACCCATCCTATTAAGATCTGGCAGGAGATGCTCCAGATCCCACCTGCTAAGGAGTGTTCGCCAGTAGAGCCCAGGAACAGAGCCTCATCTATCATGGTGCCTACTCTCTGAAACATTATTCCTCTGGAGATTAGATTGGCCCAATGTCCATGCTTCTTGACCTTCCCTAAGACTTTGGAGACTTGTATGTGCTTGAACCTGGGGCCCAGGTTCATAATGGAACCTGTTAAGGATAAGCAATAGGTAAAGCTACACATTTTCCTTCCTTCCTTCCTTCCTTCCTTCCTTCCTTCCTTCCTTCCTTCCTTCCTTCCTTCCTTCCTTCCTTCCTTCCTTCCTTCCTTCCTTCCTCTTCTTTAAACTTTGATGCAGAGTACTATGATTAGTCTAATTGTTTATCACACTATGTCACTTCCATACCTTATAATTCCAGTTAGTTAAGGATCATGTTACTTTTTCACCTTTTTTCTATTCTCAGCTTTTCACAAAGGAGAAATGATAGAAATTGAAGTAACTGATAAAAAAAAGTTATAGGCAGAAAGCAAATATGTAAAAATAAGTCCTACATTTATTTCTCCCCTAGAGTAGCCCTAACTAACTGGAGCCACCAAAACATAGTTATAACATTTAGTTGCTGTAATGCTGTAACATGAATGGGTAGCAGAGGATCTATCAGTACAAAATTTACCACATAAGAAAATTTGAGTTTTCAACACATTCAGAGGGCAACACCTAAAGATGCCCAAACCAGATAATAATAAAAGTTATTCACAATGTTATCTAATGCAACCTGTGCCTTTCAGATAAGAATGGATGGAATTTTCATCCACTGAGATTAAGAAATGTGATGAAAGTCAGTTATTCAGCCAACCTTTGTAGATGCTCAAGACATGAAACTTCTTTTGCTATTCCTTTGCAAAGTTATACATCAAGAAATAATGTTTCTAAAATTGGAAATTATTTCTCATTAACTAAAACTAGTAGGCACCCAATTGTATAAATAGTAATTGTTAAATAACATTCAGTTTAACATAGACAAAACAAAGGGAAAAAATTAAAAGGAAAAAGACAATGAGGAAAACATTATGCATATAAACAGCATAATTTTAAACACAGTGTTAAAACCTTCACCACATAGAGTAATATTGATCAATCTTTCTACTACATTGATAAAAAACCACTTTGTAAGCAGACAACAAACACATATCATCAATCTAAGATTGTAAATCAGGGTATCCCTATCTTTCCATCACAGAAGCAATTTCTTTTGCTAGCTCAATGTTTAAAAACCTCATTATTCTTCACCTAACAATTCATTTGAAAATTTTGCTATATTATTCAAAATGGCATTCACATCATTAAACCACGTTATTCTTCCCCAAACGTTATTAATATATATTAAACTAATGATTGTGGGGAAATAACATATTCCTAAAGCCTTCTTCAATCCCTTTACACTTCTAAGGATTATAAAACTGACAACCATTTTAATTATCTGAAATGTTCAATAAACATGGGAAAAATAATTAATCTTATTGTATAATAAAAAGAAAGATAGTATTTTGCAATCCACTTTTTGTTAATATGAGATATTCCAACTCTTTACGTCAATGGTGTTCCAAATAATTAACATTCACCCTAATATTACTTATTAATTGTTTGTAAAAAAATCAGTATCAGTTGGAACCACCTCAAACAAATAATAATTAAAGATTTTAGACAGTGCCAATTTAGATATTCAGACATTTGGATTTTTTAAATAATTGGACAATTTAAATTTCATGTTATTTACATATTTAAAAAGTTTTCTTTGTCAATAGCTGCTGTGACTAAATGAATTACTGTGATATTGCACAATTTTACAATATTGTAAATAATTAACTCATACTCAATCAGATTCCGGCGCTTTTATCTAAAAGCAATAGAAAATGACATGTAAATGATAAATACATAATTAATTTTGCAGTTGTGCAATTTATCTTATAACTACTTTCATATTTGTGATTTTGCAAAAAATAAAACCACATATGTATATTAAAAACTGGTGATTTCTAATTTGAATTGCTTGTTTCATTTTCCTCATATAATGTAAAGACTGAGGATCATGAGCATGAATCAGCAGTCACTAAAAGCTGCGTGTCTTTCTTTTTCTTTCTTTATCTGTATTGTTTCTAGCACTTTTTCTTTTTCTATTTCCTCTTTATATACTTTTTCTTATTGATCTTTTAACTATGAATTTTTTTCAATAAAAACTATATCTATAGCTATATTCATATCTATTTGAGAATCAGCAGTGCTCAGGCCAGACAGAACCTTTGTGCAAATTTTGGACAGGTATCACATATTTTCAAAGCTGAGAAAAAACAGGTGAAAGACAAAGCTTAAAAGACTTACGACTTCAGTTTTGTGTTTTAGTAGATCTAATATGCATGACTTGCAATCTTGTCTGCACTTAAGAACTTCATTAATCCACTTTGTATCATTCAAGTTTCCCCTGTTAACTAGTTATTAAATGCAGGACTTAATTTCTTGAGAAGCAAGATTTATTTTTGTGAGCCTGATTACCATATACACATCTCCACACTATGTATAGCAAGTCTATTAAATCTCCTTAACCATCTTTTAAAACCAACATTATAGGTCAGCCTGGTGAACATTCTGGCTGGCCTTTCCTTCATTGTTTTCAGTTTCCTGATAGAGACAGTTAAGATATTGATAAGTTAAGGAAAAACCTTTTATATGGAATGCAACAGAGGGACAAATACTGGAGAAAAAAAAACATATATACATCCTTCTTCTCAGTTAATTTTATACTGAGCATAGACTGCTGACTGGAGAAATATGGAAGTTTTAATTCTTATGCATCTAGATTAGGAAAATGGCTAAAACAAAATGTAATGGTCCTGATATTCATAATGTAACAGACATTGCCTAATTTCCAGAGGGCCTAAGGCCATGGTGGCGAACCTATGGCATGCTTGCCACAGATGGCCCTTTCTGTGGGCACACGTGCCTTGCCCCAGCTCAGCCCACCATGCATGTGTGCATGCCTCTCACTGGCCAGTTGGGCTTCGGGTGTGTGCCATGCATGTGTGGTGGGATGGGGTGCATGCGCAGGGGTTGGGGGCATATAGGGGACATGTGCACATGCATGGAGTGCATGTGCATGTGGGGGGTGCCTTGCATTTTTGGGTATGCGTGCACATGCATGCGTGCACACTTTGGGCACTCAGGGCCCAAAAGGTTCGCCATCACTGGCCTAAGCACTTTCTTTTGGCACAAGAAAGGTTGAGTCATCTGGAATTATTTATATTTATATTCAGCTACTTATAGAAACCAACAGTTTGGACTGGATAGTCTTCTTGGGTCTTCTGATTGCTAATTCTAAGTATTAAGGTGAAGTACACTCCTTTTCAGAATGCCTAATATTTATCTAAATATTTTTTTAAAAAATCTGAAAAGATATGTCACTATGCAGTGAATTGCAAACATACATTGTAATGACGTAGTGTGAAGTTGACACATATAGAAGCAATAATAAAGTATGTCGTTTTCCCTCCCAAAAAATATACTTTACATAAATATTAGCATACTTTCCAATTCCCACATAATGTACTTCAGAGAGTGAAATTAGATCCATACAAGAATGTTTGTGTTTTGACAGACTGATTTACAGTTGAAAGCCTCCTAAGATAAGATTCTCCTAATAACCGGGTGTTTTAGTTTGGTAACTGTAAGTTTTAGACAGTATTTACGCAGAAATCTAGAACCTTTACTTCCTTTAGTATGCAAAAAGCAATCTTTAGACATCTAGTTCTTGGACGAATGTCTCAAATAGATATTAGACGTCATTTTATATCTACCTACCTTTGGATACAGCTATATCTCACTTTGCCACCAAATACAATTATTCCCTTCTACTTTTGCACAACTGTGTTAAAAGTATTTTTAGGAGAACAGGCATGTTCTGATTAAATCAGGAACTGAGGTTTTATCCAATTGGATAAAATCCGACTCTAAGAAAAAGGGGAAACAAATGGGTTAGCAAGGAAATATTTTCGGGACGTGCCGAGGACCACTCCTGTTCCTCATCCCTATCGTACTACCGAAAACATAACCCCGCTAGGCACTCGGTTCACCTGCCGGTTCGGGACTCGCCCCTAGGGCACCATTTCGGTTTCCGCGTGTAAAATTACTCGCCCCGTTGACCTTCTCCGATTCGTCTCGCAGCAGGATCCCGTGCCCGCATTCACTCGGCCGGCTGCCCATATTTTCCCCGTCGGGTCGACCTTTCATCTGGCCAGATAGGTGCGCCTACGCGCGCCCTTTTCTGCTCAGTGTTCAAACCGCTGGAGCGGGAGGCGAGGCGAGGCGGAGCTTCCACCGACGGTTTTCGTTCCAAAAAGATTCGGTGTCTCCGTACTACTCACGGTGAGGGATGTACGGCCAGGTACCTGTGAACCAGGTACTGTGAAAAGAAAAAGAAAAAAAAGAGAGAGAGAGAGAGAGAGAAGAGGTCGCGCGCCTCTCCGCCCGGCCTCCCGCTCCAGAGGTGGCACATCTGGTTGCCCACGTGACCCGTCCGGTCCCTTAAATGCCGAGCCTGAGGAGGCAGCTATCGCCATAACAACCAGATTGGAAAGGGGCGCCACAGCAGTCCCCCCCCCCCATCCCCGATAAGGGAGAAATGCCGGGGGAAGAGGAGGAGGAGGAAGGTGGCGGGGGACTGATCGAAGGATTAGGAGACGCCAAGTTTCAGCAGCAGCTGATGGCTGAGCGAAGGCGGGGCCAGATGACATCCCTCCTTTTGCTTTGCCTGGGCAAGGTAAACTACTAGACAGAGTGAGCCAGCGGGAAGGGAGAGGGGGCGAGAAGGGACGCCGAAAGAGAAGCGGAACTCGGAGCGAGGATTTGATGGGATTCAAATCCACCTGAATTCCCCGAGGGATAGAGAGCAGAGCGCCGCAGAAGGCTTCCAAGCTATTAGTTCATCTGGAAGACAGCTTCTTCGCGTTGGTTTTCTGTGACAGCCAAGGCGATGTGGACTTAGCTCAAGGAAAAAAAAAAAACACCATTTATGAGGAAGGAAAGACAAAGGGGATCTTAAACCGAAAGGATAACGAGAGAGAGAGGAGGAGGAAGGTACGAAGAAGGGAGGGGAGAGACCAGCCCTTTGCTCCCCTCCATGACCCCTTTCCTCTCATCCAGAGCAGCACAACAAACCTAAAGCCCTCCAGTTCTTGCCGTCCCCTTAGCTGCCTTTAATGCCATGGGGAACAGTTTCTCCAGTATCCCAGCAATACCTAGGGGCAACCCCAACCGCTTCCACAGGGCCCATCATCAGCATCTCAAAGGTAAGAACTTAATCTGGTCTAGAATTGAGCATGAAATGTTGAGCAAAGTCCTTGAAAGTTTAGACATTATAGGAGTCTTCAATCAAAGCTTATACAGTATTCTAAATATCAGCCTCTCAACCCTGCCTCCCCATTCTGTAATTTGTCCCAGGATGGTTAAAATCACCTGAAACCATTCCCCAAATAAGAATCTTTTTTTGTTTGCTCTCTTTTTTTCCTTTTTTATTCTTGTGATGCAGGAATCTTGTGGCACAAATAGAAAAATCTCTTTGATTCCTCTGCTTGGGTTTAAAATCCTGCATCTGGGTACTTGGAAGTCAATGTTTTTCCTTGGAAATAAGTCTCATTGGACTTTACTCCTGAGTTACTGCAGGGAAATGGGTTTATATCTCTTCTGACTCTTTCTTCAGTTATGAATTGGGTAAATAACACATTAGGAGGACATCAAAAAGGAAGGAGGAATAACATGTCTTAAGGAACTAGGCGATATACTTCTGAATGAGTGCAGCTGCTGTTGTCTTGGTAACCCCAGAAATGTCAGCTTTTTGAGTGGGAGGATCCATTTTAGGAATAACAGATTTAATGTGCATCAATGATATCCTGATGATTGTAATTCAGATTTGATTAAATATTACAATCCTTTCTAGTTGCTGTTATGTTTTAAAACCTTCAGCTGGCACTATTGACATAATTCCCAATAGACTTGTTTGCAAATCTAAATACCCAGCATATGAATCACCTGAGCTTCTTTTGATATACTGGACTCCTAGGCATTGCACAAAAATAGCCTGCTGGGTCACAAAACATGTAACCAGATTATACTTATTCCATAAATTATTTGGGACTAAACGGACATCAATTATACAAAATTAAGTGATTTCTCAATCATGAGCACTATCTTATTTTGGAAAGTATTTACATCTATTTATCTATTTACTTATTTTGTTGGACAAACTACAATAGCAGATATATATTTCGTGCATATTACATTCACTCATTCAGTTTTAAAATAAGATGACCAGGGCTGGCTGTTAAAAAGATGATTAAAGAAAAATGAACCTTCTGCATCCCATGTTTTTCACTCTTTCACACTTGCACTTTGGTTGCTTCATTTGTTCACAACGTAAGAGGAGGTGATTAGGTATAGGACAATGTACAGATTGCTAATGAAAAATGTTTGAAACCAAATTATCTATTGTTATTTTAATGAAGCTCCTATGTAGTTAAAGAGTATTAGTAGCTTTTGTCTAGTTCTGCAAATGATGGTCAAGAAGACAATTCCAACATGGACTGAGTCACAGAGAAATCAAGGCAAACAACTCTTCTGTTTAAAATTAGTTGTGTAAAAAAGGAGGCAGGCAGACAAATCTTTCCCAGAACCTCATCATTCTGTATCAGCGCTGCAGTAGTTAGAATTCTGTTGTAAACTGCAAAGAAAGATTTATCATTAGAACAAGCTTCTCAACTGGAAATTATTCTGGGAGAAACTTAAATTTTAGAATCCATAGGTTGACTCCACACATCCTCATAATTATTATTTCTTAGGCTTATGGATCAGAAATGCAGCTTGGAATAACCTAATTTGAATTGCTTTTCATATGACATGCTAGATTTTTGGGCACATTTCATATCTCTTTCTGATCCCCAGTTAAATTGGGTTTGGTTGCTGGGCTGTCACTACTTCTGGCAAATAAACAGAATGGTTCTTGTATAGTTTAAAAGCTAAAGGACTGAACTCACTAAAACGAAGTGTTAACTAAGCTTTCTCTTGCCTTGTATTTTAAAAACAATCTTGCCAAGTAACTGCCAGGGACAATATGTGCTTTTTCCATTTCCCCCCCAAAAAGACGATTGCCTTAGGTCCTAGGTTTACATGCAGAATAAACAAGTTTGATTGCATTTGACAGATTCCTGTAAAATGCTTTGGAGGCATAGCAGCACAAAATTATGAATGTGACACTATTTTGTTACACTTGTGGAAATAAATTTTAACTGAAGATATATTTTATTTCAGTCTATTTTCCTAACAATGTTTCAGATGGGAGGGATGCAGAAATCCTCATAGCTTTAGTGATGCCTTTAAAATAAGGACTACTTGCTTATCTTTGAGAACAGTTTTATCTAAATAAGATAGTGGTACTAATATTAAAATTTAGAACATAAAAATTATATATAGGAAGAAGTGGTATGCTATCTCTCTCTTAAAATCCATCTTACGCCAATCTATTGTCTATGAAATGTGTTGGGACATTTTGGAGTATATACTCCTAGTGGACCTAACCCATCTGGAAGAGATCAGATTGGGAAAGATTGTTGCAGTTCTTGCAACTGTACAAATAGACACAATATC
Source organism: Bungarus multicinctus (assembly GCA_023653725.1). NCBI lineage: Eukaryota > Metazoa > Chordata > Lepidosauria > Squamata > Elapidae > Bungarus > Bungarus multicinctus. Next base: position 51,697,571 of record CM042844.1, read on the forward strand.
ATTTTTCCAGTGACATCTTACTTTTTCTGTTATCCAAAATGTTTTAAACAAGGCTACCTATATTCGCATTTATAAGTTCAGATAAATTTGGTGAACTTCTTCAATTTTTTCTTCTCAAAACTTTTTAAAAAGTATAAAATACACAAAAAAGCGAAACAACAACAACCCCTCATTAAAAATAAAAAGAAATGGGTAGAAAGGCAGGATTGGGGAATGGAAACAAAAAGGAACAAAGGTTATACAAAGAAAGTAACTTCCAAGTTTCTTCAATACAGATAATAACTTAAATATCAGTGACTTTTGAACTGGAATGAACAATAACCAACAGTACTTCCATTCACCATAAATAAATTAATCATAAAACCCAGAACTTCATCAATTTCTGATAAGATTCAGAAGAAATTTGATAGAATGTTTTTAATCTTTTAGTGTTACACTTTAGATTTTTGTTTGAATAACATAGCTATTCTCCTAAAAAGAAAAAGATTATGAATGACATTTGGTGATTAAGATTGAATCAATCTCTCAGTTTCAATTTTTGTCCATTACTTATTTCCTGATTCTATAGCACATTCATTTCAGCCTATTTGAATCAATTAATGAATTGATTATATAATAAATTTGTATGAAAATTCACAACATTTTTGTATATATTTCTCCTAATATCAACATTGTTGTATGCATTTCTTTGTGTTTGGCACAATTGATATTTTTCCTCACAGAATAGAATATATTTTGTGTATTTTTCCTGTTTTACCCATTACTGGATTTTTTTTTGAATATACATTTTTAAAAAGTCAATCTTGACTCTTGGCAACTGCTTGCACAAGTTCCTGCAGTTTTCTTGGTAAGACTTCAGAAGTACTTTGTCATCACCTGTTTCCTAGGGTTGAAAGAGAATGACTGATGAAGATCGCCCAGATAGTTTAGTGCCAAGGCAGGACTAGAAGTCAACATCTCCTGGTTTCTAATATATTCCATTAGATACATTTATATGTATATCCATTTTCCTAATATGGCACGTCTACTAAAATTATATATATAATGAATATTGTCTGTCTATCTATTTATCTATCTATCTATCTATCTATCTATCTATCTATCTATCTATCTCTATCTTTCTGTTTATCTATCTATCTATCTATCTATCTATCTATCTATCTATCTATCTATCTATCTATCTATAAATGAACAACATACAATGCATAACAGATAAACAGCACAATTAAAATATCAATGTTAAAAATTAAGAAACTAATACTTTTAAAAAACTAATAACTAATAATGAAATTACCAAGCTATAAAATAAAAATAAATGGATTTGAAATAAAGATGATAAACTGGAAAATTAATTAATTTGAAAAATCAATATAGTGTAAGATGATGACTTCAACTAATCTCCAGATGATCCATTGAAAAGTTGGGTCTCAAATAGCATCTAGAACAGGGGTGTCAAACTCACGTCATCACAGCAGCATCACGTGATGTATTGGGACTTCCCTCCCCCACTTTGCTAAACTGGGCATGGGCGTGGCCAGTGTGTGATGCATCCAGTGTGTGATGCATCCAGTGTGTGATGCATCCAGCCCGCAAAAAGTTTGACAGCCCTGATCTAGAACATCAAAAGGGATAGCAGAAGTATTGATTATAAGGGTACATCTATTTAAAAGACCAGAGCAGACACTTAGAAATGATGCTTCCAGGCTCCATTTCCTTCATGTAAATGAAGGGGAGGTATAAACACATCTCCTAGATAGAATGTCCTGGATGGACTGACCCATGGTTTTGAATGGAATTATATATTATATTTTTTATAATGGTTGAGTTATCCTGTTTTTCCATTATGGGTGTTTCCATGGTTAAGAGTACCACAGCTACTAATTATAGGAGTATGAATGTGTGAGATATAATTTCCATTCATTTAGTACCCACCTGCCTTCTGCCACCTCGCTAATTTTCATCTCCAGTATTTTATTTCAAGGCTGTAGCTTTGTTTTCTATTTATTTAACTGATTTGTAGAGTTAACATCTTACTCCCCATAAGGAAAAAACACACCTCACCTTAGGTTAGCCTGACAAAGAACACAGAAATTCATACCCTATCCCATTTTTGTGTGTTCATATCTAGTTGGTATGTTCTGTTTAGGTTCTTCTGTTTCACAGGGCTGTAATTATTGCCCTTTTATTTGTTTTATTCCTAGTACTATCTGATCAGGGTAAAGGTTACTGAATAAGAGATTGATGGTGTTATTAAGATAATCCATCATAGGAAAGGCAGCACCGAGAGTCAATATCTGAGTGGCAAAACTGAAAGGTGAGAGAATACTTTTTCTCAGGAACTGAGATAAGAATCTTAGCAATTTATTATATGCCTCAGGCACTTATAACCGGTTGATGCCTTTCTGAACTGGATGCCTTCCAGCTACATTATTTGCAGAATTCTCAGCCAGATGGTCAATTTGGGGGTGATGCTATTCCCAATATATTTCATGACCAAATTTTGAGAAACACTGGACTACAGTGTTGTAGATATTTTGTGTATGGCTTTGTTAGCATATTTGTCAAATAGAAGTAGCAGTCCTGATCTTAGCTTTATTGAAAAAAAAAAGCCAAAATTGATTATAAGGTAACTTTTATTTTTCACTTCAAAGCATTTGTAGGCATCTGCAAAAGGTGAAGGTTACAAGAGACTTTTTGCATATTCTGTTCCTTATATACTAGCACACAACCTTGTGACCAACTACAAAATGGTAGAGCTTGCTTTTTGATGTCATATTGCACATTTTGTCCTTTTGCTGTCATTGTGTTTGGAAAAGGAAACCTGTATGTCTGGGATTGGATTAATATTGGTGATGGCAAAGAATGTAAAGGGCAGGAGAATGAAGAAATTGGGGAACAGAAGAAACTGTTGTTTGAGGGTCAGGAAGTTGTTAGATCTCAGTTGTTAAGAGTTTTCCTTTAAAATACAGAGAACTCTTTAGTCTTAAGAGCTTTGTTGATCAGATCTTTTTATCATAAATGTGATGCGTATTTATGATCTGTGTATTTCTAGATGTTATAATGCTTTCTGGTTGATTAGTATATTTTATTGTAATATTTCATCTTTTATTGTAATTCTATATAAAATGATGCATTGTGTTGTTTCATGTGATTGTTTAAAATTATGAACATTCTATTATAGAATAGAATAGAATTTTTATTGGCCAAGTGTGATTGGACACACAAGGAATTTGTCTATTATTTAGAAAGCTTAGAGTACTGAAGATAAAAAATAACGATAAAAATTCTGCTTTTAATCGAAGTGTAGGATATCAATATTAAAGACATGAATTTATTTGACTTGCAATCCAAAGTTAAGTGTAACACAAAAACAAATGGTTGCATCAAAGTACTGGATTAGCTATATAATAATAGTTTCGTCTTGAACTAATTTCTTAATATCATTGTATTATTACTTAATGTGTGTATATTATATTTCCATAAGAAAACAGCTTATTCACTGCTGCTATTTCCTGGTGTATGAATAGTATATAGATTCTTTATGAATTCTTTGTATATAGGTAATCCTTGACTTATAACCATTCATTTAGTGACTGTTCGAAGTTACAGTGGCACTGAAAAAAGTGACTTATAGCAATAGCACTTAGACTCATATACCACTTCAGAGTGCTTTCCAGCCCTCTGTAAGTGGTTTACAGCATATTGCTCCTAACAATCTGGGTCCTCATTTTACTGACCTTGGAAGGTCGGGACGCTGAGTCAACTTTGAGCTGATGAGAATTGAACTTCTGGAGTGAACAGTGAGTTAGCCCTGCAGTGCTGCTAACCACTGCACCACCACAGCTCCTTATAATCATTTTCCACACTTATGACTGTTGCAACATCCCTATGGCCATGTGATCAAAATTTGGGCACTTGGCAACTGGCATGTATTTATGACAGTTGCACTGTCCTGGGGTCATGTAATTGCCTTTTGTGACTTTCCCAGCAATGGAGGAATTCAGATTTGCTTAATGACCACTCAATTCACTTAAAAACTGCAGTGATTTGCTTAGCAACCATGGCAAAAAAAGTTGTAAAATGGGGCAAAAATCATTTAACAACTGTCTTGCTTAGCAATGGAAATTTTAGACTCAGTTGTGGTTGTAAGTCAAGGACTACCTGTAGCTATTAAAATACAGCCAAGATGATGTCTATTTGTACTTTGTACATCTTGACTCTATTGACTTCTGAATTCATTGCTGTTTCTTGGAAAATGAACTCAGTCTTTCATTAAAAAACAACAGGAATATCTGCTTAGTGATAATCCTAAACAAAATATTAGTAAGTGCTGAAACATTGTAGTTACCCAAACATACTGAATATTGTTAGGATGTAACAATATTCAGGGAGATAGCTTTATGATAGGAAGGAAAAAAAACTAGTATTATTTTGTGCATCTGCAGTAAATCTATGCATTTTTTATTATTCTTTTATAAAGGACAATTCTAGTAGAAAATGCTGACCAAAGTTCTTGTTTGCTTGAATGCACATAGATTTTGGTGGTATACTATGTTACAGAGTTCTCCTTTTTAAAGAATCTATCTCAAATTCATAAAAGATTGCTGATCAAAATTCCATAAAAACAGCTATTTTTGAGGGAGATTTTTTTAATTAGCTTATATAGCTGCTTATTTAAGTATCTTTCTTTTTTAATTATCTTTTTTTAAATTTTTTATATATATTATGAATACAGAAGGAAATTTTCATATAACCCTTCGATTTTGCAGTTCACAGGAGTCAACTTACAGAGCTAAAAATAGTCTTGTTATCTAACCTTGCAAGTTGAAATATAATAGGGGAATTAAGTAAATGATACAACTCAGTATAGCTTTAGCTGTATTTCCAATGCTTGCCTTGATTCTGCCTTTGCCGGATGGGAAATCCTACGAGTTGAAGTCCACACATCTTAAAGTTGCAAAGTTGAGAAAAACTGCCCTGTAGCAACGGAGAGGAAGATTTGATATAAGTACTGAGAACAGCATAATTTTTTTTCACAGTATATGGATGTTTAATGACACTCAAGGCAAAGATAATAAATACTAATGTTCTTACATAGGTGGAAACAATTTCTCTCTATAGATATCCCTGGTCTTATGTTGTTTTTCAAATTTGATAGTTTTTATTATAAATATCCTTTGTGTATCTACCAAAGCAAACATACTTACTGCCTTGTAATGTATAAACTAAACTGAAAATGTTAACAGAGTGGCTGCAATCACACATTCTCTAAAATAAATTCTGGAAGCCGCATTCCATATTTTTCATTGTCCAATTCAAATTAATGGTAATACAGATTTTTCTATTTGTATTGATTCAGTTCTAATAAACCCTTAACACGTTCCTCTGCGAGGCAATGTAATAATTTCATATAATTAGGAAGAAACCACAATTCCCACTAAACCTAGATATGGTATATTTGTTCATATGATAGTTGTTAAACCATCTGATTTGAAATCTTAATTTGATCTTACTTTTTTTTTAAAAAAATATACATATTATAATTTCCTATATTTCAATATTTTTCCAATCCATGAACTTTTAGATTTCCTCAACTTACATGCAAAAAATAGGTTGGAAAAGAGAGAACATATAAGGTTGCTATGGCTCACAATCACACGTAAGAAGTTGAATTCATGCTTATGAATCAAACCATTTTCCAGAGTAACATACTCAAAAACAAGACTTGTGCTCCATTTATTTTAGTGTTTCAAAGATTTTCATAGCTATCTATGATCTTGAGTATCTGAAGAACAAATATTGTAATATTCTTAATGTCCAAGTTTAATTTATACAAATCTGCTGCAGATGAAGAAATGAAGTTATAAATGGACTGAAGATTAAATAAAATGCAACTAATAAGCTTTCTTAAGATGTTTTCTGGGGATTGGGGTGATGTCATTGATATTTGTGGGATGATTGTTTCTTTAATCTTATTTCCCACAAACAGTTGAAGGGGACAGTTGAAAATTCTAGATAAAATAAATTGTTTCTTCTACTCCCCATCATTTGCTAGAAGATAAAAATGGAGAATTCAAACACTTGTCTGCAAGTATTATTGAAATGAACAGAATATTTATTAAAAAATGTATGTAAACTTTTTTCATATGTAAATAACTTTTCTTCAGAGGAAAAGGATACTTTTTAATGATTACTGTTCCATTAACTCTAGAATAAGAGTCAGAAATTCAACTAATGCAGCCTTTTATGATACCTCAAAAAAGAGGAAATCTACTATACATTTGTTGAATTTCTGTCTATTATATCATGTTGAAGACATAGGAGCTCTTAAAAAATGGCAACTCTTTCCAATACAATCTGAACTACAAGTAGTCCCTGAATTTATTGAGTGATCTTTTGAAGTTATAACAGCACTGAAAAAAATGATTTACGATCATTTTTCACATTTACAACCATTGTGGCATTCACATGGTGATGTGATCAAAATTAAGATGCTTGGCATCTGATTCATATTTATGATGGTTGCAGTGTTTTGGGGTGATGTGATTATCTTTTGCTACTTCTTGACAAGTAAAATCAATGGGAACTTAATAACCATCTTACTAATTTGTTACTAATGCAGTGTTTCACTTAACAACTATGGGAAGAAAGGTCATATATTGGGGCAAAACTCATTTAACAAATACCTAACTTAACAGCAGAAACATTGGACTCAATTGTGATTGTAATTCAAGGATTTTTTGTATATGCTGGTAAAGCAGACTATTCATTAATGCAATAAAATAATTTGTAGTACTTTTGTTCTAGATAAAGATACTGGTTTGAAGCCAACATTTTTTTTTATATTTGAGACCTTCAGCTTCTCAGACAGGGTGATCATTCTGATGGGGACATTACCAAAGTTGAAATCTAGAGGATGTTATTATTAAATTTGCAGAACACATTAAGCTGGTAAGAATAGTCAAAGTTGCAGAATATATTTATTTATTATTTATTTATTTATTTATTCCATTTATATACCGCCCTTCTCCCAAGGGACTCAGGGCGGTGAACAGCTCATCTAAAAACCCCACAGAAAATACAAAAGTTAAAAAATATTAAATTTAAATCGGCTGCGTAATAAGACTAAGAAACCCCCCCCCCCCACCCTTAAAACCCAATTTAAAATTAAAAATGGAGACCAAATTTAAAATCATTTTTTTCAGCCCAGGCCGGCCTGCTCAAAGAGCCAGGTCTTCAACGCGCGCCTGAAGGCCCTCAGGTCTGTGCCGGTACGAAGTTCCGGTGGCAGAATATTCCAGAGGGCGGGGGCACCCACAGAGAAGGCCCTACTCCTTGGTGCCGCCAGACGACACATAGCGGCCGACGGCACCCGGAGCAGACCCTCCCTGTGGGAACGCACCGGCCTGTTGGAGAACGTTGGCAGAATGCGGTCCTGAAGGTTCAAGAGGTTAGGTTCAAGATCTAGAAGGATCTTGACAGACTTGAACACTGGGCCCTTTTTAACAAAATGAAATTCAGTGTTGAGAAAAATAAGGTTTTACATTTAGGCAAGAAAAAACAAATGCACAAATATAAAATAGGTGGCCCCTGGCTCAATAGTAGTAATTGTGAGAGGGATCTTGGTTTCCAAGATCCTTGAATATGAGCCAGCAGTGTGCTGCAGCTGCCAAAAAACCCAACATCGTACCAGGCTACATTAGTAGAGGGATAGAATCAATGAAGTGTATATAATGTCTTGATAAGACAGACTTGGAATATTACATCTGGTTTTGGTCGCCACAATATAAAAAAGATGTTGAAACTCTAGAAAGTGCAGAGAAGAGCAATAAAGATGATTAGGGGACTGAATGCTAAAACAAAGGAAGAACAGTTGCTGGAATTGAGTATGTCTGGTTTAATGAAATGAAGGACTAGGGGTGACATAATAGCAGTGATCCAATATCTAAGGGGCTGCCACAAAGAAGAGTAGGCCAGCCTATTCCCCAAAACATCTGAAGGGAGGACAAGAAGCAATGGATGGAAAATAATCAAGGAGAGAACCAACTTAGAACTAAGGAGAAGTTTTCTGATAGAACAGTAAACCAGTGGAGCTATTTGCTTCCAGAAGTTGTTGGCAGTCTGACAGTAGATGTTTTTAAGAAGAAATTGGGCAACCATTTGTTTGAAATGGTATAGGGTTTCCTGCTTGAGCAGGGCTTTGGACTAGGAGACCTCCACAGTCCCTTCCAAGCAGTGGTGGTATTCTATCTGTTTGGCCTGGTTCTGCAGAGCCAGTAGCAGTGATGAGCAGCGGAGACCGAACCGGTTCTCTCCACCATTCTGCTGTTGGGCACACCCATCCACCCAGGCTGCCATACTCACCTTTATCCTCTGAATTTGAAGCACAGCTGCTTTGCGCGGCACAGAAGAATGCTGTGCGGTAGCTGCTGAAGCGACCGGGATCGTGCAGGCTTGCAGGAGGTGAGTTAGAACACCTCTGCGCCTGCGCAAATGCCTCTGCGCCTGCAGAAAATGTGCGTTTGGCACACGTGCGCACGCAAAGTGTGTGCACATGCACAAAGTGCACCCACCAAGCCACACCGACCAAACCGGTGGTAAAAATATTTAAATCCCACCACTGCTTCCAAGTCTGTTATTCTGTTATATTCAGTGTGTGCTTGTCCTAATAACTATCTATTCTTTTGTAAAATAAATAATTTTGCCTATTTCCCCAATCCAGATTAAGATTGTAATAGGCAAGGCAGAATGTATTTTTTCATGTACCTTATACCCTAGTTCCCAAACACTGTTCAGAATATATATTTAATATTGAGAATTGAATTTCTTTATTGGCTTGTATAGCATGATTAAGCTATGATGTATAGGAAGTATGGAATTTATAATTTATCACACCTAGAGGAATACTGAGCTGGGAAAGAATGATCTGACCAGAGGTGGTATTCAGCTGGTTTGGACAGGTTCTGGCCGGCAGCGAAAATTTTGACCAGTTTGGAGAAGCAAGCTCTCCAAACCGGTAGAAATTCTTTTTTGAAACCCACCACTGATCTGGACAGATAAAGAGAGGAACAGAAGGTTATTACTATTTTAAGTAGCTGTCTATTCTACACCATTGCGTTAAATGTAGAAATCCAATAGACTTTACTGCTGTGACAGTTTAATTTTCCTACCAGCACAAGTGTAGCATGTGAAGGTTAAAAGCACAGTACCTAATTTAATCATGTTGCTTTAGCAACGCAATGTAGGGTACAAAATAGTCTCCTTAGCAACACTCTTATCTGTTTTATTAAGAATAGTCATAAACATGGAAGCTGATTTTAATAAGAAACAGAATCATAGATAAGTTCCTTTTATAGCAATGGAGGTTATGATCTGATACAAGATTCAATTCTAAAATGAATGGAAACATTATCTGTTGGCAAAGAAGTCACATGGCTTCAACAGCGATCTCAGCTTATTTAAATTTGCTTTTAAGATGGGGGAAAAGCAGTTGTTTGTGCCATAATAATATATTGTCCCAATTAAGTGGAGATTTTTTTTCCTGAAACTAAACCCAAATGAATAAAATACAACTTAGTTTAGATTTTCACATATAATATTAACCTTTTTGTTGTTTCTTTTCAAAATTGGAATTGATGTATATTTCATAAATTTTTTTAGAGATTTGTTTCTGACTACCAGTATTAAGTAAAACATTTTAATATTTTAAGCAGCTTTTTATCCCTATTAGTGTTTAGTTTTTAGTCAATATTTCATTCCTTATCTTTAAACTATAGTTCAACTATATTGTAAAAATAATTGGCAATCGTAGATGGTGACAACAGCATATGCTACCTTAAAATTAATTTATCATTGGTGCCTGTGATAATTGCTCCAGTGAAAACAGAGCAATAGGAGGATCCATCCAACTATATTTAATTAGTCATTGCGTTACAGTTATACAATTTCAAACTAAATTAAGGTGTAGTCTCATGCTAATAATAGTTAACAAAAGGTTAACACTATCACACTGGCTTGTGGAGTGAAATAATAGATCTGTGGTCAACACCACTTTCTATAACCAGGCACAACCTTGTTCAATGAATTAATACCATTCCTTGAATAAAAGTTTCACCCTAGAACATTTGGATGAACAGCATATTCAGATTTGGAAATTATGATTATCAATATATCACAGTTTTTAAAAAATGTTTGGATTATTTCAGGCCTATTTTTTTAAAAAAGGAGAAAATAGACATTCAAATACAGCGTCAGACAAAACAGTGTTCTGAATGTGTAGTAGATATTAACTTCACACATAATATGTGTCGATAGTAAGTAAGCACAATGTAATCATGACAAAATAACTCCAAGATCGTAACTTTAAAATAAAGGTTTGAGTTGATCAACCTTAATTAAAACTAATTCTTTAGACCCACATTCAATTGTTTATGTTCCAAATGTTTTTTTTTTCTGAGATGGCATGGATAACTATTCTGAAGAATTGTAAATATGTTTTTCCCAAAACATTATTTTGCCTTTGAATCTGAAGCAATGCATGAGCCTAATAAACAGCTTTAAGACCCGGAGTGGAAAGTGAGGGGAGGCAGTTCTTAATAATTTGTCCCTTGCATACAAAATTTGTTAATTTAGGAACTGAGAAAACCAATTGAACAAAACAGAGCTAATAAAAAATACTGTTTTCAGAAATGAGTGCACTGGGCTGGAAGGGAATGGGTGTTAAGCTTTCATTTTATTGTCTTTCCATATTATTTTCCAATATGATTCTAAGGTAGATCACCAAACAAGGTCTTTCTACTCAGTTTAGTTCTTGTAATGGTTTTGTTTGCAGTGTCAGCAATGATCCTTAGACCAGGCAGATAATTTGATGAAAATACCAAATGCTGCAATTAGATAACAATATTTGTTAAAGAGGACAGGAATAAAACAACACTATTAGCTTTAATTGGTGGTATTTGCCTTAGTTTCTTATTTTATTGTGGAACTGAGTTGTAACTCTTAAGTTCTGGCCTAAATGTGGCAGTGGAAAATCCCTTTCTTTAAACTTGGGCCTGTTTGGTCATGTGTAAAGCATGTGTTTAACTGAAAATGCCTTCAGGGCGCACATATTGAAAGAGCTGAACTTAATATGTTTCAATTTTGTCCTCCTGACAAGCATATGAAGTAAGTTAAGCTAAACAATAGTGACTGGCTTGAGGTTACTTGAATTTCATGGCTCAGTGGAGATTTGAATATTACCCTAATCCAACAATGATACATGGCTTTGCCATTCCCTCCCACTCCAGTGCTCCATCATTTCAAGACTGTTTTTAAAATGTTGTTAAATGTGTTGTTCCTACAATATGCTCTTAGAGTAGCCTCTCAGAAGAATGGAGAGCTGATTCCATAGAGGGGAATGCAGCGATCACTAGAACGCAGGTTAACAAAATAATCCAGGTAATCAAAAAAGTAGCTCATGGCTAATATCCAAAGTACCAAAACCTACTAAATATTATACCTTTGCCTTCCTAAAGCAGTTTTAATTTTTTTTAAAAAAATTCCTCCTCTGAAATGACATACACATACTTTTAAAACCAAAACATACAAAACTAGTTAACTTGTTCCTCCTGGAATATCCTATTCTTTCAAAATCATAACCCCATTTCAAGAAAGAATTCAACAAAATGAATCACATCTTTTTGTGTATCTATGTATCTATACTATTGCTAATTTTTGCGTGTAATGTGTGTAATGTGGACAGATGGATACGTTAAAGGCTTTCTTCTGTTCATAGAAAGGCTATTGTTCACAATTATTCATAATTAGGTTTAGAAGCAATCCTTCTCTTTTCGTTTGATATAGGTTATGGTTATTTAATCATTGAATATACATAGCAGTTTTAAGGAGCATCCAAATAGATTTTTCTTTTATAAAATACAAGCATTTTTTGCAATTGTTCTGCCTTCTTGGAAGATATTGTGCATTTTCTATATGTATATCCTGTTATGTTCCATCTATTCCACTGCTTTCATTCATTTTCCATTATTTAAAAAGATTGTGGTTTTAACTTGAAGAACAGTGATTTACTGGGCAGCAGAAACAATGTTTAACAATTACAGCCCTTCTGTAATTGAGTCCATCCACTTTGCTGCTGATTATCCATGTCTTTCCTTCCACCTTTCCCAGTATTGTAGACTTCTCACAAAATGTCCAAAATACAATAGATTGTACTTTGAATCAGGGGTGGGATTCATTTTTTTAAACAACTGGTTCTATAGGTGTGGCTTAGTTGGTGGGCGTGGCTTGGTGGTAACATGACTGGCTGGGCATGGCCAACTCAACATCACTCACATCAAGGCACGCCTCTCTTTGCCTGGCCTCTCATGACTGTGGGGATACTGCAATAGTCATAAGTGTGAAAAATGGTTATAAGTCACTTTTTTCAGTGCCGTTGTAACTTTGAATGGTCACTCCACACAAGCAAAGTACCAGCAAAGGAGGAGGAAAAAAACTCCAGAGACGTTCCTGAGACAGGAAGTCTAGTCCTGCAAAGAATGTAAAAAGGGTTAACGGAGAGATGGTTTCTGTAAGCAACACCAGAATGTTTCCTTCCTGCCTTCCTTACAGGATTAGACCAGTAATTTCTTCTAACAACCAGTTCTCTGAACTGCTTAGAATGTTAACAACCGGTTCTAGCGAATAGGTGTGAACCTGTAGAATCCCACCTCTACTTTGAATGATTTGTTCAATGAAGCATTTGTTTGCTTTCCTGACTATTCATGATATTCTCAGAAGTCTGCTCCAACACCAAAGTTAAAAAAATGTCAATACTCTTTCTATCCAGCTTCTTAAAAATCCAATGTTCATTTCTATAGAGTTTCACAGGGAAAATAATTGCTGCAGCTATGGACTAGGCATTTGAATCTCTTTTCCAAGACCTTCATTGCAACTCCACCAAGGGCTAACCTCGACAGCTATTTCCCTTGTTGTTGATAATTAATTCAAAACGGCAAAATCTCTCTACTATTTCATGTCAATATCTTAATTGTCAATTCTATACTGGTTGTGGTATTATCATTAATTTGGTTTTCTTTATATTTCAACTAAATTTCATTGTTTTCATTGATTCCCCTTGATTTTATTTCTACAGAACTACCCTTATTTGCTTAGGGCATTTTATCACTTTATATTAAGAAGGTCAACATGATCTGTTTTTAAAAGATATACATTTCTGGCAAATGACAAATCATATTCAAGTCACATTTTGAATTTTTCTGGGTTCAAGGTTAATGCAACTTTCTTTTCAGCAAGATTTCATTCTTAAGCAAGTATTGAGTTACTTGATTCTCTTCATTTATATCTTTTATCTGTATCTTTCATGTCAACTGTTATTAAGTATAAGTATCAGAATTAATGCTATAATGTATATAAAGCATCTCTTTATATAGTAAAAATATTTAGAAGGTACAGTTAAGAGGTCATTCTTATGAGATCAATATATCAACGACTTCAGCTTTTGAGAACAAATTAGCAAAGAGCTATTTACTTAATTGAGTTGTAGGGAAAAATTATGATTTGGAATCTTGCACTATAACAAAAAAAACCCTGATTTTACATTCTATCTCTATGCAACCTGAGAAAGATTTGGAAGTTTTTTTTTCTTTATTCCTCTTTCTTTATGCCAAATTATGGACTTTATTGTTTTATATTATTATAGTCTTTCTATGTTGAGGTAAGGCTGGTTTAAAAATGTAGCCAAAATGTACTCTTTTCTTTTTTTATTCTGAAGAAAACATTCAGAAGACTGATATAGACTTTAATTAATTGCTACTGCTCTTGAATATCTAATTTAGTATTGCCTCAAAGTAATTCATTATTATAAATGGTAGGAGGTTAGTGAATGACTGTTCTTCATCTCCAGCAATAGTCATGAATATAATTGACTGTGAGTATAGCTACTTACTAACTTTATCCCCATTCTGGTTTAACACAATTCAGTCCTATTTCCACTGAAATTAAAATCAATGTTGCATATTCTACTGTTCTGCTTACCAGAGTTTTTTTATAGTTTACAAATCTTGTAATAAGGACAGGCATTTAATAATTCTGAATGTGCTGCTCTTTTCTCTTCTAGTTTCATTTTTCTGTTTCATTTTTCATTTTCCCTTCTGCTTCACACTATTCTTTTAACAACAGTCTGTTAATCCCTTTTTAAATGTTCTGTTGATTGTTCCAAAATCATGATACTGAAATTTGATGGCAATCATTGAAAACCCTTTTCAGTATTCAAAAGAAAACCATACATAAAATAAGCAAGCTGAAACTTTGGTAGGCTTAATATTTTATTTTGAACTCCTCCAAACTCTGCAATATTTTTTAAAGAAGACAAAGTGGAAAGCAAAGATATGACCCCGCTAATGAAATTACTGTCCAAATGTGTGTATATAAATATTGCTCTTTGTATAAAAATAGGTTGTTTCTTTATTAATTTGCATCTAGTGGTCTGCAAATAGCTGTATTTCATGTGCAAAGAGAACACTTTTAGGCGCTGCTGGAAGCTGTTTCCTGCATTTCCTGCAAATATCACATTAATGCACAATCATTTACAGCACATATCATTGCCCAGCAGCTCTCTGGTGTTTTCATGAACGGAAAACCCACCTACTTTCTTTAATCTCCAATTGCTTACATATTATACAGTTGTGAGCAATAATTTCAGCAATACTGTACCATCCATACATCATAGAAGTTAATTTAGATGCCTTGTCAAAGAATGGTTGCTACTCTGTTTTCCCTTTGATATAAAATGGTCATCAACTTAGTTTACTTATAGTAATAAAATTATATAAACTTCTAGTTGCTTCTCTAAGTGAAACTTCACACTCCAACTCCTCCCTCCTTCCCTCCCTTCAACATTTTTTGGGGTTTTCATTTTGTAATTTTGATTGCATTAAGTTTTAATTCTGTTGTTATTTTTTATTGTGACATTGTACATGCTTAGAGTTGTGACATTATAGCAAGAAAAATATCAAATAAATGAATGATAGAAAAGATGTCTCCTTCTCATTCCTGTTGAAGCTTTGCCACTGCAGGGCATCCTTTCCTAGAGCATCAGTTAAAATAATCAGTTCTTAAGTTACAAGTATCAGCAACATCCATATGAAAACTTATTTATTTTTGTATTTATATCCTGCTGATCTGCTTATATAAGCACTCAAGACAGCTTACAACAATAAATAGCATACAATAAAACCAATATAACTGGAAAAAAATAAAATAAATGTAGGTAAATTCAACAAGTGATTGAAAGTTTAGAGAAAGATGTATTTTTGCCATTTACCTAAATATTATGTGGGCAGAACATTCTGTAATCACACAGAAGAAAAAAATTTTTTTTCTCACATACTAAATAGCCAACCTTTGGGCACAGAGGCGTCTTCAGAAGGGTAACTGAGCAAGTTGATTACTGGGGATTGCTTGGGTGGACAATTCCTAAACAGTTAAGTGCTTAAAAGTCCAACATTAAATTGAAGCCAATTGGGCAGCTAGTGCAAATATTTCAATTGAAGAAATATGTGATCCTATCATTTAGTGAACTGGACACTTCTTTTGCATCTCTTCAATTTCCAGTTACCTTTCAAGGGTAGCTTTACATACCATGCACTGGAGGAGTTAGTAACTAGGTTAGTGGCCAAAGTATGGATATGTATCGCTGGTCTGACAAACTCAGAAACATAACTGTGCAATTCTCTTCCCCTACAGTGAAGTAGGTGATAACTGTTTTTAAAGATTTATTTTCAAGCAAAATAATATAGAGGCTCATCATTCCACTATTTCACTTCAGGAACATTTTTATCGCTATCAAAATAAAAGCACCTAAGAAAGTTGTATGTATTGACTCTTTTGCATTAGTAATATGGTTCTTTGATGTGCATGTTGGGAAAATAACCTTAATATTGCGGCATAATATCAGTGTTTAAACTTAAAAAAGAAAATATGTTACACAGAGAATACTTTACAGTTTTGGAAAAGGAAATTCTGAAATTTGACATAAATCTGTCTTTACACTAAAAATATTCTGCAATAGGGATTGACACTAGAATGAACAATTGATTCTTCACTTTCAAGTTTCGTAATTGTTTTGTTTCTTGAGGACTGCTTCATAAGTTACATTTCCACAGCTGTCTGTCAAACTATTTTTAGATGCACATCTTACCTATAACGTAATATGCAATTAGCTGATATGGCAATATCATGGGAAAAACCTACTGTGACTTATCAGTATCAAAGGAACTGGCTGTCTCTGATCAGTAGAGATTGTATATGAGTCAGAAATGTTTTCCATATACAGTAGAATCTCTGGTCACGACCATAATTCGTTCTGTAACTTTGGTTGCAACATAATTTGATCATGACCCAAACCTAATTTTGGAAATTTGGTGCCTACAAAAAACATGGCATGGAAGGGGAAATCGGTCATGGGGGAAAAATGTGAATTTTTTGGTCGGAACCTGATTTGGTAATGGTTAGAAGTGTTCATGACCAGTGGTTCTACTGTATCCCTAAAGTTGCCGGAGATTATGTTCAGACTTTATTTAAAGTAGAACAATAAAGATGGGATTTTATACACTTGAACTCAGTATATTTATAAAGATGTTTAATGGAGTTTAATGTACATCAAAAATATTAAGCAAATGGCATGCTAAAAACTGACATTTATTATGGCATAAGTCTCATGGACCATGGGCTTCTTCATCAGACACATGAAGTGTTATCATGAGAAACAAGCATATAGTCAGTATCATTTCTGGTGTGGGAGAATAAAAAAGAGGGAAATGAAATGCAGAAGGAACAGAGAGTAAACATTTACTTATCTGTGAACAGTTACAAAATCAGATTTGCCTTATCTGAATCATATAAGTTATAGCTTAATGTTGCACTGATGAGCCTGTTAAAATATCTAACAAAATAAAAAACGTCATTAAAATAACAACAGAATGAAGAGATGAATCTTGATCAGTCACTTCTCACATTGGAAAGTCAACATGTTGCTCCATATATTTTTTGAAAGTGCACTTCTGAATATCAGATTTCTGTTGTCCATTTATCAGAGGGATTAACGAATGAATGTGCTACAACTTCCACAGTCACTTGCCGCTGCCCATGCAGGGTGCTAGAAATTAAAACCCAGGATATAGAATATTTTTGTTATTATTCCCAGCTTTTATATACTATTGGAATATTATATTTGGAATATTATATGAGAGAGAAATGGATATTATTATTTAATACCTTTTTTACATTAATAGGAGTACTTTAATACTAAATAAATCTGTCAGTCTTGTTGAAATCCTGGTTGTGCATGTCTCTGAAATATTACCGTCTTTTATATTTTTCTTCTTAAAGCCTTAAATCCCAAAGATCTGAGCCCAATCTTCAAAGATCTTGTCTAGGAAGACACTGTACATATTTAACTTGAAAATATTTTGGTATTATCATTTCCTGTTTTTTCAGAATTTTTACACAAATCTATCAATGATTGCTAGACATGACAGCTATATATTCCCAAGTGAAAAGCCTTTTCACTTTCCATTTTCTAGATTGAAAAGCTAGAAGATATTGTTGTTGTTCTTATGGCCTACTTTCCAGGTTGGTCACTGTGAAAAACTGGATGCTGAACTAGATAGGTCTTTGATTTAATACAGAAAATGCTTACATTCTTCTGAGTGCTGTCATCTGGTCAGAATATTATACACGGCTGCTTTTCCCTCCTCTTACTTCTACCAATTACTGTTTGCTGTAAGCACTACGTCTTGGCTTTTCAAGGTATGATTAATATATCACTCACCTTGTTACCATTGCACTACTGCCTCCAGGTACTTCATGCACCTAATGTGAAATCATGATCTGACAATTTAATTTTTTTGTAATTACGTTGTCTATTTTAGAATAGAACCAACTATTTTTGTTCAGTGGTCATTTCTGTGGACATTGTATGGATTTGTTTTCAATATCTGTATTTAAAGTATAATATATTTATGCAACTCTCTAGTGCAGTGGTTCATAGTCAAAATTTAAACTGGGAACAAAGGATGTTTTACACTTACTTTTTAATTTTTATCTAGCTTGTTCTCTACCAAATCTCAATCTTGTTATGTAGAGAGATCAAGGAATAGGCCTGTGATCTGTTCTATCACTGTATTATGATGTTGTCCATTAAACTGGGGTGGTAACAAATTATTCAATAGGTCAAATTGAATTGCGTCTCATGACATATCATGATGATTTTTGTCTTTGCAGAATTGGGGTGGGTGTGGCTTGTGCATGATGCATCTGGCCCACAGGCCACCAGCTTGAAAGACCTGGTCTATATGGAGTACATGCAAAGGAATTGAAATCAAAACTTCTAGAGCAGTGGTGGGATTCAAATTTGTTTACTACCAGTTCTGTGGGCGTGGCTTGGTGGGCATGGCAGGGGAAGGATACTGTAAAATCTCCAGTCAGAGATGGTATTTGCCGGTTCTCCAAACTACGAAAAATTTCCACTACCGGTTCTCCAGAACTGGTCAGAACCTGCTGAATACCACTTCTGATCTAGAGACATTTAGGTTGCTAATCCTGTGATATATTTCTTATATATAACACCATGGATTCTATCTCTTCCATCTTTGAATAGAAAAGGAAACAACCTGGTGACCTCACATATTTTGGAACTCAGCTGATTATACTGGCTTTGTTGTTTAAAACATTTGAATGGGATTATACTTTTTGTTCTTGTCTACAGTTATGGCTCACACATATATGTCAAATAGCTATGGCTTTCTGGTGTGCTTATTGGACTATGTGTGTGTGCATTTAGCACAAAATATTACAATTGTGCATGGAGATATAACTGTGGTTGCTAGGTTTTGCAAGCATTTTTCATATAAGAAATGTTTGAATCATATGAAATTGAAAAACATGTACATTTATGGGTTGTGTTTATGTGCTATATTTAGAGGATAATTAAAACAATGTAATTTTATAATGTGCATGTATTACACATACAATTCCATCCAAAATCTGAGCAGTTTTGCTCAGATGGTAATGCTGAGAATTTGTTTAGCTGGAACTGTGGGATATCTGTGAACTCTGACCTAGGGAAACAGTATAGCAAACTGATAGAAATAATTAGCATTGGAAGCACATGCTGTTTGACAATCATTTTGCAAGTGCCATTTTAATGCAGATGAACTCAGTTCCTTACCCCTGATGAAAAAGTTAATTAAAGTTCATTGGACAATTTATTTGCATTAATGCTCTGTCTTTCAATATCTGCTCCTGAGATTTATCTCTTTCTTCTTTATAAATTATTTTTGGGCCACCTTCAGTTAAATAATGAGAAAATCTATTTCTTACTGTGTGTTTATGTCTGTGTGTATATACACACATAATTTTCTTGATGATATTGTTTGTACCTTTTAATTTTCACACAACTTCAACACTAATTAATTGGGCTCAGAATTCAGCTGAATGAAATTCTTTATTGGCTTTTTTTTTATCAGCCTGTAATGGGAGAAATAGTGATGGAGAATATATATTGGCTAATGGGAATCAGATTTATTCATTCAGTTGTACAGTAACTAGTTACGTAGTGGTATATTGGTGGGGAATAGGGGGATAAATACATTTAATTCACTGGCTGGGTTCACAAACTATATGTGGTTTTGGCTTAGCATGTATGAATTTGAGTGTCTGGTTTGTAAACCATGACTTGGGGCTTAGCGTGACGAATGGACAGATCAAATGTGATTCAATTAACAAGATGCATTGATAAAACAGCTTAATGTATGTGATACCAATTAGTGTATCTGGAATGCAGGGAAGTAACCAGAAGGAAAGTATGATATTGGAGACAGAATCCCTAAACTATTAGGGTTTGGTGGGCACTTTGATAGTTTTGAGAGCATGTTTGAGAATGTACTTTCTAAAATGTAGGTTGGGAAGGGCTTGTCCATTCACAAGAGCATTGACAGGGGACCCTTAATCAGATACAAAGCATAGCTGTATGCCAT
This sequence comes from Bungarus multicinctus, assembly GCA_023653725.1. Classification (NCBI taxonomy): domain Eukaryota; kingdom Metazoa; phylum Chordata; class Lepidosauria; order Squamata; family Elapidae; genus Bungarus; species Bungarus multicinctus. The sequence goes on from CM042844.1 coordinate 51,717,604, forward strand.
AGTCAACCATATGCAACATGCTTATGGTTGTTTAGAGATATCTTTTGAAATAAAATTATTCTGGGGTTTTTATAGTAAGTGAACTTCTTATTTATTTTAAAGTTTAAATTGTAAAATAAATAGCTGAGTAGGAAGTCTTGTGGGCCTCAAGGGAATTATCATGGGCACCCTGTAATTTGGGGGGAGGGGCAACATATAGATATAGAACAATGCAAAGCATTACAACAAAAATCCCACAGAAGGTTACTTTTCACTCCATATTTTTCAGTACCAGTTAAGTGCAACATTTCATATAGTTTTTTCTTTTGTTTCTCATTTCATTTCCCTCCTTCATAGAGCTCTTATTTTGACAGCAAAATTTACAACTATCCTGACACAACCAAGCAAATTGCATACCAGCAATCATGGAATCACTCTCTATATTCTAACTCTTGCATGCAGATGTATGGATAAAGTATGTATTTTTAATTATTTTATTATTAAATCTTTATGCTGCTCATCTTGCTGAGGTAACTGCAGGCAGATTGCAATTATACAATTAAAATACCGTATATAAACATTAAAACAATAAATAAGACCCATAATTTAAAATTCAGTTAAAACTCAACCACAATGGAAAGGAAGGGAGCAAAGAAAGCATGGGGAGGGGGTAGAGGGTCTGACTAAACCATTAACCACCGCCAAGGTGCTACTGCCTATTGGGGCCACAAGCCAACTGGCAGAATCAGATCCTCAAGCCAGTTTGGAAAGCCAGAAGTGAGGATGCAAAACTATCCTTGAGGGGGCAATATGTTCCAGAGAGTGAATGCCATGGCAGAAAAGGCTCTTCTCCTGGACCCCATCACCCAAATTTCCTTGACTGACACAGACCACAACATGCCTCTTCTGCTAGTCAGATGGGGGAAGGCTCATCTCAATGGAATGAGCCAGTTCCTCAGATAACCTAGGCCCATGCCATGAAGGGCTGCACTCTGCACCAGCTGAAGCTTCTGGATACTCTTCAAGAGGGGTCCCATGTAAAGCGCATAAAGCATGAATAAGGGTGGGAAAGAGAGGTCTATATCCAACAGAGTTGCAGAGCTCACTAATCATTGGCGATTCACTGTTCCTTCCTATAAGCAATTCATTAAGTTGTGTGAGAGAAAAAAAGCATGGGGAAAGTAAGTTATACACCTAATGAAAAGGGATGAAAATATAATTACTTCTTGTAGCCATCATTGCACAGGTGCTGTTCATATATTTATTATTTTGTGGAAACATAACTTCAATTTGTGGAAATAAACAGTGGTATTTTTATGTCAAATTCATGCTTCTTCTGTTATTAATAGGTTGAAACATTTTCCATGATTTAACAAAGGTCTTAAGGAACTCAGAACCTATCGATATGGATCAACAACAACTTCCAATATCATTTGCCAGGCATTGACTGGTAGTCTTTTCATTAGAAAACTGCTGCTAATTCATCTGGGATGTTAAAAGTCATCAAGTCATTTGTTAGGCAGCAGATTGTTGATGGGGCAGTTAGGTGTAGAGGAAGAACGGAGGTGTTTACTGCCATTATTTTTGGTGCTGTGGCATTATGAGGAAGGTGATCCAGTGTCAATGGAAATATGACTTCATTCCACCAGAAGAAAACTTGTCAAAAGATGCCTCCCCAACCACACACTTCAGCCATCTGTGTTCCAGTTTGGCTACAAATGCAGATTTGTTTGCCTGCCATATTTCTCCATTAAGATGAAATTAACAGGAGATTCCGAATTGATTGTTTTAACATTGACATCCCTAATGCTGTCACTAGATGTCACTCCGGTTTCACTAATATACTGCTAAGAGCACCATTTGTTGGGCAATGAACTATGTTAGGAGAAGTGAATAAAATAAAGGAAAATTTGAAGGATATGGATAATGTCACACAACAACTCCTGCTGCCACTGTGGTGGTGGGAATGTACCTGGGTGGCATGAACAAAGAAGATGTGGAATGAATGCCAAGAGCATATACTCCCAGCAGTCATCCAATGCATGAAGGTCATCCTTGTTGTCCATCTAAAGCAGGGCTGTCAAACTCGTAACCTGCGGGCCGGATCCATCATGCGCTAACCACACCCACGCCCGGTTTAGTGAAGGGAGAAAAAGTCATGATATGTCACGTGACGCGATGCTGCCATGACGACGTGAATTTGACACCCCTGATCTAAAGCAAGCAGGTGCCAATATATGGCAACAGAGATACAGGAAGATGATGAAGACAGACGATCACTTTAATGACAATGACAAAGGCAACCATTCAGACTGGATGGAAGAAGGCAGTGGCAAACCACCCCTGTATTTTTATCAGTACATGGAGAGAAAATATAAAATCATTGAACAGAAGACATTATTACTGATGCACTCTGAAAAATTGAGAAAGTCAAAGACTACAAAAAAGAAATCAGAATGTACTTCATTGATTATTGAAAGAACTCTGATTGCATCAACCAGGGAAATCTGTGGAATATGCTTTAAAAAATGGGAATCTCAGAATATCTCGTTGACCTCATGAGAAACCTATACAGGTAGTCCTGGACTTATGATCATATTTGAACCCAAAATTTCCATTGCTAAGCATGATGTTGAGTGAGTTTTGCCCCATTTTATTTATTTCTTGCCACAGTTATTAAATGAATTACTGCAGTAGTAACATGGCTGTTAAGTGAATCTGGCTTGCCCATTCACTTTGCTTGTCAGAAGGTCACAAAAGTTGACCCCCATAGTCCTAGAGCACTGCAACTGTTATAAATACATGCCAGCTGCCAAGTATCTGAATTTTGATCATGTGGCCATGGGAATGCTGGAACAGTCATAAGTGTGAAAAATGGTCATAAGTCACTTTTTTCAGTCCCATTGTAACTTTGAACAGTGATTAAACAAATGGTTGTAGAACAAACTATTTGCATATACGGAAGGCCAGGAAACCTGCCTACAGAACATGGCAAAACTGACTGATTTGAGGTTGGCAAAGGAGTGATACAAGGATATATAGTCTCAACTTATTTATTCAACCTATATACTGAATATACATTAAGGGAAACTGAATTAAAAGAAGATAATATGGTTTTAAAACTGGAGGAAAAAGACACCAATAATCTAAGCTATGCTGAGGTCCCTACTCTAGTAGCTAAAATGCAAAGGATCTACAAGGAACATAATAAAAAAAAGAACAAATTAATTGCAATAGGTACAAAAACCAACCTTAGAATTGATAATGAAAATATTGAAGTGCTAGATAGCTAGGTTTAAGATCAACCATCACAGTAAAGGAACAAGTAGTCTCTTTATACTGGTATTTGGTAGAACAGCAGTGAAGATCTTGGAAAAGCTATTCAAATGTGTGATGAGTCTATATTTACAAAGATTAGAAGAATGCAAGCATTAATATTCCCTGTAACACTCCATGGAAGAGAAATAGGTCTTCGAAGAACCAATTTAGGAAGAACATTGATGCTTTTGAAATTTGGTGTTGAGGAAGAATACTGTGGACAGCCAAAAAACAAACAAATCAACCCAGAGTGCTTATTGGAGGAATAAATTATCCTACTTTGGACACATTATATGAACTTCTAGCTGTCTTGAGAAGTCTTCTGGGAAAGGTAGAAGGAAAAAGAAGAAGAGGATGGAAGCAGCAAGGTGGGTAGTGTTACGTACCGATGTGGTTCTCGTTCTAGTCCGCAGTTCTGGTGGGAGTTGTGGCCATTGTTCATTGACTGGCCGGTCTGACAGCTGCAATATAAAAGGAGCTGTCAGGCAAGTCAGCTGCTGCCCGCCACCATGCATGAACTTGCTAACTTGTGGCAACCGCAGGTAACCAGTTATGTTATAATAAACGTTCTAACTGTTTAAAGGGTTGTCTCCCATTACTGACATCGCCTATGTAACAGGTAGTATTAGGTGCACCAGGTGCACCATTAAAAGACCTGAAAGTTACATCAGGGACAGAGATGGTCATAGAAGAAATCTATGTGGTCTCTGAGAGTCAATACATATTGATGACACATAATCAAAATCAACTGCCAATGCTAACAATAGATCTTTGGACCATGAATAATTAAGCGGATTACAAAATAGACTTCTCTGATACAAAATGAATCTTTTTTAAAAAATAATTTTTTCCCACATTAGAATAAAATATTTTTTCACCTTTTGAGAAATGTATTTGCATATATATGATTTACTGTTCAACTAACTTTTTAAAGTACCTTTAAAAATAGTTTTAGTCTGAGGTTCTTTTATTCCTTATGTTGATTTAGCGCCATTTTAAAAGAGCTGCCAATCTATGAATTACTGAATTACTGTATACGGTAAAAAAAACAAGACAATCTTACTTCTTCTTGCAGTGATCGCTAGTATTTCATTCTCAATCTTCCATCACAAACAAGGCTAGAAGGATATAGGAGAGTAGCAGTGTTTTCATTGCTTGGCCTCCTCTTCATTATAGCTTTGGAATGCACACATTTATTTTGTATTTTTATTCTAACCAGAAACGTGTCAAGGAATGGATCTTTACCAGTTCCAGGGCTAGATCAGTCTTTACTCTGGAGCTTTGTCTAAGAACAGGGAGGTAGTACACTATGTAATGCCATTCTGTGCTTACTTTGGTGTGCTTATTTACTATCCCAATGTCAGAAAAGAATGCCGGTGGACATTCTCATGTTAGTTGAGAAGTGATATATGCACTCAGATCTTGTCTTCTGCAATTAAAACTTTTAGTTCAAAGGCAGACCTCTTTCTGAATAATTGAGAAATGATTTCTTTCTTTCTTTCTTTCTTTCTTTCTTTCTTTCTTTCTTTCTTTCTTTCTTTCTTTCTTTCTTTCTTTCTTTCTTTCTTTCTTTCTTTCTTTCCTTCTTTTCTTCTTCCTTCCTTCCTTCCTTCCTTCCTTCCTTCCTTCCTTCCTTCCTTCCTTCCTTCCTTCCTTCCTTTCTTCTTTTTCTCTCTCATTTTCACATACAGACACACAAACACTTACCTACCTGCCTAGCTACTTATCTTCTGTGATTAGGCTGAATCCAAATAATCCTCAAACTTTGCTACTTGGTTGGACTGAATCAGCCCAGCATTATTTAGGATTAAATCTTACTTTATGACATGAAGTAAGCATGCTGAATAAAAATAACTGGAATATAGTTTGATTTTAGACATTAGTTTCAAACAGTAACCTATTTATTGGACCACACAGGAATTAATTAACCACCCATAATTCTACTGGAATTCATAAACTCTGGTTTGTAAGGTCAAGGAAAACAACATTTGAACTATTATATTTTATTCAGAGGAGGCAGAGAGAATTTACAACTGTCATCTATTTATATTATACTTTGATGTAAATCATTATCTTTTCAAAGTAGAAAATGACGAACTGGAAAAAGAACAGCAATTCTTTTTCACATATAATTAATTAACTAAATTGGGATTATAGTCAGATATCTTTTGCTGTTTGTATTGTGCTCATCTATAAATTTGCCATTGGGGGAAAAATCTTGTTTTTGGATTGGTGGCTGCATCCCCCAAAATGAAACATTAATTAAATACAGGAAGACTCACAATAATGCAGAATTTGTGGACAGCACTGTATTGTGCTGGTTCTCCTCCTTCCTCCAGGACCATATCCAGTCGGTGTTGATAGAGGGAGAAAGATCTAGCCTGTGAACCCTATTTTGTGGAGTGCCTCAGGGCTCTGTTCTCCCTCCCCTTCTATTTAACATTTACCTGAGGCCACTGGGTGAAGTGATACTTCAGTATCATCAGTATGCAAGTGACACCCAGCTTTATATATCAGGCCCCTTGAGTGATGCTGTGGATATCCTACTCTAGTGTCTGGAGATGATTGGGGAGTGGATGGAGGAAAATGGGCTCCAACCCAACTCTAACAGGATGGAGTGGCTCTGGGTTTTTGGAACCCAGCCACCCTGACATGGTTTTTCATCTCTTGTTCTGGATGGGTTGCATTGATCCAAACAAATCCAGTGCTTAATCTAGGGGTTCTCATGGACTCACAGTTCCTACTCAAAGAGCAGTTGGCAACCATGGCTAGGAAGGCCCTTGCACACTTTGGGTAGTGTGGCGGGTGCGCCCATACCTGAATTGGGAGGAATGGGCACACCTTTGTAACCTCCAGGTTAGACTACTGTAACATGCTGTACGTGGGGCTCCCTTGAAGATCATTAGATTTTGCTGAATCTGTTGTACTGAGAATTGAACATGGGGAGAGAACAGAGGAGTTGCCTTTCAAAATATCTGAATGGCATTGTTATATGTACAGAATAACCCTTGTGTAACAAGGATATGCATGTGGAAACATTTATGAGAATACTTATGAAGCCATAACAGATACACTAAATTGAGTTAAAGTTTACTTTAAGAAATAGCACAGCTCCCCGGGTTTTGAAGATGGCCGACGCGGTGCTCCACCGCTGCTCGCTCCGGCCTAGACGGCCTCAGCTGCGGCCCCCCTTGTCCCCTAGGTCCCCCGGTGGCAGAGGCAGGGGAAGATCGGGGGAGGCCGGTTGGGACATCTGGAAACCGGTCGGGGGTCTGCTGGAGCCGCGGGACCGGTGCAGAGGGCGGCGTGGTCGCGACGGCCCCGGCGGCTCCGAGTCGATTGTGGAGGCCCCGGAGGCCTTTCTCGGCGGTCGGCGGTCGGCGGAGTAAGTCGGCGGTCGGCGGAGCGGGGTGACTGTGGACGAGCGCTTGGCGGTGGCGGCGGTGGTGGCTGCGGTGGCGGCGGCAGCGGCCGTGGTGGCGGCGGCGGCGGCGGCCTCTGGGGTCGTTATAGCGGCGTCCTGTGTGCTGATGGCCTTGGCGGTTTCCGGGATAGAGACTCTGTCACGGCATGGCCCCAGCGGCCCCCTGAGGAGCATGGTAGTCCTGGATTTCCCAGGGCGAAGCCGATTCGGGGGAGCCGTCTGGAGGGCCTTGGACTGGCCTCGGCGGCTTTGCTACAGCCGCGGAGGCCCTGGAACAGCTGCCGTGACACCCCCGGAGTTCCAAGGGGCTGTGAAGAGGCCTTGGCGCCCCCAGTGAGGTACGGCGGTGTGGCAGGCTCGGCGGCCTCACTCGGGCCGGGGCGGTCTTGGGAGGCCCCGGTCGGTCCTGACATGGGCCTGCTACGGTCATGGCGGCCCTGGAGTGGACCTAGGGCACCCTTGATGGCCCCGAAGACGGCGCGGAGGCTGGGGGACCCACGGAGGGGCTCGGCTGAGGAGTGGTGGTGCCGATGCCCCCGTGGGCTGTTTAGGCGGAGCTATGGTTATTCCCCTTTCTTCCCTGGGGCCCCCACCGGTGGCAGAGGTGGTGGGCCCAGGGGGGGGATTAGCTCTGCCTGTGACTCTTTCCCCCCCGGGGGTCCCACCGGTGGCAGAGGTGGGACGACTGGGGGGAGGCGGCACATACCCCAGCCTACCTGGATTTTATCTTCCGCGGCCAGAGGATGGCAGAGACCGCAGGCGCTCCGAGACTGTCGAGATGAGGTGGCCGGGTCCACGGACGTACTCGAGGGCAGAGCTTTGGGCCCTGAGAGATGTCCCCCTCTCCCTTAGGTGGCCTCCAAAGCTCTCTAAGACTTTTCGTAATGAGGGATCCTGGGATCTGGAGCGATGGTGGGGCCGAAGAAACCAGAGGAAGCGTTGTAAACCCGGGGTCTTTAAATTTTTAATGGGATTTTTTAAGGGGTTGGAAGGATCCAGGGCGGGTGGGGGAGACAGCCCGCATGGAATTGGGGGCAGCCGGGCCGGCACGCGCGCCTGGGGGACCTCGGGGGTTCCCGTGTCGGGGTGGCAGACAGGGGGTGGGCAGCTGGGGGCCAATTTTATTAGCACGGTGACTGGGAGAGGTAGATATGCTGGGGGTAGAGGGCCGTATCCGGTAAGGGGATCGCGCTCCCGATGTTTGCAAGCGGTAGCGCGCTCCGACCCTCCTTACCCATCCTGCAGCCCTGGTTGTCCGGAATCTCAGGCCCTGAATACCCGGCTGTTGTTGTGCAATGCCAGGTCCGTGGTTAATAAGGCTCCCCTGATCTATGATCTGGTTCAGGAGGAGGCCGCGGACCTGGTAGGTGTCACCGAAACCTGGTTGGGCCCAGAGGGCGGTGTCCCTCTGGTTGAGATGTGCCCACCAGGTTTCCTTGCATTTCACCAGCCTAGGGCTCAGGGAAGGGGTGGTGGGGTGGCGGTGCTTATAAAGGAAGTCCTTTGTCCTAGGGAGGCCACTGTCCCTCAGACGGCTGGCTGTGAATCTCTATTTGTGAAGTGGGGGCAAGGGTTCAGATGGGTCTTTTGATGGCGTACCTGGCTCCCTGCCACGTCTCATCGGCCCTGCCCGGACTCCTAGAGGTAATAGCCGGGCTGGCGGTTGAGACCCCCAGGCTTTTGGTCATGGGGGATTTCAACCTGCCATCGCTCGGTGAAACCTCGGGGTTGGTCCGGGAGTTCTTGGCTTCCATGACGGCCATGGACCTGACCCAGTTAGTTTCTGCTCCCACTCACATAGGAGGACACATGCTGGACCTGATTTTTGTCTCTGGGCAGTGGTTGAATGACTGTAATTGTGGGGATTTAGTCATTACACCCTTGTCATGGACAGATCATTCCCTCCTTAGGCTGGATTTCTGTTCCGCCACCCCCCACCGCAAGGAGGCGGAGCCACTTAGATGGTTCCGCCCCAGGCGCCTAATGGACCCGGAGCGGTTCCAGAGGGAGCTTGGGCCATTTCCTGAGTCTCTGGCTCTCAGCTCGCCTGGAGACCTGGTGGCCACCTGGGATGGGTTGGCCGCCGGGGCTCTAGAGCGAGTTGTGCCTCTGCGACCTCTGACCCGGCACAGATCCCATTTGGCTCCGTGGTATACGGAGGAGCTACGGGAGATGAAGTGCCAGAAAAGACGTCTAGAGGGCATTTGGAGGGCGAGCCGTTCTGAGTCTGATCGAACACAGGTGAGATCTCATATTAAGACTTACCTTGTGGCGATAGGGGCGGCGAAATCTTCGTATTTCTCCGCCCTTATTGCATCGGCAGGAAATTGGCCTGCCGCCCTGTTTAGAGTGACCCGCTCTCTACTTGAACCGAGAGCGCGGGATGACCTCTTGCAGGGTAGAGCGGAGGAGTTTTCTCGATTCCTGCATGACAAAATCGCTCAGATTCGGGAGGGGCTTGACTCCAATTGGATGGTCCCGGGGGAGGTGTCCGGGGCAGGTCTTGTGGATGTTGTTTGGGGGGAGTTCGACCCTGTGACCGCCGAGGGTGTGGACAGGTTGCTGGGGGGTCTGAATGTCACCACCTGTTTATTGGACCCGTGCCCTTCCTGGCTGGTTTCGGCTGCCAGGGAGACGACACGAGGCTGGCTCCAGGGGATTATCAACGCTTCTTTGAGAGAGGGGTCGCTTCCTACTGCCCTGAAGATGGCGGTGGTGCGGCCCCTCCTCAAGAAGCCTTCCCTGGATCCAGCTGTTTTAAACAACTACCGTCCAGTCTCCAACCTTCCCTTTCTGGCGAAGGTTGTTGAGAGTGTGGTGGCACATCAGCTCCCTCAGTACCTGGAGGAAACAACTTACCTCGATCCGTTCCAATCGGGCTTCAGGCCTGGGCATAGCACTGAGACGGCATTGGTCGCGTTGGTTGATGATCTCTGGAGGGCTCGTGACAGAGGGTTCTCCTCTGTCCTGGTCCTATTAGATCTCTCGGCGGCTTTCGATACTATCGACCATAGTATCTTGTTGCGACGGTTGGGGGGGTTGGGAATTGGGGGAACCGTCTTTCGATGGTTCTCCTCCTTCCTCTCCGACCGTTCGCAATTTGTGTTGGCGGGAGGGGAGAGGTCCACCTCTAGGCCCCTGGTTTGTGGGGTGCCTCAGGGGTCGGTCCTCTCCCCTCTCTTGTTCAACATTTATATGAAGCCGCTGGGCGAGATCATCCGTGGTCTTGGGGTGAAGTGTCATCTGTATGCAGATGACACTCAGTTGTACATCTCCACCCCGGACCACCCCAACGATGCTGTGGGGGCTATGTCTAGGTGCCTGGAGGCCTTGCGGGACTGGATGGGCGGGAACAGGCTTCGGCTCAACCCATCCAAGACCGAGTGGCTGTGGTTCCCGGCGCCCCGATATAGCCAGCTGATTCCTTCGCTGGCTATTGGGGGGGAAATTTTGCCCCCCACAGAGAGGGCTCGCAATCTGGGAGTCCTCCTGGATGTACGGCTGTCGCTTGAACATCATGTCGCGGCCGTCTCCAGGGGGGCATTTCATCAGATCCGTCGGATCTACCGGTTGCGGCCCTTTCTGGATCGGGACGCCCTGCGCACGGTCACTCAGGCCCTTGTCACCTCTCGCCTGGACTATTGTAATGCCCTCTACATGGGGCTCCCTGCGGGGAGCACCCGGAGACTCCAACTGGTGCAAAATGCGGCCGCGCGGGTGATCATGGGGGCGTCGCGTAGCGCCCACGTGACGCCTCTCCTGCGCGAGCTGCATTGGTTGCCGGTGGCTCTCCGGGTTCGCTTCAAGGTTCTAGTTTTGACCTTTAGGGCGATCCATGGCATTGGGCCAGTTTACCTGCAGGACCGCATCCTACCAGTGATCTCCAGCAGGCCGGTGCGCTCACACAGGGAGGGCCTTCTCCGGGTCCCGTCGGCCACCATGTGTCGCCTGGCGGCCCCGAGGGGTAGGGCCTTCTCTGTGGCGGCCCCTGCCCTCTGGAACACTCTGCCGCCGGAACTACGTACCGGCACGGACCTGAGGGCCTTCAGGCGCGCTGAAGACCTGGCTTTTTGAGCAGGCCGGCCTGGACTGAGGTGGTTTTAACTTTTCTCCATTTGCTCTGTAATTTTAAATTGGGGTTTTAAGGGTGTGGGGTGGGTTTTTTTTTCTTATTCGGCCAATATTTAATTTAATCTTCTTTTAACTTTTGTATTACTGTTGGGGTTTGGATTGGCTGTACACCGCCCTGAGTCCCTAGGGAGAAGGGCGGTATAGAAATTTTATAAATAAATAAATAAATAAATAAATAAATAATAAATGGTCCAGGTTGTTAAGTATTTAGCAGAATATCCTTGGTATCAAGGATTAATACAGCAGACAGAAGTAGTGTTCAGATTATAGCAGTGAGTATAGAACCACACAAGCACAGCAGTTGAAGTGCAAAGTCTTTATATACAGTGATATAAACACAGTCCAAGTTCCAGTCCAATATCATACACAGTTCATCCATCTGTAGATTAGCTTACTAACCATTCTTGTTCAGTAGATATAACAGCAATACATCATCTTCAATACATCCATGCATCAATGGAGAAATATAGTTACAGAGTTGAAGATACTTGCCAAGTAGCCGAGTAGCATAGTAGAAGCCTAGCAAACCAGTAGCAGCATTCCTGTAGCACAAACACAGACTTAAATATGATAAACTACCTATCAAAGATTGATATTCTTATCAAATAAAGGACTCTCATTGTCAACATTGTTAAACTCCTTCCCTATAGGTGTTTTAGAAGTTTTGCATTGGTCCATGTTATATCTTTTTAATAAAGCGATTATTTTATCCACTTGAGATATTTTGAACCCTTTTTGTGTCTTACATATATCAAGTCTAACATAATGTTTAATTTCTCCTAGTATTCTTATCTTAAACTTAGCTTGCAAACTTTCTATTATATCCTTAGATTCCCGTATAGTCTTAGTGATTATGGCAATATCATCAGTAAATAATAATAACAATTCCAACATCCCATTCTTCTTTCTTTTTAACAAACATGGTCTGCCAAACCACCCACAAAACCTAATTTGTTTAATTCTTTTACTATGCATTTATTCCTCTCATGGCCTGACTGTTTAAGACCATATAAACTCTTCTTTAATAACCAAACAGTCTCCTTCCTATTATCATTCACTCCCAGAGGTTTCTCATATATATAGTATGCTGTAATGGAGTGTGCAGATACGCCGTTTCAACATCTATATTTATTCAACATCTACGTATTTATTCTTTGCTACGTATTTATTCTCGATGTGGGTTATTCTCGATGTGGGTCTCATCTACGTATTTATTCTTTGCGTATTTATTTATTCAACATCTACGTATTTATTCTTTGATGCCCATACAAGCGCTGCTCTTAAAGTGCTAGCCTTTAGGCTTTAAGCAAAAATCTCATCGTAGTCTAACTTTGTTTGAGTAAAACCCTGAGCGACTAGGCGTGCCTTATGGATAACATTTCCTTCTATATCTTTCTTAAGTTTATAAACCCATCTGCACCCAATTGCCTTTTCACCTTTAGGAAATTTGACTTCATCGAATACCTTGCTCTTTTTCAGAATAAGACTTAATGTCTTCATAGTTATAAGGTTTAATACCTGTTTGCTGAGTAACATTAGCCTTGTATCTATCAGGAGGTCATGACACTCTTGTAGTCCTTCTCGGCAATACTGGACTAGTCACCTGATTAAACTCCTCTTTTACCTCCCCTATCGAGCTTTCCTCTACTTCTTTCTCTTTTAAAGGATTCCTCTATATCTGAATCATCACTTGGTGTTTCTTCTACAGACTCATCATTATCACTACTCTTAATTGGTACCTTTGATTCTACAACGACATAATCCTGGTCTATTTTCTCCCATCCTATGTGCTCTAGGAACTTCGCATTAGCACTACGATAAACCTTAGTTGTGCCTGGTTCCCAAAATTTAAATGACCTGTGATTAGATTCACATCCTATAAAATACATTTTTTCTAGCCCTAGGTTGCTCCTTGCTTCTTAGTTGAGCTGGGATATATACCCATGCAGAGGTCCCAAATATATGGAGATAACTAAGATTTGGTTGTCTACCATGCCAATGAACAAATAGCAATTCATCTGTTGCTGTGTGGACTACATTGTTTAGGATATGATTAGCACATTTTGTGGCTTCTCCCCACAATTTCTTATTTAAACCAGAATCACTGAGCATAGCTCTAACCATGGTTTGTAATGTCTGACTTCTCCGTTCACAATAAGCATTATGTTGAGGTCTATAAGGCGCAGACCGCTTATGATCTATACCTGCCTTCTTCAACATAGTTACAAACTTATTGTTAGTGAACTCTGACCTATTATCAGTCACTAATGTCATGACTTTACGTTTTGTCTTTCTTTCCACAAACCTTAATCAATTTGTAAAATTCTGATATGTTTCAGCCTTGCTTTTCATTAAATAACAAAACCCATATCGAGAATATAAATCTACAATACTTAATATATACCTTGCTCCCCCAAAGCTGGTTCTTTTGGACCAATTAAGTCTGCTACTACTACTTGTAGAGGTTCACTGGCTTTAAAACCATTTGTTCTATTAGAAGGAGTTAGCTTACTTTTTTCCTTGTTACAAACATTGCAATCAACATAGTGATTACAAGGCTTAATCCTGATACCTTTTGATAATTCCACAGTTTTTCTTAATGCTTTAAAGTTAACATGCCCCATACATCTGTGTAATAGATGGATACATTCATCATGTGGCTTTCTGTTCTCAAACCCCACTTTAGTGTTTAGAACTGGGTTATCTTGTAATATAAACAAGCCATTATCAAGTTTAGCCATAACACGCTTACCTTGTTTCTCTAATACACATTCTAATCCTTTGAATGTTACTGTATATCCCGCTTTTATCAGTACACTCACTGATAATAACTGATATGTCGTACTAGGCACATACAGCATGGGTTTAAACATCATTTAGACTACAACAAAATGCATTACCTTTTCCTGAAGCCTTAAGCTTCCAGTCATTAGCCAGTGAGATACTTTGAGCATTGTGTTCCATATGAACAAACTGTTGTTTCTATTAGTAATGAAATGTGATGCTCCACTATCTACAACCCATATATCATGGTTTCCTGCTAAACTAGTATTACATATAGCTAAATTATTGCTTTTCTTTTTCAACTTTCTACCCTGTGTATTTTTCTTCTTGCAATTTCTAGCCAAATGACCCTTAGCCCCACATACATAAAATTTTCTAACAACATAAACTATAGCTTGTTCCTCAGCCATAGTTTGGTCATCTCGTCTCAGTTGTTGTCTGTCCTTTCGCCTTCTTGATTCTTCTATTAGCTTCCCTGTTATGTTAGTCAAAGTCATTTCTTCCTTGTCTAACACTTCAAGTGAAGATACATAGTCATCATAAGAGTCATCTAAAGATGAAAAAATAATATAGACTTGATGAAGTTCAGAGAAAATCATCTCCTGTTCATGAAGTTATTGCAGAGCTCTCTTCATGTACTCCAAATGAGCAAGCATATCTCCGCCTTTAGGCATACGTGCTCTAAACAGCTTTTGTGTTGGATTAATATTAATTAATCTGACATAGAGCTTTTTAAGGGTCTTCCAGCATTCGGCTGCAGATTCCACACCATGAACATGCACAAGCTGTGAATCACCAAGAGTAAGTCCAATAACGCACAAAGCTCTCTCGTTGTCTCTGGCAAATTCATCTAGCTTCTTTCTGTCAGCATCGTTCAAGGTATCCAAAGCTTCTACATCCAGTGGATTGGCAACAGCATTCCATAGTCCTTTTCTCTTCAAGAGCAAACTGCATTTGGTGGACTAGGTAACATAGTTGGTGTCATCCATCTAGTAATCATAACTAAGCTGGACATATGTTCTTGTGCCATCTTCACTTCAACCATATACTACAATGAACCTTCTATATAGTAACTCACTCAGTCCACACTAACAACCTTTGACTCTGGACCTAGGATATCTTGCATAGGTCTGGGTTATGGTATATGTTGATGTTCTGGATAGCCTGGGCTAACTTGGCTAGCCCGGGCCCATAACCAATGTTAAGTATTTAGCAGAGTATCCTTGGTATCAAGGATTAATACAGCAGACAGAAGTAGTGTTCAGATTGTAGCAGTGAGTATAGAACCACACAAGCAGAGCAGTTGAAGTGCAAAGTCTTTATATACAATGATATAAACACAGTCCAAGTTCCAGTCCAATATCATACACAGTTCATCCATCTGTAGATTAGCTTGCTAACCATTCTTGTTCAGTAGATATAATAGCAATACATCATCTTCAATACATTCATGCATCAATGAAGAAATATAGTTAAAGAGTTGAAGATACTTGCCAAGTAGCCGAGTAGCATAGTAGAAGCTTAGCCAACCAGTAGCAGCATTCCTGTAGCACAAACACAGACTCTCTAACAGACACTAACCATGTGCTCTCTGGCTTCTTACTATATAGCACTCCTGCTTTCTGTAGCCAATCAGCATTGTGGCTACAAGATAGTGCTGAGTCATTTCTGACTTGCAGCCATATATGGTAAACCAATATAGTTAAGTTTCTTAAAGAAACCTGAAACCAGGTCATATACGTTTTACAGTCCAAAGAATATCCAATTACAAAGTCTTCTTACCGATTGCCTTTGTCATTTACAGTAAACAAAAATATCAAAGTATAAGCACAGCATAAATACAACAGATAACCTTAGATAACAAGAGAATGTCAGAGAGACAGAATGTCAGGGAGAGCAAGCTATGATCTCTAGCTCCCTCTTATGGTAATTTGCAATATAATCAACCAATCAGAATATAGTATAGATCAATACAGTGATTTTGTCTTAAAGCTACAAACATACATTGTTGGTTTATATATTGCCAACCCAATTAATTGGTGGACAGATTCCTAACAGGCATCAACCTGGGAAAGATGATATTCAGGAGACACAAATGTAAAAGTTTTCAGAAGAATACAAGTTGAATGATCTTGTCTCCATCTATAAGTAGAATGACTATTTCTGTTTGTAGTAGAAAAATAAATGAATCTTGAAGCTCCTCTAAATGTAACATATAAACTGTTTCTGTTTTACAAGACTGTTTACTCTGATAAACTGTTTCATCTGATGAAATAAGTGCTAGACCATGCAAGTTTTTGCCATAATCATACATTAGTTCATCTTTATGTCATTCAGGACATTTCTTTAGCTGTAATGAACCAATGAGGCTATTTCTGTTCTATGTTTATGACAAATTATTCTGCAGGTTTATTGTACTAGGCAAACTCATGTTGTAGCCTTATCTAACAGGATAATGAAGCTGTCTGTAGAGCCAGTGGCCCCTGTAAGCTTGCACCTGATAAAATGAAAGTGGGAATGAGGGAATTTTAGACAACTATCAGAATGAGATCAACTCATTCCCCCCGCCTTCTCTTTATTTTTGCCAAATTAAATCTGTCTCTTTTATGGTGAAATTTGATAGGCTGAGTGTTATAGTAGTGTAACGTCCAGAAAATACTTCTGGGAAAATAAAACTTTTCCACTTTCCTCCCTATTTCTTTCCCTCCCTCTGGAAACAAACAAGCAACTTTTCACTTTTAGTGGTTAATACTGAAAATATGAAGGTCTGTTTAGTCTTGTCTCACTAACATAAACCAGTCAGAACAAGGCAGCTTGAAGGAAGTCTGAAACAAGTTCCCTTATTTGGAATAAGAGCCATTGTTTGAATGTAACGGGTGTGAACTTTGTGTTGGGGGAGAAACATTCTGGATGAGGGAAACATTAGAAGCCCAAGAAGCAAGATGAGGAATCATTCCAAGTGAACATTTTTAGAATATTTTTAGAAAGTGAAAAATTTGACTCTCTAACCTGCATATGAATGTGTTGTACTCTATTAGAATATTTTATGTACCAGAGAAATGTGAGCACAGTTTCAAGGTGTAAAAGCATAAAAGTGGAAAAAGGTCTTTTATCAGTCTCAGAGCTTAAATGTCTAATTTCAGTCTGGTTTCAATTATGTTTTCTTCATTGTCAAAAAGAGGAGCCCCTGTGATGACCATGACCAAATCATAGTCTCTTTCTTCTGCTGCTTGTGAAGAGTCTCATATTTACTTCTTTTGCATTCAGTGCAGTATTTCCGTCTCCTCATTATGGTGACATACTTGAAAACTTAGGAAGATAAATATCTGCCTTATATTGAATCATATCATTGGTTCCTCTGAGGAGGTTGTCCAGTTTGATCTGGAAATGCTGATGATAAAACCTGGGTTTTTATGCAGGTATCACAGATGCTTTAGCTAGCAATAAAACATGTATACAGAATAGAATTCACTGTGAACATAATCGACACAGAAGTAGGGGGAAAGAGTGCCGCCTCCCACTATTTCAGGGGAAGAAATTTTTGTGTGTTCCTTTTTAAGTCTCTATGTATTTGTTACTTTCAATCACCCCTGTCCCTGAACAGGCAAATAAATAATGGTAGCCCAGCTGCTAATCAGTTTCAGTTCTGCTTTAGAGGCTCCAGTTCAGGGGTGTCAAACTTGATTTCATTGACGGCCACATCAGGGTTATGTTTGACTTCAGGGGTGGGTGAGGGTATAGCCAGAATGGGCATGGCCTGCTTGTACTCCATTCAAAATCCAAGAAAAACACCCTTAGACTCCACTGTTATATAGAAAAGGACTTTTACTGGAAATTAAGAGGTAGCATTAAAAGAATTCTAGATCTGAAAAATTACGTGCGGAAATCACATATACAAAGTTATGGCAAAGTCCCCCCCCCCAATAGTTCAAACAGTCCATCCAATCAAAGATGTGTATAATGTCATGTGGGGCAACTTCAGGTGATGATGCAGACATCTGGCCATTGACCTTGGCCTAGTTTGATAAAGAGCTGCAGTTGCACAGTAAGCAAGCAAGTAAGCATAAACAATAAAGTTTCCCCAAGTTATACAGTTCATTCTCTAAAGCCTCCAGCACACTTCCCATCCCACAAAGCCCAATTGATTCATCTTCCCCCCGTTACTATGGCAGCTGAAAAGATAGCGAAAGAAAGTCTTGAAGGCTGACAGCCTGTGGCGGTCTGAGTGCTCTGCTAGTGAAAACGGGCTCCTGAGTTCCGTTTCCAGCAGCAATGGCCTCCTGCAACCCTTGTGCAGCCCACCCAAGCTCTGTTTTCACTAGCAGAGGGTTGCAGGAGGCTGTCACAACCAGAAATGAAGCTTGGGAGCCTATTTTCACTGGCAGAAGCACCACAGACCTGTCCCTCACTATTTCCAGGGTGGCCCTGCAGGCTAGATTTAAGCACCCGGTGGGCCGGATCCAGCCCACAGGCCTTGAGTTTGATACTCCTGCTGTAGTTGGTTGCACAGTCCTGGCAGGATTTGACTCCCTCTTCTATGGAGCTACTTCTGCTAGGTATCTTTTCATATATTTCTACATTTCATATTATTTTAAACTTGGAATATGTCTAAATAAGGCATGGCAGAAAGAGAAGATAAGGAGAAGTCAGGCAGAATTTAACTCAGACCCAACCTTTTCCTCCTTGAAGTGCCTTCATTGGGGAATATTTTTTTCTCTGGCTAGTGATCTGCTGAACAGGAATAATATGGTAGCAAAACCAGAGAAAAAAAACTTGTCTGCTTGCTTGTATGAGTTGCTGCCACTTATCAGCTATGGAGTTAGAATAGTTACACAGAGGAAGGTAAGGATTGGCAATGGTAACAGCCGATTTCAGGTTCCCATTTATTTTGGGCTGAGTCAAGGATGCCAGAAATCTCCTACCCAGTATTTCCTGTGAGCAGAGGGTCAGTGAGCGGGGGGAGATTGCTGTGGATCCTGTTGCTGAATTTGGGAAGTGGAGTGGGTTAAGAGTCAACAGAAGGGGGAATTACATGATCATGAAATCAATCTCACTTTAATATAGTAGAATGTCTCTTTTAAAAATATCTTACATGGGCCCCTATGACCATATAAAACATTTTGGCAAAATGAAGCTAGAGTTATACAATATTCTTTTATTTATAGTTATCACATGAGATCTATTCCCTCTGTGAGTTCAATACATTCCATTCTTCAGAGGCACATATTTATGTATTTATTTACAGGACACCAACTGGTTGCTGTAAGGCTGAAGGTGAGAATTTTTTATTATCTATTATCTATTAATTGAATAGTATTAGAAGTGTAGGAACTGTAGTTTGAAGCAACTGCTTGCTGTCTTTTTCTCCGATTCTTATGGTCTGATGATGAAGAGTTAAAAGACTAAAAGAAAACACTCTGCTTGTGAGGAAGCAGATTAGGAATCTGTTTTGGCTATTCTTATTTAAGCCTCATGCAGCCTCTGCCATCTGTCACACATGGTCCAATTCCTACACACAGTGCAAGAAGGAAAAGACCTCTGTCCTGTGTTAGCTTCTTTTAGTAGTGTTTCCATGTGGTAATTTATCAATGTCAGTAATCAAAATATAGTGCCTATTTAAGCCGGCACTTAGGAATGTACCTCTGAAATGTCTTTAGGTGTGGTCATAGAAACAGGGCACTTGGCAGGGGGCAGGATTCCAGTCTTGATTCGGTTGGTGTAAGGCCTATTCTCTATCACTGCACTAGGATTGTGTAGTGCAAATCAGTACAAACTGACCTTTTATATTATTTGCATTGGTGCAGTAGGTTTTATTTCCAAATTTAAGAAAAAAGGTCTATAAAAGCAATACACATGATTTTTTTTCACAAGCTTTTCTGAATAATTTTTCATGATAGCTTTTTATGCTATTAACTTATATTTTCCAGATATCATTTTATAAAATAATTTTCATCAAAGCAGATTTTTAAACATACATTTCTCCAATGTGTAAGTGCGCTCTCTGTGTATTTTTAAAATAATTCATTACTTTTGTATGTAGCTTTCAGAAATCCTTATTTCTTGGATATATCTTTGTGATTCTATATCTGTGAGAAAGAAAGAAAGAGATAGAGATTATTTGATTGGAAAAAACAAATGCTAACTCCATTCAGTTCTTCTCTGTGCTGTGGCAAAATCTATTTTGGGCATTCTTGTAAATCCTTCCCTACCAGAAATGTGACAAATTTCTTTTAAATCCTCACTTCATACAGGTTACTTCATGAAACTTGGAAATAGTGAGCAAAATGTCAGTAATAAAGAAGATGAAAATCACACAACAGTATCTTCTTGTACTATTTCTGTCTGGAGTCTCATAGTCCATAAGTTGTAGGCAATCATTTTTCAATTCTCAAACCCCGAAAATCTGACAGCAAAATTCCTTCTTGTGAAAAATGAATTCCTAAAATATTGCAGATGTCTTATGTTTTTCATATTGTCCTTGCTTGCCTTCCCATCCCATCATCCTCAAAGATTCCTTTCTCTTCCAGTAACAACACTATATTACCACTAGGCTCACTGAGTGGGATTTGAACTAAAAACAAAATAAAAATGGCTACGTTTGTACTTCTTCTGTTAATTATAATGATTCATGAACTAATCAAACAAGCTAATTTTTATAACATGCTACAGTTCCCAAAATCTAACCAAGGATAAAATCAACAAATGATTTGTGCAAATGCAGTTGCTAGATCTTTAACTTGCCTAGATAAGCTTTTATGTTTCCAGCCAGAGAGAAATGGATTATTGCTATTTTACTGTATTTTACATCTAATATCCTGCATATAGTGGCACTATTAACTCCAGCAGGTTCCTATTTCCCTGCCACTGTGATGCTTCATGTCTCATTTCTTCCTGACTGTATGTGTTGCTTCAGAATATCTTTAACATGGGATGACAATTTCCTCAAAAGAACTGTTTCCATGTTTCTAATATAAGCTTCATTAGATTGACAACATTCATTTCCAGATACTGTCACCATGCATTGGCCATTCACTTGTACAATACAAATTAACATGTGTGCATTTATCAAAATGAAGATGTGGAAAGATTTCCAAATAAGATATGGAAAGAAATAGGAAAGTGGGGTTTTTTTTGTTTTTGTTTTGCTATATTCAGGTATTCCTGGTGAAACTAGTCATCAGAAGGATGGAAATAGAAAAGTCACTTTAGAAAAGAAAAAGAAAGGAAACAAAGCAATATCAATGATATTTACGTATCTTGTTCCAGGATGCAAATATTTTATTTCAGGTTGCTTAAGCATTCTTGAGAAGTATGTGTCTTTAAAAAATAAATTTACAGGTACCTTCATGGTTCAGTGGTCTGAAAAGTAGCTTGGCAGTTAGGCAGGCATTTACACATATTTTCAGTTCCATGGGAACAAGCCCTTTACATTTCATCTGCAGTGGAATTGTACAGACCATTAGGTTCTGACCTGTCTGCAGCCACCCAGGACATTCTTCTCTGTTCTGGCTAGCAACCTTCACGCTTATGGCTTGGCTTCCTTTTCTAGAATAAAGACATTTTTTAGTCAAGATGCCATGGTATCATCAACAAAAAACCCAAAGGACAAGATACACGTGTATAGAAAGTTGGCAGGTTCCAGCTTGTCTGAAGCAACATTCATTTTACATCCCCCCTCATTTTATCTTTCTTTTTTTAAGTTCATGGGAAAGAATTGTTTTCTCCAGTACAACAATCTTCAAAGCTGCTATCTTCTGAGACACTTCAATAGTGAATTAGACTGATTCATTTTGCTACCCGGAATCTGAATTGTCCAGTAGGAGATTCAAATGTGAACATTGCCTTATAGGCATTAAAAATTATGATCACAAATCTAATTAGCCATAAAAATTGCTCTGTTCCCTTTCACCAGGCCAAATTTAACTCTGACCTAGGGCTTTGACAATTGCTGTACTGAGCTTCCAATATGCTTGACTCAATAAAAAGCTACTATCCTTTCCCCACTATGTTTCCTAGTTGCTAAGGTCATTTTTAGTCTGGCAATTTTTTTATTTCTTGTGGTCAAGGTTTTTAATGCTGGATTCAAATTCTGACTCTTGTTTCAATTGTCTTATACAAAACAGTCATTCTGAAATATTAAAATATGATTTGGTTATGCATTTGTACAGATAGAATATGCATCCATGCATTCATTCATTTTTGCAGGAATGATGGTAGCAATTGTATCCCCAATGGGCTGATGACCAACAGAGATTTTAAAAATACTATTTTCTTTTCTTCAGTGATGGCTAAAGAAAGTTTAAATTTGCCAGCATTCCATGAATTCAAGGATTGTCACCCTCTGTAAATGAGAATAGCCTAAACCAGAAAATGGGTCTAATATGTGTAAATACATATGTTAAAAGAAAGAGTTCCTTATTATCAGCTCTTACATGGAATTCATAGACTGTTCTTATGAAACAGAGATTCTATTGTGGCCACAAGATTAGCAGCCACTTGCTAGCCACTTTACCTTCCAAGGTGGACTCATTAACCTTTGGAGTTGGATCTCTTCCCACTCTTCACATTCACATGGTTACTGTTCTGGAATGAGTATGTTGTAAGGAATTTGTACATTTCACAGCAACTGCAACATGAATGGAAAACCTTTCTGGTCATTCAAGACACAGAATTTCATAACTTTTTGTGAGTTTAAGATTTATATGCACACAGAGAACAAAGAGAATCTACCAGTCCTACAGACAGCGTAGTGCTATGAGCCCTTTGGAAGGAATTCAGTATAAAATATATAAAGGAAATTATTTTTGAGTTTTTAACAGTTTCAATTCAGTCACAATTGCTAGAAATATGTTTGAGACTGGTGGAGAATGTTGGTATATAAGTGCAGTTAAAGAAGCAATATATAAAAATATTTGCATAATATATGCAATTATTACTCTTAGGTTAAGATAGCTTTGTATATAATAAAGTCAATTTTGTATGTATATTTTAAAAAATAATTTTTCATTTTTTTTGTTTTGATGTGACTAGTAATTGTTATCTCTTAGTTAAAATAATATGTAAGAAAACATAATAAAATAGGTTTTTTTTTAAAAAAAATCCTATAGCAGTAGGAGATAACCTTCAACCAGCTGGTTTCTAAGCTACTTTAATCATAATTCTAAGTAAAACCTCTTTGATTATAGTAATACAGTCTTCTCTTTGACAGGTGGTTTATGGCTTGACTTCTATCATCTGCTTTGTGGACAATTTATAGTTCTGTACAAAAGAATGTGCAGGTCGGAGAAGCAAAAAATAGAGATATAGAGAGATATAGGAAAAAACAAATGAGTTCAGTCTATCAGATAGATGAGCCAAGCAGAGTCCCAGTTATTGAATATAGGTACAGAGAATAAACTCTTCTGTTGAGAAGCCTGGCCTAAGGTGATTCAACCTTGGTCTTATCAGTTATAGCACTTGCAGTGCACAATATTTCATAGGCATCCTCTATTTTCTCTCCCCCCCCCCAAATATTCTGTGGTAGGATCTTACTAGTTATAATTGGATATTATAGTCTCTGAGGACCAAATTGCAAGAAAATAATGTTATCTTAAGAGCTGCTGCTTTTGTGCTGAGGACCACGTTTGGCTTTTCAGTGATTGCCTCAGACTATGCTCCAAAAACATTAGAAGTTAGGTAGGAAGGGAAATTTGTTTAAATGTTATTAGATTTAAAACCAAATATAATTAATACGACTTCTTCCCAGTACTTAGTAATTACTCTATCAAATTGCAGGAACCACTTTTGAATGGACTTCGAGCCGCACGCAAGGATTTGGGAAACAGTAAATTGGGCCCTCTTGCTCTGGAGGCAAATATGACAGCAGAGGGTTAGTTCCAGATAGATACAGAGGGAAACTGCAATTTGCACAATGATCCTACAAAGCTATGAATATGAAACATCTTTTTATAATACAGCCAGATAATGTGAAGAAATTAAATCTAGCCAATTTAAGACTGGACACTTATATGGAAATAAAACAGGACTTCAAAATAAAATAAAGCCAGATAAGGAATTGAAGTTTTTAAAGCCAAATTCCCTTTTTGTTTTTCTTTTGTAGTAAATGGTAACTTCGATTAACAGTGGTAAGAACAGCACTGGTTTCTTTGATTTCTATAAATAGCTACCTCTACTCTTCCACAGATGCATTGTTTGGAATGATTCATATTTGCTGTCTTGGTGTGTTCTGGACTTTTGAAATTGGACAGTGGCTCCTCTCTTTGATGAGCAGTCATGCACCACATAGCCATATTTTAAGCTCATAAACACTAAAAGAAAATATGGTACAAAGTTTGTGTGTGGAAATATCAACATTGTAAATGACTTGAAAGGAATTTAGCTATCTATAAGGCATGCACACTCTGACTCAAACATGGATTATGGGGAAACAACGCATCTGCTAATCCACCACAAGAGGAGAGAAGCGGCAGAGCGTTATCTTGGTGATACTGGGAACCACAATCAGTAGCATCTCAGCCACTTTAGTGGCAGCTAAAGACAGTCATTTTTTGACTTTGAGTTATACATTCATACTGTTTTTTTTTTCAAACAGTGAAATGACCCAGGCAGGATTTGAGTCAACACTGATGGAATAGACGAAGGCTTAGCCTCCCTTGCTTTCTCTTTTTTGTGTTCTTTTGAGTCATTGTTGACTCTTGGCAAATGTCTGAATTAGTCCCTGTAGCTTTCTTGGCAAGTATTTTTGGAAGTTAATCTTCTCATCATTCCTTATTACCTATCCCCTCCCACTTGTGACTGTATGACTGTATCTTGGTCGCTTGTATCCTTACGATTTATATTGACTGTTTCCTAGTATGATTTGATTGCTTATTGTACCCTATGACTATTATTATGCGTTGTACCTTATGATTCTTGACTCTTGATGAATGTATCTTTTCTTTTATGTATACTGAGAGCATTTGCACCAAGACAAATTCCTTGTCTTGGCCAATAAAGAATTCTAATTTGCCATTGTCTTATTTCAGGGCTGAGAAGGCATGACTAGTCCAAGGTCACCTAGTTGACTATCCCTAAAGCAAGAGTAGAACTTGCAATCCCCCAATTGCTAGTTTAGTGCCTTAAGCATTACAACAAACTGGCTCATTACATTCCATTATTACCCTATATTTACTTAAGGGAGTGGATAGCAAAAAAAGAATAGTAAGAGCTCAATTTTGCCTTTCGTTTCCTGACTGCTGAACATTTAATGAGAAGGATAAGTTGACCATCTTCTGGGTCTCCCCAATTGGCTAGTCCAGAAAAAAGGACAGTAAACTAATAGCTAACTATGAGTATAGTGCATAACTCTATACTAGAATGACATAAATTATGTCATTCTAGGCTTTTAAATAAATAGCTTTGTTTAGCATGTCATGTGTCTGATTAACTGAATGAGTAAAAGATCTTACTCATTCAGTCCAGCAGACTAAAATTTCTATATATAACTTATCTCATAACTTTTCATAAACTGCCTTAGATCCTTCCTCAGCCCTGTGTGATTGTAAAGTGTGTAAAGAAATCCATGTGTTTCTCAGTTCTTTCTTCTCAACAGGTTGTGTCCTGTAAAAAATAGAAACCAAACACAGCTTGGTCTTTGCTTGGAGAGTTTATCTGAATTGCCTAATACTAAATGATGCAAACAGGAAAACTTCTCTGCAATTTCTCTCAATCAAGGTTTTTTCAATGAATACATCAATATTTATTGCATACTGCCTTTGCATCTTTTTTCTAGTTATATACATATGAGATATATTTCATATAACCCACTTGCTTACTCTTTAGAGTTCATGCTTTTCTTTCTGATTTCATGTTTTAAGTTCATTTTATTATTTGACTTTTCAGTCTAGCCTGTCTCTCAAAAATTAAACAGGGAGAGCTTAATTTTCCCATTACTTTAATTTCCTGCCAAGAAAATCTTTCTTTGCTACATTTGTGCAAGCTGGCTGGGCTGCTGTTAAAAGCACAATCTGCCCTTCTCCATGATTCTTCTAACAGGGTTTTCCTGTTCACTGAAATGGAAAAAATCCCAGGAAATTTCCTCATTGTATCTTTTCATTCGATAAAATCAATAGTGCTGATTCCTTCTTTTGGAAACATGTATTAGTATTGGGAGGAAAATTATTTCCCTATTCTATACAAAAATATAGAGCAAGACAATCTACAGCAATATTTCACCAGCTTCGAAACACCAGTAATGAGAACATGGCCTAGCAAAGGATAGCAACATCACTCCTAACCCTAATCCTATAGTGTGAGAACAACATAAAAACACATAATATTACCCTGAGCCAGAAGAGATTGTCTATTTATGCTAATAACTACTCTATTCTTCAATTCTTTAGGCACGTCACTGATATTGTCCCTTCATCTTATAGGAATGTACCGCCAGGTTTAAAGGAACATCAATTGTTATAAAGCTGCAGAAAATATGCAAGAACAATTGGAACTATCAAATTATATTTTGAAAGAGGGGAGGACCAACTGGCTGGTGGGAACTCTTAACAAGAACAATCCATGCTTGAAGGATTAGATAATTATTACCTTTGTCTTTGAGGATTGGAAAATAAATTAAAATATATTATTCTTTCTTCACACCACTACTTCTTGAAGACAAATGACCACAAACATTTTAATACAGTTTATGCTCATTAGTATAAGGTAAAAGAAAACGATATTGGGACCACATAGAATCAGGAACTCTGAAAAATTCTGTTTTTTCTTTTTACTGCAAAAGGTATTCATTTTCTTTTCTAGATGGGGCTACTATAACATTTTCTCTTAGGAACATTTTGGAAAACAGTAGATGATTGGGAGTCAAATGGGACAACTCACCATGATTGATTCACCCCATCCATCTTGCCACAGCCAACTCACTCCAGTCGATGCACCGTGGTCAATTTGCCGTCAGACAAGACACCGCAATTGACTAACCACAGGACTACTTGCTATCGGACAATTCAACACAGGATAGCTCAAGAGAGGGACAAGTAGAATTGTAGCTCATCCCAGCTTTGAGGACTTCTGACTTGAGAAGGTTCAAACCTAAAGCAAGAGAAAGCCCTCTGCAATTCACTTGTTCCTCTCTTGAGTTATCTCTTGTTGAATTGTCCTATAGTGAGCTGGCTGTGGCAAATTGTCCTGTGGTGAGTTGGCTGAGGTGAGTCAGCCAGGACAAGTTGTCCTAGACGTTTTTGTACTTTTTCAAATTCAGCCATATTTGATACAGTAATATCAAATGGGTTATTCAAAACATATTTGAAACCAAATTGTGTAAGATACAACTACTGGATTTTTCTTCAATCTCAGAAAGACAACTTGATGCCAAATTACAGGGATAAAGCACTTGACAGGGCAGAAATTTTATAGATATGGCATAAGGTACACATTTAATTAAGGACCACAATTTCACCTAATTAGGAAATTTTTGCTATTTACTAGCTTGACTTTCTGTGAGTATTTCCACAACAACCTGGGCAGTTTGTGCATTAGAATTGCAATAGTTTTGAAAGTCATGAAGAAACACAGCTGGCATCAATATGCTTAAAAAGAAAGGGACTCTGTTGCAGTGGAGAAAGTCAAATTATAGCGTCTGACCAGACCCACAAATAGGAGAAAATATACTCCTGCTAATATCCATAATGGGGTTTTTTCTCTGTTTGTGTCTATTCAATATGGCTCTAAGCTTATTTCTTCAGATCCTCTTGGCTCCATTGCCAAGCATGTAGGTTTGCTGCTCAAAAATAGCATCATAGGTTGTTCCTATCTAATTAATGTTGATGGTCTGTGCCAAAATTTTGTCTTAACCCACTATCTGGCCAGCCTAGAGTAGACTAAAGAATGTTAATAGCCCAGATATTCAGTTGATGCTCCTCTATCAAGAAATGTCATCTCCCAACAATTAGTCCCTATTAAAAGACCACTTTGGAATGTGCTAAAAAGATAGAAAGACATTTTGGAGGAAGGTGACACATTCTTTCCATCTGCTTTGGAGGTAGGGGCAAGCTAGGTGTGAGCAGAAAACAGTAAAATTGCTTTGGCAGATGGACAATATGAAGAGACAGACAAGAAGAGATATACAGAACTTGCTCATCTTAGCTTTGAGCTAAAGACATGTGCAGAAGCTCTTTTGCCAATGATGAAGAGTTGATGCAATTCAGTTTATTATTAGTTTGAAAATAATAAATAACAAATTTATTACAGAAATAGCCTAAGGATCTTTTTCCACAAAGCAGTTTAGCACCCTGTGTCTTTGTTAGCAGAATAATTAAGTGAAAACAGCAACAACAACAAAATATTGACTATATTCTGAAGGAGAGAAGTTTGAAAATGGACTGGATCCAGAAAATAATTCCATAATGCATGGGACAGATAGCTGAGCTGGATGCTTTTAAAAGTCTTGACTTTTTCATAAGGATCATTTAGATGGCAGGATCCACAGGAATAAATTATACATTCCTCCTGATTCCTCCTCACATGTATAAATACATGTGAAGATAGACCCATCCTTGTTACATTCTCTCTCTAGTGTACATACCTACTTAGACAACATGTATGAATACATTTTGATTAGTCATTAGAAAGTGCACATAAATCAGAGGTGGTATTCAGCAGGTTCTGATCAGTTCTGGAGAACCGGTAGCGGAAATTTTGAGTAATTCGGAGAATCAGCAAATACCACCTCTTACTGGCCCCGCCCTCATCTGTTCTCTGCCTCCCGAGTCCCAGCTGATCAGCTGTGTCTTCTTTTGTTGCCTGCATAGGAGAACTAGAAAGCAGGTTAGCGGGGTGGGGAGGGAATGGGATTTTGCAGTAACCTTACCCCTGGAGTGGGGTGGGAATGAAGATTTTATAGTATCCTTCCCCTGCCATGCCCACCAAGCCATGCCCACAGAATCGGTAGTAAAAAAAATTGAATCCCACCACCAAATATAATGCATTACCTTGACATATGAAAATACAGATGTCTCTTATGGCCGCTCATAAAAGGGTTGGAAACAATTCTCTAACATCTCTAGAAATAACATTATACTCTTCTCATCGATCATTCTGTTCAAAATTACTGACGACACACAAGCAGGTTATTGGAAAACATTTAAAAGTTTTGTTTCTCCAAACCAATAATCATTCTTCCTACTTTCCGGGGTATATACATGATGATGGCAGATTGGCAGAATATCTTATTCCAACCTTGTAGACACTACTGCAGATCACTCTTTCCTTGAGTGAAGCTAGATGTCTGGTGACTTTATGGATACTTCCATGTAGTTTTCATGGCAACAATTACAGAAGTAATTGACATTCCAGCCGATAGTCCTGAAGCCCCTGCAGGTTTTCCAGCCAAATGCTAACCATGCCTTCCTTTGTTTAGTTTCTGAGCCCAGGCAAGGAAGGTCCTAATAAATACTGTCTGCCTCCCATGTAAAGGATGTTATGATATCATCCCTCTTTCAGCTGATTTTTTTCAAGATTTGGATGACTCAAAACTTCCCAGGACATCTTCCATACCAAATTCCACAGAGGTTTTGCTTTGTTTTATGAGGCATAACATTCCCACGCTTTAAAGAGAATGTAACCATAGAGCCCCTTACGCAGCTTTGTAGGAGGAGAGCCATGTAATCATTAGTAGCCAAAAATTGGAAGGAGTCTCAAAGTAAGTTTTTAGTCTAACAGATTGTATTACTCTGAAGTACATCTAATAAGTGATAGGTTAATCTGAAAAGATGCTACTGGACTCCTCCTGATTTTATGCAGTATTATAATCTATATCACCATAAGCCAATTGTTTTGCTTTCTCTTTCAGCACTGTGTTAAAATAGTGATGACATTTCAGTATTAGTAGCTCATTCAGTGACGGTTGTGCAAAGTACAGTCCATTACCAGTTACTTAGCTTATCTGTGTTGAATATATCATCCCCATTCATCAAATTGTTTCCTTCGTGATGCAGAGTGTGCAAGGTCTCAGCTGGTATCCATCTCTATTCTGCTGCCATTATGTAAATAAAAGGGATAAAGTTGGAATAGTAAAAAGTTGCTCCACTCGGGCTTTCCATGGCAATTACCCACAGTACTATTCCCAATGGTTCTGGAAAGATGGGTGTCTTTTTGATGTGGATATATAGTAGATAATACAATTCAGGCCAGCCATGCCTGTTTCTCTCTTTCCTTGCTTTTGTTCCGTTTTTCTCTTTCCTTGCTCTTGTCTACCTTTACCCCATTTTACTAAGTAACTGGTTTTTAATTTTTTTGCAAATGTTTAAATAAATAAATACATAAATAAATAAATGTTAAACTATATTTTTGAGTCGCATACGTGTTTATTCTAATCTGTAATCGTTTGCTATCGGTCATTATTTCATTTTCCAAGACTTTAAGCAGAACTTGACTGAACCATATTGTAGGTTTAGCCCATCAATTCTTCAGAACTGAAGAAGCTTCTTGGATAACAAGCAAACTGTCTTCAGGGAAAAACAAAGTCCAGTTGCCTTTTGTGAAAGCACCATTGGGACATATACTTGTGAATTAATATTTCTTTGGCAAACCTAGCACTATTATGGGAGAAAAATACCACCTCATATACTTCTCACGTTATCATAAGAACAGGCTTGATGTGATTCTTGAAGGTAACAATACACTAGCTAAATTCTCTAGAAGAAAGGAATGCTTCTTCATTATATTTATGATTAGCTGATAGTTTCCGTCACAAAACTGGATATGCATCAGGAATAGCAAAACAGTATGCCTGCAGAGTATCCAAAGGGAACAAGTTTTCTAACAAGAATATTGCTGTAGTTTTCATATTGCCACCTGCAGTGCACCTTAAACAGTAAGCCGATAAATGTTTTGAATAAATCATGTTGTGCCAAAGATAAGATGCCCAAAGAGCTGTGATAAAGCTGAATCCTGTTCTTGATATTACTGTGTTAGCTGCTTAATGACTACAATGGCACACTGAAGTCATCCATAACCTAGTGATGGAATGATGTTTTCAGAAGCTTAATGAACACATTATTCATGTAAAAGTACAAGTTCTAGGTTGATAAAAATAAAATATAATTGTTCCTGGAAGTTACAGGTGTTTAATTTTGTTCAGTTAAATATGTTATACTAAATGCAAAATAACATATCAAACCTCTCTTCCAATAAGTAATGGCTTTTGTTTCCTAAATTTCCATCTGTATCAAAAATGCCTTCATTTTATAATCTGGAAAATATAATTATGTTTACATTAATCCTACTTAATTGATTAAAATCTAAATCTTAATATATTAAAACTGACTAAATTAATTGGCAGGAAGCCTAGATTTTTGACTGAAAACATATATTCTGATTGCTAAGGGGAGAGATAAAAAGGGGAAGATTTGTTAATGGTAAAGAAAACTGAACCCCTGATTAACATTTTTTAAAGCAAAAGCAGCACCGCAGTCAGAACCTGAAGTCCCTTGGAGAGCAGATGCAAAAAAGAAGATAGCATAATTTTTGCACTTCCTGAGCCAAGAATCATTTAAGTCTGGAACAACATTCTAATCTGAGGGCTCATGTTTTGTTGGTCCAGCTTTTTTTGGGGGAAAATGAAAAAGTATCAACTTTCCTTTTTATTTTTTCATGATGTGACATGAAGCTACTTTTGAATCTGATCAGTATGCTCAGACATGCCTATCATATGTTATAATTATGATATAATTATTATCATTGGCTTCGAACATGAAGAACAAACAACTATAAAAATAATTCAATCTTCTAATCAATTTCCAATCTTCTAAACTAGAACTCATAGCCAACTTGACAGCATATGGATAGATAGTTTGAATTTTATGTATGACTATATATCTATATGTATATCTATCTATATTTATTTTATTTATTTATTTATTAACACATTTATATACCACCCTTCTCCCGAAGGACTTAGGGCAGTGTACAGCCAACTATAACACATTTCACTTTACAAAAGTTAAAAGAAAATTAAATATGTTAATGCTGCCACTAAAATTTATACCCAACCCCAATAAATTACAATAAAAACCCCAAATTTAAAATCCCAAAATTTAAAACTCCAATATCTAAAATTACACTTTAAAACTCCCATTTAAAATCAGCCCAGGCCGGTCTGCTCAAAGAGCCAAGTTTTCAGCACACGTCTGAATGCTCTCAGGTCGGCGGTCTTATGTAGCTCAGGAGGCAACCCATTCCAGAGGGTGGGTGCCCCCCCAGAGAAGGCCCTGTTCCTCGGGGTCACCAGGCGGCACATAGATGCTGTCGGCACCCGAAGGAGGCCCTCCCTGTGGGAGCGCACAGGTCGGTGGGAGACTACCGGCAGAATGCGGTCTTGCAAATAGCCTG
Source organism: Bungarus multicinctus (assembly GCA_023653725.1). Lineage (NCBI taxonomy): Eukaryota > Metazoa > Chordata > Lepidosauria > Squamata > Elapidae > Bungarus > Bungarus multicinctus. Next base: position 51,749,618 of record CM042844.1, read on the forward strand.
GTCCAATGCCATGGATCACTTTAAAGGTCAGAACCAGAACCTTGAAGTGAACCCAGAAGGCCACCGGCAACCAATGCAGCTCATGAAGGAGAGGTGTCACATGGGAGTTTCTTGACGCCCCCATAACCACCCGCGCGGTCGTATTTTGCACAGTTGAAGCCTCCGGGTGCTTCCCACAGGGAGCCCCATGTAGAGAGCATTACAATAGTCCAGGCAGGAGGTGATGAGGGCATGAGTGACCGTGCGTAAGGCGTCCTGATCCAGAAAGGGCCGCAACTGGAGAATCAGGCGAACCTGATAAAAAGCCCCCCTGGAGACAGCCGTAATGTGATCTTCTAAAGACAGCCGTGCATCCAGGAGGACGCCTAAATTGCGAGCCCTCTCTGTGGAGGTTAAGATCTCTCCCCCAATAGCCAGCGATGGAGTCAGCTGACCATATCGGGGCGCCAGAAACCACAGCCACTCAGTCTTGGAAGGGTTGAGCTGAAGCCTGTTTCCGCCCATCCAAATCCGCATGGCCTCCAGGCACCGGGGCATAGCCTCCACAGCATCATTGGGGTGGTTTGGGGTGGAGATGTAAAGCTGAGTATCATCAGCATAGAGATACCCCAAAACCACAGATGATCTCCCCCAGCGGCTTCACATAAATTTTGAGCAAAATAGGGGAGAGGACCAACCCCTGAGGCACTCCACAAATGAGGGGCCTAGGGATGGACCTCTCCCCCCCCCATTAACACAAATTATGAGCGATTAGAGAGGAAGGAGAAGAACCATCCGTAATATGGGTTCCCCCAATTCCTAACCACTCCAACCGTTGCAATAGGATACTATGGTCGATAGTATCAAAAGCCGCCGAGAGATCTAACAGGACCAGGACAGAAGAATAACCCCTGTCACGGGACCTCCAGAGATCATCAACCAATGCGACCAATGCTGTTTTGGTACTATGCCCAGGCCTGAAGCCCGATTGGAAGGGATCAAGGTAAGTCGCTTCCTCCAGGTACTGAGGGAACTGATGCACCACCACACTCTCAACAACCTTCACCACAAAGGGAAGGTTGGAGACTGGACGATAGTTATTTAAAACAGCTGGGTCCAGGGCAGGCTTCTTGAGGAAGGGTCATACCATTGCCGTTTTCAAGGCAGTAGGAAGCGATCCGTCTCAACGAAGCATTGACAATCCCCTGGAGCCAGCCTCGTGTCACCTCCCTGGAGGTTGAAACCAACCAGGAGGGGCATGGGTCCAACAAATATGTGGAAAGGAGGACATTCCTCAAGGCCCAGAGGTCATTAGCAGAGTATCTTAAAGGCTCCGAGGGATATGTTTCTGCTGTCCGACGATGCAGGGGCCCCTCCAATCGAAACCAGGGCCGGGCCCAAAAATGGCCAGCCCGCATCCGCGACTCATCCGGCCACCATCTCCGTCTCCACCGGTGGCGTTGAGGCGGCCGCGACACCGGCAACACTGATGCCTCCGACACCAGGACCACCATTGCCGAGGCCAGCGCCCCCGTCAAACCAGGAGACAGCACCAAACCTCGACTCTGCCGCCACCGGCGTCGTCGTCCTTGCGGCCACCCAGTCACCGCCGCCTCCGCCGCTGCCAGGATCAGCGAAGCCGTAACTTCCCCCACCGGAGCCACTGCCGCCACTGTCGGATCAGGACACCATATCCGTCAAAGCCATTGCCGCCCAAAAAACGCTCCAGCGGTTTTGATATCACCCGCAGCTCCTCTGCCACTCCGTGGCTTCTCCTGGGCCTCCAATCCCTCCAGCCCTTTAACCACCTCTGCCACCGGTGGGGGCCTAAGGGGGAAGGGGACTCCAACTGTGGCTCCATCGCCTCTCCGAAACCGTCACCACCCAACACCAATTGCAGTGACAAGTGAGGACCCAGATGGAAAATGGGCTCCCTTGATGACTCGACCACTCTTCCAGGACCGACGCCAGCTAGCACCAGCCGCGGCAACTGGAATTCAGCCACAGAAGGACCTCTGCCGCCTGAAAACCAGCTGGGCGGCTACAGCACCACCAATAGCTCCGCCGCCACTTCTCCTCGTGGCATCTCCCCCCCCGGTCTCATGACCACCTCTGCCACCGGTGGGGACCTGGGGAGGGAGGGGGCTCCGTCCGCGGCCCTGCTGCCTCTCAGGGATCGCTGCCACTCAGCAACGATCGCGGCGGCCGAAACCCAGCTGCGGCAGGGCCTCCCCCGCCCGAGAACCACCCAGGCAACTCCAGAGCTTCCGGTGGTGCCGATGCCTTTCAGGTTCTTCGGGGCCACCAACACCCACCCCGGTCCAGCCACCTCTGCCACCGGTGGGGACCTAAGGGGGAAGGAGGCATCATCCGCGGCCCCACTGCCCATCTGGAATCGCCACCGCCAAACACCGAACGTGGCTGCTGGAACCCGGCCACGGCAGAGCCTCCGCCGCCCAAGAACCGCCCGGGCAACTCCAGCTCTGCCAGTGGTTCCTCCATCACCCTGCGGCTTCACAAACCCCCCATGATGCTTTCGCCACCTCTGCCACCAGTGGGGGACTCAGAGGGGAAAGGGCTTACCCCTAAACCTAGTTGTCCCGGTAGAACTCATCCTGGGGACGCCCTCTGGCCGCCATTATATATGCATATCTATATCTATCTATATCTAATTATCTACCTATTTACCTATCTATTTATCTACCTATCTGTCTACCTACCTACCTATCTAGCTATCTAGCTATCTATCTCTTCCCCTAAAACTCTTATTATATGGGATTAACTGGTTTTGTCTCTTGATCTCCAGCAAAATGTAAAAAGCACTCCTTATTTTTAATAAATATTTCATAAAAAAGAGAAGCAAACAGTTTTAGACTATAATCTTCAGCTGTTTAAAATAGTCCTTATTGTTACAGAATAGAAAATAGAGATTGAATTCAAGTATTATTGTTCTGAAACATGCATTAAATATATATAATACATAATGATATAAACATAGTTTGCATTGTATGCAATTATCTAACAGCAAGGAAGCACATTGTCCTCGACCAGACCAGGTTTCCCCAAAATGGTCAATATCAACACCCAAGGAATGATGAGGCTATCCAAGATGTTGTTGTTATTTGTAGAACTATTTGTTAAAGTAGTATTTATTATATTATTTTCATGGAATAACTATTTTGAGGTCAATGAACAATCTGAAACTTCATGGAGAGGTTGATGAACTGAAGAGTTTGGGGATTTCTGTCCTAGACTCATTCAGGTAAGGCCATCATATCTGGGTTACCAAATTTCAAGTGATCAGTTGATGGCACCAAAAACATTAATCAAACTAAAATTCTATACTACAATCTAGCAATCAGTTCAGTTTTTGCAATTTAGATGGAGCCATACCCTCATGTAATGAAAAAAAACCCCTCTTACTCAGTACAAGCCAATGTAGAAACAAACAAATAGAAAACAAAAAACTGAAATATTTTTAAAATAAGAAATGGGGAAAATAAAAGGGAATGACAGGAAACTGAAAGAGCTGAAGAACTGCAGATAGCCTGGAAATAAAGACTATCAGGGATGATACATCAAAGAAATAGACAAGAATAAAGGAACAACAAAGATTAATGGGTATGGATTTTGGAGAAAGGAAGAGCTAGAATAAACCTGGGTGTCTTCTTCCTTTCTCTTGTAGAGCAGCAATTGTCCAAGTGACTTATAATAGGCAGCATTTATGAAGATAATAAAATTTATTGGTTGGCCAAGGTCAATATTTGAGATCCTCTCAGATTCCCCAAACTCTCTCAGCTTTGTCTATATGTAGTACGAAATTTGCAAAAAAAAAAAGACTCTATAAGGTCAGAACATATAACCCTATCTCTAAATAGCCTACAAATTTCTCCAAATCAGTTCATGGGGACTTGATTTGAATCGAAGAGATAATTTGATTAAATCTTCCTTAAAGTGAATTCTCCTCTTTAAACCTAATATAACTAATGGTCAAGTTCTATAGGTCTTTACATTTGTGTTTCTTTCTGTTTACTTGTGGCAATAGCTATGCATGCTTTCTGATATTTAAGTTACTGTATATTGGAATCTCTTGAGGTGGCTTGTGTTTCATGTGATAAAATTGCTTCACTGAACAATACACATATAACGGAACAGCAGTTGTATGTTAGAAATTGGTAAAACTCTAATTGCACCCTCCAGGCACAACAATTTAAGATAAAAATACATGTTCTTTAAAATCATTGTATGCTGTCTTGATATTAATAAGTATTTATCTCTTCTAAGATCAAAACATTTCCAAATACCAGCCTTTGTAAATTTTAGTAAATTAAGCTTTCAGCTTCCTTCTCCTCTAATAACCTCTCACTGTGTAATATTTAGTGTACTTAAAGAATGACCCAGGGTGGGGATATAAAATAAACACAGTCACAAAAACCTGGTGAAACCCCTTTTATTCCTTTGCTTCCAAGCTCCAAATATGCTTGACGGAAGACAAAAAGCTCCCACACAAGCAGTTACAAGAAGAAGGAAAAAAACAATACAAACCAGACAAGATAGGGGCTGGAGGACATCCATAGATAACAGAACACAGACTGGGAAGGACACCAAACTCAAAGAGGAACCTAGAGATATTTCCATGCTTTGTTTCTAGCGTTTGTCCATACACATGTCCATCCTCTTATTCAGTGGTCACAGCTACAGCCCATGAAGAGAACCAATGCCCTCTCCTCCCAAGTAGACCACGTTTCTCCCTTATCCTCTCCTCCCTGCATGCCCTAGGATGGAGAGGAGATGGGCCTGGGTCCTCCTCTGACTGCCCAGCTGGCCTCTGCCCTTCCCCAGCATCCTCCACAACCTTCAGAGCCACACTTCCACTCCCTGTCGGCTGTTCCTCCTTTCCCTCAGAGTCAGTCTCCACCAGGGGCATGATAATAAAAGTAAGTATATGCACTATTTGGAAGTTATGATGGTACAATTAGGACTAAAAAACTGAAGTTTGCAGATGACACAACAGTGATTGGTTTCATTCGAGACAACGACAAATCCACATACAGACAGGAGGTTATACTTCAATCGAGGACCTGTACACTGCACAAGTCAAAGAGGGCTGTGAAAATATTTACAGACCTCTCATATTCTGGACATAAACTTTTTCAACTCCTTCCCTCAAAACGACGTTGTAGAGCACTACACATTGGAACAACTAGACACAAGAACAGTTTCCCCCAATGCCATCACTCTGCTAAACAAATAATTCCCTCAACACTGTCCAACTATTTACAAAGTCTGCACTACTATTATTAATCTTCTCATCACTCATCATTCTTATCGCCCATCCCCTCCCACTTGTGACTGTATGACTGTAACTTTGTTGCTTGTATCCTTACGATTTATATGGATTGTTTTCTAGTATGATTTGATTGCTTATTGTACCCTATGACTATTATTAAGTATTGTACCTGATGATTCTTGACTCTTGACGAATGTATCTTTTCTTGTATGTATACAGAGAGCATTTGCACCAAGACTAATTCCTTATGTGTCCAATCACACTTGGCCAATAAAAGAATTCTATTCTGTTCTATTCTATTCTATTCTATTCTATTCTATTCTATTCTATTCTATTCTATTCTAACTAAATAATTTCCAAAACTAAGTTTAAAAAAAACTGAAATGTCATGATATATTTTAATTTAGCAATATTGTAAAATATCACACAGGGGAGTGATGAAGGAATTGAGGTATTTTGTAAGATATAGTTATGGTATTTAGAATCAGAAATGGCTGCTGAGTCTCTTATAAGGTAATGGGTACATGATATAACATTCTGCAGAAGGTTACACAGATGAAACTCTGGGGCAAAAGTTTTCTCTCTCTAATAGGAGTATTAAAAATGATAATACATTTGTCTCCATCCTTGTCTTCATCTATATATTATTAACATTCTTATTTTCATTAATTGAGCGAAATGGTGCAACAGTTTTTGAACTAAAGGGCCTCAATTGGACTAATATACAGAATGTATCCAAAATTGGGACTCGTGATTCCTGAGGGAATGATATTTGAGAAAGTTGTGAGGGTTTGTGCTGTGTTCACATGATGGTCATTTTGAACATTTGTGACAATTTGCCCACAGCTGTTGTGATCCCTCACTCCCCCTCCTGCTCCCCACAGCAAGGAACTGACTTATTATGTGGATCTTATAGAAACAACAACTTTAAGGTGCATAAAGAAAGGCCTGGATATTTTTTATTGCTCTATATGCCCCTTCTGTGGCACACAAACATGTACATATATTTATATCCTTAATTATCCAATCTTCATTTAGGAAGTGAAGACATTTATTTATTTATTTATTTTATTTATTTATAAAATTTCTATACCGCCCTTCTCCCTAGGGACTCAGGGCGGTGTACAGCCAATCTAGACCCCAACAGTAATACAAAAGTTAAAAGGAATTAAATTAAATATTGGCCGAATAAGAAAAACCCACCCCACACCCTTAAAACCCCAATTTAAAATTACAGAACAAATGGAGACAAATTAAAACCATCTCAGCCCAGGCCGGCCTGCTCAAAAAGCCAGGTCTTCAGCACGCGCCTGAAGGCCCTCAGGTCCGTGCCGGTACGCAGTTCCGGCGGCAGAGTATTCCAGAGGGCAGGGGCCGCCACAGAGAAGGCCCTATCCCTCGGGGCCGCCAGGCGACACATGGTGGCCGACGGGACCCGGAGAAGGCCCTCCCTGTGTGAGCGCACCGGCCTGCTGGAGATCACTGGTAGGATGCGGTCCTGCAGGTAACCTGGCCCAATGCCATGGATCGCCCTAAAGGTCAAAACTAGAACCTTGAAGCGAACCCGGAGAGCCACCGGCAACCAATGCAGCTCGCGCAGGAGAGGCGTCACGTGGGCGCTACGCGACGCCCCCATGATCACCCGCGCGGCCGCATTTTGCACCAGTTGGAGTCTCCGGGTGCTCCCCGCAGGGAGCCCCATGTAGAGGGCATTACAATAGTCCAGGCGAGAGGTGACAAGGGCCTGAGTGACCGTGCGCAGGGCGTCCCGATCCAGAAAGGGCCGCAACCGGTAGATCCGACGGATCTGATGAAATGCCCCCCTGGAGACGGCCGCGACATGATGTTCAAGCAACAGCCGTACATCCAGGAGGACTCCCAGATTGCGAGCCCTCTCTGTGGGGGGCAAAATTTCCCCCCCAATAGCCAGCGAAGGAATCAGCTGGCTATATCGGGGCGCTGGGAACCACAGCCACTCGGTCTTGGATGGGTTGAGCCGAAGCCTGTTCCCGCCCATCCAGTCCCGCAAGGCCTCCAGGCACCTAGACATAGCCCCCACAGCATCGTTGGGGTGGTCCGGGGTGGAGATGTACAACTGAGTGTCATCTGCATACAGATGACACTTCACCCCAAGACCACGGATGATCTCGCCCAGCGGCTTCATATAAATGTTGAACAAGAGAGGGGAGAGGACCGACCCCTGAGGCACCCCACAAACCAGGGGCCTAGAGGTGGACCTCTCCCCTCCCGCCAACACAAATTGCGAACGGTCGGAGAGGAAGGAGGAGAACCATCGAAAGACGGTTCCCCCAATTCCCAACCCCCCCAGCCGTCGCAACAAGATACTATGGTCGATAGTATCGAAAGCCGCCGAGAGATCTAATAGGACCAGGACAGAGGAGAACCCTCTGTCACGAGCCCTCCAGAGATCATCAACCAACGCGACCAATGCCGTCTCAGTGCTATGCCCAGGCCTGAAGCCCGATTGGAACGGATTGAGGTAAGTTGTTTCCTCCAGGTACTGAGGGAGCTGACGTGCCACCACACTCTCAACAACCTTCGCCACAAAGGGAAGGTTGGAGACTGGACGGTAGTTGTTTAAAACAGCTGGATCTAGGGAAGGCTTCTTGAGGAGGGGCCGCACCACCGCCGTCTTCAGGGTGGTAGGAAGCGACCCCTCTCTCAAAGAAGTGTTGATAATCCCCTGGAGCCAGCCTCGTGTCGTCTCCCTGGCGGCCGAAACCAGCCAGGAAGGGCACGGGTCCAATAAACAGGTGGTGACATTCAGACCCCCCAGCAACCTGTCCACACCCTCGGCGGTCACAGGATCGAACTCCCCCCAGATAACATTCACAAGACCTGCCCCGGACACCTCCCCCGGGACCATCCAATTGGAGTCAAGCCCCTTCCCAATCTGAGCGATTTTGTCATGCAGGAATCGAGAGAACTCCTCTGCTCTACCCTGCAAGAGGTCATCCCGCGCTCTCGGTTCAAGTAGAGAGCGGGTCACTCTAAACAGGGCGGCAGGCCGATTTCCTGCCAACGCAATAAGGGCGGAGAAATACGAAGATTTCGCTGCCCCTATCGCCACAAGGTAAGTCTTAATATGAGATCTCACCTGTGTTCGGTCAGACTCAGAACGGCTCGCCCTCCAAATGCCCTCTAGATGTCTTTTCCGGCACTTCATCTCCCGTAGCTCCTCCGTATACCACGGAGCCAAATGGGATCTGTGCCGGGTCAGAGGTCGCAGAGGCACAACTCGCTCTAGAGCCCCGGCGGCCAACCCATCCCAGGCGGCCACCAGGTCTCCAGGCGAGCTGAGAGCCAGAGACTCAGGAAATGGCCCAAGCTCCCTCTGGAACCGCTCCGGGTCCATTAGGCGCCTGGGGCGGAACCATCTAAGTGGATCTCTCTGGTGTTAGTTAAATACATTAGCCAGTATTCCTTAGTCCTTGCCCATGCTGTTTCAGCAGCTTCCTATTCTGAAACTGAGGGTAGATCAGTTTGACTGATGGAGATAAGGTCCTGACCTAGCCCTCAAGAGGTTACATGATCCTATTTTTAAACTATCTCTGACAGCTTCCTACAACTCAAAGGAGAAGCTGGCAGGGGTTCTGAACTGTTCTGAGGTGACAACTATGACACATAACAATAAAAGTAAATTAAAATAAAATATCATAAGAAAAATAATGTTACATGGAAACAGGAAATCATAAGGAAATGTACAGAATGAAGAGAAAAGAAGAGATGGAGGAGCAAAGGAAAGATCAACTTGAGATTATGTGGCAGTCATTAATTATTCCGAGAGTTCCTCAGCATAATTCCTGCCTTCAACAGCAATACATCAACAGAGAAAGAGTGAGGCAAAATGCACATCTTGGATGACATAATATTTTTGATGATATCGATGCCTTGGCCAAAGTCAGTCCTCACTGTCATGTGTTTCTATTCCCTGGACCAATTTTTGCTGTATGAAAGGAAAGGTCAGGATAGGCAATTTGTAAACTCTGCCTAATGAACTCCTCAATTTAAATAGCAATAATGAACTTATTACAGCCAAGATTAGGTATAATATCAGACAATGCAACTTCCTGTTCCAAATGATATATTTTAGTGCCCAAGAAGTCCTTTCAATGAAAAACGTATGGAATCATTCAAGGGTAAATCCAGAATTACACTGGACATGTAATCCAGACTCCAAACAGCAAGCCAAATTTATTGAAATTTGATATTCTTAATAATGCAGAATTAAGAATGGATATGTTCTGCAAATATGGAATTGTTGCATAATTGGAAGGAACAGGGAAGGAAGGAAGGAAGATTTCTGACACTTCCTGTCAGCTTCCCACAAGGAAACTTAATAGGGAAGCTGGCAGAAAATTGAAAGTTGTTCCTGCTATCACTATTTTTTTGCCTACCCATGGTCATTCTGTTTCTCTATTTGGATAAGGAAATATCTCCAAATCCATAACCCAACAGGTCTGAATCATCTGTTGTACTCTAAACACAATACCTGAACAGTATGTGTGCAATTAATTATGCAAAATTAAAAGTGTATAGAGTGATAGGAAGCATAGTATATAGTTCTGCCAGTGATGCATACATAAACTGGAATTCTGCCAGCATAGTCCATGAAAAAATGCTGTACAATTGACCCAATTTTTTGGGTCATGTATTAAATAACCCTTTTCTAAAATTTGATTATTTTAAAATTAAACCTAAAAATGAATTATTTAGCTCTACTAAGTCTGGATCATAATATATTTTCTGCTTCTCTCTTTTTCTCTCTAAGGTCTTTCTGGGTCTGAGGTTTTAAAAATATTGTAGCAACTCCTTGGTGTACCAGAAATTATGAGAATTTGTCAGTCTTCTGTGAGTACATAGGAGATGCTAGTAGGACTGGGCCAAGTCAAACAAGTAAAAAGAAGTTTTCACCCATTTATATGTTTACATAACATATTAATAGGACTTGTGTTTGCTTGTAAAACATTTGTCTTCTGAACATTGTGTTCAAAATGAAAGACAGAACGTGAGAAACTTGGAATAATTTTTGGTAGTTAACTGAGAAAGTACAAGTAGAATTTTTCTGAGGGACTCTTACTCTCCTCCCTTGATTTTAACATTCTTTCTTTAAATATTAACTCGAACTTTCTGCCACTTTTAACTGACAATACTAATTAGTTTATATGGGTTTATCCACCACGAACAAAAAAACACTCCTTTGTGTTTCCTTTATCTCCTGAACATGATAACCAGGACAAAATTGTGTTAACTAATTCCTCTAGCTTCATATATGCTATCCAAATATAGAAAGTCACACAGCATAGTAGCAGGTATATGATGTTTCTTATCTGTCTGAATAGTAGTATTAATCATAATAATTGCTACACACTCGGTCTGGAATTTTTATATTGTTTGGATTTTTTATTGTTCAGCAGTTGCATTTTGATAATATAATGTTTTATGAAAAAGGGGTCTTTCTGTTCTTTTATCAGCTTTCCCCATTGATAAGTATATATTTAAGCTGGGGGACCCTGAATTTTCAGGTTTCAAAAATATGTTCACTGCAGACTCTAACAGTTATGGGAATTTGATCAATCAAGCATCTATATACTGTATTTTATTTAGCTAATTTATTTAGTAATTTCATTTAGCATATTTATTTTGTTATACTGTTTTTTAGCTAGTTTATTTAGTACATTTATTTGTGTAAGTTTATTTAGCTCTCTTGCTGTGGAATTTCTTTTAATTGCTTATATTGCCACTGATTTGATTTTGTGTTGCTCCTGTATTGGTTCTGAAGATGGTAGAATAATAAAAGATAAAGTAAATAGAGTGTCTGGTATGAGACTCATGGAACATTTTAAGAACATTTACATAGCAGACAGTTCTATATATCCCTTTCTTTCTGGCTAGTACAAAATTTTGACTGATTCTATTTGAGATTGGAAATTAGCAGGTTGAGGTTGGTTAGTTGGGTGGGACACTACTAGGAAATATAAGAGCTATAAACTAGAATGGGAAGTGCAGACAGTCCTTGCTAAATGACCTGTCTCTTAACAATCATTCGAAGTTAGATGGCCTTGGAAATGATGCTTTAGGGCCTGTAAAGAACTTCCAATCATTGTAAAACATTGTGCCTCCGCATCCTGCAATCACATGACTGAATTTCAAGCACCTGGCAATTAGTTCATGTTTATGACTGGTTGCAGCATCCTGCTATCATGTAACCAAAATTTGCAATGTTTTTTGATGGCAACACACAGCCATTGCACATGCTGCATTTTGCTTAACGACCATGTGGTTCTTTAATGACTGTGGTGACTCACTTTACTACCATTGTAAAAGATAACAGATAATCAGAGTTGGAATCAGAGGTCATCTAGTCCAATCCCTCACCCAAGCAGGAGAACCTCCAACATTTCTGACAAATGGCAGTCCAATCTCTTCTTGAAAGTCTCAAGTGATGGTGGTCCCATAACTTCCAAGGGCAAGCTGTTCCTTTGGTTGATTGTCTCACTGTCAGTAAGTTTCTCCTTATTTCCAAATTAAATATCTCCTTTAGTTTCCATCCATTATTCCTTGTTTGGCCTAGAGGGTCTTTAGAAAATAGCTTGACCCCCCCTCCTCTCTGTGGCAGTCCCTCAAATATTGGAACACTGCTATCATGTCTCCCCTGGTCCTTCTCTTCACTAGAGTAACCATACCCAGTTCCTGTAACCACTCTTCATATATTTTAGTCTCCAGCCCCCTAATCATCCTGGTTGCTCTTGTCTGTATATTTTCTAGCATCTCAATATCTTTTTTATAACGCGGTGATCAAAACTGGATGCAGTACTCTAGGTGTGGTCTTACTAAGGCTTTATAGAGTGTTAGTAGTACCTCCCTTGATCTCGATTGTATCCCTCTGTTAATACAATTTAGGATTGCATTAGCTTTTTTGGTGGTGGCTGCACACTGCTGGCTCATATTTAGCTAGTTGTCCATTAAGACTCCAAGATCCCTCTCACAGTTACTGCTGTTGAGCCTGGTTTCACCCAGTCTATATGTGTACTTTTGGTTTTTCTTGCCTAAGTGTAAGACTTTATTTTGAATTTCATTTTGTTAGATACGGCCCAGTGTTCTAGTCTGTCAAGATCCATCTGGATCTCGAGCCTATCTTCTTGGGTGTTAGCTATTCCTGCCAGCTTAGTATTATCTGTAAATTTGGTAAGTTCCCCTTCTATTCCCTCATCTAAGTCATTAATGAAGATATTGAAGAGTACTGGGCCTAAGACAGAATCTTATGGCACCCCATTGCTTACTTCCCTCCATGTAGACTTAGACCCATTAAGGACTACTAGTTGAATAAGGTTTGTCAGCCAATTGTGAGTCCATCTAGTGGTGGTGCTATCTATTCCATTTTTTTCTAGCTTACCAAGAAGTAGGTTGTGGTCTACTTTGTCGAATGCCTTGCTGTAAAATGGTTGTGAAATTGAGCCAGGTCAACCACCCTGGCTTATGACCAAAATTCTGGTTGTGATCCTACATTGAAGACCATCTAATAATAATGATAATAATAACAACAACAATAACAACAACAACAACAATAATAATACAAAAGAAGGCCTTGGCAATGTATAGCATAGCAGCATGCTCTATCCAGCAAACTGTGCTGGTGTGCCAATGGAATTCATCTGGAAACCCGTTCACCTGGGTAGCAACTTTACTTTCCTCTGTAATTTGCAGTATCTGGATGTTCTTCTCTGGATTTGAAAGCTAAGTAGCATTGGGTCTCACATGATATCAGCTGTAATGTAAACATGTGAGTCACTTTTCTGACATATCTACGTAGGTCAAGCTGACTTGAAGGAGATCACATTTTAAAACACAGTGAAATAAAATAGTTAGAACCAGGTAGTACTGAATGTATCTAAAGTATTTAACTTTCAGCGCATAACAAAATACAGTTAAGAAATGTATTGGAACATCATCAAATGTAGCTAGAGTGGAAGAATCAGTCTACTTTTCTCTCAGCTTTTGTACAAACAAATAAGAATCTCCTGGGTACTAACCTGCAAAGGAAGGCACATTATAATTTGCTATTATAATTTGATCTTAACTGGATGAAAACCGATCACAATTTCAATAATAGGAGAATGAAAGATCCTGTACTGGTAAATGTATATGACCCCAAGAACTGCCAGGGAAAAGAGTATAGCTGAAGTAGCATTAAACCATTCAAAAATATATTCAATTCAATTGTTTGGAGGATTTTCCCATTGTAAAATTTAATTTGGGAACTACACTTTGATTTAGTTGTGTATTTCAATGTTCATAAGGGTCATTTAATGTTCAGAAGAGCGTTTTAATGTCTGAAGGGAGTAAGATGAAATCACTCAGAAATCCTACTGTCAAAGGCCAATAATTCATACCTATTTTTGCAACTTCTTATTTTTCTTATTCATATGATGTTTTATTCAGGAGTGTATTTATCTTACAAAATTCATTACCTCCCATTGGAATGAAATGCTATCTAGATGGACAATTCAGTACTAGCATATTTTTTTTAGGATAAGAAATCTGTCCTAAATCCTGAGAAAGCAATTTAAGATAAATTGGAACAAACTGAATTGAATACTTTATTTGGCCAAGAGTGATTAGACACACAAGGAATTTGTGCAATTCAGTATTGGAAGGAATTGATCAGGAAAGTTATGGATTTGTTGAATAGTGGTTTATAAGTAAAGTAGCAGCAGTAAATAGCAAAAGTGTAAATTATTTTAAGATGTCTAATTTCAGACATCTGTGAATTTGTGAATCGAGGAGCATTTGTGGCAACTGAGACTAAATGAGCACAATTATCTACTCTACAACAGAAGACTATTGTTACTTTATTACTGTGCATTTAAAATAATTATTATACTGTTTTATTTTTTATCAAATGTATATTAGGCCAGTGAATAAAAATCCATTAGTGCTTTTTCACCATTTGTAACAGACATTGTGAACAAGTGATAGATATTGTTTCAGCTGGCAGGATTTTTCTTTCTCTCTATATATTTTTTCCTGTTTCAAGTTTCCAGGAGTGTTGATAGGAGATGGATTGGACTGGACAACTTTGCAATCATTATTGTCTTTTGCCTTAAATGCCTCTGAGTTCCAATTAATTAAGGCAGTGTTGAAGGAAGGTCCCGCAGGAGAGAGAGAGGAAAAAATGCTCTTGCCTTTGCCTAAGCTGACCTTTCTCTTTTCAATGCCAACCTTTAAAAACCTTTATTTTCCCCTTAAAATTTTGGCATTGATATTTGTTCATGTGCTCCAACATGTGATTATACCAGACTTGCTTCATCCCAATGTCTTAATTGGATACTGTGCAGATCCACATGCAGATGATAAGTTTGAGCTTTTTCAGTCCTAACATACTACTAGCATAAGCGATGCTTATATTTGGGTAACAATTTCAAATAAAGAATAGCAAATCTGGTTTGGAATATGAGGAAAATCCCTATGTCCTAAATATAGGTTTTAGGTAATGATACAAAGAATGTTAGGTAATGTAAAGTTGGTTCAGAAAATCAAAAAAGAGATTTAATCATAATGTGAACATAAGAAAAGTACTCATATAACATACTTTTTAAAAGTTATTTTCCTTTTTGTGGCTTTATATCTCTTTTTTCCTTCACTGTTCAAGGCAGCATATATAAACAGTATTCTGTCCCATAAACTTCCTAACAATAGCAATCTTGTGGTACAGGTTGAGATTGGGTCAAGATTGGCTTCCATGGCTAACAATGGAACTAAGGAAACACAGTTTCCCCTGGTCCAATCAAATATTTTAACCCATAAGACATCTATTGCAATGTGATCTGGAATTGGCACATGTTACCATCAATACTTTGTAATCAACAGATCATTCCCTGTTTGCTTAGGTGTTGCACCTCCCTGTAGAGAGGCAAAACTTATTCAAACATTCCTGCTGAGCCTGTTGGGTTCCAGAAGAAGCTTGAGATTGTTTCTGGGACTCTGTTATGTATGTGGTTTGACTGAGGTCTTGATTGTTACTTGGAATGAGATGGCAATCCTGGCCTTGGACAGGCTTATGCCTGTGCTGCCTCTCTCTGCAGGTGGATCCCAAAGGGCCTTCTGATTTTCAGAGTAACTTTGAGTGATAAAGTGCCATAATATGTACTTAGAATATTTCTGGAGGAAAACAAAGATTGTTCTTAATCAAGCATATATCCGGAGTGTAAGAGTGCTTCTTAGGGATTACTTCATGGTGATATGAGTCATTCAAATGTAGCTATTTCTTTTCCTTATAATGTCCGCAGTGCCAAATATTGCCCCCTTTCAGAGTAACTTGGTCCCTCTTTAGTAATTTGGGAATGCCTACAGGGCCACTGTGAGGATTATTTTCAGCCTTCTTGGATTAATGCAGAACTGAATTCTGCGGGACTGATGAAAAGACAGATTCCTTGCTGTGAGTTGGCTAAATCACTTGTGTTTTAAATTTTTGTCCCTCCTGATTAATTAATGTCACCATGGCAGGCGGTTAAGTCCAGGCAGTAGTGAAGAGAGGCAGTTTCATCCATCCCTTCTCTGTGAAGAGGGGCTGTTTCATCCATCTTGAAGAAGGCAGTTGTTTACTTCCATTTTAAGAGACCCAACATTTCCCTCCAGTTTTCAATGTTCCCTTTTAGGGAAAATGGTTAGCTTGCTACTTCAAAGGACTTTGGAAGAAGGATTATCAAGACCTTTAACAGTCAGTATTCAGACCTGGCTATAATACTGATACAGCAGTCATTGTGCTTGTGAATGACCTCTGGTGAGCTCAGGATTGCTATAGTGTATTTATTCTGGTCCTCTTTGATTTCTCAGAAACTTTCAATACTATGAATCTTGGTATCCTTCTTTCCTGGTTTAGGGAATTGGCAGCCCTTGTGTTATGGTGGTTATTCTTCTTTGAGGTCAGTTCTCCTTGGTCTTGGTAGGGAATAAGAGGTCAATCCCACCTGTATGGGATGTCTCAGGGTCCTACCTTCTCATCACTCTGTTTAACATCTACATGAACTTTCTGGGTGAAAAAATTGCCAGCACTGGGTACATGCTGACGACAATTGTGTATTTCTACTTTGTGCTAACTAAGTGATGCCACAGAGGTCCTTTCCTAGTGCCTGGAGGCTGAAGGTCTAGATAGGGGAGAACAGGTTTCAGCTCAACCCTGGTAAGAATGTTTGTGGCTCTAGAAGTTTTCTACTTTTAATTCTGCCTGGGGAAGCACTTTCCCTGACAGAGTCAGTGTACAACTTGGAGGTCCTCTTGGGCTCATGGCTCCTACTTAAAGAGCAGGTGCAGCCACGACTGGGAGAGCCATTGCTCAGGTTTGGCTTGTGCACCAATTTTTAAAGGGCAGACCTGACACAATTGCATCCATATCTGGATTAGGTGATCCTCTAATGGTGCCTCATTCATTAGTCACCTCTTGTTTGGATTACTATAACATATTGTCCTTAAAGAACATGAAGCTGCAGCTGGTCCAGAATTTAGTGGAGTGGGATTTTTTTTTGGTCTTTTGCCATACTGATATAATACTGCTACTCCATGAGCTCCACTAGCTCTCAGGCATTTCCAGGTGCGTTTCAAGGTGTTGATTGTTACTTATAAAGCCCTGTATGGCACAGAGCCAGGCTACTTCAGGATCATCTTTCTCCCATTGTTTCTGCTTGCCACATTAGATCTAGCAGAGGGAGCTTGTTCTGGCTCCCTTCCATTAAACAATGTCACATTGTTAGATCCAGGACTCAGGCCTTCCGTACAGAAGTGCTTGCCTTGTGGAACAGCAGTCCTCTCAGGCAGTCAACAGCCGTATTCTGCTAGCCTTTTGTAAGGCCCTGAAAGTATCTGGTTAGGCAAGCTCTGTTGTTCATGCAATTTTGCTTTTAATGATTGGGTTTCTTTTTAATCTTTGAATGCTGTTCAGAGATTGGCAAATAAAAGATAGATAGATGATAGATAGACCTGTTGTTTGATACTAGTGATTTAATTTATTAATCTGAGGTTTTCTAGAGCTAAAGGCTCTGAAAAGCCGATCGGACTTTCTTTGGTTTTCTTTGAAGGTGTCTCATTTCTCATCCAAGATGCTTCTTCAGTTCTGACTGAATGGTGGAGAATGGAAGGATTTATATTCCTTGCAGTCATTTGGTCGTTAGAAGCCTTTTGAGAGTCATTGAGACCACTTGAAGATTTATTTGTACTCTTGGGGTCACCTGAATAGTGCAAATGGCTAGCTAATAGTGTTAACGACTAGATGACTGCAAGGAATATAAATCCTTCCATTCAGTCAGAACTGAGGAAGCTTCTTGTAGGGGAAGCAAAACATCTTCAAGGAAAACAAAACATCTTCAAGTTGCCTTTTTAAAACAGCACTTTGGGACAATCATGACCTGGATGACTGAGAATCTCCATAAGCTCTGTTCTATATTATAATGCACTACAGCAGAAAGGTCAATTGTTAGGTTATGCATGGTCAGGATTCTTCTGGTGTTTTAATTGTAGATCTATTTCTTAATAAATATATATCTATATATTTGATCGATTTAATTGCTTCAGCGTACTCATCCAACTATAGTGCATTCTGACTAGGCAGTTTTATGCAGAGTTGTCTTAGTTGGTTTAATTCTTGCTTTAATTCATTTAATTCATATCCAAGGCCTTTCAGTTCTTTGAATACTAAGAAAGCCTTGAATTTTACTGTATAGTATTTTTATAATATATCATCATACAAATTAAATACACTTCAAACATTTGACTTTTTTGTATATTTTATACCACCTAACATCATCTTGGTGAGATGGGTGACTATATAACTATTATAAATAAATAAATAAATAAATTAATGATGTCTTATATTTTTAGAAAGACCAGAAATCCCTATTTCTAATCTCATTTTAATAATTCCTGAGTTTAGCATCCTGTCTTGTTACTCTACATATTGAAGTAAATCAAAATGATACTATATTCAGGAGATAATTCAGGAAATAATAAGGGGGGGCATTGATTATGATCTGATTCTTTTCTCAAATTTGAATTCATCTCCTGTTTTTAATGCAAAATGAAATATCTAAATAGATGACCTAGAATTCTTTTGAATATCTCAGGATGATAGAAATATGATTAAGATAAGTGTAACTTAAAAGTTGATTTACATTTTGAGACGTCATCCCCTATTGATTCTATTCTATGATTTTAAATTTATTTACAGGATGATCAATATATTTCTTTGGCAAACACATCTGGTGTGAATTCTACTGCACAATTTGTAATGTCATATTGAAGAAGGTTGATTTAACTTTCCACTTTTTTCAGGCTTATTGCCATGCCATTATTCTAGCTTTGGTTATTGGTTAGTATAAGGGATTTTTGAATCCACTTCTGCCCGGAAATCTGCTCAAGAAATATTATTTGACTTCACTGAAATCCCAGCACGTACTGAAATCTCAGTTTCTTCAGTTATTGATGTCAGGTCTACATGTGCTGCTGAAAGTCTTACATGGAAATTACTAGGCCGCACATATTATTTTGATCCTTTTTATAAGGATCAAACCCAGTTTAATAAAGCCAGTTTTAAAATGACATTTGCATCTTTTTTAGGGGAGGGAATGAATTGGATTTCTCACAATGTTATTACTTTGGATGAACTCACTTCTGATGAGATCTTTTAAAAAGCTTTTGCAGAATTTTTTAAAAAGTTTGATTTATCTCAGACAGCTTTTTGGCAGTCTATTCAATTTAAACATTTCTTATTTGGTTTATACCATATCTGAAGTGATCAGCGGTTTTGGAAGAAATTACTTGCTACTAGCTAGAAGTCTCATTAAAATAGGAAAGTAATAAAATTGATACCGAATTTCTTACATGACCCATAAAATAAGCATATCTCCTATCCACATAAATCAGGGCATGTTTCCTTTAAATATGCAATTAGTGCTGTATGATCTTAAAATGAGGCCACTTCAACACAAAAAAAGTTTCATCTATATATTTAACATTTCAGTAATTGTAAAAAGAGTTCATTTACTTATTTTACATCTACCAAAAGTAAAATGGAATCAAAGTCATTATTCATTACATGAAAACAACAAAAAAGAAATCCTAAGTAGGGTGCATCAAAAATTCAATAGCAGCATAATAGACATAACAGTATCCTTATCAGAGATCCATTAATACAACAGCCAAGCCCTCATGGTTGCCCAAAAGTCCAGCAGTAAGGACAATCTGTCTTTCAGTCAGAAAGCAGGCACAACAGAGAAGACATGGTTCTTAGGATCCGCTAAGTTCATTGCTTCACCAAAGGGACCCAGAGCATGCATATTTTGACTGAATTGGTGGAAAGCAGAAATCAAAACAAAGAGATGTCCCATGGGTAACTTAGCCACATGCCATGGAGGGTTTTAAAAATGACAAGCATTCTGGGAATCAATATAGTTCAGGTAGCAATAATGTTACATGGATGGACCACCCAGTGGTGCACAGGTGTTATGATTTGGACCAGTTGAAGCTCCAAATGCTCTTCAAAGGTTGGAGAAACGTGAAGTCCTCACCTAATGTCAACTTGATCCTGGCCTAATGATTGCAAGCAGGAGTACCAAAACTTCTGTTTCTAAGCAGCATGATCCCTTAGCAATGGAAATTCCAATGCCAGTTAGACTTGCTCCATAGAAGATGTCCGTGATTGGTACAATTTTGATTTCTAGAAGCATGGAAGCATGAATTTAGATTGATTCTGTTGCAATACATCCTAGGGTACAGGTCTGAAAACAATAGGACTGAATGGATCTTATTTGGACTATTTAGATCCAAAGGTACAAAAATCTTGACCTATCGTCCAGGAACAGAAGTCCAGGTTCTTGAGCTCTCCCTGCTACCAAACCTGCTTCCACAGCTTTGTATTTTCAATAATTATTCAGCAGACATAATGGACTGAAGAGGAGGCTGCTTTCTGCCTGAGTTAAATGGCAGTCCTACCACAAAAGCTAGTTTGGGAATATGTGTGCTGAAGAAAATGTTTCCGCTGTTGTTATCTAGAATGAATCATGCTGCATTTCAGAAAATGCTTTCTTGCTCTGAAATGTTGAATAATTAAGCACAGAGGAAATTGAGCCAACAGTATTTGGTAGTGCAAATAGTTGGGACTCAGTGTTACTGCAGCAAATATGTAATAAATTGACCCTTCCTTCCTTCCTTCCTTCCTTCCTTCCTTCCTTCCTTCCTTCCTTCCTTCCTTCCTTCCTTCCTTCCTTCCTTCCTTCCTTCCTTCCATCTATCCGTCCATCCATCCTCTTTTTCTAACAAAGACCTTTACATTGCACAACAATGGAGGTGGATAGCAGTTTAATTGACAGCCAGACATTTGATTTATAAACAAATCTGCTTTATATTTACAGTGAAATTTGCAGAGGCAGCAATTTTGTTTTGCTTAGAAGCTAGAATACCTTTGGGTGGAGCAGCAGGCACACTGCCCTCACTTTGCCAGCCAAGAAATCCACTCTATTTCACCCAGTGATTTATCTGAAGTGTGACCCCCAAGTGAGGAGAAAGAGAATGGGCCTAGGGTGTGTTGATTGCCCTTGACTCACTTCAGGACTGGGATGTATTGTATGTGTAAAATGCTTTGAGCCGCTGGAGCTATTTCAGAGTCATAAGTCTCCTCCTTATGTAAATAATCATGACATATGCCTCTGCTTACTGCTGAGCCTGAGGGGGTCGGAAAGTGGGTGGAGGCTGATTGCTGGCTTCTGTCCTATGTTCATGAGTATGTATTTGTGGAGAGTCGTTCAATCGTCTCTCCTGTCGGATGATCCTTGGCTCTCGGCTGCTGACAATGCCTGCCTGCTTAGAGTTCTGCACCTCCGTCCTGTGAAAGAGAAAGCTGCAAGGTAGCCAAGCCACCTTGCGCAATACGATGGGGGGACAGCTAACAAGAAGCACAATATATGGTAAGGAGCTGGCCAGCAGCACTGATGGTTAGGCAGCAAATTCTTAATGTTGGTAGATTGCTTGCCTTTTGCCTGAGCCTTCTGCAGCAAGGGACAATATGGCTCAGAAAGGTAAGTGAGTTATAGCAAGGAGCTGCAGTCTGCCCTGTCTCCTTCATACTCTGTGCCTTTTCGTTTAAAGACATTCTTCCTACGAGATACTTTATTTAATCCAGAATCCACAAGGGAGGGAGGGGGGAAAGAGAGAGAGAGAGTGTGTGCATACCTATGTGCCTGTTTTATCTGATTGTATGCAGCATGCTGCTTTTGTTTTATTGCTTCAGACAAATGTTTGTCTAAAGAATATTGCTTCCAGTGGGTTGACAGATGTCCTGTATGGGAAAAGAAAAAGAAAAGAGCATTAGGAGTGTTTGACAAGACTGTCTGAAGGCACCGAAGATGCATTAAGAAATGGATCAGGGTTTTATCTTAAAGATTTCCTGGATAGTCAGATCTGGTTCTCTCTGACTGTAATGGCATTTGCTTTACAGAACAGCTTGTTAAGAGCTGCTCCATTGTAAAGCCTTTTAGCACAGAATGCTGCTTGCCTTGACAGGATCATGTAGAAGAGTACATATGAGAAGCAGGAGGGGCATTGCAGGGACAAAAGTTTCAAGATGATGAGCAAGATGGAATATTATTTGCATGCTTGTAGTCGATGATTCTGGCACACATTAAAGCATGTCAGCCTGAGTAATTTCAATGGAAAAGTTAAGCATTGCTTCACACTGATATCGATAAAGCTGAACAGTGGTTAAACTTGAGATGGTGCAGAATATACTTAACACAGAAATTATTTATTCTTCACAGTTGTTCTGTTACCTTTTATTATTGCATGGGAAACCCTTTAATTTTACCGTATTAATACAAATATCCATATTTCAGCCTTACAATAGAATGAGAGTAGATTTCATGGGTGATTCTTTGTTTATAAATATGGTATTAAGGTGGAAGGTATCATTGTTTTACACAATGTTACATATAGTAACGATATCGAAGGTGCTTGCATTGATTTTTTTATCTTTACAAATCACTAATAAAAATATAAACCAATTATTTATCAAATGATTAGATGTTTAGTATCCATACTTTATTCTCAAAATGCAACAAGAACATTTTAGAATAGAGCTGATACCAGAGATGGGATTTAATTTTTTTAACAACTGGTTCTGTGGGCATGGCTTAGTTGGTGGGCATGGCTTGGTGGTAATGTGACTGGCTGGGTGTGGCCAACTCAACATCACTCACATCAAGGCACGCATCTCCTCGCCTGGCCTCTCATGACTGTGGGGATGCTGCAATAGTCGTAAGTGTGAAAAATGGTTATAACTCACTTTTTTTTAGTGCCATTGTAACTTTGAATGATCACTCCACACAAGCAAAGTACCAGCAAAGGAGGGGAAAAAAATTCAGAGAAGTTCCAGAGACAGGAAGTCTAGTCCTGCCAAGAATGTATAAAGGGTTAACGGAGAGGCAGTTTTTGTAAGCAACACCAGAATGTTTCCTTCCTGCCTTCCTTACAGGATTAGGCCAGTAATTTCTTCTAACAACCAGTTCTCTGAACTGCTTAGAATGTTAACAACTGGTTCTAGTGAATAGGTGCGAACCTGTATAATCCCACCCCTGGCTGATACCCAGTTTTATAAGCATATAACATGTCACATACTATTTGCAAAATAATGTTAATGTATTTTCACAACAAAACTGAGAAATCCAATAAAAAATGCTGGATTTTCCTCAGATTTTAAAGGATATATGGAGATGTTAATCTAGGTGAATAATTACTATCATGAATCAGCCTAAAATCTTTGCCCTAATTGTGAATTATTTCTGGGAAATATTATTTATGAGTCAGTAGTTATCTCTGCATATTGAAGTAGTTATTTCTGCATATTCTGCATATTGTCACTGTACTGTATTGGATTAATTTATTTGGAGAATGATTAAACAAGTAGGATAACACAGGAAAAAAGTTGTATATGTTTAGCATGGTGTGGGAGAAAAATTATTTCAGTTAATGAAAACTGCAAGCACGAGATTCTAGTTGCTGCAAAAGTCCTATTAAAACTAAAAAGAAAATGAAAATGAAAAAATAACCCTGCAGAGTTTAAGTCACAGATACATTGTGCATGCTGAATTATTTACTTTGGAGCACCAAATTATGGGCAGCATGCAAATGCAAATAGATTAATAGGTACTACTTTGGTGGGAAGGTAACAACATTTTGTACACTTTTGGTGGATAGCCATGCTGGCCTACGATCATAGAAATTATCTTCGGACAATGCTGGCTCCCTCAGCCAAGAAATGGAAATGAGCACTGTGCCTTAAAATTGGACATGGCTGACAGGGAAACCTTTACCTTTTTAATGAATTATTACCATGAAATACCAGCTTTCTATTTTTTTCTTTCATTATCATAAAAAACCCTAATATTGCCTGGTATAACAATTTTATAGCATAGATTCTACATGTATATTCCCCAAGGTAGATTTGACATATAATTTTATCTATACATTGCCTAGCTGCTCATCATATCCCTTATGAGGAAAAATATTTTCTGGATTTGGAAAGTTCATAATTTTCATTTGGGATATGCCCATTTTCTTTTCCTTGATGCATGATTTGAATCTCTAGAGAATCATTGGTTCATTTTTCTGCCAAAATGCAACTTTTAATAGATGTGTGTTTGGGATTATGCATATTGGGCTGGAAGTTGGTCTATTTGGTCTTTAACTTCTTCCAAATTTCTTAAAACGAGATTTAGAGATTGAATGAGAGTGACTAGCCAAAATCTCCTAGCTGGCTTCGTGCCTAAGGTAGGACTAGAACGTAATGTCTCTCAGTTTCTAGTCAGATGCCTTAACCACTACACCAAACTGGCTTGATAGGTTTCATAATCAGGACTAGAAAATTTTATTATTGTTTTGAAATAAGTTACTGAATCACATAAGAAAGGGATACAAAATAATCAAAAGTATTGGAATCTGATACTCCTGAAGAAGATAAATTGTATCTATTCTTAAAAGTTATATACATGCTATTGACTAGAGATTAAGTCTTGAATCTTCTTATTGTTCACAGAACAGATGAACAATAGAGAGATTGTTCAGAATAATAATACACTAATTTAATTTTGTGCAAACAGAAATTGTCCTTTCATATGCAATATGAATAAAACTATTTTCTAAAAAACTCAACAGAAGTAGTTATTTTCTTAAAATTAGACAATCATTTGGGTCCTTCTTTCCCCTTTCTATTAGATTATACTGAATTTCTCCTTCCTTCCCCTTTCTATTAGATTATACTGCATTTGGTGATTAAATTTACATAACGTACACATGGTATTGATTTGAAACACAGTTGCATATATTATACATTTAGATTATATTTCAGAGTAATAAAAGTGGACACTGTTTCTATCATAGCTGGCGTCCTATCGTTGTATTATAGAGATAAAGCCGCTAATTTACAAGGAGTTCTGTTTTTATCAATTTTTCTTATTTGTTTTAAGGAGATATGTATAACAATTCATGGACAACTCTTGCTTTCCAAAAAGGGTTGAAACCCATGACACCTCTTTTTAGAAGCATATTTCATTTAAAGGTATGAAATATAAGACTTAAAACTTAACAGATAATCAGAGTTGGAAGGGACCTTGTAGGTCATCTAGTCCAGCGGTCGCCAACTGGTAGGCATGGCCCACTGGTGGTCCACAAGAAAATTTTGGTGATCCGCAGAGAAATGTCACTCCTAGAGCACCCCGCCAAAGTAATTAATCCAGGCTGCACAGGAACACAAGGCTGCGCTGCCCACAAGGCCCGCGGGAACCCTTCCCGCCCACTCACTCCTTAGCTGGCAAACCTGCCTGCTAAATTGCTATTTTTCCTTTTTCCAACCATCAGCTGTTCTGCTGTGCCAGGAAATTTAGATTAGTTAGAATAGAAAGCAGGAAATCATTGGATTTCTTTCCTTCTAGCTAATCTTTAGATCTTCGGCTCTGCGTCAGGGCCTCTGTGTCTTTTAAGCAGTGCCTAACCTTCCTTAGGACTGAAGCAGTGCAGACTCAGCTAGCCGATGGCAGAAACACAGTTCTCTAAGCCCAATCTGTAATTCTGTGAACAACTCAATCCTGCCTGCTTTGCCTGATTTTGGGTAAAAGTTGCTCTTTTTTAAATAAAAAAAAATCAATATTTACATATATGGTGTGTTGTGAGTTAATTTTATGAGTTTGCTTGCTAGCAAATATTATGTGACAGACTCAGCTAGCCAATGGCAGATAGATAGTTCTCTGAATGAATCTGTGATTCTGTGAGCAACTCAATCTGCCTGCCTGCTTTGCCTGCTTTTGAGTAAAGTTGTTCTTTTTTAATAAAACAAATCAATATTTACATAAATATTTATAATATTTACATACAAGCCATGTCCAACCAGTCACATGATCACCAAGCCACACCCACAAATTAGGCCATGCCCACAGAACCGGTTGTTAAGAAATCTGCCCCTGTGTGTTTGTGTGTGTGTGTGTGTGTGTGTGTGTGTGTGTGTGTGAGAGAGAGAGAGAGAGAGTGAGAGAGATGGGGAGAGAAAGAGAGAGAGATCAGATCTCTCTCTCTCCCTCTCCCACCAATGTCAGCAAGCTACCGTCAGTCAAAATTCAAATTAATGGTCCCTGGGATTTAAAATTATGAGTTTGGTGGTCCCTGAGGTCCAAAAGGTTGGCAACCCTCATCTAGTCCAACCCCCTGCCCAAGCAGGAGACCCTACACCATTTCTGACAAACGACAGTCCAATCTCTTAATATGTACTACATTAACAAACTTCTTACTGGTGTCAACATAAAGAACAATAAGGGAGATTCTTAGAAACAAATTGAAAAGAATACTTTTGATACCAAAATGCCTTCATTTAACCTGTATGTGCACCAAACTTCAGTTATTAAAAAAGAATATTGTATAGTGGATCAGTGCACATGAAAGTGCAACCAAAATGATTAAAAAACTATAAAATAATAATAATAATATTGCCTTTGTAGTGGAAAGCAAGTTGTTTTCTTCATACTGCTAGAATTTTTTATTGCATGGTAAAGTTGAATATTTGGCCATTTATTTACTTATTAAATTTATATCCCCAACTCCCAGTTTCTGGATGGTTTATAAATTCTTAAAAACAAAACAAATAAAAAGAACAAAAATGGCAGAGTAACAAACAAGAAAACAAGAAAAATAAAAAAGTGTTTGTGTGTATATGTGTAGGATGGTGTTGAATTAAACATACTTGTCCAACAAACAACTAGATCTTCAGAGACCTTCAAATCACCAGTAGCATTTGAATCTTAGTGGAATCTCTGATTGCTGAATCTCTGGGGAATGCCATTTCAGAGGGGTATACATCCTGATAGATGCCATTGTTTAATCAAAGGAACCCAGACTGTGCCAATACCAAATGAACAAAGACATGACTTCTTAAACCATTTCAAAATTCAGTTAAAATCTGTTTCTGGAAGATGCAGCAAACCAACCAACCTGAGCAGTTTTAAAAAGGATTAGGAAAAACAAAAAGGAAATTAATTGTTCAATATTATGTTTTAACACAAGAAACAACAGTGGTGGCCCCAGAGTACCTGATTAATTACCTTGAAATCCAGAATATTGAAGTAGGTAAATCTTTCATTTGATTTGGCACAACAATTATATATTCATCTAAAATGAACATAGAAAGGTGATTTCAGCCTCTCAGAAGGTTGCCTAAAGATGCCAGCACCTTGATACGTGGCTCTAATAAACAGCAAGAGTATACATAAAACCTAACTAGCTGGAGTAAGAAGTAAAAATGACCTCAAATGTTTTTAAGAATGACTTTTTTGTCAGATGTAAAAGGGGGTTATTAATTTTATTATTCTATTTATCAAATATAATAGCAATTACAGATAAGATTAACATCTACCCTAAAAACTAGCATTCATTCTTGGAGCAAAGCATGCTGCAATTCTATTATACCATTTATAGTAATTGGCTACAGTTATTGTACAAGATAGCAGATGCCCATAATAAAATACTGTACGCATGGAAATCAATATAATGCTGTTGAAAACAGCATAAATAGAAGGGTACAGGAGTTTCAATAGTATCAGTTCTGTTTTCTGTCCACAAGAAAAATATCATTTCTTCTTGAAAATTAGAAAAAAAAACTGTCTTTCAGTTATGTAATAGGTTTCATTTAAGAATATTTCTGTGTGGATAGGTTTTTACAGAAGAAATGTTTGCAACAGAGGTTTCTCAGAACATATAGTATAAAAAATATACTATATGTTCTATAAAAGTATAGAATAAATAGCTGGATCTTCTAATTATATAGTTATACAAGAATAAAACTACAAAACTCATTTACTTTCTTCATTTGTTATATATTTATATACAATCCTCAGATAATCCACAACCAAAAATGTATATGGATATTGAATTACAAAAATAGTCAATACACCAGTGTTAAGTTTTTCTCCATTTTTATAATGGAGAAAGGGACTTTCTAGTAAATGAGTAATCTTTTAATGAAATATAAAGCTGAAGCACCTGCTGGATCATATGCCAGTTAGTCCCAAATAATGTGCACAAATAGTCTGAGAAACTGCCAGACTTTAATATGGGTATTGTACATTTTTTAAAATGAAATTTTAAATAGAGCGGGAGTGATGGTAGCTTTTATTACAGAGTTTTCTATAGTTATAAGAAAAAAGGGTGCAAAAGATAAGTGAAAACATATTGAAGCATTACTAAAGGGAGACAATGTTATTTCAGCACCTATTATCATATTATTAGCATATCAAAAACTGATTTGAAGCATATTGTGTCTTTTATTACATTTTCATTTTGTACACTAACTGTATTAAAGCATATGAACATTTCTCAATTTAGATGGGAAATATCCTATTTAATTCTGTTATTTAGTCTCAGATATATAACCAATTGTTTATATCCATACTCAGCAATGTTATTTCCATAATAATTTGGTTTGCAAACATCCAAAATAGGAACAAGGATAGACTAAGACAACACTTTATGAAAAATTGACTGTGAAAACTTGACAATGTATATGTGAAAACACAATCTTAGGGTTACACTTTCCTTAAAGTTGAGGGTGGGAAATATAGAGCAATAGATTATAATTTTAGGTAAAGATACAGGTACAAGTATTGTTGCTCAGGCCTTACATTCTCTAAAGGAGTGCTGTTTGTTTACTTTTATAAAAAGCAATTCATGCCTGAACTGGATTAATCCATAGTCTCTCTCTCTCTCTCTTCTCTCTCTCTCTCTCTTCCTCCCTCCCTCCCTCCCTCTGTCTCTGTCTCTGTCTCTGTCTCTGTCTCTGTCCCTGTCCCTGTCCCTGTCCCTGTCTCTGTCTCTGTCTCTGTCTGTCTATCTGTCTCTCTCTCACACACACACCACAATAATATAGTAGTAGCATTTACGCTAATATACTCTCCCACAGTGTTTTCCAACACTGTCTTGGCGGTCTACAATGTAAGCATTATTTTTATATTTCCCCCAACAATCTGGACCCTCCTTTTACCAATCTCGGAAGGCTGAGTCAATCTTGAGCTCCATCAGGATCAAACTCCAGGTAGTGGGAAGAGTTTGGCTGCAATACTGCACTTTAACCACTATTCTACCAGGGCCCAGCTATTATCTATCAATCTATCATGATGTAATGAACTTGCCAAATTAAAAATTTCTGATGTTCCCTTGAGTTGAACAGCATTACGTTTTCAAGTAAATTAATTAATATCAAGTCTGTACTTTGGAGCTTACCTGATAGATGTGTTAAAAACAGTCTGATTCCAATCTAACATTTAGGGTAATTTTTTAAATTGCCATTCAACACATTCTCCTTTTCCCAAACACTCCTTCAGAAACTGAAAAAAAAGGCACAAGCATTTTCACCAAAACTAGACAAGTTAATATGCTTTCAGTTTTTCAGCAACATTTTCTTCCCATTCTTAAAAAAAGATGCACTCTAGCCTTTTTATCCAAGAAATGATTCTTCATTTTTCCCAAACTGCTATGGTACTTCAGTACAATAATTAAACTATCCTCTCACAATCTGCATACAAAAAAAAAAAACCTGCCACTGTCCCTAAGTTTATTCTTCACTTTCTTAACAAAAGTGATGAACTGGCATATATTCATAATAGAATTTGTGGAAAAAGTGTTTTGGAAATTGTTTTACTGTACCTATAAGTTGCGGAAATAATTGAAAAGTTGGTACTGGTTGAATTCAGTTTTATTTCAACACTTCTAAAGGAATGACAGCAGAATAATTGGGGGCAAAAGCTGAATGGCACGTTTCCCTGCCTCAGTCTGCCATCTGAAATGGATGCTTCTAATGAGAGCTCTGTCCTGATAAGTCCACTTCAAATGAACCCAGAGAAATACATAATCCCACCATGCTTCTTCCTCTTCTATCAGATGTATTTGCTCTATTACAAATATCCCGTATGAGATTCACTACAAATGTATGACAGGTGGGTGTTGTGGTTCACTGGCAGCCAGTGCAAAAGGCAGCAGAATCAGATAGTGGGGAAGAACAGGGACCAGTCAGGGAGTTTGGAGAGGACTTGGATGAGGGTCCTGTATCCAAGGCAGAGATGGGGCCAGGACCATCTGGGAGCGGGGTGCTGCCTTCGGAGCCTTCAGAGTCTGGCAGCAGCGAGGCAGAGGACCCAGGAGAGCCTGTTCCCAGTGTGCACGTGTGCAGAGCTGCTAGAAGGCGACAGCAGTGGAAACAAAAGGGCTTACTCGGAAGTAAGCCTGGGAGGTGATTGCGCTTCCCATAAGGGATAAAAGTCAGGCCAAGATGATGAAACCTTTGCAGGAAGCAAAGTAGTTTGATTGGTTCCGAGTCATTCTGGAAGCTCTTTATACTTCGGTTGGTTTTTCTTGTATTTCAGTTGGTTTCTTTTCTAGTTAATTGGATACTTCTGTTTTGGCAGCACTTCACAGAACTGAAAGGTGTGTGCTTATCTTGGGGGACTGTTTGAGGTTAATTCCTCTGGGAATGAAAAAAATTCCCAGCATTGCAATAAAATAGATTTTGCTTTTAAAACAAGTTTGTGAATAATTACAGGTGGTCCTCAGCTTACAACCATTCATTTAGTGACCATTCAAAGTTACAATGGCATTGAAAAAAGTGACTTATGATCATTTTTCACAGTTACGACCATTGCAGCATCCCCACGGTCATGTGATCAAAATTCAGATGCTGGGCAACTGACTCATATTTATGATTGTTGCAATGTCCTAGGGTCATGTGATCACATTCTGATAAGCAAAGTCAATGGGAAAGCCAGATTCATTAACAACCGTGTTATTAACTTAACAACTGCAGTGATTCTCTTAACAACTGTGGTGAAAAAGATTGTAAAATGGAGCAAACTCACTTAACAACTGTCTCACTTAGCAACTGAAATTTTGGGCTCAATTGTGGTCATAAGTCGAGGACTATCTGCATACCTTCAACAATTTGCAGACAGTGGGAATGGTAGTTCAAAATCTTGAAAAAAATCAGGATTGGAAAAACTGAATGCTATCTATATGCTGAAGAATTAGATAAAAACAAGTCAGATTATTTATTTTGCAGAATTTAGATTTAAGAGTTTGTGATATCAAGTATGCCACATTGAAAGAAGTATAGGCATGTTAGTCAAAATGTTCTCCATATATACTTACAAAACCTTTTGCTATATACAGTATATAAAACATACACATAAACAGTTTCTCTTCCCTGTTGCAAGTTCATATGATATTTGTTGTGAAAACTGTCATATGAATTATTTCAGTGTTTATTGTGGTTGGGTTTTGTTTTCAGGAACAAACCATACTATTGGGCATGCCCACTTCAGCAAATTTTGCAAATTCAAATAAAGGCTAATCTAGCAATTCCAGAGAAACCAAACCTGTACGTTGTTTGGAAAGTAGTGTATGTTATACTAACTACCCAAGTTAGCCTTATTTTTTGGGATTTCATTACCGTGTTTTTTTCTTTCTTTCAGAAATAACTGGGCAAATCCTACTTATTTGTTTTTATTCAAAATACAGACTTATTTTGCAAATCCTGCAAAAATCTTCTATCCTGTTGACTAGCTTTACTTACAAAATACTTCATTTGTTGTGCCCTTATTTTATTTTGGTGCTTTCAAAACAGTTTATAACTCCTGGTGACAGCCTGGTCAAGACTCTGCAGTTTCATTGACAAGATCTTTCAGAAGTGGCTTGCCATTGCTTCCTTTCTAAGGTTGAAAGAAAGTGATTGGCCGAAGGTCAGCCAGCTGGCTATATGCCTAAGGCTCTTCCCATTTCTAGCCTTGTTCCTTAGCCACTACATCAAAGTGCTTACTTTCAAGTTTTATTGACGCATAACAGAGATTCTTATTCTCTATTCGCTAATCAACCTTTTCTCAAGCAGGATAAATTTTACGCTGCGGTATTGTTTTTTTTTAAATGGAACTTAAAGACTCATTAACCACAGCTTGGTACAAAAGAAGAGACTTCAATTGTATTTGTATTTAATATTAGAACTGAAGAGAAATCATAGCTTTTCTTAACAATATTTCATTCATGATTGGGATAATGTTGTTATGCTGATATTGTTAAACTCAACATCAGAAATTTTTGCTAAATTGCTCAAATATATTAGGGGATCCTAATCTACTTTCTGCTTTGCCAAAATCAGGAGAAATAAATTTAAAAATGAAGGCAATGTTCATTTATTATTATGCTTCTATGTCACCCATCTCGCCAAGACAAGTTATATCGGTACTGCTTCAGATTAATCTAAGAAGAGAATGGTAAAAATAACTCGGCTTCTTAATTATCTGAAGACAATGCTAATTCAAACATACATATTTGTCTTGCTACTTTCTTTGGGGGTAAGCAACATATACAAAGTACAAAAAACCTAGAAGAAAAACTAAGAATAAACCAAAATAGGGAAAAGACAATAATTAGCTCATCTTGTACCTTGGCATATTGTTGCGAAACACTCTTGCTTTCCCCATTTTCAGGCATAAGTTTGCAGTTCTACAGCAGAACTCTCTTGTGGAAAATGCTATTAAATATTGTTTTGTCCTGTAAATGTCATCTTTCTGTTTAGGAAGTCATGAATTAAATATGCTAATTGATGGTCCTATAATTATATTAATCTCACTGTGTATGAACTATATTGTTTTCAAAATGACTCAATTTTAACTTGTCAGTTTTGAAAACTGATTTTGCAAAAGGAATATTGGAAAAGTTGGACATGTTTTTTGGATCTGAAAATCAGAACATCCACCATAAAGCGACCCAGTTGGTCTAGTCATCAAAAACTGGGGACTGTGAGTTCTATTTCCACTTTAGCCATGAAAACCAGCTGGGTGACCTTGGACCAGTCACTCTCTCTCAGCCTAATTCACCTTACAGGGTTGTTGTTGTGAGTAAAGTAAGAATTACACCAGCCAATTGTCATTCATAGTTTCTAATGACACTGGTCTTATTCCTAAAATGGAGAAAATTATTTTGGTTATGCTTTCTGGTTTTCACCTAGTTACAGTTCTATGACAGAACTCTTGTTGAATATGCTATTAAATATTATTTGCCTTTCATCCATCTCCATCAATGTCTTGATGATTTTATTCATACCATAATTGAAAAAGTGAATTTTTAAACAGTTTTGAAATAGTATGACTACAACAGAAATGTCATAGCAATGACCAAGGAAGAAGAAATGCACAAGGATAAAAAGGACAATAGTCATATTTTCCAGGACATGAGTTTTTCATCTTTTTAATATATAGTTCAGTGATGTCAAAAACAGTAGTTTTCACATCAAAGCACTTTTTAAATGCTTTTATTGGGGAGATGAATCAGATATATTTTATATAAAGCTCTTTTTTTAATTTTAAGTGAATAGAATGACCAATAATTTATTATTTATCTGGAATCTCCACTTCTTCCCAAATATTGCATGAATTCATAGCCTTCAGTTTAAAAGACCCACTTTATGTGAGATCTATCAGAAGCTAGTTTCGTCTAGTGTTTATGGCACCAGGTTAGCATCCATGGGGCCCTGAATTCAAATCCTGCCTCAGGTATGGAAGTTTGCTACCTTGAATTACTTGTAAAACTAATAAAGATCAAATACAAATACATAAAAATAATTTTTCATTCTGCAGTTAAACTTAGAACACGCCCTATTAAAGTATCTATTTTTGAGCAAGGCCGCAATCTCCTGGGGCAGTGAAGAGAATCCAGAACACTATATAATTTTTCTAATTTTCCTCTCCAAGATTTAAAAAAAAGGGTTGTAACCCTCAGAAGGAAAATTTGACAAGCAGGTGAAGCATTTAATCTAGGAGACGTGCTCTTAGCACTAGTTGTTTAGAATGAAAAAAATAAAAGGGTCTGGAGAGTTCTAAACATCTTCACCCTCATCTCTGTTCTTAGCCTAGAAGAAAATATAAACCAAACATTCATTCTCTTCCACTGTTCGTCCAGCAACATGAATAAATAGTGTTTGGACCCCCCAAATACCATTTATTCTGGCACCAGAGCTCTGAATGAAACAAGGTCTCCTCTCAGAATGTTTCTTAGCTTCTTATCACAGATATTAGTCCTTCATTTTTCAGCAAAATGCAAATATTAGTTAATAAGTTTTTGTTCTCAGTAATCTTTCTTCATTATTATTTTAAACTACTGTAAACACATTAAAATATATAAATATGTACAGGTCTGTATCCCCCGGCAGACTTTTCCCTGTCTTATGTTCTAGTGATCAGTTCACTTTCTGCAAAATTTCTAGCACTCTGATTTATTTATTGCTTGACATAATATTTTGAAGAGTAAGTACTCCAAATATTAGTTACCTTGCCTTAAAATCTTAATAGTTTTTGCCAGAATGCGTGTTCCTTCTTGATCTGGGAAATAAAAAAGATTTACTGAAATTTAGAACATACATTAAAATAAAAAATAAATAATCTTTCAAGAATGTTTTCTTGATCTTTAAAACTTACTTGGTTCTCTTCTGTCATTTGGGACTTGTTTATTATTTCTTTAAGTTTATCTCAAGGTAGATTATTTTACATTGAAATATTTTCTGGAAGAGTTCATTTTCTCAGAAATATAAACATTTGCATTTTGCTTTCCTTTTTCCCCCGAGAAATTCAAGATTCCATTTTTTTACTTATAAATGTAATTCCTATCCTGGTATTTTCCTTCATGAATAGATTAGCAGAAGCATGCACATACTTTTCCTGGTTCAGGACTTTGCTTCATCTTTGAATAGCATGTTAATACTATGCAATGAACTCATCAGTGAATAAAATAATTGAGACTAATATATGAAATATTTATTTTTATGCCTTAACAAATTATCCATCATTCAAAGCATTTTACAAAAGACCTCATGGTTTATTTGTAATATTCACTGTCACCAGTAGAACTCATAGCTGTTCTTCAATTTGACTGTACAATTGCTATGTATTGTCAATTTCTGTATGGATTCTTATTAAGATTCTTTATCATTCCCTATCTTCCTATTGTTCCTGGCTTCTTCCACCTTTTCCAGCTCTAAACAAAATTCTGATTTACAATCTTGTTGAAATTTAATACAATAGCTTTAAAGTTATAGCAATGTGCATAGAAAATATGCAGGAGATAAGCTTTCATTTCAATGTAATTAAATTGGAAGAGAACACTTGCACTTAAAAAAATATTCCAGAACTAGATCCCAAAATACTATGACCAGCATTTTTTCTTCAAAAAGATTAACTGTTAAGTTATATTTAGCAAGACAATGGTTTTTTAAAAAGCCTGCACTACTTGAGAGGCCTGTTGAAGGAAAGCAAACAACATTCACATTGATTTGTAGACCACGGAAATAAACAATGATCATTAAATATTCACAACTAGAATATTCTTTTACATGGCTGGTGTTTCCAATGTCAATTTCTGTTTACACTCAGCGAGCATTCTACACTAATGGAAACTGAAAGTCTAGCATATCTCTATTCATCTGCACAACACTACTGGACAAGAAAGGGAGACAAATATTAAGTATCAGTGTTCAATACTATTTACTTTCAAATTGATTTGCCATGTAATTTCCTGTATTTAGTGCTTGACCTAAAATTTATTACTATGTACAGAATTCAAATCAATGTGCAATGTTTTTATGAACCATTGAAAACCACTGAAAATAGGCTATATACTGTATTAAAAACACATGCACTATATCATGAAAACATGATAGTTCAAGAAAGAGAACACTGCTTACCATTTTGAGCCAGATCACACTGACATTCAACTGTCTGCCATTTTCAGTAATAGGTAGCCCATTTGTAAGTATGATTTATCTGTAAATTGAATATTCTTAATCCAGGGACTGCCTGTATGTCATATTGTATTTGGTTATCCTAGTGTTATTTCCAGACTTTCTGGGCAAGCTATAAATGCTATCCATTCATTGAACTATGGAGTCCTTGGTGCTCTTTGAGCTTGGTTGGTTATCTGAAAATGTTTCACTACCCAGCTAGGTAACATCATCAATGTACTTTGTATTTTTACCATATATTCTTATTTTTTTCTAGATTTAGTTAAAATCTGGGACTAACTGCTGACAAATAGAGTAAATACAGAGAATCCAGTACACTTGTTCTTTCCCTTCTATGTGTAGTTTCATCTAGAATTTATTTTACAGAATTTATTTTGAATTACTGATATTAAGTAATTGAACATTTTACAAGCTACAAAAAGTGTTTTGAATGCCATATAGTCCCTTGGCTTAAATATGTATGGTTATCTTGTGGTTATTTATGTTATTTATATTTTACTGTAGTTTATGTTATACAGCAATTTTTTTATAAATTATAGTAGTCTCATAGCTAAGCAATGATTTTATTTAATGTTTTTCATCAATAGTGGTTTCTTTTTGTTTGATTTAAAGATCAGCTCCCTCTCTCCTTATTCTTATCTCAGATTCCATTGGTGGACCCTTTCCTGCTTCCTCTCATCGATGCCACCACAAGCAAAAGCACTGTCTACCCATCTCACAGTGTGGCACTCTCTCTGTCAGCCCACTGCTTTTCCATCCTCACACCAAGGGGTCACAGATCATTATGGATACCACTCAGAAAGTGGTCAAGCGACAGGCAAGTTTCTGCAATGCCATCACCTTCAGCAACCGGCCAATAGTCATCTATGAGCAAATCAGACTTAAGGTGAGTTGGTGCTTCTTTCCACTCTCTTTATTTTTAACACAAAAATTGGCTTGATAGGACAGCCTTTACAGTATTTTCTCATATGTTTCCATATTGAAGGAGATACCATCTTTTGCAGAAATAATTTGATTGGTGGAGTTGGTATATTCTGACTTCTCTCAGTTTAGCAGGAAAGTGTCCCTTCTCTGCATGTCCCCTTGAATGAAGTTGTCCATGAGACCTAGAAAATATTTTGTTTTTCTTCTTTTTCCAAGAAAAGAGATGGAGAATTACAGAGATTCAACCTTCAAGAATAGAATAGAATAGAATAGAATAGAATAGAATAGAATAGAATTCTTTATTGGCCAACTGATTGGACACACAAGGAATTTGTCTTGGTACAAATGCTCTCAGTGTACATAAAAGAAAAGATACATTTGTCAAGAGTCAAGAATCCTAAGGTAAAATATTTAATGATAGTCATAGGGTACAATAAACAATCAAATCTTACTAGGAAACAGTCAATATAAATTGTAAGGATACAAGCAACAAAGTTACAGTCATACAGTCACAAGTGGGAGGGGATGGGTGATAAGGAGTGATGAGAAGATTAATAGTGATAGTAGTAGACTTTGTAAATAGTTGGACTGTGTTGAGGGAAATATTTGTTTAGCAGAACGATGGCATTTGGGAAAAACTGTCCTAGTGTCTAGTTGTTCTGATGTGCAGTACTCTATAGTGTTGTTTTGAGGGTAGGAGTTGAAACAGTTTATGTCCAGAATGTGAGGGGTCTGTAAATATTTTCACAGCCCTGTTTTTGACTCGTGCAGTATACAGGACCTCGACAGAAGGTAGGTAGGTAGTAATTGTTTTTTCTGCAGTCCTAATTATCCTCTGAAGTCTGTGTCTGTCCTGTTGGGTTGCAGAACCAAATCAAGCAGTCATAGATATTCTATAATAGAATATTCTATTCAGATAGCAAATGTTCCTCTAAGAATTATTATCTTGAAAGAATTTTCAATTTCAGCAAATTGGACTATCAATCCTGGTCCAGAATCAGGATTGTATCAAGATTTTTATTCTTTTTCCCCTCTATATTTCAATAACAAATTGAATCAGCTCGAAGTGTGGTTTATGTCTAGAGTTGATGGTGCAGCAAGACATTATTTGCTCAGCTAAGGAACTTTATTCAGGTACAGCTGAATAAAGACCAGATATAGCTGGTCTTTCTTCATAATGGCGACCCCGAGGGTGCGGGCCTTCTCTGTGGGGGCCCCCTCCCTGTGGAATGATCTGCCCCCGGAGATACGGGCCATTACCGACATCCAGACCTTCCGGCGCGCAGTAAAGACCCTGTTTTTCCAACAGGCCGGCCTGGCCCAGTAAACGGTTTGTGGGGTTTTAAATTAATTCGGTTTTAAATTTTTAAATTTTTAATTACAATCCTTGAATTTTAAATTTTGACAATTTTATATCTGATGGGATTTTCGGCCGGATTAATGTTATTTAATTTGTTTTTAATTGTACATATTGTTAGTTTTTTAGTAGGCTGTACACCACCCCGAGTCCCTTTTTGGGAGAGGGGGTGGTATAAAAATTTAAATAAATAAATAAATAAATAAATAAATAAATAATAAAATAACTGCTTGCCCATTTTCTTTTGAGTGCTGGAGAGGAGGGCTAGCACATGCTATATTCTCTCTTTCTCCCATTAAAATTTTCCATGATAGGATGTGAAAAAGGATATATTATATTAAATAAATGTGGAACCACTAATCATATATCATATGCTTCAATAATAGTAAAAATCCTTAATTAAACAAATGCTTAAGCAAAGAAACAATGCCATGCTGTTAAGCATTATTACTAAACTTTAGTTTAAGTTATTACATATTTATTCTGTTTCCATTTAGAAACATTACAGCACCACCATATCTTGGTATTATCTCTGTTTCATCATTATAACTTTATGGGTGGATTCACAGATTGCTATATTTTATTTAAATTCCATTCCCCCCCCTCCCCCATGATTACAGCATTGTCTAATTTCTGTAGCTGCAGACTTCTGAAATATTTCTTGTTTAACCTGTTCTCTGGAAAACCAAATTAAGGAATTCCTTAAATTGTTAAAAGTGTAATGAGTTTACTTGAAAAGAATTATTTTACACTTGGAGTACTATCTGAAGATGAATTAAAAATAAAAATATTTGGTGTTATTTTTGCATGGATGGGACAGGAAAATAAATGCCCTGATTGCATCTAGTAACCAGAGATGAGGACCATCCCTGATCTCCCGATCTTCCGCCGTGCCTTGAAAACTCATTTATTTCAGCAAGCTGGTCTGGTCTAGGGGTTTTTAAATCTTTTAATATGGTTTTAACTTTCTTAATTCCCTTATTTTTAATCTTTTGAAAGGGCCAATGTATTTAATTCTTTTAATTTTTAAATATTGTATATGTATTTTTATATGTGTATTTTATCTTGGCTGTTCACCGCCCCGAGTCTCTTTGGGAGAGGGGGGAGGTATATAAATTTAAATAAATAAACAGTAACAACAAATAGATGTTTGCCAGGAACAGGCAGGTTAGATTTATAGACAAAGATTGCATTATATGGATTAAATCATGATAACATTGGAATTACTGTGAAATTGCCTCTAGACCAGAAGTGGTATTCATCAGGTCTGACCAGTTCTAGAGAACCAGTAGCGGAAATTTTGAGTAGCTTGGAGAACCGGCAAATACCACCTCTGACTGCCCTCACCCTCATCTATTCTTTTCCCCCGCCACACCCACCAAGCCAAGCCATGCCATGCCCACAGAGCCGGTAGTAAAAAAATTTGAATCCCACCACTGCTCTAGACACACCATGATGATTGGGAATGACACACAACCTATTCTTACAGTATATTGTATCATATCCTTATTCCTTTCAAAAACAGATCTCATAACATATTGTATGCATATTTCCACACTTTGTGCAAGGAGAGTTTCATCCTCCATATATTGCCACAATCAGATGGTTAGACGTGTTAAACTTCCTTATCCATTCATATTCCTAATCCTATGCATATCTCATAAGGAGGCAAAGTAATTATATTGATCTTGTTCCGTTTCCCTCTTTTAGATCACAAAGAAGCAGTGTTGCTGGAGTGGAGCTCTTCGACTGGGATTTACATCCAAGGATCCCTCCAGGATTAACCCAGAAACTTTGCCCAAGTATGCATGCCCAGATCTGGTTTCTCAAAGTGGATTTTGGGCAAAGGCCCTTCCAGAAGAGTTTGCAAATGAAGGAAATATCATAGCATTCTGGGTGGATAAAAAGGGACGTGTATTTTATCGTGTGAATGATTCTGCTGCCATGTTGTTCTTCAGCGGCGTAAGGACAACTGAACCATTGTGGGCTTTGATTGATGTCTATGGACTGACTCGTGGAGTGCAACTGTTAGGTAGGTACATATCTCAAAACAACAAGGCGTTGTGAGTTGCTATGGTATATCCTTGTATTCTTGAGAAGAAATACTTTAAAATACTTTAATGTCTTATCTGACTTAGCAACGACTCTCCAGTGGCTGAACAACAGAATCAGGCCATTTCTAGTGATGTACATTTCTGAAACAATATAGCCATCTATGCATTTTTATCTCTTGATTTCTGTTTCTAACTTTGTTATGCTTATCTTCTAGTCACTGTTTCTTGTTCTAGTTCCAAAGGTCAAGAAGATCAAGAGCAATGCAGCAGATTGTCAGGACTCAGCTGGCATTATAAACTTTATAGAGAGTTATTGCAGGCTTTTTGCATTTTATTGTCATTTAACTATACGGCATATAGAAACAAAGAAGACTTCTTTAATCCACGCCAAGCCACTTCCATATGGTACATATGGAGAATATCTCTCATTGGACTATTAACTCAAGAGTTGGAAGTGAAACGCTTTTAACTTAACTGACTAGAAAATCTGTAAAATGGTCTTTTTAAAAAAAAAAAAAATCCAACTGGAAAAGTAGGTAATTCAATAATGGAAAAATACAAGTATTATTGCTCAGGCCTTACATTATCTAAAGGAGTGCTGTTTGTGTCAGGTTTCCAAGTGATGAAATCCATTTAAAAAAGAAAAGAACAAAGTCCATCTTCCAAGACAAATTGTTTTATTTAGGAAAGCATCAAATTGTCAAAGTCCATGTTAATTCCGGATCTGACACAACCGGGAATTACCCCACAATATTAAAAGTTAGAAACAACTCCCAAAAGTCACATACTCCAATAGAAGTAATTCACCTTTGCTTGATGTCATAAATTTCCATCTCAAGGGGCCCCAGCACGGACAGCTCTTTTCCCACGGGAAGTAGAATCACCTAGCCAAAACAACTCTCTTTATCTCCACTCCTCCACCCTTAGGAATGTGGCAAGCCCAAAACCTTTCCCCCCCATGACTGTCACAGAGAAAATAAGAAAAAGAATATAATTAAGCCTAACTAAAATGGCTACACATATGTCAATTCCTGCTTTACTTTTATAAAAACTAGTTCATGCCTCAACTGGATTAATCCATAGCCTCCCTCCTTCTCTCTCTTTTTCTTTCTCTCTGGTTTGTATGTGTGTACTGGAAATAGTTTGTGTCAGATTTCAAAATAGGATATTCTGCATGTCAAGCAAATGTCATAACAGCCAAGGTTCATCAGCTTCATCAGGCCATTTTGAAGGAAAGGACGAGAAATGAGATAAGACCTTTGTGCAGTGGCTAATCAAACTAAAGTGGGTTGCCTAAGACAATGTAAAACACAGTGTACAAACTCGACCAAAGCACTTGACCCAGCATA
The DNA here is from genome assembly GCA_023653725.1 of Bungarus multicinctus. NCBI lineage: Eukaryota > Metazoa > Chordata > Lepidosauria > Squamata > Elapidae > Bungarus > Bungarus multicinctus. The sequence continues at coordinate 51,790,947 of CM042844.1, forward strand.
AGCCAGAAAACATTATTGTCATCTTGAAATAAGAAAATACAAGCAGACATCCTATTTATGATGAGTTGGAGGTGAATAGAAGGCAACATCATTTATTCCTGCCCTCCAGAAATGGTTGGTGGCCCAAACTCATGAGAGGCAAATATAGCTAATGTCCCTAATCCCTAGGGCAGGTTCTGTCATTGAAGAGAACACAATCTAATGTCTGTTCTATATGTCAATCTCTTTAAAGTTATTGGGGGACAACTTCCGTATTATCTTTATTGAACCTGTTATTTTCTGCATGCAAAACTTGTGCTCTTTCACAGATACCTAAAATATATATCATCATATAATATATAATCTCCAAATATATTTCTATGGTATTTAAATCATATTTTGCTTGAACAGACATAATTAGACATAACAGACAATAACAGACAATATTAAACCATATTTGTTGCTTAAAATGATGCTTGGTGCCCTTTATACATTTTTAAATTTTGTTTATAAGGACATCAAAGATCAAGCAAACATTTCCAGGATTGGAAGACAGAAATTACTATGAAAATAAATATAATTAATAAAATATTTTTGTTATGACAGACCATTGGTGCATATTTTAAAATATGGAATGTACTTTGTTCATTCCCCATGTCTTTCATATCTCTCTTACAACTGGGATAGGGAAATTAATTTCAGGCTACATCCACGAAGAGAATTTATTGATTATTGCTTTATATAAATCTTAGATTTTAAGTGCAATTGCTGACATTAAAACTACTTACTAGTTTACATAATTGAATATGTTTACTGGACTCTGAAAAAAAAATCTTCTGCTTTATTGCATAATAAAGGTATCACAAATAGTGCTCCTTTAATGAAAGTCAGGGTGATGCATTAATTTGCATTCATTTCCATAAAACATTTATTCCAATAGAGCACATAGTGACCCTGAATGATCAAAGTCTTGTCCAGAAATGAAGGAAATAAATTCAAGAATTTATTTATATAGTATTTATTTATTTATTTATTTATTAACTCTATACTCGTGCTTCGCTACAAAACTATGTGGTTGGGCTTAGTTTTTGATGAAGAAAATAAAAGAAAAAAATTCTGCCTCTGCCTACCAGCATCCACCAATATTCATCTGGCTAGTGTCCTGTCAGTGTGTGAGAGAGTTGAGGGCTGTTTGGAAAGTGACAGTATTTGCTATGTGAGCAAAAATGAGACAGCAAGGAGTCTGGGCATGGCTTAGCTCAACTGTTCTGTACTAAAGCTGCTTGGTGCTATGAAACTAAACTGAAACTGAAACTCCTCTCCTCTGCTTGTGTTTTGCATTTGGAACAGATTTCTTTTTGGTGGGGAAGGGGAGTAGAACTTCTTAGCATCAGAGCATGTTAATAATAATATACGAAATACTAATGATCTGATGGTCATTCTTAGGGAGTACTTAGAAGCTAAGAGGAACATACGTTTCAAGTTTCCTGGAGATTTTGTGATGATGCACGAGTGGTATTTCATCATTTCTTGATTGGTTGATGGAGTTGATGTTTGCAGATTTGCTGGCTTTTTCTAAAGAAAATGTATGACTGAGGTATTGGTGTGTGTCTATCAGGGTTGTAATGACCTGGGTAATGGGCTGTGTGATGACCTTCTGAGTTCTAATGTTGTGACCCCCTGGGTCTTGTATTGTAATCTCTTGGGTCGTTGACTGTGTTGCAGCATCCTGAGGTTTTGTGATGTAACCTCCTGAGTTCTGTGATGTGATATCCTGAGCGGGTGGCTGTGATGTGATGTTCCAGGTTTTGGTTTGGCTCCGAGTTTGAGGCCTGGCTCTGTGTTCATGGCATGTGTCAGTTTGCTTGGTTTGGGGGTTGGGGTGTGTGGCAGCTGGTGATGCAGCCATGGTTTGGTTTCTGGATGGTGGTTGCCTTTCGTCTATGGGGTGGTTTTGGGTTTGAGTCTGGTGAGGGAGATTGGTGGTGGAGTCATGTGTTGTTTTGGGTCCAGTGTTGGTTTTCGTGGCTGGAACTCATTTGTTGATAAGGGCTAGTTTCCAAATGTCTGGTAGGTGGAAGGCATCGTCCCATTTATTCATGTTATGGGGGTGTTTCTCTATTTTGATAGCTTCCCTGATTATTCTCTTGTTGAAGTGTTCGGTATTGGAGATTAATTTGGTTCCCTCAACAACTTAACAGTAATACTAAAATCATTATAATTTATTAGAGAGATTTTCCCAATTGTTTGATCCTTTAGATATATCAGAATGTCTTTTATATCACATTTTATAGCAATCTTTTGACACTGATTGATTATGTGGCATCAAGTGAGTGTTGACTCTTAGTGAGTACAGAGAATTTCTCCAGACAATCTGTCCCTAACCTGTTCCTTAAAGGACTTCACATGAAGTGTCCATTGACAATATAACTGAGTCTATCCACCTTGCTTTTGGCTTTCTTCTTCCCCTCTTTCCTTCCATTTGTTTCAGCATCAGAGCCTTCTTCAGAGAACTAGGTCTTTGCATAAAGTGTCCAAAACAAGATAATATGAGCCTGCTAATTAGTGCCTCAGTTGAGAACTCTGGTTTGATTTGATTTTGATAGATTTGTTTTCTTGGCTGTCCCTGGTAATCTCATGGTATTTGCTCAACACCAGACTTCAAAAACGTCAATACTCTTTCTATCCTGCTTACTTTCACTTTCACTTCCATAGAGTGTTAGAAAGACTACTACTGCTTGCCCTAGTCTAATTTTTGTAGATTTAGGGCACTGCATGCCATGTGTTCCAAGGTCTTCACTGGAAGTTCACTGGTGCTGCTCTTTCTTCCTTGCAACATTCCTTTTCTCTTGACAATTGATTCTAAAAAGTAGAAGGTATCTATTACTTCTGATACGGTACTGCTTTAGTATCTTCATTATCAGCTCTAAGGCTGGTTGTTGTATTTGTTATCTATTAGGTAATTCCTCTTTGTATTTCATGTTAATCTAATTCTTTTTCTTATTCCTTGATTTTCATTATTAGAGATCGCAGATCAGTTGCATTTTTGGCTATTAGCATAGCGCATATTCTTGATATTACTTCTTTTTCCCTTATTGCGTCGGCAGGAAATCGGCCTGCTGCCCTGTTTAGAGTGACCCGCTCTCTGCTCGAACCGAGAGCGCGGGATGACCTCTTGCAGGGTAGAGCAGAGGAGTTTTCTCGATTCCTGCATGATAAAATCGCTCAGATCTGGGAGGGGCTTAACTCCAATTGGATGGTCCCGGGGGAGGTGACCGGGGCAGGTCTTGTGAATGTTATTTGGGGAGAGTTCGATCCTGTGACCGCCGAGGGTGTGGACAGGTTGCTGGGGAGTCTGAATGCCACCACCTGTTTATTGGACCCGTGCCCTTCCTGGCTGGTTTCGGCCGCCAGGGAGACGACACGAGGCTGGCTCCAGGAGATTATCAACGCTTCTCTGAGAGAGGGGTCGCTCCCGACCGCCCTGAAGATGGCGGTGGTGCGGCCCCTCCTCAAGAAGCCTTCCCTGGATCCAGCTGTTTTAAATAACTTTCGTCCAGTCTCCAACCTGCCCTTTGTGGCGAAGGTTGTTGAGAGTGTGGTGGCACGTCAGCTTCCTCAGTACCTGGAGGAAACAACTTACCTCGATCCATTCCAATCGGGCTTCAGGCCTGGGCATAGCACTGAGACGGCATTGGTCGCGTTGGTTGATGATCTCTGGAGGGCTCGTGACAGAGGGTTCTCCTCTGTCCTGGTCCTATTAGATCTCTCGGCGGCTTTCGATACTATCGACCATAGTATCCTGTTGCGACGGTTGGAGGGGTTAGGAATTGGGGGAACTGTCTTTCGATGGTTCTCCTCCTTCCTCTCCAACCGTTCGCAATTTGTGTTGGCGGGAGGGGAGAGGTCCACCTCTAGGCCCCTGGTTTGTGGGGTGCCTCAGGGGTCGGTTCTCTCCCCTCTTTTGTTCAACATCTATATGAAACCGCTGGGCGAGATCATCCGTGGTCTTGGGGTGAAGTGTCATCTCTATGCAGATGACACTCAGTTATACATCTCCACCCCGGACCACCCCAACGATGCTGTGGGGGCTATGTCCAGGTGCCTGGAGGCCGTGCGGGATTGGATGGGCGGGAACAGGCTCCGGCTCAACCCATCCAAGACCGAGTGGCTGTGGTTCCCGGCGCCCCGATATAGCCAGTTGACTCCGTCGCTGGCTATTGGGGGGGAAATTTTGCCCCCCACAGAGAGGGCTCGCAATCTGGGAGTCCTCCTGGATGTGCGGCTGTCGCTTGAACACCATGTCGCGGCCGTCTCCAGGGGGGCATTTCATCAGATCCGTCGGATCTACCGGTTGCGGCCCTTTCTGGATCGGGACGCCCTGCGCACGGTCACTCAGGCCCTTGTCACCTCTCGCCTGGACTATTGTAATGCCCTCTACATGGGGCTCCCTGCGGGGAGCACCCGGAGACTCCAACTGGTACAGAATGCGGCCGCGCGGGTGATTATGGGGGCGTCACGTAGCGCCCACGTGACGCCTCTCCTGCGCGAGCTGCATTGGCTGCCAGTGGCTTTCCGGGTTCGCTTTAAGGTTCTGGTTCTGACCTTTAAGGCGATCCATGGCATTGGACCAGGTTACCTACAGGACCGCATCCTACCGGTGATCTCCAGCAGGCCAGTGCGTGCACACAGGGAGGGCCTTCTCCGGGTTCCGTCGGCTGCCATGTGTCGCCTGGCGGTCCCAAGGGGTAGGGCCTTCTCTGTGGCGGCCCCTGCCCTCTGGAATACTCTGCCACCGGAACTGCGTACCGGCATGGACCTGAGGTCCTTCAGGCGCGCGTTGAAGACCTGGCTTTTCGAGCAGGCCGGCCTGGGCTGAGAGAGGGTTTTAATGTGTCTCCAGTAATTTTAATTTGGGGGTTTTAAGGGGGTGGGGTGGGTTTTTTATTCGGCCAAATATCCAATTTAATCTTTTTTAACTTTTGTATTATTGCTGGGGTTTTAGATTGGCTGTACACCGCCCTGAGTCCCCAGGGAGAAGGGCGGTATAAAAATTAAATAAATAAATAAATAAATAAATAAATAAATTTTAAAACCCACACTCATCTTTTCCCAATCTACCTTCTCATAATATAAACTCAGCATATATGTTGAAAAGGGAGAGAATAGTGTTGTTTCACTCTTTTGCCAACTGGAACTAGTCTCTCTCACTATGCTCTGTATTGGGGCATCCAGAACTGTACATAGGTTTTACATCAGAACAATGAAATGTTGTGAGATTATCCTTTTTCTAAGCACATTCATGGCTTAATATGACTGACACAATCAAATATATTTCTCTAATCAAGCACATATGAGCTTGTTTTAGTTAGTATTCTTTAGCTTTTTCAATTATTGTATCCAGTGGACATTAAGAATAATGTCTCATGGTCCTGAGTCTTTTCTTAAGTCAGCTTGAACATCTGCCATAATAGGCTTATCACTGTTCTGGCATCTTATGCTACTGAAGAATGCTTTCCCATAATCTCCTAGGAAACTAACATTTTTTTAAAACTTACTTCACATTTTCATTTCAGAATATTGTAGAATTTTCTGCTTTCTTTTATCATCTGACATTGGGAACTGTCAGTCTGACTCTGAAGATGACTTTGTTTACCAGGGAATTTCTCTAATAGTTTTTGCTCTGATTTTTTTTGTCAATATTTAATGTAGTTTATGCCTGCTGATTTTTAATTAATGTCACAGAGACAACAGCCCTCCCCAATAGGAAAGAACATCTTTCTTTTCACTCTGAAAAAAGCAGTTCTGAATGTACATCTTAAAATCTTTCTAAAATATTACCCCACCACATCTTCAAAAGGAATTTCATTCTAAGGGAAACTTCTTTCTATAACTTTACATCTTTTCCAGTTTTATGTCAAGTGATAGTTTAATTTAGAACAACTTTACATTTCTTTTCTTCTCATCTTCTTGTCTCATCTTTGAGATGGAACCTTCTGAGACTGTTAATTCAATCAGATAGTAAATATCCAAGATAAAATTCATCTGGGTAGGTTGAATCTCCATTAATAATTTGCTTTTTATAGAGTTAAATAGTGTGCCCAAATTTCCTGGCAAAGACTACATCATACAAGAAAATGAGCAGTAGTTTCAAGATAACCGATTACATGGGCAAAGCCATTCATTCTATGAAATGTTCTTATACCACTGTCTCAAGATAGCCATAGGCAAAGCATTAAATTTTTCTAATGTTGTATCTTGTCTCTAGTTGTCTGATGTCTTGTCTATAGTTGTCTGATGTGTCAATCAGTATCACACATGTGGCAGGCAAAGGTTGAGTATCCAAAGTAGACTCCTACTGCCACATAGGATTTTGCTTCCTGACTTTCTATATATGTTATTCTCTATCTTACTTGGTTTCAATCATTATTCTCTGTCTTACTTGGTATGATCATTAGCTAAGGCTAATGTGGCTTCCAGTTAGAAGTCCAGTAATTTAAATTATGTAAAGTGGCCCTTATCATTTGCTGAAAAAATTGTCAGAGGAAATCAAAGAGACCAGACCATAAAAAGATTAGACCATACCACTCCAATCTTAAGATGTTTTATAGGGTCCAATTGTGTACTGATATTGTATTTGACCTTAAGCAATAAATCATTTAATTGCAGCTACAAATAATACTCCCCAAGATCTGTAGCAGTTTTGAATAACCAAAGTTGATTCCTCTGAATTCTGTATTCTAAAGCTTTCTACGATATGTTATTACCCAGGTACTTAAATTGTATGGCCTGTTGCATCTCATGACCATTTAGTGTCCATCTATAGTCTATGAACTTTATGGGATGTGCAATAAGTTATTTTCATAACTGATCTCAAAACTTTCTCAGAGCAGAATTGTGACAAAGACATAGCCGCTGTAAAGCAACCTGTGTTAATGCCAGTACCACTACATCATCTGCATATGAGAGGAGATAGAAATGCTTTTCAAAAATCTTGAAAACTTGTCAAGATTTCCCTGACATAAAAACCTTGGATGAATTTTTATTTTTAAACTGTCATGAAATTTTTATAAAGATAAGAGCAAAAACTATCAACTGAGGGTTCATTCAATTTTTGCTTTAACCTATTTCTGGAAATTGAATCAAACGCATAGTTAAAATCAACCAAAGCAACATATAATGTTGCTTTTAATTTATTGAAATAGTTATCAACCATGAATTGTAATATTAGGACTTGATTTATATGGTAGTGTCTTTCCCTACCCTGTCCGCTCCACCATCTGTCAAGATACAGTATGTTCTATCTTAACCTAATTAAACAACTTCCTTTTATATGAATGACATACATTTGTGGATGATATTGTGGAAGTTAATACTTAACCCCAGAACCTTATAAAAATCCATCCACCCATTTAGTTACTGAAGTTTCTGAAAACCAAATAAACAGAGACTTTCTTTCCAATCAGCCAGCCAGCTTCCATTTTATTTCCAGCGTCTTTTTCCTGCCTTGTAACCGGGCCAGATTTCTCCCATCCCCCACTATTATAGTTCATGATAATCAGTTGCATCTCTTTCTCACCCTGACGCTAAAATACAATACTTACACGTTTGATATATATAACATTTATACCCATTGATGGCATCCAAAACCATCTTCTTACAATATGCTGAGTAGAATGGCATCCATGGAGGAAAGGATTGTGATGAAACCCCATGGAGATCTTTTTCATTAGATTAACAAACAGTTTCAGCCAGGTAGCTACATTAACAGAAGTACAAGATGCATATGAAAAAAAAAATAGAATAAAAAGAGAATCACTCCAATATAAATAAAGAGACAAGTATCACACATGATTTACCATGTGTAAAGTTTACTACATTATTGCTATTGAGGTAACATTAATCCAAATTTGATAAAATTGTAGTTCTTGTCTCAAATGTTTCATTATTTTAACTTTATCTGTGATTTTCTTCTAACATGGCAATTGAAGAGATCTTGTTCATCCACATCTTAAATGTCATCTAGAGTTTTTCAGTGTCACACAATTATTATTTTGGTGCTAAAATTAAATAGATAAATACATTTTTAATTTTTAAGCTTGAGGAATAGTCCCATAAATAAATAAATAAATAAATAAATAATTAAGCCTAACTGTGGGGAGCATTTAATTCTTTGTGATGTTAGCTTCTCCCAAAATTTTATGCCCAAAAGGTATAAGGGTATATTTATCAGATAACCATCACAAATGAAAAAACAACCCCTTCCAAAAAACCTATTTCCAACATTTGGAAGAATAGTTTTGATATATATATGCCAGTCTAATGAAAATCAAGTGATGCATAATCCTCTTTTGCAGTTTTTACATTGTAGCTGAGGTGAATCTAGCTTTCCATAATTTCTGCCAATTTATTTCCTGAATGGGATTCCCAATATCTCAAACATCCTTTAAACCAAATGGTGGATCTCCTATTTCTAATTGCAGTAATAACCTGTAATTTTTTTGAGATTATTCCTTTCCCATTTAAGGTTGTTCTTAAATAGTGAAGTATTAAATTCTCAAAATCTATGTCCCAAGGGTGCTTTTCAAAAGGCAACTGGACTTTCTTGTTTGTTTTTTTCTTGAAAATAGTTCACTTCTGACCCAAGAAGGTTCTTCTGAAGTTCACTTCAGAAACTGAAGAAGCTTCTTGGGGGAGAAGTGAAACGCTTTCAAGAAAAAGTCCAGTTACCTTTTGAAAAAGTACCCTTGCAGAAATAATTACCTGGATAATTAAGAATCTAAATAGACTATATAAGACCATGTTGCTAAAGCTCTTTCTGCTACACAAAAAGATATGATACCTAAAGAGCCATATAATTTATCATTTATGCATTAGTCTATCTGATCTTTATTGGGTTTCCTTATTATTATGAAAAAAATTAGTCTATGAAGCTTGTACTATCTCAAAAATTTCATTTTTAATCAAACCATAATGATTATCCTAATCTACATATGTTATTTAAGGAGTTTAAGGAGAAGTATCTTTTTTCAAAGCTTCAAAATTTGAAACATCAATTTAGTTACAGCATTTTCAAGCTTCTTTATTCTAGAAAAATATTTTAGGTGAAAAAATAATTGATTTACAAAATTATTTGGCTGTACTATAGTTTCAATCTGAATCTGTTGTTTAGAAAAGTCTTTCATAATAAATGGAATCATATGTTCTAACTATGTTGCTTCATAATACATTATTAAATTGGGCATGCCCACGGTGCTCTGTTTCTGAGGCCTATATAAAATCCTTTTATTCTCTCTCTCTCTCTCCATTTTTTTTTTTGCATCAAAGCAGAAGCTTTCTATTTTTCCTCCCAAGGGCTTAAATCCTGTTCTGAAATTTCTACTGGGAATCATTGAAATAGAAAGTTGAGCAATGAAAGGTTTTTCATTTTTAACACTGCAGTTCTCCCTAGAATATTAAAATGTTTTGAAGCACAGTTTTGCATTTCCCTATTTATCTTTTTCTATATTGTTAAGTAATAATTTGTAGTAATTATTAGTGATTATTATTACTAATTTTATTTATTTATTTATTTAATGTTATTTATTTATTTTATTTATTTAATTTTATTTATTTATTTATAGATAGTATTATTATCTTAGTAATTATCTTGCCTAAACATTTAAAAAAATTATACATTGTTCGAATTGGTAACCTGTAGAAATTTGCTTTTGAATTTTTGGGGGTCTATGAAAATTAAAAAAACAGCAATGGACAAATAGGGAATAAAACCAAAGATATAAGTAAAGGATTCAAACTCTTTTTCAACTATTATATACTCAAATAATCCATCACTAGTAAAAATTAATCAACATTTAAATAAATATTCCCAGAATTAGCTACAGTATAATTATATATGTACATATATAATTTATGGAATCTTCTTTTAGAAATTTCAGAAATTTCAGAGATACTTAATTCAATTCAAAGTGAAAAATATCTGATGAACTGTCAGGGGAGTTTTATAAAAAAAAATTAAATAGTATGTATTTCTATTTTTGGGTAATACTGCACTTTGCATAAAGGAAACCCTTAACAGAGTCTTACCTGAAACCATCTAAGATAATTTTGTACCTTAAAAAATTATCTTAGATGGTTTCTGGTAAGACTCTGGCAAGGGGTTCCTTTATGCAAAGTACAGTATTGCCAATAAAAGAACTGACATCATATAGACCACCTTATTTCTCAGTATGGATTATAAATTACAGTAAATAGTTGGCTAAGCAGTTAAAAATGATTATGTAGAATTACTCATATGGATGACTCTGGTTCAAATCTAAATAGTATATCTAGGCCCATCATGAAATCAGTAAATATTATACAAATGAAATATTTTTAAATTCATGAATCTGTATCTGTATGTTCCAAGTGACCACTCAGCCACATAAATGACAGATATGATGGACATTCTGCTACAAGAAGCAGAGAAGTATTCCAGAAACTAATGTATGTGTGGAAAATAATCTAATAACTGTAATGTAGATATAAAAACTAGAAAGTCGACATGAAATGATGACAGATGGGTATAAACATTAGCTTATATGCAGTATTGCATTATCTTTAGAGTGACAAAAAGTATAATATAAGCATTACAAATTTTAAACACTGTACGTTCTTGAACTATCTCAAAGAACTTCTCCCAAAATGCTTAGATTACTGTTACCTTGTTCTTAGTACTGATCATGCATAATATTGTATAGAGAGAAGATTGCTACTATCAAGATTGCTACTATCAAGATTGCTACCCCGTAGGGAGGCGGAACCACTTAGATTGTTCCGCCCCAGGCGCCTGATGGACCCGGAGTGGTTCCAGAGGGAGCTTGGGCCGTTTCCTGAGTCTCTGGCTCACAGCTCGTCTGGAGACCTGGTGGCGACCTGGGATGGGTTGGCCGCCGGGGCTCTAGATCGAGTTCTGCCCCTGCGACCTCTGACCCGGCACAGATCCCATGTGGCTCCGTGGTATACGGAGGAGCTACGGGAGATGAAGTGCCGGAAAAGACGTCTAGAGGGCATTTGGAGGGCGAGCCGTTCTGAGTCTGACCGAACACAGGTGAGATCTCATATTAAGACTTACCTTGTGGCGATAGGGGCGGCGAAATCTTCGTATTTCTCCGCCCTTATTGCATCAGCAGAAAATCGGCCTGCCGCCCTGTTTAGAGTGACCCGCTCTCTACTTGAACCAAGAGCGCGGGATGACCTCTTGCAGGGTAGGGCGGAGGAGTTTTCCCGATTTCTGCATGATAAAATCGCTCAGATTCGGGAGGGGCTCGACTCCAATTGGATGGTCCCGGGGGAGGTGTCCGGGGCAGGTCTTGTGAGTGTTATCTGGGGGGAGTTCGACCCTGTGACCGCCGAGGGTGTGGACAGGTTGCTGGGGGGTCTGAATGCCACCACCTGTTTATTGGACCCGTGCCCTTCCTGGCTGGTTTCGGCTGCCAGGGAGACGACACGAGGCTGGCTCCAGGGGATTGTCAACGCTTCCTTGAGAGAGGGGGTGCTCCCTACCGCCCTGAAGGCGGCGGTGGTGCGCCCCCTCCTCAAGAAGCCTTCCCTGGACCCAGCTATTTTAAACAACTATCGTCCAGTCTCCAACCTTCCCTTCGTGGCGAAGGCTGTTGAGAGTGTGGTGGCACGTCAGCTCCCCCAGTACCTGGAGGAAGCTACTTACCTCGATCCGTTCCAATCGGGCTTCAGGCCTGGACATAGCACTGAGACGGCATTGGTCGCGTTGGTTGATGATCTCTGGAGGGCTCGTGACAGAGGGTTCTCCTCTGTCCTGGTCCTATTAGATCTCTCGGCGGCTTTCGATACTATCGACCATAGTATCTTGTTGCGACGGTTGGGGGGGTTGGGGATTGGTGGAACCGTCCTTCAATGGTTCTCCTCCTTCCTCTCCGACCATTCGCAATTCGTGTTGGCGGGGGGGGAGAGGTCCACCTCTAGGCCCCTGGTTTGTGGGGTGCCTCAGGGGTCGGTCCTCTCTCCCCTCTTGTTCAACATTTACATGAAGCCGCTGGGTGAGATCATCCGTGGTCTTGGAGTGAGGTGTCATCTGTATGCAGATGACACCCAGTTGTACATCTCCACTCCGGACCACCCCAACGATGCTGTGGGGGCTATGTCTAGGTGCCTGGGGGCCGTGCGGGACTGGATGGGCGGGAACAGGCTTCGGCTCAACCCATCCAAGACCGAGTGGCTGTGGTTTCCGGCGCCCCGATATAGCCAGCTGACACGTTCGCTGGCTATCGGGGGGGAAGTTCTGCCCCCCACAGAGAGGGCTCGCAACCTGGGAGTCCTCCTGGATGTGCGGCTGTCACTTGAACATCACATCGCGGCCGTCTCCAGGGGGGCGTTTCATCAGATCCGTCGGATCTACCGGTTGCGGCCCTTCCTGGATCGGGACGCCTTGCGCACAGTCACTCAGGCCCTTGTCACCTCTCGCCTGGACTATTGTAATGCCCTCTACATGGGGCTCCCTGCGGGGAGCATCCGGAGACTCTAGCTGGTGCAAAATGCAGCCGCGCGGGTGATCATGGGGGTGTCACGTAGCGCCCATGTGACGCCTCTCCTGCGCGAGCTGCATTGGTTGCCGGTGGCTCTCCGGGTTCGCTTTAAGGTTCTAGTTTTGACCTTTAGGGCGACCCATGGCATGGGACCAGGTTACCTTCAGGACCGCATTCTGCCAGCGTTCTCCAACAGGCCGGTGCGTTCCCATAGAGAGGGTCTGCTCCGGGTGCCGTCGGCCGCTATGTGCCGTCTGGCGGCGCCGAGGAGTAGGGCCTTCTCTGTGGGTGCCCCCGCCCTCTGGAATACTCTGCCACCGGAACTCCGTACCGACACGGACCTGAGGGCCTTCAGGCGCACGTTGAAGACCTGGCTCTTTGAGCAGGCCGGCCTTGGCTGAGATGGTTTTAATTTGGTCTCCATTTTATTAATTCTAAATTGGGTTTTAAGGGGTGGGGTGGGGTTTTGTTAGTTTTATCAAGCAGCCGATTGAAATTTAATATTTTTTAACTTTTGTATTCTTTGTGGGGTTTTTAGATGGGCTGTTCACCGCCCTGAGTCCCTCGGGAGAAGGGCGGTATATAAATGGAATAAATAAATAAAATAAATAAATAAATATCAATCCGCTCGGTCTCCTGTTTCTTTTTTGTGGATCTTGTGACACTTAATTTACAATTTGGGAAATTATTCTTGCTCTCAGATTTTGATTTGCTTCTTGTTTTTGATGACTGACTATTTCAGGATCACAAGACACATAGTATTTTTGTAGTGCTCTACTCATGTCTCTATTTTGCTATTTTTAATTAGCATATCCAATCAATCTGGAAAATTATCAGACTCATGTAGGGGAAAGAGCTCATCCTAAACTGCTCATCTTTCCTATGCTGAAAACATTTATTTCAGATCTTGTTTCTCTAGAAGTACTGGTGGGAAAGAAGCCAATACAGATAGTTTCTCGTACTATGTTGTTCTGTCTGCACATTCTGTTTTTTATTTATGTGACCGCTTGCTTGGTAGACATTTTTCATATTTCTGGTCATGGTAGTCTGAATATGATTAAATCTTCAGAGATTTTCCCAGCATAGTTTGCTACCTGAAAGAATATCTTGGGTATGTTCTTAAGATTCCGAAGATTGTACTATTGTATGCAATCCCACAGTGAATTAAAGACAATCTTCATTGCTTCTGCTGCCCTAATAACGTTTTGTTGCCATGGAACTGTGTTTATGAAGAATATTCTGAAATGAAGGAAATAAAATGAAATTTAAAAAGAATCGCACATAAAGTTTCTCTGAGATTCATTAAATTCGAAATCCTTTTCCAAAGTGTAACATTTTAAAAGAATCTGTCAGGCTTAATTTAGAGTTTCCTTCATTTTATATTTACATGGTAAACATGTAAACATGTATACCATTTCTCCAACTTGTTTATTATAAAACCAAACTTGATCTGAACAAACAGCAGTTTGGAAGGAGAAATTTCAAATTCTAATATTTGATGATTTCTTTATAACATTACATGTTTATTTATTGTCAAGTTTGCTTTTATCCCCTATTCATTTTTATAGTGCAATGATGGCACTCAACTCCTTTTCTTAACTTGTTTCATGCTTCAGTTTGCTTTCTTTACCAATATTGGCAGAATAGGTAGTTAGAAAGTATACTAGATCATCTGTTTTTACTACAGATTTTGTCCCATAAAGTGCTCAGTTGCATAGGTCCAAATGCACAATTGGACATTTTGGTTTGCGGTTTGTAAAGTGTTCTTACTTTATTTATGACTATTTTTTGACAAGGCACAGAATAGTGAAATCTATGTGGAATTGTTTCATTTAAAAGAGTTGGCTCAAAACTTATTGTAATCACAGGTGAAAAACAACAGATGCTAATTTCCCATCCACATGCAGTATTGAAAAAAAAAATCATACCTCAGATAGCAGAGTAGCATAGAGTACAGAAAACAGGTTATGCAACATATACTACTCCAGAAGAAAAACCTGCATGCAAAGAGCTGAAAGGCTAGGTTTGCTTGCATTGAGTTGCAGTTAGCTCGCTTTGTTGAGAAGTGGTTACCTTGCTTTGCCTAAGTTGCCCAGTATAAAATGTGTATAAACTTCCTTCAGATAGCTTCACACTTTTTGTTAGCATCAATTTCTTTGCTCCGCATAGGATTTTCTATTCTAAAATGAACATGACATTTATGCAAAGTTTAATTGAACGAATTCAAGGAACACAGTTGGGTGGCTATTTTTACAGAATAAACATGACACCATTTCTCTGTAGTACCTGATTGACAGACATTGAAATATCTTCCCAGTTTTGTTAGGAGCTTATTCTTGATCCATAAGAAAATACCTGTGTGTGTATATGTGTGTGTCTGTGTGTGTGCATGCTTTTTTCCCTTATGAATTATATAATGAACTGAAAAATAAAAAATAAATGGGGAAAGGAGAAATGATGATTCACAAGGAAACAAGGAATTTCCATACAGAAGCAATAGATTTAAACCATCACTGTGACCCTTCATCTGTTGGTTTTCCAGCCCTGCTAATTTCTTTCCTACAGAAGTCATGCAGGTTATCATCTAATTTTAGAACGACAAAATGTTCTCACATAACTTTGCACAAAATTCAGTATTTATATCTGAAAACAAAAGATTTATAGACATTGAATTATTTTTAACTTAATTGCTATTTAATTTTGGAAGATATGTCATATTTGTGAATAGTTTGATGCTAATGATACCAAGTTACCCACTTTTTAAATGAAATAATACATTTCTGTATTCTTAAAAGTGTAATGCTTTGTAAACCACTAAACATAGAAAATCATTCAAGTCCAAGATTTGAATTCTTAATATTATCAAGCAACATGAGAAAGTGATACCAATGATCTGTTAAATAAGAAAAGTAGATAGCTCTAGTAGTTTGCTGAGCTTTTATAAAAAAATATAACAGAATGCTATTTGAAGCTTATAGGGTTATATATAGTTGTGGAGAAATAGGAATGAATTTAGGTAATTGATATTACTGAAGTCTGTGGATGTTACTTAATTTAATCTTGTAAGCGGATTGAGGTGACAGAGGTTGTTGGCATATTTCAAACATTAGTCTTTATTCTGTAGCAACATATTTGGGTGGGAGAAAGAAGGAATAAATATCAACAGAATAGACCCGTGCCCTTGACAAGTCTTACTTGCTTGTATGATTCTCTCCATAGCAACCCACTTTCAGCATTAAGCTACTCATTCAGCTGAATAACTGTTAGCATGGGTGCTGATGGCGCCTAGGAAACCTGATGTTCACATGAGGCAGCTATGAATGAGATTAAAATGTTCTTCAGTTGCAAAGCAAAGAAGTCAAAAGACTATATATTCGTCATTTCTATTTGGACAGGACCAAAGTAGAGAATCAGCACACTTGATTTCACATAAGCTTTAATAGTTGATGGTAAAAAACCCACATAATTCATGTAGATGTAAATTTAGTATTTCTAGAAATACTATATGGTAGTAGTTATGGGTTTACACCACTGACCTAAACGTGAAATTGGATATGTAGTTATTTTCACTGATAAGTTCTCAAATCTGACAGTAAAATATCTCACACTGAAAATACCTTTTTAATCTTGATGATTAAATGTTTGGATAGTCAGCTTTATTATGCTCAACAAATGTTCACATTGATGCTTTACTCCTTTACTCCAAGGAAGTTTTAATCACAAATGTGGAATCTACTTCAAACATATATGTTTTTGTTAGTTGTGAAGTTGAGTATGACCCATCATGACCCCCATGGACAATGTTTCTCCAGGCCTTTCTGCCCTCTATCATTCCCTGGAGTACATTTAAGTTCACATTGACTGCTTTAGTGACTCCATCCAGTCACCTCATTCTCTGCCATCCCCTTCTTCTTTTGCCCTCAACCATTCTCAGTATTAGGCTCTTCTTCCATATATATTGGAATTTAATTTTGATATTTGGCAGTGATTAATATAAATTTATCCAGCCCTATAATACTCTTGTCTTATATGATATGCATATAAAAATAGAGGAGAAGGAAGAGATTCTAATTTTTCTTACTTTGTATTTTGCTTACAACATGGTGTGATAATTTTTTTCTTTTTCCTTTTTCTGTTCTTATGGAGGGATAATTTTTTAAATAAAAAAATTCCCTCTGTTATCTATCAATCAACATATTACATGAATTCATCAATATTTGAATTCTTCAGAATATCTTCTGGCATAAAAAATATCTACATATGGCTTTCTTTGGTACCATTCTAGTTTGCACTAGACCGTAGAATTAAAATTATCGAATTAGAGCTACTATTTCAGCTATTCGCTTGGCATCTGTTTCTAATATAAGGAATTCTTAATTTTACATTTAAAAAAATAAGA
Organism: Bungarus multicinctus; assembly: GCA_023653725.1. NCBI lineage: Eukaryota > Metazoa > Chordata > Lepidosauria > Squamata > Elapidae > Bungarus > Bungarus multicinctus. The sequence goes on from CM042844.1 coordinate 51,807,867, forward strand.
TTATCCAAGGCTTTTCTTTTTTTAATCTTGAAATACAGTTCAAATGAAAGCTTATTTTTTCCTGGTATCATCTTAAACTCTGTAAATAACTGACTAAAGAAATAGGTGACAATTCACATCATAGACTTAACTTAAATTGCTTCAGTTTAAACATGTTTGGCTCCTATCCATGTATGTTAAACATCTATCATATCCTTCTGCTTGTAAATAATTTTGAAAGTCTCAAATGAAGAACTGCATTTAAGCACATGTGCAAACCTGTTTTCCCATACCTGAATTACAGCCAAATTGATTGACATGAAGGAAGCATGAAAACTCTGTGCATTTCCTACAGACTGATGTTGGTTGCAAACTAAAAATTCTAATTATGCTAACAGGTAACAGATAATTACGTTGAAGACCTGGCTCTTTGAGCAGGCCGGCCTGGGCTGAGATGGTTTTAATTTGTCTCCGTATTATCTTCGATTTTAACCAGGGTTTTAAGGGTGGGGGGTGGGTTTTCTTATTAATCAGCCAGTATTTAATTTAATTCTTTTTTAACTTTTGTACTGTTTTGGGGTCTAGATTGGCTGTACACCACCCTGAGTCCCTAGGGAGAAGGGCGGTATAGAAATTCCATTAATAAATAAATAAATAAATAAATAAATAAATAAATAAATAAATAAATAAATAAATAAATAATTAGAGTTGGAAGGGACCTTGTAGGTCATCTAATCCAACCCCCTGCCCAAGAGGGAGATCCTACACCATTTCTGACAAATGGCAGTCCAATCTCTTCTTGAAAATCTCAAGTGATGATGCCCCCACAACGTTCGAGGGCAAGCCGTTCCATTGGTTGATTGTTCTCACTGTCAGAAAGTTTCTCCTTATTTCCAGGTTAAATCTCTCTTGTTCAATTTCCATCCATTATTCCTTATCTGGCCTATAGGCACTTTAGAAAATAGCTTGACCCTCTCCTCTCTGTGGCAGCCACTCAAATATTGGAAGACTGCTATCATGTCTCCTCTGGTTCTCTCTTCACTAGACTAGCCATGCCCAGTTCCTGTAACCGTTCTTCATATGTTTTAGTCTCCAGTCCCCTAAATATCCTGGTTTCTCTTCTCTGTACTTTTTCTAGAGTTTCAACATCTTTTTTATAATGTGGTGACCTGGCATTCTCTGAAGTGGCATTGAAAATATTCTGGTGAGATTTTAGTATAATTAAAGATGGTCAGAACAGTTCACATATCTGCTATCTGAAGTATATATTATTAACAGTATATTGCTATACAGTTATTTGTCTTAGAAAGTATATTCCAAACAATCATCATATAGCTCTTGTGATCTGCTGCACCAAGCATATCTATTTAAGTAATTCTGTGTTTCTGTATTTCTTATTTATTTCATTCATATTTGTTTACTCCCACTTCTGGAAAACTATGGCAGATAACTACAACAAAATTCTGAAGACTATCCAGTCAACAATAAATACTAAGTTTACCTATATTCATAAAATACGAGTATCATAAATAATTAAAAACCTTATTTAGATCATAAAAACGTGTAAAACAGCTTATAAGCAAATAAAAAGCCTAGAATATAAAAGATATTTCTAAAATTCTTCTAAAAACAAAGTACTGAAAGGCAGATCAAGCTTTTAGAGGTGAGAATTCCAAAACGCTGGAGCTGCCACTCAGAACACCCTTATCTTATTAAGTTCCCACTGCGTCCTCTCTCAGGTTGGTGCACCACTCTGTAGCTGGTGTTACAGAAAGTACTTCAGAAAGTATTTGACACACCTCTAACCACTATGTTCTGGACCTGTTTTAATTTCTGAGTTCCCTTTCAGAATAAGGTATGGTGAACTCATTTTTATTCTATGTGAACCATATTGCAGAATGCATGAGGTGCAACAGGTTAAAAATGACAGAGGTTTGTGGTTTGTGTCTTTGAGGGGATAGCTCAGTTAACAGAACTTTAGGATTCTTTCTGAAGCTGATGAGGTTAATTTTATAATTGTTGAATAGTAAGGGGAGAGAATATAACCACAATGATTGAGCTGGAGCAATATTTGGGTAAACAACTGAACAAAATCTCAGTAGTAGAAATAGTGGAAGTGATGATGCAGGAGATGATGCAATTTCCTTCATTGGAAATGTTTAAACATATTGCATGAGGTCAGGTATGGTCTAATTGTGGATTCCTGGTTGGACAAGGAATTGGACTAAATGAACAAAAGCCCTTCCAATTCTTGTATTCTTTGATCCTACTCCAATCGTATCTCTTTCTATGGCCCTGCCTGAAAGCAGCCTGAAATCTATCTTAAAAAACAATTTCATCCATGAGTGCTTGGAACTGATATGTCACTATCTACTCAGCTACGCTGACAAAGAATTTATATCTATTTCTATCTATGTACTACTGCCTTTTGCACCCTTCTTGGTTGAAGGAGTATTAATAATCTAACAACAACAACAAAAAATCTTCTCAGTATGTTCCTCCTGGCTAGAATCATCCAAAAGGGCAGATGGATCTAAAAGTAGTGATGGCTCAAATCCTTCCAAACACTCTGTCCTTGGGCTCAAGATACACAGAAACAAACTGTATAATTTCAGTGTGTTTGTTGTCCTCCTCCTGCTCAACACAAGGAGCATCTGTCTCCCAATATAAATGACTGTGAAAAATCTTTTAAGTTAGATCATTAACATTAGGAAGTCACACACAGTGATCTTTGAGATGATTTTCAGGTGACACAATAGAAGCAAATAAAAGAAGTTTCTTTTTCAATGTCACATCATTGGTCCTCTGTTCACCTTTCTGTTTTTATCACCAATGCCCTTGATATTTGTTCACCTGCTCCATGAAGAATAGTTCCTTAATAAACCAAGATAGTCTATAAGCACATCAAATATGCAGAAGTTGTTTTGACCAAGGCTTTCTAAAAGGTAATTATGCACACATTTATTTTAAAAACAAGACATATTTTATTGCAACACTGGGAATTGTTTTTATTCCCAGCTGGAATTAATCTCAAACAGTCCCCTGAGATAAGCACCCACATTTCTTTTCTGTGACCTGTGTTGCCAATAACAAAAGTATCAAATGAACCAACTGAAAACCAACCGAAGTACAAAGAGCTTCAAGAATGAATCTGACCCGAACAAACTACTTTGCTTCCTGCAAAGGTTTCATAATCTTTATCTGACTTTTATACCTTATGGGAGGGGCAATCACCTCCCAATCTTATACCCGAGTTGCCCCTTTTGTTTCAGCTGGTCTCATCTTCTAGCAGCTCTGCGCACACGTGCACTGGAACAGGCTCTCCTGGTCTCTATTCTTTCCACTGTCCGATTCTGCTGCCGTCTGCATTGGTTGCCGGTGAACCACAACAGAAGTTGCTTCGGAACTACATAATCAAATCACTCAACCTGCCACCAAGGCTGATTGTACACATATATTTCTCTCTTCATCCAATTAGTAAGCTAAAACTATTGTTCGGATTTGCTTCTGAAATAAACAGCTTTCTGTTCTGTGACACTACATAGACATGTCTTGCCTCTTTTTACTGCTGTGATCCATGTCCTCGATAATCGGAAGATTATTAGATCCTATTTTACATTTGGTATAACTGTTTTGCAATTGGAATTGGTTTTGATTGTTATCTGGGTCCAGGGGTGGGATTCAAAAATCCCAGCAACTGGTTCTCTACCTAATTGCATGGTGGGTGTGGCCATGGTGGGCGTGGCCTACCAGAACTTCCTGTTTCCGGCTTTCAGTGGGCCTCCAGACTGAGGGGAGGCCATTTTCACCCTTCCAAGGTTCTGGAGGCCTCCCCTAGGCCTCTGGGAGAGCAAAAACGGCTTCCCCTGGGTTCTGGAGACTCTCCAGAAGCCAGAAACAGGTCCATTTCTGGACTTCCAGAAGGCCCATTTTCCCCATTCCCAGAGTTTCCATCGGGACCCTGCACTTACCTGCATTGCATGGAGACTCCTGGGAAGGGCAGTGCGGGGTGGGTGGGGTCAGCTGGTTGGTTGAAATGCCAGTTTGGTGAACCAGATGTAACTTTAACATCTGATTCACCTGAACCGGTCCAAACTGAATCCCATCCCTGTCTGGGTCACAATAACTAAGGAAGTTTTTTGAACTGCACAGGGAACTACTAATTTCTTACAGTTAACAGGATTGAAGTTAAGAATATAGCAATAATTATGGATTATACTGAAATGTCACAAAGATTTCTGAGTTGTTTGAAAACTGTAGTTGGAATTTGTATCTGTACAAATAACTGAAGTTTCTTTTGCAATTACAAATAGTTAGAATATATCATAATTGTACCTATACTCTGCAAACTGGAGGATACACTATTGAAACTACAATTATCACCATAGCATTTACTATGATGAGAGACAAGATATTGAAATATGAAAATATATAATATTTTGGATAACTGTTTGCTCAGATGTTTAAAAACATTCCTCAGATAGAAAACTTGTATATCTTGAACTAATATTTTAGTTGAGTCTATGTAGTTGATTATCTTTCGATAGTAAAGTGTCTGTCAATTAGAAAATAATTTGGATTTCTAAACAATTCTAAAATGGAATTTTCATTTTGGTTATGAAAAATATAATAAAACCAAGGTCTAACTAAATCTGTAATATCTGAGATATTAAATTTAATATACGTAAAAATGAATTGTAAAATGTTGAGTGACAGCTAATTCTTAATGTATTGTCAGACTCTACATATAGCCTTAGGGGCAAAATATAAATGTGAACAAGGAAGTGCTGTGTTTGAGGACTTTATAAAAGACAAAACCACAACAATTAGAGTCAGTTGGGATATATTTTGTGGTCCTAACTTTAGCAATAGAAAAACTTATAAAAATCTTGCAAGGTATCTGATTCACTCAGATAGAGATAAACTTATATCCTCTTAACTCCACTAATTCAATTCTAAACTACCCCAACAGTTTCAAAAGACGTCTGAACAAATACATCTATTGGAGAGAAAAACCACTTAAGTAGCAAGGTTGCATGCATTATTTTGCTATGCACTGAATAGAAAATTTGATTGTATATTTTCCTAGGATACAGCTATCTTTGAAGTATAATCTGATATTTTGACCCAAAATTTGCAGCATGTATTTCAACATGTATTCAACAGATAAGCTTGGAGAAGCTGTAGGTTCACTAAATCCGAAATATTCTCCAACTTCTAGAATATTCCTAAAACAGTGAGGTTTTGCATTAAATTTCTTCCTTCCTTCCTATTTCAGTGATAAAGGGTCAGATCAAACATACATGCCCATGCGCACACACAGACAGACAGATACGGAGACACACACACACACACACACACACACACACACACACACTTAGGAAGAGAAAGCAAAACAAGATATTTTCTTATATCCTTTTGCTCTAGAAATCATGGAGCATTTTATCATGCCAAATGTAAAAGAACTACACACCTTGTAAAACAGATATAGGCAAGCCCTGATATATAATATGTGTCACTGCTTTGCAGTACTTTGCAAAAGTAGTGATAGCAAAAACCATTGACTAAAAATAGCCCTATATTCTGCTATATTTTAGCAAAATAATACGTTTTATACCTCAAATAAGCAATCAGTCAAATAAACAGAGGCTGAAAAAATTGCTGTGCCTTTTCAGCTGTAAATGTGTCATTGCTATGATCTCCGAAACTATTGTTTAGTAAAAAGCTGTTAATTTTTTTTAATACATGGCAAAAGATATATATTAGAACTAAATATTTGTTGTGATGAGTGATGTTATTTCAATTTCCTGAGTGTTTTTCAATGATGTCAGCCAGTTAATGTCAAACTAACATAAAATTCATAAATTTCATATTTGTCTTAAAGCAAACACCAAAAATGTCAGTACTTTTATGGTGAATTAAACACACCTATACTTTGCTTGATTTATGATAAAAAATATTGGAGAAATCTTATTCTGTTTTTTTATAACATCCTACTCTTACTTATGTAAAAGGACCCCTTGACTATTATTTTTTTTTAAAAAGAATGATTTTTTGTTTTGCTATAAAGTACCTGGATGAAGATACGTACCTGGATCCCTTCCAATCGGGCTTCAGGCCCGGACATAGTACTGAAACGGCATTGGTCGTGTTGGTTGATGATCTCTGGAGGGCCCGTGACAGGGGTTATTCCTCTGTCCTGGTCCTATTAGACCTATCAGCGGCTTTTGATACTATCGACCATAATATCCTATTGCGGCGGTTGGGGGTTGGGGGAACCGTGTTGCGGTGGTTCACCTCCTTCCTCTCCAACCGTCTGCAATTTGTGTTGACGGGGGGGGGAGAGATCCACCTCTAGGCCCCTCGATTGTGGGGTGTCTCAGGGGTCGGTCCTCTCTCCTCTCCTGTTCAATATTTATGTGAAGCTGCTGGGGGAGATCATCCGTGGCTTTGGGGTGAGGTGTCATCTGTACGCTGATGATACTCAGCTGTACATCTCCACCCCAAGCCACCCCAACGATGCCATGGAGGTCATGTCTCGTTATCTGGAGGCCGTGCGGAACTGGATGGGCGGGAACAGGCTCCGACTCAACCCTTCCAAGACTGAGTGGCTGTGGTTTCCGGCGTCCCGATATAGCCAGATAGTTCCATCGCTGGCTATTGGGGGTGAGATTTTGCCCCCTTCAGAGAGGTATCGCAATCTGGTTGTCCTCCTGGATGTATGGCTGTCTTTGGAAGACCACATTACGGCCATCTCCAGGGGGGCGTTTCATCAGGTCCGCCTGATCCGCCAGATGCGGCCCTTTCTGGATCGGGATGCCTTACGTACGGTCAGTCATGCCCTGGTCACCTCCCAACTGGACTACAGTAACGCCCTCTACATGGGGCTCCAGAATGGGAGCATCCGGAGGCTTCAACTGGTACAGAATGCGGCCGCGCGGGTGGTTATGGGGGCATCAAGGTTCTCTCATGTGACACCCCTCTTGCGCGAGCTGCATTGGTTGCCAGTGGCCTCTTGGGTGCGCTTTAAGATTTTAGTGTTAACTTTTAAAGCGCTCCATGGCATCGGACCAGGATATTTACAAGACCGCATTCTGCCATTTTCCTCTCACCGTCCGGTACGCTCCCACAGGGAGGGTCTCCTGCGGGTCCCGTCGGCATCTATGTGCCGGCTGGTGACCCCGAGGAATAGGGCCTTCTCTGGGGACATCTGCCCTCTGGAATGGGTTGCCCCCAGAGTTACGTATAGCCACGGACCTGGGGACCTTCAGGCGTGCCTTGAAAACCTGGCTCTTTGACCAGACCGGCTTGGGCTGATTTTAGATTTGGGTATTTTACTTTTATATTACATTTTAGGGTTTTAGGGAAGGCTTTTAATTGCTTACAGCCAGGGTCTTAGTTTAATTTAGTTTTAATTTTTCACATATTTATTGTTTTAATTGTATGGCTGTGCACCGCTCCGAGTACTTCGGGAGAGGAGCGGTATATAAATAAATATTTATTACTATTATTACTATTATTATTATTACTATTATTATTATTATTATTAAAAGCAGGAAATGATCCTCAGAATCAAGTATTTGTTTTGCTACAGGTTTACTTCAATTTTCTGTGTTCTTTTTGAATAATATCAGCTAGATAATGTCAAAGAATAGTCAAGGACATTAATTTAATATTGCTTTTATTGCAATATCCAGTTACAGCAGCCATTTTGGAAACCTTTTAGTACAGATATACAGTAGTAGAATTATGGTAGAAATTTCTACCAGAAATTTGAGGCTTTATTGATTGAAAATCAGCTTTGTACTTCATGCTGCAGTATTCAAATAAAACAATGGGACACCTTTTCAGTTTTCTATGCTTAGAGTTTATAACAAGGAACTTTATGCAGGAAAATACAAATCAAATATCAATACAGGTAGTCCTCAATTAAGCCACCACAATTGAAACCCCGCCCAACTCAATTGCTAAGGGATGCAGTTGTAATTAGAAAAATCACATGACTGTGACAGTCAATTTTATTTCAGATTTCCTCCCCCCTACCTTTGAAATGCTCACCCTGGTGCTCAGATAATTAGCAAGAAGGGAATTAATATTTGTATTTACATTCATTGGAGAATAAGGGTTTAGAAGAGAATAGCAGGCATATACCTCACACCAGCATTAGTTGGCTGTTTGTGTGACGCCAAGCATGTTAGGTTAAAGCCAGAGCCAGTGCATTCCTTTGGATGTGAATTCCTCATTGTCTGCCTGCTTACTGTCTTGTAATGCCTTACACTCAATCTTTCCACTCTATGAATGGGAAGGGGGGAAACCAAACAGGTATAGAAAAAATTGCCTAAAATTGGTAAAGGCCTGACAGCCCTTTAAAATTTATCAGGTCAAGAAACAGACACTACAGGGATTCCAAAAATGTTACTATATTGTTATAGGGTATAGTAGCAGCATCTTGAATGTTTATTGTAGGGTATCTTGAAAGTTTCTCTCTTATGCTGAACAAAATCATGTTAGTTTATATCTTGTTCATGCTTCCTTTTATCTCTGAACTATTTAATTCCTTGTCTAGGTTCTGCTGTAATAACTGGTTCCTTCCTTATCAGGTCTCTTATATCTTCTCCAAGATTACCTCTAAATTTCTTTATAAGAACTGACTCTTCCAGAAGGTTTTAAGAATTGATTGACTGACTGACTGAATGATTTATACCATGGAAGTATTTTATTTAATATACTTATTATAATTGCTTTGTTTTATTATTATCTATAAATGGTGGGAGTCTATTAATGGATTGATCTTGTTCCCTTTCTTTTCATCTTTGTCAATTTTAACTAATTTAAAGTAACTATTTAGTGTTTTAATATTTTATTGTTTTTAATGATTGTAAGCGATAAAAGATGGATGGCATATAAGTTGAATAAATAAATAAATGGACTGAAGTGGTGATAATGCCATAAACTATCGCATTAAAATATGACCTGAGTCCACATTTTCTACACTAATAGGGTTAAGACATCTCTTCCTTTTCTTAAAAACTTTAAAAAATCAAACTATGTACTCAAATATTCTTGTCACCCTATCAGTGAAACTTGTTTTAAGAACAAATCCAGAGCATAGCTTTCAGGACTTTGCAGCAATCTTCTTAGAGATTTCACGCTGGATCCTATTTATTCTTTCCCAATGTTGTCTCCTATTTCAGCAATTTTCTGTTTGAAAGTTTATGCAGAAGAGTGACCAAAATGCTTACAATAAATTATTTTATGTGTTGTGGCATTAAAAGAAAGCAACATATTGCATTTCTTTTTGAACAACTGATAACAAAACTGAAATACTTTGCTCACCTCAGGTTATCTTTTCCTTCTCTCAATTGCAGATAGTGAAATTATTCCTCCTGATTGCCTCCGTCCAAGATCTTTCACAGCTATCCGCCGACCCTCATTGCGCAGAGAGACTGAGGATACCCGTCTATCTGTAAGCCTTTGTGATCTCAACTTGCAGGAGGATAATTTCCAAGTCATGACTGCCATGTGTCCTATTCCACAGAATTCCCTCAACTCTCAGCATTCCCACCTCCTCCCATCTCAACTTGAAAGCGATCTCCGCTTCCATCAGCTCAGGGGAGCTCATATTAAAATCCTGGATGACCAGACTGTGGCCCGTCTGGACCATGCTCGAGATGAGAGAACTTTGGTTTTTACCAGCAGGTCGCTTAGAATCAATGAGACTATATTTGTCAAAATAAATAAATCCAACACTTCGCGTACTGGGACACTGTCATATGGGGTAACCACTTGTGATCCGAGCACCCTGAGACCCAGTGACCTTCCTTATAACCCAGAGTCTTTAGTTGATCGAAAAGAGTTTTGGGCAGTCTGTAGAGTGCTAGTGCCTCTCCAGAGTGGAGACATCTTGGGATTCATGGTGAATTCAGAAGGAGAACTGCACTTGAGCCACAATGGAGCAAGTGCAGGCATGCAAGTATGCGTGGATTGTTCCCAACCATTATGGATGTTCTTTGGTTTACATGGAGCAGTGATGCAAATTCGTGTCCTGGGTATGTTTATCTCTTCTTACATGCATGCTATTATTTTGTCAGTGAATTAAATGACTGGTAGCACTAAGATACTGTATTGCAGGGGCGTCAAACTCATGGCATCATGGTGGCATCACATGAAGTATGCAACTTTTCTTTACTAAACTGCCCATAGGCATGGCCAGCGCGTGACGCATCCGGCCAATTGGCCTAGAATTTGACAGCCCTGCTGAATTGTGTAGCAAAGGAAAAGTTCTTTAGATTATGATATCTGTTAGAATGAGAAGACTGAAAAGGCATATTTGTTTTCCAGTCCTATCACTTCAGCCAAATCTGAGCTTTGAATCAGCAGATGGAGAAGATAGTAATTATTTATTCTGACATCAAAATAATGTTCCAATCTTTCTTTTCCAATACCAATAAAATCTACCAAAAATAGCTTGATAAAGATCCCAATTTACATACAAGTGATAAGGAATAAGTCTTAAAGAAATGATTTTTGTGACTTATGATAGTAGTTTCTTTGTATTTTACATAGCAGATTAGAATGACTCCATCACAAGGAGAGTTTAGCATGAAATGTTTTTAAAGAACCTCTTTATCTCACATTTTCTTCCAGGTTCTTTCCCCAGGTTCTAGAGCAATCTTTTTGTTTTGGCATTATGGAAAAATGGATTTGTTAATGAGACAGAAATTTAGTAGATCCATCTTTTCAGGCAATCTAAATGGATTTGGTGGAAATCAATTTCTTAGTAGTTTTTGTAGAATAGGATTCTGGCATACATCATCTGTTTTTGGTATATGTTAGAAAGGAATTAGCCAGATGTGTGAAATACTGATTGACTCCCTCCCATCAGGTTCGTGTTGCTCTTTTTCTTTGCATGTTAGTCATATATTAGTAATGATAATTTGAAATTACAGAAATTTCTAATAAATATAATCTTCAAATTTCATTACTAATACACATTTGACATTACACAGTGTACTAAATTTGTCTTCTGTGGCAGCATCATTTAAAGTACTGTAAATTTGAAGTCGCTTTGTTCTTTTAACAGTGAAACATTTTTTTTGCAGAGCCCATCTATCTTCTGAAAAAGCTTAGAAATTTCTTGTTCTGCACAGTATTTTTTTTTATTTGTTAAGGTTTTTATTTGCAAATCATACTAACTTGTTTTGATCTGGAATAAACATTTATATTGTTAATAGAAGGTAAGAAGCAAAATAAAGCTGGCTCAAGCTGAAGTTCATTTTAAAACGTGTATTCAGAAATGCATTTGAGCATAACATTTGAACATCATAAATGATGGAACTGAAATTCCAGAATCTGACCTTGAGATTCCCAAGTTATCTTTTTCGAGGTTTTTGAGGGTAATATGATTCATAACTTCTTCCTTGGATGAAGTTTTCACCTGGTTACTCATTTCCCTCTTGATGTTATCTGTAGTTTCAAGAAAATAGATACAATCCAGCTGTAGCTCTAAGCAATGAGCTGCATATAAAAACTGGTTATTTTGGATAAAGCTATGCATTGAAAGGGTAATTTTGATTAGTTGGAATCAGAAACATTCCTACCAGAGGGTGCTATGATTCCAAAAGTGCTATGTATCAAGTCTGAATAAGAGTCTTGTTTTCCACTCCCAATTCTTTTTTAATTATTATCTTCAGTTGGATAGGAACCATAATATAGTTGTGAAGCAAAACTCAGAGTCAAGTAGATGGCATGAAGATTCTACTTCCCTAAAATGTCAGGGAAGGTCTTTTTCTGACTCTGGAGACTGATGCTCTTCAGTACAGATTAGATAGTCGGTTTAAGGCAGATTGTAACAGCCACCTCTGGGAACCCTGAAAAGCTTCTGCAAATAGGTAAACCCTCTTCCAGACTCCAGCTTTTAATGCTTGATCCAAGTGGACAGCAGTTGATGAAAGACCCCTGTATATTTATTCCAGCCATGGAGAGGAAAGAAATACAGGGGATCCTCCTCTTTCCTTCCCATCACCAGTTCACAGGGATATGAGTGGGGTAGACCTGAAGACTGGTGAAATATTATTAAAGATGATAATAAAAATGATAAGTTACAATGAAGACATTTTCAACCAGTATATGAAATTTAACTTTTGTACCTCTGTGAAAGTAGAATGAATAACTTTCAGAATCAGAATAATGAAATAGCCTTGGATGAAACAGAATGTTACTAATTGTTGCCTTAGTGTTCCCCATATTTTATGCTTGTATAGAATAAATTGGATACAGGGTGATTTATCATCTTTCTGAATTTATTTGTAACTGGCAGGACATATATATTTCTTTCATGAATACCAAAGTTGGTTGACTTTTCTTTTGCTTTCTTACAAGAGTGACAGAATAGACTAATTTTTTTAAAGAATTGCCAAGCTTGTACTTCCAGCGAAGTGTGCAATACAATAACACATTTTTATTATGTTTACATTTCTATTTTGTTCATCTATCTCCTCTACAAAAAAATAACTCTTTGTGTACTTGTGAAATCAAGGATTTTTGAAACTGCACCCAAACTGCCATTACATTGATGTATTGGGACTGCAATTCCTAGAACTCCCAGCCAATGTGTACCTCAGTCAAATTGGAAAATGACTGCACTGCCATGCCTGATGCATTTTTTTTGAAGTAGATCCCTTTAAGTTGTTTGTGATACTCCAGAGATTTTAATCCATCCTGTACACTATGGGATAAGCTTATTATGGGATAAGCTTTAATTGTTTATAACTTACCGTTACTTTGAGGACCACAGATCATTCATAAATGCTCAGCAGATGTGACATTGATGAAACAAAATATTCTTATCATTAGCTTACAAATACCAGAACATCAAAACAGGATTTTCATCAAAAGGGCTCCAAATATCCAGAGCCAAAAGATGGTGCAAGAAGGTACAGAAAATTGTAACTAGTGGTCTATAATTTTCTAGTCAGGATGTGGTGGGCTTATTCTTTTGAACCAAATTCATAATGAGGCATCTTTTTAAGGCTTTTCCTATTTCCCTGCATTTGGGTTTTTTTTGGAGGGTGGGTGGAAGGGAAGGGTTTTAAACAAATATGGCTAGTTCAGGAGCCTCTATATTAATCTGCAGAATTATCCCAGTGTGATATTAGTAATTAAAACAGTAGATTCGGGTGGAATTATCATTTTAATTTCTAAAAATCTCTGATTCATTGGAATTGTGGAAAATTAAATAAGGACTTGTTAAATGAGATGTTATCTCTTTTAGGCCAAACATGATTGGAAGGCTTTTGGTTACATATTTTGGGTTGAACATTTATAGCTGCTGTTTAGTCTTTCTCTTTGTTGTGTGTATATTAACTGTGATGAAGTCTGTCCCTTGCTATGATGTTTACAGTATACAGTTTAATTCTTTTCAACTGAACATATTGTGAGATAGGGAGGCAAGGGTAGGGAGAATGTGTGGCAGGTCCAGAACATTTGGATAACACTTGCTGGAGGGAACTAAGCCTTATTTATACAAGACTATGAATAGGACTGCAGCAAACCATTCCATGATGCTGATAGGGACAGAAGAGAAGTTGCTTAGAAAGAGTAAGGAAACTATTAAGTTGGAAATTATTCTGAGCTGACCATACTGTTCCCATCCTGTAAGAATCTCCAGGATAAGTTAATATGGCTAGAATAATTTCATAGTTCATTTCAAATAATCACCATAAACCATTTTTTTGCAAATGCTCCAAAGCCTCCAACATAGCAAGCATCGCAATAGCAGAAAAATAAGCATTGTCTGGCAGTATCTTAGACTTTAAATGCTTGATGTGTGACAATATCTGCATAAAATTAGGAGTTGAGATCATTATTTCCCTTCTGCATTATACACTATGAAGTCAACACAATTGATGCCTGTAGTTAGTGTGCAACCCATTCTTCTTCTTTAAACTTATGTGCAAACAATAATGTGCTTGTTCAATAAACCAGGGTTAAACACTGTATCATATGTTAATTGGAATTACTTCAGGAAGTTGACATAATAACATATTTCACATAAACCTTTGATTGAAAACTTATATATTTGGATGAAATTTGCTGGCTCATTTTGAAATGTCCAAACTTGTTCCATTATTGGAATGGCTTTTGGTGAGTACAAGTTTAGCTTTAAGGAAAGCAAGATTTCTTGGATGTAAGTTAACATAAACAATAATGTATATTGTCATTCAACTTACGTTGTTTTTTAATTGCAGTAGTTTTCATCATTTCGGGTGCAAAAATATATTTATTATTAAGTCATGAAACTTGGTTCATAAATTTGCCTAATGAATGATTGGTGTAGAGTTCTCCATAATGGATTTGTATTGGAAGGAGAGGAATTTAACCCTTTTATTCCAGCACAGTCTTCCCTTCTACATCTGCTGTCTGCAATGAGAAAGTGAAGCCAAAATGGCACAATATGTGGCGTTCACAAACTTGTTTGCATCATTTTTGAAATCCAAATATGACAAATCTCAGTGTACTCCAGGGGTGGGATTCAAATTTCTTAACAACTGTTTCTGTGAGCATGGCTTTATTTGTGGGTGTGGCTTGGTGGTCATGTGACTGGCTGGGCATGTCTTGTATGTAAATATTGTAAATATATATGTAAAGATTGAATTTTTATTTAAAAAAAGAGCAACTTTTACCCAAAATCAGGCAAACCAGGCAGGCAGATTGAGCTGCTTACAGAATCACAGCTTCACTTCCAGATCTACCTTTCTGCAATCTGCTGCCTGAGTTTGCACTGAAAAATAGAAGCTTCAATCCTAAGGAAGGTTCAGCTCTTCTTTCAGGCCATTTCTCTCTCCCCCAACCCCTGAATACCACCCTTGACTGGGCCTCAGGGAAGCCTCCTGGGTGGGGAGGAGAGGGGCCAGCCAATGGTGTGATTTGCTGGTTCTCCGAACTGCACAGAATCGTAACAACCGGTTCTATAGAAGTGGTCTGAACTGGTAGAATCCCACCCCTGGTGTACTCCCAGGACAAGGGCTTTTCCCAATGTTGGAATAATCTTCGCACATCTTTGAGTTTGGCAGAAAACTATACTGATCTCTGTGTCTCTATTGCTGATCTGTCTCTTGCCTCTTTTCAAGTCACCATCAACCAGTCACCTGACTTTTCTCTGGGAGAAACGAATCTTTTTTATTATATAAAATATAAAATACAAAAAAGAGAGAAGAAAATAAGAAGTTAAGGGCAGGAAAGGGAATGGGAAAAGGGAGTGTGGAATACAAGGGTGAAGAGAAAAAGAAAGAAAAAGGGGCATTAACTTCCAGCTGTTCCTAACTCAGTACAAGATAAATACACATTCCAGCTTCAATTTTTTGCTTTTACACATTAATATATAACTTGACTTTTCTCAAAGGGGAAAGGGTGGCAAAGTCAGATTTTATATATGTGGAAGTTTTGTCTGGATCTTATTGGAATAAGTCTGAGAGTGCTACTTTAAGGTCAGTATAGTTAAAAGATTACTTTAATGTGCCATATTCATGCACTTAATGAGTCTTTAAAAATAACAGCCATGTTGACAATAAATGCTATCTATCAAGCCATGTTAGGCAAGTTCTTTCTTTCAATTGGGGGAATACAAGGTTCAGGGAATGTATAATCTAGAACAGATCAACATATGCTTGCAAATGAAAACAGAGTCTGCTTGTGAATTTGATGGGGAATAGTTACTCTGAGTCATATTTTAAGCTAGAGGCTATTGTCTCCCCATTCCTTTTCTCTTTCTCATTATTGAACTGATGGTAATCAGTTAACATTTTAAAATTATCTACAAAAGCAGAGCCACATTGACTGCCAAAAGAAAATAGTTAAGCACTGCCCAGATTGGCCAAAATTTGATGTTAATAATGGTCCATTAGAAACAGCTGACTTTAGTCAGAACATTGTCCTCAGTGATCTTGGCATTTTGAGTGGCTTTACTGATTTTATTGATTTTACTGCTTTCCTTTTTAAAATGGTAAAATTAAAATGAATAGTTTTGTGATATATCACGTAAGACAGAAAGTTGAAACAGTTATTGTAAAGTCAGTTTATTATTGTGACATCTGTTTCTGAAAAAAACTGATTTGTGAATGTGATTTGGATATTTAAGTATTTACTGGTTGATAAAGTACATTATGGAATATAACTAAAACTGTAAGTTCCTTAATTAACTTTAATTCAAAGCACTGCCCTTATGTATTATTAAGAGATTCACAGAAAAAAAAAACAATTGCAAATCATTTTGTGAAGGGCGAAATATCAGCATTGTCATCAGAAGGAATGAATTTTTTAAAAAAGTACAGTAACATTCACATTCAATGAAATTAGATTATATATAACAAAGGTGTGATATTGTTTCAGTAAATACAGAATTAACCCTCTAGAATCTTATCCAGGCTGTGTTTGTACCTGTCTATTTTCAAACTTGTAGTAGACTTTCACATGCAATGGTAGGTATGCACTCTCAACTGTAAGGTGACCAACCATCCTCCTTTAGGGAGGACAGTCTTCCTTTTGTAAGTTCTGTCCTCTCTCGAAAAGTGTCCTCCTACATGTCCTCCTTTTTGATATTTGAAGATTAATCTGTAAATCTCCGTATTTGATCGATGCCGATCCGATCTGTTGTGTGTGATGTGATGTATTTGTATTTGACAGATACAGTGCAGTGAGACGCAATTATGAGATGCATGCGCTCCACACAGGAAATTGTTTTGAGAGAGTGTGCCGCACGCAAGAGTACGCCGTGCGCAAGTGGCTTTGTTTTTGTTTTTTCAATTTATGTGTGTCCTCCTTTTCATTGTAAAAAAGTTGGTCACCTTACTCAACTGGGAAGATAGGCCTGCAGCTCTCTAATCTTTGCTCCAGTTGTTACTAATGGAATTCCAGTTGAATTGTGAACTTTTGTCTGACTTGCACAGAGTCAAAAACTAGAAGTAAGTTAGAACATACAATAGAATAGTAGGATTGGAAGAGACCTTGGTGATCTTCTAGTCAAACAGGAGACCCTTTACAATTCTGGACAAATGGCTATCCAGTCTCCATGAAAACTTCCCAATTCCTTTTTAACTTACCATATTACTGATGGGTTATTTGTGCACTACTGAAATGCTGAAGCATTTCTTGTCTTTTATCCAGCTATCTTTTAACCCGGATGAAAAGTATTAAAAAGGCCTTAATACTTACATACCTGTAAAACCTGTTGCAGTACTTGTTCATTTTACACCATTTGGGAGCTGGGGTGAAATCTTTCTGCCTCAAATGACAAATGGAATAATATACTATGGAACCTGTTAAACAACCCAACAATGTAGGTCGTTCAGGGAACATAAAATAATGTAAGAAACAAATCTACAAGACTTTACACAGGTGATATTCTGTGTATCTAGATCCAGTAAACAGTATTGAATTAAATGTAAGAAAATGCAAGAAATGATTGGTTGCTGTATTGCATATAAAAGTTATAACTTGTATATTTAAATATGATTTGACTTTATATAGAGAGGAAATTGGTGCTCACATTTAGTATCATTTTAATTTTCCTAGGCTTTTCATGAGTTTGAATTGTATTTTAATTCATATTGTTTTAGACTTTGAATGACAATCTCACTGTTGTCTACTTTGCATTTTTTAATTTTATTGTTTTCATTCAAATTGTACATTTTAATATGCTTTTCTATATATAGTGCTAGACAGGTATTATTCTGGGGTGATTTAAAAAAATAATAAATACTCTCTCCTTCTTCTTTCCCATGCCCCAACTCTGACACACTTATATAATCTACATGTTTGAGGGCTCAGTTTGACTTTGAACCAGTCACTGTTTATGAGTATAATCCACCACTGAGGCTCAGTGTTATGGGTTTAAATGAGTGGGAAATCCACAAGTAAACTTTAAACTCTTCAAAAAAAAAAAAGGAACATGAACACGGCATGCCTTAGGCAGAAAACATTCCTATTGACTGTCAGGGAATCTTTGACTGGAGATTTAACAGGCTGAATTTGAAAGTTTAATACGCTAACCATATGCTTTATTGATGAATAACATTTTGCCATTTGTCATTCTGTTTATTAAACGTTAGGATGTGAAAGTAGCTAAAGGTAATGTAAATAAGCTGTGTAAACAGAAATAAGGTGATATAGACCAAAAGGACTATAAAATCTAGAGCACATAAAATGCAGATATTGGGTACAGGCTGTTTTCTTTCTTGTTATCTTCCTCTCTTGTGTGTATGCGTGCGTGCATGCACCCACCCACCCCTGTCTATTTCTATTCTTATTGCACACACCAGGCTTTTAGCATACTATATTAATTTCCTGAGATTCTCTTTAATCAGAGCAGAAGACAAATAACAAGAGCAGAGATGAGAGGGGAATAAACTATCCACCTGACTGCCATATACTGTATATGTTCTCTGCTTTCAGAATAATCAGGCCAGTGTTTTGGAACCCCATATGTGTCCTAAACTCAGGATTGTTTCCTATCAATTACATGAATTCATTTCTTACTTATTCCTACAGAACTTCCCAAATTCCCTGCTTTAATTATTAAAAAGGTCACAATTTTTGCTGTTTTATCTGCTCCACAACTCTGTGGGATAAACTAGGCTGTAGCACTAGGACTGGCTCAAAGAAAATAAACCAACTTTGCAGTACAATGAGGATGAGAACACATGTGTGTTCCAATTATAGCATAATAGGGCTATTTGAACTGCTAAATTATATTACTTTCTTTCACAGGTTCTACACTCATGGCTGAACACCTGGGGCCATCAGCACCAAGCTCACCCACCTCATCTCCCAATTCATCTTCCATTCTTTGCAATGAGGTTTCTGATCCTGTCCTATGTATATCTGGTTCTGGCCCATTTGGTAGCTCAATCAGTGGTGAGTATTTCTCCCACAGCACCAAGCTGCATGCCTTCCAGTCCTGAATATTTCTTGTCTTGTAAGATTGAAAATCCATACTTTTTTTCTTTATGATCACTCACAATGCACAAGGACTGGAGTTAGATTTTCCACCCACCAAAAAGAACTCAACATTTAAATGCACAATATTTTAAGAAAAGGAAAAATTCAAAATGAATGTAGTAGCAATATGGAATTAGCAAGGAGCACCATCCGTGGAGGCACAGGCCCAGTTCAATGACTTTTGGTGCCATTTAAACATCTTGGATAACCACTTCCTTAATCCTATGCATCTGACTTAAATGGGGTTGCTAAGAATTAAGGCCAAAGCTGAAACAGGATGACACCAGGATAGCTTAATCCTGTGAAAGATTGTGCACAAATATAAACAGAATGCTTTTGGAAAAAGTGTAGTTCCACTAAATAGAGTGGGAATCCTTTCCTATGATTTCCTCTCAAACATTTATGCCACAAAACAGTACTTTTACATTAAAGATATTCATATGATAGTTTTGCTAATGGATCAAGAAAAAGGATCCTGAAGTTAAATTGGATTAAGAGACTATTTTTTTTTTGTCTTTTAATGACCCCGTAATCCCTTGTGGGATGGCATCAGGGCAACTGAATGGAGCTGACTGTTTACTAGCTGGATGCCCTTCCTGTCGCCAATGTGGAGTTTGCAGCAGATCAGATGTATTCTCATTTTGCCAAGAGAAACAAATATCTGCCTCTATGTAGGATCGCACCCACAGCCTCCTGATTGTGAGGCAAGAGCTCCATCTCCAGGCCACTGTCGCATTCTCTCAGACACTAAATATTTCTGTTAATGATAAATCGGTAGCAAAGCAAAGGAAAAGTTGTTTATCTCATTATGTATTTTGATAATAAGAATAACATGTGGTAAGCACTCAAATACTTTTCATATACCGGAATTCAGAGTACAGTAAACCTGACAGGAAAAGTGATTGTAGGAAAAACATGGACCTCAAAGTTATAAAAACAGTAGCTTTTGAAGCCTATATGTTGTTTCTGTAATGATATAAGTCATCCAAGAGATTGTTATGTAGCTCTGTAGTATTTTAGAAATAACACACACACAACAAACATACATAAAGAGAATTTAACATTTCTTTTTATTCAAATGTTCTGCCTAGTTTATATTTGTCTATTGATGCTCATTAGATGATGCTTTTTGGAAGTTTTGTAAAAATATAGACATAATCTCTGTATTTGAACCTTTGGCCTAGAAATTCTAGGCTATTCTAAAGCTGATTACAGTTTAAAATTTAAAAAGTAAAAGTGTCTCTTATTTTGCAGGTACGGCTCCAAACTCCCCAATCAGTATGCCAGAATCCCCTCTTTCCTCTTCCATCTCAGGATCTTGGAATGATGAGTGTACTATCTGCTATGAGAATATGGTGGACACTGTGATTTACTCCTGTGGACATATGTGCCTGTGTTATACATGTGGGCTCAAACTCAAGAAGATGGCTAATGCCTGTTGTCCTATCTGTAGACGTACCATCAAGGACATAATCAAAACCTATCGCAGTACTTAAAGTTTCATGGCAGAAGGATAGGAACTAGGAAGAGGATCTCTCGTACACTTAACCAGGACAAGGAAGGTGGGAGGAAGTGGTTCCCTTCTTTAAATATGTAGCTAATTTTGAATGTGGATAACTGTGGGCACAGCCTCCTCCCACCTGAAATTTGAGGGCTAAAAATGTCTTCTTTCCTTGGCATCTAACGAAGTGTCCCTGTGAACATTTAATATGTGTAGTCAGCAAGAAAGGCTGGATTTCATGTCTACTTTCCTTGGCTCTCCATTGCTTTTTCCATGTCCTTTCTTCCTAGTTGAATGTTACAAAGATCAAAGGAGAAAATAATGTGAAATAAGCATATTTTCATGTTACATTAAGTGAACTATAAATGAATACTTGGAAACAGGAGTAGAATAAGGACAAATCATTTCAGTACTAGAACTACCTTAATGGGCAAGAATCATATAGGATTTCCCACCAGTTTTCCTAATCATATCAGTGGCTGTCATAGTCTACAAATAATTATAATGCAGCACATGCTGGTACTAAGGAAAACTATGCTTGGATTGATTTTTCTATGCTGTGCTGTGCACAGAGGGCCAAAGCTAACCATTGACTTTGATTCTACTTTCTGTAGCTGTCCTCTTCTACTTTTTCAAGACAGCAGCTGTTCATATCTCAGAAGCATGATATCACTTCCTTCTTTAATCACTTTCCTCTTACTGTTATTTCCAAAGTTCATTACACTAGGAAATGGTGCTTTGGGAAAATGATGGCACATGATGTCAAAGCCATAAGGATGAAAGTTGGCAAAGATTTATTTTTAACCTTTTGTCAGGACATTCATTATCTATCCCAGGTTTGAAAAGAAAGAAAATGACCAGTTGTATAACCTTTGGCCAAAATGAATGTGTGTTACAGAGATGGATTTATATTGTTTGAAAGAAAAGAAATCAGGACCAAAATGAGTTTTATTTATTTATTATTTGCCTCTTTGATTAATGAAGGATTCATATGAGAAGAACATGTGAAGAATATGTTAATTTCACTTACTCATAGAACCATGTGTATTCTTGGCATAATTGAATTCTTGGATTTTTTTTCTGTCTCTAATCACAAGTAATCATGTCATATTTTATCTTTCATTTTCAATAGTCCATTGTTTTCTTGTTTTTAGCTGTTCCACTTAACAAATCTTAAATCAGAAATTGCATTTCACAATATATTCCAAGTGAGCTAACTATGTCTGAGATGGTTGATTGAAAAATGTCAACAGTCTCACACCCTAGCTCACAATTTCAGTTCCTCAATATGGACAATCCAGGTTTAGAGAAAGAATAGTTAAATTAAGATAGAAATCTAAGAAAAAAATGATTGACATGCCATTTTTCATCCAGTCCAAATAATAGTGTTTGTGCTGAACACTTCTAGTACATATTTTACAGTACAGACATTTGGCTGTACTGTGTGGTTGATCACTTTTATAATTAAGGTGATGCTTCAGACCCCACCCCCACTCCATTTTATATGACAAATTGGACTTCAGGATTCAAGAAACTGCATTCGCTACACATTTGATATCTCAATAATTAGAGATACTGCCATTTGGTTGTTTTTCAATCACTATGATTCTGGAGGACTACCCAAATCCTCAATTAATTTTGTCTATCTTTGGGCTTCTTCAAATTACAATAGCCATGTGGTGTTTAACAGAAATGCTCAACTCATACTGTACCCCACTGTATGAAATTAATGCAAGTGCTGAACAGTTGTTACAAAAATCACCTTGAGTGGTTGCAAGCGTCCAATCACTTAATATTGTAGTCTGGGAACCAGCATGGATTTTGTCAATATCAATACCAATTAGAGCTAGATAATTGGTGCCCTACAGATGTTTTAGATTTTGATTTTCATCAATTCTACCAAGAATGGCCCAAACAACTCCAAATATCTGGAGATCAGCTTGCATCTTTGGCCATCCTTATAAAGGGAACTAATATACAACCAAATAGGTTTCATGCTACAGTTCAAATCCTATGTAGATGGAAAACTGGTGCAATGGGGTGAGAAATATGTGCCACCCCAGATATTACCAAACCACAGTTACTAGCAGCCTTTGGCTAGCGTGACTTATGGTATTGGGTGATGGAAGTTCTCAGTAGCATGTTCAGGGTTCTAGGTTCTTTTCTCCTATGTTGCCATGCAAAAAACTTGTCGCTAGACTAATTGCAATTCTAAAATGGAATAATTAGTTGTAAAGTGTTTGCTTGTTCCAGGAAATTCTGAAAGGATTGTATGCCAGGGTTTTTTAAAAAAATATTCTCATAAAGCACTAGATTATCTAATGTCAAGTGGACATTAAATTTATATCATTCAGCTCAGGAACTCCACCTTGCTGTCATTTGAACCAGGAGTTTTTGTTCCAGTGATCTGAGTAATACAGCTGACAATCTATGCCCTATTGCTTTCAATGAAAAGGTCTAAATAAAGAATTCTAAGTTTAGATTGGAATCCACTTGAATTTGGCAGTGTTTCTGTTGAAATCAGTGGGATTTAGTTCTATGTTAATATTGTTAGGACTAGATTATATGTTTCTTGAACAATTCATAAAGAAGTCAACGTCTTATGTATATTTGTGCAATCCTACAAGTGCAAAATAATGTTTGAGTTGATAATTAGGTAATGAAAATTTTTAAAAAGACAGACTCCATTTTCTGAGGTAGAGTTAAAAATGGCATAAGATTTCATGCAGAGCAAATTTGATCGAATGAAATTTCTTTAAAGGAACATGCTACATTATCACTCACAATATTTTCAGTTATGTTAATGGAGAAAGCAGATCTTCAGACTTTTGTCTGAAAAAGGCAGCAAAAAGGATTTTCTGGGCATCAATATTTATAGATTTTTTTTGATAAAATTGTGGATTTGAGAGGTGAGGCAACAAACCAGCAAAGGCCAATCCGGGTAACATTATGTCTATTTCATAGGTAAAACTTTTTTTTGCCACAAAGATGTTTAGGTTAGCATGTTAACAACTTGTAACATTATTTACTTTTCTCTTTTTTATGGAATGTTGTTTTGATAGCATATGTTTGGGGAAACTTAACCATAGACTTTGTGCTTAGCAATTACTTAATATATTATATATAGAGTAGTTGGTACTGTGCATGGGAAAATATTGGCTTCATTAAAAAATGCTAGGAATTTATTAATTAGGACTATACAGCATTTTTGATTCAAAGGGGAAAGGATACTTAGAAGCACATTTAAGAAGTCAAATATCATGTGTGACCAAAACTTTAAAATAGCTGCCTCTTTAAGTAGAGCATGATCCCAGAAAAAGATATAGCTACTTTAATGATACTACTTTAATGAGTGTTCTGCAATTGGTATGTGAGCGTCCCATGTGGCCAAACATCTTTTGAATCCAAAGTGCTGCAAATCATGTCGTTTACACACTCCACACTACATACTTTACATGCAGTTTTGACTATTAAACATGTTGCAAACAAAAGCTAGGGAAAATGTGCAAGAAAGGTATTATCATCCACTGGATTTCACATTTGCAGTCCAATTTATTTTATCCTCCAATTGTTTGAATTACAGAACAGAACAGATAATCAGAGTTGGAGAGGACCTTGTAGTTCATCTAGTCCAACCCCCTTCCCAAGCGGGAGACCCTACACCATTTCTGACAAATGACAGTCCAATCTCTTCTTGAAAGTCTCAAGTGATGACACTTTCATAACTTCCAAGGGCAAGTTGTTCGATTGGTTGATTGTTCTCACTGTCAGAAAATTTCTCCTTATTTCCATGTTAAATCTCTCCTTGTTTAGTTTCCATCCATTATTCCTTGTCTGGCCTAGAGGAGCTTTAAAAAATAGCTTGACCCCTTCCTCCCTGTGGCAGCCCCTCAAATATTGGAAGACTGCTATCATGTCTCCCCTGGTCCTTCTCTTTACTAGACTAGCCAAGCCCAGTTCCTGCAACCATTCGTTGTATGTTTTAGCCTCCAGTCCCCTAATCATCCTGGTTGCTCTTCTCTGTACTTTTTCTAGAGTCTCAACATCCTTTTTATAATGTGGTGACCAAAACTGGATGCAGTACTCTAGGTGTAGTCTTACTAAGGCTTTATAGAGTGGTATTAGTACTTCCCTTGATCTTGATTGTATCCCTCTGTTAATACAATTTAGGATTGCATTAGCTTTTTTGGCTGCTGCTGCACACTGCTGGCTCATATTTAGCTGGTTGTCCACTAAGACTCCAAGATCCTTCTCACAGTTATTGCTATTGAGCCTGGTTTCACCCAGTCTATATGTGTACTTTTAGTTTTTCTTGCCTAAGTGTAGGACTTTACTTTTCTCTACATTGAATTTCATTTTGTTAGATATGGCCCAGTGTTCTAGTCTGTCAATATCCATGTGGATCTTGAGCCTATCTTCTTGGGTGTTAGCTATTCCTGCCAGCTTAATATCATCTGCAAATTTGGTAAGTTCCCCTTCTATTCCCTCATCTAAGTCGTTAATGAAGATATTGAAGAGTACTGGGTATAAGACGGAACCCTGTGGCACCTACTGCTTACTTCCCTCCATGTAGATTTAGACCCATTAAGGACTACTCCTTGAGTATGGTTTGCCAGCCAGTTGCGAGTCGATCTAGTGGTGGTGCTATCTATTCCACTTTTTTCTAGCTTACCAAGAAGTAGGTTGCGGTCTACTTTGTCGAATGCCTTGCTGAAATCTAAATATATTATGTCCACAGTATTTTGCTGGTCTACTAATTTAGTCACTGTGTTGAAGAATGAAATAAGATTGGTTTGGCATAATCAGTTTTTAACAAACCCGTGCTGACTGTTAGTTATTACTTTACTTGTTTCTAGATGTTGGCAGATCTGTTTTTTTATTATCTTTTCCAGTATCTTCCCGGGTATTGATGTTAGGCTAATTGGTCTATAGTTTCCTGGGTCTGTTTTTTTTCCTTTTTTGAAGATGGGAACCACATTAGCTCTTTTCCAGTCCTTTGGTAGTTCCCCGGTGCTCCAGGATTTTTGAAAAATTTGGTGCAGTGGTTCTGAGATAACCTCTGCCAGCTCCTTTAAAACTCTGGGATGTAATCTGTCAGGCCCCAGTGATTTGTTTTCATCAAGATCAGACAGGTGTTCTCTTACTTTTTTTTTTTTTCCCGCTTATTTTAACTTATATTTCTGGTCTGTCTTTTAAAGTTATGTTTTTGGTGGGTTGAACTATAGTTTCTTTTTGCATGAAGACGGATGCAAAGAATGAGTTAAGCAATTCTGCTTTCTCTCTGTTATCTGTTACTTCCTTGCCCTCTTCTCTCTTTAGTGGACCGACTGTTTTCTTGATTTTTTTCTTGTTATTTATATTTTGGAAGAATTTTTTAAAATTATCTTTGACTTTTGTTGCAAATCTTTGTTCGTTCTGAGCCTTTGCTATCCTGACTTCGTCTTTGTAGATTCTGGCTATCTGTTGATATTCTGCCTTAGTTATATGTCCTTCTTTCCATTTTTTATACTTGTCCTTTTTTTCTTTCAATTTGCCAGAGAGATCTTTGTGTAGCCATGCTGGTTTCTTCTTCGATTTCTTGTTTTCCTTTCTCAGTGGTATTGTGCTGGTCTGGGCTTCTATGATCATACTTTTTAGAGTTTCCCAAGATTCTTGTTTTCCCCTTTGGGATTTTCATCCATGGAATCTTTCCCAAGTTCTGAGTTTATTGAAATCAGCTCTTTTAAAATCCAAGACTCTGGTGTCATTATGTTCTGTTGCTTGTGTTTGTGTTATGTTGAATTCTAGTATGACATGGTCATTCTTACCCAAGGTTCCTGCAGTTTCCATTCCCTCTATCACTTCTCGTTTGTAAGAATTAAGTCCAGTATGGCTGTCCCTCTAGTTTCACCTTCTACCTTTTGGACAACAAAGTTGTCAGCTAGGTTGGTTAGGAACTTATTTGATTTTTCACTTGGTGCAGAATTAGTTTTCCAATTGATATCAGTATAATTGAAGTCTTTCATTACTATTGTTGTGTGTTTCCTGCATGTTTGTTAGTTGGCTGGCAAAAAGGAAATCTATTTTTTCTGCTTGATTGGGTGGCTTATAATATACACCTATGGCCATGTCATTTTTTTTCTTTTATATTGACCCATATGCATTCTAGATTTTCATCTTTGGTTTCATGCATTTCTGTAGCAATATAGTGGTCCTTTACATACAGTGCAACTCCACCTCTTCTTTTATGGGGGTCTATTTTTTTTTTGAATAGTTTGTATCCTTCTACCAGTATGTTCCAGTCATGGGTTTCATCCCATCAAGTTTCTGTTATTCCAACTATATCATATTTACCTTCATGTATTCGTAGTTCAAGTTCACCCTGTTTGTTCCCCAGACTTTGTGCATTTGTATATAGGCACTTGAGATCTTTATGTCTGACACTGTGTTTACTGTCTACATAACCTGTGTTGTGCCTGCCTGTCCCTACTTTCTTGCCACCTGTTTGATTAATGTACATGGTATGGGACAATTAAATGCTTGGTTCTGATTGGCATCAAGGTTGATAATCTTACCTGCACAAACATCTATTTTGCATACTCTGGTATCCTTATTAGTTTTAGGTTGCTGGGGACAGAAATGTTCTGAGTCCATTAATTCTCTGTCCCCACTATTCAGTTTAAATGTTTATCCAGGAAATCTGTGAATTTAATGCCAAATAACTCAGTCCCTTTCTTTGATGGATGTAAACAATCATTACATTGATTTCTTTCTCCATCGAGTCTAATAGAATATTGAAGTAGTATTCTGATTCTTATAATGGTCATAGATATTAATTAAGTTATGAATATATGAGAGAGAATTAGATCAAAATAATGGTCTTCGCTTTACATACTACAGCAATTTTTTTAAAAATGTACAAGCACAGCCTGAATGATATCAAAATTAAAAATGCATCTTTGCACACTAACCATTTCTCTGCACTCTTTCTCATCATTTGATATTTCTATAAATTATGCACTGTTATTCCTCCAACCCTTTTTTAAGTGCAAAAGTAATGCTTATCAAACTAAGCGGTTCAAAAAAGTTTAATAACATTTTTTTTTGTTGGTGCACTTTCATTCATTCAAATTCCTATTTCTTCATATCATGGACATGAATGAATGGGGCATGTAGATAAGGTGGGTTTTTTTACACCTCTAAATCCCAAACAGCTAAATATATATATTTTTCTGTAGCACAGAGTAACTTTAACCCTTAATTCAAAATTGTGCATGTGTAAGTAAAGTCTCTTTTGAGTTCATGTGGTGTCTTCATCGCTCTTGCATACATATTATTTTGGTTACAGTGTGGAAGTGGTTTTTGATTGCTGTCTTTCTAAATTCTTTTTAAAATAGTCTAGTTTACATCCTAATGCTATCTATTAACTTAGTATACAAGTTTTTGAGCCCAGAAAAGGTTGGTCAGATGCTGCCATCAGTAAGAATAACATACTTTTCAAACTGTTTGATTACAAACAGTAACCAAAAATCAGAAAGAATTAATCATGAAAAGTTTTTGCCTTATAATAAAATGTGTTAGTTTTAAAAGATGTATCAAACTCTTTAATGATTTTTGCCCACTATTGCTCGTCTCTTTTTTAGAAAGTGGGATGTTAGTAAGATAGGACTATCCAAATAAATTGCTTGACACCAAGGGAAAGAAAACTTGATTTAATTAATTTTGTTCTCTCAGTTCCCAAGAACCTGCACTTGTCTACTAAGCTGCTTTTTCTCCACTTTCCTGCTATCAGCAAAATCATTTTTGCACATGGAAAACAAAATATATATTTTCATGGGAGAAAACTAGCTCAGGATGGTACTTGGGAGTGAACAGAAAGAAGTACTAGAATTAGGGACTCTTAAGGGACTCTTCTACCACTATTATAAGGGTAGTAGTTTATATACTGATGACCAAAGTTGGAACAGGCTAAGAGGAGCCAAAAAGGAAGATGAAGCAAAGGCTTTTTGTGTAGGAGAGGAGCATTATACAAGAATAAGCTCAAAGTTTGATTTCTTTTTCTCTGTGTTCCTAGGTAAAATATAAAATAATTCCTTTGATTCAATGTCATTTACAAAAACATTTCAACTTTTAAATGCTTTATTTATTTGTATGTATGTGTTTTCAAGACAGATGTAGAAATCTGTTCTATTCAGTGTGACAATTGCATAGCTGTAAATAAAGTTGATTTAGATAATCTGTGGAATTGTAGATGTGGGCT
Organism: Bungarus multicinctus; assembly: GCA_023653725.1. Classification (NCBI taxonomy): domain Eukaryota; kingdom Metazoa; phylum Chordata; class Lepidosauria; order Squamata; family Elapidae; genus Bungarus; species Bungarus multicinctus. Next base: position 51,836,582 of record CM042844.1, read on the forward strand.
GCTTATGGTATACAAGCTAAGTAAGTGTCATGGGATGAGTCTATGAGCACAGAGATCTCCATGTAATCAGTTATCTGGTCATAGGTACAGGTATTTGCATGCTTGGGTGTCACATCACACAATTTCAAGGAGCTGAAAATTATCCCTACTGTCTAGTCACTTCCTGATTCCATGCACCTGGTATTTGCATTTTTTTCTGAAAGGCCCTTGAAGTATTGAACTAAAGACTGGTTGCTATGTCTATTGGGCACATACTTTCAGAAAAATAAGAAGGCAGACAGAGTAAATTGTGAGGTGGTAGTAGGGTCTATGTTGCTTGGAGTCCTTGAATTGCCATTCATTGGATAAGGATTTTCAGGCGACAGTACAATATAGAGGCTTTTTTTTTAAAATGGGAGTTTATTTTCAATGAATTTACTTCCAAGGCATAAAGAGTCTTATTTTTGTTGTAAGTATTTACATTTTTGGAGGTTTTTCTTCTTAACAAGATAATGCTTCTAGTAAAACAACATATATGTGGCGGCATTTTTATTATTTTCTACATATCTAAATTTCATAGACTTAACAGTTTTATCATCACACTGACAAATCAGTGCGGATATTTGAACTTGCACTGAGTTGTCTGATGTACTGATTGTACTGATTTGCAGGTATGGTTTGGTAGAAATTAATATGATATTGATAAATAATATCTATACAAGAGGAACTCTGTGTATAGATGTCTAGGGTAAAGTTTCATTTTTGTTTTATAAATGTATTTCCTTTCACAACTAATCCTAGCTAAGTTGCTTTGAGGATCTGAACATCCTCTGGTTTGTGACCTTCTGGAGCAAAACTAAGATATCCCACTGATATTGCCTCTATTATATAACGTAAGGCAGCATGTTTTGAGCTCTTAGATGGTTTTCCAGCCATACATGAACAAGATTAGCAGTTCTTACCTTTAAACAAAGTTGCTGCAATGTGCAGTTAGGACATCATGCTGTTAAGGATTTCTCAATATTGCTCTTCTCTAATACCTCATATTCAAGATCCTATTGACTAATCTGATTGTGCACTGTTGTGTATGGACTGAGTCTTCACTCAGGTCCGTGCTTCCAGCGGGAAGCATGGACCTCTCCCATTGGCTGGAGCCGTTTGACAGCCGGCTATAAAAGGCGGCTGTCAAACGGCATCAGCTGTTGCCGCTCCAGCTGGCTGCCGTGTTAGCGCGGCAGTAGCGGTAACCCTCTTTGCCTGTAAATAAAGAGTTAAGCTGAAAGCCTTGACCTGGTCTCTGCCTGAGTTATTCCGTCGCTCCATAACACTGGCGACGAGGACGGGATACTAATAAAGGCAAGCCAGGCAAGGAAGAGAAAGAAAGGAGCGAAATCACTAGCTGAGAGCTGAAATCGCTACAGAGTTGCTGACTCTAGCCGCGAAGCGCCGTCTCTAACTTGCCTGAGGAAAAACTTCACAGCTGACAGAAGATGACTACGAATCCTGCATTCCCGCCCTTCAGACCGACCGCTGAGACGTGGGAGTCATACAAGAACCGGTTTGACTGCTTTTTAGATGCTTTAGACCTGTCAGAAATTTCTGAGCATAGGAAGAAATCTTACTTCCTAAGCTTTTGCGGAGCCACGGCCACGGTTTTTGACACCGCATCAGCATTACTGGCCCCTAGATCTATAAAGACTATTCCCTGGGAGGAACTGCAAGAAATTCTCTCAAATCACTACTCCCCCAAGCCTTCCAGAATTGCTAGGCGCCATGTTTTCAAAAGGCGCATCCAAACAGAGGGGGAAACAATTAGTGATTATATGGCAGCACTGAGAACAGCTGCCTTGCATTGCGGGTTCAGAGATTACCTGGACGATATGCTGCTCGATCAGCTGGTTTGTGGCGTTAGAGACCCCAAGTTACAAAGACGTTTATTAGCCAAAGGGGATCTAACCCTAAAGCAAGCCATAGAGAAATCCCAGGCTGCTGAGCTGTCAGCACTCTCAGCAGCTGAAATTCAGGGAAAACCCAGCAGACTAGAAAATCCAACAGTATATTTTGAGGAAGCCTCCACAGAAAATGGCCCAGAAGAGGCTACTGAGGTAAACCGCCTCAGACAGCCCAACGCAAATCAAAAAGAGTTCAGGCAAGGTATAAGTCAAACCCCACATTTACAAACCTTATGCTTAAGCTGCGGGGGAAATCACCTCAGGGCAATCTGCAGATTCAGGAATGCCATATATTTAAGGTGTCAAAAGAAAGGCCATCTGGCCAAAATTTGTCAGGCAGGGAAAACCTTCAACCAGCCACAAAGGCCACAGAAGCTCATTCAATACCCCAGACAAATTGAGGACAGTTTCACATGCTATCAGTTTAAAATACAAAAAATTAATAAATCTAACAAAATTAGTGTCACTGTTTCTATAGAAGGTAGACCCTGCAGAATGGAGGTTGACACCGGCTCTGCATTATCCATCATCTCATGGGACACCTTAAAGAAGCTACTCCCCAGAATGTCAAGACAGAAAATTCCAGCCTGCAATCTAACACTTCGGGACTACCTAGGCAGAACCATCCCTGTCATCGGAAAAGGCAAGTTCCTTGTCCATTTTCAAGGGTTTAAGGGTCACTTGCCTCTAGTGATAGTGGATGGCGTCCTCCCAAGCCTATTGGGACTAGATTGGTTCCCAGCCCTGGGCCTCCACATAGGGGGAATCCACGCAATTACCCATTCAGAAGTTGAATCCCTGTTCAGGGACTATGCAGACGTATTCAGTGAGGGCCTAGGCTGCTACGCGGGAACCCCAATATCCTTCAGGGCAGACTCCCAGGCAGTACCAATTCGTTTGAAGCCCCGCAGAGTTCCTTTTGCAATTCGTTCTAAACTAGACAAGGAACTTGACAAATTAATCAAGCAGGGCGTACTGAAACCTACAGACTTCTCAAAGTGGGAAACCCCCATAGTAACACCGTTAAAAAAGGATGGAAGCTTGAGGATCTGCTCAGACTACAAGTCATCCATAAACAAATATTTACAAGTTAGTGCATACCCAGTCCCTGTGGTACAACATTTACTCCATTCCCTTGAGCCTGGTTCCATTTTTGCAAAGTTGGACATGTCCCAGGCGTATCAACAGTTTCCTGTTGATGATGAAACTGCTGAACTGCAAACAATAGTAACCCACAGAGGGGCTTTCAAATGCACACGCCTACAATTCGGAGTTAGTGTGGCCCCTGGAATTTTCCAGTCCCTTATGGAACGAATCCTGCAAGGGTTACCAGGCGTTGTGCCTTACTTTGATGATATTCTGGTATCCGCTACCAATCTACAACAATTACTACAAAGGGTCAGAGGTGTACTTGACCGTTTTAGACAATCTGGTCTCAAACTAAAAAGGGAAAAATGTACCATAGCCACTCCACAAGTGGAATTCTTAGGTTACAAGATTGATGCCAAGGGTATTCACCCGACTGAGTCAAAGGTCAAGGCCATTCACGATGCGCCTACTCCTACTAACAAAACTGAGCTTCAAGCTTTCCTGGGCCTCTTGAATTTCTACGCTTCGTTCCTGCCCCATAAAGCTTCTGTTGCCGAGCCCCTTCATAGACTTTTAGACAAGAACTCACCATGGCACTGGGGACCAAGGGAAACTATTGCTTTCAAACAAGTCAAGTCATTGTTAACTTCAAAGGCCGTCTTAATCCAATTCAATAAAGACTTAGCACTCATTCTAGCAGCCGATGCTTCTCCATTCGGAATTGGGGCTGTCCTGAGCCACAGACTGCCCAATGGTGCAGAAGCACCTATAGCTTTCTTTTCAAGGACACTATCTTCCACTGAACGCAACTATAGCCAGATTGACAAGGAGGCCTTGGCTGCAGTGGCTTCAGTGAAGAAGTTCCATGAATTCCTCTACGGGCATCATTTCGAACTCATTACTGACCACAAGCCACTGTTAGGTATTTTATCCGGCACTAAACAGACTCCCCAGATTTTGTCCCCAAGGATGACCAGATGGACGATTTTCCTGGCTGCGTATTCCTACACTCTAATCCATCGATCCGGGAAAAGCCTTTCCCATGCTGATGCACTCAGCCGCTGTCCCCTACCAATGCCAGTCATGGACCCAGCACCTGCAACCACAGTCTTTCTTATCAATGAACTCAAGCTTCCAGTCACTGCTGCTGACATCACTGCCCATTCAGCCAAGGACCAGGTAATATCCCAAGTCCTAGACTGGGTAGGGAGGGGGTGGCCTACGGCCCCTTATCCTTCAGACTTCCTACCCTACAAATTACGCCAGCAGGAACTTTCCTCCTTGCAAGGCTGTTTACTGTGGGGAACCAGAGTAGTCATTCCCCACAAATTGCAAACCTCGATTCTGAAGGTGCTGCATGAGGGCCACCCAGGGATTGTGAGAATGAAGGCCCTAGCTCGCAGCTACGTATGGTGGCCAGGCATGGATGCCCAAATCTCTAAATAGGTAAATTCTTGCCAGGCATGCCAGGCCACCAGGGCATTACCACCAGCAACCACCCCTAGGACCTGGGAGGAAGCAGGCAGCCCCTGGTCCAGAATACACATAGACTTAGCAGGCCCCTTCCATGGGCGCACTTTCCTGGTGGTAGTAGATTCATATTCAAAATGGGTGGAATTAACTCTAATGCACTCCACCACTACGGAAGCAGTCAGCAAAGCACTGTCTAGGATGTTTGCCACTCATGGCCTTCCTGATTCTGTCGTATCTGACAATGGCCCCCAATTCACCTCCTGTGAATTTGAGATGTTTCTAGCAAGTTTGGGCATCAGGCACATATTAGTGGCCCCTTTTCATCCTGCCAGCAATGGGCTGGCTGAGAGGGCAGTTAGATCTGCCAAAGAAGTGCACAAAGATTGGGTCCAATCAACTGGCATGCCAGGCTAGCCCAATACCTATTGAGCCAACATACTACACCCTGTGCCTCAACTAATAGGTCACCAGCCGAAATATTAATGGGACGCCGGCTGAGGACCACTTTGGACAGGCTGCACCCAAATTATGCCCCTTTGCTTCCCCTTGGGTCAAACAGCCAAGATAGAGGGTTCCTGATAAATGACAAGGTGTTTGTCAGAAATTTTGCTGGGCAACCACTATGGTTACCAGGGCTTGTGATAGCAGTAACTGGTCCCAAGTCTTATAGAGTCCAGTTACCTGATGGACGGACCTGGCGGCGTCACGTGGACCACCTGAGGAAGCGTTGGAGCACCGCACCCAGAGGTCATCCAGACGAGCCCCCTGCAGAAGCAACCACACCATTCGACGAAACCAGTTTCCAACCCACCGGGAACGATGACCTACCAGATGGGGAAGCTGACCAAGGTGCAGACCCAGCTCCAGACAGCCTGGCAGCCTCTCCGTCGCCCGAAGACACGCAGAAGGCACCAGACTGCAACCCGACGCCATTTTGACGGAGCCTAGAAGATCCGGACGAATTCGCAGGCGTCCAGCGTATCTGAAGGACTACGCATGCTCCTCACTGGGAGAGAGGAGTGTTGTGTATGGACTGAGTCTTCACTCAGGTCCGTGCTTCCCGCTCTCCCATTGGCTGGAGCCGTTTGACAGCCAGTTATAAAAGGCGGCTGTCAAACGGCATCAGCTGTTGCCGCTCCAGCTGGCTGCCGTGTTAGCGCGGCAGTAGCGGTAACCCTCTTTGCCTGTAAATAAAGAGTTAAGCTGAAAGCCTTGACCTGGTCTCTGCCTGAGTTATTCCGTCGCTCCACAACATGCACTTTACTTGAGATTACAATCAGTTGTGAGTTTTTGACACCCTCCCCATGCTTATCTGGTTTCTTTAAAATTCCTGCCACATATTTTTGCTTCATGCATAAAACCTACAGAACAGAAAAAACAATGCAAACATTAATGTTGAATCACTACCATCTAGTGGTTACTTTAATGATTGGCACGTGATATTCAGAATTACTGATAAAAACGTTTGAAAATGAAGGGACGATCTCTCTATTACATGTAGAATATGTGGCATTTATCTTGATTTTTTTTCTCAAAGAAAAACATATGGAACGAAATGATAAACTCTGTTGGTTCATTTCTCCTAAAGGGATTCCCACTAAAACTGATATTGTCAGTTTCCATAATATGCTAGTTTACTCTTTCCATAATATGCTAGTTTACTTCAAACATATCCAGTATTACAATGCAGCTTGGAGTTTTTTTTTTAAATTATTACTATTATATTTTTATACCACAAATCATCAGAACTGTATGGCAGATTGCAATTAAATCAATTTAATCTAATTGAAAAAAATAGCTTTTGGGTGAAATCTGATGCATGATATGCAGTAGGTAGTTTACTCTTAAATAATTGGGAATTACATTTGTGCTATTAACATATTCATGTGTTAACTATCACTTACTGAACAAAGAAAATCTTTGTTGTTGCGTATTTGTAACATATAAATAGGCTAGTTGAGAACTACAGAACGTTTCCATGAATAAAAACTTTTAGACAAATAGTTGATCTTCAAGATGCTACAACACTCTGGATTGAATCAGGCATTTAAATTAGTCATGTGTATACTCATTCCCAATTATTTTTAGTGGATTTATCTAAGCATGACTAAACCTGAATGTACGATTTTATTTATTTGTTAAATTGTTTTTGTTTTGATAAAGATGTAATTTCGTGGACTATGATTACAGGATGCATCATCTGAAGTGAAGATTGCATCCAAAAAACCCTATGCCATAAAAAATCTATATGAATATTTAAGATGCCAGGAGAAAGCTGGTTTCTCACCATATTTGATCAGAAGTGAACTGTCTTTTCTCAGACTTCACAATGACTGTCTTTTCTCAGACTTCACCAATGTGAAAACTTTAGTTTGGAAAATGTTTTGGGTTGTTGACACTGTATATGCAAAGAACACATCTACATTCATTGGTATACATAAATACCTTTTTGGTGGAATTTTAGACAATCATTTTAGTGAAAATACTTTTACTCTCCATATGTCAGTATATAAATAATTGGCAGCACCAGAGGTGGTATTCATCAGCTTCTGACCAGTTCTGGAGAACCAGTAGTGGAAAATTTGAGTATACGGAGAACCGGCAAATACAACCTCTGACTGGAGATTTTACAGTATTCTTCCCCTGCTACGCCCACCAAGCCACACCCACAGAAGTAGTAGTAAAAAATTTTTTTTTGAATCCCACCACTGGGCATACAATGCATGCTTCAAAAATTATTTGGAAGTCATGTAAGCATATTCATTCATTGAATTCTATGGTATTCATTAAAGCAGTCTTATTTTTTTATATAAAAATGCCAATAATGTATTTATTAAAAGCAATGCAACTTTTACAGAAGTACTACTGATTTATATATTTCTTTTAAACTGAAAAAATGTAGGGCTGCTTTAATCAATAATTCTCAGAATTTTGAAATGTGTACAGCCAATGAGCCACACTATACACAAAACTTTGTATAAGGAATGAACCCTAAGTCTTATATTTTATATTGTTCTACAGTACCAAGTTTGTTCAAATAGATCAGGAATTAATTTGAGCCTGTGGATATTCTTATGTTTCTAATCGACCTCAGTAGCATCCTGGGAGAGGTAGGTATAGCTAGAGATTAATCATTAACCCTAACCCTAACCTGTGAAATGTAGGAAATAGATGTTTCACCCAGAGTGCCACAATCCTGTATGAAATTTCATGGGATTCAATATAATTACTTGAATTTTTCAAACCTGACACTGACTTTGGAATGTACCCTTAGATACATCACACCATACAGGTGGTCATAATCTTATTTCTGGCCTTGGGTGAAGGATAAGCTAAACCTTCAGAAACGTACAAATTACACCTGCAAAGAAAAATAAGTTTCTCCAAATCTTCAGATATGCTAGAAAAAATACCATGTTCATCAGAGTTAGATGAATCGTTAAAAGCAAAAAGGTAGCTTCCTATATTCCTACCATTGCCTCATGTTCAATGCCACTAAGAAAATAAAGAATTCTGAATTATTTTTTAAAATGTTGCTTTTGAAGATTTCTAAAAATCCTTTCCATGCATATTGCCTTCTTCAAGATTTCCCATATCATGGTAACCCCACACTAAAGTTGTACCTGCTACGAATGACTTATGTAATATAGGGGAAATATTTTCAAGTCAAGCTTGATTCTTGGTGGCTTCATGAACTCAACAATGTGTTTTTGGGAACAGATGAAAAATGACTCTTCTAAGAGGATTTTAAAAAATGTTTTATTCCCTCAAGTAACTCTCTCAAATACTTTCTGGTATTTGAATCTCAAATGCAAGTTTTCATTAGTACTAACCTTGTTTAGCTTCTGAGCCCAAAAGTTAGCTAGATGTCACTCGAGCATTTAAAAAAAGTTTTGTGAATTAACAGTTTTAGGTGATGTTGATAATTCATTAAGAAATCACTTGATGTTAAAGTGAAGATATTAAGAAATTTTTGTAACAAGTTTATAGTTTTTTAATGCTAGAAGAAATGAGTTGGCTAATAACTGGAACACAGTTGAAAGAATAAAAACTTAAACCCTTCCGACACAGGAAACAATGTAAATAATTGGAAATAATAAAAAGAAATACAGTTTGCAATCATTTGAAGGATATGCTTTATTCCTCCCCTTTTTTTTTTTAGAAAAAAAAGTATGGCCAGTTAAAACACACAGTAATGTTTAAATTGCAAATAACTTTTATGGGTTTCAAAGAATCTTTTTCCAAGGGTAAAATCTTTTTTAGTTGAACAGGACATTATGTCTTTTATTTTAAAAACAAACAAATATACACACAGGTAAAAGTCAACAACAAAAAACATAAATATAAAAATTAAAGTTCATATTAGCACCACCTTTGGTCCAAGCAATGAGTAAACCGGGAGATCATTGTGAGGTATAGTTAGTTATCAAGTTCTGCCTTGTGAGACATTTAATATTGTACTGTGGTTTTACATTGCAAGAACCTGGGAATAAAACAAGAGAGGCTGCAGACTAGATTCTCTTGGCAGTGCCTTTAAATGATTAAATGTATCAATGTAAAAGCTGCAGTGTAATCACTGCATGTGATCTGAGGGCTTGAGTAAACGATGCTGGCTGCAGTTCAGTTTATCTTTAGCTGCATATGACCTGAGAGTTGTGTTTTCCTATTCACTGGTTAAGATATAGTAAGGGATCTTGGAAGCACATCTCTTAATTTACCTATTTATCAAGTACCTCTAAGGGCTTTCCTGGATTCTTGTCCAGTTGGCACCTTACCTTTTTTTAAAAAAAGTTGCATTTATGTAGTGTTTTTATTGTACGGAAGCTTGCATAACACAAATTTTATTCAGCTCAGATACCCTGATGGGCACAAGACTACATTTCATGCTTTGCAACATCATTTCCACAATTACTCTACCATACCATTCCTGCAAATTCTAATGGAGCACCCTGAAAAGATGAAACATAAACCACTAAAAAATAGAAAGTTGGGCCAAACATGTCCCCAAATGCCTAGTTTTCAATGACTGAAACTGACAAATCAACCCAATTGCCAAACAATATTAATGCCAGGTGTCTACCAGAAAAAAATCTTTACTTATTTCAATAATAATCAAGTATATAGATGCCAATGAATATTGCAGCACAAAACTGTAAAAAGATGCAACTTTTTGGTTGAAACTGCACTCCTATCCAAAGTCCATCTTTGGAAATTAAAGACTGACACTGTTCTTAGAAAGGAGTATTTGAGCTTTAGGTATGATTAATTTATATTCAAACTGACTAATACAATTTAGTCTTACACCTTTAATTCCAATTAGCAGTCTAAATATAGACATTATCTTTTGCTGCCAGTTTGTTTTATATAGGTTAGCATAATAAATTTATGGTTGACCAACATCTTTGTACAGAATTATTGACTAGTTTGCACTCATATAAATTGTTCCCCCAAATGGCTCTTACCAATGTGACCAACAGTTTTGCAGAAAAAAGAATAATATGTAAGGATCTAATATTCTTCATCTTAACAATCTATTTTCTTCCACTTTTGAAAATAGTGAATACCTTTGGGCTCTTTTTTTCTTGTTCACCAAGTGCACTCCAATTAGATTCCATTCTGGTTCCTTCCTTAATGCAAACAACTCAAAACACGTCAGCCTTCAATATAAACCAATATCTATTCTAACCTCAAAAAATGATTTTTCTTAGAATACTAACCAAACAACATTAAACACATCCTCCATCATCCATCTCGATCACACACTCAAGGACCAGCTATACATCCATCATCTCCTTGTCAACATACTCTTCTCAAACTTCTATTAATTACATTCTCTTTATTCTAGGTAACAACAATCACAATAAGCCCATTAGAAATATAGCACTGGTTTGTATTAATTCATTGGAAATCATATGCTGAACCATATGACAAATTCCAATGATTTACTTCATGCTAAAAAACAGCTTCAGTTCATTTTAGTATTTTATATTAAAGAGAATAAAATTTGTTTTCTTCAAGCTTTTAGATCCTTACATATCTTACTATTTTCTTAGAACTTTTTAAATAAGTAAGATGGTCATTGTTTTGCACATTTTGGCTTTATACAACTGAATATATAACTGCAGTTTTGCAAAGCAAGTTTTAAAATGCTACGAAATGTGAGGGCAACAGTTGGCTTTATCTTTCATTTTTAATTATTCACTTCTTTTGAACAATGCAATGTCCCTTAGTCTAAACTAAGGTTATATGGTCATGCCATTTTCAAATCATTTCATTTTTCCACCAAACGTATAAGACAATATTTCTTCCAATTATAGGCATTCATTAACTAATTTATCACACCGCAATATAGAAATATCACATTTGACAATATAGTTAGTCCTCAATTTACAACTATTCATTTACTGATCAAAGTTACAACGGCACTTGAAAGTGACATGAGCTTTTTCACTTAGGACTGTTGCAGCATCCCTTTAGTCATGTGATTAAAATTTAAATGATTGGCAGCTGACAGGTATTCATGACATCTGCAATGTGTCAGGGTCATGTGTTCACCTTTTGACAAGCAAAGACAACAGGGAAGCCAGATGGACTTAATTACCGTTACTAACTTAACAACTGCAGTGTTTCACTTAACAACTGTGGCAAGAAAGGTTGCAAATTGGGTCAAAACTCACTTAACAAATGTCTCACTTAACAATGGAAATTTTGGGTGCAATTGTAGTCATAAGTTGAGGAGTACCTGTATGGGGAAAAATAGTCTAACATACAGAAGTATCACACAAATACACATGTAAAGAACTCATGAAATCATACATTTGGAGGGGGGAGAATGATGTATATATGTATATTAACTCATTTTTGGATCTATTTTTTTCTTTATTCCAATCAGCCTTTCTTCAGTCACAATCCAGTTATTTCTGACCATTAAAGACTACTACATCTATCCTCCAATTTGGTGTCATAATAAACAGGTGTCTCAACACAGGGCAGTAGTGGTTGTTGTGTTGGATGTGGAACATGTAGAAAAACACCCTCAACAGTGTGAAACTTTCTGTTCATTTTTTTTCTTGAAAAAGTGCACTCTACAAACAACTTAAATACGGGGCTAGCCAATCTGACAAATTTAAAGGCACAGATGTATTTCCTCTGTCCCTGATAAGCCTAAATGATTTTATCACCCTGAAAACAGGGTTTTAAGTCAAATCTTTCTGCCCCCAAAGCAAAGATCTGAATTCAGTGAAACACTGAACTGACAACACAATTTATACAAGCCCTCGCAAAACCTGAGGATTCTCTTATCTGGTGTCCTAAAAACCAAGTGGAGACTGAGGAATATCAATTAAAGGAACTGGACTAATTCATGGACTTCCAAGGATACTTGGAAAAAAGTCACTTGATTCCTAGGTCCTTGATTTAGAATTTAGAATTAACTGAATAGATGAATGAGACACCAGCAGTAATCTTACAAGTCTAGAAGGCAATTTTGGAACCTGATAAGTTTTTCATGTATTTCCTACTAATCTGTACACATTTACGAAAAACATAAAGACTATTTCTCCACAATCTTCCTGAAAAAATATTTACAAAACTTATGCTCCACTAATATGTACCTGTTAAAGGCTTAAGATTATGTAAAGTACCCCTGATTTAGCCATAAAATATACGGCTGGTTTTTCTGATTTTGACTATTTAGCAGCAAACTATGGTTGATATTAAAGGTATTGTTAAAGTCACAAATTTTCTTTGCATGTGCAGACTCTGTATTTTATCAAACTAAAAAATACGACTGTTGACTAGAATATTCTAAAAGCAAACCTGACGAGTCCGTTGCACTCAAGTAATCAATGAGAATATAGAAACAAGAAAATAAGTGATGTTCCTTTTAGCAAGACACTGATAGCATGAAGAAAGGCATCCTTGCTATCACTTCCCTAATTTAGAAAAACAATTCTGCAGAGGTTATTTTGTTAAGCTATGTATTCCCATGTTAAAATAAGATGTCCAGTAGTGGCTAAATTGTAAGACTATTTTCTGCTTATTCATATTCCATTAAAAAAGCTTGTGTTGTTTATAGAAATGTATTTAAGAAAAGCATGTTTTATTAAAAACTTCAAAATTATTTATATATTGAAAAGTGATTTTTAAATGGGAAAAAGACATTCTTTGGAGAGAGAAAAATCACTGAGTAGTGAAATTCAGATTTGAGTTTGATTTTCTAATTTCAAGAAGTATAGATATGTCCCAGTTTCTGAAAACTACCGCTTCTGGAAAGGTTGACTTATAGTTCAGGTCCTGTATGCATATTTGACATTTCACTCAGTTCAGTGTGATGTATTAGGTAAATGGCTAAGATAATTTCCATAAAGTCAAGTAAGTGTCAAGCATCTGAATATAAGCATTTTACTTTCAATAAAGTCAAAAATACTTTTATCCAGCCACTTTAGTGATGATGAGTTAATAAAGTTCTGAATCTTTTCTTCTTTTAAGAAAGGAAAGATCAAACTGCAACTTCACAGAAGTTTACGTTTTTAAACAGTCTAATTCTGGAACAGACTGAGTATTAAGATATCATTCAATACAGACTATTTCAAGCATTTACTTCTTGTGTTTCGTGCAGACTTAAAGAGTAAATGCCCTTTGTCAACATGCCTTTAGTGTGACAACTTCTGTTCCAGCCTCCAGGATCTATTTCATGCTTCTATAGCAGGGGTCTTCAAACTTGACAGCTTTAAGACTTGAGGACTTCAACTCCCAGAATTCCTCTCCAGTCATGTTAGCTCAGGGATTCTGGGAGTTGAAGTCCACAAGTCTTAAACTTCCCAAGTTTGAAGACTCTTGTTCTATAGCATGATAAATAGCACCTACATATCAATTCAGTCTGACATCAGTATAAATCAAGATAAGAATTTGGAACTTCTGCTTAAGTTAAAGAGTGCACACGGCTACAAAAAAGATGGAACTAGAACATCGCAAAAAAAAGGGACATCTGAGTAGCCAGTGAACCATCAAGATATCATACTATTTCTACTGCCAATATCAAAGTTACACAACCATTTTCCCCAAAAAACTTTTCTTCCTCCACTTCCTGCTTACTTCTGCTGTTATTCAACTTTCCTCAATCCTCATGTTTTTTCCCCCCTTAAGAGTGCATGATAAAAAATGACAGAAGTTTAAAATCACACTGTGCATCTACTTCAAATCCTGGATGAGGGACCTGTTTTTGCCCTTTCAATATTGCACTGATCCTCTATTTGGATACTATACTGAGAATGCAAATATTGGATAAAATATAACAATAATTAAGAAATATATAATGAACAAATTACTCAAGATGATCTAAACTTAAATATTACTATGGCTATAGTAATGCTAGTAAATGCTAATAAAAATGAAATAATTATTTACCAGTTTCCGTTCCATTTTTTGATAAATGACAAAAAGCAGTAACAATTTTGTTTATAAATGGAGAGAAGCAATAAGCATAACTTTAAATTAAAATAAGCTATTCTAATATTCACAAGTAGTTCTAAAAAGCACAATTCTATAATGCCATCGTCAAAATGTTCAGTGTTGCTTCTGAAAGGAAGACTTTGGAACCAGTTCATTGGAACAAATGTAGTTGCTACCGCAGTATAAATGCATGTGCAGTTGTTCATTTGTTTCAGCTTCTATCAATGGGACACAAATCTGTTAAAAAAATTAAAGAACCTATTTTTTCAGAAAGGTAGATTCCAGTAGGGGCCTAAATAGCTAAAGCACCATTGTTCAAATATGGCAACTTTAAGAAGTGTGAATTTCAATTCCCAGAATTCCCCAGTCAGTGCTGACTAGGGAATTCTGGGAGTTAAAATCCATGCACGTTAAAATTGTCAATTTTCTAAAACACTGCTCTTGAAAGTCAAAGAATCATAAAACTAATTCAGTGAACCCAAGGAATACCTAGACTGGTTTTTCTCTGACCTCTGTCCCTTGCTGAATAAATGGATTCAGAAAAATAGAACCATTTCAAATTTGTAAAAAAAAACTGTGGTTTATTACCACATCATTACAAGTCTAATTTATATTACTTGGGTATTAAAATAAATGTACTTAAAAAGGAATAAGCTTTAAACTTAACTCACTAAAATGTAGAAATTAAGAAAAAAAATCAAGATTATTTTTTCAGGCATTATATAAATCCGCAATAACGAATTCAGAAGTGCTCATTATTATTAAAGTTGCAGTATACAGCAGAAAAAAAGGTTTGTTTGGGTTTTGTCAAAATATCAACCTGCATTTTGAATTGTTCTTGTTGAAAACCAAGGCAAGAACCAGTAAACGATCAGAATCCACTCTTCTCTAAGAGTGCAAACTTTGGCTTAATATTCAATTAGACCCCAGAATATTTAAAAATTGAGATCTAGATTATTTTGAAAGTACTATATAGTTTTTTTAAAAAAATATCAGGCTTATGATCAAAATAATTTTAGAATTAGCAGATATTTTGATGGGGAAAGCTACAGCCCTTGTGACCAGGATTTCAATGTATTTCTTTGTGCATTGGCTTGGCACTGGCTTTGCATTATCCAATCCCTAAAAATATACTTAATATTTACAAGGGCAGATTATAGATTACATGTGAGAAACAGTGAAACTGACTAAATTAAGAAGGTGCTTGATAGTGCCCTTTATTTATCCTTCTCCCTGTATTTGAACCTAGATATTACTTCCATATACCATAAAATCAGCTACAATTTCCCTTACATAAAGCTTCTAGAAATGTGACACATACATACATATTTAAAATAAAAAATGATAATCTGGTTTAGCCCAAAAAACTACCTATCCAACTATATTTATGTAATTTTTTTAATACTATTGGGGCAGTTTCATAGGACAAATCAAGGCTCACATTTATAATGCATAAAATGCAAATTGATCAGCAAATTGATTTATTGTCTGATAACTGTTCTGATCATAAACACTTTAAGAAACCAGTCCTTACATGTGCCAATTCAATACTACTGTTGTTTAAAAAAATGTAGCTATGAAAGAGAACAGTATGGAAAGCTATTCTTCTTATTAAAATAGGGGCAATTGATATTTACATAACTTTTTTTTCCTTAAGAATTTGCAGAATTTAAGAAATTTTTTCTTAAAAATTTCATTTTAGTCTCAAAATGAACTCAGTGACTTTTCTGGCCCAAAAAACTGCAGTAAGCACTAAGAAATGCAATTAATAGAAAGTTAATAAAAATATTTTTTAAAAAACCTGCAGATGCAGCAAAAGGACTGGCTGAAGAAAGAGATATACCACTAATGCCAAATGTGGCTGGAAATGGTTAACCCTTTTAGGGAATCTGTAAAAAAAATATTTTCAAAATCTTTTGATCCTCTTTGGATCAATTCTGTACACATAACTCCCCAGTGCTGAGATAATCAAGAACCAATTTGCAATATTACAAACCAATTTGCTTCTGTACAGCAAGAAATACTGATCCCTTCTTGGGCAAAAATTTGACTCTGGGTACCTGAATCTCCTGTATTTGAAAAGTCTTGATGGCTCAGTGCAGGATTTTTGGGAGCTGCACTTTTAGCTTTCCCAAGAGATGATGGCATCTTTGAAACAAAACTGTATAGTACAAATTTTAAATAATCATAAATTATTTTAATAAATAGATGTTCTTAAAATGACAATTTATACTGCATCTTTAAATAATGCACTTGATTTTCCTGCATTTTGGTTTAAAATGGTTAAAGTGCATTAATTCAAAAATAATGAACCACTTCGTCATCATTATTGTTTTTTTTTAAATCATAAACATTAATATATGTTGCTAAATCACTAATATTAGTACTGCAATCTAGCAGATTACTTGATGATTTTGCTCTATTTAATACTGTCCAGCAGAAGAAAATAATACTATTTTAAAATCAAGCAGCTTTGGAAGTCTCTTAAATTGCTGCTCACTTTATAACAAAACATAAATTTGAGGAAACACGTGAGATGTAAAACCTCATGGAAAGGAGCTTTGGGCAAAACTACACCATTTTCAAATGCACTGTGGTGTAGAAACCTGTTTTCTCCTAATGAATTTATTATTATTGATCTTATAGAGACCTGTTAGGTTTCCTCTTCATCTCCAGGCCTCTTCTTCCATGCTATTTCACTGTAGAAGCATGGAGAGTAGCAGTGATGATGCACTGTTAAAGATCAACTTGAAAGGCATCAATCACACAAGGCATGGAAATCAATCCCTCAAGTTATTTTTATAATGTAATGTATGTAACACACCACAAAAAAAGAAAAGAGGCAAGAATCAAGTGATAATTATGTAATTTTCAGAAAGCTAAAACATCTCAAAATATACTTAATTTTTAATTGTTCAGAAAAAAATGAGTTGGACCTTATTAAAAATCTTCCAATTCTTTCATCTTCTAGTGGTAGAATGTAAGACCGTGGCTGGAAATAATCAGATTATTTAACATTTTCTCCCTAAAAACCCCCAGTCTTTTCTTCATTTTCCATATAAAATATTGGGCTTCAAAATGGTGATAAATCTGTTGTCTGATTTCCATATTGTTTAAATAAAGGTGATAAATCTGTTGTCTGATTTCCATATTGTTTAAATAAAGGCCTTCTGGTGTTGTTGCTGTGTTGTTTACCAATTACAAAGTTCACTGAAAGCCTAGCAAATGAAAATGCATCAAAATATAAATACATTTGGTACCCAAAGCCTTTGTATCCCAGTGGTTTTAATCTTTATGCTTTCCCACCAAATCTCATTTTTTAAAAAAAGCATCTGAAGTCATAAAAAAAAAGGCAAAAGAGGATACATGGGTACATAATTCCTGCTTTGTAACATTCCTAGTCTAATGGTGTTCTTTTCAATCACCTTTTGACAATATCTATAGGTACAAAACTAATCTCCAACTGAGAAGAACAAAATAATTTGTATTGTTGTTCTTTAAAAAAGACTTGTTCAGAAGTCTGGTGTTTACTAAAAAAAATCTCTCCTTTCTTCTCATATATAAACTACGGCGAAGTATGCCATTGGTAACATCCATGGCTTTTGCTCATTTCCATTCTGACTTTGATAACACAGATGCTTCTCTGCCAGGTAAGGATCGGCATTGGCTGGACATGAAATGAAGAGAAACTAATTCTGGGTGGCCTACATTCTTCTCAGTGAAGTACTCAAGGAAGAAAATAAATAATTTTTCACAAACATACAGCGTGCTGGATTGGGCAACTGCCTCCTTACATGCAGTGATTTTCATGTTCTTGCCTGTTCATACATATTGGTGATACAAATGTTGAAAACATGCCAAACCCTTCCCTTCATAACAAAAGATGCCAGACAATGGCCCATGGTGTGGAAGCAAATTTTGTTTGTTGTTTTCAGTGTGGCGTGCATAGTCAGCTTAACTCATCTCTGCCATTTTTATTTTTCTCTTTATGATGGTAATGCTAATTGTCACGATCCATTCAGAAAAGTTCTATTGATTTGAACTGTCCTCTTTCACATAATGGACATGGTGAAGAGTCACACACAGATCCCGCAGAATTGGTTCTGACTGTAGCACAGTGAGAGGAGAAGAATCCCTGCAGGATTTCTCTGATAGATCCTCCTACCAGTCCTCCTTCCAGGACTACAAGAGCAGGGAGTCCTGCAGGGCCTGAGATAAAGAGTAGCACAGCAAGACCAATGCCCTGGTGAAAGCAGGGTATGTGCAACCCAATGCAACTCTGTCACAGCTGAAAGTAGAACCCGAGAAGAGGAGAAGAAGCATATGTTTGAGAAAGGCATTCCCCCCCTTAGAAAGCTAGACTAGCCAAGCCAAGCCATAACAGGCCATAAACCAACAAAAATAGAAGCAGGTTGCATTACAGGTCTTCTTCTTCTCATCTTTGGATTTGGATGAAACTTGATTAATTCTTAGTTGATATCTGAAACTCTGAATAACTGAGTTATCTGGCAAGTACTCTCAAAATAATCGCAGTACATATTATTCAGAAGGCCACAAAAGGAAAATATTAAAGTTGAAACTAGTGTGCAGAAGAGATTGTGTGCAAGTCATCGTTTTAGTGTGTTTAGAAACATTAGGGAACCACATAAAAGTGGATTACACTTCAAAGTCCACTTATAACTTTTTTAAAAATACCCCTTCCCATTTCTGACCCAGCTGACAAGTAAGGAATACGAGAAAAGAAAAAACTGAGGTGGATAGTACTGGAGGAAGCAAAACAATAAGTGATTCAAATTCAATACCAGAAATGGAAGAAAAAAACCCATTTCAGATCTTCAATCTAGAGACCAGAATGCAATAGTTGAGTGATGGTTTCTTGAAAATTTTATCCACTTGCTCTTTTCCCCACACATCTTGGGTGAAGGGGGGATCAACCAAATACCATTTATGGCCACATCACATGGGAGAAATGTTTAAGCAGAGTTTTTTATAAAACACATTTGGATTTGGCATCAAACTCCCAATCAATTCCAAGTAAACCCATAATTCCAAACTAGAATGTGAAAGGCACACATTTGTTTCTGAGTATTAAAATCAGGAGATAGGATAATGTACCCTGATGCACATCTTTATGGGGAGGAAAAAGAAAATAAAAGGGCATTAATTCCAGCTGTATTTTCTTGATACTTGCAGAATGGGAGTATTTTTTCAAAACATCCTAAAAGATGGCAGACTTTCTGGGCCACAAGCAAAACTGAACTGTCCTGTGTATGTACAATAGTGTAAAGGAAATAGATCTTTCTATCTTTTTCCTTCTTCCAAATGTACACCATAGGGTAATATAAATTAGTGAATTTAAATACATTGCAATACTATTTCTTTTTTTCCAAATAATTTGAGGGCACCCAGCCTTTAAATGGTTTCCCACTGTCCATGATCTGGCAGTACCACCAGCCATTTGGGTTTTTTTCCAATACCTCCATGCAGACACCTTCTTGAAACCCAGCAGTTTCTTCATCTCCCTCATAATCTGCAATGGAGATATAAATATCCTTAAGGTTATTATGAATGAACTGGGATTTTTCAATGGGCTTGGGCCTGACAGTGGATACTGGAATTCCATTGCGATCAGTTGGTATGTAGGAGGCATTATCTGACCCTTCAGAGCCCAATCGACCATCATGTTTTACTTTAGACTCATTCATTTGGGATTGGGCAGCACTGAAAGATGAATTACGACGTACGGCCCTCAAATGATCTGTAGCAGAAAGAGACTCATTCCTACGAAGGGAACAAGGCAGATTATTATCCTTGGGTGGTGGAGAAACAAACACTGACTGTGGTCTCACTGCTAGCTGTCTAACTCCATTTCGCAATTTAACAGGTCCGGAGGTTTTGGAGAAGCCACCAGGTGGCTTATTAGGAATAGGGGGTGTTCTTTTGTTCTGATTGATAGTATTCAATGCCTGGACCTTCTTCTCTATTTTCTCCAAGCTATTGGATTTGCTTTCATTTCTTCTGTTTCTTGCCTGTGATATGTTGGATGTAATATCTCCTCCACTGGAGGTGTTTTCTTGTTGCTGGTTATCAAAAGGCATCAGATAATGAGAAGGAGCCCACCCTTCTATTTCTCCATATTTCAAATACCACCATCCACTTGACTGCTTTTCCAATACTTCCACTTCTATTCCAGCAGGGAAACTGATTTCAGAATCTTGAACTTTTTGATAAGAATCAGTGGTTATATACAGACATTTTGAGGGATTGCTTTCATTCTCTGTTTTGGCTAGCTGGCTGGCGTAAAATAAGGTATGGGAAGGAGATGTAATGAATTCTGCAGAATTTCTTCTGAAAGACTCCTCTGAGTTTCCAGACATTGTCTGAGGTGGACTTTCAGACTCCTCACTTCTTGAACCTTTAAGTCCACCTCTGAGTTGCCTAGTTGGTCTCAGATGATGACGTAAAGTACTGATGTTCATCATTTCTTGACTCTGAGAATCTCCTTTGTTCAGAAATGGTTTTGGCCTCACCATTGGTTTTGCTCTGCTAGACATGAGCTCTCCAGTATCCCTTTTTGTGCTTGATTTGGGTATACTACTTAGGCCAGCATCGGAGGCTGATCTTGGTTTTGCCTCCTCGTTGTGACTGTAATGAGACTTCCCAAAATTTGTTTGAATACTTTTCGGTTTCAGAAGGGAGGATTTAGGAGAAAGTGAACGTGGAGAATTTCTTTGGATCAAAGATAGTGAGGAAGTTCGAGAATCAGAATCTCCACTAGATTCCTTGCTTGACAATGCATCTTCTATGTAAGATCTAAAGCCTTCATTTTCATAGATTGTTTCTTCTTCATGAGTCACATCATCAGAAGACTCTCCAACTCGAAATTTTGCTCTTTGGAGAGATGATCCAGGGGAATGTTTTGGAAGGTGGAAAGAGCTTCTCTCTGAGTTACCATCTTCTCCTTGGCTCAGTTCAGATTCTGAGTCATGACCAAAGGCAGGCACATCATACTCTGGTTCCTCATATCTCTGCTTGTATGGGGAATCTTGGCCATCTCCTGAAGCTGTGGTACTAGCAGCTGTTATTTCTTCAGAATCCTTTACTTTATTAGGAGGAGCAGGGGGAGGAACTTTGGGCCTGGTCAGAGTACTTGTTCGCCTATTTAAATTGGGTTTCTTCCTTTTATCAATATATGATGCTGGAGCCCAGCCTTCTTTTTCTCCAATCTGGACATACCACCAGCCCCCAGAATTCTTGTCAATAACCTAGAGAAGGATTAAATCATAAATTAATTATGGATGCAAACACTATTACATTTTTTAATCCAAGCTTCTCTTTGATTTTTGCTCACTATATGACAACTATCCATCATTGACTCATTTCCTATTTTAATCTTACCTCTGCCTTTTGTCCTCCATGAAAGCTTATTCCATCAGCTATACAAGACTGGAATTCTGCAATAGTATAATATTCAACTTCCACTGATGGTGGCTCAGGAGGCTTAGGTAGTTGAAAGCCCTGTGGCAATAAATAGTGGCATAGAGATTAATTAAACATATCAAAGAACAAGGGAAGAGGACATATAAAATCAAATTATTAGAAATCTACTTGCAAGAGACAAATGGATATAAATTGTGGCTGCTGAAGCTCCCTAAGCAAGAAAATCAAAGTGGTATCAGTAATGGCATATGCAACCAAAACCAGAATTGGACCACTCACTGTGGTCTGATTCACCCTGGCTGATTCACCCTGGCTGCTCTCTGCAGCCAACTCACTGTGGGACAACTTGCCATGGGACAATTTAATGTGGGATAACTCAAAGGACAAGTAGAATTGCAGCTCACCCTAGTCTTTGGAACCTCTAACCTGAGAAGGTTCAAACCTAAAGCTAGACAAGGCACACTGCAAATTAACTTGTCTCACTCTTCAGTTATTCTGTGTTGAATTGTCTCGTGGCAAGATGTCCTGTGACGAGTTGGTCAGGATGTCTTAGACCCATCTAAAAGTCCTACTGGTCAAAATTAGAAATATTGGTAGTTGTATACAAAACACTGAAAAACACTGTATTGAGAAAGGCTCTCTTAAATTCTCTTAACTCTGATGTGTACTAAATTGCCATACTTTTGAATAAAGAATACACAGTAGAATCTCCACAAAATTTATGGCTATGAAGCTGGAGCTTCACTTTAGCACTTCGGCTGAAAGATTCAGAATAAGTTTGACTAATACTCTATAATACTCTTATGTTCTCGTACACCTCATATAAAAACATTAGCAATACCTTAGTGATAAAACTTTATAGAGTTCTAACTAACAACCATTATGGATGAATTCAGTCATCCAGATCGTAATACCTTTTCTTATGATTTAAAAAAACCTTTACCTATTGTTTCCCTAATTACTCAGTGGAGAAACCAAGGGCTGGTTTCCAGTATTTAATCTCTAAATATTAGGCAACGTGTAATACTAAATATTTAGTGATTTAAATATAAAAACAAAATCACTACTCACCAAACTAGATTCTCTTCTTGGAGGAGGTTTCATACGCAGATTTGGAGAACCTTCACAAAAAAGGATCATTTCCAAATTATTGTCAGTAAAATTGTAAGTAAGAGTAAGAGTAAAAAGTGATTTACTAAGATGTTTATTAACTCTAAGTTCAGAGGGTTTTTTTTTCCAATCAAAAATATTCTAATAGCCACAGTATTTAAAAAACCTGAGCAGATAAAAAGAATCTGCTCTACAGGACATTCCAGAACAGACCATAATAATATATTGCTTTTACTGTTTTACTTGGACTTCTAGACCTGAAAAAACAGCTTTTTCAACAATTCTAATATTCTTACATGTTCCAGTAGTTACAAGCAATCCTCATATTTAAGCTTGAATCAGCATGTCAGTATTATTATTTCAAACTTGTAAAGCAAATATGGTTTCACCATTTTAAGTTATCAAACTAATTCTTATATTTTGCATCAAGGGAAATTTCAAAAAATAAATCTGTATGCAACATATTGCTTTAATTTAAGAGGCTTATTATCAGAGAAGAATAATCATGACCAGGTTCTCTAACAAGAAGGGAATCACTACCAGATACACTACCAGGCAGTGAAAGAACCTTTCCATATGCTACTGGGGACGACAAAGATGGGTACAAAAATGTATAAAAATGCAAGTAGTCTTCAATTTACGACCACAATTGAATCAAAATTGCAGTTGTTAAGCAATGCCATTAAGAGAGTTATCATGTAATCAGGCTAAATTTTATGATCATTTTTACCATTGCTGTGGAAAAATTGCATAGCTTAATACAACTGTTAAGTGAATCTGGCTTTCCTAGTTGCTTATTGGAAGCTGGCAGAGAAGACTGTTAGTCATAATAACATGTCCGCAAGACACTGCAACCATCAAAATTGCAAGCTGGTTGCCAAATGCCTGTATTGTGATCATCTGACCATGGGGCAGTGCTATAGTTTTAACTTTGAGGATGGGTCACAACCCATTTCTCCTGAGGCAGTCATAACTTTGAACCATCATTAAATGATCGTAAGTTGAGGACTTTCTGTACCTCAGGATTCAGATCTGTGGACAAATGTACAGCCTGTTCTGAAAAGGCAAAACACTATATCCAAAATCAAATGAATAATGCCTTGTATCTATCTGGACTGAAGTTTGATTTAGTAGTCTCCATTCCATACATATAAAAAGAAGAATGTTTATTAATATAGTGATTACACCATACTTTATAGTTGTGCGTGATCTTATGAGCTCCATGCGGCTGTAGAATAATGTCTCCGGTCAAAATTTAACTTGTGTACTATCAAATACTGTAAAGTAATGGGTCACTAGTCTCCAAATATCATTTTCCAGAATATGGTTATCAAAACAGAAGCAGAATGACTCAAATGCAGTGATTGCAGCTAACCTACCAGAAGAAATATGATTAATTGCCAAAATCTGCTAATAGTTTTTAATAAATTAAAATACTGGTATACTACTTCTCCTTGGACAAGCAATTGAAAACCATAAACTAGACTGAAATGGCTAAAATAATTTCAATTATTTACTTATTAATTATATTTATATAGCCATTTATGTCACCCACAGCAACTCTGGGCAGCACACAATAGATAAAAAGAAAATTAAAATAGCAAATATAAATATAAAATACCATAATAATAATAATAAATATCCTAAAAATGAAAAAAATGTACAGTCCTTTCAACATACAAATAATTCCAAGACTACTAATATAGATTTCAGTTCTGTTTCAAGTTGTTTCCAATACTGTAGCTTTTTTTGGGATTAGGATTGGGTGGAGATAAAATCATATGGATTGTTTCTGTTTTCAGTGTGTGTGTGTACGCATGCGCATGTACCCACACACTTACATATGTGCAGATTATTCCTCACTGTGGAAAGATGTGCAAAAATCAATAGTCCTGGCAGATGAAAAAGTTGCAGCTTTTTTACTATAGACTTATAGATTACTATTTTTAGAAAAGTTTTATATGGAATGGTGTTACCTATTACGTCCATTGTGTCCATTTATTCAAGGATTAGATTCATGGATTGACTATATGATAAATCTACGTGCTTTGTGCTTATATATACAGCTTACATAGAAACAGGCTAGGAAACTGGATATTAAGAAGCAGTATACTGGCTGATCAGAAGGGGGTATTATGAGCCTTTTCAAGAAACAATAATTACTCTTATATACCCAAACCCTGCAGTCTATCTTGGAGGTATTAGATGTAGAATGAATGCTGAAGTAGACTGTAGGATGGCAACCTACAGTCCACAGTCTAGGCAGTTTCTTAGCAATATATCACTTTAGCCTGAAATAACTAATATTTGTGTGTGTGTGTATTTGTGTATGTTTTTTTTGTTTGTGCATGGGTAGGTGTATGTGTAGAAGAGAGAGAGCAAAAGCATGCTATATATATATATATAGAGGGAGAGAGAGAAAGAGAGAGAAAGCAAACGCGTGAATAGCTAGCAATTTTAAAGCTACTCTCAAATTCAAATGTACACAGTTCTAGGGACAAAAAAAACAATGGGCGAAAACTAATGGCTGTTTAAGCATAGAATGAACAACTAATGGCTATTTAATTCATGTAGCAGCATAGGAAAAACAGTTTAGGAAGGTAATCAATAGTTCTATCACATACTATTGCCAGTCACAGCGTGTAGCTTATTACTGTCTATCTGAATGTTAAGAACTCAAGAATTTGAATTCTAGAATTCTTTCCTTGTCACTACAGAATGTTCCAAGAATGATAAAAGAGAACATTATTGAAGAGCTGTAGGATTAAAGCTACAATCTTGCACTAATTTACCACAGAATTAAACAGGCCTTCTTCCAAGTAATTGCACATTCATATGCAGAACCATATGCACATCTGAGCTTCATATAAACTTGGGATGCAGATCCCCATATAAGGTATATGTAATCTTACATATGCCAAAAAAATAATTGCATGCAAAGGACCAGTATTGCCCAAACTAACCCATTTTTGTGTAAGTGTTTATAAGATTTTAAACTCGTGAAGAAATGAAATAAAAAGAACTAAATTAAATTTGAAAAAATTTAGCAGCTGAGAAATATCAGAATGGACAGATGTGTTCAAGAGGCAGCAGAATGTTTAAATCGTAAGCCCTCTAAAATCTTCCAAACCACTGTCTTCTCAATTTACAGTCCCATTTCATCTGTGTATCTAAGTCATAAGCTTTGGGAGTGGGAAAGTTGGAAGATCATTGTGGTCTTACTTATCTGAGCTCTTTGTGGGGCAATCCGTGCTATGGCAGGAGATCCCTGCACCTGCTTTGAAATCTGCTTGTCTTGGGTCATCATGAAATTGCCGTTGGAGTCATTGCATAAGATGGGCAAGCTTATTTCTTTCTTGGCAACATGCGATTCCGTCGTTTCAATTTCTGACTGAGTTTCCTTGTCACTGGAAGATTTCTTGTTCAGCAAATTGCTGATCTCCATGATGTTTCCTATAATCTCCACTGGTCCTGTAAGATTCTTTTTCCGAGAGGGAAGCTCATCTTTTGCTTTCTTCAGATATGATGCTGGGGCCCAGCCTTCTTTGTCTAAATATCTGAAAATACCAAAAATGATTGCAGTTTAGCTGCTTACACCATTATTACATAATGTGGTGCAGAAACTGAATTAGCATTATGGATAGTCCTCAACTTACAAGAGTTTGTTTAGTGACAACTTGAAGCTACAATGGTACTGAAAAAATTGAGTTATGACTGCACAATTTCAACCATTCACAAATACAACCATTGCAGTATCCCCATGGTCATGTAATCAAAATTCAGATGCTTGGCAACAGATTCATATTTATGACAGTTGCTATATCCCAGGGTCATGGGATCACCTTTTACAACTTTCTGACCATGAAAATCAATGGGGAAGCTGGATTCACTTAACAACTGTGCTGTGAACTTAACAACTGTGGCAAAAAAGGTTATAAAATGAAGCAAAACATACGTTAAAATGTCTTAATTAGCAACAGAAATTCTGGGCTTAATTATGGTCATAAATCGAGGACTACCTGCATAAATGTGTTTGAAAAGATGCTTAAAATGCTTAAAAATAGCAAAACTATTAAATAATCTAATTGTACAATCTTGACTTATGACCACAATTGCACCCAACATGTGTTGTTAAGTGAAATATTTGTTAAGTGAGTTTTGCCCCATTTTACGACTTTTCCTGCCACAGTTGTTAAGTGAATCACTGCAATTTATAAGTTAGTAACCTAGTTGTTAAGGGAATCTGTCTTCTCCATTGACTTTGCTTCTCAGAAGGTCACAAAAGAAGATCACATGATTCTGCGACACAGCAAAGGTCATAAACATGAACCAGTTGCCAAGCATCTGAATTTTGATCAAATAATCATGGGGATGCTGTAAAGGTCGTAACTATGAAAAATGGTCATGTCACATTTTTCAGTGCTGTTGTAACTTTGAACGGTCACTAAGCAAACTGTTGTAAGATTAAGACTTCCTGTATCAGAGCAGAGAAGCAGTTCTTTAGAATCACTGCTTACTCGAAACAAAATATTAGTAATTTAAATTAATTCTTAAGTAAACCTTCAAGAATCCCACTTTGAAACAGGGAGGAAAAACATATATTAGTTATTATTTCTTCCATTTTAAATCAATATAAAAGAAGGATTTATTTTGAATCAAAGCTAACTAGACAGTTCAGCCCCAGAAATATTTAATTTAGAAGCTAATCTCAGAGTTTCACATTTATTAAACCCAGAAACTTTAAAAAAGAACCTATTTCAGAAATACAGAATAAATTAGTCAGCAATTATTTAAAAGCATATTGAGTTTGTCAGTGCCTCCTGGCCAGCTGAGTAACATTACTCACATTCTGGAAGATAAGAGTCTTGAAGAATCATAACACCAGCTAGCTTCAGAAGATATGATAAAAAGACTCCTTAATTTCACAGCACATAGACCATAGTTAACTGAACATGCTAGACCAAATCCAAAGATGCTAGGGCAGGGATGTCAAACTCGATTTCATTGGGGGCTGCATCAGGGTTGTGTTTGACCTTGGAGGGCCAGGGTGGGTATGGCCAGGGTGGATGTGGACAGCATGATGTCACTTGTGTGGGTTTATGGTGGCCCAAGAGCTCTGCCAGTAAAAACGGGCTCCTGAGCTCCATTTTCAGCTGCGACGGCCTCCTACAACCCTCTGCCAACAAAAATAGAGCTTGGAGGAGGGCACACATGGCCCTCACAAGTTCTGTTTTTGGCTGGGATGACAACCTGCAACCGTCCACCAGTGAAAATGGAGCTTGCGAGAGCCACACACAGCCCTCCTGAGCTCTGTTTTCACTAGCAGAGGCACCGCAGGCCAGTCTTTTGCTATTTCCAGGGTGGCCACATGGGCCAGATCTAAGCACCTCGTGGGCTGGATCCGGCCCCCGGACCTTGAGTTTGACATCTCTGTGCTAGGGAATTCCTAGAAGCTTGGCACTCAGACACATCAGCCATTAGTAACACATAAAGATAAAGAACATTTATACCAGAGGTGGTATTCAGCAGGTCTGACCAGTTATGGAGAACCAGTAGCGGAAATTTTGAGTAGTTCAGAGAACTAGCAAATACCACCTCTGCCTGGAGATTTTACAGTATCCTTCCCCTGCCATGCCATCAAGCCACACCCACAAAACCGGTAGTAAAAAAAAATTGAATCCCACCACTGATTATACACCATTCAAAAGAAATCAAAAGTAAAAGGAAACAAAGAGATCAGACTATCCCCTTGCCAGCAATCAATATTCCAGATAAGCAGGGATTAATATTTATTTATTTATTTATTTATTTAATTACATTTATATGCCGCCCTTCTCCGAAGACTCAGAGCAGCTTACAGTCTATGGAGCACCATGCTAAGTTTTCGGCAATAGCCTTCATTCCATTGTATATGCCTGCTTATTAGTAGGGTTCTTGGCCCCCCCAAATGGCATTTTTACAAAGTCAGGTTATTGCCCCCAACAATCTTGGGTCCTAATACCAGGATTAACACAAACAATAGATAAAATTCTAATCAATGAACTACCAATTCACACTCAAGAAGTAAACAAAAGTCTAATCAAGCAACTACCAAGAGGAAGACAGTATTCCAACTAACATCAACAGGGCAATACTGTATATAAATAGAAAGTAAACTCCACACCCTTCTAGCACAGAAAATGTTACCTAGTCTACGAATGAAATGTCTACAAGAAAACAACCAACCTCAGAGAGCACCAAGGATTCCACAGATAAGAATCAGCAATTCTATAGCTGCCTCTTTACAACCCCAAGGAGAACAAGGAGAAATTTTCCTGTAAAAATTACAGCCCCTGGTGTGAAGCTTATAGGACTAAGGCTGAGAGACAACCAATTTGAGGAAATGCAAAGTGATCATGGGAGACAGCAGGCACTATTTTGTGATTTTATCTGAAAACTCCTCACATTTTCTTGCTCAAATTTGTGAAAGAAAACAATGAAAACAATATGATAGGCTAATGGAAAGTTTCCTCTTACTTCCTGAATTCCAAAAGAAAACAAAACTGCTCTCTTTCATGCAGTGACTATTAACAGAATTAGTTTCATTTTAAACATATCTTATATTGTCAGTGTATATATACCCAACAAATGAATCAGTCACACAGATTCAGTGAAGCAGTGTGTTTTTCTTTTGAAG
This sequence comes from Bungarus multicinctus, assembly GCA_023653725.1. Taxonomy (NCBI): domain Eukaryota; kingdom Metazoa; phylum Chordata; class Lepidosauria; order Squamata; family Elapidae; genus Bungarus; species Bungarus multicinctus. Next base: position 51,865,754 of record CM042844.1, read on the forward strand.
TTTTCAAGAATCTCCTGGCCAAACCTATGGTCTCAAGCCACTGTCATCCCCATCTTCAAAAAGGGAGACCCCAGCCTAGTTGAAAATTACAGATCAATCTCTTTATGCTGCGTCACCTGTAAAGTCATGGAATCAATTATTAACCAATCCATTATTCTCCACTTAGAGACAAACAATCTACTCTCTAATAAACAATTTGGTTTCAGAAAAAAACTATCCTGTAATCTGCAACTCTTACACTGCAGAAACGTATCGACTACACAACTCGATCAGGGCATAGCAATAGATGCAATCTACATAGACTTCTGTAAAGCCTTTGATTCAGTGGTACATTACAAACTACTCGTAAAACTAAAATCTTATGGTATCTCTGGACACCTGCTTAACTGGATACAAGCATTCCTGTCAAACAGACAACAAATGCTCAAAATTGGAAGTGTCCTATCAACAGTGGTGTCCCCCCAGAGCAGTGTTCTAGGACCAACTCTCTTCATACTCTACATAAATGACCTCTGTGATCATATTAAGAGAAACTGTGTTCTCTTCACTGATGATGTAAAGCTATTCAACACCACAGACAATACTGCTACCCTTCAAAAAGACCTCGACTATGTAACAAATGGCAACTTCAAATCTCAACAAATAAATGCTCTGTCTTACATATTGGCAAAAAAAATAAGAAAATAAAATACAAGCTGAATAGTCAAGACCTTTTTGATGATCCAAACTCTGTCAAGGACCTTGGAGTTCTCATCTCTAATGATCTAAGTGCTAGAGCCCACTGTAACTACATAGCCAAGAAGGCATTAAGAGTTGTTAACCTTATCCTACATAGCTTTTTCTCTGGTAATATCACACTACTAACGAGAGCTTACAAACATTTGCTAGACCAATACTTGAATACAGCTCATCAATCTGGAACCCACATTACGTATTTGATATTAACACAGTTGAGAAAGTCCAGAAATATTTCACAAGAAGAGTTCTCCTGTCCTCTACTCGTTGCATAATACCTTATGCCACCAGACTTGAAATTCTAGACCTAGAAAACCAAGAACTATGCCGGCTTCAGTCCGATCTAAGTATAGTACCCCTGTTTCTCCAACAATACGGCCTCCACCAATAGGAAGGCCCAGCATGATTTCTAGGCATGAGGTGAAATTAAGCCCCGCCCCCAAAATTTAGGCCTATTTAAACCATGCGTTTCCCTGCCATTTCTCACATCATCCGTTAGAACTACACGAGGTGAAGAGAAATTGGGGGACGGGCGGAGGGGAGAAAACTTGCCTTTAGGAGCGCCCTGCAGGTAGCCTAGGCTAGAATACCCCGATCTACTACTGATAGAAGATCAGCCGATAGAAGCTCCCGAAGGCAGAGTCACCAGCCGCTTCGATCGACTGGTAGAAATGGCCTCGGGGCGAGCGCCCACGCACACTCCCCTCGCCATGAGGCCATTTCTATCAGCCGATCGAAGCGGCTGGTGACTGCCCTTGGAGAGCTTCCATCGCCCGAAAGAAACTGCCTCATGGTTAGGGTACGTGGGCAGCCACGCCTTGCCCCAAAGCGGTTGGTGACTCTGCCTTTGGAAAGCTTCAATCGGCCGATAGAAGTGGCCTCGTGGAGAGGTGAGTGCGCATGGGGTATGGGGGAGGAAATTAAGTCCCCCCCTCCCCGAAAAGACGGCCTAGCCATTTTGTGAGAAACACGGTATATAAAATTACATTGCAATGTCCTACCTGTCAATGAATTCTTCAGCTTCAACCATAACAATACAAGAGCACACAATAGATACAAACTCAAGGTAAACCGCACCAAACTTGATTGCAGGAAATACGACTTCCACAACAGAGTGGTCAATGTCTGGAATACTCTACCTAACTCTGTGGTTTCTTCCCCAAACCCCAAAAACTTTAAACTTAGACTGTCTACTATTGACCTCACCCCTTTCCTAAGAGGTCTGTAGTGGGCGTGCATAAGCGCCCCTGTCCTATTGTTTATTTTTTATTTTTCTTATATGTATCCATTTCATGAATCTATAACTATGTTTATACTTATACCTGTTTTCTTATAATTGCTTGACAAATAAATAAATAAAAAATATTCTCATTTTTCAGCTGAAAGATTAAAAATTGATCTGCAAAAAGATAAGCAAGTCGGAATAGGATTTAGTAGTAACCCTAGACCATCATACTCAGGACTAGCACATTTGATAAAGAACTTATGCAGTCGCAATATTCCTAAGAAGCCCAGCTATGCACTATAAAGCATCCTGCTGCTCCTTCCATGTCACCTCAGGAAATGGCTCTGGAAGTGCTCTTCTGATGGCCCTGTAGGCAACAGAATTCTTGTTAGGATCAAAGCACTCTGTGACAAAATCAAATAGGAAGATCCAACCTAGAAACCCAAAACTTCAAGATTCCATATCTTCCTTGTCTGCACAATTAAAAAACCTCCAAGTCTACATGATGGATGGTAGAGCAATATCATGCAGTTACTCCCCCAAAGCAGCCTTCTTGATATCTTTCCAATAAATGACATTGAACACAATCCACCTCCTTTATTAAACTTGTGATCTTATTGGACAAATTAGTCATTAGTTTTCATAGCTAGCTTTTATGGAAAACTTGAAGCATATGTCAATGCAACAATTATTAGCCAATTTTCTGAACAAGTATAGAAAAGAAAAAATGAGAGAAAAGAGGATTTTCTTGTTCTGAAAGTAGAATACCATCAGAAGACTGCAATAAAGTAGAGCAGAAAAAGGGGGATAATTAGGTTTCTATCCCAAAACCCACTGATGTTTTAATGCTCTTTGATGGTAAAACTCAATATTCCAACTATAATACTAAAGGAAAAGGCGAATCAAAATCACCTCTGTTTGAGCATTTTCTTTCCCTTTTAAAACATCTGCTTTCCAGCTCCAGAACACTGGAATTATTCCAGAGGGAAGGAAACCAAGAAGGGAGTGGAAGGGGGAGAAAAGTGAAAATCAGAACAGAATCAGCATTTTGTATTTATATTTAAGGAGGAGAAGGTTAAGAGTTTAAGGTGGAACTTGCTACACCATTATTTGTACTGGTTCCTCCTGTGACACCTAACTCACCATTATAACAAACTTCCTTACAAGTACTGTTTATAGCAATTACCTCTGTAGCTGGCACAAATTTTCCTACTGATCATCAGTTTTCAAAACTACTTACGATGCCACAATGTATGTTCTTTTCTGTGTTGTTTTTATCCCTAGCAACATTTCATATAATCTTTTATGAATCTTTGTAATTATGTTTAATGGATGAAGGAAAGCACAGCAGAGGATTGAAAGGAATACAGAGCCACAGGAGAAGAGAACTAAGAGTGTAGGAATTTCAGTATTTCTGACTCTACCTGATGTAAGAAATGTATAATGAATGTAATGAAATATTCATATCCTTTGTATTTACATTTGAGTATATCTGGCATTTGTTGTTTTGGTACTACTTTTAGAAGGCATCACATTTATAATCTAAATAGAAAACTCCTATCCTTGATTAACCTACAAAATAATTCTAATTAATTCAATTATGACACTAGAAGAAGAAGAGAATAGGAATAATTTAAAGAATCAGTTCTCATTACTGAGCGCTAACAAAATGTGAAGCAAAGCACATTCCTCTCAGCTGTTCACGAAGTTTATTATATTTGGATAGCAATGAAGTCTGAGCTGCTGGTCATATCCATTGCCCTGGGGTAAACCTCTTTAATTGGCTAACATTATGCAAAGGAAAGAGGTTGGATTAAGCAGACCCTATGGAGATCTAACTTCTATATGAATTAATTCTAGATAGGCTTTTCCTATCCTATTATTACAGTCCAAGACACAAAGTATACATCTTCAAGTCCCAAATAATATGAGTGGTTTCAACAAACCTTTCAAGTTTTGACAGCCAGGACCAATAACAGGTTAAGTTAAATCTCAGAAATTATGTGTGAATAAAAAATATTTTTGTTATACTATTAAAGTAACTGAAGTGGACTTTAAGTCATAGCAGAGGCAACAAACTCTGGCAGGGTGTTATTTGGGGAATGGCTTATTTAGACCTTCTCCACCTTCCAACCTCAATTTAGTGATTATATAAACATAACAATCTCTGTTGGAAAAAGTCTGAATGTAAAATTACCAACATGATATCATTTCATCATGGGAGTTTTTAATAAAATAGAATAGCAGCAAAAATATTGGTGTTCTCTTTTTCTTTACAATATCCTCCTTTAATAACAGTTTCCCGTTAAAGCAAGCTCTGCCCTCCACCCCTCAACCACACACACACACACACACACACAAACACACACAGAGGTACCTTGATACTTGATTGCTTTAAAAGTTGTAAAATTTCTTTACTAAAAAAGATGGACTAGAGCAAGCTAGAAATTTAATTCATTTTATACGTACAGGATATGTTGGATTTTCGAGCATTCCAGCTATATTAGTAGCTAAGAGAGCAGGATACAAAATGACATTCTCAAGGTTGGTATAATAAAAAGACAAACATGACTTATTTTTAGACTGCAATGTGAGCAGAGTGGATGAAATTCTGATTATAATATAGAAGTTCCTATAGTGTGGTCACTTTAAGTGAAAATGCTGAATACTTTAAAGCTCTGTTAGGTTTAAGATAAAATAAAATTTGCTAGTTCAAAATCAATCTTTAAAAACAAAAAGGGAATTCAAAAGTAAAATCAGGGAAAGTTGATGACATTGTTTTTCCTCCTGCAAATGCTGTGCACTCTGCTCCTGCACCCTTGGCTTTGGATTAAAGTCCAGAGAATGATTTAAAGAGAGAAGAATGCAGAGCTGACACAAGGCCAACCATTCTCTGCTCACAGTGTTAAGAGTCTACTCCCACTCTATCAGCTTTCCTTTATTGTTGATGGAAAAGTTAGTACTGAAGATGTTAGAGTCACTATGTTTATAGAATATATCGATCTCAGTATGTTTCCATTATTCAAACCATAGGTGTTGTAAGATAGTCAAACTACAAAAGCAAATGACAAACTATGAAACTTATCTATTTTATATACAAAATAAAATGAACAGAAAATAATCCACAGGGTGAAATGGGTCACACTGAAGAAAGTTCTGTAATAAAGGCAATCCTTTATTACAGGTCTACTTAAAGTCAGGTATTCAGGCTTCTTAATCAAATACATTCTTTTTTCCTTTTGAATTATAGTGATTTTACTTAATAGTTGAACTGCAAGGCTGCAATTTTTATCACTCTTTGGGAAAAGACCCAGCTAAATTCTGTAGGATACTTCAAAGAAAAGAAGGAAGCAAAAGTATTAGGATCAGTTTGAAACTTGGATGTTATGGTTAACAATTTTATATTTTTGAGTGTTTTTTATCTTTATTGCATTAACCAGAAAAAAGGAGTGTATTGTGCTGAGCACAGCAAACGCCTACGTGGCATTTAATGTATCTAGAACTATGTCATTAAAAATAAGCCCTGGGTTTCTGCATGGAACTAATCATTTAAAGCTACCAGAAGGAAAGTGTTTGAATTACAGCCAAGATTACCTCTTCTTTGCAAAAATTTAACACATATGCTAGCATATCATGCTGCTCTTTAAAAAACTTCTGTTATAGCTGAATGCAAATTACATACATGTATACACACAAACACAGAGTGCTAAAAGCTTCTCATAGTTTAAAATATTATATTACAAACCTATGGAACACTGCTTTAATTGAAAAAACTAGGAAAATCCATAGAAAATTTTCTTGGAAAACCCACTTAACCACCCATCCTTCTTAAATGCAAGAGCAGCTATACTTGGTTTTAATTTGTAAGACAGAAGTCTTCTATTCTCTCCCTAAGTGGAAGAAATCTACAAACTGTAAATCTTATTTTACATACATTATCCAATCAGTTTAACTGACTTTCATAACATTATTAGCATTTCTATATATTTGAAACATTTTTGGATCCTATCTTTGATAGAAATATATAGGATTTTGTTGGAAGCAAAAGGCTTGCACATGCCAAAATGACATTACCTTATGTACCACCATCCTTCCAGGTTCTTTTGAATGACGTCCACAGTGACTCCCTTGTCGAAACTAATTTCATCCTTCCCCTGGCTGGTATATGACTGAATTGTGACATATTTCTCTTCTAGCAAAGAGAGAGAAGACAACATCAGTTAAGATCAAACAGCTGTTTTCTCTTCTCTCATTGTGATTTCAAATTATTTTGCAGGCAATTAAAATCCTTGAGCATTGCAGAGGTGGAGTCTTGTTTGTGAGATCATACACCTATTAATTATCATACTGTAAGCATGCCTGTGTCAGCACCATCACCACCGCCCAGCTCTTTTCATGCCAACAATTGAGACAGGGTGTCTAGAGAAGGGGCTCCCCTGCATTATACATATGGTATTGACAAAAATCAAATAAGCTGCCAAAGAAGCAAAGCAGCACTGAAGGAACCTTCTCCAGCTGGCTCCAGTTAGCACACACATGATTATAGTAACCCTGCATTACTGGAATCTGTACAGTGAAGCTGGAGCATGACCAAAACTCCTTCAACCCAGAGGAACAGACTGAACTATCCTTTTCACACTCCTACAAACAATATCACGTTTCAGTACAAAGCAGCCACGGTTGGCTTTTATTGATTAGATCATATTCCGCTTTCCAGGTCATCTCTACTCATAAAAGAAGAGCAAGTGTATCTTTTTAGCCTTTTTTAAAAATAAAAATTGCTAATTCATTGTTAACCTCCTGGATTACTCACTGCAGATAAACACTTGCATCATCAGGAAAACTCATCCCACACTTTAACCAGGTTCACAGGAACACTAATCCTTCTAAGCCAGCACTGGGAAGGATTTTACATCGATAATAAGTTGTGGGCCTGAATTTGAACCTGCCATACAGAAGGCATGTACAGTGTCTACCTCTGAGGTATAGTCCTGTTAACCTAGAATCAACATTGTCTGGTATTTCTCACAGGCCCTGATCTTTAATAAAGTAAGACATGATCCTGTGAATCCAGAAACACTCCTTCTGATATTGTTTGTGGATTATCAGGACAATTTCGGTTCATATTTTAATACTTAAAGTGCAAGATCCTTATTTATTATTTGTATACCCTGTTTTCTTCCCAAGGAACTTGAGAATAGCTACATAATATATTTTCCCAATTCTATTGTTCTTATAAGAATTGAGAGAGGAAGAATAAGCTAAGGCTATAGATAACCTGACTGTCTTTACAAATAAGATTTGAAGCAGAATTCTTTCACCTTAACTGGAGATTGGCTTATGCACATGGTTGGTCTGGCAGAAGTGGTTGTCTTTCCCTATTCCATAAACAGCTTTCAAGAGATGCTGCACAAATAGTGGAAGGGACCAGAGATGGTATTCAGCAGGTTCTGACTAGTTCTGGAGAACTGGTAGCGGAAAATTTGAGTAGTTCGGAGAACCAGAAAATACCACCTCTGACTGGAGATTTTATAGTATTCTTCCCCTGCCACGCCCACCAAGCCACGCCCACAGAACTGGTAGTAAAAAAATTTGAATCCCACCACTGGAAGGGACTCTACTGATTATTTTTCTCCTAAGACCTCAAAGAGACACATTTGGAGGTCTCCTTTCTTGACAAAAATTCTATAAGGAAAGTTGGCTAATCAGCTCAAAGTCACCTAGCATGTTTTATGACTAAGTAAGGACTTGAAAATGGGCATCCTTAGAAATCACTATATCTTGCATTTAAGATTATGTTAGGAGAGAAACCAAGTGACCCAAATCTCTTATCAGAAGAAGCCTAAATTGTGAAAATTGTATACTGGTTCGCTGTTGCCTATTTCTAGAATGTGTTCTAAAAGAACTTATAGAAACAAAATATCCCCACATTAATGTAAGTAATGCATCTGGATATGGTTGAAAATTGTCGATAAGGAAAAGTGTAATTGCAGTATACAAAAGAAGGTTTCTTATGTAAAATATTTTTTAAAAAATGAGGGATATTGTTCCAGAGGAAAATAAAGAATTTTAATAGTAGATAATATGATATCAACTGGATTATTTGGAACTGCAGACATTTGCACACAACAAATTAAATAGGAGAATCACCCCAAGGGAAAGGGGTTTGCTATTAGAGCCAATAAAGGCGGATAAAAGCGATCTCATAAAAAAGATCATAAATGGAAGGGATAGGGAAGATTATGAATATCTGGAGTAGATTAGTCTCAGCTGTCTTAAGATTGAAGGATGGTGTGTAGGACATAATTAGATATAGTGTAGTTTGCCAGGAGTCATGAGATTCTGGCCAATTCACATAACATAAGGGTTTATTGTGGATGCTTAATCCACCAATACTACTATAAGGATTTCTCATTTTCAGCCATGGAATTGAAACCGGTTTAACTTCTTTTGTAACTTGCACACCAGCAAATCTAGACTATAGTCAGTAGAATTGGTTGAGCCTAGGTGCTTGGCATAGTTTGAAGAGTCTTGATACTCTTATTGACCAGCTGTGAGGTTTTACATATTGCTAATAAGAGGATAGGAGATAACAGCAATGCGGGCAGATTACTCTTGCTTTACAGACAGTTTTAACATGCTGTTTTCAGCATAGCTTGTGAATCAACTATTTTCTGTTGCTGGTCAAAAACAAGGAAAACTTGAAAGCCTATGTGAACAGAATCAGTGTTAATTCTTTCCTTTTTGACAATGCTGGCAATGCATTTTAATGAACTGACAACCACGACCCATTAGAATAGCCACTTTTGATTTTATATTACAACAAAGAAACTATAGTTACAAGTCAGGGGTGGGATTCTCCCGGTTCGGGAAAAACCCCTTGTTCTGACAATCATCTGGCTCCGAACCAGTTCACTCCAATGAGCATGTGAGTCCACCCACCCGCCCCTACTCTTTCCTGTGCTTATGTCTTTTTGTTAGAGCACAGCTGATTTGCGCAGCAGAGCAGTTTGACATGCCTCAGCTGTTTTCTTCAACCGCAGTTGAAGGTAAGTATTAGCTTTTTAAAATGTGGAGCATGCATGCAGAGTGTGCGTTTGGTGCTCACTTGCTCGCTCACTCACTGAACCGGTTTTTACACCGGTTGAATCACAGCCCTCCTACAAGTAGCAAAATAGATAGCATAGCTCTGCCCTTTCAAAATATGTATTGTAAATCTCTCATAAACCTTATAAACCCTTATAAACACATAGGTCTTTCCCATATTTTATTTATTGAATTTAGAAATCACCCATCTGCCTCACAGAGATGGTATACAAATAAACATAAAATCTATATGTAAATATTGATAAAAATAGTTAAAAACAACAAAAAATAAAATAAAAAGGCAAAGAGGAGTTTCAGGGCACTATCATCTCTAGATATATTTGGTATGATGATTGACCATACTAACCGGAGATGAAGAATAGTTATATTGTAATATAATCCCGAAGATCCCACTATAAGGGAAACCTGATAGATATTTCAAATGCAGCCATGTGTTAAAGATCACTCGTGTACTAGATCATTCCTCACGACACTAGTGCCCATAGTGGAGTGATATCAATCTGATTCTCAGAGGCAAATGAGTTTATGCAACAAATATAATGATCATATAATTTATATATGTTCCACCCCCTTCAAATGAACTACTGGCATCAGGACATTAATATTTCATACAAAGTAAACTGTTTTTCATTATACATCTTTTGGTGGAAAAAGGAAAGAAAAATTAATTCCAAGCCACACTTCATGCACAGCCGATTTTGAAAAGTGTGATATAAAACATAAGCACTGTTGATGAATAATGAGGTGTCAGCTTCTCTGTCAAGTATTCATTTAAATAAAAATAAATATTGTTTCCAACAAAGGATTCAGCAGCATTTTAGAGGAGCTACTACAGCTGTTTTAAAGTTCAGAGTAAACCAGTTAAATATTACAATGTTTTATGTGACTTGTATATAATAACATTTTGCCTGCTTTCTAAGCCTCAGTACTTAAGCATAAGGAATTGTCTGATTTTGTAGAGGATATAGGAGTATGTACATCATCTGTCTATTCTATATTGACAGGGAAAGATTTGAAGAAAAGCTTCTTTGCTATTCAGCTAAATGGGATACAGTCAGGGATGGTATCCGACCGGTATAACTACCGGTTCTGTCGCTCTGTGTCACACACGCATGCATGCGTGAGTCGCCGAGTACAATTTATGACCTGCTGAGCTGCCCAGACAGCTGAGCAGCGCTGCGTACAAGTGCGCAGCGGTTGGAAAAGCCCTTTTTTTCCTGCTTTTTCAACTGCAGCTATGTCGCGCAAAGCAGCTGCGGTTGAAAAAGCAGGAAATAAAGGTCAGGTAAGAACCTGGGTGGGCGGGTGGACCAAAACAGCAACAGACATAGAACCAGTTCTATGTCTGCTGCTCTTCAGAACTACTGCTTCTACAGAGGTGGACAGAACCGGTAGAATCCCACCCCTGGATACAGTGCTATATTAAGTACTCTACCAAAGTTCTATTTTTGTAATACACTATCACACTGAGAAGAGCTGGTGATCTGTGGTCTCTAGGCTCAACCTGTGTATCTCCAGATTCTCATATTGTCTGATTATTACCTTTGGAGATATGGACTTGGAATGTAAGATTTTGAGGGTTAATAAATTTCCCAACTTCTCTTGTCTCGTGCCTAATAGTGCATGTCAAAACTGCAATATTAAAAAAAAGAGGGAGATACCAGGACCAAGGAGAATAATTTTATCTAATTCTTAGCAGACATATTGGAATGGCCATTTACACCCTTAAACCCAATGTTCTGCTCAAAGCAAGACTCCCAAATCAAAGCTTTCCAGCTGTATTGTCTCCACTTAAGCATGTCAGCTGAAGGAAAGCCCATTGTCTTTCACTGTGGTTAGTTCCATTGTTCATCTACTGTTAAATGTTTGTTCCCCCTAAAAAAAATAATCTACCTTTCTGTATGTTAAATCCATATTTATATGTATTGAACATTTGGACTAGAAAGCAAAAAGGTTCTGATACTATGTGACATCCTTTCTGTATCTGAATGGTGCTTCCATATTCTTCAATTATCCTCCAGCTGAAATGTATCTTGCACTTTCAATGTCTCTTCCCAAGACATAGTTTCTAGAATCCAACAGGGCTCTTTTCTGGATCTGTTCCAATTTCTCTACATCTTTCTTAAAATCTACTAGACAACTGGTGGATAAAGTCTCTCTGGTTTGCTCTGAGCTGAACTCTATCTAGTCAATTCTATGCAGATGATTCCTACAGAGATGACTGAAATGAATTTTGGGATGAGTTCAAGCCTTTCAGTCTCAAGGAAGTATACAGAGTTTTTGGAGTTGTAAGTACAACCACTTGAATATTAGATATATTTTTATCAATCAAAAAACTGGTATATATATATACACAGTAAGTTTTATGATATATATACCCACAGCTGAAATAAGTCATATTGCTACAAAAAGCTGACTCACAGCAAACCTTGTTTTAGAAGAAGATTCAGATAGTTCAAATAAGGTTTGGGCTTGAAATCAAATATGCAACTGCTAAACAGCTGAAGTTTGCCCATCACCAAGTCTGGTTTCCAAAGATTCATTTTCTCTGGAAAAAAGCCATTCAAAATTGAATGTGAATTCTGAAACATTTTCTTTGTTTATTTAAGAAAAGGAAAAGCAAGGCAGAAAGAGACTAAAGGATAAGAGCATTAAACGCTTATAAACTGGTGTAAAATATTAAATTTCTATAGATATTAGAGCTTCATTTATGTATGCTATGGTTATGTGTTTATTTTTAAGCATTCTAATCTGGAACAGGAAGCTATCATTAAAGTTTCTGTTTGCAAAGTGATTTTGCAGCAAAATTCTATAACATTTCCTAAATTACATCTATTTGATTTCTTGCTGTGATGGAAAAGAAAAGCCCACAAACACACATATAAATGAGATTTAGGCATTGAATTTTGACTGTTGGTCTCCTTATAAAACCTCAAAGCAAGTTGGGATAATCCTACCTCAAGGTTAATCATGAAAAATTATAATATCAAATATATGGAAGTTTGCATTATGGAAAAAAGCAACAAAATATCATTCAGAAGAATGACTGGTTTATTATTCAAAAGAACTAACCAAAGAAGTTTAAGCAATTCTGAACATGACAATGTTTAATTTAGTACATTTACTTTTTTTCCAAATAAAACTAAAGCCAATAATATGGTCTTCATTGTTCTTAGTGATCTATTTCTGAGAGATTGTGTGTATGTATATAAAATGCTTTTATGAATAATTAATTATATCTTATTTTAAGACAATTTATATTTAATGGTGCTTTCAGCTTCTACCAAGTAGTACTTTTTTCACTTATTTTCAGACATAACTAATTCCTTTTTTGTGTCTAACTTGCCTACTAATGTTTCAGACTAGATTAACTACGTATGTATAGACAGGGAGCTTGCGAGGATCCTCATTAGCTTCTGTGAATCCTCAAACTCTTCTGAATTCTATAAGATTTGCTAAAAACATGGAGATCCAAATAAATTTCTGAAAATCTAAGAAATGTTACATTCTTTCTTCAAACAAAAGTTGAATAAGGTTCCTCACTTCTTTCACTCACTTTTTAAGGTAAGTGAACACCATGTTGATATGCATATTACACTTCTATAACACAATATTTAGCCTCTTTTAGATTTTCTGAATTTTTGCATATCTTTGCCACTAACGCTAGGTCCCCTTATCACTGTCAAGTTCTTACCAGGCTTCTTATAGGAGCCTGTCATACCCTGCTCACAATAACATTTTGAACTTCTGTGCTTAGTCATAGATGCCAAACAGCGTAGAAAAGGTTACAAAATAATTTCTAACATTTTGGAGTTTTTTCACCCATTCACAAATCTTGAAATGGAGAAGGGATATGACAGCGAGTGTCCTTCAAATTGACCATAATATCAAATTTGCTCAAAGAGCACAGCATGACATCTCCAAGAAGATAAGAATATAACTTGCCTTGGCCTCCCATCAGAAAAACACTGGCTCAGAATAGAAAAATAGTGAAGTGGAAGCAGAAGCTCATTAAGAAAAACTGATGCTCACTTCAAATTTCCCCAAAAGTAATTTTCTTCATATACCACAAACAAACTAACCAAGAAATAAATCTACCCTACAGATTGGATTATAAACGTTCAGCAAATCTAGCCATTTCATCTACACTGATACTTCTTGTTTAAAAAAAATAATGCTGGATATTGAAGAGCTGAAGCAAGGAAAAGTATCCACTTGTTTAATTTGTGATGTTGTATCAGTAATGGAACATCACTATAGGATCTGAGAATGTGTGGAAAGATTGGAAGAAAAAGCATGCAGTTTAGAGAGGATAATCTAATTAAGGTTCCTAAGCAAAACGCAATAGTTCAAATTCTATGTTTTTCAAACCACAAAATAATTCTCTTTAAACACATTTTCCTCTCAGTCAGCAGACTTTTCACTCTAATCATTCTTCTTTCTTTAAATCAGTTCATTTAGGCCAAGTTTCTGTATCTAAGAATTTTTCTTCAACAATGACCTAATACTAATGTTTTAGAACATTTAGGGTCATAACAGATATTCCTCTAATGATATTTCTCTAGTGTCAAACTCGTGTCATCACAAATTTGTGTCATCACAGCATCATCAGGTGATGTACCATGACTTTTTCCCCTTTGCTAAACCAGGCATGGGTGTGGCCAGCGCATGACCCATCTGGTCCATGGGCCATGAGTTTGACAGCCCTGCTCAAATGGCATCTTTGTGGGGATGTGTCCTTTTAACAAACACTTATCTTCAAATGGCATTTAATCAGGCTTCAAATACATGCAGTAGCTATCATGTCTCTTTCTTAAATGACTATGGCATAAACAGGGATAACAAATTTAATGATTGTAAGACTTTAGGGATTTTTTTTTTTTAAATAAGTCATACTCTTTTCTCAAAAGCATAAAGCAAAAGCATTATATGCAAGTACTATATTGTTCTAACAATTGCTGATAAATTATAAAACTATAAATTTCATACAATATGTTTACATGTAATGCTAAACATAGAAAGCTGATTTGATTTGCACTGATTCAGTTATTTAGAAACATTTTGGAGTCTAAGATTATTTGATGCAAAAGTGTTTACTCAGATAGCAAGCAAAAACTGATTCCAAAGTTTATGTTCAAGAGTTTATCGGTTATTTAAGAGACAATCTAAATATCTTTTAAAAATGTCTTCGACATTCTCTTATTCAATCTTTTTCAGGCACTTAAATCTGCCTACTGTCTTACAGGCAAATTAACTAGTTAAATTACAACTCAACTAAATACCAGCCCTTCCAAAATTCACATTCAATAATATTTTTAATTTATTAAGTAAATGTTATACATTTATTAAATCAATTTAAATATCAGACAATGTGGAACTATTAGGGGAGATATTCAATAACATTTGGGAACTCATGAGAGGAAAAAAATAGCTTTTCTTCTCTACCAGAAAAAGGAGAATTAATAAAAATAAATCAGTTCTTGATAACCTAGGGCATTGTTGAGATATAATGCTAAATTGTCACAGACTTTGTTTTTACAGCGTGACACATAGTTTGTTCTATATTGTAACTTTTTTCTGTTTTGTAATAGGTTCACATGTTACAATGTGGATTATATGTGAACTATGTTTTGAAATCACTTAACAAAGTTGCTTTCCCTCTCTTCTCTGGAAATTTTTTTTTAAAGTTAATATAAACTATTAACTGAGGATTTGGAAACATTTCCTTTTTAATCCAAATGCCAAATGTGGTAGTTAACTCATTTTTAAAAACAATTTCAAAGTGAATTCTAGATTTGTACAAATTTCAGTTCCAAATGGGGAAGAAGAAACTGACTTCCCCAATCAGATTTGTTTCAGTAATTTACCAAAGACAGGACTTTTCCTTATGAATAACAACAATGCTTCTAGTAAAAAAAACTGAATTAGAGGAAGTAACTCTTGATCTCTCAGAATCTCCCTAGGGAAGCAAGGAAGGTCAAGGAGGCTACAGATCACAAGAAAGATGATTCCTGTTCAATAAAAGGCTGATCATTCAAACACACCTACATTTTATAACTGTAAGATTGCCACATACCTCTTGAGAATGTTTCCAAAACGTACATTTAGAAGAAGTCTTAGTGCAACTTTTAACCAAATCTTTAAAAAGTAGAAGCTAGACTAAACATACCTTTGAATAAATACAGAAAAAGATTCTCAACGACCCCAGGTTTCACTACTGATTAGACTACCAGAACAATTGTTTGTAAAACACAAGTATCTCTAATGACTTTAATCGACTCCTATGATGAAACATTATCAGCTGATAACATTACAATACCGTCTATCTTCACTGCAAATAGAATTCTTTCTGCTGCAAAAAACAAGGCCCTATCAAAGCTTATGCAACTGCCAGCCATTCTTAGCAGCATCAGATATCAAGAGAAGCAGCAGCAACCAATCATGTGCATCTTTCAAGGGACCATATCCCAGAAAAATGTTCACCTCGACTCTGCTGCCTGTTGACCATCCCTCCCAGTGTCCATCGCCGGTCCAAGCGCCTCAGGTGAGCCTTGCGTCTCTTAGAAACTATTTTGGAAAAATGGATGAAAACATAAAACAAGGAAAAAAATATAAAATGTGATGGATGGAGAACACAAACTGAACAAGAAACAATGATCATTGCATAGCTTCACCTTGCATTAACAAGAATGTGATGTGATAAATAATGTAATGAGATTACTACAACATGGCATTAAGCAAGGACCTCACATAACCATAGTGTTTGACTTCCTGCTGGCTTTCTCATTGACTTTGTTTGTGGGAAGCCCGGAAGAGAAAGTCACAAACTGCAGTAATGTGACCCTGGGATGTTGCAACAACTATCTTGTTGTAACTACCACTGTTAGTAGCTGAATGAAAGATTGCTGAATGAATGGTCATTACATGAGGACCTCCTGTAATTCTAAGAGGCTGAACATTTTTGGGTCTCTTGGAAGCAAAATCAGCTTTTAAAACAATGAATATCCAAACCGGTTCTTTATTTAGGTTTGAAATGCTTTGAAATTTTTTTTTAAACCTAGTAAATTGGAAGTTAGGTCCTGGAAACAGGTGACATCATGGGGATGTGAGCAGGATGAGGAAGGAACACCCCTGGTCTATTCCCAAGACAAATAATTAAAATATTTTAGGTAATTATGAGAGAATAGTGTAAGTAATCTGAAGAAGACCTGAATCGAGCCAAAGTTTGGAAAAGTTAGCACACACAATTTCAATCTTGAGACCAACTTTCTGATTCTTTAAAAATGACATTTAGAGAGATCCAAGGCATTTATATGTGCTGTCGGATATGACAATCTCATCTGTTCAATATGCAGAGACTCACTTGTGTATAAAAAGAAAGAATTCTTTGTGACAGTGTAATTGTTAAAATAGTTGAACACAGAGGACATTTCATTGTTGCTTTTTTTCCAGGAAGTAACATGTTTCTTGCATTTATAATTAAATATTTTGAACTTCAATGTACAGAGAGAAAGAAATAAATCTACCAGTTTTAGTCTTGAGTAAAAAAAAAAATTAAAAAATTCCTGTGAGGAAAAATATGTAACCTGCATTAACAACTCCAGTTAAATTTGATTGTTTATTATTTTATTTTTAATTATTTTTTTATCCAATTATGTTCCCCCTCTTATTTTCCCCACAACAGCAACCCTGTGATGTGGGCTGAGTTGAGAGAGATTGATAGGCCCCAAATCACCCAGATTTCATGCTTCCATGGCAAAATAGGACTTGAACTTGCTGTCTCCCACTTTATAGCCTGGTGCCTTAACACTGGACCAAACTGGCTCTTTGTAGATTACCCATCTACAACTGATTCCTGAATTTCCTAGTCTATTAAACAAACATCATTTTGCCATATTATTGTCTACCATCCAGCATCCTCTAATACCGCTATGTCGGCTGAATCTTTCTATTTGTATAGATTTTTTTCTTCAACTGGCCAAAGACCATTGTGCTCTGCTCTCCAAAAGACAAATGCTGATGAATTGCAGAAAACTTGCTTTCTGCTCTCCACAACATTTGCACTTCCATTGAAACATAGCTGGTTTGAAATTGGAGTATGCAGTATGGACTATTAGCTACCTATACTCCATTATTTTGCTGTAGTAATATATTTTGGTTTTTTATCTCTATGCATAGTTAAGTGGAATATAATTAGACTGTCACTGTACTGGGATCATCAATAAAACGTAATGACAAGTGTCCTCTGTGCACAGTTATTCAGTCAGACAAAAATGCATGTGAAATAGAACAAAAGGACAATAACCTTTACATGGCAATACTTGCATACGATTAAGCGTCTATTTCATTTTTAAAATATTTTAAAATTGAGAATTTTATAAACATTATACATAGACTCCCCCAACTACAAGAAATTAAAGAGAAAATTGGAATAAGAAGTTACTGTATGTTCTCCAATTAATAGGCATATATTACTAATATACATCACTGTTATAATTATTCCAGCTAATTGCTAGAAGTTTTGCACTATTATCATACATAATATTTATGTTGAATACTTTTATTACACTTTCTAAATTTTCTGTATAATTGAAAAAATTAATATTTCTTATATTTCTTATGGATTCCATTCATAATCAAGAAGCTCTGATCACAGGAATAATTTTTTTACACTTCCTTGGTTCTCCATTTTTTTCATCTGCACTATATTTGAATGCAGAAAAGTGCTTGAAAGTGCATCAGGTTTTCTTACCTTCTCCTCTTTTGGACATGTTAATTTCAGAATCATCTCTAATTCCGCTTTGGGATTCCAAATAAGTTGCAGGGACCCAGCCTTGCTCTTCTGAAGTACTTACAAACCACCAACCTGTAAGGATACAGCAAAATTGTTGTTATAGACAACATGTTCTTAGAAACCATCATGGGCTAAAACTAATAATAGAGGAAATATAGAAGCCAAATAGCTGTCATAGAGCCTACTGCAAACTATTTTTGTGTATTTCACTTTTAAGGATTTACAGAGAGATTTTTTTTTAAAAAAAGTGGGTGGTGTTTGTTCCTCTCCAGAAGTATCGCTGGAAGCCTTCCTGAGATTGCTTGCTGGCATCTCTTGAGACTTTCAAGAAGAGATTGGACTGTCATTTGTCAGAAATGGTGTAGGGTCTCCCACTTGGACTAGATGACCTACAAGGTCCAATTCTGATTATCTGTTATCTGTTGTCATATGAAGGGTTGGAGAAATTGTGTTTGAGACAAACTGTTAATCTGGAATTCAAAGATTTAATAGCCATATGAGGAAGAGAAGGGAATCTGGAAAGTGACAGCTTGCCTTTAGTTATGTGACAAATTTATAATTGAATATTTTCTATAGCTCACATACTGCAGCTGAGAAGGAGAGAATAAATCGCCAAGAATGAATATAGCAGAATCCATATGCATTTTTCCATATTAAGTTGCTATATGCATGTTGGGAAATCAGTTTACAAATTAATTATATCTGTGAATGTTTAAATACTGTTGAAGTGCTTGAAAGTATTTAGGTTCAAGTACATAAGGAAGGCTGAGCACCAAGGAATTGAGACCTTTGAACTATGGTGCTGGAGAAGACTCCTGCGAGTCCTTGGACTACAAGGTGATCAAACCGATCAGTCCTAGAGGAGATCAACCCTGACTGCTCTTTAGAAGGCCAGATCCTTAAAATGAAACTCAAATACTTTGGCTACCTAATGAGAAGGAAGGACTCACTGGAGAAGAGCCTAATGCTGGGAAAGATTGAGGGAAAAAGAAGAACGGGACAGCAGAGAATGAGGGGGCTGGATGGAGTCATTGAAGTAGTCGGTGTGAGCTTAAATGGACTCTAGGGGATGATTGAGGACAGGAAGGCCTGGAGGAATGTTGTTCATGGGGTCATGATGGGTCAGATATGACTTTGCAACTAACAACAACAACGCATAAATAAAATGAAGATGAAGGTACTCTATACTATTTACTAAGTGTTATTTTGATATTCTGTATTCATGGAATTCAGAACTACCAGGAGACTGTGAATTCTAGTCCCATCTTAGGCACAAAATCAGCTGGGTGACTTTGGGCTTGTTACAATCTCTCAACCTTAGGAAAAAGGAAATGGCACTTCTGAAAATCTTTCAGAGAAAACTGCAGGAACTTGTCCAGTCAGTTACTAGGAGTCAAGACTGATTTAAGACATACGTGCACATACACACACCAGAGGTAGTATTCAGCAGGTTCTGACCAGTTCTGGAGAACCGGTAGCAGAAATTTTGAATAGTTCAGACAACTGGCAAACATCACCTCTGACTGGAGATTTTACAGTATCCTTCTCCTGCCACACCCACCAAGCCACGCCCACAGAACAGGTAGTAAAAAAAATTTGAATCCCACCACTGACACACACATAAAATAAATTTTGTGGAATTAGATATTTTTCCATTCTTAAAAATAGATGCTTATTCTCTAAAATGAACTAATATTTATCTAGGAAACTGATTTCCATTTTAGCTGACTAATATCCACTCAAATGCAATTTATAATCCTTCTTACACTCCAGTGTTAAAAGCAGTCTTTAACTTTTGGCAGATTCTTTCTGCTTCATTTACCATTAAATATAAAGAAAAATGGTATTGAGAAGTAACATATATCATTTGATTACTTTGCTATACATATATATATATATATATCAATAATTTGCTATACACATATATATATATATCAATAATTTGTGAAGTGAGAATTGGACAGTATTTGCTGTTACAGTTATTCAATTGAAAGATGACGAATAATATGGATCTTCTCTTTTAAAATTTTCTCCTTTCACAAACACATTTCCCAACGCTAGCCCTTTATGATTGTGGGCCAAGACCATCCAATTTCAAATTAAGTCTTAGAAATGAATGCAAAGATCTATTATTTATTATCTGGTATATCTTTCACCTTTTCATCTAGGAATAGAAACAATTTGCCCATAAATTAAGAAAAGCAGTTGGGACATAGTTGGAAAACAAGGCCTGGATAATTGCAAGAAATACCTCATGTATCTTCTTTCATTGTATGTAGTGGTCCCTATAATAAATACATGGTGTGAGGAGGAGAAAAAGTTGGTTCTGCAGATAAACAGCAATGCTTATTCAAAAACATTTGGATATAGTCAGAAGCAAACAATTATTTAACTTAATAATTTTGCCTGTAGATTCACTACCTGACTGATTTTGGCACAACCATGCTTTAGCATTCCTTCACTATGAAACTCAGAGAATAGTTTCCAGCTGGTATAAATAAAACGCAGAGCATAAGAGTGCATGCCTTTAAATTTATAATAATTTGCTACATCTGTCTGATTATCAGCATTTTTAATCCGCTTTTTCTGTTTGCAACACATTTGAGTTTGGATTGTTTTGGTTCTACACTGTATTTTATGCCCCACTGCTACACTGAGTGACTCTACCTTTACTCCCATTTATCAGCTCCATTCCCATTTTTTTCCCCAGTTAGGCAGATCCTATGGTTTTCTATTTTATTTCTCAGACTTTCCATTTCTTTTCTTTCCTTAGAGATCAGCAGAATAAACTTTTTGTTAAGACAAAGAGAACTATTTGTATAAGATGCCATGAATAAATGTCAAAGTAACACCAAGACTCTCTGCCACTGCAGGTAAGGAAGTCATGGAGGAGTAATAAAAAAAAAACAAAAAACCAGACTGTGGTCTCTTAAATCTAAGAGAGGCCTTGCACTCTGAGACTGTCTACCTCCAACTATTTTGAAAAGAACTGGATATATGTTATCTATCTTGGAGTTTAGCCAAACAGATTTCCGAAACTATTTCTAATGTCCCTGGCTGTTATAAAAACACTGAAATAAATGCATGTAGATAACTTTGTGTCCCCCTACCTCTTCATTATTTTTCCATTGTTGCCAATCATTGTTGATTTTAAAATCATAAGCATTGTTATATTGATTTTTATTTGTATTAGTCAAATATACATCACTTTTTATCCTGCTACCGTTATCATCTGCAGGCTAATTTTTCAAGTTCTTAAGTCCTCAAATTTACAATTTTGAGAATGTATGTGCCTCAATATTCAGTACTACGGGTTTCCAAATCACCTATAATATATGACATTATTATTAAATTCAATTTCATACTTCTCAATTGTTCAAAGAGAATAAAAACAAACAGTACAAATTATACCATAACCACTTCCCCAAGAAGCAAAGTTTTCCAAAACTTAATCTGTTTTTCTCAGCTGGAGAATTTAAATTTAATTAAATTGTTACACAATAGGGGAGAGATTCTCTCAATATGATATTTACCCATGGTAGCTGTCTATACACTAAAAAGATAATTGACATAGCTACTTCATTTCAAAACTGTTCCGCATAGTTTGCTGCTCAAAATGAGGATCTTTTTAGTGATATGAAAGGACAAGAGGCACAGTGAGTTGAACATACATTTGTAATTATAGCTCAGAAATAAATAGACCAGAAGCTGATGTACATCTGATCCTAATTAGATGGAAATGGTCCTATGAATTATTCTTCATAAGCAAATGTTGGATGAGTGAAGTCTTGCTATAGTTAGCAACTGAAAACCCATAAACTTTAAGTCTTTCATTTCACTCCACATTTTGGTTTTTTATATATTTCTCAAATGCACCAAATTGGAAAAAAGCTAAAAGCCAGTTTCAACTCAGATCAAAACCATACTCATTTTCAGGAAAGCAGAGCACTCTTGGGAGACAAAATATTTCTGACCTATAGAAAAAATCCTTTTCTTTCCACCCTATTGTAAGACTACTTTGAAGTCCAGGGGAAAGAATCATGATTTAGAACTCCGTAATAAAGCCAGTCTCTAAAGATATGCAATTACACTGGGATTACTTTCATATATAGCAGAAGGCTCTGTGCAATCTTGCTTTACTCCAACAGCTTTTTCTGTTGTGATGATACCCTTTGAATTTCTGCTCCTTGACATGACGTAGTTTTTCTTATGCAGCTTTTTCTCTGGTAATATTACACTAATAACTAGAGCATACAAAACATTTTCTAGACCAATACTTGAATACAGTTCATCAGTCTGGAACCCACATTACGTATCTGATATTAACACAGTTGAGAAAGTCCAGAAATATTTCACAAGAAGTGTTCTCCACTCCTTTACTCGTTGCAGAATACCTTATGCCACCAGACTCGAAATTCTAGAAAACCAAGAACTACGCCGCCTTCAATCCGATCTAAGTATAGTATATAAAATCGTACATTGCAATGTCCTACCTGTCAATGAATACTTCAGCTTCAACCATAACAGCACAAGAGCAAACAATAGATACAAACTCAAGGTTAATCGCACCAATCTTGATTGCAGGAAATACGACTTCAGCAACAGAGTGGTCAATGTCTGGAATACTCTACTTGACTCTGTGGTTTCTTCCCCAAACCCCAAAAACTTTAACCTTAGACTGTCTACTATTGACCTCACCCCTTTCCCAAGAGGTTTGTAAGGGCCGTGCATAAGCGCACCAACATGCCTACCGTCCCTGTCCTATTGTTTCTTTTCTTTTCTTATATGTATCCATGTATTCATAACTATCTTTTTACTTCTACCCATTATCTTGTAAGCAATTGACAAAAATAAATAAATAAAATAAATTTCTTCTCCTTGACATGACAATTGGACTGTGGGTCTTGGACTCACTCAGCCACACAACTGCAGATACAAACTTGCTAACAGACATGTCAGTATTATTAAAATTTTCCTCATCCAAATTAGAATGATGTCAAGAAATAATCATGAGGCTGATTAATAGAAAGCATAATTGGGATTTGGAATAAACCTTAGGATGAATTATCTTAAAACTTCATCAAGTGGTTGGCCATATAAACCAAGGCAGAAAGATCTAATTTACATTAGTACAATGAGAGCATCTAGACACACTTTTTAAAAGCAGCACATAATTAAAAGGATTAAGTGGTGAACTTGATGGGTCTATTTCCAAACAGAGTATTATTAGCATTTATAACTTCAGGAAGTATATTGAAGTTAGATTTCTTATCGAATAAACTCAAAATAATTACTTTTATAAATAGTCAATTAAATATTCACATACTGCAAAATACAAGATGATTTTTTTAAAAGTATAGAACCAATGTCTGGGATGTGTTGAGAAGCACTTGTGTGTATGCAACCAATTAAAGACAAAATCAATTGAAGCTAAACTCAAAACCAAATGCTGAACAGAGGGACAAATAATCTGAAATTTATGGCGACAATTTTATAAACCACTCAACATAAGTAAACTGATGGGAACCAAATTAATCCTATACATTTAACAAAGCACAAAAATCCAGCCTAAATGGATACATACTGCAAACATCTGCCTTGCAGGTTGATTTCCAATTGCCCCAATAAATACACAAGTAGCCATCACATTTGCTTTGTTCAGGTTAAACAAAAGGCACTGTTATTGAAGCTCTGAAATGCTATTCATCATTTTTAACACTTTGAAATGAACTCTTACAATTGAAAACATTTGAAACCAGAATTAGCTTTCTTGATAATGCTGAAATCTAACTCCAGCAGTACTAATATCTATATCACCTCAAAACCTTCTATAAGTTATACGTGCATCTCTGTTCTGAAGCTTTTTCCTCTTTCACAGTTATGTGAGATCTGTGGCCTTGCAGCCCTTACTAAAAGCTATAGTTCTTCCCACTAATCGCCTGATGGCTAAGGCTGCTATGAATTGTAGTTCCTCAAGACTTTAGTACTTTTATTTTTCCTATCCCTGAACTACTAAAGAACAATTAGGGGCATACATAAAAAGAAGTGTTGTTTAAATTACAGCTTCCCATACGCATGTTCTTATGTACCACAAATTCTTATTGCCTATGCCCTGATTGGAACCATATGCCACAATTAGCTACATACCACACAGTAGTTATGCTTGGACCATTTTGCTTGCCTACAACATTGCATCTCCCTCAGAGAAAAAGTTCTCAATAAATAAACATCAGGTCAACTGCCTGGTCCT
Source organism: Bungarus multicinctus (assembly GCA_023653725.1). Taxonomy (NCBI): domain Eukaryota; kingdom Metazoa; phylum Chordata; class Lepidosauria; order Squamata; family Elapidae; genus Bungarus; species Bungarus multicinctus. The sequence continues at coordinate 51,889,865 of CM042844.1, forward strand.
TCCATCTTTCCAAAGCGGTAGCCATTTAAGCAAAATTCTCTAGCTATGAAGCAAGGATTTAATTTGTCAGAAACCAAAATATTTTGTAGGCTAATTGTTCTTTTTCCCTCATTCTTTTTCCACCCTTTACATCTCCATGCAGGACCTGAGGAAAAAAAAAAAAACATCTGCAGGGGATTATATAAACTTTTTTCTGTATGGGTGAAATTAATTAGGGAGCTCATTCCTGCTTTTCTGCTGATAACAGCCACTGAAGATAAATATCATCAATTAGGTTAAGTACATATCTCTGCCATCAGATCTATTTTCTTCTTTTAATTATAGAATTAAACAATTTAAAATTATAATGCAGGTCCACATTCCAAATCCACACACATTCAAAATCAAATGGCTTCACTCTTGGCTTCACAAATTGCTTAGCTAGTCTAGCAGTCTTCTACAGCTATTCAGCCAGATTGTCACTAGATTACACAAGAGTTTGGTGGGGGAAACATTACTCTTAAAGAACAATGATAGACAATCAGATCTTAAAAATAAATCCATCTGTTGAGCCTTGTCCAAGAGAAAGTTCTTCTACTCCAAGTTCACCCCTCTTTCTGATATTCCTTTTCCTTACTGATGCAAGGGACACATTTTTCATTTTAGATGCATTCAGGAAACAAACAAAATTTCAAACGACAGTAATTTCACATAATGGATCTATTTACATTTCAGAGTAATTCTTTTTGTCTGTCATTCAAAGAATGTTTAGTACTCATCCAAAATGTAAAGGCTGACTAGAGAACATGTTATCTTTTTTAAAGGAAGGTTTAAACTGTTCTTTACATTTTGGGCAATAGATCAATAATCAAATCTAGCATATCTAAAATTGGTCTTTTGGGGGATTTATGCCAACCATTCTGTTATATGTGCTTTAGTCAAATACCTGTTCCAAGTGTTTCCATACTTCTATCAGTAATTGCTAAAACTTACTATATAATTGCTCTATTCCCTATAGTTTAGAAAGAGAATAAGAGGGATGACATAAAACAATATTGTAAGAAGTTGGTACAGACTATTATTTCTAAATATTACTAGATATGTGTTTATTCACATATTTGCTCTTCTCTGCTTTTAACTTTTATATTTCAAAACAACACTGCACAAATAAGTGTTTAGATATCTGAACTTTTTCAAAGTATCTACTTTCATTTTATCGTAACACACATGGTGGATGATTCAGAAACTGCACTCTTGAAAAAATAACATTATACTGTACCTGAATGTTAAGTTCACATCGGAATTAATCCATTTTAAGCTGTTAGTTCTCTTGCATGAGGAAAACATGCATACAATGAAAGCAAGGTTACTAATGTAAGATACTCAATCATTTATTTCTAGCTAAGTAATTTTGGCAAATTGTCAGAACAGCTGCAAAGTGTATCACATTGCTGCTTTCTTTTTCTGAATAAAGTTTAATTCTCTGTAGCTATTAAATCAGCACACTTAAGACAGTAAAACTTTATACTGTACATATAGCTGAGAGATAGGAAAAAGTCCCACCTTTCTTCTAAAAGTAAAGGCTATGTACACTGTACAGCTAATTTCTTCCCAATAGTCCTGTTGGACAGCGTTAGCTAAGAAAATACAAACTTTCATGGCTGAGAGAAACTGGCTCTTTCCAGTCCTTTTCTAACATCTTAACCAGTGGTGGGATTCAAAATGTTTTTACTACCAGTTCTGTGGGCATGGCTTGGTGGATGTGGCTAGGTGGGCATGGCCATGTGACTGGATGGATGTGGCTTTTTTTGGAGCCACTCCCCACCCATTTTTGAGCCTTCTGGGCTTCAGAGGAGTCTCTGGGGGCGTTTTTGCTCCCAGAAGGCTCCTCTGGGGCTCAGGAAGATAAAAAGGGTGTGCAGCACCCCTCCACAGATAACAGATAATCAGAGTTGGAAGGCACCTTATAGGTCTTCTAGTCCAACCCTCCAAACAAGCAGGAGACCCTACATCATTTCAGACAAATGGCTGTACAATCTCTTCTTGAAAGTCTCAAGTGATGGCGCTCCCACAACTTTCAAGGGCAAGCTGTTCCATTAGTTGATTGTTCTCACTGTCAGAAAGTTTCTCCTTATTTCCAGGTTAAATCTCTCCTTGTTCAATTTCCATCCATTTTGGGACCTTCCTGGCCTCAGAAGAGCCTCCAGGGGGACATTTTTGCTCCCAGAAGGCTCCTCTGGGGCCCAGGAAGGCAAAAGTGGAAGGGGGGGGCTGAGCCTCAGCAAGGGGAATCCCAGCACAGCTGATCATATGAACAACTGATTGTCAGGAAGGAAAAAAAAAGAATGAAATACCTTAAGGGGCAAGCCTCAGGCAGGGTGAGTGATCATTGGGCAGATATGGCAAGTAAGCCAGCAGCAACTGGGCGACCGGGTTGGGGCGTGGCGAGCCAGAACTTATTACCGGTTCAGCGACCCATGCCAAAACCTTTCTACCGGTTTGCCAGATCCGGTGCGAACCGGCTGAATACCACCACTGATCTTAATCCCTGTAGCATAATATTTCACTGTTCTATTGACAATATTGAAAACAATAGGCAACATAACATAAAATGCAACTACTGAAGAAACAACAACTAACATTAATTCTAAATGGAATAAAATATAGGAAAGGAATACTTAGCAACCATAATATAATTCTAAACAGTAATAAAATATGTGGCATGGTATAACAGAAAAATAAACTTAGTCTAGATATCTATAAGGTAAAAAAGGAGCTTTTTTCTGAACAATGTCACATGAGGATTTAAATGGATTTCATTTGGGAGGATGTCCAGAATTACAAAATGGCTTTCAACAGAATTAAGAGCAATCCTCCAATATGGATATTTAATCATAAGACCTTCCAGGTTTCAGGCTATTGGACACATATATACAACAACCATCACTCTACCTTGTCATTTTGACAATGTTTCTCAATTCTTGCAAATGTCTCTCTTTTCCTCCGAGTGATTTGGCACAAATTGAAGCGCTTTGAATCAGAAAATATGACGACAGTGAAGACATCATTGAACTAGTATCACACATTACCAACTTGAAAATGTTTGGCCTCTCTGTTTTAAACCAGGGACATCAAACTCACGTTGTCATGGCATTATCACGTGACGTATCAGGACTTTTCCCCCTTCACTAAACCAGGTGTGGGCATAGCCAGCGCGGGATGTACCTGGCCCACAGACTGTGAGTTTGACAGCCTTGTTTTAAATCAACTAAAGCCTTATCTATATTCAAGGTTAGAAATAATTTCAACATTGATAACTGAAATCAAGTCTACAGATAAGACTGCAGTTCATGTATCAGTGAAATCTAATATAAAATTATTAGCAACACCATTCCTTCAACAGAGAAACAGTGGTTGAATACATCTTTGCATTTGCTTCCTTCAAGAAAATATGTCCAATTTAGAATAGCTAGACTATCTTACCCAACACTAGTATGTTTTGCTTCACACTTGTTTTGCTTCATGTTTTGCTTCAATTTTTTAGGCTCCATCCATTTTTAGATCTTAAACACATTCCTGACATTGGGGTAGTTCATTTCTACTACCATCCTAGGATTAGATGATGAAAAAAGAGTGTCCTTTGCCTACTAGTAATATACCAGCCCAAAGAAAATTATTAGAAATTTCCACCATTAAAAGAGTAAGATTATTGTGATTTCTTAAGTTCAGTTTTGTAAATAGAAGTATGAACTATTTATGTATCTTTACTTTGGACGAATAGCTTAAAATAAAAGCTTACATTATATAAAAGTTTTGGAATCAAATACTTTGAATCATATTTTTGTGGCAGGATATCACAAAAATATGCTTTGCTGGCAGGAAATTCAAGTTCAATCCCTGTTATCCCTGATTTAAAAGATTCTGAGATAGTAGGTTATGGGAAAGTTCCCTTGCTTCAAACACTGGGAAACGGAAGCTGATATCAAAGAGATAGTATCTTCAAAGGGGAAGGAAAGTAAAGATAGAAATTATATGAAGCAGCCTAATCGTTAGTCAGATTATAGTCCATCTCATCCAGTCAAGTATTGCTCACTAGCAGTTTCTAATTTCTAATTGTTGAATTTTTGAAATTTGTGCCAAGCCACTGAGAGGAAAAAAAGAATCATTTGCAAGAATTGGAAACAGTTGTCAAAATGACAATGTAGAGTGATTTTGTGAATTCTTCAACCCATCCAATTCAAGCTATTTTATTTAAAAACCACCTGTCCTTCCATTGCAAATTCTACTTATTATGACATGATTCCTGGATGCCATTAAAAGGAGCGAGGTATTGGGACAACAATGACCGACAGCTCTTCAACTGTTCCTTGGGAACTTTCTGTTCTCTTGAAGGAAAGAACTACATGTCTTAAACAGGACATATGTCTTGTGAATTTAAGTATCTCATTGCCAGCCTTTGAGGCAGATCAGATAACAAACCAGAGTTATAAATGCTAATACAACTTTTATTTATTTATTTTATTGATTTGATTTGATTTGTCAATCGCTTACAAGATAATAGGTATAAGTATAAACATAGTTATGAATACATGAAATGGATACATATAAGAAAAATAAAAGAAACAACAGGACAGGGACGGTAGGCACGTTGGAGTGCTTATGCACGCCCCCTCTTAGGAAAGGGATGAGGTCAATAGTAGACAGTCTAAGGTTAAAGTTTTTGGGGTTTGGGGAAGAACCACAGAGTCAGGTAGAATATTCCAGACACTGACCACTCTGTTGCTGAAGTCGTATTTCCTGTAATCAAGTTTGGTGCAGTTAACTTTGAGTTTGAATCTATTGTGTGCTCTTGTATTGTTATGGTTGAAGCTGAAGTATTCACTGACAGGTATATTGCAATGTATGATTTTATATACTATACTTAGATCAGACTGAAGGCAGCGTAGTTCTAGGTTTTCTAGGTCTAGAATTTCAAGTCTGGTAGCATAAGGTATTCTGCAATGAGTAGAGGAGTGGAGAACTCTTCTTGTGAAATATTTCTGGACTTTCTCAACTCTGGGTTCCAGACTGATGAGCTGTATTCAAGTATTGGTCTAGCAAATGTTTTGTATGCTCTAGTTAGTAATGTGATGTTACCAGAGAAAAAGCTATGTAGGATTAGGTTAACAACTCTTAATGCCTTTTTGGCTAAGTAGTTACAGTGGGCTCTAGCGGTTAGATCATTAGAGATGAGTATTCCAAGGTCCTTGACAGAGTTTTGATCATCAACAAGGTCTTGACTATACAGCTTGTATTTTATTTTCTGATTTTTTTGCCAGTATGTAAGACAGAACATTTATTTGTTGAGATTTGAAGTTTCCATTTATTTGACCATTCTGATACATAGTTGAGGTCTTTTTGAAGGATAGCAGTATTGTCTGTGGTGTTGAATAGCTTTACATCATCAGCGAAAAAAAGGCAGTTGCTCTTAATATGATCACAGAGGTCATTTATGTAGAGTATGAAGAGAGTTGGTCCTAGAACACTGCCTTGGAGGACACCACTGTTGACAGGTACAGGATTTACTAGGACGCTCCCAATTTTGACCATTTGTTGTCTCTTTGACAGGAATGCTTCTATCCAGTTATGCAGGTGTCCAGAGATACCATAAGATTTTAATTTTAGTAGTAGTTTGTCAAAGGCTTTACAGAAATTTATGTAGATTGAATCTATTGCTTTGCCCTGATCGAGTTGTGTGGTTGTAATAGTATAGTAACAGTATATTGTAATAGTTTAGTAACAGAATCTTACAGGACTGAATGCATCTCCCCGTCCCTTTATCTTAATATCTTAATGTCTAAAATGTTTTCTCAAATTATATTGCTCCCTCAAGTTCAGGTTTTATTTACCTGACTATTGCCTTAGTGGTGATTCTTCCTCCTATTTCTTAAGATTATTCCTATTGCCTATTATTCACTTGACATAAAAGAGGTATACTAGTTGATCAGCAAAATAAAATAAATATGTAACAAATTTCCTGCCAATTGCTTTGGTCTTTGATATTGAATAAATGAGGATAGTGTGTACCCTTTTTGCAAAGCTTCTTGGGATAGCTCTATTACTGACATAACTATCATACTAACTTGGTAGGATAAGTCATTGATGGTGATAGTGGTATTTGTGAATAACAGATATAACAGAAACTGTGTCAGGGTTCCGACTGATGCCCTAATTAAATCATGTAGATCACTTACTTATTCATGGAACTTGGACAACTCATACCCTTAGTAGATTTATCTTTGTGTGAGGCAGAAAAAAATAGCATTACTTGATGGTTTTTTAGAAGTATTTTCTACCTTGCACAGACATTCACAAAGCATTCTAATCTTAACAGATCACAAAAAGAAATGCCAATTTGTCAGACAGGATCATCACTCTAATCTCAAAATGCAGGAAATTAAAACTCTTGTTCTTAATTTCCATATATATCACAAAGATCCCATGATATAGTAAAAGGAATAAAAGGAAGTCAGAAGTGGAAAGGGAGCTATATACTGGCTTTAGTCATGAAGTGAATATCTTCAGTCCTGACAAATCATGGACCATTCATTACTCAAGCATGCTTTTGTGGGTGAGAAAAATGCCTTTAGGCTTCTTCCATGTACAATTGCATGAGACCAGACTTATTTGCAGGAAATGGCTTCCTTAAATAGGCAGTCCAAAGCTATTTTCCCTCCAATGACATTTACAGTTATGCTTTCTGTTCTTCCTGGAGATTTTTCCATGCAACCAAATTCAAACGGGAATGCATTTTTCAGTTGGTGTTATATTTATTTTTGCTGCATCCAATATGAAGAGGTTATAAAAAAAACAAATCTATTTGAATTATTCACAAATCAGGCAAGGATACCAAAAATTAGCTTTTTGATTACATTTTAGTGGTTTCACAACGTATTTACATAGTTTAAATAAAAAATAAAAGATGTTTCTATCTTTAGCCTTATGAAGTAGGAATGAAAGCATGCAGAAAATTTTACAATCATACAGCAGAAACAGCGTTTATTTTGCTCAGATGGCAGTTTCTGTTCCTTACTTCTGCAGTTCTAAAACTGTCATTCTCATAAAACTATTTCTTAATTTGGACATAGTTAGTACCAATCTGCTATCTAACAGTCCACTTAATAGATGCATTTCTATAACAACACAAATATTATTCTATTTCAAAGGCAACCACGTTATTAGGGGGTTCCACTATTTAACATGACCAAGGAACATTGAGAAACCAGGCACGTTCAACAATCTGTCCTGGTTTTTTTTGTCCATATTTATTACCATTCCAAAATTACTTTAAATTCAGATGTTTACCTGTCTACTCACTTCACTATGTAAACAGTTTCGTAAAAAGTTCAGATTCAGCCAGGGAGTGCTCATGTACTTGAATGTAATACTTAGCAGCCAACACCTACCAGAAAAAAATGTAACAGTAACTCCATGTGCCATCTCACCAACACTGTAGCAGAAAATTCCCCTTTGTTTCTGCTGATCAAAACTACAGGCAAAACTTCTTTTTTCATATTCTTGGGATTAATTTTGAGAGAACTAGTGAACTGATACATGAAAGATAAAACTATCCCCCCAAAAAGTGTTATTAGTAGTGACTGCTTAACCAGTGAGCAAAATGTGCTAGATTTGGTTCACAAAGTTATTTAGTAGTTGGTTGATATCCTACTTTTGTTTCTAAAGTAAGGCTTTAATCTTAGTAATTTAGGATTAATTTAGTACCTTAATATCTTAATAACATAAGATAAAAATTCTAAAAAGCTATGTCACTTGGAGATTTTTGTCGATGCAATAAAAATGAATGAAAATCAAACTTAATTATAAAATCTGCAAAAATATAGTAAGCAATTAATACTTTACAGCCCCAAAGAATCTAAATGTACAGTTCAAACAGTTCAAATATGTTTAATATTTAATAAATACTAGATCCATATGACAACCCAATAAGTAGTGCCATGTGTTTTCTCCAAACAAAACTCCATTATGAAACAGTTTGCTAATTTCTTTAGCAATCAGACTAAAACACAATTTAATCTATGGGCAGGTTATCGGGAAACCTGCAGAGTCCTGTCAGCATTATATTACACAGTTTGCATCCAACCCCTTCTCTCAACACTGAAATAGCAGAAAGAAGAGCAGAATACAGCCTACCAAACTGCCGACACCACTTCTTGAAGCAGCCAGGGGCTCCTTGAATATCCCCCATTCACACACCTCTGCCTCACCTCTATTCTTGACCAGCAAGCTCAGAGAAGATGGAAGCATTATCTTACAAAGCTAAACCTCCTCTCTCTCTCTCTCTCCCTCCTTCTCCCTCTTTTGCTTTCAATTTTTCTTTCAGGATTGGCTCCTTAAGTTTATTCAAACAACTTCTCTGGTTCTGAAGCCACGCCTCAAGGAACGGAAACAACAGTCAACCATTTGGAAATGTTTCTTATAAATGAAAAACCCGCAGAGGAGTCAGCACATCTAGCAAACTGCCAATTAACCAAGAAAGCTGCATTGCACAGAGAAATAAACTGGACGATCAGAGATAGCTGCTCCCAAAAGCAAGACAGTAATCTGAATTCACATTTGCTTCCAAGAATGTCCTATTTTTCTACCCTGATGATTATAGCTGGTAAAACACACAACTAAAACACACCATTATAGAGCATCTACAAATATATAGAGGATAAGGATATAAAAATGCTTAAATAAGAATGCAAAACTTATTTTTAAAAATAGTTTTATGTTATGCAAATCTCTTTTCAAACAACTAAAAGTTCTGATCCTGAGTTGGTTGTCCATATATGCAGCACTGGTAATACAACATAGGATTCTCTCTTTATGTCCTAGACTACAACTACATTCACTTATTTTCATAATTCTACTACAGATTCATGGTTTTACCTTTTCAGATATTTATTGTCCTTTTAATGCTATCTTACATGAACTGAAAGTAGCTAGATCTTGGATATAGTAATAGTGATTAATCCTACCCTTTTATTTATCCATCCATCTCTGCAACATCTATCAATATTATCAAAGCTCACTTTCTCCAATCTGACAATCTTTCAGATGCCTTGAAACTAAAGAATTCAGTTCTACCAGAGAAGCAGAAGCAGCTGCCAGGATGGCGAACTCAGAAAAAAAAGGGCTCCAAACATTTACAGGACAAATCACAAGAAGCACTGGAAAGGCAGAAGGCTTATATGTTACACCAGTTACACTCTTGAAATGAGTTGGGATCAGAGATGGTATTCAGCAAGTTCTGACCAATTCTGGAGAACCAGTAGCAGAAATTTTGAGTAGTTCAGAGAACCGGCAAATGTCACATCTGACTGGCCCCGCCCCCATCTATTCTCTGCCTGCAAAATCCCAGCTGATTGTTGCCCTGCACAGGAAAACAGAGCTGGAAATCAGGTTAATGGGGTGGGGAATCCCATTAATGGGGAATGGGATTTTGCAGTTACCTTCCCCTGTTTAACACTGTTTAAGTATTCAGGGAAAATCAAGCCCTTTAAACAGGAATTGTGCAATTAATTAGAAAGACTAAAACTGAGTTTGCCTACATTCCAGAGATATGGGTGCCAGGAATTGATTGGAATAGAATGGAATTAGAATAGAACAGAACAGAATAGAATAATAGAACAGAAGAAAATAAAGCTTTATTGTCACTTTAAATGTACATTAACCAGCACACATTAAAATGATCTTTTGTTGCATTCAGCTCTCAAAAGATAACCATTATGCATATACACACATATATGACACATACATATTGAATGTATACATATACATGGAGAGAAAAACAAAGAATCCTGCAAATTTACAAGATGGAAAGCATAAGGAACAAAACTATTAGATTTAAATTAGACTCTCAAGCCTCTTTTTTGCAGCCCTCAGAACTCCACTGACATTATTGCTGAAACTAAGGAATGAATATGTGCTCAAAGAAGTAAAAATAGCTGTGTATATTTATTATCATGCTGATACAACAAGGAATGATACACTTAAGAACGAGTAGCAGATAAATGAATGTAAATGAACACAAATGTAAGTGACACTAAGTGTATAAGAAATATGGGATGCAGAAGGAATGAGTTAGGGTTGAATCACAAAACAAATAAATGAAGATTGTCTGAACTTGTTGAGGAGGGAAACATGCAGAAAGTTGGAGTTGGGTAGATATAATGACAACCCTAGAAAGACAAAGGCGAAGCATTGTTTGCAAGGATTGAGTTGTATGTAAGGTACTGTGAATGGCGTTCAATTTAAATTAGATATAGTTTAATTTAGCTGTACTTTGTATTCCCTCATTTTATCCCTTTAATGTATATTGCTTATGAGTGTTTATTGTTTTCTACACTTTGGATAAAGTTGTTTACTCCTAAAAGAAATAATAAGAAGCATGCATGTATGGTTCAGTTCCATATGGTCGGGACTTTAAAGTGGAGCCAGGAAAAAAGAAAAAAAAATATACAAGTTGTTTAAATCTGACTTAGGGGCACATAGTGTCTATGTGGCAATTCATAGTAAATAGAAAATAAGTGATCTTATGCTTCTCCAGAACATTCAAAACACAAGACAAGATAATTGTTGGTCTATGGTTTGAAGTACGGATGAATCAACAATGGGGTATTTGATCCAATTTTAATTTTTGGTTCTTGCTGCCAGATTTGCCTGCATTTTCTCCTCAAGTACACCTCTGTCTGCCAGTGCTTATTTGTTCCCCAACTCAGCTTTCAAATATTCTGAGACCAAGCCAATAAAGTGTAATTGTTTTTGCAGATTATGTGTTTTGAAGTTAACTCTGCAGATGCTGAAACGAAAAGTGGAAAGGGGCTCTTTTTCCTGGGAAGATAAAGCTTGTAGCTGCAAAATACAATTAAACATTTTAAGGGAAATATTAAAGGATGAATTAATACAATCAACTGGTAAATTGATTGTCAGCCCAAAAGACCAATGAATGGAGGATGGACAAGAAGTCCTTTCCCCAACCATAAGCAGAAATAACTCCTTTGCAAACTTTCAGATGAATTTTTTAAAGAAAGAACTAGTTTCAGGCAGATCATATTTATATGTTTAAGATCATCTCATTTTCTTCTCCTTCAACAAGGTCACTATACTGAAATTTGATTTGTGAAAATAATCTCATGCAAAATCCCTAGCATCCATCTTTTCATATTCACTTTTATCCTACATATGCAGAATGAATAACATTTATAAGTTACGTTCTAATTGCTTAATTAACAGAAAGTACTCTAGTAGAAATATGATTTTTCTAGCATGCTGACATATGCATAGCTGACATCTTGTCTTAAGCAAGACTTCTTCTCTGTGTGTGCTGATGGATGAGATAAACTACATCAGATATTACTAATGTTTTTGCAAGAATAGCTCTGCCTTGGCCTTCTCCAAAGCGGGAAGCTACTGTAATATGGCCCTGCTCTCAAAAGCAACTCTTTCCAAAACTGGATGGCAAAACAAGGGTAGGGCTTGAATTTGAATCATAGTGAATCGTCTGGTTACTACAACTGAACAGCAAGCTACTTAAAAATTGAAAAATTAATATTAGTTAATAGTTTTAAGCTACGTTTCTTTGTGATTTTTTTTTCTGCCAGGTTTTTAAAAATCCCCTTTCTTCTATTTTTAATATTATTGTGGCCTGATCCTGACTGCTCAGTGTTATAGGTCCTTCCATTAAAGGTCCTTCTTCCATTATAATAAAATCAACAAGATAATAGAAAAATGAAGTGTGATCTTGGCTGAAGAAAAACCAATTAAATGAACCGAAAGCCATGTAAACTGATGCCTGCACAGCAAACTAAAAACATTCAGTTCTTTGTACAAGACTTTGAAATTAGCAAAAGGAGAATAATTAAAGCTACAAACTCACATATCAAAAATTCAAAATGCAGAGGGAGAGATTTGAAGTGGCTTCTATTCTCCAGAAAATAAAATTAGAGGTTCTTCCAGTGTTTATGCTCATTCCATGTACAGTAGAAGAACATACATTTCCACTGTATAGGCTTATAGCAAATGTACACAATCTCTGATGTCTATGTAAAGGCCATAAATCATACACCATTCAATTTGGAAGAAAATATGTCTAGAAGAAATGGCTTATGAAAAAATACTACAGGGTATAAGGAATCACTCTTTAGTAATTTAATTACAGAACTCACCAGTCTGTAATAGTGACCCTTTTGAAACACAGACAAAAAGAATTGAGGTCACTGTTTGAGGCGGCAATGAAGAGGCACACACGTATAGTGATTCAGTCTTTTTGTTTATTTCCAGGACACCGACTGACTTGGTGGCGCGGCAGCCCTTCTTTTAAAGGACTCCCGCGCCTAAGTCAACCAATGACGGGGCGAGGATCTCCCGCCGGAATGTAGACCAATAAACAGTAAGTATTTCAAATATTAACCAATCCAGAACACCCCTCCCTCCTTGGTCCAGTCTGACCAATCAGGAGCCGCGCCTATGTTACGTAATCACGTAGATAGGCGGGGCTCCTGTGAGTCCGACTGGACCTGCGCGGCTCAGTTGCGTCGTTACCTTCGGCTGGTGCGGAGGGACCTGTTGCTCCTCTCGCCTCCGGCCCTGGAAACTTCGAGCAGGTCGAGCCGGCTGCGTCACAACCAACGGGCCTAACTGGGCTAGTTGACGTGGCCATGCCGCTCCCTGCTCGGCCTGGATTATCGACGACCCTGTCAGATGTTTCAGCGGGACGTTCTTCAGGATCAGGTGCGTAGCAGCGCGACCCGACCGGAGCTAGAGTTGAGGGTGTGTGTGTGTGAGTTAGGGTGTCATTGTCTGTTAGTGGGCTTTCCTTATCCAGACTGTTTGGTGGATGTTCCCCTTCCCCCCCAGGAAAATCGCCAGGTCTGGGGTGGGTGCGAGTTCTAAGTTGGTCTATGTGTCGTTTCCAGCTTTTGCCATCAGCGGTGGTAAGCCGGTAAGAACGGGGCCCGGTTAGATGTGTGATGGTGGCTGGCACCCATAAGGGTTGCCCTACCAGGTTTTTAGCGTAAACTAAATCCCCAATTCGGAATGTTCGGACTTTGGTTGAAGAATCTAGGGGTTTCTCTGGAGTGTAGGTGGGGTGTAATCTATCGAGAGGGGAACGTAGCTTTCTCCCCATAAGTAATTCAGCAGGGGTTTTGTTAGTAGTGCTACTGGGTGTAGTGTGTTGTAGGAACAATAGTTTGTCGATGCGTGTTTGTATAGGGCCCTGATCTAACTTAAGAAGGGTCTCCTTGGTAAACCGGACCATGCGTTCGGCCCGTCCATTCGCTGCCGGATGTGCCGGCGCGGTTAAGGCATGGCGTATGCCCAAACTGGCTAGGTAGCCCTCAAATTCTGTAGCCGTGAATTGAGGGCCGTTGTCAGATACCAGGACGTCTGGTAAACCGTGGGTGGCAAACCAGTGACTGAGCTGTCGGATGACAGCTTCAGAAGAGGTTGATTTCATGAGGCTCACTTCTAACCAGTTTGAATACGCGTCTACCAGAATCAAGAAGGTATGTCCCTTAGTCGGACCTGCAAAATCTATGTGGACTCTAGACCAAGGGCCCCTAGGTAGATCCCACTCAGTAGCTGGTGCCTTTGGGGGTGAGGGCCGGGAAGTCTGGCAGGGCTGGCAACCCGCGACCCAGTCGGTAACATCCTTGTCTAACCCCGGCCACCATACATAACTTCTAGCTAGACTTTTCATCTTTACCACCCCGGGGTGTCCCTCATGCAATAGTTTCAATATGGGATTTCGCAGTTTTTGTGGAATGACCACTCGATCCCCCCATAGTACACAGCCTTTTAGTACGGACAGTTCCATTTGTCTCTGTTTAAATGGTCTGTGCTGTTCTTGTAACTCAGAGTCAGGCCAACCCTTCATGATCCACCTACTCACGGTATGCAGTAGGTGGTCGTTAGAGGTTTCGTGCGCGATGTCTGCTGCTGTCATCGGGAGGTCGGGCAGGGTCTCAATCAAAAATGTTGAAGTGCTGGGGTTTGGTTCAGGATCAGAGTCTGGTAACGGGCAACGACTTAAAGCATCGGCGTGCGTGATGGTCGGACCCGGGCGGTACGACAGGGTGTAATTGTAAGCGGCCAGGAATTCTGACCATCTTGTCATTCTGGGTGATAGAATGTGGGGAGTGGGTTTGTCACCCGCCAGGATACCTAGTAGGGGTTTGTGATCGGTGATGATCGAAAAAGATCGGCCATACAGGTATTCATGAAAACGTTTAATACCCGAAATTATGGCTAGTGCTTCCTTGTCCAGTTGACTGTAATTCCTTTGGCTTTGGGACAAGGTTTTTGAATAGAAGGCAATCGGAGCCTCTCTGCCGTTAGGTAGAAGGTGGCTCAGGACAGCTCCGATTCCAAAGGGGGAGGCATCGCAAGTTAGTAATAATGGCAAAGTTTCATTATATTGAATTAACACTTGAGCTGAAGTGATCATGTCTTTAATTTTGTTAAATGCTGTTTCTTCCCGATGTCCCCACTTCCACGATGCGTCTTTGTCCAAAAGCCTATGCAAGGGTTCCGCCACCGTGGCTTTCTGGGGCAAAAAGACATGATAAAAATTTATCAACCCTAGGAAAGCTTGTAGGTCAGCCTTGTTAGTTGGTGTGGGGGCATTTTTGATGGCACGGGTTTTTCCTGTTGTTGGATGGATGCCATTTCCATCTATTAGGTATCCTAAAAACTCTATTTTGTCTGTGATAAGGGTACATTTGTCTTTTTTGACTTTAAACCCAGCCTCAGTAAATTTGGTCAGCACTTTTCTTAGGCGGTCTCGCAGTTGCGATTTGTGTTTAGCTGCAATTAGGACGTCATCGAAATACGGGATGACTCCAGGGATTCCTTGAAGGAGGCGTTCCATAAGAGATTGAAAAATGCCTGGTGCCACGCTAACGCCGAATTGTAGGCGATTACACTTAAATGCACCCCGGTGTGTCACAATAGTTTGGGCTTCAGCTGTTTTTTTGTCAACGGGCAGTTGCTGGTAAGCCTGAGCCAAATCGAGTTTAGCGAAAATCTTTCCGCCCTTGATAGAATGTAGCAAGTGTTGCACGACAGGCACGGGGTATGCGCTCTGTTGTAGTGCATGGTTGAGGGTCGCCTTATAGTCCCCACAAATACGAACCGACCCGTCTGCTTTTATAGGGGTCACTATAGGGGTCTCCCATTTAGCGTGGTCAACTGGCTCGAGGACCCCTTGCTTTACTAGTTTATCCAGTTGTTCTTCTATTTTTGGCTTTAAGGCAAACGGTACCCTTCTAGCCTTTAGTCTAATTGGGGCTACCTTGGGGTCTATGTTAAACGAAATCGGGTTACCCCGGTACTTGCCTAATTCTTCGCTGAACAGGTCCTGGAATTCTTGAATGAGATCTGCCTCCCAGTCAGCGTCTGTGATATGGTTGATACCGGTCATCCCTATTCCCAGCGGTTCGAACCATTCCAGTCCTAAGAGGCTGGGTCTGTTCCGGTCCACGATTGTTAGGGGAAGAATCTCAGTATGGTTGTTGAAGTTTACCTGGAAATGTCCAATCCCTACTACCGGAATTCTGTTTCCCTGGTAGTCTTTGAGTGTTAATTTCTGTTTGTCTAGTTCGCTTCGCCGTATGTCTGGGATCAATTTCTTAATAGTGTCCCAGGAAACCATGGAAAGGAATGATCCCGAATCCACTTCCATTTCACAATTTTTTCCTTCAATTCTTACTTGCACGTGGACTTTTTTAACGTTTTTTGTATTAGAGTGACCAATTATTATTGTTTGATGCGTTTCTTCCTTCTTGTAAGATGATTCTTTAAACTTTCTATTCCTTCCTTCCTGGCTCCAACGGTTGTTTGTTTTCTTTTCTCTCTCTCTTGGGGGAGGGCTTTCTCTTCGCCTGGGGCTGTAGCTTGATCGGGCTCTGCATACCCTTGCGATGTGCCCTTTCTTTTCACACTTTCGGCATATTGCATCTATGAATCGGCACTCTGATCTGGGGTGGTTTCCACCACAACGGTTGCATTCAAAATCAAACCGCCTGGTAGCCCGCTCTTTTTTCCCTCTCGCGGCTTTTAGGTGGCAAACCTCGTCTTCTTCACTACTGGTCTCAGTTTCAATATCCTCGTAGTGAGTTGAGGTTTTTCCTTGTTCATCATCAGCTTTGGTGGTTTCTTTGGATTTGTGGTGTGCAGCTTGATTAATCTGTTTCATTCTTGCTGCCGATTTGTGAGCGGCTTCGGCTGCGGTGGCTTCTTCAATGGCCTCTGTGGCTGTTATCTTGGGTCGGTTTAGCAACTTACTCTGCAATATTGGATCTTTTAAGCCTAAGACGATCCGGTCTCTTAGCGCCTCATTGAAATCCGAGAATTCGCACTCTCCACCTATTTCTCTTAAATCGGCCACGAAATCGGCAATAGGTTCTCCTTCTTTTTGGTTCCGGAGGTAGAACTCATGGCGCTTTATCAGGCAGGAAACTGTGGGCGCGTAGTGTTTCCTCAGGATCTTCTCTAGTTCGGGCCAAGTTAGCGTTTTAACATCGATTGGAGACGCTAGTGCCTTTGCCATCCGAAATACGGCTTGGCCGCAGTGGGTCAAAAACACCGCTCTCTTTCGGTGATCCGACACTCCGCTCAGATCGCTACTCTCCAAAAACATGAGGAATCGGTCCACATACGTCTGCCATTCCTCCTTGGCCGGGTTGAATTTTTCAGGCGGTGCGTTGCTTCCGGACATGATGCCGCTCGCTCTCCGCCGCTATGCACTCTCTAAACGTGTTGCCTCGATCCCACCTTCGTCGCCAGTGTTTGAGGCGGCAATGAAGAGGCACACACGTATAGTGATTCAGTCTTTTTGTTTATTTCCAGGACACCGACTGACTTGGTGGCGCGGCAGCCCTTCTTTTAAAGGACTCCCGCGCCTAAGTCAACCAATGACGGGGCGAGGATCTCCCGCCGGAATGTAGACCAATAAACAGTAAGTATTTCAAATATTAACCAATCCAGAACAGTCACAGTCTGATTTAGTCTACCATGAAGATTCATTCTGGTCATAATAGCAAGCTGAGAACCCCATAGCTAATATGAAGTGGATGCTTAAAACTGCATTTTTCAAACTGAACAAAAGAGATAGAATATATTGTAACTTTAAGGAAAAATGAAATCAGTTCGGCTTCTTTTCTAATCTTGGATGTCTTTCCCTTTAGTATTATTTTGTCACAATGGTTTCCTGCTGCCAAGACACACTCCAGTTTTAAGCAGGAGTAACTCTATCCAAACCAAAACAAATGCAGAGCTCAGATGATACTTATTCCAAAAGATTAGGTTGCTTTAAAAATATATATATGTAGTGCTCTTGGGAAAACACACTTTTCCTCTCTGTTTATTAATATTTGCTGGTCATCTATCTACCCAAACTATCTCCTAAATCAGGCAGTATTTTATTTTATTTAGGAGATTTATTTACTAAATTTATATATTGCCCACTTCCCTAATAGTATGAGTGTGGGAGATGAGTCATCATGAACCAAATCAGGGGTCTTCAAACTTGACAGCTTTAAGACTTGTGGACTTCAACCCCCAGAATTCCTCTTCCAGTCATGTTAGCTCAGGAATTCTGGGAGTTGAAGTCCACAAGTCTTAAGCTTGCCAAGTTTGAAAACCCTTGAACCAAATACTGGCAAGAATGCAGATAATATAAGCTGAGACAAAGAAAGGAAAGTTACTCTTAGGCTTTGTTGTCTACACTCCAAAAAGATATATGTATGCAAAAAGAAGGAACACTGAACCACTTAATTATGGAACTGTTAAAAACATGCTAAGTCAATCAGAATCTCCTGATGGTGAAGATGTTTAATTTGTCTGAGAAATATCCATCTCATTTCCCTGCTAAATGTAGAGAAAAAACAACAACATGTTTTTGGTACCTGACTTATACTATCAAGTCAAGGTTTTTTTCCCATTCTGCAGTTCATTCCAATCTGCATGTATTCCAAAATCTTTTGGTTAGAAAGCAGCATAGAATTCATTTTGAGTGAATTTATTGCCATTATTTGTATATTCATTTGCACTTATTGGCTGGATTCCCAGGCTGAATTAAAACATGGTTATAAATTATAATGATTTGGCTTTACAAAGAACATTATGTGAAAAACAGAAATATCATATTATAACTTAGTCTGATATGTCTAACAGGTTATGCCTGAGGTAACGTGAAGGGTTCTTATCAAGTCTATTTCTTTCCAAAAATATTCTACCTTTTGGATAAAGTTTTCTTTAAAGTTAACAAATATATCAACTAAGAGAACCACCCCTTTCAAAATAGATTTCCAAAAGTGCAAGTGCCAGCCATCTCTTTGACAGATTTCCCAAATAGTTGTATTTTAAAAATTGATTATTTTGCAGCAATGTACTTTGCATTTAAGGAACAAAATAGGTACTGTAAGTTTCTCAGATACTTAAGCACTCTTTTCATCCATTAAAAGGCCTGAACCTTTCTCCCAAAATTTTTGGAATATGCTATTCACAACATACCCATTCCTTCAGCCTGATTATTATTAGCTGATGGAATGTTAAGCCACTGCAATTAGCGATTCTAGGATATGATGGTATTCATATTTTGCCAGTACATAAGATTCATATTTTTGCTATCATGGGCCAGCATTGCTCTCTGTATGCAGTCCCATAAATGAAAAGATAAAGGATATCTTAGCAAACCCATCCTGTTGGAGTCAGTCAATTCAGAATTCTACTTAGGATTTTAGTTAATACACTTTTTTCTAGCTTCAGTTTCTTTCCTCAGGTGATAGTTCCTGTAACCAATATGCAAGAGAAAACCTCAAACTAAATGTATACTAGATAATTTAATTTCTTTTAAGCTTTTACAAGTCATCCATCATTATGTTTTTTTTGTCCTCTGATGACTCTCAGGCTTATAGCAAGACTGGATATTGCTCCAGTCTTGAAATACAGAAAAACCAAAGGAGGGAAGGCAGGAATTTGGTGGTAGCATAAACATGTTTAATACTACTCTAATCCTCACAGTGCTAGCCTATTCTTGAAAATTAGCTGATATTGTCTAAAAATAAAGATACTGGTGAACATATGGAGAAAACTTTCAACTTTTTACCGAACTCCCAACTTGGCATATTGATGTATTCAGAATAAGGTACAGAAAAGAATGAGACTTCTGCTCAAACAAGATAGATAATGTTGATTGCATGAGGGTTCACCAGTTTGAGAAAGAAGGCTAAAATGAGCAACAACAATACTATCCGTTCAGTGTTAATATGTGCAACTATCTTTACTGAAGAGGTAGAAGTCTTCCCAAACTGTAAAAACTACTTGGCAAAAGAGAGAAAGTCAGACTACACAAACGAATGAGCAATTCCCTTTCCAGAAGTCTTTGTCCTCTTTCAGGAGCCTTTCTCATGAGGCAGTTCTGTTTTCTAGAACTCCTTAATCTCCTCCTATTGTGAAACCACATTCCTTCCATAGTCTAAGGACTGCAACATCGAAAGGCAGCTTAACAGCCGAAGAAAATCAAAGCTATACAGCTAAATGTGTAAGGATTTCCAGTTTCCCCATTTTCTAATTCAGATCTCACAACAAAAAAATTCATACAGAAATATAAGAAAATGCCTCCTAGTGGAAGTATTTTAGAAATATAATCTCCTAAGTAGATAACATCTTGCATCTTTTTTAAAAAAAGAATTCTGCATGGAAAAAGACTATTACGGTATTGTTACCATAACAATTTATTATCTAAAAACTAAGGTAGGAAGAGGCATAAAACATTTCTAGCCTTTGCAGTGTTTTCATGTGCTTGTTAATCAGCCAGTTCCATGACGGGTTTGTATTTTTTATCCCTTAAGAAAATAGTATTCAAATCCATGATTTTTCATAAATACTTCTAGACATACTTTTATTTCAAAACATGCATTTCAAAATGTAGGCTCAACAGTTAATTTTTGGATGCAATTTGTTTAATTTTCTTAAAATAAGAATTATATTTCAAGATTCAGAAAAATGCAAAAGGTAACAGTATGCATATTCACTCCACACATTGACAAATAAAGTTAATTTGCTTTAAAATGAAAAAAGGAGGCAGATCTTTGAATATAATTACCTGCAACATAGCTTTTTATCTGTGAGTGACTTCAAAAAATCTTCTTATTTAGAATTAAAATTTAAAAGCCTTTTGAAATCTTTCAACTGGTGCACATCTTTAAACCACATCCATTGCCATCAATTTAAATTCAACCAATAGTTCTCTCAAATACATGGCATTTGAAAAGCCTTAGTAATATTAAAAATATCCATACCTTCTTATTTCTGAGTCAATGCAAGACAAAGCTCCTAATACTTCATTCATGAACAAAGTTCTGCCATCAATAATTTCCTAAGGAGATCCAGTTAATCCCAAAGGAATAGAATAGAATAGAATACTTTATTGGCCAAGTGTGGTTGGACACACAAGGAATTTGTCTTGGTGTAAATACTCTCAGTATACATAAAGAAGGAACATTCGTTAAGAATCAAGAATCATAATGTACAACACTTAATGATAGTCATAGGGTACACACAACATCAAATCATACTAGGAAACAGAGGATACAAGCAACAAAGTTACAGTCACAAGTGGGAGGGGATGGGTGATAAGGAGTGATGAGAAGATTAACAGTAATAGTAGTGTACACTTTGTAAATAGTTTAACAGGAGGGAATTATTTGTTTAGCAGAGTGATGGCTTTTGGGAAAAAACTGTTCTTGTGTCTAGTTGTTCTGGTGTGCAGTGCTCTATAGTGTCGTTTTGAGGGAAGGAGTTGAAACAGTTTATGTCCAGGATGTGAGGGGTCTGTAAATATTTTCACAGCCCTCTTTTTGACTCGTGCAGTATACAGGTCCTCGATTGAAGGCAGGTGGGTGGTAATTGTTTTTTCTGCAGTCCTAATTATCCTCTGAAGTCTGTGTCTGTCCTGTTGGGTTGCAGAACTAAACCAGACAGTTATAGAGGTGCAGATGATAGACTCAATAATTTCTCTGTAGAACTGGATCAGCAGCTCCTTGGGCACTTTGAGCTTTCTGAGTTGGCGCAGAACGAACATTCTTTGTTGTGCTTTTTTGATGACGTTTTTGATATTAGGTGTCCATTTTAGGTCATGTGATATAGTAGAACCTAGAAATTTGAAGGTCTCTGCTGTTGATACTGTGTTGTCTAGTATTGTAAGAGATGGTAATATGGGAGGGTTTCTTCTAAAGTCTACCACCATTTCTACGGTTTTGAGTGTGTTCAGTTCCAGATTGTTCCGGTTACACCATGAGGCAAGTTGTATAACCTCCTGCCTGTATGCAGATTCATCGTTGTCTCGAATGAGACCAATGACTGTTGTGTCATCAGCAAACTTCAGTATTTTAACAGATGGATCATTTGAGATGCAATCATTGGTATACAGGGAGAAGTGGAGATAGCACACAGCCTTGGGGGGCCCCTGTGCTGATTGTACAGATATCGGATGTGATTTCGCCTAGCTTCACCTGCTGTTTTCTGTCTGTTAGAAAGCTTATGATCCACTTACAAGTGTGTTCAGGTACTGCTAGTTGGTTTAGTTTACTTAGAAGAGTGTATGGTATTGATGGTATTGAATGCTCAACTGAAGTCTACAAAGAGGACCCTTGCATAAGTATTTGGAAATTCGAGGTGTTGTAGGATGTAGTGCAGAGCCATGTTAACAGCATCATCTGTCAATCTATTTGCTCGGTATGCAAATTGCATGGGATCTAACAGCGGATCTGTGATGATTTTCAGGTGGGAAGCACAAGCCTTTCAAAGATTTTCATAACTACAGATGTTAGAGCAACTGGTCTGTAGTCATTCAGTTCCTTGATGGAGGGCTTCTTTGGCACTGGGATGATGGTAGAACGTTTGAAGCAGGAAGGAACATAGCACATCTCTAGTGATCTATTGAAGATTTGGGTGAAGATGGGGGCCAATTGCTCAGAACAGACTGTTAAGCAAGAAGGAGTTATCTTGTCTGGCCCTGGTGCTTTTCCTGGCTTTTGTCTGTGTAATAGATCTTGCACTTCTTTTTCTGTGATCACCAGAGGTTGTGAGCCCAATGGATTGGGGCCAGTTGTAGGAGGCTTGTCTATTGTTGGTGTGTTTGAGATGTGTGTTGTGGAGATTGATGGCTGTAGTTTCTTTTCAAACCTGCAGTAGGTCATTTGCTAATTGTTGATTTCCTTCTGCTTGGGAAGGAGGTTTGCTGAAGCCAGTGATGTTTTTAAGAGTTTTCCACGTGTTTGCTGGTTCATTTGTTGAGAATTGGTTCTTTAACTTTTCAGAGTAGCTTCTTTTTGCTGCTCTGATCTCTCTTGTTAATATGTTTCTGGCCTGATTGTATAGCACTCTGTCACCTTTTCTGTAGGCTTCCTTTTGGAACGACGTAGCTGCTTAAGTTTAACTGTGAACCAAGGTTTATTGTTGCTATATATTTTCAGGTTCCTTGTTGGTACACATAAGTCTTCGCAGAAGCTAACATATGATGTTATAGTATCTGTGAGCTCATCTAAGTCTGCAGAGGCATCTTCAAAAACATTCCAATCAGTGCAATCAAGGCAGACCTGGAGTTTCAGCTTTGCCTCATCCGACCACGTCCTCACTGATTTAATTGTTGGTTTAATGGTTTTAAGTCTTTGTCTGTAGGCAGGAACAAGGTGAATCATGCAGTGGTCAGAGTGTCCCACAGCTGCTCGTGGTAAAGACCTATAAGCATCTTTTACTGTTGTGTAGCAGTGGTCTAAAGTATTTTTGCCTCTGGTGGGACAATTTACATGCTGGAAATATTTTGGGAGCTCTTTCCTTAAATTTGCTTGATTGAAATCTCCTAAAATGATGGGAAAGGAATCTGGGTGTTTGGCTTCAGCCTCCATAATTTGATCAGCAAGAGTTCGTAATGCCTTGTTTATACAGGCTTGTGGAGGAACATACACAGCTATTAGGAGAAATGAGGAGAACTCACATGGAGAGTAAAACGGCTTGCAGTTTATTTATTTATTTATTAATAGGTTTTATATACCGCCCTTCTCCCGAAGGACTCAGGGCGGTGAACAGCCAACTAAAATACATATAGACAAATATAAATATTGTTAAAAAAGAATTAAATCCTAGGCTGCCCCAATAAAGATCTAAAACCCCCAATTAAAATAAATTAAAACTTTGTACCCCATCCCAACTAATCTAAAACCCCATTTAAAATCCCATTTGAGTCAGCTCAGGCCAGCCTGCTCGAAGAGCCAGGTCTTCAGGTCACGTCTGAACGCCCTCAGCTCATTGGTCGTTCGTAGTCCCGGGGGCATCCCGTTCCAAAGGGCGGGTGCCCCCACAGAGAAGGCCCTATTCCTCGGGATCACCAGGCGGCACATAGAAGGCGTCGGGACCCGGAGGAGACCCTCTCTGTGGGAGCACACTGGTTGGTGGGAGACTACTGGCAGAATGCGGTCTTGTAAGTATCCTGGTCCGATGCCATGGAGCGCTTTAAAGACCAAAACCAATACTTTAAAGCGAACCCGGAAGGCCACCGGCAACCAATGCAGCTCGCGCAGGAGGGGCGTTACATGGGAGTATCTCGATGCCCCCATAACTACCCGCGCAGCCGCATTTTGTACCAGTTGAAGCCTCCGGGTGCTCCCCAAAGGGAGCCCCATGTAGAGGGCATTACAGTAGTCCAGACGGGAGGTGACCAGGGCATGAGTGACTGTGCGTAAGGTGTCCAGATCAAGAAAGGGCCGCATCTGGCGTATCAGGCGAACCTGATAAAAAGCCCCCCTGGAGACGGCCGTAATATGATCTTCCAAAAACAGCCGTACATCCAGGAGGACACCAAGATTGCGGGCCCCTTCTGTGGGGGTCAAGATCTCATCCCCAATAGCCAGCGACGGAGTCAGCTGACTATATCAGGCCGCCGGAAACCACAGCCACTCGGTCTTGGAAGGGTTGAGTCGAAGCCTGTTCTCGCCCATCCAGTTCCGCACAGCCTCCAGGCAACGGGCCATAACCTCCACAGCATCGTTGGGGTGGTTTGGGGTGGAGATGTAAAGCTGAGTATCATCAGCATAAAGATGGCATTTCACCCCAAAACCACGGATGATCTCTCCCAGCGGCTTCACATAAATGTTGAACAGAAGAGGGGAGAGGACCGACCCCTGAGGCACCCCACACATGAGGGGTGTAGGGGTGGATCTCTCCCCCCCCGTCAACACAAATTGCGAGCGGTCCGAGAGGAAGGACGAGAACCACCGCAAAACGGTGCCCCCAATTCCCAACCCCTCCAACCGTCGCAATAGGATACTATGATCGATAGTATCAAAAGCCGCTGACAGATCTAACAGGACCAGGACAGAGGAATAACCTCTATCACGGGCCCTCCAGAGATCATCTACCAACGCGACCAATGCTGTTTCGGTACTGTGCCCGGGCCTGAAGCCCGATTGGAACGGATCTAAATAGAATGCTTCCTCCAGATACTGAGGGAGCTGACGCGCCACCACACTCTCAACAACCTTCACCACGAAGGGAAGGTTGGAGACAGGACGATAGTTATTCAAAAGAGCCGGGTCCAGGGAAGGCTTCTTGAGGAGGGGCTGCACCACCGCCATTTTCAGGGCGGTCGGAAGCGCCCCCTCCGTCAACGAAGCGTTGACAATCCCCTGGAGCCAGCCTCGTGTCACCTCTCTGGAGGTAGAAACCAACCAGGAAGGGCATGGGTCCAGTAAACATGTGGTGGCATTCAGCCTCCCCAGTAATCTGTCCACACCCTCGGCGGTCACAGGATCGAACTCCTCCCAGATAATCGTCTCAAGACCTGCCCCGGACACCTCCCCCGGGACCACCCAACTGGAGTCCAGCCCATCCCGAATCTGAGCGATTTTATCATGCAGAAATCGGGAAAACTCTTCTGCCCTACCCTGCAAGAGGTCCTCCCGCGCTCTCGGTTCAAGCAGGGAGCGGGTCACTCTAAACAGGGCAGCAGGCCGATTTTCTGCCGACGCAATAAGGGCGGAGAAGTGTGAATGCTTCGCCGCCTCTATCGCCACTAGGTAGGTCCTAATATAGGACCTCACCTGTGTCCGGTCAGACTCAGCATGACTGGCCCTCCAGATGTCCTCCAGACGTCTTTTCCGGCATTTCATCCCCCTCAGGTCCCCTGTAAACCACGGAGCCAAGTAGGATCTGTGCCGAGTCAGAGGTCGCAAAGGCACAACTCGATCCAGAGCCTCAGCGGCCAACCTATCCCAGGTGGCCACCAAGTCTGTGGCCGAGTTATGAGCCAGAGTTTCAGGAAATGGCCCAAGCTCCATCTGAAACCGTTCAGTATCCATCAGGCGCCTGGGGCGTAACCATCTCCTCGGCTCCGCCTCCCTGCGATGGGGGGTGGCGGCACCAAAGTCCAGTCTAAGAAGAGAATGATCGGACCATGACAAGGGTCCCCGGCACGATCATTCAACCACTTACCAGAGGCGAAAATCAGGTCCAGTGTGTGTCCCCCCGTGTGAGTGGGGCCAGAAACTAATTGGGTCAGATCCATGTCCATCATGGAAGCCAGGAACTCCCGGGCCACCCCAGAGGTTTCCCCGAGTGAAGGCAGGTTGAAATCACCCATGACTAGAAGCCTGGGGGTTTCAACCGCCAGCCCGGCTATCACTTCAAGGAGCCCGGGCAGGGCCGATGACACGTGGCAGGGAGCCAGGTACGTTATCAAAAGGCCCATCTGAACCCCCCGACCCCACTTCACAAAGAGAGACTCACAACCAGCCGTCTGAGGAACAGTGGCCTCCCTAGGACAAAGGACTTCTCTAATAATCGCCGCCACCCCACCACCCCTTCCCTGAGACCTCGGTCGATGGAATGCTTGGAAACCTGGTGGGCACATCTCTACCAGAGGGACGCCACCCTCTGGGCCCAACCAGGTTTCGGTGATCCCCGCCAGGTCCGCACCCTCCTCCTGAATAAGATCGCAAATCAGGGGTCCTTGTTAATGACGGACCTGGCATTACATAACATCAGCCGGGTACTCAGGGCCCGAGACTCTGCACAACCAGGCCCGCCAGACGGGTCGGGAGGGTCGGAGCGCGCCACCGCTTGGAGACAGCGGGCACGCGATCCCCTGACCTGATATGGCCCTCTATCCCCGTCATATCTGCCCCTTCCACTTATGGTGCCAATGAGACCCGCCCCCTGCTGTCTGAATTGTGTTCGCCCCCACGACTCACGACCCTCTGGGCCCTCCCAGACGTGCACTCCAGCCTGGCTGACTCCAAACCCCCCCGGGTTATCCCCCAAACCTGGACCGGGTATCCTCCCTAACCCCAATAAGTTACCACCCCCCAACCCTCTCTTCGTCACCCTCCCCAACCTCGATAAAACCCTGAATAAAAATTTAAAAAGTTTAAAACCCCCTCTAAAAATCCTTTTTTGATGGCCGTGCCACCTCTCCGGATCCCAGGAACCGTCCTTGAGGTAGGCCATCGATAGACCGGAGGGCCACTCCGGGAGTGGGGGACCCTCCCGAGAGCCTGTAGTTCCGCCGAGGAGTATGATCTTCTAACCCTCGCCGTCGCCGGATCGGGGACCACCATTGAAATCATCGGCGTCCTTCGGGCCGGCCAGTCCCGCTGTTGCCCCTGCCATTTGCATCCCTGGGGGAGGCCTCCAGCCACAAAACGGCCCCGGTGAGGCCTCTGTCCCCCCCGCAGCCGCCGCGATACCGCCCGCTGCCACCGTCCACA
This sequence comes from Bungarus multicinctus, assembly GCA_023653725.1. Classification (NCBI taxonomy): domain Eukaryota; kingdom Metazoa; phylum Chordata; class Lepidosauria; order Squamata; family Elapidae; genus Bungarus; species Bungarus multicinctus. Next base: position 51,916,654 of record CM042844.1, read on the forward strand.
GTAACCGCAGCGGCCACAGCAGGGCCGTCCTCCAGGCTGCCAGCATCAGGGTAAGGTACCTCCGAGGAGCCCCCAACCGTGGGGCAGCCAGATGAAATGGGGTCCGGGTTCGCTGCGGGGCCTCCAGCCGCAAAATGGCCGCAGCGAGGCCTCCGCCCCCCCCCCCCCCGCAGCCGCTGGTTGATGTGTAAAGACTCTAAGTTTTCATCACAAAACCTATATATTATAGTTATATCCTGAGACCAACTATTGTTGATATATAAACATAATCCTCCACCCTTCGTTGTCTCTTCAATTCTGTCTGATCTAAATGTCTGAAATCCTGGGATGTATATGATGTTGTCCCCATGAATTTGTGGATTAAGCCAGGTTTCAGTAAAACAAAGAACAGCTGAATTATAAAAATCATAATTACATCTATTTAAGAGATGAATTTCATCCATCTTGTTAGCCAGTGAGCATACATTAGTCAGAAAGATTGAAGGGAGAGGAGTTTTTTCCCCCCTCTTCCTTAGTCTGTTTAAAATTCCGGCTTGTTTACCTCGTCTCCTCTTCTGGTGTGATGGCTTCTTTGCTTTCGTTGTTGTAATCCATAGCATGGGGGAATTGGTTAGAATCTCCTCCGCGTTTGCAAAGACAGGTGGGGGTGGGGAATCAGAAAGCTGCTCCTTAAGGAAACATTGTCTAATTCTTAGCAGATGGTCTCGTGAGTATGAAATCCGTAGTGAATTGGAGTTAATAATAAGGAATAAAAAAACCATTAGAGAGCATTTCACCGAGGCAGCCATCCTCGGTGCTATCTTGGAATTGCTCTGAATAAATATGGAAATGATGATTTTAAGTTTCATGGCAAGTTCTCCCAGCATATGTAGGTTGCAAATTATGTAGACTGTTATCATGCAAATGTAATTCTCCTGATATGGCTTCCCTGCAATTGCTTTTCAATTTTTAAAAAATGATTGAATATGTTAATTGGAACAGAATATGTGGTATGAGAAAGATAGTAATTTCTCTGCTGGCACAGTGCGATGCAAAACTATGAAAAATTGCTCTAATATGCAGGATTCTAACTAAGATAGATTAAAAATAGTGATGGAAAACTTACTTAATGGTCTTCTATGAGTCTGAATATCCATGACCAGATGGATTATATCTATCTAAGACATTAAATAAATTTTGCTGATATTCTAGCAGAATTTATATCCATTATCTCCTAGAAAGTTTTTAAATTAAGAGATGACAGAGAAAAAAGATAAAATTGCTAATTGCAACCAACCAGTAGCAAAAAAAATGAATATGTTTTGTCAATTATCCACAGGCCTCTTAGGCACTGAAAATTGGTTAAATACCGGATTATCAGAGGAAGTGAATATTATGCCCTGATTCAGACTGGGAAACAGTCTGACATTGTCCCTGGAAAAACACTCAAGCAGCTCCTACAATGACAGATACATGTAAGCACCTTGAAAACAATAATCCCTAGAAGTCACCATAGATTTCTCAGGTGCAACACTTCTCAATCTATTATTTCTTTTTTTTCTTTTCTTTTTGAACAGGTAATAATACCTCATTAGAATGTGAGGAAAACATAGACATAATTATATACACTTTCACCAAAGAATCACCATGAGACATGACATTCTGACAGCAATGACATATTTATCAGTGGCTGTACAGCTGCTTGAAAACTACTCCAAAGTGTAATTCTCACCTAACTGGAGTGAGATAAGACATAAGAACTAAGCTTTGATTACAGGCCTGCTTATGGTCAATATTTTTATTAAATAAGATAAAAAAAGTCAAAGGAATACTTATCACAGCTAAAGACACACAATTGGGTGTGATAAATATACTTTAGAACAGGATCCCTAAACTCTTTAGTTCAATGACCCCTTCATGAAGCTTCAAATTATTCATCAACCCACAGACATTTATAATATAAATACTATTTCATAAATACTAATTTAACTAATAATACTATATTATTATTATTATTATTATTATTATTATTATTATTATTATTATTATTATTATTATTATTATTATTATTATTTAAAACAAACTGTCCCCCATTGTTCCTTGGATGTAGATACTGACCACTTTGGAGAAACTTACTTTAGAAGATAGAAACAACATTCAGAATCACTACCATAGATTACAGAAACTAAGTCGTCAACCCTGAAGCTGGTCTGGTCAAAGCCATCTTGAAGGTTCAGTGTTGCTACACTGGAGCAAGGAATAGGAAGAGAGGATTAGAGATAGCTGGGGTTGTATAGTCAAAATAAAATACTTTCTCTTGGGAACTGTTTTGTTTTGGTTTGAGAGAAAAACTTGTACTTTTAATTAGGTGGAAAACTGCGGGACTTTTCAGAATCGTTTTTCACCAGATATGTGCCAATATGATATTTCCAATAAAGTCATTCTTTGATGAATCTACTTGCTTGAAATGGATTTATTACTTGGATCCCTGACATAATTAATATAATAATATATATTATACATTAATTAAAGTTATTCAAAAGAAATGAAATACATAGTATAGTATAGAATATTGATTTAATAATAGGAACTTGGAATTGTAATTGAACACAATCTGAATACAAATCAACAATATTCTACAGGTGCTAAAAACAAATGTACATTTTTGGATGAATTAATATAATTTCCAAATTATATACTGGTAGATTTCAATACTTGAAGAGTATCCGGAGGCTACAGTTGGTCCAGAATGCAGCTGTGCGGGTGATCTTGGGAGCTCCTCGGAGCTCCCATGTTACACCACTCCTGCGCGAGCTGCATTGGCTCCCTGTGGCCTTCTGGATCCGATTCAAGGTGGTAGTGATCATCTTTAAAGCGCTTCATGGCTCGGGACCTGGGTACTTACAGGACCGCCTGCTGCCACCAACGGCCTCCCGCCGCCCAGTGCGCTCCCACAGGGTCGGCCTCCTCAGAGTCCCGCCGGCTGGGTGATGCCGGTTGGTGGCCCCGAGGGTGCGGGCCTTCTCTGCGGGGGCTCCCTCCCTTTGGAACGACTTGCCCCCGGAGATACGGGCCATCACCGACATTCAGACTTCCGGTGTGCAGTAAAGACCCTCTTTTTTCAACAGGCCAGCCTGGCCCAGTAATAATCATGGAGTTTTAAATTTGGTATTTTAAATTTTTATCTGTTTTTACATTTTGATAATTTTATATTCGGCCATTAATTTAATTATTTTAAATTGCTTTTAACATTACAAAGTAGTTGAAGAAGCTGTCAGTTTTAATCTCACTTTAGGCATGAAGACAGCTGGGTGACTTTAGGCCAATCATTCTTCCTCAACTATAGGAAAAAGGCAGTGATAAACCACTTCTGAAACATTTTCAAGAAAACTGCAGGGATTAGGTCAGGGAGTTCCAGGAGTCAACAATGACTAGAAAGCACAGGTACACATACATAGACACACGAAGTTATATAGGAAGACAGATTCAGCTGAATGTTAAAAAAAGAAGTATTTAGGTAAAAGCAAAGCAACAATTAAATCTATTACCAAGATGGAAATGAACTTCCCATTCACTGGATCTATCAAAGCTATAGGAGCAATAATTTCTGAACTGACATAAAACCTTATCATTTTAGTTCCTGTTCTGGTGCTGCCTCAAACCAATGTCTTGAATCATATGGTAAAAATAAAAACAAATAAATCAACTTCTAAAAAGGTTCTCTTCCATTTGGATTCACTCCTATGAATAGGTTAAAAACAGATATCTTATTATTGTTTGGATTAAAAGCTGAGTACCACCTTACGTACACTTTACTCCCTTTAATTTAAAATTTAATTCACTTGAAGAGGCCACCTTTTGAAAAACTGTCATTGCTCAATTTATTTACCTTGTACAGCATGAGAGATACTTCAGAGAATAAATTAAAGACAGTTGCTAAATTTATGAGACAGCTAATAAATACTGTACCACTTTCCCAATCCTTGTTATTGGTATGTAACATGCAACAGCATTGTAGTATTCTGTCAATTACACAAACAGGCTCATTTCATTACTAAAAGATGGGCAAGTAAGATTATCATCAAATGGAACAGTTCTAGTGTTATAGGCACAATGAATTTCCTAGATTGGAGATATCTTAGCCCATCCTTGATACCATAGACCAAGGGTCTTCAAACTTGATAGCTTTAAGACTTGCGGACTTCAACTTCCAGAATTCCTTCTCCAGTCATGTCAGCTCAGGAATTCTGGGAGTTGAAGTCCACATGTCTTAAACTTGCCAAGTTTGTAGACCCTTGCAATAGACCCTTCTGATCTTAATGCTGAAGAGTTACTTTTTTGTTTTTGAAAGACTATTTACTCCATTTCCTCATTTTCAAGGGTTTATGTAGCATGAAAACAATTAGGACTATGCAATTATTTGAAAGAGCATGTGAAGACAACTGAAAGAAGCTTTTGAAGCAGTGCCATGAGGCTTAGCAAATGACATGATTGGATCTAACAGTTGAAAAAGAGGTGCTTTGCATGTGTTTCTCTTTGTTGTCAAACACTACTTCTTCAATGGCCAATTTGTCTCATATATAATGTCTCATATATTAATTTGTCTCAATTTGTCTCATATACTGTATAATGACATAATTCAGCACTTGATTATTCAATAATGGCAGGAATAGGAAATATTCCCTACTGCCAGTTTGGGTGGGATGGGTCAATGTAATTGGGATGAGATGGTTCCTCAAGTAACCTCTTGCTTTGCTTTTGGTGCATACATGAAACAATACACCCAAAATGCAAAATATGCAGTCTTTTAAAAACCAAGCTATCTGAAATAAAATTGCAATAGAATTAACTTGGGTTTACAAGTGATAAATTCATACAACCCTATTTGTCTATTCTCTTCCAGACCAATGAAAATTTTTTACTACTGCAACTGACTTTAATCTCCTGGTTTCATTCAAACTTAGTTTGCTAGTCAGAAACCACATCAAGAACCACATCCAACACTTTTTTTCTGAAGAAGCACAGGTTTGGAATGGCCACTCTATAAAAGCCAATTTGACATCATATCATTCATGTTGAGAAATGCAAAAATCCAATTTCTAATCTACGAATTTACTTATTTCTAGCATGAGCCAAGATTAAAAACATAGAATTCAGTAACTGAGACATTTGAAAAGTTTGTTACTATAGAACAGATTTAGCCACTTTGGAAATTGAGGGAGAGGTGGTTTCTGAAGACATTGCAGCTTTAGCCATGTGTAGGAAATCTTTGCTAGAGAAGCTATGTCTGAAAAGGAGGCAGTCAAGGCACTGGCTCAAAATGAAAAAAAAAGTTGATTCAGGGAACCAGAAGAGAAGGTAAGTGGGCGAATGAATGCTTGCTGCTGCTTGCTGAGGCTTCCCAGAGCTGTGCAGTTCTAAGGCTGATTGCCTCCCTTGCAAGGCCAAATACAGGGAAGCCAAAAGGACAGAGATGCAGGTGCAGGAGTAGTAAGGCTAAGAAATTAAAATGCCCCTGAGGTCTTAAAAGTGGGCATGCTGCCAAGTGTCTGAATTTTAATCACAGGATTGCAGAGATGCAACAAAGATCATAATTTTGGACACACATTGTAAGTCTATTGCTGAATGGTTGAACAGTCATAAGTTACCATAAGTTACAGGGTTACTTGTAGTTACTAACAAAGACTACCTATTTATAGCATAACTGAGGTATCAGAAGTACATTGTTTTTGAGATGAGAATGAAACCTCAAACGTGTACTATTCTAGGGTTCACTATCAGTTGCAAAAGAGCTTCTCCTTCTAATTCATGAAGGGGGAAAAGCTCTAAGGAGTTCAATGATGATGGATAAGTGTGTCATATGATGAAAGCCCCTTTCTGTCAATTTTCATGCAGAGGGGAATGTGTACATATTTTGCCTTAAATTCTTCACTACAGAGATGAGTTCGGAACCCAACAGTTCAAAGCAACTAGAAAAAGGTTTTTAAAAGTTATAAAGGAGCAATATAGTTTCATTATACCTTAATATAGCAGGAATGATAGAACTATAAATATAAATCTATGGAATGATTGGAATAAGAACCAAATTGTTATTCCAGTTCTGGGGCTGTGAATATTGCTCTCTTTTCCTCACTAATCCCTTCCCCTTATAAAGCCAATCACTTTTCTGACTTATAATTTATATCTTCCCAAGCAAAGGTAAACTTGGCTTTCAGTTGGAAAAGAGATTATAGGTTCACTAAATAATATCACATGTATTTGTGCTTTCTTAAAGATTAGTTTGATATTTAAAAATAATCTAAGATCCTAGCCACTTTGAACATATTATATCAATTTATACAGCATTAAACCACTCACCCACCATATTCTCCTATATTGAACAGGATAAATCCCACCCCAAAAGAGCAAAGAAAAACATAAACCTGACCTGTTAATTTAAATGGGCAGGCATATCATAGTGCACAAAGATCAAATTTTGACACCACACACACAAAAACACTCCCTTTAAAAGATAAGATGATTCAGAACTGTCTGTGTTCTGAAGTCTGTGCAGACTTCTATCCCATTTGTGAAATGACTTGAAGATACATCCTAAACACAGCAAATCTTTTCATGTTCTGTTTGTCATATATCCTATGTACCAGCTTTAGTTTTGGGAAACTACTTCCTCCATTGTGTCTCCACTGCAAATTCTGCCCAAGGGAATGGAACAAGGGGGAGAAAAGAGAAAGATAGAATGAATAATTCTGGTTGCAATCATAACCACTCTTAAAACGATTGCAACTTCTATGCATATCAAAGCTTTACTGAAACTGCTTATTTACTGTGCAGCTCAGGGGGAAAAAAATCAACTTTCCATGCTTTATTATTCTTGTCCTCATCTGACATAAAAATCATCATCAATTTTTTGTTTGATATTTTCAGAGCAATTTGTCAAAAATAAATTATGCAGAAAAGTCATTAATCATTTCCTGTGATTAAACAGAAGGATTGAAAATGAATTGATAAATGTTTAACCCACACAGAAATCTTTTAGATATTTTTAAAAGAGTTCTTTGGAAAAAAACATAAACATGCATGCACACAAAGTTTTATGATGTAACAAGAGCTTGTTGAAACAATAGTTTTTTTTGTAGTGGTACACCCTAGAAATCAAAACCATAAGGTAATTACCAAAGGGAATGGGAATCCTTTGTAATATCCCTCAGATCTTTCCGGTTATTGCTCTCTCAACAAGACTGCTGAGCTAGTGACCTATTTGGCGGATATAGAAACCCAAGCACTATAACATTGGAGTACTCTAATATAGAAAGCAGATTTTTCCTAGGGAGGTTTCAAGGTCCCTAAGCTGGCAATAGCTCTATAAACAGAGGGGAAAATGTGTAAAGGGGCCTGATGGGGAGGAGGGGAAAAGGTCCAGCATGTAATTTTTTCCCTTTTGAATTGCCAACCTGAGTAGTTAGGGAATTTTACTTCTCCGTGGGAAGTAGGAAGAATGAGCCAAAAAGCTTGACAATTGGAAAGGGCCAGGAATGAAAATGAAGGCAGAAATTAAAACCAAGTAATGAAGTTTCCAGTTAGCCCTTTCCAACCCAAATCTGGAAAGCAAAGAGGAAAAATGATAATGGGCTGCCACATTATATAGAAAAGGTTTCAAGTTCTACACAAAGCTAATCTTGAATTGCATATGTCTTTCTTTAAATGAAAGTCAAACCTTTGTTTGTTTTGGAGATAGACTAGTTTTCTGTTTATGGAAATGAATTTAAGAAGATGTGAATCATCATTATGTAGAATTGATCAGGAGTCTTTCTTAGCCCTACTTGGAAATGCCAGAATTGAATAGAAATTTTTGCATGTAAAGCATATTTATTTATTTTATTTATTTATTTCATTTATTTTGTCAAACAATTATTAGATAACAGGTATAAGTATAAACATGGTTATAAATACATGAAATGGATATGAATAAGACAAAAAGAAACAATAGGAAAGGGACGGTAGGCACGTTTTGGTGCATTTATGCACGCCCCCTATACACCTCTTAGGAAAGGGGTGAGGTCAATAGTAGACAGTCTAATATTGAAGATTTGGGGATTTGGGGAAGAAACCACAGAGTCAGGTAGAATATTCCAGACATTGACTACTCTGTTGCTGAAGTCGTATTTCCTGCAATCAAGTTTGGTGCGGTTTATCTTTAGTTTATATCTATTTTGTGCTCTTGTATTGTTTTGGTTAAAGCTGAAGTATTCTTTGACAGGTAGACATTGCAATATATAATTTTATGTACCATACTTAGATCAAACCGAAGCCGGTGTAGTTCTAGGTTGTCTAGGTCTAAAATTTCAAGTCTGGTGGTGTAAGGTATTCTGCTACTAGTAGAGGAGTGAAGGACTCTTCTCGTAAAATATTTCTGGACTTTCTCAATTGTATTAATATCAGATATGTAATGTGGGTTCCAGACTGATGAGCTGTATTCAAGTATTGGTCTAGCAAATGTTTTATATGCTCTAATTAGTAGAGTGATATTACTGGAGAAAAAGCTACACAGAATTAGGTTAACAACTTTTAATGCCTTTTTGGCTATGTAGTTAGAGTGGACTCTAGCATTTAGATCATTTGAGATGAGTACTCCAAGGTCCCTGATAAAGTTTGTGTCATCAACAAGGTCTTGACTATTCAGCTTGTATTTTATTTTTTGAATTTTTTTGCCAATATGCATTTACTTGTTGAGATCTGAAATTGCCATTTGTTTGACCATTCTGACACATAGTCAAGGTCTTTTTGAAGGATAGCAGCATTGTCAGTGGTATTGAATAGCTTTACATCACCAGCGAAAAGAATGCAGTTGCTCTTAATATAATCACAGAGGTCATTAATATAGAGTATGAAGAGAGTTGATCCTAGAACACTGCCTTGGGGGACACCACTATTGACAGGTATACGATTTGATAGGACGCTCCCAATTTTGACCATTTGTTGCCTGTTTGACAGGAATGCTTCTATCCAGTTATGCAGGTGTCCAGAGATACCATAAGACCTTAGTTTTAGGAGTAGTTTGTCATATACCACTGAATCAAAGGCTTTACAGAAGTCTATGTAAATTGCGTCAATTGCTTTGCCCTGATCAAGTTGTGTAGTCCATATGTTTTTACAGTGCAAGAATTGCAGATTACAGGACAGTTTCCTTCTGAAACCAAACTGTTTGTTAGAGAGTAGGTTGTCTGTCTCTAAGTGGAGGATAATGGATTGGTTAATAATTGATTCCATGACTTTACAGGTGATGCAGCATAAAGAGATTAGTCTGTAATTTTCAACTAGGCTGGGTTCTCCTTTTTGAAGATGGGAAAGACTGTGGCTTGTGACCATAGTTTTGGCAAGGAGCTGGTCCTGAAAGATTTTTCAAAGATTATGCTTAGAGGTTTTTCTATGGCAGTGGATAGCTTTTTTAAGAAGTAGGCACATATTCCATCCGGTCCAATAGATAAAGATGGTTTTAGATTGCGTAGTGATTTTTCAACATTGCCTTCTGTAAAATCGATACATATTAGATCATTGTAGTTGTCTGTGGTTCGACTAGGAAATATTGGGCATGATCCATTGCTGTTTACAAATACTGACCCAAAGAATGTGTTAAAGAGATTGGCTTTAATGGTGTCATCATTGCAGTCTTTACCATTTGGTTCTTTTAGGGGTGGGATGAACCTTGAGTCTTTTAGTTTGTTGTTTACAAAATTGAAGAAAGCGTGGGTGGAATTGGTGCGTAGAAGGTTTTCCTCTTGTTTAGCGTGATAATTTGTACATTCAGTCTTTATCTGGTGGCATAAATTTTTGTATCAGCTTTTAAAGTTGGCAATGTGACCAAATTTGTTTTTCTGCCAAAGGGATTTCTTTTTGGATTGGAGCTTCCTTATTGTTATGGGTAATTTGTTTTTTATGCTTTTGGGAGTTGTTATTGGTACATATAATTTCATGACTCTTTTGACTTCAAGTAAAAATATGCTATAATGGTCTTCAACAGTATTGCATCCAGTGAATAGAATTTGCCAATCAAGAGATGAAAGATTGTTGTCTATAAGATCATAGTTGTCTTTTTTGAAGTTATAATTGGGGATCCTGTTGTTATGGTGATTTTTGTGAGAACATATGTTGAGACAAAGGTCAATCATGCTGTGATCACTGTTGGAAAAGGGTTCATTAACTTGTATTCCATAAATTGAATTCAAACTGTTGCAGAAGATGAGATCGAGGCAGTTGTTTAGTATTGTTGGTTACTAGTTGTTCCAGTCCTACTGTGGTAACACCATTGTACAGGGTTGTATGAATGTGTTTAGATGTACGTTCATTTAGTGTCCAATTTATAAGAGGTAAGTTGAGGTCACCAAGAAAAATGAGAGGGTGTGGGCAGGAGGCAGCCTATGTCAATAATGAAGTTAGCTTGTTTGCATGAATTATATCATAGTCAGGGGCACAATAGCAAAGTAAGAAGCGGATTGAGAAGTTTAAGGACAGTTCACAGATGATGGTCTCGGGAAGAGTAAGCTCTTGTATAATTTGGAACTTTTTTAGGTTTAGAGATTTTTTAAAGAATATAGCAACTCCACCACCTCTACGGATTTCATGATCTGACCAAAAAACTCGATATTTTTTGTAGTGGTAATGAAGTCTGGAAAAGATGCATTTAACCACATCTCACAGACAAATATAATGTCAAATGTGGCTGAACTTAGAAGGATAAGGAATTCATGCATTTTATTTGTGAGGCTTCTTGCATTAAGTAGTTTGCATTTAAAATATGAAGTAGTGGGTCTGGAGGAAGTAAGGGGCGTGCATCCCTAATGTTGGATGTTTGGGTGATGGATATTGTGACATGGGTTGAGGCTCTTGCTTTTGATACAGTCAGCACAATAATCAATGTATAGATTTGTATTACATAATTCATGTAATCTTTTGAGCTCAGAACATAGCTCCCGGGATCGTAGACATTGCTTTAAGATTAGATCAGGGCGAGAACGAAGGTTCTTATGGTTGTTGTTCTTTGAGAGTGAATTTATTGAAAAAATGAATTTGCGTTTGCTTGTTTCATTTTTGCAAACAACACTGCACAGACGTGGGATCATCAAGACGTCTTTGTTTTTAAGCTCAGGACTGACATGGGAAATATCAAGTATTTTTTCAGGGGAGATGGTTGATGCTTGATTTTCTCTGATGATGTTTCGAACATTAGAGATATCATCATTGTCATTGACTTCTAGACCAAATAAGATGGCATTTGGTCACTTCCGTTCACGTTCAACAGCTTCTTTGATGAGGATGGGGATATCAATATTTGTAGGATTTGTTGTTTTTTGTGGATTGAGTTTTGGTTGTGGTCCAGATATATGGTCTGTAGATGTTTGATATTCGTTTTTAGTGCTGTCTCTTTTTTTTCAAGGTTTGCCAATCTAGTTTGTATAGCGTCCAGGGATGCTACAATGGTGTCAAGGGACGTTATACGTGTTTCAATGATATCGACTCTTTCAAACAGGGTAATGTATTTTTCTAGTTTGGGTCTGCATGGCGGGCAGAAATATGGAAAAGCATTGGCAGATGTTTTTAGGAATAGAACCATTTGCTTGGGTAATCCTAAGCAATTATGGTGAGCATAGCTGTTACAAAGAGAACATTCGATGTAATCTTCATTCTCCTTTAAAGATTCCTTACAAATAAGGCAAGAGCAAGAGTCTTGTGGTTCTTTAGTAGGGGTTTCTTTCTTTTTAGATTGAGGTTTGACATTGGATTGTTTTCCTGGCATGGTGGGTTTGTTGAGATGGTTTGTTGATTAGGTTGTTCAATCAAACAAGGTATTATGGTAATCAATAAAGTAATATCATGCCAAACAGTCTATTATACTAATCACTCTAGTCAATTAATTTAACTAATCAATAATCACCCTAATAATTAATTACACTAATTAATAAACACACTAGTCAATTAATTGTCCTAATCATTAATTTGCACTAAACATACTAATCATACTAATATTCAAAATAGTTAACCAAACTAATCAATAACCATTAGTCTATGATAATCTGTAATAATATATTACTCACTAATAATAATTGTAAAAATTAATTAATCATTTAGTAAGATCAGTTAATCAATTAAACAATTATTTTGGGAAAAATTGGGGCAGGAAGAGAATGGGAGGAAGAGGAGAAGATTTGGTTTGGATGGTCTTCAGGGGTATAGGAAGAGGGCATATATTAGGTTAGAAGTATAGATGAAAGTCTTTTGACAGAAGGTTAATCTTCACTGATTACTTCAGATCATCAGCTAGCGATCATAGGGACTAGGTCTGTCTTCTCACGGATCCCCTTGTCTTTGGTCAGCGATCTTAGAAATTAGGCTATTGTGTGAATTAGCAGACCTCCGATGTGGGATTTGATGATCGCAGATGATCGATGATGTAGGCGGCAGCTTGGGCAGCAGTTTTACTGGAAGGTTTGCGCTCCAGGATCAGGCCCTCAGTCGTATGCCAATATTTTTCTTAGATTATGGGCAGTTCAAAAAACCAATTACATTTTGCTTTCATAGTGCACTGCTAATTTGCCAATCCTAATAATGACTGTACGGACAAAGTGCTGCTCCCAACCCTCAATTTCATAATAGCTTACTATGTTTTATTTTAATTCATTTCAATTCATTCTCAATGCTACATGAAGAGGCTGGATTAATACTCCATTATTTAAAACTGCTACTTTTAATGAATATATTGTATACTGATTACATGTATATAACGTCTTGTATTTTTTTCCAGGAAGGAAACTTACAAATTTCATAACTAGAAATTCCTATGGAGACAAGGAGTAATGTGTACTGTTTATCATACTAAACTGAAACGGTAAGGTAGTCTTTGACTTAAAACAGTTCATTTAGTGACCATTTGAAGTTACAGTGGTATTGAAAAAAATGACCATTTTTCATACTTATGACTGTTGCATCATTCCAATGGTCACATGAACAAAATTTGGACACTTGGCAACTGATTCATATTTGTGATGGATGCAGTGTCCTGGGGTCATGTGATTTGCAACCTTCCAACAAGCAAAGTCAATGGGGAAGCCAGATTCATTTAATAACCATGTTACTAGCTTATAATAGCAGTGATTTACTTAACAACTGTGGCAAAAAAGGTTGTAAAATGGGAAAAAGGTCACTTAACAACTACGTCACTTAGCAACAGAAATGTTGGGCTCAGTTGTCCTAAATTGAGGACTATCTCTAATTTGCTTATAGCTTATAGCTTTGTCCATTCTTCATCCATTCAATAAAACTGTTAAAGTAACATGGCTGTTCACCCAACACTTCACTCTCTATGGGACTATAGTATGTGGTAAAAGCACTGTGGTTTATAAAGACAAACTTGCTAGTAAATATTTCAGAAAGGTTGCCTTTGTGCCATTAGTACTTTGGGCATTTTTCATCCCACAAGTGATACCAGAAATTGAATTTTAGGAACAAACTTTTGGCAAGTCAATTTGCCAAAATAATATCAGTTCCACATAATGTCAGTTTGTAAGGTAACATACATAACACCAGATCATGTTTATTAAAAAAATATGTTAATGCTGCATAACTGAGGTATAATTCTAACATATACCTATAAGCTATGTGGGGTTTTTTTCCTCCATGTTTTTATGTTTGTTTCCCTTTCCACTACATTTTATATTAATATAGAAGGTCCATATGAAGCACTAAAAAAAGAGATTAAATAGTCAGACCATTTCATCTTGTGCAAAAACAGAAAAAACAAAGATTCCTAAAGCAGCTTTTCTTTGATAAGAGTAACTACTATAAATAATTAAATTAGCTTCCTTATCAAGCTAAATCACATTTACTTTATGATCATGTTTGCAGTGATAGAAAACAGGAGATACAATATGTTATTTGTAAAAAGGTCAACTTCAAATGCCTAAGCTGATATATATTCATTTTATGAGACATTTAGTCACAGTCTAAAGCTGTTATCTAAATGCATCAGTATATAAAAAGCATAAAACAAAATTCCAGTGTATCTTTTCATGAATATGCCTAAAGAGATAAGATCACCAGTTGTACTGAACTGATACAAACAAAAATCAAGAGGGCAGAATAAATACCTGGCATTGCAAAATAGACATTGTTAGCAATTAATTGGCAGGCCAAAATACCTGCTTGTTTATGTTCAGAAAGATTGATCAAATCCATTCTGTCCATATTTGAAATAAGATTTTCTGTTGAACCAGTTTTAGATAAAAAGCATTGATGAAATATAGTGTTATGTTAATATATCTAATACATTTCTCTCTATATATAAAAAAGCTTTAACCTCCTTCCACTTAAAAAATCATTTTTGGTCATAGGAATGCCCTTCCTGCTGACAGTTATATAATGCTTTATAAGTACTGTATTGTTTGTTGTAAGTTAAATACTGACAAAAATAAATTCCCTACCTACTTAGCTGACATTCAGATAAGGAGGGACACTGGTCTAGAACCATGTGCCTCAAAACTTATATGTTTTCATCTTATTGAATCTCTGTCATGTGCATTATTTCAACATCCTTCCATGTTCTTCTGAATTCCATTAAGAATCAGAAACATCACAAGATTGCAGTATGAGACATTTAAATATGGTCTATCTTGCTTAAATTTTGACTTTCAATGTGATAACACAGGATTATGGTCCAGGTAGGATACACAGAGTAGAATTTCAAGATTCTGAGATTTATCTTTGTTTAGAGGGGGTTAGCAAAACCAGAAGTGCTACTGTACAGAGAGCAATAAAGTATGAACAGGTATTTTAATTCCACAGAACCCTGAAGACATAAAGCTTCATGTATATGCACACTCCTTAGAATGGATGCAATGATAATGATTGTTGAATTCTACCACATATACCCACCTCCAAAAGAGAATATGAATATAGAACACTCTTTTCCACAGGAAGATTACATGAAAGAAATCTTATATGCAGCCTTGTCCAATGCTGTACCTTATCAGCTAGAGTTTCTACCAATCATAGAAATTCCGCTGTAATTTCTTTATATATGAAGGGTACCCACAGACATAGCCGCACATGTGTATACCCACAAAGACAATAGGCCAGAGGCCACAGTTCAAAAAAAGGGCAAAGCTAGAACAAAAGGAATGGAAATGTTTAGCCTTTCCCTTCCCCTTATGTTTACAGAAAGGACGACTCAGAAAAGATTTTGTGCTGGGCTGCAAGCCCAAGAATTCATTGGATGTGTTCAAGCAGAGGCCAAAGAGTCATCTGTCTCAGATGCTTTAATTTGGATTCTTTCACTGAAAAGTGGTTTGGACTCAATGGTCCCTTCCAATTCTATAATTCTAGTCTGCGTTATATGGTAAATATGACGAGAAATTCTCTTTACTACATTTTAAATAATGTATAGATCAGTTCATTCAATGAAATCACAATTAATCCTGTCAGGCAGCAGGCTGGTTTTCATGTATCCCTCATTCTTCTCTTGTTATAAAGGAATAATGTCTACAATGCAGCACCTCTCCATATATTAGTCCTCAGGGATTGAGAACTCAGATTTTCCAAAGCCCTTATTTGTATAGAATACCTTCAAAGATAAGAGGTTCTCCTCGGCAATACTTAGGTTCTATATCTGGAGGAAAATGAGATGACAGTAGGACTAGCCTGTTTAAGACTTAGGAGAAAACTTGTATGTCATTTAGATAAATATGGCATATTGTTTTAAAATAATAACACAAAATAAGTTAATTCCAAGGGATCAAATATTCAACAATATTCCACCAATAGTAATACCTCTGCAAAAGAGCATTGGCTATAGCAATTAGCAAGCCAACAAGGAAGGAAATCTATGCAAATTAGTACAGTTTTATTTTAGTGCAGTAATATGGCACAGAAATATCAACAGATTGGTATTAAAATGTTATTTTTTGTACCGTAAAAGTAGAGAATGTAAGACATTAAACATGATATAGCAAGTATGGCAATCTTTTTTAGTGTAGGAAGCAAACTTATGGTTGCAGAAACCTTGAACATAGGTTGGGAAGATAAGAACATTTCTATTCCTGTTAATCCTCATGCAATGGGGGATAAATTTCAATATTACTTTTCCTTCAGAGACCACAAGATAGTCACTATCATGCTGTTTTTTAGCTATAATCAATCATTATTTTCCTATAGTCCAACTAAGCACTGAGGGAAGTGTGGATGTTGTTTAGAACTTGTTTAGAACTCAATGGCACTGGATAATCCACTCAAGATTTGAAAGTGAAAAGACAAGTCAGATAGATGTTGAAAAAAAATATTCCTTCCTAGTCCCTGTGTATCTGTGTGTGTCTGTGTATGTCTATTTGTATCTCTCTCTCTCTCTCTCTCTCTCTGTGTGTGTGTGTGTGTGTGAGAGAGAGAGAGAGAGAGAGACAGAGAGATTCTCAATGTTAAAATGTCTCTTTCACACACACACATACATACACACACAGTATTTCAAGTGGTTATTTATAACATATAAGCACCTAAAATCAATTGTATGACTTATGAATTAGTTTACACAACTAATTTCCTCTTAAATAAGGAACAGTCCTTTAGGACCATACTGTAATTTATATCCAATATATAATCTGCTATCTTTATATAATTGTATTAAATCATTAATCTTATATTCAAACTCTCACACCCATTATTGACTAATTTTACCATTAAAGAATTGATAAAACATTAACAGAGTACATGCTTAGAGGTTTACATTCTTCTATCTATGCAGTATATTTTGTTAGTCAAAGATGGGTGAAAAAATAAGACTACTGATATGAAATAAAAATAATGTCTCCTTGAGGTTAAGCTCATCTTCTAATACCTTTGGGCATGGCAGACAGTTTTCTTGGCAACAGCACAGAATACTTTGCCAGTGAAACCACTGATATTATTGCTAGCCTTTAAGATTTTTTTCTGTCATACTAAGGTAGTCAGATAGTCACTTTTTAATAGCTTATCAAGTTGATGGCTGCACAAAGGACAAGGAATGAATAAGTGATGCATGGCAGCTCATGATGCTCTTAAATTACAATATGCAATCTGTTTTTAATTAGATTTCCCCTTTTCTATTTCTTAACCCAGAAGAATACCTACAGAAAAAATATTTACTGAAGTATTTTATTTATTTATTTATTTATTTATTCAATTTATATACCGCCCTTCTCCCAAAGGACTCAGGGTGGTGCACAGCCAACTAAAAACAATACATGTAAAAAAGTTAAAACAGAATTAAATATGGGCTGCTCCCAGATCTAAAACCCTCAATATTAAAACCATGATTAAAACCCAATTTAAAATCAATTTAAAATTAGCCCAGGCCGGCCTGCTCAAAGACCCAGGTCTTCAAATCACGCCTGAACACCCTCAGGTCGGTGGTCGTTCTCAACTCTGGGGGGAGCCCATTCCAGAGAGCAGGTGCCCCCACAAAGAAGACCCTATTCCTTGGGGTTACCAGGCGGCACATGGAGGCAGTTGGGATCCGGAGGAGGCCCTCCCTGTGGGAGCCCCCCGCACGGTGGGAGACTTCTGGCAGGGCGCGGTCTTGCAAATAGCCTGGTCCGATGCCATGGAGCTCTTTAAAGGTCAATACCAGAACCTTAAAGCACACCCAGAAGGCCACTGGCAACCAATGCAGCTCACGCAGGAGAGGCCTCACGTGAGAGCTTCTAGATGCCCCCATAACCACCCACGTGGCGGTATTTTGCATCAGCTGTAGCCTCTGGGTGCTCCCCATAGGGAGCCCCATGTAGAGAGCATTACAGTAATCTCCAGGCGGGAGGTGACCAGGGCATGAGTGACTGTGCGTAAGGTGTCCAGATCAAGAAAGGGCCGCAACTGGTGCATCAGGCGAACCTGATGAAAAGTCCCCCTGGGAGACGGCTGTAATATGATCTTCCAGTGACAGCCGTGCATCCAGGAGGATGCCTAGATTGGGAGCCCTCTCTGTGGGGGCTAAGGTGTCACCCCCAATAGCCAGCGACGGAGTCAGCTGACCATATCGGGACGCCGGAAACCACAGCCACTCAGTCTTGGAAGGGTTGAGTCGAAGCCTGTTCCTGCCCATCCAATTCCGCACGGCCTCCAGGCACCGGGACATAACCTCCACAGCATCGTTGGAGTGGTTTGGGGTAGAGATGTAGATCTGAGTGTCATTCGCATAAATATGACATTTTACGCCAAAACCACGTATGATCTCCCCCAGCGGCTTCACATAAATGTTGAACAAGAGAGTGGAGAGGACCGACCCCTGAGGCACCCCACAAATGAGAGGCCTAGGGGTGGACCTTCCCCCCATCACACAAATTGCAAGTGGTCAGAAAGGAAGGAGGAGAACCACCGCAAGACGGTACCTCCAATTCCCAACCCCTCCAACTGCTGCAATAAGATACTATTTATTTATTTATTTATTTATTTCAAACATTTATATACCGCCCTTCTCCCGAAGGACTCAGGGCGGTGCACAGCCAATTCTACCCCACACATGAATACAAAAATTAAAATGGAATTAAATAATTTGGGCTGTTAGATTAAAAATCAACCCTCCCCATTAGTATTTAAAAACCCCAAATTAAAATCCAAATTAAAACAGGAGACGGATTAAAATCTCATATCAGCCCAGGCCAGCCTGCACAAAGAGCCAAGTTTTTAACACACATCTGAAGGTTCTCAGGTCCGTGCTGGTACGTATATCTGGTGGCAGACTATTCCAGAGGGCAGGGGCCCCACAGAGAAGGCCCTATTCCTGGGGGCCGCCAGACGACACATAGAGGCCGACGGCACCCGGAGAAGGCCCTCCCTGTGGGAACGCACAGGTCTGTTGGAGATCACCGGTAGAACGCGGTCCTGCAAGTAGCCTGGCCCAATGCCATGGTATGGTCGATAGTATCAAAAGCTGCCGAGAGATCTAATAGGACCAGGACAGAGGAATAACCTCTGTCACGGGCCCTCCAGAGATCATCAACCAACGCGACCAATGCTGTTTCAGTACTGTGCCCGGGCCTGAAGCCCGATTGGAAGGGATCTAAATACGTCGCTTCCTCCAGGTACTGTGGGAGCTGAGACGCCACCAGACTCTCCACAACCTTCGCCACAAAAGGGAGGTTGGAGACTGGACAACAGTTATTCAAAAGCGCTGGGTCCAGGACAGGCTTCTTGAGGCAGGCCATTTTCAGGATGGTAGGGAGCGACCCCTCCCTCAACGAAGCATTGACAATCCCCTGGAGCCAGCCTCGTGTCACCTCACTGGAGGTAGAAACCAACCAGGAGGGGCATGGGTCCAACAAACATGTGGTGGTGTTCAGCCACCCCAGCAATCTGTCACGCCCTTGGCGGTCACAGGATCGAACTCCTCCAGGTAACCATCTCAATACTTGCCCTGGCCACCTCCCCCGGGACCACCCAACTGGAGTCCAGCTCATTCCGAATCTGAGCGATTTTATCATGCAGAAATCGGGAAAACTCCTCTGCCCTGCCCTGCAAGAGATCCTCCCGCGCTCTCGGCTCAAGCAGGGAGCGGGTCATTCTAAACAGGGCGGCAGGCCGATTTTCTGCTGATGCAATAAGGGTGGAGAAGTGCAAACACTTCGCCGCCTCTATCGTCACTAGTAGATCCTAATATAGGACCTCACCTGTGTCCGGTCAGATTCGGTGCAACTGGCCCTCCAGGTGCCCTCCAGACGTCTTTTCCTCCGTAAACCACGGAGCTGGATGGGATCTGTGCCGAGTCAGAGGTCGCAAAGGCACAACTCGGTCGAGAGCCTCACCGGCCAACCTATCCCAGGTGGCCACTTAGTCTTCAGCCGAGCTGTGAGCCAGAGTCTCAGGAAATGGCCCAAGCTCCCTCTGGAACCATTCAGGATCCATCAGGTGCCTGGGGCAGAACCATCTCTTCCTTGGTAATGCATCAGTCACTACAATGTGGTTTAAGACATAACTGGAATCACCTTTATGGTATTATGACATCCATCTCTCTCCCTCTCAATATGACGAGAAAGAATACCACGGACAGAAATGAAAGAGTTAATTTGTATTGTCTATTCTTAATGTGCATGTAAAGAGTCTTTAAAAAGCAAGCCCTTTGAAATAATATCAGCAAGGATGGGATTCTACTGGTTCAGCCCAGTTCAGTGAACCCATAGCTCTGAGGATCATCTGGGAGAAAACCAGTTCGGCTTGCTCTGACAATCAGCTGTTGGGACCACCTGCCCGCCCGGACTCTAGGCTGTGCTTTATATCCTGTTTTTCAAGCTCAGCTAATTGGCACAGCAGATTGCCATGTGTCAGCTGTTTAACAGCACAGGGATTGCTGGAGAAGGTCAGTAGCAAATGCTCTATGCTTGCGTGAGGCACGTGCATACCAAACCGGTTATTACACCGGTTGAATCGCATCCCTGAATATAAGGCATCTTTACACATTGATCTATTGGAACCTTCCCCATCTAATCTCAGCAGGAAAGATGTGAGATGATATTTAGCAATTGGTTCCAAATGAAATGTATCCTATTGAAAATCCCTGCTGCCAGGGAAAAAAAAGCAATCAAAAGAGAAAACACACTGAGGTGGCCTAAATCTTTCCAAAAGTTAAGTCTGAAATATCAACATTCTAACTAAATAGATAGCTTGAACAATGAGGTAGAAAAATTACCAATGATTATATATTGAAACTTAGAGATTACAGCTAGGCCAAGTCTCACTGCGTTGTTTTGGATTTGTCTGCTGAGCATCCAGAATATACCGGAATGGTTATCATGTTGCTATAGTAACAAGATATGAGTTTCTTGTGATGTTTCATTTACTGCGCATGTGTGCAGGGGAGGAGTTTTACTTCACTTTTTCTTTACTTCTTTTCTTTCGTTTGGTTCTTAGAATGTACTGCTTTTTTTGTTCTCTCTAGTTATGTGTAAATAAAGTATGCTGGCAGCAGAAAAAAACAATTCATTTCCTCTAATTTATGAAGCTGAATTTTTTCGCTTTGACAACAAGAGTATATTATACAGATATATCAATCCCATTTTACAAATATGATATAAGAAAAGCTTAGGCATATTAGTACTTCAGTTTAAAGGTTTTATAATCACTGTAGATTCACAAGATGTTAGATATGCATAAGACAAATTATATACAATAAAACTGATACAATTTTTTAAAAAATGCATTAAAATTCTGATTTGAGGAGTCAGCAGTATTAATCATCAATTAATTTACAGAAATGAGATGCTCCCAGCAGAATAAATGAGATATTAAAGAATAGTTATGGAAACCCATGACAAGAGGATCAATGGAAAGGAAGTCTATTTTTACAATAGTAAATATTGGTAAAAGGAGACAGCTCATATTAAATAAGCATAGGTAAATTTAACAAGGTGCTGTAAGCCTAGCAACAGTGACACAAATAGAGACAATGGTCTCTGTTTGGTCTTGGCATATCTACTTGTTAAACATAAGTAGCCTGAATAAATAAATAAATACAATATCAGTAGATCTAACAATAAACATGCAAATATATATTAATTTAATTAATATTTCAGTAGGAGCCAGTTTGATGTAGTGGTTAAGGCATCAGGCTAGAAAATAGAAGACAAAAAGTTCTAGTACCACGTTAGGAATAAAGCCAACTAGGTGATCTTGAGCCAGTCACTCTCTTTCTGCCCTAAGAAGCAAGCAATGGGCAAGCCACTTCTGAAATCTGGCCAAGAAAACTACAGAGACATGTGCAGGTGGTCACTAGGGGCCAACAATGACTCAAAGGCACAAAGAATGAATAGGCATAATGTAAAAAATTATCATAAACCATTTTGAAATTGGAGTGAGGGAGGAATGAAAAAATTGAAAGCTACAGTCCTCTCATCATCTCTACCCTCCCCTCTCCTTTCATGCAAAAACCTCTCAAACACTGATTTATCTTGGATTTAACAAATTTATTTGCTCTTTTTACAGTACATTTTAAGGAAAACAATGACTTGGCTACTGAAAAAAACTACCAATCCAAATATGCTTTTATCCCATCAAGAGAAAATCTCAGTTGGAGATTTTCTGAAGAAACCATTCAGAGCCCACCCACCAAGATTATGTTAGCATTTCTATTATAAATTATTTCATAACTTGATAATTTTGGTGTAGATCCATGTAGATTTGGCAAAGTCACTGATTTTTCTCCATCTTTTTCTTTAAAAGTTTTAATTGTATATAATAAAAAGGCTGCAAAGTAGGGAAAACTGTTCTAAAAACATTTAAGAATTAAAAAGGAGCTTTTCAAATGATATTCAGTGTACAAAGCTCTCAACTCATTTGTCTCTTCAACTATCCTCCAGATGTAATTTTTGAGAAACCATATTGCCTTGAATAGAGAGGAGACACAGTTCAGTAAACTGACACCTCCCTTGTCTTAATAGCAGATCCTCTTTTTCCCAATTGCAACCAGAATTGTTTTTCAGTTTTTTCTCTAAGCAAAGGAAATAGAAACAACTTCAGTTTAATCTCAAGAATGGAATGAAATGAAAAATAGGAGGAGAAATAGACTAGCCCAGACAGAGAACAGAGTTCAATCTTTCATGTAATTGGAAAGTAGCCTTATTTCAAAAACTAAAGCAAATCTCATCCCAAGCTATTTCTCATCTTTCCTCCTTAATTAATTCCTAACCTCGTATATCTTTTATTTTGTAAATCTGAGGGCAAGATCCTATTGTTCAGGGATGGGGATGTAGACACAATAGGAATTTCTTTGATTTTGGAGTGAAGTATAAAAGTTTTGAATTAAAAAGTATACATAAGACTGCAAAGCAGAATCACACTATATGTCAAATGTGGCTATACATCTCTTAGATGTATATTATGAATTCTAAAGAAGCAACAACAAAAACAACAATGAATAACTTCAAACTTATTTTCTTTGTATTTTAAACAAAAGTACAGAACTACTATGTACTCTTCACAAAAAATGTTCCACAAAAGATACAGCAAGCTATAAAAGATGTAACAGAAGTACTTAAATAACTGTTCGATGATGTTTAATTTCTTTTAGTCTGAGGCAAGATTATATGAGAATCCTGAAAATGCAGAAAAAAATCTACGCCCATTTTTTATCTCCTATAAGGAACTTCAAGTAATCATATATGTTTCAGCAACAGTAGTAGTACATCTGTTGATTTATGGGAAATCACATAGGAAATTAAACAGCTTTCAAAAGCCAGGCATATGTATATACCGCTAGAATTTAGGTAGCAAATTTCCAAGAAACAAACAATAAAAAATGGTATGTAAGTCTTTGTTTGGCTTAATACAGTATACCAAAAATGTTCAATTATTGTTCCCAAACCAAAGGAAAACAAAATTTCAACTCTATACTCTTCAATGACATTATTTCATGTTCCAAATTATTTTTAAAGGTGTGATTCTGAACTGCTAAGGTTCAAAACTCAGCTTATGTTATTTGGAATTCTGGACCTCCCAATTCTTGTTATGTCTGAAGGTAAATAATCAATACAGGAAGGAAGAAGAGAAAAAGACAAGGAAGTTTCTGAAAATGCCCAGTTGGCTGCCAGATGTCCACTCTAATGGAATGCCCGTTGTTTTCCTGGCTATATTCATCTGCTCTTCATCATGAGTCCTTCCATGAATATCACATTATTCTCCTTCAATTTACTGTCCCACCCACTCAGCTGGCTCCCTGTCCTTCAATTGGTACCTAAATTATATGCATTTAAAGAATTTCTATGTCTTCTCTTGCTTCTCTTTTTATATTTTTGTTTTGTAACTGTGATCAACCTTATCTCACTTTCACTTAAGCCTTTTTGACATGCTTTTCTCAGTGAATGGACTAGTGTTGATTTATCAATATTAAATTCTTCTGCACCTTCCCACTACCTTTGAGCCACAAATCATAAATCTATTAGTTAAGAACTTATAAACTTCCTAATCCTTGTGATTCACAAGTAGTAATTGGAGCCATGTTTTTTTCTGAAAATAGCTCCCCCAAATAATTAATTTAAATAATTATTTCTTTCTATTTCAAAGCATTCCATATTCTTGACAAGAATTCCAGTTCAGAAATATTCTATGGGAATCTATCCATGATATACTCCTGAACAAGGGGTACCTCAGAAGCCATAGTCCTATTTCTTTTCTTACCGCTGAAAGTTATGTATTCAGCTGACAGTCTCATTTAGCCTTTTCACAGTAATCCCATGAAAGAAAAAGTATAAGGCTATCCAATGAGTTTGCATTTACATCATATCATCCAGTGAAAAATATAGAAATAAAGAGTTCATGAACTTTTGGTCCATAATAAAGGATTCTCAAAGGATGATATAGAATATTTGATCAGTGAAAATGCAATTTACCAGACATTCCATAACCACCTCAGTTTTTGTACTACTTCCATAAATAATAGAATTATTGGCATTCATGAACAGTTTATTTAAGTCTTTTGAGTAAGTAGTTTTCTCAAGTGGCTAAGATTATAATATGTTTCTTTATATGAAACTTAAGCTGAACTCACAAAATATAGGACAGCACCTTCAATCAATCTACGGTATAAATATATTTCAATTTAGAAAGATAATTGGAGAAGATTCTAAATTGTCTCATAAAATGATCCAATCCCTTGGGGTTGCAAAATCCACATGGAAAACTAAACACATGCCACTCCCAAATCTATATCTATGTGTCTTATCTATTTTGAACTTTGATCAGATAATATTATTCATCACAGAGTAGAAGGATGTGCTCTAATCAGACATGTCTCTTGTTAAAATGTTTCAATCTGAATTGTATTTAACATTAAATATCAGTCTTCCCCAACCTGATGCTCTCCAGATGTTTGACCTGCAATTCCTATCACTGCTAAACAATACATCATGTTGCTTTTTCAATTCATTCCAACATAAATAATTATTTAATGAAGATAAATAGCTCTTTGCTAATTAGTATACAGATTGTACTACTTTACTATGAATTACATTAAAAACGTCACAAAACACAGCTCTTAAAAAGTATTTTAGATCTTTCGTGTCACATAATTTATAACACTCCACCTTCCCCCCCTGCTTTGTGATTGACAAAGATGGAGTTACCATGCAAAAATTTCGCCCCTAGAGTGAATTGTTTTAAAGTAGCTCATACAATATATCTTTGAAAACAGTGGGAAGAAATGGAAATGGTGACATTTTCTCCAGGAGAGCAACTATACAATACTAATAAATACTATTGGATTCTCTTCTTCCCCACATCCCCAAAGTTTTCCATTAAAGTACATCAAGTAATTAATGAAAAGCTGAGGAGAGGCTCTTAGAATAGAAAATCTGGCCCTAGTCAAATCAAATGGTGCAGGAGAGAGAAATCTACATACAATGCAGAAAAATTCACAAGACTGATGAGACTGTGGATAAGAGAGGGGATTAAGAAAGAGAAATATGTATTTTCCAAAAAATAACATCTTACCACTTTCATTCTTTTCTATTACATCCACCACTTCGCCGGCCTGCAGGCTGATCTCCGAGTTCTCCTGTTTCTCATAGTTAGATACCACCACATATTGCTCCAGGATCATAGGTTCAGAGCTAGCGTCAGCACCTGGAGAAGGAAAAAAGCAAGCTGTGAGCCAGCTTCCAGCCATGACTCCTTGAGAGTCACCTCTGTCCATCCGACTCAGGATAGGCTGACTTGTCACCAAGGCCAAGCCAATCAGAACAGAACTTTGACTCACAGCATATCCCCAAATGGCTGGCCATAAAGGAGTAGTTTCCTCTGGCCCACAGCTCAATAGAACAGAGGAACATTGGACAGTGACTGAGGAAGAGACTAAAAACAAAGCAAAGCAAAACAAAAACCGACGCTCAAGTGTTTAACACAACAGCATAATGCAGACATTAAAATGCAGGATGGAGTTTGAAAATAAACCTCTTTCCAACATGGTTCCACACCATACTCATTCCCATTCAGAGAGAAAAATCCATCCCAATCACAGCCAACATAAAAGGACAGAAAAAAAGGAAAGCCAGGGCTGCTCCGATAAAATGAGGTAAAAAAACAGAACAGTCTAGTCCGCAATTTCTTCCCCTTATAGACTGAGCTCCTGCTTGCTTTTTACAGAGGCTTGAGACAGGCAAAAGAGGGTTGTGGACGCCAATCATATTTGCCTCTCACTGCAGCCCTTAAATAGAAAACACATGAGCAATGTTGAAAAAGGGAGGAGGGAATGGAGGAAGGGAAGAGGGGAGGGTGCAATGGTCTGTTTACTTGAAACAGAAGAGTTATAGCACAGAGTCCTGCTTACACAGCCCCCCTCCTGCTCCACTATTCACCTTCTTCTAAACACAACTCAAAAGAAGTGTCCCTTTAAAGTAAACTGCATAGCAAATCTCTTGCTACAACTCTAGCATTGCAAAATGCTGGCAAAACCTGCTCCCTTATTTTTCCACCACCTCCTCCCATTCCTATGTCTTCTTCTCTTTGCTTCATTATTTTATTATGCATCATTTTTGCTACATTTTCCACAAGTTGATTATATGAAACAGAAATAATAAACGTATTCTGCTACTATGGACAGTTTTTTTTTTTTAAAAAAAACGAATTGCTTTCCACAGCAAGTTGCAGCAGAAACATGCATGCCCTTTGCTCATCAGTCACTCAGAATATAAACAAGGGCTTAGCCCGCCCACTTCTGAACACCCACAGGAAAATCGACTCTTCTACACTGCCCTTTGGCGCCTGCAAGGAAGAAATATGTGCTACAAAAGCATTTTTTTAAAACCAGTAACTTTTCTCCCCCTTTTGAACTCTTATCCCACTTCACAGCATACGGCATACTTAGGAATAAGCATACTTAGGAACAAAAGACTGAAAAACCCAAAAGAAGCCAAGAATTTATTTTTAAAAAAACTTGAAATACTTAAAGTTTGAGAGATGTTGACTAACATATTATATGAATCTAATTGTGCATATCATCCTACCCACCCACCCCAGTCCTATAGCACAATGGCATCCTTTTGTCCTTGTATATTCTTGCCTACATATTCAAAGCCATGCTTCTATATTTCATTTTTTCCCCCACTTGCAAGTGTGGTACAGATGACCGTGTTTATATTACAGGTAGTCCTCAAATTACAACAGTTTATTTAATGACCGTTCAAAATTACAATAGCACTGAAAAAAAGTGAGTTGTGACTGTTTGTCACACTTACGATTGTTGTAGCATCTCCATGGTTACGTGATCAAAATTCAGAGGATTGGCAACTGGTTCATATTTATGACCTTTACTGTGTCCCAGAGTCACGTGATCTTCTTTTCTGACCTTCCGACAAGCAAAGTCAATGGGGAAGCCAGGTTCACTTAACAACCCTGTTACTAATTTAACATCTGCAATGATTTCATTTAACAACTGTGGTGAGAAAGGTTGTAAAATGGGGCAAGCCTCACTTAACAAAGATCTCGCTTAGCAGCATAAATTTTGGGTTCAATTATGGTCATACGTTGAGGACCATCTGCATTTATCTAAGATAGTATTCCAACATGTAAGCCCATCCTGTTTTATAATCAATATTCCTGCATTTAGAGCTTGGTGTTGTTTTTTTAAAATTTTTATTTAAATATCACAACAGTAAAAGTGAAATCAGTGCTTTAATTATCTTATAAAACCTATATTTTGAATGCTTCAGAGTTCTTTCAATGCTGAAACACAGAGAGTATAAAGTATGTGATATGGACTTTTCAAGTATTTATGGTAGGGAATTATCCTACCCATAATTTTATCCCATCCATGAGATATTATCTAGAAATCTATCATCATTCCCATGAAGCACTTTATCCCTGATTACAAAGGGATATTAAAAGGCTCTTAAGGAAAAATAATCTGTCATTTGATGCCCTAGCTAGCAGATGCATTTTCTTCTAATTAAAAAATTCCTTGGGTGGAATTGTAGTGAAAAAAGAAACATATGCACAAAGCCAGACAGCCACTTAGGAAGAATTTATTATAGGACATACATTAAAAAACCTTGACACTCAGTGTTTATTACTGTACTGCAAACAGCTCTAATCTGAAACCATTCAAGCAAATTATAACCGTACTGTACTGGCCAGTAATGCTTCCCTTTCACAACTTTCACAGCCCAAGATAGCCACAAACATGCAACATACAAACATAGATTCTCCATAAATCCCAAATGTCAACTCTCTTCTTTACCTTCTATGCCCAATAATGTCATCAACAACCTCAGGGATAGTTCAACATCATTCTATGTAAATGGGTTTTTCTGTTATTAGGATGTCTCTTATCAACGTTAGCCCATAAACAACCATTTTAAAAAATGGCTGGCTTCACATTTGTTTTAATCACATTACTTAAACATGATACATTGAATTGATATAACATGGTATACACAATAAAGGCAATGCTTGGATTCAAATAATACTCTAAATCAAAGCACACCACAGTATATGGTATACATATACTGCATTGAGAGCCACATTAAGGCATCAGTCTAAAACTAGGAAATTATGAATTCTAATCCTGTTCTTAGGCACAAGACAACTGACTGACTTTGAGCCAGTCACTTTTCTTGGACCTAGGAAGCAGGTACTGGCAAATCTCCTCTCCAAAAAACATTACCAAGGGAATTGCAGGAACTAATCCAAGTAATTGCCAAGAGCTAGGTTAAAGACTTAAGTATGCTATAGTCATAATAGATACATAATTTTTGAAAACTCCAATAAGACTTTTTAAACAATTGTGAGAATATCTAAGAAATTATATGGAAGTTTTTTTGACTGCGTTACATATTCTATTAAAAAACAGTATGGATTAGAATATGCACACAAAGGGAAGCGGAACTATATGATCAATCCCAAAACTAAGGAGTCTGAATATTGCAAATGTACAACATAGTCAAGGAATCAACATGAGAAGTAGAAATAGCTTTGACAGAACCTGTGACTAGGAACATAGTAGAGTAATCCATATATTATGACCATATGTTCCAAATATAACTAAATATTGATAAATACTTAAATTTATCTATACTAAATACTCATCTTTCTTAGGCAGGAGGATGAAAGACACAGGTCTATGTTAAAAAAAATGCAAATGTAAAAGAAATACTGGACTATTATACTGTACTATTTTTTTACAAGGGTAAGAATAATTTATCTTCAAAATAGAAGGTATTCAGAAGTATTTGGAATAATGGCAACATTAAATTGTGATTTAATTATTACAAAAGAAAAGGCTTCCTACCATCATTAATTACACCAAAGAAATTAAAAAAAAACCTTTCAGTAATCTTAAAGAGGAGAATAGCTATCTTTTTGGCCAGTGTTCCCTAAGTCATATTGCGTTCACTCTTTTAAGAGATTATATTTATGAAATGGAAAGGTTTTTAAAACATAAGTTGTTTCACACATTCATTCAAACATCACTCAATAGATGAACACTCATCTATTTTACACTTAGGGACAGATCATCAGGAAACATTGTGACTCCAAAATTCTCCCATTACATTAATGGTGAAAGGAGGGAGGTTATTTATTTTAAAAAAATTGCCCTACTCATTTGCCCAAAACACTTCCAGAGTAGCCTACAAAAATAAGTTGTTTTCTGCTCTCAGAAATGTAATATTAAAGAAGGGCAATAATGATAGTGGTAACTTTGGAAGCAATAGCTACATTAATGGAAAAACTAAAAACTAAACTAAAAGATTGTGTGATGTTATCTGGTTTTAAAATTAATAATCAAAAAGTGAAGATGTTAACAATATGAAAAAGAGAATTTATATAAAAATGGTTTTAAGATTGTGAAAAAAGTGAAATATGTATTACCATGAGTCTTTAATTGTACATTGTATGATAATAATTATGTTAAGACATGAAATGAAACCAGGAAGGCATGTTAATATGGGAGAAATTACAACTGACATTGTTGGGAAGAATTTCTGTGAAAAAATCACTTTTGCCAAGAATGATGTTTTTAAATGATATCTATTATGACAACTGGGGTATCTTTTAAGCAATGGCAGAAAGTTATATCCAATATACAGTATATGGCAAGAAGGGAAAATCCAAGAGTTACATATAAAATACTTAAGTTGCAAAGGAACGGAAATTGGGAACACTTGATTTGAAACAGCATTTTGCAGCCTGCTACTCAGTCTAAATAAAAGAGTGGGTTTTGCTGAAAAATAAGAGAATTTTAGAATTAGAATAAAATGGATCTGAGATTCATATGGCATGGTTTTCTATGTTACAGTACACTTAAGTAAGGTGCATGAAGATTTTCAGAATCATAATATTTGAAATGCTATATCAAGACTATGGAATAAAGGTATAAGATATAAAGCCAGATTTACCTGAAAATACCTTTATGTGTCTTGGGGCAAGAAATATTTTATAGGAAGGAAATAGTAAATAAAAATGGTTAACTTTTCAAAAGTTGTTAGAACGGAAAAATGGGGAATATAAGATGAAATCAAAAGAGAATTGCTTGCAGTGGGATTTAGTTTTCGAATTTATTGTAATATACAATACAAATAAAAATAAAATTCAGAAGGACAGGAGAAAAAAGTGTAAGGCAGAAAGAAAAGTAAAAAAGCAGTGACTTCTATTTTCAGAGCAATAAAATGTAAGATACAGTTACAACCTCAACTGTTTGCTTTACATTTCTGATATATACAAACCATTTCTATAACAACAAAGTTAATCTAATCATCAAATCTAATTTCAAATGTTCATTTGTGTGTGTGTGTGTGTGTTTCAAGCATAAAGTCCAAAAGTGGTTTCCAAGAAGAAACAAACTGGAAAAGTTAGAGTTCTTCTCTCTAATTAAAACAGATAGCTTTGCCATTTCCATCACTTTTTCCATTAATTTTTCCAGATTCTGAAATCTATTAATGTGGTCTGGGGGATTTACTTTTCAATGGTTTGGGCATAGTTAAGACAAAAAAAAATAAGATACTGTAGATAATGGGATACTTGGAATTGAGCAGTGGAAGACAGAATGTGACTACATACAAACATATAATTGCTAAAATGTATAAGCTTTTATTGAAATTTGAAATGGAAGAACAAATGAAAGAACGAAATAAAATTGGATTAGACACAATATACTGACAAAACAGTGTGAAAAGATGTGATTGAAAGGACTGAAATTTACATTAGAACTTAAAAAGAGAATCCAAACAGTGTTTATGATGTTTGGATGATTTATACAAAGTGATGTACCACTGGTTTAGGATTTCAGAGAAATTGTCTAGAATGTATAAAGTACTTCAAATTTATGCTGGAAATGTGCATAACATAAATGGTTCGTTTTATCATGCCTAATATACTTGTAAAAAGCCAGAAATTTCAGGGTTTAAATACATATAACAATACATAGAATTTTATAGATCAACATTCAACTGAAATCAGAAATTTTCTTGTCGGGATTAATGGACAGTCAATTAGAAAAAAGCCATAGAAGATAATTCTCATAAATATTTACTGTTGCAACACTATTTTATGTGCAAAAATGGAAGTACTTTGAAATACCCACAATGGAGGAATGGTTGGTGAATATAACTGAATTAGCAGAGATGGCAAAATTAACTTGATTAAAGATCAACAATTACATTTATCAGTGTCTGGAAACTCCTCATGGACTTTTGGCTAAAGTAGAGAAACTTGTGATTTATGAGTCTAAAGATTGGAAAGTGTAGTTTGTGAAAGAAGGAATTTATGATTTAACCTTAGAGAAGATAAACTATAAATGCATTTATAACCATTGTCAAAAAGATTGGATATCATTTCTATATAATCATTTTCCTTTCTTTTTTATGTTTCACTATTCTTTCTGATTTTCTTTCTAATATTCGTGTCACTTTTTGTTAAAATTTCTTTTTATTGGATATTATTGCATAGTTGTCCAAATGACAAAGAATATGCATGCTCATTCTGAATCCAATCATTCTCTGCTTATAGTGTATCTTTTCTCACCTTGCTTCTCACCTGCCCCTCCTTCTACTTTTATTTTCTATTCATTTTGCTTCATTTTTAACTTATTAAGAGCTGGCTTGTTGTAGTCTCTGAATTGCAGCCAGCTTTAACTGTAACTGTTTAACTGTATGAAAAAAGCCAACCACACCACCATCTTTTTCTGGTTTCAAAGGTTTCACATTTTTTGACAGAATTGCATTTAGAGCAGGCACAGATCTAGCCCTTCTGCATATTGATATCCACCAATCTTATTTCTGTTTTCCATGGCCTCATTTATAAGCAGAACTCTAAGCTGCAATAAAAGTTTCAATGGAGACTTCAACTTGGTAACAGCAATGTCTCAAATCCATGTTAAATATTAATAGCTATCTATTACAGCTGTTTCCAGCATTGGAAAGAATTGCACATAAAGTATATCAGCCCAAATGAAGAACCTTGCTTGAAAGCAACTACATACTTTGTAAGTCTTATGCAGCTGCCTTTGATTGTCTGTTCATGTGCATGCACAGACATGCTTCCTACTGGGATTACCAGCAAAGCAAAGAAACTGTTTCTGCATTTACATATAGAGACTTTCTAAAGCACCCTTCAAGTGTCCTAATGACACGGCTGTTTTAATGCTTCAAAGATAGCTTTCTCATTTGCACTTCCATATGACCAAAGGATCTCTTTTGCATTTTTTGCACAGCTCTGGTTTTGCAGATATTCTGTGGTCATGCAACATCTGATCTGCCTTCTGTACATATCTTTAAATAAAATCTAGTCATGACCACAATTAGCTAGAACACCAGCCACTACCAGACTGATTTTTTTACAGTACGTTTGCTAATCTTAAAAAATAATCCAGCCAAGACAAAGTTGAGACAAAGGAAAGGGTGAAGTCAGACTTCTTTCCCCAACCACCTCAATTTTGTGGAAAATTGGCTCAAGCTCTACAGAATCTAATCAACTGCATTGCAAGTTTTTTTTTAAAGCAATGACATTCCACATACAGATTTGTGAAACCATTTGGAAGTTATCCAAGAAACTGCCAGCAAAGTTCTCCAGCAATCGAAAAGCACTTAAGTTCTTTGCCATTTGATCCATTTCAACTGGCTATAACAATTGTAAATTATTTAGCTGCATAGCCAAGAGAGAGCTGGGTCTTTTGAGAGAAGGAAAGTCAAAAGACATTTCTATAAAATATCAGTTTGGCTTACAGAAGTTAAAAAGAATAAAACAATTAGACCAGGTGTTCCCTCTTCGGTTAAATCAAGAGCAAAATTATGCAGTTTGGCAGCTACACACCTCCTCAATCATTTTTACAGAGTCCACAAATATTGGTCCATTTGAAGCATGTTTAATCCTAGGTTTAGTTATTTATTCTTCTCTACAACTGCTTCACTATTTAGCAAACTGCAGACAAAGAGATATATAACACAAAAGTACAGAGGATATATACAAAGGAACAGTATTTGCTAATCAATATCTCCACACACCCCCATACAGTAGTATTACAGAAGAAAACACTAGTAGAGCCAGAATTTCAGTTAAAAAGCCAAAAATCGCCTTTCATAAGCTGCACCTCACTTCCACACATGCTTAGAGTAAGGAATTAAAATCCTGAGTCAGGAATTAAAATGGGACAAAGGGAGTAAAGAGAAAGACAAACTAGTTATGCAGGTTGCAGGTGAAACAGATTATGAGTACCTTTTCAATTAACAATTGCAATATTAAACCCATTGTTATTTTTAAAAAGATTATATCAGATGGTTCCAATTTTTGCCACCATAGACAAATAGTCTTCCTCTTGCAAAGTTTAGCTTAATGTAAAGCAACTAAATAGCCAAGCTCCACATTAACTGCTTTTTGGAAGCAGCTGAAAGTGAGCTTTTCTGAAGGGCATCTAGCCCATCACATTTTAGTATCTTGAGGTGGTTTATGGATTCCTGATTGCTGGTGTTTCTTATGTTTTACAAGTGTATATTATATGTTCTAATTTTACCCTAAACTTGAATAATTTATTACTTCATATCTGTGAACTGTTGAAAGTCCTTTGAGATTAAGTAATAAATAATAAAATCAGCTGGCACTGATGATATTACCTAGTTTGGTAATGAAATGTCTGCAAGAAAACAACAAAGCTCAGGGAACATCAAGGACACCAAAATAAAATAAATAAGGAATAATTTTGAATAATGCAGAAGAAAGTAAGAAATTCTTCAATGCATACAGAATACAAGTCTTAACTTCCCAAGTAATGTATACCTACATACATTATTTGTATACAGTATTACAAAAATATAAATCTGCCATATTTTAGAATGCAATCTGGTGGTTGTGGGAAGGAATCAATATTATACTATTTGGACAATACAGATATACTCAATGTCTCCATGTCAAATAAACAGTCAATTTTGTATGGACCAATTTAGGTCTTATTGTTCACCTAATTAATTCATGTGTGCTATA
Source organism: Bungarus multicinctus (assembly GCA_023653725.1). NCBI lineage: Eukaryota > Metazoa > Chordata > Lepidosauria > Squamata > Elapidae > Bungarus > Bungarus multicinctus. The sequence continues at coordinate 51,951,097 of CM042844.1, forward strand.
AACCTACATATCAGAAAGTAGGGACGATGTAAGATGAAAAAAATTGCATAAAGAACCAATTATGATCTATCAACATTAAAAACAGAAGAAGAATAAAGCTAATGTATTTTTCCTGGAAAATAATTTCTCCCATAATTCAAAAATGTACTTTTGTGGACACATATTTCAGTGGATTTTTGCTGAAGATCCAACTGCTTAAAGTTAGTTGTCCCAAACATCTGGCCAGCTAAAATTGAACAGGACCAAAAAAAGAATTTTAGTTCTGCACATTTGAGAAGAATATCAGTACCTTAGTCTGTGAATCTCTGACTTAAGTTGTATAGATGTCTCCCCATCACTGCATAGAGAAAAGGTATAAGATGAGTTACAAATTATGTGTGTTTTTAAAAGTGGAAACAAAGTGTAAGAATAGAGAGATAATCTTCCCAATACAGGGAAGTAAGAAATAGAGTCCTTTCAAGGCCTGTTTTGGAATTGGTGCTTTTTGACTCATTTATAAATTGCATTGATTTAAGGATAAGCAGTGAGTTAGCCAAGTTTATAAAGGACAGAATGCTAAAAATCAAAAATGATTGTTAAGAGTTCCAGAAGCATCTGCTTTGGCTAGGTGAGTGGTTATTTAAAACAGGTGCAGAGTGCAGAGGACAATTCTTGGCATCCCTTAAATGACCATATTACACCATTGATCCACAAGCTGCACTGGCTGCTGGTTGGCTTCTGATTGCAATTCAATGTATTGGTTATTACCTTTAAAGCCTTGCATTTCATAGGTTGCCGGAATCCTGACAGTTACTTGAGGAACTGTCTCATACTGCCTTCCCCATCTGTGCTGGCAGAGGAGACATATTGCGGGCTCCATCGGTCAAGGAATTCCAGCTGGCAGGATCTAGGAGAATGGCCTTCTCTTCTGTAAGGGCCTGAAGACCTGACCCTGCCAGATAACTTGGGCCCTCAATGGGGAACCATCACACTGGAGGTGGTTTATGAATTAAGAGGCAATCCTTGCCCCCACGTATCCTGTTCCCTCCCATCTTTTAACTATAATTCTATTCTTGATTATAATTTATAAATATTTATCTTTTATAATTTTAATGCTTTTAATGCTGTAAGCCACTCATAGTCACTTTGAAATAAGACGCATGGCAAATAAATTTAGTAAGTAAATAAAAAGATTTATTTAAATAAATGTGAAATGATGCACATTGAAGTAAACCACTCAACTTCATTTATTTACTGATTATATTTGGCTCTCTATAACTAATAAGTAAAATGTTCCTTGGATCATATGGATAAGACAATGAAGATGTCTTTATTAAAACTTTTAAACAAGAAGTTAAAAACTTACTGCTCTTCAATAAAAACAACAGACAAATGGCCAGATATTTGAGACAACTAGGCAGTTAGATCTTCAGTAAAGCAATTCTTTTTAAAGAATAGCCAGGATTGCATGGAACAGTTTTATGATGCAAAGATCAACCCCTGGCCTAGTCAATGTCAAATATACTCCCAATAGTTACAGAAATGGTTACAAAAGTTGGTTGCTGGTTGGGGAAGGAGTAAGTACAGAGGAATCAGAAGGAGAATTAAATAGAAAGTGAATCTAGGAAGGACAGGCAGAACCTGCAAGGCCATAAAAAGTCTGCTTATTAGCAGATTTATAAGTGAAATTGGCTGGTTTGATAATGTAAACAGCTTTATTTATAGCCATCCAGATTTGTGTAGAAATAAGCAACTACAGAAATGGAAATAAACAAATATGTCTTTTTTATAATAAATTTCTCCTCAATTATGTATACTGCTGAAGACTAATGTATATCATATGTATGTGAAAGGAAGACCACCTTACTTTTAGAAGCCCCTTGATAAGTATTTAGCAGAGTTTCCTTGTCTATCAAGGAGTATACAGCAAACGGAAGTAGTGTGCAAAATTGTAGCAGTAAGTATAGAGTCACACAGACACAGAAGTTGAAGGGTAAAGGTTTTATATACGGGGTATAAGCACAATCCAAAATTCAGTCCAATGTTCATACACAGTTCATCAGTCAATAGAGTATATAACTAACCATCACTGTCAGTAGGCATACCAGCAATACAGCAGCTTCAATACATCAATGCAGCAATGGAGAGATATAGTTGCAAAGTGATGAAGATACTTGCTGAGTAGCCTAGTAGAAGAAGCAGCAGAGAAGCAGAGAAGCATCCAGTAGCAGCCACAGTAACCACAAGCAACAACAAGCAATAGCAGCTGTAGTAGCAATGTGCTCTCTGGCTTCTTGCTATATAGTAATCCTGCTTCCTGTAGCCAATCAATATCCTGGCTTCAGTTAAAGTGCTGAGTCATTATGACTTGCAGCCATATATGGTAAACCAATATAGTTCAGGTTCTTAAAGAAACCTAACATTCTCCCCTTTGGTTTACTATATATATACATATACACATCCCACAAAGTTACAGCGCATATTTACAGTGTTACAGAGTTACAAAGTTAAACCATATTTCTTACAACAATCATTGTGTTTCTGAAAACCTTGTGCCTTCGTGAAATTATCAGCTATATTCTGTTCACTCTCACAATACTTTAGCACAATCAATTTGTTTTCCACATATTGCCGTACATTCAGATACCTTAAATCAGTATGCTTTGATCTTGTTCTAACAGCGATACTAGTTGCTAATTTTATAGCAGCCTGGTTATCTTCATATACAGTAAATGGTTTACTTACATCCAACTCAATATCCAAACATAATTGTTTAAAATAAATCAGCTTTGTACATAACAAAGATAAACATGAAAATTCAGCTTGCATCGTTGAAAGACTGATATGTTGCTGTCTAATTAACTGCCATTCAATCATTGCATTTCCTAGCATTATAACCAAACCAGATGTTGATTTCCTTGTTTTAACATCGTTTGCAAAACTTGCATCAGCATATGCAGTAAGACTTAATTCCTTATCGGGTTCTAAATACAATGCATAATTCAAAGTTTTCTTCAAATATCTAAGTATTCGCTTTGCAGACTGCCAATGTTTAACATTTGGTTCTATAGTATATCTGGCCAACTAATTTACACTATAAGCAATATCCGGCCTTGACCAATTTCCCAAATATGACAAACTACCTATTAAAGATTGACAAATATCCTTATCAAATATAGGACTATCAGTGTTATCATTTTTAAACTCCTTCCCCATAGGTGTTTTGGAAATTTTGCATTGGTCCATGTTATATCTTTTTAATAAAGCGATTATTTTATCCACTTGAGATATTTTGAACTCTTTTTGTGTCTTACATATATCAAGTCCAAGATAGTGTTTAATTTCTCCTAGTATTCTTATCTTAAACTTTGCTTGCAAACTGTCTATTATATCCTCACTAGTGATTATGGCAATATCATCAACAAACAGTAATAACAATTCTAAGATCCCATTCTTCTTTCTTTTTAACAAACATGGGCCTTTTTAACAAACACTCTCTTTTACTATGCATTTATTCCACTCATGGCTTGATTATTTAAGTCCATATAAACTCTTCTTTAATAACCAAACAGTTTCCTTCCTATTATCATCTATCCCCAGAGGTTTTTTCATATATATTGTATGTTGTAATGGAGCGGGCAAGTATGCTGTTTCAACATCTATATGATTCACTACGTATCTACTTTTTGCTGCCCATACAAGCGCTGCTCTTAAAGTGCTAGCCTTTAGGCTTGGAGCAAAAACCTCGTCGTAGTTTAATTTTGTTTGAGTAAAACCCTGAGCGACTAGGCATGCCTTATGGATCACATTTCCTTCCATATCTTTTTTAAGTTTATAAACCCATCTGCACCCAATTGCCTTTTCACCTTTAGGAAGTTTGACTTCATCTAATACCTTCAATTCATTCAATGACTTTAGCTCCTTTTTCATAGCTTCATTCCAAGCTTTTTGCTCTTTCTCAGAGTAAGACTTAATGTCTTCATAGTTATAAGGTTCAATACCTGTTTGCTGAGCAACATTAGCCTGGTATCTATCAGGAGGTCGTGACGCTCTTGTAGTCCTTCTGGGCAATACTGGACTAGTCACCTGATTAAACTCCTCTTTTTCCTCCCCTATCGAGCTTTCCTTTACTTCTTCCTCTTTCACAGAGACAGAGGATTTCTCTATATCTGAATCATCACTTAGTTTCTCTTCTACAGATCCATTATCATCTTTACTCTTAATTGGTACCTTTGATTCTACAATGACATAATCCTGGTCTATTTTCTCCCATCCTTTGTGCTCTAGGAACTTTGCATTAGCATTATGATAAACCTTAGTTGTGCCTGGTTCCCAAAATCTAAATGACCTATGATTAGATTCGTATCCTATAAAAAAACATTTTTCTAGCCCTAGGTTGCTCCTTGCTTCTTAGCTGAGCTGGGATATGTACCCAAGCAGGGGTCCCAAATACATGGAAATAACTAAGATTTGATTGTCTACCATGCCAGCGAACAAATGGCAATTCATTTGTTGCTGTGTGGACTACATTATTTAGGATATGATTAGCACATTTTGTGGCTTCTCCCCACAATTTCTTATTCAAACCAGAATCACTGAGCATAGCTCTAACCATAGTTTGTAATGTCTGATCTCTCCATTCGCAATAGGCATTATGTTGAGGTCTATAAGGCGTAGACCGCTTATGGTCTATACCTGCCTTCTTCAACATAGTTATGAACTTATTATTAGTGAACTCTGACCCATTATCAGTCACAAATGTCATGATTTTACGTTTTGTCTTTCTTTCCACAAACCTTAACCAATTTGTAAAATTCTGATATGTTTCAGCCTTGCTTTTCATTAAATAACAAAACCCATATTGAGAATATAAATCTACAATACTTAATATAGATCTTGCTCCCGCAAAGCTGGGTTCCTTTGGACCAATTAAGTCTGCTACTACCACCTGTAGAGGCTCACTGGCTTTAAAACCATTTGTTCTATTAGCAGGAGTTATTTTACTTTTTTCCTTATTGCAAACATTGTAATCTACATAGTGATTACAAGGCTTTATCCTGATACCTTCTGATAATTCCAGTTTTTCTTAATGCTTTAACATGCCTCATACGTCTGTGTAATAGATGAATACATTCATCATGTGGCTTTCTGTTCTCAAATCCCACTTTAGTGTTTAAAACTGGGTTATCTTGTAATATAAACAAACCATTATCAAGTTTAGCCGTAACACGCTTCCCTTGTTTCTCTATTACACATTCTAATCCTTTGAATGTTACTGTATATCCCGCTTATCCCTGATAACAACTGATATGTCGTACTAGGCACGTACAGCATGGGCAACTCCTCATTTAGACAAGAACAAAATGCATTACCTTTTCCTGAAGCCTTGAGCTTCCAGCCATTAGTCAGTGAAATACTTTGAGCACTATGTTCCATATGAACAAACTGTTGCTTTCTATTAGTAATACAATGTGATGCTCCACTATCTACAACCCATTTATCATGGTTTCTTACTAAACTAGTATTACATACAGCTAAATTATTGCTGTTCTTTTTCAACTTTCTACCCTGTGTATTTTTCTTCTTGCAATTTCTAGCCAAATGACCTTTAGCCCCACATACATAACATTCTTTAACAACACAAACTGTAGCTTGTTCTTTATCCATAGATTGATCATCTTGTCTCAGTTGTTGTCTGTCGCTGTCTTGACTCTTCTATTAACTTCCCTGTTATGTTAGTCAAAGTCATTTCTTCCTTATCTAACACTTCAAGTGAAGATACATAGTCATCATAAGAGTCATCCAAAGATGAAAGAATAATATAGACTTGATGAAGTTCAGAGAAAATCAGCTCCTGTTCATGAAGTTGTTGCAGAGCTCTCTTCATGTACTCCAAATGAGTAAGCATATCATTGCCTTTACACATACACGCTCTAAACAGCTTTCGTGTTAGATTAACATGAGAATCAACACTGTCTCTAACATAGAGCTTCTTAAGGGTCTTCCAGCATTCGGCTGCAGATTCCACACCACGAACATGCACAAGCAGTGAATCACCAAGAGTAAGTCCGATAATGCACAAAGCTCTCTGGCAAATTCATCTAGCTTCTTTCGGCAGCATCGTTCGAGGTATCCAAAGCTTCTACATCCAGTGGATCGACAACAGCATTCCATAGTCCTTCTCTCTTCAAACGCAAACTGCATTTGGTGGACCAGGTAATGTAGTTCGTGCCATCCAACCGGGTAATCATAGCTAAGCTGGACATATGTTCTTGTGCCATCTTCACTTCAACCATATACCACAATGAACCTTCTGCATAGTGACTCACTCAGTTCATGCTAACAACCTTTGACACTGGACCTGGGATATCCCTGCATACCTTGCAGGGGCCTGGGCCCATAACCAATGATAAGTATTTAGCAGAGTTTCCTTGTCTATCAAGGAGTATACAGCAAACGGAAGTAGTGTGCAAAATTGTAGCAGTAGGTATAGAGTCACACAGGCACAGAAGTTGAAGGGTAAAGGTTTTATATACAGGGGTATAAGCACAATCCAAAATTCAATCCAATGTCTATACACAGTTCATCAGTCAATAGAGCATATAACTAACCATCATTGTCAGTAGGCATACCAGCAATACAGCAGCTTCAATACATCAATGCAGCAATGGAGAGATATAGTTGCAAAGTGATGAAGATACTTGCTGAGTAGCCTGGTAGAAGAAGCAGCATAGTAGCTGAGAAGCATCCAGGAGCACAGTAACCACAAGCAACAACAAGCAACAGCAGCAGCAGCAATGGCAGCTGTAGTAGCAATGTGCTCTCTGGCTTCTTGCTATATAGTAATCCTGCTTCCTGTAGCCAATCAATATCCTGGCTTCAGTTAAAGTGCTGAGTCATTATGACTTGCAGCCATATATGGTAAACCAATATAGTTCAGGTTCTTAAATAAACCTAACATCCCTGAAAAGATAAAAAATATGTGGAAGGCTAAACTTCTCTATCTTATCAATCTAGTGTTATCTATTCTAGTCAGAGATTTCTTCCAGCAGCTTTTTAGGAGAAGTGTCTTTGTATATGCATATGGGTGCACATAGGTGGTTGTGCCAGAACAACACACCAAAAACAATAGAACCAAGGCAAAATATTACTACTAGTAGTAGAATTAAAAACTAGTGATTCATTTTTAACTCTATAACAACCTCTATATAACCTATATCAACCATTCTCTGTCCTCAACCGCACGTAAAGCACTTTCAAAATGAGAGATATTCTCCCTCTCTTCTACACCTCAAAACAGCAAAACATAAGGGGAATAAAGAAGAATAGTGGTAGGGTGAGGGTAAGGTAGCTGCAATGAGAAGGGAAAGGAAGTATATAGCAGAGTAAAATTGAATGAAAATAAGATAAGCACAATGTAACTCAATAATGGTAGAAACTAAAGAAAAAGAAACCCTTTTTCTTCTTTTCATATAATGGGACAAATGTAGCAAGTAGACAACCCGTCCCAGAAACATTTTAATCTTCAAAGACATTAATATATTTCAGCAGAAAGATCGTCATTTGTACCTCCAATCATTCATATATTTTCAACAACATGAAAATCTTTTCATTCTCTGTTCAATTGAATATTTAGGAGAGGTGGAGTCAAGGGAGAAGGAAACAAGTGTTGAGCAATAATCAGAGAGAAAGCATACAGGATGTAAGAAGAAGAATTGGGAAATAATAGATGGAAGCTAAGCTATTAACTAGTCTGTTCATTAATTTAAGGAGGAAAAGCCCAGTAAGGGGAGGAAAAACTCTTTATATACAAGTAGTTTCTGTATACAAGTTGTTTCTGTGTTTCACAAGCCCCAATTTATATAAAGTCAAATTTACATTTGCATAGGGTGCAAAAATGTGACTGCCGTTTGCAGATGGACATGATTTGATATATGGAAGAATGTGTAAGAATTCCTGCAACAGAATTCTTATGTTATCTGGGACTGCCTGTATTTGATACTAAGAAACATTGGATAGGGTTGGGAAAATCAGCAAGTCCTAGCACAGACTAAACTGAAATATTAAGCAATAACAATTTTAAAAGAAGAAAATGAATCATTTGATAATATTGTAAATAACATTGGAGTCAACATAGCAGATCACTTTGTTCCTGACTAAAGAACATTATTAGAATTTGTTCAACATATTCCAGTTACTACATCTTGATTCAGAGAAGTAGCCTTCCAAATTACAAACTACTATTTCCAAATTATTTATTTCATCCCCCCCCCCAATTTTCAGCTATGTATTTTGCAAAATTACACAACTTTATTTTATTTGTGTGATTTAGTGGCATTCAGCCATGCAAGGCTGAGCAATAAGAGGTTGTGGTTGCTTTAGAGTTGGTGGAACAATTTGCCTGGAATAATCTCTAGAGATAGGCTCAACAATTAGCAGTAATATTACTAAACTTTGCACAGATAGTGGAAGAGTTATTGTCCTTTTATGATTGTAAAACAGGGGTCCCCAAACTTGATCACTTTTAAGACTTGTGGACTTCAACTCCCAGAATTCTCCAACCAGCCATAGCTGGCTGTAGAATTCTGGGAGTTGAAGTCCGCAAGTCTAAAAGTCACTAAGTTTGGAGATCTCTGTTGTAAAGGAAAGGAACTAAGGACTAGCTGGAAAATCAAGCGCTTCCTCTTACCAGCGCAAATTGTTCTCTGCCCCAATTCTCCTATACTTCCAAAACTGTAGCGACTTGTCCAGGAAATTGCCAGGAGTCAACAATGATTTGAAGGTGTATATGTGCGCAAACAGGGCTTTAATTTCCTTTACAACAAAGAATTCCAGCATTTGTCTCCTCCTCTCCATGTTTCTGCTATTTTCATTTTGTCTAAGTCTTCCCTATTAGTTACAATCAAGTCAAGGATAGCTGATTCTGTGTGCCTTCTTTACTATCTGAAGAAAATTTTCAAGCCAAGTCATGTGATTTCTTAAAAGTACTCCTAACATATATTGGATTTCTTAAAAGCCTCCTAACATATATTGGAATAATTCATAGCTCCAATTACAACCATTTTATATATTTTTAAAAGATCTGCTATTTTTTAAAAATTAGCTACATGTTCCTTTGGCTATGTGATTGGCAGTGGACAGTTTCCAGCAAATGTTTCACAAGAATATGTATTTTAAAAAAATGCAGTACAGCTATTGGTTTTCATAGTCACCTTTATCTAAAAGAGAGATTATTATGATAATAATTTTCCCTGTCTATAACAAAGATTAAACAGGAAAAACAAATATGTTTCTTCTGCTGTATGTTTAGTGAATTTAAGAAATCCCCACTTTCAGTTTTAAAGGCAGACTACAAGTAACCCTTGACTTACAACACAATTGAGCCCAAAATATCTGTTGCTAAGCAAGACAGTTGTTCAGTGAGTTTTGCCCCATTTTACAACTCTTCTTGCCACAGTTGTAAAATGACTTGCAGTTGTTAAGTAAATAACACGGATGTTAAGTGAATTTGGTTCCCCATTGACTGTGCTTGTCAGAAGGGTTCAAAAAGTGATCACATAACCCAGGGACACTGCAACTGTCATAAATACATGCCACTTGCGAAGCATCCAAATTTTGATCATGTGATCATAGGGTACTACAGTGGTTGTATGTATGAAAATGGTCACAAGTCACTTTTTTCAGTGTTGTAACTTCAAATGGTCACTATAAGAATGGTTGTAAGTCAAGGACTATCTGTAGTATTTTCCTTATTATGACTGTAATCACTGTTAGGCAAACACAGCTAATGATAATTATTAAATGTAATACCTACATATAATCTTGCTAGAATGTTCCTACAACCATCACTTAATTTTCTTTTGCATTGTTGCAACATTCCCAGAAAGAGCAAACACAATTTTACACACAGAAATAATGCAATACCTGCTATAGCCTTCTTTGGAGAATCAGATAGGCTTGACATCCAAACTTCAGAGCCAAGAAAAGAAGCAGCAGAGAAACAAGAAAAGCAAAAGAGAGATTAGAGATAGAGAGAAGCAGTTTTGTAACCATGCAAATAAAGAATAGTTTTAATTCTACATTTATTTGAATATATACAGAGAAATTGTCTGCATTAAACTCCCAGGAGGCAAACAATAAAATATGTTACTAAAGGAGAACATCAGCTGATACAAAGGTGTTCCCATGGTAGTTTTGCAAACAACAGATATGTTTATTTTGTATAAGCCTTAGATACTTCTCTTAGTCAGAAGGTTTGCCTTATAACAATGAAATCATTCACATTTGTGGCAATACCTTGAAACCGTTCAGACTGCCATTTTTATAAAGTAAAGCCTGGGTAAGGCTTTATATTTAAGGCCAGATATTTATTCTGTTTTACAAGAAGAACAGACACTAATCCATGAGTTTAGTGAATCATTTCAACCCACTTCATCATAAACTAATGCTAGAGCTGACAATTTATACAGCAGTTCTAAAATGATTGAGCTGGTTAGAAAGAATTGACTGGTTTTATTTTGAGATAATTGTAAATATCAAGATTTTATTTCTATTTACTTAACAAAGAATCACCTGACAATGAGATGGATGGCATAGGCTCTCAGAACCACAAAGTCTTTAAAAAAATCATTTTTTGCAACTTTACTAACAAAACTTGATATATGACTTTCCACCTCAATTTATTGATGAAACTAGCTATCATACAGTAGATAAAATGCTGAAAAATCTATATAGCTGTAAGTACACAATTTATAATCTACATATGGTCCATAAGGACATCTTGATGTGGCTCTTAAAGGACCCCATCAAATCTCTGCCTAGTCTCCATGCCAGTTTTTTGGGTGGTGGAACAGCAGTACAAATAGAAAAGTAATAATGCAACTTTTAACTATTATATTAGCATGTACAGTTTTAAAATTGAGCTGTGAAGAAATCACATATAACTTCTACAGACATTTCCAGAGTCTTCAAAGCATAAATCACTTGTAGTAACATGATTCAAACTAACGCCACACAGGGCCTTTCTGGAAAATGCGAAGCAGGACTCAAGAAGGAACCATGAACTCCATTAAAAGGATTCCCTTCAGTGCTTCATTTCTGGTGGAACAGAAATATCACAATCCTGTTTTTCAGAATTTCCATCTTCCAAGCAACCTGAAACCTTATTAAGAGGACTGAACATTTCCCCAAGTACATGGTTTTTTTTAAAAAAAAACTTTCTTCTTTGAATAAGAATTATAGAACTGAAACATTCTGTCTAGCGTAGTGATGGCAACACTATGACACATGTGTCAAATGTCACATGCCATGTTTTTTATGAACGGCAGTGTTTATAAATATCCGACAATTATTCTCAAAAGATTGTTTCATTGTTGTGTGTGGGGTTTGTTTTTTTTTTAGGCTGTGGTGACCATGCAAAAATGGGATATGCTCTCATGCAGCCTCTGGGCCATCTGGAAACCACATGAGAGTACCAGGCTTTCTGGAGGCCTCCTGAGCCTCCAAAAATTACATGAGAATGGGAAGGGCTTTCATGAGGTTTTCAAAGGTTGCAGAAGCTGCGGAAGGGCATTCTCTGAAGCAACTTCAAGAACAAAGGTCTCATCAGACCTAGAGTAGCCCCAGTAAGTCACCAGGGCCAGCCAATAGATAAGCCACTGTCTGAAGATAAGAGGCAGGTGGCAGATTCTTGGGAGCACTGGGCTGTGAGGCCAAGGCTCATACTTTGGGGAATAGTGTGAGTGGCAGAAGTGGTGCTAGGGCTGCAGTAAGGCCTAGATGCAAGGTGGTTGTTGTTTGGCTTTTGTGTGTGTAGGGGGGGTGCATGGTAGCATTTTCTGAATACAGTCCCTACTACAGAAGAATGTATCTTTTTTTAGTCTAAGAATCATACTTGTCTTTGATTGCAGATCAGAGACCACATTTCCAAAATTATAAAAGACCAGAATAAGATTAAATCTAATTAAATTTATAATTTATTTAAGCTAAAATACAATTAAATGCAATTATATGATATACTTTCTATGTGTTAGATCATTTGCCCCTTCTGTCTCCTTAAAAATTAAAATTTGACAGAAATTTTTGGAAGGTTCTGAAAGCCACACTTAAATCTTGAGTCCTGCATGTAATCTTATATTCATAGGTTGCAAACATTTTTGTTATAAGGTGTTCTTGGTTTAATTTGCACTCTTCAAATAAATTATAACCTAAAGGAACCTAATTAGCTGCTTTATCATTCAATATGTTCTCTTTGATCTTGGCCTGAGTAGGAGTTAGTATTGCTTCTACAACCAGGTCTTAGCAGTCATTTCTGAAATTATCTATCATCCAAAGCTTTCACCATACTCTTAGATGTACAAAGGTAGACTTGGAAGGAATTCATGAAGAGCAGTTAAAACATTAAACCCAACAGCACATTCTGTGTTGTGCTTTTGGGATTTTTCTGGATAAAGAGAAACCAGGGTGACAATATAATGAAATAAAGCCACAAAATAATTGCAAGCGATGGGGGAAGGAAAATTCAGTACTCTCCACCTCCCCCTAACAGAGTTTGTATTACCCCTGCCAAAACAATAATGAAAAAAAACAAAAAAACTGGCACTGATGAAAAATATCTGAAATAAGAAAATGCCTAAGGCTTAGGCTATATTGGAACCATATGCTCTTGCAGTGGCACAACACGTAGTTTTTAAAATAGTATGAAACTGACCTACTTCAGAAAGAGAATTTAGAGAAAAAGAAAAGGAAACTTTTAACCTTGAACTGCATTTTGCAAGAACAACTGAAGTGTAAACAAGTTTTTCACACAATTGTCATTTAATCAGATTGCCCTGAATGCTAACTAGTTGTAAATTTTTAAATGAAGCATCTTTCTCCTTTTGCACATGCTCCATCAATAGTAACTGAAGCAAAACAATACAAACAGCTCCCAACACAAGAAATTAGGAACTGAGAAGTGAGTAACTGGCAGAATACATTGCAGATTTCCAGTGAAAAGATACATTTGCCTCTGGTAAATTTAGCAGCCCATCTCCCCTCCCCAAACTCATCTGATAGCACTACCAGAAATAAGAGTTAAAAAATAAGAGTGCTTCTGAAGAGGGAAGACAGCTAGCATATTTCAGCTTGAAACATCTGTTTAACATTACTTCAAAGGATTTTGTTTTTTAAAAATAGCATGACAATCATACATATTCTAATTGTTCTGAACTCCTAAAACAGAGATGGGCACCCTGCAGGCAGCACTCTGCTTATTTCATTGGAATAGAAAGAACCCAGAAGGAGAAGTGGAAGAATAGTTTTAGAACTTGCTAAAAGTAATTTGTTATTTTCTTAGCAGCCTGCTGGGCAGAAAAGGAAGGGAATACAGCAAGCTACAAGGAAGGAAAGGAGGAGAAAGAATGATGAAATATGATCTGAAATGATACAAATTCTGTGATCCATGGCTTTGCAACACAATTGCGAAAAAAATTGAGTTTCTGCTGTAATATCATGAGATGTTGAATTACTTTCATGTCATTTATTATAATAACTTAAGGTAGTGAACATACTTAATATTTCTTTTTTCTCCTATTTTCCCAACAATCTTGTGAGATAACTTGGGCAGAGTGATTGATCCCAAAATTCCCCAACCAGCTTTTATGCCTAAAGTAGGATAAGAATTCACAGCTTCTTGTTTCTAGACCAGCACCTTAACCACTAGACCAAACTGGTCTAGTTTTGCAGTTTATACTGCAAACAGTTTATATAGTGCCATTTAATAATGGATAGTCATGAAAAGAATGAAATGCAAATGAAGCCACCATTCAACAATTAGCCCAAAAGGGACTTGACTCCTTTACTCAGGTTCTAATCTGGATTAATTTATTTGATTTGTCAATCACTTACAAAATAATAGGTATAAGTATAAACATGAGTAAGAATACAAGAAATAGGCACGAATAAATGGAGACAATAAGACAGGGACGGTAGGCACGATTATGCACTTATTGTATGCATGCCTTACACATCTCTTAGGAATAGGGTGAGGTCAATAGTGGATAGCTTCAGGTTAAAGGAATGCAGGTTAAAGGATGTAAGAACAGAGTCAGGTAGTGCATTCCAGGCATTGACCACTCTATTGCTGAAGTTGTATTTTCTGCAATCAAGTTTGCAGAGGTTTACATTGAGTTTGTATCTGTTGTATGCTCTTGTATTGTTGTGGTTGAAGCTGAAGTAGTCATTGACTGGTAGGACATTGTAGCAGATAATTTTGTGTGCTTCGCTTAAGTCCAACCGTAGGCAGTGTAGTACAAGGTTGTCCAAGCCCAAAATCTCAAGCCTAGTGATATAGGGTATTCTGTTGCGAGGAGTGTAGTACTCTTCTCGTGAAATACTTCTGGACTCGCTCAATTGTATTAATGTCTGATATATAGTGCAGATTCCAGACTGATGAGCTGTATTCGAGTATTGGTCTAGCAAAAGTTTTGTATGCTCTAGTCAGCAATTCAGTATTTCCGGGGGAGAAGCTTTGTAAGATTATTTTTACAATTCTTAATGCCTTTTTGGCAAAGCTGTTACAGTAAGTTCTGGTGCTTAGGTCATTTGATATGAGTTCTCCAAGGTCCTTGACAGAGTGAGAATTGTCAACGAGGTCATATCTGCCTAGTATGTATTTGGTATACTGATTTTTTTTACCAATGTATTGGACAGAGTATTTGTTGGTTGAGATTTGGAGTTACCAAATGTTTGACCATTCAGACACATAATCAAGGTCACTTTTAAGGACAGTAGCATTGTCGGTGGTGTTGAATAGTTTTACTTAAATTAAATTGCTAATTAAATTAAATTAATTAAATTAAATAATTTTACTTAAATTAAATTGCTTAAGTAATTTTGTTTTACATTCATCATCTTACTAAATGATAATCCAGTTGGATATATAAATGACAATACCTGGATTATATATTACATTTTGCCATAAACCAGGATTATCACAACCATCCCAAGTAACTAAATAATAAAAAAGTAAAATATATATTATGAAGTTTTCATGTTTGCCTCTATATTTTTAGCTGAACTGACATCTTATCTTTCAAAACCAACTATTTAATGTGGGTTTTTAAAATTCACTCTCAAACGTTAGACCAGGGTGTCAAACTGGAGGCCCGTCGGCTGGCTGCCTCACACACAGGCCACTCCCACCCCAGCTCCGCAAAGGCAAAAAATGTCACATTACACCGCAATATGTCGTGTGACATGATCAAGTTTGACACCCATGGATTAGGCCATGTGAATTTTGCCAAGCTCACAATACCTGGAAAATAATGGCTGAAACAAACCCCAGCATTGCTTTGCATCCTCATCCTGAATGCTTCACATACTCTGCTTATACGCCGGAGGCTGACTTTTATAAAATGTAAATGGCAGTTCCCAACCACAGAGGAAGATATTTCAACAAATCTTGATCTACAAACCATCAACTAAGTCGAAACTAATCAAGTGACCTTATCTCTTAGTCACTTCTGCTAAATGGTTGGGGATTGAGTTTCATATATGGAAAAGTGAGGAGCCAAAGTAGTTAAGGTTTTCTTCTTGGCTGGGGAGTGAAACTATTTTATTTATTTTGGTAGGAATGTTAAATTTATTTCCAGGCTCATATTACAGGCTGAAAGGCAGTGAGGAACCATAGTGTTGACTTTTTAGCCATCATGTTAGTGCAGGTTCTGGAGACTCAGGGGTTGCACTTGGCCTAGGACTACCAACCTTCTGCTGAATACAATATGTCTACCAGAAGTGGGCTGCACAAGGGGCTTACTGGTCACGCACATCCGCTCACATCGCTCACATTGTTGGGGCTGAAACTCAACTTCAAACAGGCAGCTAATTGATTCAGGCAGCTCCGGTGAGTACAGCAGGGCAGTGTGGAACTCACCTGGGCAGCCTGTGGGGGGGGGGGAGTTAGTTAATTGGGGAAAGCATAGAACAAGGGTGGGTGGGCAGGCCCAGCCAGAAATCACAGCTAGGGGCTTGCTCGTACCTTACTGATCATCCAGCAGCCCACCACTGATTTCTACCCAATCATTCATTTTCACAGTTGGTTTCCATAGCCTAAAAAGAATTTCTATTCCTTCTCTGTCTTCTGCATATGGAAATGAAATTTGGAACTGTTTTAAAACATGGACATGGGTAGCTCTCAATTTGCAACCACAATTGAACTCAAAATTTATGTTGCTAAGCAAAACATTTATTACATGAGTTTTGATCCATTTTATGACATTTTTTGCTACAATCGTTAAGTGAATCTGGCTTCCCCATTGACTTTATTTGTCAGAAAGTTGCAAAAGGGGATCCCATGACCTTGGGACACTGTAACCGTCATAACTATCAGTTGCCAAACATCTGAATATTGATTTCATGATCATGGAGGTGCTGCAATGATCATAAGTGTGAGTGTGAAATCATAAGTCACTTTTTTCAGTGCTGTGTAACTTTGAACGGTCACTAAACAACTGTAAGACGAGGACTACCTGTATTAGATTCCTCATAAGACAATTCTCATTTTTAAAAGACATTCATGGTGTTATTAGTTTATATTAAACAGCTCCTAAATCTTGAAGACCAGAATGACCAGAAAATTAAAATGTCACAAAAGCAAGAATGAAGCAAATATTTAATTACTCTAGACCCCTTTTTCACAGCCTTGTGTCAACCTGAAACAAATAACCATGCTGCCATCCCACCACATCCTACTTTGAACTTGCCACATGGAAAAATTAAAAAATTAGAATTGCCTAGTTTTGCGCTACCTCTTACACACACACACACACACACACACACATTGTTTGAAATATTTGCATTTTGTATTTATGTGACTGAATGGTACTTCAGAACTGATCAGATGAACTGCAAAATGGGGAGAGGGAAACAAGAAAAAAATATCTCAGGAATGTTTAATTTTTCTTTTTCCAGAAGAACCATCTTTCCCGACTGTAATTTAAGAGAAGGGTTGCACACACTTTGCATAAATAAGGTATATTCCGCATTATTAAAATTGCTTTTCAGGCATATCATCCCTTCCTGGTAAACAGAGCATCCTAATCCAAGGAAATTAAGGTTGAAAATTACCACAGATGTTTTTTTTTTTGTAAAACATAATATATTTGCCCTTAATCCTCCAGAGAAGGTGAAGGGGACCCACCCTGATCTTATTTAAGACACCAGGCATCTGTAGGATTATTTTGTTTTGTCTGGGGGAGGCTAGTCTAGATCTGGGGGAGGCTGGCTTAGGGAGTCAAGACAGACTACAACCCCCAGCCTACCTACCCCCTCTTCATATGGCTGCTATATTAAGACAACACACATTCAGATTTCAAGGAGCTGTAACACCACTATTTTAAGGGTTTAAGTGCTACAGCTGTATGCTGCAGAGTCTGGATAACTTCATTGCCATCAATAACATTTACAGCTATGCAGGCTAGAAGGAAAATGCAAGAACTTTGGCAAGAATTAAATGCCTGCTAAGGGGGAGAGAGTGGAAGCAGGAGAGATCTTGGCTTATAAACAGACAGTATCACTTAGCTGATTGGAGTCTTTGCAAATGTACCTTACTAATATATAGATTGCTAAGATACCACATTCTTGGCTGGGGCAACAAAATCCAGCTTCTTAGGCTGTTATTTAATAAAGTATGCATGTGCTTATTTCTGTTCTGGCAGCTGCACTGGTCGATCTGATCATATGCAGCATTTTGCTTCCCAAATTTCCACTAACTGAAGTACAGTTTTCCCCTAATTTAAACTAGTCCAATTCCCTTTTAGAGTGTAGTTAAGGAGCGTCTGTTCTCACAGAGGGGCCGTCCTTGCATTTCTACAAAAATAATCTTCCAAGCACATCTTGTCTGAGAGGTAAGCTGGTATAAGAATATCTGACAAATCCCATCATTCCAGTTTACCAATTGGAAGTGACATTTATAAAGGCCCCTGAAAAATCTCTCTTTAAAACAAAAACACCCTAAGAGTTGGCCATGACTTCTGGAACAGTAATTGCCTCCTTAGGATCTCAAAGTCTTTTCTTCTTTTGAGGAAATGAAAGATTATCAATGCATTTGATTTATTAAAATGTTAATCAAGCACAGGACGGAACCAATGAATATCGCGAACTAAGTAAATTCATCTACTGAAGTTATTCTTCTACATATTCACTCCACAGCCAATTAGGACTGGTGAGGGATCCAAACAAAGGTTTCGCAATGTCATTCTTAAGAAATCGGACCCTTTTCCTTACTTTAGCCACACCTGAGAATCATGGAATCCTCACAAAGTTTAATTATGCAGTATTATAATTCATAGTTCATAAGCATTTTGCTTATAGAACACAATCTAACAAATCACTTGTAGAGGTACTATATATAGTTGCATCCATAGTAGATTTATTAAACATAAGAGGCAGGATTATTTGTTTGCCTTGAGAGTTAGCATTCCCACTTCTAGTTAAGAGTCTGTTTTCTTGTTGTGCTGATCAATGTTGTATAATTTCTCTCAGCTACTGTGAGACACATTTTTTGTATATGCTTTTACTGTTCTTAATATTATTAGCCATCCAGAGTCATGTATGAGATGGATGGCCAAATAAATTTAGTAAAAACTACTCAGATTCAGTATACCATACAGTACATTATTATTTCTATATCTGTGTGCACTAGTGTGATGCTTAGTGTCTATGCATGTTTTTAACATGACTTGCTGAATAAACAAACCACAATTAGCTGAGTTTACATTTTTGGTGCAGTCTGGAAAAGAAGTGACTTTCAGGATCAGACCAGCAGCTTTTCCTCTGCTCTGAGATGGAAGCAGTAGATGTTCATTCCTACAAGTTCCTCTGTCGGGACCGCAAATGAAGCTTCCGAAAAAGGGAGAACGCAGTATGTGTGGACCATAGATGTAAATGATGAACTTTCTAACCTGGTGGAGAGAATTTGCTAACCGCCCCCAAATCTTTGGATCTGGGTAGCGTAAGGGTAAACTTCTTGACAGGACACACATTGTTCCCTTTCAAGAGGCAAGTGCACTTTTGATCTGAGAGCAAGTATGTCTATCCATGCCTGACTGTTAAACACACAAGCTTCAATTGTAGCTTTTTTTTGGTTTATATTTCTTTGTGACTATTTTGCAGAGGGTGACGGAAAGACATAGCTTGGCATGGCCAAGCAAAACTCTCCATTGAACCTAAAGTAAAATGTATTTTATTTAAAATTGCCTGAATTAAAGTGATTCCCTATATGTATACATGTTAGAACATAGGATACTCCAAAACGATCAATCTTCTGTATGCCAGTGAAAGGTTCACAAGTTGCCAGTTGTATTCCTCACACTTTAATTTTCTCATTGCAGTCAAAATAGGATTAGCATAGTTTGAAGATCATAATTCTTCAGCCTGTGGTAAATAGAATTCTAATGTAATGCAACTACTATTACTAAAGAGGGAATAGTAGACTACAAATATTCCAATGTTCTTATGTCACGATTTTATTACTTGATTTATTGTTTTAAACTGTGTATGACAGAGAATAGTATGCTGGCCCAGGTCATTTGTGATTAGGGAAGTTTATAATGCGCACAAAATACTGTAAAAATATAATTAACTAATCAGCATTAAAAGAAAGGGAAAAGTCAGTAACATTTTATTTCTGATAGACATTTCACTTAGTCCAATACCAATGCTTTTTGGTAGTTAGAATGAAAAAATCAGAAATTTATTTCATCCATTCTTCCGAAATCTTCACTAGTTACTGCCCTGTTTCTTAGCACTTATATTTAAAACTCTGTCTCTACACTAATCTGCTGTAAACAGATTTTGGAGAAAATTGTCAATGACGGTTCTACATTTAGAATTCCCTAAGAAATCTACTTTGCTATCTTTTCAGTCTCCTGTAAAATAATTCACAATTATTTAACCATTGAGCAATGATTGTTGTTGACAATTGTTAACTTTTTATCCCCATTTTTGTGTAAGCTTCTTTGAATATATTTATATCGAAGGATGGAATAAATATGTGAAGAAAACTATTCATAATTATAAAGCGATGCACTCCCCTTTTTCCATTTTTAGTTGGAAGATTGAAATCTAACACTTTAATTGAGACCAGATTTCAAAAAGGAGAGTTTATAGTGAGGACAGATGAAATACAGTTTGCAAGCACCCTCTCCTTTGTTCCAATTGTATATTCTACCTTTTAAAAGGCCTACAAGAAAATTGCATCAATCATTATTCAGAAAGATCTACTGGGGAGTACATATTTAGGCAACATTAATATTTACTATTGCATTTCAGAGTTAACACACTCCTCCTTGGAATAAGATGAAGCATCCTGTCTTGAAGCTATTATTAAACTGCCTGCAAACTATGGAGCATTTGTCTAAACTTAACTAGTGAAGTTGGAAGCTCCTTGGCAAAGAAAAACTTTAGCAGGATTTGAACAGTTCACAACAGTACTGTGAAGAGTTAGTTGGCATTAGCAGAATTGCCAGTGAGGTATGAACCTTGCAAAAATCATATCATGTACTGACAGTTCATAAAAATAAATTAAGATTTTCAAATGATGCAAGCCAGATTTAAGAAAAATCATACAGAAAGGAAAATATTTCAGAAGAGAAGACTGCCAAAAAGAATTTCAGCTGCCAAATCTTTGCAGAAAGCACATACCTTCTCCCAATCCACCCCAATCTTGCCTTCTAGCATGCTGCACTGCCGTCATTTCAAATGAAGCTGAGCTTTCTCAGAGAAGTGCACAAAGCAAAAAGATTACTTTTGTTTAATTTCTTCTAATTTGTTCTGGTGTTTTACTCTACTGTTGACTGCAGTGGTTTCAATTTACATGGCTGCTTTTCACTTTATCTAGAAACAAAAACCTTCACTATATTCTAGGAAGCAACAACTGATGCAGCCACACAATGCAAGGTATGAGTACAGGTTCAAAGTATTAGTCCTAAATGAGTCTCTTTGATCAATCATATCACCCAGGAGGTTCCTAACCTATATAGTACAGATAGTCCTTGACTTATGACCGGTTGATCATTCAAAGTTACAATGGACTTTGACCATTGTACTGGACCTGGATTCAAAGTTTTGAGGGTTGCTCCTCCCCCTCCTGGACATGTTATTATATTTTTGGCACTCACAACTATCCCATATATGGTCATTTTCAGTATACCATGATCATGTGACTATTTATATTTTTGTCTGAAACCAACATTTACTTCTGGTTTCCAGCAAAAAATGCTCAATGCAGACCAAGAGTTCACTTAACAACTGTCATGTTCACTTAATGTCTGTTGCATAAATATAATAAAATTGGTCATGGTCATGTGGAGACCTGCTTAATAACCAGCATGATTCATGATGCAAATTCTGGGTTCAATTATGGTTGTAAGTCGAGGACTACCTGTAGGGTTGTCACTACTTCAAAAATGATTCAGAACTAATTCACTTCTCCGGCTCTCATTAAAACAATCCAATTTTTTTCCAGGCTTTCACATTGGCCTGAAAAAAACATTATGGATTGAATTATATTTTATGAATCAGCAGCGATATTTTTCAGGAACTTTGGTAGTCTGAAATGTGACAGGCTGCTTTAATATTTCACAGAGATGCTACATTCAGAAGTGTAAAGAATTTCTTCTGAACATCTGAGGTATTATAGTTAGACAGCATTTTTCCAACTTACTTACCAGTTTAGAGTTCATAAACAGTCATTCCCACTTATGAAAAGAAGCTTTCTGAAAAACTCTTAACCTATAAAAGTAACCCACTCCACCCCTCCCTCCCTCCCTCTATCCAATGTATATAAAATACATACAGTATTTGATATGTATCCTCCTGATCCAGTTTAAGTTTTTGCTTTCTTGAAGGAACTATATGTGAAGGATGTTTTCAGTTGGATCCTTTTTTCACATACCATCTCCTTACTGCTCAAAACAAACACAGGTGTACCAGTTTATGTATATGTAAACGAGGAAGAGAAATTCCAGCTGTTTTACTGCCTACACGGGGTGGCAAACTGGTGGCACTTGGGCCAGATGTGTCACGTGCAGGCCACGTATACCCCAGCTCCATGAAGGAAAAAAATGTTGCAAAACATTACGTGACGCCAACATGACACTGTGAGTTTGACACTTGTGACTTAGAGCAGTGATCGCCAACCGGTGGGCTGCGGTCCACTGGTGACCCATGAGAAAATTTTGCTGGGCCACAGAGAAATGTCTCTCCCAGTGCACCCCCAAAGTAAGTAATCCAGGTGGGAGCACAAGGCTGCACCACCCACATGGCCTGCCCCTCCCGCTGGCCCCCCCTTCGGCCGAGCACAAACCTCAAAAAGCAGCATAGCCCTTGCTGGCCAGGATGAGGTAGCGGTGCTGTTGCAGCAAGAGGGGGCTGGCGGCACAAGTGGGCTGAAGCGGCAATGGAGATGGCCAGAAGATGTAGGAGCACTGCGCTACTTGCATTTGCGTGGCACTCCCGCACCTTCCAGCTTGCCTGTCCGGGCCAGGGCTCTTCCTCGATGGCCATGGGCTGTAGGAATGGCTCAGAACAGGAAAAGTACTGGCTGGTGGTGATGGGAGGGGGCAGAGTGAGCAAGTCTGCGCTCACTATCCAGTTCAGAGGTCCAGAATGGGGTGGCGGAGGTGTCAGTTTTCTCATCCCTGTCGGAGGTCTGCTCTGCTGCCCCCCCTCACAGCCTCAGCCATCACTGTCGGGGAAAGCACAGGAAAAGCAAGCAGAAACATAGCTCTCACTGGGGTGAAAGAGCTGAGGTCAAGGAAAGCATAGACAAGAGAAGACGTAAGCTGCCATCTTTGAAAAGTGTCACTCTCTGTTGCCTGTGCCTTCCAATCTCCGTTCTTTTGCCCCAGCGAGAGGTATGTTTCTGCTTGCTTTCTTTTCCTGGGGGGGGGAGGCAGCAGAGATGTCAGGGCTGCTCTCCCTCCTCAGTAAGCCAGGCCTGGAGGAACGTTAAGAATTGCGGGCAAGTGCCCGAGAAATGCATGTTGGAAATGCCAACACACATTTTCAGCACTCACTCCTCTGTTCCGAAGTAGGATTGAGTGGGGCGAAGAGAGCAGGGGGAAGGGTAGGAGGGAAGAAGTAACCCGGCTGCCTTTCCTTTGGCCTGGGGCGGGTGGGGAAGACCAAATGCCCAGACCAAAAGAGCACCAAGGAGACGGGCTCCTAATAACCAAACAGGCAAGAGCTCCAGCTTTTCTGGGCTTGACACTCCCCCCCTTTGGCCTCCACATAGGAAGAGTTCATAAACAGTCACCCTTCTCTGCTTGGAAGCGGCGGGAGAAACTTGGAGCTTAGCCTCGGGGAGTCCTTTTCTTATGTGGAGGCCAAAGGGGAGGGGTATTGCCTGGTTATTAGAAGCCCATCTTCCTCGGCGCTTCCAGCCTGGCCTTTCTTCCCTCCCTCAACTCCAGCAGCCACATCTGGTTTGGGGGACGTATGAGATGCCAGGAGATCAGATTGAGGGGGGGCTTTGTTTTTCTTCCATTTGACGGGGAGCCAGTTCCTCCTTGTCCAGATCTTCCCAGCCTCCAGGCACCATGTGGCTTCTTTTGAATCCCAAAAGTATTAAATCCTCTTTTCCCCAAAGGATGAGACAGGCCCCTCCTTTCCCTTTGTTCTGCCCCACAGTTATGATTAAGCATTTATGATTTTGTTATAATTAAAAAAGCATTTTGATATTTTATATATATGGCTAGCTGAAGAGAGCTAATTAGCTCGAAATAGATCTATTCTAGTCTCCCTTATTTATTATTTAAAATTATCAGCTTAAAAACCTTACACACATGTAAAGAAAAGGCAACAAAACAAATAGCTTTCTGTCGGTATGGTCTCTGGTGATGAACCGAAAGACAGAAAAGAAAGCAGTATGCTTTCTCCCTTAATTGGGGCTTAACAGGGTGTTGTAACACAAAGTATAACACAAAGTGTGTATATATATATATATATATATAATTTTTTAAATATTAAAATTATATTATATATAACATTTTTATATATTACATATATTACCTTTTTAAAAAAATTCATATTAGTGGTCCTTGGGATTTAAAAGTATGAGTTTGGTGGTCCCTGAGGTCCAAAAGGTTGGCGACCCTGACCTAGACCATAGCAGAATCAGGTAACTTTTTGTTGGCAAGTCCACATTTAACCTTTTTTTTTGTCCAAGTGAGTGTGAGTACACATGTGTGCGAATAGGTTTTCAAATGACATGGTGGCAGCCATATGTGGATCAAACTATTAATATTATTTTCCTGTTATGTATGTGTATCCATCCATTTCCTTCAATAGAGGAAAGGAAAGGTGAAAGATACAAAAACAGTATTAAAAAAGCATTGCTCAATAGCAGATTTCATCTTTTAAAAGATGAAATGTGTCTCGAGGAGGCAGATACACTAAAAGGTGTTTCCTCAAGACCCAGGTATACTAAGACTAGATTTTATAGATTAGACTCCATCAAATTCCTAGTCTCCTGCAGATGATATGCCACTACAAAGAAAAAAGCCTATGAAACTTTTATAATACAGATAAGAAAAATGAAGAATTTGGCAATTTTGAGCATATACTCTTCTCAATGTGAATTTCAGTGTAGCTATACACTGAAAGAGAATTATTCTGTTCCACATGAAAACATCTCCTTTCATCACTATAATCCAAAAATTACATGGCTGCTTTGAGTTTATTGGGGAAACTGAATTCACAACCTTTGCTACTATCACACCATTACATAATACTATAACGTCTAGTAGGGTGAGGGAATCAGAGACAATGCATTAATATAATATCATGTGAAAATATTACTTAAAACTCTATTAATCAAGTTCCCACTGCTGGATCATCCATGAAAACTCCCAATAGCTTTATCTATCCTGGTGATCTCCAACTGAGTCCTACTGGCGAGAACCATTGGAAATGGCAACAAAAAAAATGATAATGCACAATGTGTGATCTCAGATGTTTTACAAGAAGTAGATCTGCATTAGAACCTTTGAATTGTTTCACTTAGGATTTCTTTAGCAATAGAAAAGGAACATTAACTACTTTGAGACATCAGTCTATAATTCAAAGGTTTTTGTTTAAATCTTAAATTGAATTTGGACAAGATAGATAATTTATAGTTAACTCTCATTTTTTTGTTTCTGGAAAGATAAGAGACTAAGCTACCAAAAGTAGGCTGCTGTGGCTTTCAAATGTCATTAGTATTTCTAAAAGTATTTCAGATTTTTCCATTTTCTAATGATATCTTTGGCTCGTTAGACCACCATTTGTTTTTTTCTAAAATAAAACTCAATGTCTTTTTTAAAGTGTTGGCTAGCCATCCATTGCAAATTGTAGGAAAACCAACCACACATAGTTGGCTATGGTCTGTTGTGCACCTGTTTATTTTTGCCACCAATATACAAGTTGCTGTCCCATTGTTACTGCCAGATTTTAATATATTACATGACATCACATAACACATTTTATGGCTTAACCATAACTTAGTGGATAAATTATAATTTGCTATGCATATATACCATACTAAACCATAAAATGCAATCTACAAGCCCTCACAATCATACAACTCATTATGCTTTAAAAGCATGGTATGATCCCTCATGGAAAAAAGAACTTAGATGGATTTTATTTTTATAGAAAGATAGGCAACTCAGGTCTTGCCATGAAGAGGTTCTTCTCACTGTGTCCTGAATAAATCATCTTATGACATGCATTTCAGAGTTAAGTACTGTTTTTGGTTCTTGCATAAGCATCTATATGGCTGCTTCAAGATTTCTAGGAAAAGAAGAAATCCCATTTCAATGGTTAGGTTTATACCACATGGTAAACTACAAATAGTGTGATTTGAGCCACATCTGAACTTAGCTTCTATGATTCGTGTTTGAGTGTAGGCTAATCAACCTCAGAGAACTAGATTAATTGAACCACAATTGAATTAATCCTGAAAGCTATAAGAACATATCAGATAAAGTGATTTACTGCCCTTCCATATTCAAATGATATACTTAATTGGATCAGAAGGATGCATGTTTTGTTCTTGAGATGTAAATCTAATCAAGTTAGTTAAAAAAGAACACGCCCTGGAGTCTTAGAGACTAAGACAATGCTTCCTCAATCATATGATACAAACTATTTCTCAGGATTACATTATCTGCCTCTTTCTGAGGCAAAGTGATAGAGTGGCTCCCAAATGGGCCTTCTGTAAATATTTCTCTACTATGCCCATTTCTTTCTCTATGGCACAGGAGGGACAATTAAAAAATAGGCTCCAACATTATTTATTAGCTTATGATTATATTGCTGATTTATTTATTTACTCCACTTTGGGAAAAGCCAATTTCATAGCTTCTTTGAGGTTGAGAGGACTCCGAAAACAATAATTTCCCACTGACAAAGTCATCCATAGTCGTGTCTTGTTGATCACTGCACAAGGAAAAGTTGAATGAATTCTGGGGAATGGGTAACTGGGTTGTCCCAACATAGTAAGTGCAGGTAACCATAAGTATGAGTTATATGAGGTGTATATAAATTACAACAAGCCATGGCCTCAAAATATAAGCAAGCATTTATATCTAAGCTCCAGTTTGGATTTCTCTCTACTTGTGAATTCATTCAATCTAACCCAAAATCAAATTACATTATTATTCTGATACGTGTATGAATGCAGTCTATGGGAGAAATCTATTAGTACACATTTCTCTATGGTTGAATTTCTAAATTAAGCTGCATCTGTGATTTGCTGTCTGCCATGCAGCTATTTAAAAAATAAATTCCAAAGCAGAATTTACTTCACACATAATCTTGGCAGAGGCATCAGGAATAACTATATTTGCAAATGGACTGTACATATTATTCAGAAAGAAATCCCAATAATTCAGTATGGCCTCCTCAGAAACAAGTGTTGGATGGTGACTCCCTATAAGAAGGTTAGATTCCTTATCAGGATGTAACAGCAATACTTAGCTTAGCTATGTCTTCTCATCCCTTTTACAACTGCATAGCTATTTCTCCCAATCATATTGGTTTTCTAAAGTATGTAAAGACATATGAAGCATTCTTGGCTTCTCCATAGATCCCTTAAACAAATCAAGTTCAATCTTTAAAGCAGAGTAGGATGATTACTCTAATCAACATATTTCAAGTGTCACAACAGAATAACTAATAATTATTATGGTTATCATTATAAGAAGACAAACATTTAGGGGGTGTGGTGGTTCTGGTTTGTTTGCCAATAATTATTTAGCTGCATATTATTAATTAACCTCTGCAGTACTTTAGGAGCTACTTCAAAACTCATTGTCTCAGGATACTTTGGCCCAGTTCTGTTCAGAAAAGAAGAATACCTGATAGTAGCACGTGAACTTGTTTCATTCAGTTACTAAATCCACAGCAAACTATTTCAGTTTGTAGGGTTGGGCCAGGATATATGAGCTTTGGGAGAAAAGATTAGATTATCTTGCTTTCAAACAGATTCTAGTGTAAGCAAATTTACAATATGCAAAGTCAAATATCAAACAATTCTTTAATGAATTAGCTGAAGTATAATATGCTTTATACAATAGAATATCAGTTCAATAAATTGGAAATAGGGAGGTTTGTATATGTAACAGGAAACATCTATTTAACTACAAATTTTAGTGACTCCTTTCCCCAAAGCAGCAAGTGCATTTCAAACAGTTTTTTTTTAAAAAAAAAAGCTTGATTATATCCCACTTCCCATTCAAAAACAAGTAATGTATGTGTAAAATAGAGTAGGCTCTCCTACCTGATTTCCTTTTTGAGGATCCATAATCCCTGAAAAAAAGGCAACAACAGATAGACATGGTTAGATCCTGGAGCATAGGGAGGAAAAAGGTGAGATCCCAGGCTCCTATCGGCTTATTCAGAGATACATTGTTGTATCCTTCTGTTTTAAATTGGAGCTGGGGACCATAAGGCATTGACACACTCAAACAGCCGCGATGTAGTTTCCTAGATCAGCAGCAGCAGCTGCTGGTGCTCTTGCAGCAATTGAGTATAAGAAAGCCCATGTGATCTATCAGAGAGACCAGACCATCCAGGCAAAGGAAGGGGGAGAGAGAGGATATCAATTCTTTCGTCTCTTTAAATCAAGCTGTTCTACGCTTCTGGTAGAGCTGTTGCTGATTCTTAACTCCTTATTGTTCTCCTCAGACTCAGAGGCACAAGCCTGCTGGCTATTCTCTGTAAAGTTCCTACATTTTGCTTTAGGCAGAATTTTGTGATGCTCAGGGTCCTCTGGTTTCAAAAGCTGTTTGCCATCTGCATTGCCGGCAGCTCCTTCTAGTTATCTCTCCTAACACTTGTCTGTATAAAGAGAAAAAAACCTCTCTGGCTTCTTTCACATAAGAACAAATACTGGGGATGATTTTCTTTCCTTATTGGCAAAATGAACGCTAGAGCAAGCCAGTTCTTTTGACAAGGCACCTTTTAGGAAAAAAATCACACTTATCAGGATATCACATGGTGCAGAACAGCATGGCTAGTCCTTAAGAAGAATCTCTTGTATTTCTAGTAGAGCAAATTACCTTTTAAAAAAGCACAATCCCATGTCTGATTCTTTCAGTAAAAGTTGCTAGTTTTTGTGTAACCATGATGAGAGATTCAGGAGTACAATTTTAAAAAAATTAATTTTTAAAAAATTAATGCATATCTATATCAAGGACTTCTATAAAGTCCTTTTCCACAAGATACAAATATGGCCTTTAAAAAAATGTTTGTTAGTATTTCTTTTTTGTCCCTGCCAGTTATTGGCTTTTCAGATGGATCTAGGTATATTTTTCAACACTGAATTAAATATGTGTAAATGACTCACAGCCTCTGAAAACAATGTGAACTTGATATGAATGTTAATGTTAGTAATAATATTTGAAAATTAATTACTCCATTCCAGTAAGTGTGATGGTTTTATTCACCATATTACAAAAAGTAATGTGGAATGGGAAAAAATGTGAGGTATAGTTAAATTAAAGCCATCCAAATATAATCCTGTATTAATATATTCAGTTTAAGGTCCCATTGGGGTTAAGTAGGCTTACACATAAGCAATAAGATCTGAAACAGAGTAACTCCATTCTTAAATGCAATGCTATACATTTTTACATATTGATCTTGACATTTAATTTTAGGTTAAGCAAAGGAGTTGTGGGGAGTTGTAGCTGGAATGCAGTATTGCAGGCTGCTATTCTGCCCACAGCCTGGAGTTTCATCCTAACCAGCTCAAGATTAAGTCGTTTTCCATCCTTCTTGGGTCAGTAAAATGAGGACCCAGATTGTTGGGGGGAAATATGATGACATTGTAAATAGCTTACGAAGTGCTGTAAAGCACTATGGAGTGGTATATAAGCGCTATTGCTATTTATGGTAGAGTCTTAAAAAAGGAAGCAAACTCTGCTTTCCTATCTAGTGAGGTTTTTCAAAATAAATGTCAAGTAAATATTGTTTTTCACCCCTAACTGTGCAGCTTCTTCTGCTACAGGAGCGGTTGGAGGATGGAGGAAATCAGAATGCCTTTTCTCTTTGCCTATATACTACTAAAATTCTTTTTCTTGTAATATTTAACTTGCGAAACTAAAAATTGTTGGACAACAATATTTATTCCAAGATACCTCAAATGAGCTAACTTACAGAATGCATCCAAAATATGAGACTGAAATTTCACAAATTTGTGGTTGCTGCAGTGCTGCACCCAGTTCAGTAGACTGATCCTGTCCTAGCTCTCCAGAGGCCAGATACACCGGCCCCTACTATATATCAGGTAGACTTGTCCTGACTCTCTCGGTCCTACCACTGGCTGCCAGAGAATGTTTAGCTGTGGTCAAGCTGGCAGGAAATTGGAAGTTGCTCCCATTCCCATTGCTTTTTTGCGCATTCTGTTTCTGTTTATGTAAGTAAATATCTCTGAAATATGTTACGGATTGTCTAGTTTTTACTTATACTCAGATTCATTAAGACTACAATTGTAAAAGTCCATATGATCTATAATATCTCTACAAGCTGGAAGGAAAATCAATGTATAACAGAAACTATAGCTGTTTCTATTCAAAGCTCACGGCTTGTCTGTAACAGCTGTAGAAGATGATTATGAAGATTATTCAAAGAAAGGTATAGGTGATAAATGTTAAATGTAATGGCTTATAGATTATTTCTATTTATGATTTTTTATTCTATTTATTTATGTTTATGATTAATTGGCTCCCAGATGTAAAATGATATATAAGCAATTCATAGATGGAGGAGATAACATTTAACATGTAGTGTGTGAAGTGACTTGTATGTGAACCTTGTATTTTCATTGCACTGGAGCTTTAATGAGATATTATTCAGGCAGGCCAGGAGGGTACCATGCTTTAGGGTTATATACATATCCTTCTCCTAATGAAGAGTTTTCATTCTGCACTTTCTGAAATAAACAGAGAAGATCTCAAAAAAATGCTGTCTGCCTCATGTGTTCCTTTTGTGCTCCAGGCAAGGAATTTGGAGCTCTTGGGCTTAATATACCATACAATGGTAACCATTCTGAATCTAAGGAAAAACTCAACCCAGATTGTGAAGGGACATATTGAAGATGCACAATGCAGCAATTTAGATCAGGAAATGAATAGAATATTTCTTCCTTCAATTTCATTGGTTTGCCTTGGAAAACAAAGGAATAGATCAGAAGTATACACTGCAGCAGGCTCTAGTTTGCACAGTCAGCTGTATTAATCTATTCTGGATATATAATCTTGTTTCTACATATATATATATAAACAAGAGCCAAATAACCTTTTGCTTAAAACTCCCAACCAAAATGCCTAACATCAGTGGCCTAATAAATAGTCTCGATGTTGCAGTGTGTGAACTTCAGCCATATGTTATGTGGTACCTTACTGTTCATTAAACAGGCATTTGTTTCCATGTGCACTAGAAGAAAGATGGCCTAATGGGAAAGTGCATCTTCTGAATGCAAAAGATTTAATCCCTAGTGTTTACACATAGAGATAATAGCAATCTTAAGTCTATGCATGTATGTATGTCTCCCACTATGCTGCCCCAGGACTCTTACTCAAAACAGAGAAATAGAACTTAGTAGTTAGGAGCAATATACAAGGGATAAACAAATAAATAAAACAACAGTACTTGCCTAACAACTGGGTTTTCACTGTCTACAAATACATTCAACAGGTTATAATTGGATTTAGATCTGTGTAAGTATCAGAGAGTCTGGTCTTATGAATATTTACTTAGAAATAAGCTCTACTCTTTTCAGAACTAATTTGTATCAGATGGTAGCATATCCTCTGAATCTAATTTTGGTTCCATGTGAAAAGTTTTCAGTCATTGTTTAATTATGAAAAGTGTTAAATAGGTGAAACAATTAAAATACACAAAAGGAAAGAAACATAGTCCTCGACTTACAACCATTTGTTTAGTGACCAGGTGAAGTTACAACAGCATTGAAAAAAGTGAATACAACCAGTCCTCAAGCCTACAACCATTGCACATTCCTAGGGTCACATGATCAAAATGTAGGCGCTTGGCACAAGCTTGTATTTAGGATGGTTGCAGTGCCCTGGGTCATGTAACTGCCATTTGCATCCTTCACAGTCACCTTCTGGCAAGCAAAGACAATGGGAGAAGCAGGATCCATTCAGCCCACTACCCGGTTTACTTAACTGCAGTGATTTGCTTAACAAGTATGGCAAAAAAGGCCATAAAATTGGGCCCAACTAACAATCACTTTGTTTAACAAGTGAAATTCAGGTGTTAATTACAAGAGTAAATCAAGAACCACCTGTAATACAGAGAATACAAAACGGATCGCAACCAAGATTCCGTATGAGTAAAAGTGAGAAACTACTTTGTTATGGAGGGGAGAAAGGATGCTGGCACACAGAAGATACTTTAATGAAAGCTGACTGGGGAATTCTGAGAATTGAAGTCCACAAATCTTAAAGTTGCCAAGGTTGGAAATCCCTGCTGTAAAATATGTCTGAGGCTACACATTTACACTGATTTCTTTTTCATCTTTGGAACTATATTACTTTTCTACATCAGAGCTTTACTGGTTTTTTACATTAGTATATGATACCTTATACACACACCCACACCCACACACATGGCTCCATGTCTCTTGGAGAAAGCAAGGACTAGGAAGAAGCAAAACAGAAGGCTTAATGATGATCAATTAAAAGCATATGACTTCCTCCTGAAAAGGTCATTGGGATATGCAACATTGATGTTTACTGCCAGCTTTTTCTTGGAAAGATGAAACACCAAAATGCAGCAGAAGAAAAAGACACTCTTACTTAAGAATTATATCTTCCATCTGGTTTAGTTTTGCTTTGTTTATCCTCTTGGTTTGTACTTTTTATATGCAAAGAGAAATTGATGTTTTTATTAATCTTATGAAAGACAGATCCTAAAGAAAAATCTATTTTGCAAAGACATTTTTTAAATTATGGCTTTCATAAGAGTGTGCATACATGTGCTTACTCTGATGCCTCCTATGGCTTTTCTTGAAGATAGTTTTCATTGAATGTAAATAATAACCCCCCCAAAATTCAAAAATTCAAAATAATCCTGAAGGACAATGTTTTCTTGATTTTTATTATTTGAAATATAATTGTGAACAATATAATATTTATGTATAATAAAAAAGCTTTAATAAGTTTAAACTTTAAATGAATGTTTCTAATATAAATGGGCTTTCATAGCTGTTAGAAATATCTACTGACAAATTTAAACTTCTGAGAAAATGATTCCTGAAATAGTTGCTAGCTCCTGACTTATTAAATAAATACATGTGGTTAATTTCAGCCTGGATTAACTGTTATGGAAAATAAATTTATGCTTACTTCGCCAATAGAAGGAGGGCACTGTGGAGTTATTTTTTCACCTAGATATCATGCTCTTAACTAATTCACTGCCACAGTTGACTTTATTTGAATGTATCTGCCATGTTTGACTTTAATCTGCATTGTTAAAAAGTGTTTTCTTTGGCATAGTGAATGATTAAAGCTTAAAAAATTGGTTTGAAAGGGTCATTATGATAGGCATTCCATTTATTTCCCTTCTCATGGCAGAGAACTTTGTTTCCATTGAGGGGCTTGCACTTAAGGCAGAGGTATCAAACTCGCAGCCCGCGGATCAGATGCGTCATGTGCTGGCCATGCCCACCCTAAGTTTAGCAAAGGGAAAAAAGTCATGATACATCATGTGACAACAACATGACATCACAAGCTTGACATCCCTGACATAGGGTATCATTTAGTCCTAATCCAGTCCTGAGTAATTGGCATATAACACTAAAATCTATTGATTTATGTGTTCACCCCAAAAGCTTTAATACAAAACCAAACAAATCATTTACTACTAGTTGTGCCATATGGATTAAAGTTTAAAGTATTTTCATTAGTTTTCAAAATATTTTTGGGATTCAAAGTATGTAGTTTTACACCACCCACAGAAATACTGGTTCTAACAACATCTGACTAGTATTATAAGTATTCGATTAGACAATATTAAAAAATGTTTCTCTTGTTCATCATTTGAAAGCAGTTTTTAATTTATCAGGCTTCCTGGTCCTGCAAGACAAAGAGCCCATTTTTAACTGAAATGACACCATGTTTTGTTTCTAAAACACACACACACGCACACACAATACATGAGAAACAGAATTACTGCCATTATCTGATACCTCATTGGATGTTGGTAAACAGGACATTTATCCAATCAGCAAGGTTTGCAGCCTTCATTATTCTTCTCACATATCTATATAACTGTATTTACTTTTCTATGCATCAAAAATACAGTTAGTTAGGCTATCATGACCCATGGAGTTTCATCATGACACATGGAGCACAGCTTTCATCTTTTGCCCCATGACACATACAGACCCACCTCTGATCAAGATTTTGGTGCTCTATCATTTTTGAAAAAAAAACCAAACCCTGTTGATATAATTTACATAATTAAAAATGAAATCTTTGTTGATTAAGAATAATAAAAATAAAATCCTGAAAGATTGGACATTACTATAACATACATTTTTGCATCGCAGGTTTTGTGTCCATTTACTGCAATATTCTTTGTCAATCTGCTTTCTTCAATTCAATCACCAATAAAAACTTAGCAAAAGAATTTTTGTTCTTGGGTTTTTTTAGACCAAAGACATGAACAGTCTGTAGGTTTCAGGTTAATGAAAAACATATTTCAAGAAAATAATATAAACAGTAATATATTTCTAGATATAAAGCAAGCAGAATTTCTCCATATATGTTCTAAATTAGAACTATGATTATGTTTTGGAAAACAAGCCAGGATAAGAAGTCAGTAGTTTCTTTATTGATCTACTGACCAAAGTCATCCTTCGAACGACAATACACACTTTAAAATTGAAGCAGATTCTTCCAATTGCCTCACAGCTACAGAACAGAGAAGGAAAAAGTGCAGGAGTTTAAAATTCACCATTACTTATTCCTATAGTATAAGAGCTGGTATCCTTTCTTTTTTCTTTTTACTTCTGTTGAGGGCTACATTTCTTAGATGGACCAATTTGTTCTTAAATTCTTCTGATTCTTCCATTCTTCTGATTCCCATGCAGCAAAGGGCAAGTAGACATCTCTGCTTAGACACCCAAACTCTTACAGAAGATAAGGTTGGCATACTGAAACAATATCCTACTCTTTTCTGTGGCAATCCAGAGTTATTATCTAGGTTAAGAGTCACTTTCATGCATCCATAACAGCACTGGAGTAAAGAAACATTTGTTAGCACTGGTTCCTTTGCTTATTTCTCCTCATCATTTATTGTAAAAAGTCTGTGCTCTTAGCTCTAGAGAAAATACTAGAAAATATTCTTCAGTTTTGCTTTGGTTAAATCATACCAACAAATATTGCATCCATGAATATTCCAGATGTTTTTATGTGGCTCATGATTCATCAAAAATCACCATAATATAAGAGTACACACACTAGATCATCAATTGAGAGAATAATATACCACACACAAAATGAATAGATCTACATACTGCCAAAAATCCCACCTAGAGACAAACAATAAGACAGATAATTATAATAAAAAATGATCAACATAAGACTTTGCAAAAAAAAAAACACCATGAAAAATGAAAAAACCCCACAAAGATGGACCTATTAGATTAGGACTAATTGATAGATGAAAACAAGAGGTGAAATTACCTATTCAGTTTAAGTGTTAACAAAATTTAAGACTAACAAATAACAAGAACAATATATGGGATTTAAGATTTATCTAGAACAATAAAGGTCTCTTGGAATTATTTAAAAAAATCCAGAAGTTAAACAAAGCACAAACAACTGGTGTTTTGAAACAAACTAATTAAGTTATATGATAATACATATCCTTCCTCAGCTCTGTAACTGCAGAGGTTCCAGTAACATTTTCTGCAATTAGAAGTCATTCAGCTTCTCTCCTTTTATTGCCCATTTCCCAGAAAATGAAAACAGTGGCTTTACCAGACACAGTGGTTGGCTCAAACGTTATACTAGTCTATGGTTTACTTAATTGTGATATTTTAAGTAAGCCCCGATGAATGAATTTGTGTTTTATTACTGTAAATAATCCATCACCCATATTTTACATATCTTGACTGTAAAAAAGCTGGACTATCATTAGAGGCACATCAAACTAAACCCCCTACTTCCATCTATTGGTTACCTGCATTTCTGCAGATCAAAAAAGGCAGACTTAAGAGCAGACTATAAGACATTGATCAAAAGTAAACAAACTTCCAGATGGTATTGGATTCCATCTGTATCCTCAATGTCATCAATAATCAAGAATGACAGAAATGGTAGTTCAAGATCATATCTTATTACAGATACTGTGTATATCACTTTTCAAGATCAATCCATCTACTAAATGGACCAGGATTGCAATTTCCAGAATTCCCAACTACAATGACAACCCATTCAGAAGATGCCAAGTGGAGAAAGACTTTATAGGTTCTATATTGATCCAAAAAAAAATTGGCTCTTAGGAGCAACTAAAATATGTAGAGAATACCAATTAAATTTCTGGAGTTTTTGTTTTTAATATCCCTGAGCAAGGGCCGATATTCCCCCATGTAAATGTTTGAGACACATAAATTACCCCACCCCGAGCTGGATCTTGGCTTCCCTTGTGTATTTTAGTTCAGCATTTCAGGCTCCAAGCTGTCTTCTCGATAGTGATTTAGAATGGAAAAGCTTTTATCTAATTGTAAGACAGGATTTTTGCCAGACACCACTAATGGATGATACACACAGCAAAGCCGGCTGCCTGGTCATTGCTCTATTTTCTCCCATTTTGTAAAACGGAGGAGTAAGACTATTCTCTGCACAGCTTTGCTGACTTTGCTTTTCACCACATAGTAAATGACCCTCACTTAATGATCTTAGTGGTTTGGGATTTGATTTATTATATATGATAAGAAGCACATACTTGCATATAAATTGTTACTGAGTGTGCATCAGGTTCTTCTTCTGTAGGAGACTCTGAAGTAAAACAAATAGATTAGAGTCCAGCTGCTCTAATTGCATCTAAACAATAAAACAAAGATTGTCCACCAAATAGGTAAGGATTAAGCCTCATCTTTGTTCAATCTGCCTTGAGGACAATTTAGGGTTTTTTCACACTTACAGTTTATAAAAGCAGTTCTTGTTTCTATCAGTTTGTAGTATAAATGTCAAAGGCAATCTGTGTAAAAATGAAATCTCCAGATAGACACAAAGATACCAGAAGAGAGAGAAAGAGTTTTTCTCCTTCTTATTCACAACATAATTATGCAATATTTGCAAGTCTCATTAAATGCTATTTATTCTGAGTGTGGAAAGTTTAGGATTTGATTTTGAAAGGGTATTTTGAAGTGCACAGGAAGATGAATGCAGCATATGTCAGAGGCTTACTTAAACAGACACGTTAAGGATTATGCAACTCTTTAGAAAAACAAGTATTTGTGCTCCCTGCATATTTTTAAACAACTTTTTGTAGTGAATTTGGAAGCATTGCATGGTCTTCCTTTCCACATTTTACAGGACTGTTTATTCCCAGAACTGAAAAATGTGCAATTCCTACAACAAAGGGCCATATCAGACCCAGGATCCGGCCTTTTTAAAGTGGGAGGCATAAAGACAATTTTCCTAACTACAAATAATCTTTTTTTCAACAATGCAGACTGAATAGATCACTTAATCAACCAGGAAGTGGGCTTTTTCTGAATCATTTCTTATTTCACAGACGGGCTTAGCAGACCGTAACTCTCTGAAGTTTTAGTTCTTGAAGAAATAAATAATAATAATTATGATTGCCCATAGCTTTTTGCCATGTGACTGCAATGAAGGATGAAACAAAAAGGATGCACCTGAGAGAAATGCCAAATTTTGTGATGCTTCTTGAGGACCTTGTTTTGAAAGTGGGAAGAGAATGATATTCCTTCAGGAAAGTAGTTCTGCAACATGCTTGTCTGGGGGAATTAGTTTACTTCTACTTAATTAGGGCTGCTTTTGGACAAAACTAAATCTTCTGCATTAGTTGTTTTAGTTAATTAAGTACCACACAATAATTTCTTCTATCCTAATTATATGTGCCAATGAATGGCTAACACTGGTTTTAAGCCTAAAACTACGGCTCCATGGTTTTAATCCAAGTCAGAAGGAGTTAAATTGTTGATGGTTCTTGTACTGTTACCATTCTGTGTATGCCCAAGAATACAAGCAGTCAGTTTGGTCTAGTGGTTAGGGCACCATGCTAAAAAGCAGGAAATCGTGAATTCTAATCTCACCTTAGCTATAAAAGTCAGGTGGGTAACATTGAGCCAGTCACTCTCTCTTAGCCCAGCTCACCTCACAGAGTTGATGTTAGGGGGAAAACAGGAAGAGGAAATGTGTTGAGATATGTTTTCAGCTTTGAGTTATTTGTAGAATCAATAAAGGTAGGATATAAAGAAATTAAATTAGATAAATTAATTAATAAATAGTAGCAAGACTAAACTTCAGGGGCTGCTTCTAATCCACTAGTGATTTTTTGAGTATTGCTATCAGGAAGGATACCTATCAGTGGTGGGATTCAAATTTTTTTACTACCGGTTCTGTGAGCATGGCTTGGTGGGCGTGGCAGGGGAGGATACTGTAAAATCTCCAGTCAGAGGCGGGATTTGCCTGTTCTCTAAACTACTCAAAATTTTCGTTACCGGTTCTCCAGAACTGGTCAGAACCTGC
Organism: Bungarus multicinctus; assembly: GCA_023653725.1. Classification (NCBI taxonomy): domain Eukaryota; kingdom Metazoa; phylum Chordata; class Lepidosauria; order Squamata; family Elapidae; genus Bungarus; species Bungarus multicinctus. The sequence goes on from CM042844.1 coordinate 51,989,352, forward strand.
TGAATACCACCTCTGATACCTATACTTTATCAATGGAGCTCTTTTATTATCTTCTAAACAAAATAGTCCCCTGGCCTGACACAATTTATATCTAAAGCAGCTCCTGAGTTTGAGCAAACTAGCTTCTCATACATTTACTCATTGTGTTGTCTAATGTCTGATTCTGTTGCTCTTTGTTGTTGTATGGCATAACATCTCCTCACAGCCACTATATGTCTTACTACCTATGTAAGTTTGTCAAGGAGGTTAACTGAGAAATAATAGATTGAATCTGCGTTGCTTTGTTATCCTCAGCCTGTAAAACTAATATAATGCCATATTCTATGGCTACAGGGATTGATTAGTATAAGGATATGTATCAGGATGGACTCATATTGGAAATAGCTGCATTTGGTTCTCATATACCAAAATACAAACGGAGAACTCAAAACTCAAACGTGCCAATACTGTGGTGTGATTTTATACAGTGGGTCCATGTTAATTCTATGCTTGCATGCTGTCTGGTCTTCAAGAATTCAAAAACTGGTAAATGCCTGTTGGAATATAGCCTAGCTGGAGGCTTGAGTTATGGGAGAAATATTGTTTTTCATATGGCTCTTTTCTTGTGTTTCTTATTCTTCTCTGAGATGAATGAACTGAAATGTTTTAGTGGCATATTTTCCAGACTCCATTCAAGGAAGTAACAATAGCTTGCTTTGTGAATAACTGCAGGCTGGGAGATAATATATTGCGAAGGACAGCAGTAAATAAGACAAAAATCTCTTTTTATGATAAAAACTGAAGGTGCAGGATGTAAAGGAAATCAAAAGTTTTGTTCACAGCTTACTTTTTCAAATGTATCTACTGAGATAACCTGAGGCAAGAAAATATCTCTAACATTTGAACAATGAGGTAAAATTTATGTGCTGTGATGACAGGAAGATGCAGGGTGATTTTGTTTAAAAATGTGTGTGATATTGGATTCTTGAGACAATAGAATCAATTATGCAAACCTGTAGAAATTGCAGGTTTCCAAGCAGAGGGTAGAAATTTCTTTCTTCAACAAGGTTTGGAACTAAACTAGATGATCATCTAGTTTAGTTCCAAACCTTGTTGAGGAAAGAAATCAAGTTCCATATCTCTAAAAAAAAAACCCCTTCAATTGCCCTTTCAGAGATAGTTGCATAAAATACATATCTTGAATAAAAAGTTTGATTCTTTCTCCTAGTCATAATTATTCAAATTTAACAATACTGTAAATTAAACTATTCTGTCTAATATTAATGAAAAAGTATGCACTTCATCTTCTATTCTGCAAAGTTCCTTTAAGCAGGATATCATATCTAATTATTGATGATTTCAAATTCTAAACTGCTCCAAGATGATCTGACATATTTAAGCATAAGGAAGTTGCCACTTGAGATTAAATATGTGCTGTGAAAGGTGGCAGTATATATTTCCAAAACCAAAGTGTTAAAAGTGTTCACATAAGGCTACTTAAGACAGATATGAAATGTTCTGGAAATCAGAAAAGCTTTGATCTTTGCTAGTTCACAAGAGAAACCATAAAAGGAAATTGATGAACAATGTAATTCTGAATTGCCACAAGTCTCAGATTGTCAGACCAAAAATTATTCCCGCAAAAGATGAACTGCAGCCAGCGTCAATGAGTCAACTGCTAAGGCATTTGCCATCTAAGGTAATCACCAAGTACTCTGATGCCCCCTGCTGGAACACCATGAGCCATGATGGTCAAAAACTAGTTTATATCTTTCATGCTTGGGCCTGATACTATGTTGCTGAAAGAATCCTTTGTGGCTTCAGTAAGGGACATAAGAAATATATAATGTATCAGCAAGAATAAAAGCAAAACCACAAAAGCAATCAAGGAATTTCAATGAGCTGCTTGTAAATCAATGAATGGGGGATGCTTCCACAATAAATTTTGGGCTTTCTCCTTTCTCCTTACCCTCTTCTCCTTCCTTAGTAGGGCAGGCCTCAGCAGTTGTGAATATGCCAATGCAAAAACAGACTTGAATTTTAAATTTGCAAATGAACAGGGAAACAAAAATATCCCTTTAAAAGCCTAGATTTAACAAAAAAAATCAGTCTTTATTTTGGGTAAATTCAGTCAAGTCAGGTGGGAAAAAAATGCAGAATAGGTTTTAGTCAGGAGAGAACAAATCCTACCTTGTATTTCCCCCCCAAACTACTCCCCTCCTTCCTTTTTTTTCAGTCACACAGAGTGTATGCCTCAATGAGACAAAATCATCTTTGATCATCTGATTGCCCCCTTTTGGAACACTAAAGTATTATTTTCTGAGATGAGCAATGTAATTCCACAATACCCTGTTTGAGATACAGTGACTAGATTTGTCTAGAGAATCCAAAAATGTGCAAATGCTTATAATCAATATGATCTTAAACATCATCTGATTTACATAACCGACAGCAGTCCATGCATAAATTTATTTCTATAAAAATATAATTTTTGATACCACTTATACTTCATTAGCTCTCATTAATAGTAGTAGTCTATAAACTAAGTGAGCGCAAATTTCGAAAAATTTTAAGACCACCTTTCTAAGAAAATTGATTTGCATTTTTTTAAATTCTCTCTGTGATGGATGAAATCAATGTTAAATATTAAATATTCCCTATGTTTGTGGGTGGGTGCTTTCCCAATAGTGGAACGACTACTACAATCCACTTTCTATCACCCAGCTCTTAGCTAGCATTTCATTCAATCCTGCTGTGAAATAAATATACCTGAAATGCAGTTTTGTTGGCATACTATTCTCGTAGGATTTACTTTCAAGCAATACTACTAGCATTCAGTTCACAGGTCTCACTATAATTTTCTCTGTAATTCTGATATTGTATTATGGTAAACAAAAGGCTGTTTCAAAATAAGCTTTTTCTGCAGTCTATTGGGAGCAGTATTATGCAAACCAGACAAATGTGCATGTGGACCAATCAATAAATACATGAGGATATTGTGTCCAGAGAAGGAAGAAACATATATGCTTGTCCGGCCATGAAGCAAGCAAGGAAGAAAAGCTATTTTTTAAATACTATAAAATCTTTACCCTTTGACTGACCAGTTTCAAAAAAAGAAAGAGTAAATAATGACTTGCTGGTATTCTCTGCATCTAATGGCTACCTTGGACTGAGTAATGACTAACAGATGGTGCTTTCTCATGTTCCAAATTAATAAGCATACAAAGAACACAATGTTGAAATTATTGGGGATCTGCAAGTGATGAAGATAATAGAGGAATTGTGAGTGCATTTTCAAATGGAAAGTCTCATAGTATAACTTTAGGATGATAGACTCAGTCTACTCTCATTTTGAGCATAGTAGCTTGCAATTTTTGGGATTAGAGCTACACTATGATGTATTTAGAAACTGCATGGGATTACATTGAAAAGTAAAAAATTAATTAAGTGTCATAAATGATGGTTAATGCTGAGTGACTATATACACACATTCAAATTTGCTTGGGGGAAAAGCTGGGGAATGTCAAGATATAAAGAGGTCAGATAAAAATGGCTCAAATGTTAGCCCACTGGGCTAAGGAAAAAATAGGTAAATGAGCAGAAGAAACTTAAAACTTCAGCAACCTATACATTTTCATCTATCCATCCATCCATCCATCCATCCATCCATCCATCCATCCATCCATCCATCTCAGTTACCTATAATAAAGTAATTGGCAAAGAACAACAATACTAAAATTGTTATTAACAAATATTGAAAACATTTTAAAAATTATAAATCAGTTAAATAGGAATAATAAATGGAGGTATGTTAATAGTAATAGAGCCATCTCATTAGTTCACCTATCTCCTGAGATCCCCACATCTGTTGGCATAATCATTCTTGAGAGAGCTTTGGAATCTAAGAATGATAAGGCAATCCTCTCCAGAGGTGCAAGTGGGAAGGAAATTCCGCAGCATGGGGGCCACAGCAGAAAAGGCCTGCCACTTAGGATCTGCCAAATGTCAGTCCCTAGACAATGGAACTCATAATATGCCCATTCTGTGAGATCTGGTGGGACAGGGAGATTAAATTGGGCAAAGGCTATCCCATAAGTAACCCAATCCCATGTCATATAGGGCTTTAAAGGTCAATACCAGCATCTTCAATCATACCTGGTGTATATAATATATCCAAATTAATTTTAGTAGTTCTCCTCAGATGCAATAGAGGACGGGTGTCAACCTTAAGGCCCGAAGGCCAGATCCGTGCTTAGATCTGGCCCATGGGGCTGCACTGGAAACAGCAAAGGAACGCCCACAGTGCCTCTGCCAGTGAAAACAGAGATCATGAGGGTTGTGCGTGGCTCCCATGGAGTTCCCTTTTCACTGGCAGAGGGTTGTAAGAGGTCCGTCCAGCCAAAAACGGAGCTTATGAAGGCTGTGCATGCCCCCGAATTCCTTTTTCGCTGGCAGAGAATTGTAGGAGGCCCTCCCAGTCAAAAACAAAGCTCATGAGGGTTGTGGGTAGCCCCCCCTGAGATCAGTTTTCGCTAGCAGAGAGTTGCAGGAGGTCATTGCAGCCAAAAATGGAGTTCAGGAGCCCGTTTTCTCTGGCAGAGTGCTCTGGCCACCACAGGTGCCCCTAACACAAATGACACCATGCTGGCCATGCCCACCCCAGTCCCCAAGGTCAAACACAATTCTGATGCAGCCCTCAATGAAACCCCTACAATAGAGGAATCGAAATTCAAGAACAGAACCAATTTGATGGACCCAGATGATATAGGGTCATTTGGATTATACAGTATACATATTTTTAAATTTTTTACTCAGTTTATCATTATCCAATTCCACAAAATAAAAATGTGGAATTCCTATTCTCTAGTTAATGAAGGAAGACAAGTTTAATTTACTAGACGTAGAAAGATGTGATTCCATCTACCTGAGGTGGAAAATATAAGCTGCCCAATCAAATCTGGTTCTTAAATCCCTTTTTCTGCATTTCTATTTATTTCATGATATAAATATTTCTGTATCAACAGATTTTGATTTTTTAAAATTATGGATAAAAATGAGTTGACAACAAGAACTTGTGCCTATGAATGTGTTACTGAGGCATAACTTCCAGTTTGTCTTACCATTGCTGCCTTTACTTCCTAATGAAATTAAGAATTGTAGTTTAGCAACTTCTGATTTCTAACTCCCAAATATCAGTTATCTATCTCTACCCATCTTATTCTTGCATTTTGTCTGTCAGCCTGGAATTCCTTTAAATGAGCAAACAAATAAGAAGGAATTCACATGGTGAACAGAAGGAGAGTCACAAAGAAAGTGAAACAATGTATTTGTTTTATATGTTTTTTTCTAATGATTGAACAAATTTCTTTTCAGAACAATTGCTAATTTTGTGGGTAAAAACAAGGAGTTAAGAGTGTGTGATACATCATTTTACCACACGATGGAGGTAGAGACCCAAAAGAATCTTAGACATTTAAAGGAAGTCTAGTTTTTTAAAGCATTCAAGGAGATTCATATTGCCCTGTATCCCATTCATGTACTTCCTGCTCAATTTGTGTTAATTTCATGAAATGAGAACGGCAAAATATAACAGGCTAAATGAACACTGTATCTGAAATGTATTTGAATATATCAGACCAACAGCCCAAACACTATATTTATTAGCAATAAGAGGAGATTAAAAGGAGAACAGTGGTTAATTAAATGCAACTGTCCTCAGAAATTCTGCTGTTTTTCATTTGTTTCTCTTTAATTTTGCAGTGACCCCTTATAATAGGAGAAATAATTATAACTGCTTTTATTTCCATCTTTCCCAGTGGTGGGATTCAATTTTTTTTATTACTGGTTCTGTGGGCGTGGCTTGGTGGGCATGGCATGGCTTGGTGGGTGTGACTTGGTGGGCATAGCAGGGGAAGGATACTGTAAAATCTCCATTCTGTCAGCTTTGGAAGCCATATTGAGACCAGATGCTCCCAGGCTTCCACATTTCAGCCTGGGAAAGTGGGAAGGGGGGAATATATTGAAGTTAGACATAATAACATTCTTTTTCTGATTCAAGGTCAGGTTGTGTTGCACATAACGGAGAGAAAGTCTTAACTGGGGACGGATGGTGATTGGGCCATGTGATATGATGATGGATGCAGGGAATGGATTTTGTAGTTTGTTACTTACTGTAAGGAAGTCTGGAATTTTCAGATTTGGGATTCCACAGTTGTGCCGGTTTACTATCCAAAATAAAAGGAACCTTCAAGAGATGTCTGTCACAGAGTCATTGGGTGGAATGGAGTGTTGCTGGAACACTGACACATTCCCTCCCACTGGGGAAAGGTTACCACCAGTTCTCTGGGCTACACAAAATTTCCTCTAACGGTTCTCTAGAACTGGTTAGAACCTGCTGAATACCACCTCTGATCTTTCCTTGCTTTTCCTTTCATCTGCTAAAATCCTGGATCTACTTTTATGCTCAATTTTTTTTATAGTCTAAAATGCTATTCCCATGGCAAATATGTGAATGGTAGCCTTTTACTTGTCAATAAACAGACTCTCATTTTCTCTTATTCCCTACGAATATATTTCTCAAAAGTCCATAATTCATTATCATCGATGTATGGTTTCCAGCTGCCTGATTTACCACCGATTTTGCAACCAAAATTCATTCCAATGATCCTAATCTTGTTTTAAGTCAAAGTGTATTATAATGTATCAATCATAATTACTTGTAGGCACTGTAGTTTTGAGAGATATAACACGTCAGGTATCAATTTACTTTGGTAGTTAGTTAGGATTGTGTTATGGCATGAATAATTCAGGGAAAAACCAGGTTCAGAATAGGTAGTCGGTTAGAATTACATCTGACAAATATAAGAATCTGTTAGCTCAGCATCAGAACCTGTTTGAATGCCAGTATCCTGTAACATCTGAAATAATATAGAACAAAGGCGAACTTCTGGACATTGTGGAATTCAGTTCTCACACAACTGGGTAACCAAATGATACTTATTATACTGCCAATTAATTCTTTTCCATTAGGAAACAGAATGTTTTCTCATCTTTCTCTTGATTATTGACACTATATTCTGAAAAATGGGAATCAACAATCATCTGTTCTTAAAGAGGAAATTATAGATATTTTCATTGCACAAAATATAAACTGATTAACACTAATAGTGCCTTTTGTTCTTGTTTGGCTTTAATCATGAAATATTATGAAGGCGATACAAAATAATTTTCTGGTTTATTTACATCACTAGGTTATAAAATGTCAGTATCCATAGCAACAAGCAATACAAAGTTATACAACAAGAAAATGAAAAAAAACTTGATTACAGGTAATGTTTATTTAGTAACTATCTTATTTAGTAATTCACAGTTATGATGATGATAAAAAACCTATAAAACCAATCCTTGCATTGAACAACTTTATCAGGTCTATAAAACAAAAAAAAGTTGAAGTAAAATCATAAGCACAGTTGCGATTTCACTTAGCAACTGAGGTTGCTAAATGAGAAATATTTGTAATAAAGAAATAATTATGATAAAAATAGCATTTTTCCAACGTTTTCTGGAAATAAAGCTTTTATATGCTTCTTGGAAAGAACTATTCCATTATAGGTATGTGACTCATGCAAGATCTGATTGAACTGGAAAATTAATATCTGTAAATTTAAATACATTTGGAGACACTTAGTTTGATTCAACAATTCAAACTGTCTTAACAATTCAGTTTGAAAAAAAATGATTAAATGATTTGATTGAATCATCTTCAAATTGAATCCTTGTACACCTCTTTTTAAGATAATTCAAAAACCGAAAGGTTGACAATGCTTTTTGTAGTGCCTTTGAATACCATGATTGGAATGGTCATACAATAATAAAAACTACAAAAGCAAGAGAAATATGGTTAATAAACAAGTGATTTTTTTTCCCTTGAAGACTACTGATCCACCACTTTTCACTTTCATTAATCTTCATGAATTTTTTTGATCTTCAGAGTAGATAGATGGATATAACTTGTATCATATTTCAGGAGGTAATTAATATTGTCACAACATTTTTCCTATCATATTTCTAATACTATTTTCTGGATTCATAAGCCATCTCAATAAGAGCAATATCCAGACCAGTTCTTGCTATTTTAGATGCAATTAGTCTTGTCAATTGTTACAAGAAAATAATCATAATTGCTCATCAAGAACAATTCAACATTATAACACCCATGCTACCAGTCTGAGCTTGCCTGTCTCTTTCACAATTTCTGTAGGAATTTCTCCTATGAATCTAAGTTCTGAAGGACTTTCCACTGTGCATCACCAGTTCACATGAACGAGTTGCTAGGCAAAAGGAAGTAGCATGTCATCACAGGCTTACAAGCAGAGTGGTTGCACTTTGAATGTTTCATTAGTGACTCAATGACACTTGAGAACTGAACTTGAAACCATGGGGAGACAACGAAGTTCGCCACACTACAAACTTTTCCAATTTGCTAATCATAATTAACATACTTGAAAAAGAAAACATAATTTCTCCATAATGCATATTATCATTTATAGCTCTCAAAGCTTTCAGTATGGTGTATTCTATACACTTGTGGGTCCAGAGCTTCTGAGACATAACATTAAACAAACATTATTCAATTTAAGCTAGTCAGAATCTGAGCAAACTATGGGATGGAAATATGCAGCGTGATATAATGGTACTACTGAAAACAAACAAACATACTTCAAAAATGACTTCTAAACCACTGGAAGTTGTATTCTATTCTGCCTTGATCAGATCCCATCTCAATAGTGGAATCAATTATCTAGAGTGATAGGCTTCATTTAACTGGATGTTTTCAATTAAAAGCTAGTGACCAAGTCTGGAATACTTTAACTTGAATTCATGTACTGAGAAGGGGATTGGATTCAGTGGTCTAAACACCTTTCTCCAGTTCTGATTCTATGATTTTCAATTCTATAATTCTTTCAAATAGTTGAAGTGAAGGAAATACATTCTAGAATTCCCTTCCATGCCAACATTCATGCATACATGCATGCATATTTTTCTATGTATATTTGTGAGATCTGTCTGGTGATAAGCAAAACATTCCTTCTAATAAGTTGCAAAGGAAGGTCATTTTTTAAAAATAGCAGTTTTATAGCAAAATCTTTTTGTTTCTTCATCATACCAGAGCAGCACTGATAATATTTTATTCTCAGACTGATAGAGATTATTACATAGTTCAGTTACTGGGCTTCTTTTACTTGCAACATTCTTACAATGTTATAAATAACATTTTATTTAAAACTCTGCAAGTATCATGCTTGGAAAATAATAAATAAAATGTTTGGCTTAGAGGGCTGCCAAACAGCCTGACAGCCCAGAACCCTGCATAGATGGCATAGTGCAAGATATTATGTCAGCAACTCTTAAGGGTACTGCATGGCAATATGCCAAATGGGAGTGATGTGCTAAGGTATTTGCATTCAATGTTTTTTCCTAATTGGGCTGAATAACCCAGGAAGAGATTGGTGATGGATATACCATATAGGGCTTTTTTTCCAAAAGAAAAACAATCACAAATAGTGGGTAAGCTCACTCATCTCAGAATCAAGAGGCAAAATGCAAATAGGAATCTTGATGGCACATTTTGGAAATCTGCATTGCATTAAAACAGGTTGGTAGAAGACTTTTTGAAATGGATGGGTGTGCACACCTACAAGCAGTAAGAGGAAACTGGCATTCGGAATTGCTCATAAGATGTTCCCTTTGTAAATGACAAGAAACAACTTAGTCATGTCATTTTTGCTGGAAAAATATGGAAGCCGTAGAAGCTATAAAAGAAGCCACAAGAAAGAATAAGCAAACCACAAGTTTTTTTACTTTTTCTCTTGAGGTATAACCAAAAGGTCACAACTTGGCAAGAAAATTAAATGTAGGCAAGAGAGATCTGAAATGTCAATGACAGGAAAGTTTACAAAATAATTACCATCAAATGAATCATATTCAATCACTCCTCTCTTTACTGAAAGGACATATAAAGGAGTTTCTGTTTTTCAGACTTAATATATGGGTATTACGTGAATGATCAGATGATCCAAATGTTATTTTCTTTGTTGCTTGGAAGTTTGGCTTTGTTAAACTTGTTGCAACAAAAACTATGCTGACAGGCTCTCTTTCCTTCTTACGACTGTATGCTTTTGCTATACAATCAGCAACATTTTCCATTTAAATTTAATTTTGCTCAACAAATTCATATTTCATTTAATTTTAAAAATCTAATTTTCATAATTATATATAAAACCTTGAAATGGCAACCTTTCTAAGCCTCCTCTATATGTTAGAATACAATTTCACAACAGCTGGGGAAAATGGGAATTCAACACATCTAGAGTGTAAAAAGAAGGTTTGTGATTGCTGGTTATATAAGAAACCAAACAAATCTAAATTAGCATTATTTACATAATTTCTTTTCCTGAGCTTAACATACCATTCTTTCTTATTATTCTCCCTCAAATCTTATCAAAATTAGCTAATCTTAAAGATATTAACCCTAGAAAGAAGCCAAATTACCCTCCCCTAAAAGACAAAGGTAAATTGGGATAATAAGGATTATCTGCAGGGTTAAAAATAGTCCTTGCCATAAAGGTCTTCTTGCCAGCCAGGACATAATGGTAGTCATTCTATAAATGACAAACCACTCCCCACGCTGTGCATGACAGCATTTAGGACATACTCTCAAACTTACAAATACACACAGCAATTCTTATTTTTTTTTCTGAAATATTAGTACAATCTATATATCAACCATCAGGCATGAATCCCAACATTAACAATAAAACAAAGTATTTTTCATATTAAAGACAAGAGTGAAGATTAAAAACAAACTATTGCCCTTATTAAATGGTGGACTGAGTAACTACTGCATCACTCAATATGATTTTTAAAAATTTATACATCACCATCATTATTTGAAAAGACGTTTAACAAAATAATGGGTTATACAAGCAGAAACTAAAATTAGTTATTTGCATACTGTTGTTTATTCACTGAAATTTATTTGTTTAGGTTAGACCCTAACATTCCCTGAAGAATCTTCCCAATATTTTGCAAACATTAAAACTTAAATCCTAAAGTCTACACCACAAGCTCTCATTCTATTATGAGACACAAAATTATATTGATTTTTATATATTTATTGGTTTTTCCTCACGGGATGAGAAAGAAGTGATTTTTTTGTAAACTGTTATCTCAGCTTCCTGATTCTTTTCCTTGAAAAGAAAATTTTTTAATGATTCACAATACTGATTTTGCTATTACAGGGATTTGAATCAGATGATATATATGGCATTTCCTCCTTAAGAAGATATATTATCACAAGGTTACACATGTCTTCAGGTACATGGTATACATGAGTTCATGTTATTTAGAACTGATATTATAAGCACACTTGGATTTTTAATGTAGGAAAATTTATCCTAGTAGCTAAGCAAATAATTTTTTTCACATTCTTGTGAGTCTGTAATGTAATATCCTTAATATGTTTCTAGGTATTTGATGGAAATGTATTACTAATTCAGTGGAAATGGCACCAAAGGACTATGCCTACCTTTGAGGCTTGGCTTAGGATACTACCTGGAAATCAAGCTACTCTCTGTTCCTTATTTAAATATGCTTGGATTGATATTTTAAATGTATATTGTTGTTGAGAATGATTTAAAAATTCTGAAATAAACTATTCTGTAGATCAATTATACTTAATGTGTTAGATAAGCAGAAAAAAATAAGGATAGGGTATATCAAAAATATGTGGCAACTAAGTTTATTTATTCCTCAAAAGGAGAAATGAACAGTTTTATATTACTTTTCAAAATATTTCATGTGATATGTAAATATAAAACATATTAATAACTCATTTGGTCATAAAAATAATTTTACCAGCTTCTCCCAAATATACTATTTACTACAACCCTTTGATAAAATGTGCTAAGCACTGTTCTCAAAAGAAATGGTTGTTGTCGTTGCTAAATGAGTATCTGCCAAATTAGAAAATAGTGGATGTCAAACTTTTGGCAACATCTAAATGAGTTGCAGGAAAACTTAAAATTAACTATATCCTTCAGTTTTTGCTATTTAGGAAATAAGACTTAATTCCCATGCAAACGTCTCTGTGAATAAGTGATAACTGCTCAGTGGCACCTTTGAGTACATATATATGCAACTTTGTTAATGAGTTCTATTAAGCACCATTATTTCTTTAAAGAAGTATAGTCTAGGATTCCTTGTCAGTTTCTTTGATTCAATCATAAGCTTTATCTAAGTAGCAGAAATTGAACATTTAATACAAATTTATTATTTATAAATATAACAATCTAAAGTTTCAAGATCATATCAAAAGATGTTATATTACAGACAAAAGAGAGATCTTACCTCTACATCTTACCTTGTTTCATTATTATATAAGATTGTCTGTCTGTCTGTCTGTCTGTCTATCTGTTTGTCTATCTGATCTAGCTAGCTAGCTATGTATCTAATCTATATCAACACATGTCAGTAGATTTACTTACATGAGAATTAAGGCATGTAGTTCTTCTTAAAAGAATAGCCGGGAAATTCTCAGCTGTTTAGCTTATCTATACAAAGCGTCTTTGTATTTGTTTAAAGTTGGAATTGGGGCGTGCATCTCAGCACACAGAAAACAATGCATTTTTATATGCAATGTCTCTTACTCCCACTGGTACTTGGAATGAGAGACAAGACTGGAATAAAACATCATCTGCAACCAGTGACAACAGCTGAAGAAAAGAGTAGGAGCTTTGATCTATCAGGAATCATGAAGGATATCTATCATGATAGAAGGGTATCTCAGATAGTAAACACAATAAAATTGACAGTAAGGAATATAAAATTATTTGATGCAAAATGAAAAACTGCTAACTGCAAAAAGGGGTTACTCTAAATTTCTATCTTCTTTCTACATTCAGGGAGTTACATTTTTTACATGCAGGGCATTGAAGAATATAATACTCCCCACTAGATGTCAGAAGTGGTACAGTCCAAAATTCACATTTAATCCTTTAGAAGCAGTAATATCAACATTACAGTAATCAAACTGCACAGTCTGCTTTTCAGTCTGATTAGATGTTAAGACTCATCCATGTTCTTTTTTTTTTAACAATTTTTGTGATCAGATACAGTCAGGTGTCTTTCTCTTATATCACTATTAATTGCCTATATGTGCTCACTCAAATGTGGCTACAACACTGTCATTAACACTTCAAGTAACCCCAGTGTAGAATCTGATTTCAAAATGAAAGGGAGAGGGGAGCAGGAATGATACTATACTGCATATTTTGCAGTCTAGTTTTGAAGGACAACTCCTGTCCGATTTCAAAAATAGGTTCTACCAATCTAAAAAAAAAAAAAAACAAGTAAGTTTTGGTTTGGCACGATGGAAGAGTTGTCCACATACTATTTAAGGAATGTCTTGTAAACTTTTTTTGGCTGACAGAGATACTGTGCTTTTCTTTCTGAAGTCACATACTATGCTGGCCATGCATAGAAATTTGGATTTTTTTATAAAGGCATGGCATACCACTAGTCAGAAAAAAAGGCTAGATACAAACACAGTAGAAGCTTATAACTTAAAAACAAATGACTTAGTGCTACTCCAAGTTATTGTATCATCTCACACAATGTCTTAATATTTCTTTCTCTCTTGGACAGATATTTTTTTTAAATTTATTCTAACAATAACTTTTGAATTATTTATTTATTCTTCTACCTTTATGATAAGGATAATGCAGTAGAAACTTGCTGGAAAAATAAAAAATAATGCTTACATCTACATAATTTTAAATATGAACAACACCTCATTTCTACTATATCATAATATTAACTGATTTCAAATTGGAATTTATCCCCAAGGAATCTTGTCTATCAAGATTAAATTGGAATTGTCTCCAATTTGTTCTTCTCCATTCTACTTTCCCCTGTTGCTGAAAAAATGTTAATGGTCCATTTGGTCTCTGTATTGGATCTACCATCCAATATAGGATGGTATTGATGATCCTTTGTTCTAAAGGATCAAAGGAAAAATTATTGGACTGACTTTGTCCATCTCTTCCCTTCCCTTCCTCTTGTATAGAAGTAAAATTTAATATAGATTTAATTTAAAATTTAATTCTGAACACTGTAAATAATTCTTGTTCCCTCAAGTAGATATTTTATTTAAAAAAAAATTCTAGTGTCATGTATAGAGGAAATTGTTTTGTTTCTTCCTTTTTGTATGTTACTTGATTCAACCTATATAGAACAATCATATTCTAAATTTGCTATATTTGTCTTTCTTGCTAGGCCTTTTGACCAGGAGATGCAAACGAAAAATAAACAGGCTGAACAAATCTAGCAGTGTTTGCAGAATGAGCTGGTAGTTGTCCATTTACAAGAAGAAATCCATAAATCACTATCTTAGATAAACTAGGAATTGCTGGTAGATAAGAAAAAAAACATGGGCAAAGAGGAATCTGTTCCTCAATAGCTTTAACATTTATGAAGAACACATATGAATGAGACAAAAATTAAGCTTTATCTGTGCAGAAGTATGTATATTCAATGTTATTTTCTGCTGTATAACACTACTAAGGAAGAAAAGGAGAGAGAACATGAATCTTGAAGATAATAAAAATTATTTTAGAAGTCAAATAAATTGTAACTATTATTATTAATATATTATTTCATATTTTCATCATTAATATTATAAGACAACACTCAGCCTTCAGTCATGACCACATATGGGACCAGAGTTTACATCATAAGCTGTTGCAATCATAAGTCAGGTTTATCATGACTTTGTAACAGTTTTTATAGCAGTTGTTAAGTCAATCGTGTAATTATTAATCAAATCAAGTTTCCCCAATGGACTTTTTTGTTGGAAATCAGCAAAAAATGTCATAAACGGTGATTGTGTGACCACGAGATGCTGCTACCTGTTAGAAATACAAGTCAGTTGCCAAATTCCCGAATTATGATCATATGATGGTAGAGGTGGTATGATAGTCGTAAGTGTAAGTACAAGTCATAAGTCACTTTTCCCCCAAAATTGTTGT
This sequence comes from Bungarus multicinctus, assembly GCA_023653725.1. Classification (NCBI taxonomy): domain Eukaryota; kingdom Metazoa; phylum Chordata; class Lepidosauria; order Squamata; family Elapidae; genus Bungarus; species Bungarus multicinctus. The sequence goes on from CM042844.1 coordinate 52,004,417, forward strand.
AACTTTTGACCATCATAAAATGAATGATTATAAGTCAAGTACTACTTATAGTAGTATATAATACAGAGAGCAAATTGGTCTAGTGGTTAAGGCACCAGGCTAGAAGAAAGTCAGCTGGGTGATCTTGGGCAGTCACTCTCTGTCAGCCCAACTCACTTTACAGGGTTGTTGTTGTAAAGGAGGAAGATGTATTGGATAGGTTCGCCATCTTGAGCTATTGTAAAAATAATAAAGACAGGATATAAATACATAAAATATAGTTCATGCACTTTTTTTCAAATTGTGTTCATATCGTGCCTGCTATTATTTTTCTGGGTTGCCTAGAAACAGCACATCTTGTTTTCTGACAAATTAAGAAGTAACTCTCTAGGAGAATCTATCAAAGGAAACATAATGCTTTAGAGTAAAATGGGATGATTTCCTTTGAAACTTTTCAACTGAAAGGCCCAGCTCTTGACTCAATATATTTGCAAAGTCTCACCTTTTCTTTCCATCATCATCATTAGGTTTGCAATCAGGCTGAAATTTTGAAAAGGACCAGGTATCTCATGTAAATTGGGCCTGCAAAAGGTGTTAATTTTCATACCACAGGCTAAGGCCACAGTTTTCAAGCCTCTCTTTCCTTGTTGCTATTCAGAAATGGGCTGGAACTCTGGGCTGCTAAAATTGTTTTCCTATTTAAAGTGTTCATTTGTATTAATAACCCTTTAATATCTAAATGCAGGCTCTGTTGGAGTTGTACTGCCATGTCATGTCATTGGGAGTTGTTTTGGATTTAATTCCTATGCCCACAAATCCATATGGACATCATTAAACACATATACTACAGCATTAAACCTCTACCCCCAAAGACCTTCACAAAAATAGTAATTCCCAACCCCCTTTCGAGGTCATGGGAAAGTGAAAAAGGCAAGGAAGAGAAGTTTAACTGTATATCGCCTTAATTCACAGAAGCAAGTCTAATATGCTTTCACTTTTCAACTTCAATACATTTTGAGTTATAACATGCAAAATTTGAAAATGCATCTAAACCAAATAATATCACCTTTCCCATATTGCCAAAAATAGAAGAAATGTGACTTGCATGTGAGCTAATTTAATGTATCGGAATGCAGATTATTGGAATACATACCACTAATACATTTTATGTGACAGCTCAATAATAAATTTATTATATATAATATTTTCTTTGTGTGTTGGGACATGAGTTGATCAACCTTTGGGGTGCTGAAGGCAAGCTACTAGGGGGGACATAATAGTTGGTAGTCCTTGGTTAACAACAGTAATTGGGACCAGGATTTGTAGCATGAAGTGAAGCTTTCATAAAATCTGATGTCACATGATCATGTCACTTAGCAATAGCAGTTCTAGCAGTTACCATCATTAAGGGAAGACTGTGTGTATGTCACTAAGTGAGGACCTCACATGATAGCAATTTCTGACTTCTTGGCAGCTTCCCCATTGATTTTGCTTGTGTGGGAAAAGCTGGCAGGGAAAGTTGCAAATTATGATCATGTAACTGCAGGATTCTGCAATAGTAAAAAATCATTAGCACTTGCATCATAACCATATGACTGAAAGAACAGTGGGCCAGCTGGGACTTTGAGAACTGGTTGTAACTACTCCTTGTTCAGTGCCATTGTAAGTTTATTTACAATTATTAAATGAGTAGTTGTTAAATGGAGACCACTGAACTGCTAGTGTTTACTTTGTGTGTGGATAGATAGATAGATAGATAGATAGATAGATAGATAGATAGATAGATAGATAGATAGATAGATAGATAGATAGATAGATGGAGATTCAAAAGTAAAGTCTACAAGCATTTTTTGAAAAATAGCTGGGGGCAGGACAGAAAAATATTTTCCCATAGAACATAGTTCATATATAACCAAATTTAGCTTGAATGTCTCATGAGTGAGAACACAGCATTTGTTTTAACATGAGATTAGCATGCATTAGATATTCCTTCTGTTTTTATTTACTTTCCCATATAAGATGACTTTTGCAAGGGGATGCTGTAATTTGAAGATAATCAAATGATTACGGTCCTGAAATTAGAAGAAACATATTGAAATAGACTAGGTTTAAGATTAGAGCAATATTAAAAAATATTTTTTCCCTAACCTCGAAACACCAAAGCACAATCTTACAGAAAAGTCTTTATATTTTGCAAGAATCCTAGCCTATTATACAATCACTCATCGATATTTCGATCTGGAAGAGGCAAGCACTTCCCCCATTAAACTGTCCTCCTAAAGAATGAAAATAATCTTTTAATCTGTTTCCCACTGAGCTACTTTTTCCACTGCTGGCTCTCATACATTTGCAGTTCAACACACCATGTGGATTCCAACTTTTCGTTTTGGTTGTTGCATCTCAGAATAGGGCCCACTGGAATTCGGAGGGTAATAAATTCAAATACATAAGAATAAATAAGTAAACCTTTGTGCCACCACAATTTTATTTATTCATATTTCATATTTCTAAACTGCCCATCTCCCTCAAAGATAATGCAATTTTTGTATATTGTATATATAAACAAATATATTAAACTTTGTATTTAAAATTAAGTTTTAACACAAAATCCCCAATTTTAAAAAGGCAGAAAATTCAGTTCATGTTCCTCTCATGATGTCTCTTTGTAGCTTACTATGCCAAAACTGTATCTGTAAAAAAGTTGTTTGCCTTAATCTAATTCCTCTATTAATTTAAGGCTCAGGGTTTTGCAAAGGTACTGATACTTCCTAAAATGGCAACAACACACTTATTTCCTCTGTTTTTTCCATGATGTTTTTTTTTTAACATCCTAGTCTAGACTACAGCCCTGGATACCTCAGAGATTACCATCAAAGAACTAACCAGCCAAGACTAACTCTATTTGGCGTTTTAGATTAGAAAGCTCTTATAACTTCAGTATATCTCCCTTTCTCAGTAAATTATTCTAACATTAAGAAAAACCTTCTCCATTACCGATTTAAAAGATCAGTAAGAAAAATTATAAGGTAACAAGTATACCAAGAAACAAATCATCTCCTTGGACTTCATTTCAGAATCCACTTTTCAGTTTTCATGACTCTTCTGAAAACAAATTGCAACTACTTCATTATCATCACAACCTGAAAACAGGTACTCTGTTTATTCTTTTAAAAGGTTTAAGAACAGCTTTGTTTTTATGCTTCTGGTTGTATATAAAGAAGGCTTCAAGAATGGAATTCAGCTGTGCTGTAATACTCTCTCCACTCAGCAGGCCAGAATAACAGGTTGATGGCAAGCTTTGCACACATTTAAAAGCGTGCATATGCATGTGTTTATAATCAACATTTATACTCAAGTGTTGACTTAAACTTCAGTCACTTAAAGCACAATATTTACTTTATTAACCAACATTTTATTATGCTAGAAGTATTTGGGGGGGAAATTGGAGAATGTTTGCCATGCATTTCCTCTATGCATACGCAATGTTTTAAATCTGCATTAATATATATATATAGTACACAATACTAGAATTTAGTGGACTGTTAAGGGCATTATTGTAAAAGACAAATCATGTACAATTGAAGTTGTAAAATTGTAATGTTTTCCACAAGTACAGCAAGAAAAATGTACAATTCTTCATCTCTTCCTTACGTCTTTTAACTGAATAAATGGATGGATAAGGAAAGTAAAGGTAATACCATTTTCCAGAAAATTCAATACCATCATTTGCTGAATACTGAAAACTTTTACCCCAGAACTATAATTGCCATCAAATATTGGAAAGAAAGAACAGCTTGTCAGCTCTTATGGTTGCAATTTATATATGCCAGAGAAAGACACAATAGGAAAAAAAATGCTTTAAACAGAAGTAGGAATCCTGAAGTAGTTATTTGACAATGGAACAAAAACAAATAAATGCAAGAATTCTGTATACCTTACCAACTATTTTGAATAGATGTAGTCAAATTTCTACAAGATATTAACTTCCAATTAACATATTTTATAGAATTAATACAATGACACAGGCTCACACTACCTGACCCAAAAACTAGTCAATCACTTTTTAGTTATGTACTAACATATATTTGATAAGCACATCAAATGAGAACTCACACACGATAAAAGTAGTCTCTTTTCCTAACCATTTTGTTAACACAACAGCGCTGTCTCTTGTAAAGATGGGTTTTAAACTACTTTCCAATATATTGCTTTTTCCTTCACGATATAAGAGTTCTTCTCTGTCCCAGTAATACAAAAATATTTGTTTTAGATTCTAACTTTAAGTCTATAATTTACTTTCAAAGTTCAGAAAACTAGTAAGTAGCTTCCACTGGAAAGTTGATGATTTTTCAGACTGTAGTTAAAAGCAAATGTGATTGGTCATATGTAATATCCTGTGGTTTGCCACATTGCTTTGAAGCTGACCTTACAGGAAGGTTGTTGAAGCCTTCAAGGGTGTGATACATATTGTACCTTGGCTTCATTAGTGTAGGGTTAGAACTTCAATGTCATTATATAATTACAACTGAAAATAAATCAGAAGGGCTTGAACCTTGGCAATCTAATTTCAGAATAGTATCTATGGAACAAATGTAGTTTAGTTGGAAATACAATCTTGAAATGTTATATATATTGAAATAGACCACATGAGTTCCTCACAGATTCCACATAACCTCTTATTGAGCACTTCTTAAGATTTCCAAATATTTTACATGAAACGATAGCTACCCTTCCCATGCTCACCCTATTCTTTGGTAATTTGAATGCCTCACTGATCCATCTGCCTCTTGACCTTCCTTGCCCTTCTTAACTTCTACTGGGTTTGACTGCTTCCCTCACTGTCATGGCCATTCTTTCAATCATCAACTGTCTAAGAACAGTTCCTTCTCTTATATGATCACACTTCTAATGCAATTCCTCTGGTAGCTGATCCTTTGTTCTTAAAGTAAGGTCTCAGGTTATCTCTGAAATTTCAATTAAAATAGAAGCCTTGATAATTCAATAAGCTGCCTGTCGTTTTGAGTCAAAACATAAGGTTATTTGATCTGCTGTTTGTATTTCTGAAGACAGAGGGCATCAAAGCCATCAGTGCAGACAGCTTAAAGACAGATGGTGTAGCAGTGATTTTATCAAGCATTTTTCAAGACATTCAGTGCAGACCAAAAAGTAGCTATCTACCATTTGTTTATATAGTTGAGCTTACAGTGCTCTTTAAAAGAGCCTTCACCAATCAACAGACTTCAAGATGTGGTGAGATCATAGATCCCAAACTATCAAGCCAGCATAGCCAATAACCATACTATCTAGGGATTTCTGACTGATTTACACAGAACCAAACTATTACTTGAAACAGAGTAGAAGTGGGGGGATACAGAAATCCTGCCCCATTACAGATGGAAGCTGGTAGGTGACATTGGGCTAGTGTCAGTTGAAAGCAAGTTGAAAAACATCCATGAGCCAATCATGTTAGATCAGCAAAATAGATTATAATTATAACTTTCAGAGAAGAAGCCTTTCTCTTAGAAAAGTCTAATAAAAACCTTGGTTAATTAACTGTATGAATTTAAATAATTCCTCTATTAACCCAACAGTTTTGCTTACATATGATTAATACAAACTTTTATTCAAATTACCACATAATTTCAGGTTAATTACCAGTTGCTTAGCAACTCTCAAAGTTATGATGGACTTCCCCAGAGCTAGTCATGGCACATTTTTGATGTTCCAATGGCCACATCCCCTTCCCCACGGTCACATGATTGTATTTTGGGTGCTTGGAAAATATTAGAAATAATTATGTCCAAGCACAGGGTTAAAGAGTTTGTTCACTGCAATTTGAACAAAAATGCTATATGCGTTTTCTATTTTAAGGAGGACATAATGTTCAAGAATTGAGAACATTTTATCTGAGTTGTCTCAATATTATTAGCCTTCCACTGTTTCTTTGAGTGTTGAGGCATGGATGCTAGACTAGCTTGTCTCATAAGACGGAACATATATTGGTATGCCCCAACTGGTCACTGGATGTACAGGTGGTGCTCTATTTATAACCACAATTGAGCTCAACATTTCTGTTACTAAGCAAGACAGTTGTTAAATGAATTGCACCGCTATTTTACAATCTTCTTACCACAGCTATTAAGCAAATCACTGCAGTTATCAAGTGAATCATGCAGTCATTAAGCAAATCTGGCTTCTTCCATTAACTTTGGTTGTCAGAAGGCAGCTGGGAAGGTTACAAATGGTGATCACATGGCACCATGGCAGTGAAACTGTCAGAAATACATGCCAGTTGCCAAGTGCCCAAATTTTGATCATGTTACCTTGGGGATTCCGCATTGGTTATTAAGTGTAAAAATCATGACAAGTCATTTTTTTCAGTGGTGTTGTAACTTCAAACGGACATTAAACAAATGGCTGCAAGTCAAGGACTACCTGTACTGCAAATCTCTTTTTTGTTCTATGCCATCATATTATAAATAAATAAATACAATCTTGACATTCACTACTTTACATGATTATTAGGCAAGTACCAAACCAAGGATCCCCCAGAAATAGTTGGAATTGCGTTCATTACATTGAGGAGGTTTAGGAAATTTCCGTGCATTATTTATTTTCTGCAAACTAGATAATATGTTATTTTTTTGTAAAATCTTTCAGACTTCCCTGCAAGAGCAATTTTTAAATTGCTGACAGCCTGAAGTGTGTACATCTAACTACTATATGCAATATATGGATCAGAACCTCTGCTCTGTCTCCACTCTCCTTGTGACTCTTTTTGCTTTCTGTTTCCAAAATAATAGTTTTTCGGAAATTACTTGTGACACAGATCATAATCAAAGTCTTGCATACCATCTTTAACTACTAATCCATCCAGGAAAATAGATGGAAATTAAAAGTTTATTGTTAACTGGCAAGATTTCCCTCAGGATATAATAAATAATGATTCTGCAAATCACTAAAGCGAAAAAAGTTACTTTGGCCTGTGATGAATCAGAGGGCACATTTCTTGGAGTTTTCTTCTTGCACAATGAACACACGTCTATTCCTCATTTGTATTTGTCAAATTACAAACCCATGTCCCTGTGATGTGAAGGGATAAATTAAAATTATGTGTCTTCCATCTTTTGAATGTGATAAAATGTGTTCATCTTTAGCTTCCTTCCTTCTTTATATAGAACAGAAATCAACAGATGCTTACTCTTTAGGAGGATTTAGGTCTTCTGGTCGGCTCTCAAAAAACCGGAAGACTTCATCACACTGTGAGATGTGAGGTGGAAGCTTTACCAGCGCCTGTTAAAAAGAGACAGAAATTGAACATATAAGCAACCTAAGAATAAAAAGATGAGAAACACTGAGAATACTTTAACTGACACCTATGGGTAAACCAAACAGAACTTCCCCAAAGCTTTAATAAACACATGTTTTAATAATTTAATAATTAGTATTGATTTGATTTTTAAAATTAACTATATTAATTTTATAATTCTTTTACATTTTGCATATTTTAAAATAGTTGAGCTGCTTTATTTAAACAAACAGAAATATCATAAAGCATTTTAAAATTTTGAGCTTATTAACATGGTTACCAAGCAAATTTAGTACTGTCACTGCTACTCATAATAAACTTTCTGATACTTTCAGAAGCATCGTTTAATGGTGGGTGCTTCAGTTTTATTATCCTAATCAGAAAAAACATTGGAGGAGATTTTGGGAATCACAGGGTTGCTCCATTTGTGGTGCTTTTAAAAAGGCTGATCAATGACATGTCAATGACATATCAATATCACAATTGAATGATTCAAACAAGCAAAAGATATTTTTTTATATTTAAACAAGCAATGAAAACAGTAATTTTATTTGCTTCGTAATTCAAATACTGTCTCCTAGAAATGTAAGAATTAAATTTTGTTTGTGTGTGTGCACACACATGTGCATGCTTGTGAATCAATGTTGACTCCTGGCAACTACTTGAACAAATTCCTATAGATTTTTTTTGGCAAGATTTCAGAAATGTTTTTCCATTGAGAAAAGGGTTGAGAAACTGTGATTTGCCCAAGGTCACCAAGCTGGCTTTATGCAGAAAATGAGACTAGAACTTTATTTGAACTTTATTTGTATTCCACTCATTCTTGAAAGATGCAGAGAAGTTGCTCACAGCATATTTTGACTACTTCAGCACAACATACAGTAGCTTGACAAAGTGGGAAATATTCTACAAAGCCAAATATGTAAGGCTGAAGAAATAGTCATAGCCTATTCCCAATTTTTCATGCGAGAATCTGAAAATGGGTCATCAACCATTAAATAAACTAGTTCAAGAAGAAAATATACCATAATGTTTCCTAGACCTTCTTTAATGGTATCCAACAAATTTCCTCTATAAATGAAACATTTTATATTCTTACATTAATTGATAATCTAATATGCTATCCCAAACTGTTAATGGACTTTGCTGCAAAGAAAGGTGTTGATGCAAATTACAACAAAACTTTTTTTTTTTATTTCATGCACAGAAGCTGAAATGAACACACAATACTTATGTTTCAATGAAAAGGTCAATGGAATGCCAAAGAGTAACTGAAAGAAAAGGGCAGCCTTGTCCCTTTGCCATTTTATAAAAGGTTAGACGATCCCGCTAGGACTTAAGTAGACAGAAGGGAATATGGAGGCCTCTAAACTTTTGAAAAGTTAATCAAAATCACAGAAATTCAAGGAGTAAACATTTCTATTGATCTATAGTAATTAAAGAGACTAATGGATATATAAAAATAGGTCACAGATCACTTGTGACTCAAAGATTTCAGATTGAAATCTTTGAGTCACAGTTGAGTTAGATACTACATATTCTAAATAAAGCTACAGAGGAATATGGTAATAACTTTAAAGAAAGACTACAAGTCCTGTTATGTAAATGTCAACTTAGAAGGCAGAAAGAAATGGAAGATTATCCCACCTTGATTCTGTTTTGACTGAAAAGTTGACAAAGGGAAATTCTGATTGGTTTAAAAGTTTCTGATTTCTTCCAGGATGTTTTTTTAAAACTTTCCAATCCAGCCAATAACCCTAGAATTCCAAATCATTCCCCCTTTCAAATACCTCTGTGTACCAATACCCACATTAGTTTCCAAGATTAGCCAAGGTTGGCTAGATATTACCAACTGCCAAGAATTCCTTTTAATCTGCTCAAGAAAGAAAAAACCAGAAATGAATCTTGTCAATTAAATATTCAAAAGACAAATAATGTGTTGTAAAGACATTGATCCACTGGTAGCGTGATATAGTTATGGGTATTGTTCTAGGTTTGTATGGAAATCAGTTGCATTCATGATTCATAGTCCATTCATTTCAAAAGACAAATTTAACTCATATATTTGCCAAATATACATGATATATAAAAGCATTTATAAAAAATAAAAACATACTGATTTGAATTATAGATTATGCTGTGATGTTAAATGCAGGATGTTAAAATTTCTTCAGTATGTTTTGGTTAGACTGAAATCTAATTGGACAAAAATTCTGGAGGATTTAGAAATTGTTGTGATCCTTATTAGCCCAGCCCATAATTATTCCCAAATATGTAATTGAAGTGAATGAATAAAGAGATTGTAAAAGGATAAAACACCAGCTAGCCTTTACCATTTTTCCTTCTGTCATAACTTAATGTCCAATAAAATACCAAATGCTTATTCAACTAGTACTACCAGATTAGTTTCCTCTTTGAACTTTAACATATATAGCTGTATTGCCAAGTATACATAAAAATATTTATTTGGATATATACATTCCTTCATATTCATGCTATTTATTCCACTTGCCACAATAAGGAGTATCACCAACTTCAATCTGAGAAACTTTGCACCCTCAGATGAGTAACTAGAAGTCAAGAATTGCTTCTGGACAAGGCACAAAATGCACTTAACAAATAATACACCACAAATAGTTTGTTTTCTCATATGATAAAAGTATGTATTACATATGGTCATTTTTACAAGTACTTTCAGATTTAACAGTTACATTCAGAAATGCAAACTACTGTATAATTATTTTGAAGAGTGTATTTTTCAGAATTTTAGTTGAGAGTTCATTCTAAGATACTATTTTGGTTTAAATGATGACATTGATAATAATGTTGAGAAAGTGTTTCATAAACAAACCAGTGATATAAAATAGATATACTCCCATTATCTGATTCCAAAAATCACTTAAGGAACATCGCTGTAGAAAAAAAATCTTCAGGCAAGCATAAATAAGGGACCTAGTATAAGCCTCTGAGACCTTTGTTGGAAGCATAGATGGTTGACTGAATTCTGTGAGGTGCTCTAACTTTGATGACACTGGAAAGTTAAAGGACTTCAGAGAAGTCTGTCTCATAAACTTATATGTGATATTTTAACCAAAATAGTGCTTGATCTTAATTTGTTATTTGTTTCATTGGTCTCCATTTTTTAAATTAATTCTCAAAATCTTTATGTCACTACAGTATGGGACATCATGACTGCTAGGGCACAGAATGTTCCCAAGGTCTTGGGAAGACATGTAAGACTTTATTTTTTTGACAGGTCATTTGAAGGATGCTGGTGGAAGGTAGGTAGATAAGATATTGTTTCATTTTTTGTTACTTTATTTGTTTTGACTATATTAAAATGTGTACAAATAAATAAATGCTATGCATTTTTCACTGTGTTTTAAGAGGAATTGTCACTTACCCTGCAGTATTCATCAATTGGTTTTAATCTCTTCACAGCTACATCTCGAATGTGACTTCTTCGGAATAGGATTTTCCCTGGTGACAAAGAAGATACATAGATTAAATATATACCTTACCAAAAATTGTTTATATCAGTTATTCTGATTCACATATAGATGGAAATAGTCGATGTATTCTACTTTTCATCTATATGGCCATAAATGGGTTTTGCTAAATTTACTTATTCTGAAATTTTTAGAAAAGGAAAAGTGCACAATTATTCATGCTTATTTCTGTAGTTGTTTTAAGAAATATGGTGTTCAAACATAACTTTCACTTACCTGTGTATTATTTACACACATTTTGAACTAAGAATTGCAATGCAATATCCAGAAAATGAATCAAAAGGATAATTAGTACTAATTGATCAATACACAAAAGTTTTGAGTACCTTAAGTAATATTTTGTTTAAGAGTACATGGAAATAAACAAACAAACAAACAAAAATTCTCCCTAACTCATTCACCAGTTCATTATTTTCTTCCACTATACTCCATTTTGTATCTTCTAACAAAAGGTATGTTTCTTTTCACAAAAATATCATGCATACTCAAGAAATGGACAGCAATCTATAAAAGCTTGTTTAAAAAGCAGACAAACACATTTCTCTGACATCCTTTAAAGAAGGTATCCAAGTTACCCTTAGCTTGCCACGTTTTTCAAATCAACACAGATCCATCGCAAATGGATGGACATTTCTTTAAATTCATTGAGAATATTAGCCTAAGGGGGTTAAATCTGTTAAATCTGTATTGACAGATGCATATTTCATTCCATTGTAATTCAGTAATATTCCAAATTCAGCCATATTCTGTATTCAGCCATATGCTGAAGAAGACAAAGATACAATATTAAAGAAGCACAGTCTTATTAAAATTAGTATGCACAGACATAACATAATCCAATGTATATCCAAAGGTTTATTTAAGTTGGAAAAATCATGGGAAGAAAAAAACCTGCTAAATTATTAATGGTAACTAATAAACGTATAACTACAATGTATCTAAGGCATTGCTGATTGAGAAGACAGTTAGAGCTAAGATAGAGCTATGGACATAATCTAATGGTGTCATTTTTATTGTCCTCCACTTGACATTATGATTTGTTATCCCATTTGTATTAATCTGTTGCTCAGAGTTGAGAATTCTGTACATAGTTGTCAATATGATAACCACCATCACTATTTTCAAAATTCTCCATTTGGCTGCTGCAATTTGTAGTTAGTTCAGTCCTCCTCTTTAGAGGAGAAAGTATAAATATTAAAGCACACATTGTGGATGTAGAAAAGTAGGTTAATAAGATCTTATGTAGGGTTTACCCCAGTCAGACAAAAAGAGAAGAATAAGAAAGAAGGGATAAAGGACTAAAGTATGTGGGTTAGCATTAACAGTAGGAAAGACGAACAATTAAGTTCTGGACTTAATATTTTGAATTATACATCACGCATGCATATAACAATTCTGCAAACCTTATTAAGCTTTAAATATAATGTATACAACCAATATGATTCATTCAAACAACATCTTAGTTCATGTACATAAATGATTGGATTTGCATTCAATTCTTTCAAGAATAGCAAGACCAAAGCTACTGTTTACAGATTTCTAGAAAACCAGGAAAATAATATATTTATACACGTTGCCAAAAATAATTACAATGAAATATATTGGTCTAGCTCCAGGAAAGAAAAAGAGTTCATCTGGCAGATCTCAAATTGGCTTTCCTTTAAGCCTTCATTAGAGCCATATGATCTACTTCAGCATTAAAAAGTAGAGATTTTGTTCCTAACTTTAGAATAGCAAGTACGAAATGATGAATACATGGAACCATAAAAGGCCTTGCCTTTTAAAGAAAACCTTTCTCCCTTATCTGTAGTTAGTCTTACTATGTTGTGAAGAAATATAACTATATAATTGTTACTGCAGGAGGACAAGCTTCTCACCAGATTCTTTGCAAGATCTAAAAGACAATGAACAGTCAATTTGCTGTTACATACAATAAAATTTGCAAAGCATCAATATTAGCTGATTGTTTGAAGCAAGGTGGCATTGGACAGAAAGTGTACTTGTAACTAAACAGAAAGTTCATCCCTCTCAATAATCAACAGAGTGCAATAATATATAATTTGTGCCCATTTTCATTTCCTAAGTTTCTTAGAAGCGCCCATCACTTTATTGCAACATCACTCTGAAGCCAAATAAAGCAGAAACTTGACAGATAAAAAGTCAACATATAATATTAGTGAATAGTGGCAGACTCATATCTTTAAGTCAAGAAATCCCTGCTGTCATATTTTTGACAAGGGCTTATCTGATAGTTAGTTTGAAATGTTGAAATCATACATTGACTGACTTATGAAGCAGATTACTGAGCATTTACAGACAAAAATACCAGACAGCAATCAAATGTCATCCACAATTTAAAACAAGAATATACTAGGAGAAATATATTTTAAACTCTACAATTACAATTATACTCTGTGTTCTACTCAGAGGGTAGATTGCAAACTGTCACCTAACTTAAGTCATCAGGGCACCAACGAATATTCCTATTTAGTGATAATGTGATTCTTACAGTATGTCATCTATAAAAAACATTGCAAGATCTTAAATGTGAGCAATGGCTCCAAAAGGCTTACAGATCTGCTCAATCTTTTCACTTCAGTCTTGATCTACCATACAGAGCACAATTAAATAGAAGGACATGTTTTGAACTATGCATTTCATGAGGAAAATGAGAAAATGCTGTTCCATCCTTTAAATTCATGCTGGCTTCTCAGTAGCATTCTGGTGTAATCCAGCAAGCCTGCTCTTATTGTTTTAATGAAGAAGGTCTCAAATTCAATTCTGTCCATAACAAAGCCCTGTTTGAGTCTGTGCAGAACTGAAGAAAGTTAAAATAGGAATTGCAGATGAACTAAGCAGACTTACAAAAGTTCATTTAGTGACTGTTCAAAGTTTCAATGGCAGTGAAAAAGTGACTTATGACTATTTTTCATACTTACTGTATGATTGTTGCAACAACCCCAAGCATCCACAGTTATGTTACATTCAGATGCTTGACATCTGAGTCACATTTATGATGGGTTGCAGTGTCCTGGAATCAAGTGATACCCTTTTGTGACGTTCTCACCAGCAAAAACAATACTCTGGTTTTTGCCTGGATGGTCTCCTGCAGCACTTTGCCAGCTAAAACGGTGCTGCAGGAAGCCATCCAGCCAAAAACCCTGCACACCATTTTGGCTGGCAGGGTGCTTCAGAAAGCATCTGTCCTGTCTCCCCGTCCCAGCCAGCCCACAGAGAAGTACAATGCTGATCCAACCCTCAAAGAAATCCAGTTTGACACCCCTGGTTTAGACATTTACTCAGGGATTGCTTTTCACCTACTACTTCACTGCCTCTTATACAGAAATCTGTCCTACCAAAAATGTATTCCTCGTCATCTTTTCTCTCAGTTTTGTGATTTAAAAAAAAAAACTTTACAAGAAGGCAAGCATTAGGTAAAATGAATACTGATAAACCTAGGAGGAAAAGATGTAAATTGACAAATGTGGTTTTGGATCTTGAATAATTGCACATGAATCTACAATCGTGAAAGAAGCCAAACTGATTAGGCTGCTACAAAAACACTGGCCCAAACAAGCTGAGCCTTCTTTCTAAGCACAGCAAAAAGAAGCAACAACTGAAATACTGCTTGCCTTTGTTCCCAGGTGCTACTGTGCTATGCAGAGCTGGCTATCATTTGTAACATTCTGATACCAGGAATCTTACTTGCCCCTCAAAGGGTGGTAGACTTATGGCTCTAATTCCCACCTGATGCTGGATAGATGCCATCATCTTTACAAGCACATGGCCTAAAGACACTGAGAGATCCTTGAGCTCCTACACCACACTTGCACCTGAATGTCACATGGACTATACAGACTGGAACCACTATCTGAAATCTTCACCTTCTAAATAGGTAGAGACTTGTCCTAAGAAGCAGGATTTGACCCCATGCAACATGAGACAAATATTTCGAATAAATCCATAATTTTAGCACACTGCTAATTAGTGCGTAAGTTCAAAACTGATTGTTTTCTCTCTAGCATCAAGTTTAACCAAAGATGGTGATTAATTTTTTTTAGCTTTAATTTTTGAATGGATGAAAGAGAATGGTGCAGATAGGAAATGGCAAGCTGCACAGAATCCCTGTGTTTTTTATTTTACTTCTCAGAAGAACTTTATAGCTGGAACTTTTAGTGATGCTCAGTATCTTGTTTCCAACATCTTAGGTCAATCTGTTCAATTCACATAAAGAAGATGAGCAAATGTCATTGTATGAGAACTATTCTCAAACTAATATCCTTGTCTTTTTTAAACTTTAGGATAATTAATCCTATTTGCTTCATGCCATTTTACCTTGTACTGCTATTTTTACCTATACACAATACGTTTTGCACATCATCCAAAGGTTTTATGAGTTTGGAATTGAGTATTGGCTGTACTGAAATACTACTGTTAATTCCTAAAGAAGGTATAACTCGCATAGAAAAGATTTGATAGAGAGTTTGGGGTAGTAAAATACTAAAAATTCTTCAAGAAAATCCCTGGAAATCGACATCTAGTTACATTAAGAGTGGAAATTACCAGGCAAGAGTTCTACTTTATGCCAACATAATTTATATTGAGTAAAATAATCTAACAAGACTTCATCAAATCAAAAACAGATTCCAAGACTTCATCCCAACAAAAAGCACTAATCCTTATCAAAATCAAAATCTCTGCTATTACACTATTGACTCCAGTAGTATGTTTTAAGGTCTAGGCAGGCAAAAGTATTTAAGTAATATTTGCTAATTTTGAAAAGTTAAGCAGAGTCAGACCGAATTTGTATATGAGGACTCAGAACTGTTTTAGGCAAGAAAAACATGAACAAAGATAATAAATAGACCCAACTTGCTCCAGCAAATTAATAGATAACAATGGAACAATGGAACTGCCAACTATTATTCTTATTTGTAATATTGTGGAAGTGAGTTACCTTACTATTACTGTCTTTTCATCCCTAAACAAATGAGTACTATGTATGTACCATTGGAAAGTGTATGTATCTGTGTTTTCATAGCTACTGTATATCTATCTCTAAATACATCATTTCTGAACTTCTTTTTTCAGAATAAAGTCTAATGAAGGATTATAAAGAACTTTTATACGACTGCTGAGTCCACACACCAACCAGATATTTTAGAAACCACAACCTGAGTTTTGGATCAGTGAAACTTGTCTTACTTATTAGCTTACAAATTTCATATCTTGGGAACTAAAATAATATGTAGAATTCCATATACATTATAGATATGAAAGTGTTTGCACACTAAAAAATTAATAGAAAATAAACTTTTTTTAAAAAAGAATCCATTAATGGACAACGAGGCTCTATTTTCCATTTAGAATAGCTATGATTTCACAAGATTGCTACCCAAAAATACAACAAGCTCAATACCTCGGACCAAACAAGATCATATTTGTGTCAGTCATACAGAACAAAATAAAAGAAGAAGAGCTGTTAATAAAATTATCTTCCTGCTGCTATTTCAGGAGGCACAGATGGGCTGTAATGGGATATCTTCTACTATGATATACATGTACATGTGTCCCAGACACTTTTCAAAAAGGAATAGTGATTGCATCCTGCCCATTTAGACAAAATCCCCATATAGCTTTACTGAGAAACAGTTTTGTACATTTGGCAAGCATCCACCTTATCACCTTCATTTTCCATGTGAGAACAACTTTAACACTCTTATATGAAGCAACAATTACTTTTTTCTTCCATCTTGCTATTTTATTTTATCTTATCATTTAGGCTAAATCACATAGAAATACTTAGAATTAAAATCCAAAGGACTGGATGAGATTTAGTCCATGTAAACTTTCATCAGAACAATCTGTTGGGTGGTCCCAGTTCTTTGCTATTCAAACAATAAATGTTGCAAATTTAGAGACAAAACTTCAAAATTTCTTTGAAGTTGTTTAACTGTTTAATTGTAACATAGTAATGATACTTAAGGATGGGCGTGATGGCTCAGTAGTTAAAGAGGTTGAGCTTCTCAGTGGGAAATCTGAAGCCCAGATTGAAGACCCAAGTGTTGCACTATGTTACTATTACTTGCCCTAGCTCCTGTTACTTGTCCTAGCTCTTGTCCACCAACTAGTGTTTGAAAGCATGCAAGTGCAAGTAGATAACTAGGTACTACTTCATTGGAAAGGAAACAATGCTCTGTATGGCTTGGCATATAGTCATGCTGGATACATGACATGGAAGACTTTTCCGACAATCTGGCTCCCTTGGCTAAAAACAAATATGAGCACCATCCTATAGTCATATATGATTGGACAGAGGATATCTTTACCTTACTTTTAATGACAGTTATGGAGGAATCAACAACCGGGAAGGGGGGGGGACACACAAGATTTGGGAGTGTGTTGAGAGTGTGAAACATAAATGAGACTGTATCATTAGAGTTATTTTTTTTCCAGGCAAGCATTTGGCTCTTTTTCAAATGTTCTGCCAAGCATGTTTACGCAAATTACTTTTCTGTCCCAGATTTAGATTTCTTTTATCTGACCATTGTCTTGGTTGCAACACTTACTTCTGTTCCTCAAGGTTATTTGTTCTACCCATTACATGTGCCTCCTCTATCTTGGAACATAATATTTAAATTAACAAGGTAATTGGAGAAAACACAGGTGGTCCTTGACTTAGGACTATAATGAAGACCGTAACTTCCATCGCTGAACGGGGCATTTATTAAATGATTTACACCCAATTTTTAATGACTTTTGCAGGGGTCATTAAATGAATCACTCTGATGAGTCACAAGATTGTTAAGCAAATCTGACATCTCCATGGCTTTTGTTTGTCAGAAGCCAGCTAGGAATGTTTCAAATGATGATCACATGACCCTGGGACATTGCAACTGACATTGACACTGCATTTATATGCATCCCTATCCAAACATCCAAAATTTTGATTATGTGGCTCTCAGGACATTACAATGATCGCAAATGAGAGGACCAGTTGCAAATCACCTTTTTAGTGCCTTTGTAACTTCAAACCATCACTAAATAAATGGTTGCAAGTCAAGGATTACCATCACTGTACCATCACTGAAACTTGGAGGGATGACCCATACGAATGGAATATAATGATGGGAAGACATAACATATTTAGACAACAGTTCATCAGAAAAGGAGAGGTTATCACTTTAGACATAAAAAAGTCATAGGCTTGCAGAGACATTCACCAACTGGAACATGGAAATTCTTTTGAGAGCATCTGAGTAAGAATAAAAGGATACACAAACAAAAGTGATATCATCACTAGAGCTTATTATAGATTGCTTGGCAAATGATGAAGCCTTTTTGTGGCAGATGACCAAACCTCTAAAGAGGCACATGAGTGACAAAGGGAGATTTCAATTACCCCAACATCTGCTAGGTCTCAAACTCTGCCAAGTGTCAAAAGCCCAACATATTCCTGTTTTCTCTTGCCGACAATTTCATTTGTCAGGAGATGGAAAAAGGAGCAAGATGATCTGCTATCTTCAACATAATCCTAATCAACAGAGAGGAACTGTTTGAAGAAGTGGAACCTCAGGAGAAATTGACCGTATTATGTTGAGAATTTATTACAACAAGGTCAAGATACCAGATTTCAGAACAGCTGACTTTGATGAACTCAGACAAAAGCCAAATTGAATTCAATGGTTTGAAATTCTGAAGATGAAACAGCTCTGGAAAGGATGGAAATAAAATACTGAAAGTGCACTCACAAACAATTCCTGTTCCGAGAAAAATAAAAAAATAGGAAATACCTAAGAGAGCAGCTTAGATGTGTATGGAGCTCTTTGCAATGCTGAAAAGAAGAATGGAGCATATATAGGAAATGAAAGGAGAAGAACATTACCAGAAAAGGGTATAAAGCAGCCACGATAAAACTATAAAAAATGTTATCAGAAAGGTTAAAATGGAGAATCAGGTAAAGGTTGTGATTTAAAAAAAAAGAGGTGAACTGACAATGGATGATGGCAAGAAAGCTGTGTTTTGTATTTTCCTGAAGGAAAATAAAGTCTCAGCTGGCTTTTGAATTGTCAGTAATGGAAGAAAGAACCTGCACCCCAGGCTACAACAGAACAGCAATTTAAATGAATTCGAGTCTCCATTGCCCTATTAATACTTTCAGGGTACTGAAAGAAATAGCAAGGTCACTGCAAAACTGCTAACATAATCTTTAATCCTGGAGATTTGGCAAGGTTCCAGAAGACCAGCAAACAAGCACTCTTATCTTTTTAAAAAAATGAAGGCAGAAGTCCTAGAAAATTACAAAATGATCACTCTGCCATTTATGCTGGCATAGTTCTTGAAAATATGATTAAAGAGTATATTTGTGAGCACATGGACAGGAAAGCAATAATTAAAAACAGCCAGCATGAGTTTGTTACAAAAAGGGCCTGCCAGACTACATTGGTTTCCTTTTTTGAAAATGTTACCGGTTTAACAGATGAGGAAATATCATGGAAACAGAATATCTTGACTTCAGCAAAGCAATCAAAATTTAACTTTCTCACGACGACTTCACTAATAGCAGAGTAAATTATAGAATAGAAGATGTAACTGTTATATAGATTCATAACTGGATGAATGACCATATCCAGAGAATATTCATAAATAGTTTCACATCAGTTTAGAAAGTAATGTCAAGCAGTCACATGGTTCTGACCTGGGCCCTGAACTGTTCAATGTATTTTATTAGTTACCTAGTTAAAAAGACTGAGGAGACAATTATCAGATTTGCACATAATACAAAACAAGGGAATGCCTAACATTTTAGAAGAGAAATAAATTCTAGAGACAGCTTTTTGAGTTCAATAGGGAGAAATATAAAATCCTCTTATCTGGAAAGAAAAAAAATGAAAGGGATAAGTATATGATGGGTAGACTGGTAGTTTTCTTGGTACTACCATATATTAAAAGAATATATGCATTTTAGAAAATTACAATAAACATGAGCCAAAAATATGATGCAGATGCTAAAAAGGAAAATGCTATTTTGAGGTACATTTACAGGAGCATAAGTTTCATATCACAAAATTGTCTCACTCTACCCTGTCTTTCAAGCTTGTATGTCCATCCATATTAGGTGACAAAATGATGGAAATATTTAGAGATCTAAAAGTTGTCATAATTATGCCCTTGCCTCTTGTCCCAGAAGGCAGGACCAGAATCAGTACACTTAAATTATAGGAAGTCTTTCTTAGCAAGAATTTCTTCATAGTAAGAGCTGTCAACCAGAAAAATAGCCTTCTTGGGGAAGTAGTGTATTCCTCAGTGGAAGACTTTGCTGCCAAATCTCAGTGGCACAATCCTAGAATCCCCCAAATGGTTTAGCAAAATAGTAGAGTTAAGTAAGAGCCAGCTTCTGTCTTTCCCGACCCAGCTGCTTCAAGAGATTATAAATCTTGGTAGCTGCAGAAATCTTTTACTTAGGCTAAACTGTCACTATTTATATATAAAAAGTTATTTTTTTAAAAGCTTATCCACATATTATATACTATCCACAATGCCAGAATGTATTATTTAAGATAGTATGCATAATAGTCAAGTTTAATTTAAAACTAATTTTCCGTCCCTTCCTTTTGCAATCAGTAGCCTGGTCTAATGAGCAATGAGCTATAATAGAGTAATCCAAGGTATTTCATAATCAAAACCCTGAATCATTTTTTCTTGTGGACAGTTTGACTTATTTTATACAAGAGCAACATCTCAACCAATCCATCTAGGCAGGATTTAAGAAATGTGGAAGACAGTTGGTAACTAGGTTCAGAATTTCTGCAAGATCATGATTTGTTGAACAAGCTATATATATGTTATGGTTCATATATAAGATTAAGTCATAAAATTGTTCATAAGTTATAATGATTAAGCCAAATCATATCAGACTTTTTAATATAAATATCAACTGTATATTCAGTCAAGAAGAAGACTGGGAATTGGGTGAGGTATCTCTCTGAATCATAATAGGCTGCTTATGCTTAATATTGCACCACTCAGCTATTTTGAAAGGAGACTGTAGACAAGAAAGCCTTTTGAAGAAGGTTATTTTCCAGGGTCAGCAGGACTTTTTCTACTGCCTGAAACAAAAACAAATAATTAAAATGTCTGGTCTCCCCAATGAGATACCAATATATAGAAGATATAAAATAGAAGCACGAATAATTTTATACATACTGTAACTTTAAAGCAGGTTTCTCAGATATTTGGGGAATTTTCAGCCAAAGACTTGGGAATTCTGAATGATTCAGTTTCAACATATTAAAAAGGCATTAGCTTGAACAAGGCTTTTTAAATTAACAGTATTCAGTTTCTGTAGGCTTGCGATCTATCTTTAATGAATAAAAAGTTTTGTGATATATCTCAGAGGTCTCCAACCTGAGCAACTTTAAGACTTGTGGACTTCAACTCCCAGAATTCTTCAGCCAGCTTGCTGAATTCTGGGGGTTGAAATCCACAAGTTTTAAAGTTGCTAAGGTTGGAGACCCCCGATATATATGAAAATCAATAACTTTCATCTTGACTGGACTTCCTTCCTCCCCCCCCTTTTTTTGGACCCATATGAACTTTTGTTATGATAAGACAGCTTGTTTGATAACACTGAGCTCTATTGACCTAGTGCCCATCTGGAACCAAATGTCTAAGAAACTAAAATGAATTATATATGTACTAATTTGTTATAGAATTGGGAGGCGTATGTAAACTGTTATATACCAAATGGCCATTGCAATAGCTGAGGGTGGGTTTCACAGTACAATGTTACTCCCACCTCATCATTTTGAGAAAAAAGTCTAAAATATACTTTGGTTTAATCCTGAAAGTAGCACAACATCATGAAACATGCAAAAAAATAAAAATAAATGAATAAAAACCTCAGCAGATTACAAATAAAAGAATAAGATTTGGAGAGAAAAGCCTTGGTGATACATCAAGATTCATATTTTAATTTTCCTAAATTAAGAACTACCTATTTATGTAGGTCTATATATATCTATGGAGATTCTCACTCAGATTCTCAGATATTACTTATGTAGTGATATAATTATACTAATATTTCTACTGTTATTACTATTACCATTTTTAATCATTTCATATATGTTTGTTTAATAGTTTTGATATGTATACCAAGGAAAGTTCAGTTATGAAAAAGTAAGTTTCATAGCAAGCATATTGCTTTAATTTATTCTTTTTCTAACATGTCTAGGATCCAGATCTAATTTCTTTGGCAGTCATGCTTCCAAAGAGTTCCACTGCACCAAAACCATGTGATCGTAAGAAACAGCAGAGAGTTGGATGCACTCTGAAGCACGGATAAAATAACTTTTATTGCTGCAGACTCTTACAGCTTTTTTCAGGACACAGTTCATAGAAGTGCTGCTTATCATGACCAAGATCTTGGAAAGTACATTAAAGGGAAAGCATATGTATCTTTATTCATGAATGAATCCCATTAATAGAGTGCATGTATTGCAATCTGAGTATTCACTCAAATTTCAAATCTCTACATTTGGAGTACACAGAATACTGCGAGTAAGGCCTTTCTCTCTTTAAAACATTCTACTAGGAAGAAAGCTTCATGAAAGGACCAGTGACTGACAGTAGCTAAATCCTGGAAAACAGGAGAAGATGACACTATTGAAAAGTAAATATTTATGTAGCCAAGACTTTCTTTTTCTTAAAATGTTCCTCACTTAAAATGTCACATATCACTTTTTTTTGTAATGGGCAAGAAATAAATTTCCCACTGATTAACATAATTTTATTCCCAGAAAACACCCTTTCTCTTTCTTGCCTGTTTTTAAAGATGAGGCAGGCTTAAGATGTTGTTGGAGATGTTATTCTGCATAAATGGCTGACAATTTATAACATAATAACCTGCTATAAAAATATTGCTGGTAAAACTTTATAGAATGCGGGTGCAGATGAAATCATACATATGGACCATTTTAGGAGCCCTTTGAATCTTAAATATGTATTTCTCAATTGGAAATACCAATCTGTGTAATATTTATATGGGGGAGACTAAAGACAATGTCACTTATAAACAAGTAGTTGCTAAAGCTGACTTAGGGAAAAGCTATGGAAATACTATTACAATGGAAAATATTTTGTGATTCTTTTTTAAAAAACAAAATATGTACTCATGTATAATCCAGCTTTCTTTCAACCAGAGATGTCATAAACATCATCGGTGTTGTTAAATCTGCTGTTGATATAATAAGTCCTCCATAAGATATGAGCAAAAGAAAAAAAGTTGTAATCTGCAACTTTTTCTTAATCAGAACCCAACTAATTCCCACTGTTGTTGTGCATTATGCAGTTGAAATGAAATGGCCATAACAAACAGATGATCTTGTATAATTCTCACTCAAATACATTATTCAATTCTACACATATGGGTTAAATCTAGGTTCAGTCATCTCAAAGTATATGCACTGAAATAAGAGAACACACTTTAGTTCTGACTAAGTTGTTAAATTTCTGGGTTCTGGTTAAAAAAAAAATCCCACAATTTTTGCAACCCTGAATATCTGCCTGTCTCCACTGAACAAAAACAGACCGCCACCATGCAAGCAAGTACCAATATATTGCTGCATGCTGTTAAAATGTGTATTGCTTGAGCAAATCCTCAAATGTTGTTAAGGGAAATCCCTTAATTAGCTTCCACTCAATTGTAGAGTGACCTTGGTAAAAAACATTTGTCTTTTACTTATCTTGATAGTGTTTCTACCAAACTGCGGAAAAATACTTTTACCACACCAAAAGCATTTCTTTAAACCTTTAAAATGGGTTTAATACTTAAAAATTACTAAGCAGGTGGTAGGGAACTATCATCCTTAGAACAGACTCTTAAAAGTCTGCTTATAAAAATTGTCAATATTCAAACATCTTGGGGAGTTAACATATTCTTTCACTACGCTATATCTATATGTGCTATTTCCATTACAAGTTACTTTTTCAAAGGTTATGTCTACATGGAGTAAGAATTCTTAGTGTGGTTTTGTTATCATTAAAAATAATTAGACAACTGATGGTGTAATACAGATAAATTTACAAATATATCTCCTGAACTACAATTTGAAAGAAACAATTCAATCATGATTACTTGTGAAGATTTGACTTTTTTAGAATAATACTTTTAACAAAAGGGCAGTTGTTCATTGAGAGGCTACCTAAAGAAAGTAAGACTCCTTTACAATTCATGTAGCTTTTAAAGATTATTATTTTGTAGCTATATTTAAAGAGTCTACATCTGTGAAAGTTTCACTCTTCCATGATCCCATAATCCTCCCCTGCTAGTTTATAAACATGAAGGTTTCTATTAACCTAGTACATTTAAAGAAGCCATATAAGGATCCGAACTGGAGGATGAATGGATACAAAAAGTTGTTGATTGCAAGAGAGAGGGAACTAGCATTATATTTAACATTATGGAAATATTCCCCTTGATTTTAGCCAATGACTCAACAGCTAAGTTGCTTCATTGCCTACTCTACATGAATTACTTCTTCGGTTTTATAATAGCTGTCTTTGAAAAAAGTTCTGGAAAGTTGGAGGATGACCACATTATTTAATTTTATATGTACAAACCTATAGAGAACTCCACAAATGTAGCTTTATCTTCTTTTATTGTCAACTTCCTGTGTTACCATTTGCTAAAAATAACCTAATGAAAACTGGAATCAGTGATCAGATAATAATTTTAAAATAGTTATTTTTTTCTTTATATGCTGATCTCTACCTGTGATCACTTAAAGTTTTATATCTATTTATATGACTTAAAGAACAAAGCCACAAATCTCTAAAAGATATACATCAAGTGGAGATCCAATTGTATACTAACGGAAGAGAAGAAGGACTAACTCTAAGCTATTAACAATAAATAACACGGCTCTAAATCATTTAATTATTCAAAGGCAAACCCCAAAGCCTTACATTTGTCCCAAGCACTTAAGGGCAGTTGATGCTGAAATAGCAAATTATGTTTTCAGATTACTCATTCACTGATTTCCTATTGTAATAAGTGACTTTGTAAAGATTCTTCAGTATAAAAAACAATTCTAGACAGAATAAGGTAGTAAAAATAGCCTTCTGGCCCTTATCAGCAGATTACCTTTATGAAGTATAAAATATTAATCTAATTACTAATTCTCTTGTTATAATAATTTCATTATGTCATGAAGCCACTGAGAAATTCAATAGCATGCATTTC
Organism: Bungarus multicinctus; assembly: GCA_023653725.1. Lineage (NCBI taxonomy): Eukaryota > Metazoa > Chordata > Lepidosauria > Squamata > Elapidae > Bungarus > Bungarus multicinctus. Next base: position 52,029,456 of record CM042844.1, read on the forward strand.
ATCTGTTCCATTATATCATTTAATGGAATTGTTTAATCATCATTTATATAATAAGACTGTGTTTTTTTGTACCTTTCCCATAATTTGGGATGAAACAATTCTCTCCAATTATAGTTCATACTTTTTAAAAACTTTATGTGTTAAAAAAAAACCTACCTAAATCAATGATAAAAATGATTAGAAAAAGAAATAGAAAAATATAATAGAAAAAATTATAACAAACCAGTTTATGAACATGGTTTCTTATTCTAGATGAACAACCTTCATTAACATAATAAGAGCTGGCAGTTTAATTGTACCTGACATCATATGATGTCTTCCCTCATTTTTCTACGTGCTGAAAGAAAGAGCAATGCTGTTGGCAGCAAAACAAATCTTCCCACAATCTCAGTATTTAAATTTAGCTCTTTTGAAAAACTCATCTTATCTTCAATAGATTACATTGCCTGTGACAAGAGTTTGCAATATTAACACCTAGAGAGCCTTAGCACTTAAAATGAGAACAAATACTTCTGTCTCTTCTGTTATTCAGATTGGAAGAAACTGAGCAGCTTGGATTTCTTTCACTCCAAACCTTTACCTAAACTAGAGGTGGGGAACTATGGCCCATTTCTGACTTGTGGACTTATATTCTTGAACATGGCTGCATCAGCAATACTGGGATTTGAAGTCCCCAAGTCATAAAAGGGCCATAGTTCCCCACCCCTGATCTAAACTATCTCTTTCCTGAATCATGAGCCTCAAGACTACAAAATACAATAGAATCACAAACATCTTTTTTCCTGTGACATTTCAACAATTAACTAGTCTTCTAACTGTACCCAAAGCCAAGTTCTAAAAATATCTTTGGACAGAGAAAGTTCTACCCAGCTATTCCTATCTCATTTTACATTCAGGCATTTTGATATCACAAAAGTGTAGCCCTTTTCTTCTAATATAGTATGCATTTTCTACATCCTTTGAGCTGACGGAAAACCTGTTCCTGCTGTATTATATAGAATATATTTTACCTTTTCTGTAAGGGTTTTTTTTAAACATGGACAAAAGACAGCTTTATCACAGCAGCTAAAATGGAACAGCTGATCTTTAAAACAAAAGAGCTTCCTTATAAACTAAGGCATCGCATTATAGTGATGAGACACTATCGAAACATCCAAAGGATCAGTTGGATGTAGGGGCAGATGATTGTGGATAAAATCTATCTATTGACACCAACACATAATCAATATTTAAACAACCTTTTGTTGCAGAAGAATAATGAATTTTCTATACTGGAATTTCAAAATACTTTATTCAGGAGACAAACTGACAGAAATCTTGTGAAATCTCTGAACAGAGCTATACAATTAAAGATATTTTGTGCTAGCAGCTTCCTGGAAAGCCTTTCATGTAAGATCTAAAATTAGATCCCTGAAGATGCTTTTCCTCCCAATCAATTTTGATTTCTACCTCTGGTGCTTTACAAAGTGAGTCACTTCCCACTTGTCCTTGAAGAAGACCAAATACCTTCCCCAACTCCAAATGTCACAATTTTGGCACAAATGGATCCCATTAGCAATAAAAAAGTGTTGCACAGAACATCTGAAAGGAATATGGAATATCTATGAATATACAGTATGTGGAACTACTTTTGGTTTTTTTTTTAATTTACATTTATATGCCGCCCTTCTCCAGAGACTCAGGGTGGCTTACAGTCTGTGGAGCATCATGCTAAGTGCTCGGCAATAGCCTTCATTCCATTGTATATGCCTGCTTATTACTAGGGCTTTTACCCCCCCCCCAAACAGCATTTTTACAAAGTCAGCTTATTGCCCCCAACAATCTTGGGGTCCTCAATTTACCTACCCCGAGAGGATGGAAGGCTGAGTCAACCTTGAGCCTGCTGGGATTCGAACCTGCACTAATTGCAGGCAATTGAGCTAAGTGCTAGATGATTAACAGCCTGCACCAAAAATGCAGCAATCAAAATATTGATGGATCCTAGACATGTACAAAGTATTCCAATGCTGGAGCAATCCTACTTCATATTAGCATATAATTAGCATAAATAATTAGCATATAATTCGCAGATAGTTCTGCTTAAGCTGGAGTTACTTAGCAAGTGGCCTCTTCCTTTGTATGATTACTAAAAACGTTTAGCATATGATCACTAAGACACCTTTTGCTGTAACACAACTTTCATATTGCTATTTGCTCATTATTAAAAGAAGGTCTTTTCCATGACACTATTTCTACAGGTTTTTGCAATATATCAATTGCGGTGTATTTTAAACATTTGATATGCATTAGGTCTATGGGAATATTTAACCTTCCAAATCAGTCCAGACCTATTCAGTCAAAACCACTCAACAAATCATACTGGCAAATATCTTCAGATTGGAAGATATTTGGATCTAATTCAAGACTCCTCTAATGTTGAATATTAATTTGACAACAACACACTTTGTCTTTCTTCATTTTATATATTTAAATACTGAGAAATTAATCTTATAAGATTTACAAGTTTAACATTTTTCTTCTTGTATTCCATTTTGAAATTCTTTGATAAGGGAAGCATTATAATAGCCCATAGTTAAAAACAGAATATTTCAATAAATAATCCATGAAATATAAAATACATGTTGGAACTATGTATTAATAACTGAGCTGAGATAACAGAAACTGTCTAAAGTTAGTATATTATTTTAATCTTAGTAACAAACAGAACAGCAAAGCTTGACACTATCTTAGGCATTATCCTATTTTAGGACTGCCAGATTGTAAAATTTGCCAATATAATATTAAGAGCAGAAATATCTATATTCTTCTCATAGTCTGTCAGTGTATAAAGAAGACTAACACCTTGAAATCAGGATAGCTGACTTATGTATAAACTTGTATAGGCTTGTATTCTGAAAGATTATTGAGTTAATGTAGAAAGAAGGCTGGAAGCAGAGAAACTGGTTGATCCCCTATCTACATCATTTCCAACCCTTCTTTTACAGACTATGGCAGCTACCTGAGAGGGAAAAAATGGAAAGTGCAAGTCATGGACAGAGCAGTATTCTACCAATCCAATGAGACAAAATTGTACCTACGAATGCAGAATAAATGGTTTTCCACTATGTCTGGAAACGCAAAAATTATATTTAGTACTTTAGAGATTGACTTGAAATGATCTGTTTTAGATATGTTGAATCTTTTATAAAGTTTGAAATAACTGAAAACTTGGTTTCCTTAAAATATTAATTATACAGTGGAGGAAAAGAAATGCTCTGGCTATGCTGCAGTATTTATCAAAAGAATTTAATAACTCCCCACTCGGTTCTATCAGCAAGGGATGAGCTGATATGAAACCTGCAAAACAGCACAATCCAATCTCAGGAGGAAAGGTAGCATTCAAATAACTATTTACACCATCTAGATAATATTGCCAAGCAGACAACACTTGAAAAGTTCCGTGGGTAACTAAAGACTGCCCATGTGTTTTGCCTGAGTCGCTCTATTCTCCCCATTCTTTTTTTTTTAATATATATATATATATATATAATGCATATCCACCTGAGATGCAGTTCATTGGCTGGAAGTTTATTTTTCCTGTGAATGAGAGACGAAGCAAAATCCAGGCACGTCTTGAAGAAGGAAAAAAGATTCTTTGCAGTTATTCAGGTTCAGGCAGATTTGTTTAAACTAGGGCAGTTCCCAGCGTCACAGCAGTCCTCGCCTATTGCTGTTGCCAGTTGCAGGAATTTGGGTGGAGCATAGACAAAACTGAGGCAAACATATAGGTATGGGAGGGAATGTTTCTGAGTAATTAATGTTTCCATGAAATCTGGAGATCATCCAGAATTATGATTTAACCACTGCCAGTGTAAGGCATTTCATTTCATTTGGAAAATCTGATGGTATAGTGCAAGGAAATGTGGAATACAGTTTATTGAGTTCATCATAGCTCTGTCCTGTTTACTCCTGATCAGTTTCCTCTCTGCTTACTCTTACTATACTCACAATATAGTTTAGGAAAATTTAAAGGTTGTTTCCTCTTCCCTCTCAAATCCTCACTTTCAAATATATTTCCATTATTCTCCTAAATTCTAGAAATATTCTCACGCAATTCACAGTGATATTGTTCACTTGACTTCTCTTTATTTACATGTTTACTAATAGCTAAAAATTAGAATAATAGTACAATTATTTACATCTGGGGTGTCAAACTCACGTTGTCATGGCAGTGTCACGTGACATATCATGACTTTTCCCCTCTTTGCTAAACCAGGCGTGGGTGTGGTCAGTACATGACGCATCTGGCCTGCAGGCTATGAGTTTGACAGCCCTGATATACACTGACCATACACTAGTTAGTGAGAGCCACATGAGATAAAAGAGGGTAATATCTTACATTAAGACCTGGGATTTCTTTGAGCTTAGGGAACCTTAGGAAGGCCACAGAATGCTCCAGAGCATGAGCTCTACACCTATGGAGTATAGCCATGCCTATCCTGGTAACTGGGCAGGAGATTTATATGGCTATATACAGAAGGGAGTTCATGCTTCTCTGAGGAAAGTGTGATATCACTTGTTTGGAAAGAGGAAGTTGTAAGTTTTTCTTGAAAAAGCCATCTCTCTGTACAAATCCAATACCTTAGACCATGTTATCTTTCTAGACCATCTGCAATGGTTGAAGGTGGAGAGCAAAAGCTGAATGGATGATTCCAGCTGCTATGCCTCAGGAGGAATCACTGAGTCTATGATTGTTCCAATGTAGAATGCAGGAGGATTCAGTCATATTCTCCTTGTGTCCACAGGTGGCACAGTGGTTATGCAATATTGTAGGCTAACTCATTGCTCATTCCAGGAGTTCGATTCTGAGCAGCTCAAGGTTGACTCAACCTTTCATCCCTCCCATCCCTAAGTCAGTAAAATTAGAGGGTAAAAGTTGGTGGGGGCAATATGCTGACTCTGTAAAACCATTTAGAGAGGACTGTAAAACACTGTGAAGTGGCATATAAGCCTAAGTGCTATTGCTATATTTGGTGATCCATTGGCTTGAGGCGAGGTCTAGTCAGTATGCTGATGCTACTGAATTATACATCAGTACCCCAGGTATAACTGAAGATGTTATAAAAGTTGTGAAACAGTAGATACACAAATGGATGGGAAAAAGAAGTTCAGATTGAATAGTGAAAAGATATGGTACTGGTCATCAGTAAACAATTTGGTCTTCTAGAAAATTCAATTCTAATTGCTTCTTAAGAAAGAACTGTACTCTGCATGAAAGAATAGGTCAGAAATTTGGAGACTGTCCTGGTTTCATGTTTCCTGGTTGAACTACAGATGGAAGCTCTGGCCAGAGAGTTTTTGTCCAGCTTAGTCTGACATATCAGTTAAGGTCCAATCTGAGCCTGGAAGCTCTGATGGAGGTAACTCAACCCCGTATAGCCACACACCTAGACTATTACCATATAATCTACACGAGAGTTCCTCAAAAAGACACAGCAAAAGCTAAAACTAATTTAAATGCAATATATACGCATTGGGAGATCCAACATTTGCACAGTTATTCCTACCCTGAGGTCACTGCACTGATTAGGATTGGGTTTCCCGGCTCTAATTCAGAATGCCAGTTATTAATTACAAAACCTTTTATAATGTGGCACCAGAATATATCATAAGTCTCTCTTACTAACATGACTGTGCCTGTCCTGCTTGAACCTACATAGAGTCTTCTTAAGATTCCTTCCCCTCAAGGAGACTTCTCAGTCATGGCCTCCAAATAATGTAACAAGCTCCTGTGCAGGTACATTTTGTATGGATCCAAAAGCCATTTTGTTACAGCAGACCTGGCCTTTTAAGACTGTAGGTGACTATGTTATGAAATTATGTAGCATATTAATGCTTTTTATACTTCCCAGAGTTGTTAGATTGGGGTGGCATATAACTGCTTATAAGAAATAAATAAGTAACCAGTCAATGTTAATATAACTTTCTCCATACATAAGTATCAAATTTTTAATTTTTTTAAACCTCATGTTTAAATTGCAATTGATTTAAAATTCAATGGCTTTAAAGTTCCATGGAAATATTGAGTATTCAGAAACAATACCCTGAAATTTTCCGCTCATTTTTTTATAGGGTACTGTGTTGAACACTTCTAGCATTCGGCACCATAATTATAAGTCCTATCGCTGAAGAAGGAAAAGAACCAAGTCATAGTACAGTTTTGCCTGCTGGAAAATTTCCATGGGATCTTTGTGACAGAAAAAAAAGCTAATGACTATTACAGAAATGAAAATGGAGATTAAAGAAACTGAAGAAAAAGAGAAGGAAACAATGAAAATATTTAATTTGGTGCATATAGCCATGAGCTGTGATAGACAGCTTTATAGAATATACAGAAGTATTTATTCCTAAATCATCGGGTAGCCGTTTTACTGGAGATCCAGAATAATTACAGAAATAATATTTAGCCATTGATTTTAAACAAGAACAGTGATTGCACAAACCATAACACTATATGTTGTAATTTATCATAACTCTGTTTTTCACATTGAAAAACTGTTTGCAATTGTTTGTGGAAGACTTATAACTATAGGAGACTGGCTATCTACCTTCTGGCTTATTATATGAGAGCTATTACTAGTCTAATAATATTTTAAATATTTCAAGCAATTCATCACTCTCATTTTGTGGTAATCTGATCTCTTATAATGTTGGGTGCATCTATGACAATCAATTGTATATGTAACTTAGCACTGGGAAGAAGCTGAATTTCTCAAGCAACTTCTGCAGACTAGAAACTGAACTTTAAAAAATGAAAAAATATTGTTTATTTGTTTATACAATTTACACAATAAGTCAGAATGCTTCAGTATTCTATCTTAGCAAACTTGAGTAAATTTATCATTTCCATTTAACTCCTGTTAGTTCCACTATTAAGACAAACTAGAAAGGCTATCTTCCAGGATTTTTTTGGTCATATATTCATAACTGGATTACAGGATGGTTCCTCTTGTAAACGTTTAGAGTCACAAGTCAAAAGATAAACAATGGCTTGTTTATAATAACACTGCTGTATTTGTAATGACAAACAAACCACAGATAGAAAGTTTGTTTAGCATCTTCCACCCAAAGGATAAGCCAAGAACGAGTAATGTTGGCATCCCCTGACCTACTTGTTTGATCACAATGCCTTTCAAGTGTTGGTTGCAGGAAATGCTGGTGTGTATATGCATACAGCAATTCTATTTGCCATAAAGAAGGCACAGAAAATGGCTAAGTGTACCTGTGTGCTCTCTAGACCCAGACAGAACCTGATTTTCTATAGAGATTTTGAACTACAAGCTATAGCCCGCAAAATAAGATTTTTTTTAGACTGAGTTGCTAACCAAAGGCCAACAGATTAGAAAGGAAAAGGAGAGGATATTGTAGATTTATAGAATGTGTGCATATTAGGGAAGGTCAAAAGACTTTTGTGGACTCTCAGTCTTCCTTTTCACTAAAACACCACGAGTTTGTACAAAGAATATGTGCGTTATCATTGGATTATCCAGTAGGCCTTGAATTGTATTCATCTTCTTTAAACTATCTATTTGGTTTGGGGATTGGTGCTTGTTTTAAAATCCAAACTGCTTGAGGAAGCTGACTTGTACTGAGAGACCTGTGATCCATCTATCCCAATGTTGTTAAAACAGGTTATATTCATAATCTCAGCACGGTGAATTTATTTATTTATTTTATTTATTTATTAGTTTTATATACCACCCCTCTCCCCGCAGGGACTTGGGGCGGTGTACAGCCAAAATTAAAACACAATGCAAATACAATATTTAAAAACAATTAAAAAAGATTAAATAAGGTGGCTAAAAAGGTAAAAACTCAATCAAGAATATAAAAACTAAAACCAATTTAAACCAATTTAAAACCTATAAAAACCCTAGGCCAGACCGGCTTGATGAAATAGGTATGTTTTCAATGCCGCCGGAAGGTCAAAAGAATTAACCCATTTGCCTAATTTTGTAAAATACAAAGAATCATAAACAAACTGCACTAGGTTTGCAAACTTAGCTAGCCACAAACTAGTCACATTTCATTCAATCTGTTGTATGTACCCAGCCACTAAACAGAAGCAACCCTCCAAGTTTCTAACTGGAACCTTTCCTAGTTTTCCATGGAGATGCTTAAAGTTGAAATTGGAACCTCTGACGTGCAAAGCAGATGTTCAACGCTGAGATAAGAGTCTGTGAAGGGCAGAAGGAAACATGCTTGCCAAGTAAACAGCTTCAGATAAGAAGAAATGGGTAACTCAGCTGGAGCCAGTCAAGATGATGATAAGAGTAAACATATTGTCAAATAAGCATTAATTAATGGCTATTGAAGATATATTGGAATGCAGCAGTAAATTACAGACCAATCTCCTTATACTGCGTCACCTTAAAGTCATGGAATCAATTATTAACCAATCCATTATCCTCCACTTAGAGACAAACAACCTACTCTCTAATAAACAATTTGGTTTCAGAAAAAAACTATCCTGTAATCTACAACTCTTACACTGCAAAAACATATGGACCACACAACTCGTTCAGGGCAAAACAATAGACGCAATCTACATAGACTTCTGTAAAGCCTTTGATTCAGTGGTATACGACAAACTACTCCTAAAACTAAAATCTTATGGTATCTCTGGACAACTGCATAACTGGATAGAAGCATTTCTATCAAACAGATAACAAATGGTCAAAATGGGGAGTGTCCTATCAAATTATGTACCTGTCAATAGTGGTGTCCTCCAAGGCAGTGTTCTATGCCCAACTCTCTTCATACTCTACATATATGACCTCTGTGATCATATTAAGAGCAACTGCATTCTCTTCGCTGATGATGTAAAGCTGTTCAATACCACAGACAATACTCCTACCCTTCAAAATGGCAACTTCAAATCTCAACAAATAAATGCTCTGTCTTACATATTGGCAAAAAAAATCAGAAAATAAAATACAAGCTGAATAGTCAAGACCTTGTTGATGATCCAAGCTCTGTAAAGGACCTTGGAATACTTATCCCTAATGATCTAAGTGCTAGAGCCCACTATAACTACATAGTCAAAAAGACATTAAGATTTGTTAACCTAATCTTATGTAGCTTTTTCTCTGGTAATATCACACTAACTAGAGCATACAAAACATTTGCTAGACCAATACTCGAATTACAGCTCATCAGTCTGGAACCCACATTACGTATCTGATATTAACACAGTTGAGAAAGTCCAGAAATATTTCACAAGAAGAGTTGTCCACTCCTCTACTCGTTACAGAATATCTTATGCCACCAGACTTGAAATTCTAGACCTAGAAAATCTTGAATTATGCCGTCTTCGGTCTGATCTAAGTATGGTATATAAAATCATATATTGCAATGACTTACCTGTCAATTCAGCTTCAACCATAACAACACAAGAGCGCACAATAGATACAAACTCAAGGTTAACTGCACCAAACTTGATTACAGGAAATACAACTTCAGCAACGGAGTGATCAATGTCTGGAATACCTGATTCTGTGGTTTCTTCCCCAAAAACTTTAACCTTAGACTGTCTACTATTGACCTCACCCCTTTCCTAAAAGGTCTGTAGGGGGCGTGCATAAGCGTGCTAATGTGCCTACCGTCCCTGTCTTATTGTTTCTTTTATTTTTCTTATATGTACCCATTTCATGTATTCATATGTACATACTTATACCTATTATCTTGTAAGCGATTGACAAATCAAATAAATAAATAAATAAATAATAATTGCTAGAGGATATGTAGATGTAAACCTATCGGGGAACTAGAAGTGGTAAGAATGAGAATTCCAGAAGAGCAACATGTGTTTTTCAACACTTGCCCAGGAAAGTTGCTGCCTCTTTTTTAAAAAAAGAGTAATTGTACCATTAATATTAGGATTGACTTAGGACTTTACTTCTTAGGCAGCATAAATACTGGATTGCACTGAAGTTCTTTGTCAAGAAACTACGAGTTATTCCTGCTATTCCTGAAGACAAAGTAATTTGAGACAAGCTTTCATGAGCCTTTGTGTTTCTACATGCTTTTTTCATTCTCTCTCCAACCTCTCTGGTATAACTTGTTCTTACCTTTGAGTTAAAATAAAAAGTTAATCTTTTAACTCTCTGTCATGCGAGTGAGTCAAAATAAGTCATACTGCATCCGTCATAAGTGGTCATATGGTCTCAATTGTTATGTGTACCTGTAGTTGATGATAAATTCTTGGAATTAATAAAGTTCTAGGGACAATCATGTAGACACAGATGAAGCCACTCTTAATGAAGCAACCTGCATTAACATATTCTTCTTTACTCAGTAAATTAAGAAATAAAGGAGATTAATATTATTGTCGCTGTTGGCTTGAACCACTGAAACTCTCAAGTACACACCAGCTTTCTTTGTACATAAGTAATTAAAAGGATATATGCATGTTAAATCACAGCAATACAGAAATAATAAAATGATAAAGGAGGGCCAAAAAACCCTACATTCTTATCAGTTGCATCCTTTAGTTTTAATGCTTCAGTAGTCACTTCCAAATTGGAAATGTTTTATATCTGCAAACTACTTATTCAATCTTGTTTGCCAGAACAATTTTCTATGGGTCATTTCAGAGTCTTATCCACAGAAGTACTAAATGGGAGACATAATGTGATGCCATTCTTTAAGAAATATTGTGCTCCATCACATGCATTTATCCAGTGTCATTTATATGCTGATTTACATGCAGACATACCTTTAATCCCTCTAACAAAAAAACAAGTCTGTAACCAGAGACAGCTGGTTAATTTCTCATTTACTAATTGAACCCCACCAGTATCAACAGTTGCTAAGTTTCTATATACAGCAATTTTGATAAAAAGGCATAAAATTGATTGCTGACATTAAGTTTTCTTCCTTCTTATATTTTATATACCTTTACTTTATTTAATTTCAACTTTATTAATTTTTTTATATTGTTCCATTGTATCTTGTCCAATTTTTCATTTTCCCCATTTTTTAAAATCTTCACTTTGGGATTTTATATAACCAATGCACTGCTTTGTTCCATCTAGTCATCATTTCGGTATTTTCACCCTGCTGACCACTGATCATAAATAAATTTGATTTGATTTAGTTTTAATGTGTGTAGGGGTTTTAGCCACTGGAAGACATTTCCAATTACTTTGATGTCTGCTTAGAATCAGTTGAACTCTTGCATGGATTCTATCGCACAATGGCAATTTGATGTGGGTAATTCCAGAAAACCTGCTAATATGAATTCACATTATTGACCCAGATGCTTTCCAGGTCATTCTCTCTCCAATTCAGCATTGTTTTAGACAAGACTTTCCAGTTAAAGTGCAATTTCAATCATTATCAGTTGCCATAGTCTCCCAGTGATGTAAGTTGGGAGACCTGCAACATCTAGAAAGCAAAAATTGGTACCTACCTCCTTTATTCTATAACTATATCTATAATTACCTACAAACTATAATTATAATATTTCTTGTTATTTCTCTCTGACATGACATGTTTTTGGAATTGGCATGATTGTTCCAAACTTGTAGAACTACTAGATTGATACCCATGCTTTGCTATGAAACTATGTGGTCGGGCATAGTTTATGGGGAGGAAAATAAAGGGAAATCTGCCTTTGCCTCTGCCTACCAGCATCGATCAGTATTCATCTGGCTAGTATCCTGTCAGTGTGTGAGAGAGTTGAGGGTTGTTTGGAAAGTGACACAGTATTTGCTGTGTGAGCAAGAAGGAGATAGCAAGGAGCCTGGGCATGGCTTGGCTCAACTGTTCTGTACTAAAGCTGCTTGGTGCTATGAAACTAAAACTGAAACTCCTCTCCTCTGCTTGTGTTTTGCATTTGGAACAGGTTTCTTTTCAGGTGGGGAGGGAGAGTAGAGCTCCTTAGCATCAGAGCATGTTAATAATAATATATGAAATACTAATGCTCTAATTGTCATTTCGAAAAATCCTTTCTCAGTGAGCACCTTAGAAGCCAAGAGGAATATACGTGCCATATTTCAAGTTTGTAGCCTTTATGGTTCTGGAGATTTTGTGATGATCCATGAGTGGTATTTCACTTATAAATAGATAGATACCGTGTTTCTCACAAAATAAGGCAGGGCCTTATTTTTTTTTGAGCCTCCAAAAAACGGCTAGGCTGTCTTTTCGGGGGAGAATTAATTTCTCTCCCCCCCCATCAGCAGGTGGGCGGCAGCGGTGTTCCCGCCGACATGAGAACAGCAGCAGTGCCGGTGGGAACGTGGAAGTGTTTCTGCCACTGCTCGGGTGTGTGCGGAAGCTCCGCAAACACCCAAGCAGCAGCAGAAACGCTTCCACGGTCCCGCCAGCGCTGCTGCTGTTCTCATGCCGGCAGGAACTGTGGAAGCCATGGAGGCAGCTCCCCCACCCGAGAAGCAGCAGAAATGCTTCTACACTTCCTGCTGGCGCGAGAACAGCGGCAGCGCTGAGCAGGGCACTGTTAAAGGCAAGTTTCCCCCCCGCCCTCCTCCCTAGCATGTTTTAACCCCCGCCCTCCCCCCAGCATGTTTTAACCCCCGGCCTTCCCCCCCAGCATGTTTTAAACTAGGCCTAAATTTGGGGAGAGGGGCTTAATTTCATTTCATGTCTAGAAAACATGCTGGGTCTTCCTATTGGTGGAGGCTGTATTGTTGGAGAAACACGGTAGATAGATAGATAGATAGATAGATAGATAGATAGATAGATAGATAGATAGATAGATAGATAGATAGATAGATAGATAGATAGATAGATAGACAGACAGACAGACAGAGATAGAGATAGAGATATACACTGAAATACAGAGTATAGATTTAAATCCTTTTCCATTTTAAAATACTTTGAATATCTTGAACAGTGCATTTGAGTTATACTTTTTTATATTTTTTTGCTGTAGAGATGTTACACTGAACTAATCACCATAATTTCAAAATGTTTGTCCTAACTACTGACTACATAAAATCCTGTAAATGGGTTGTAAATATAGCTTTCTTTTTGCCCACTAAATCAGCCCCAAGCCAAGCTTAAAAAAAATCACTCTCCCAACTGAACAAAAGATATTGTAGATCCGGTTTTATATTCTGCTCTATATTCCAATTTATACAGCAACTTAGAAATTTGCATTGCATCAAACAACCTGCCTAAAATGTAATCTCTACCTGAAGCAGAATTTTCCATTTTTTTTCTAGAGATTTATATGCTATCTGTCTATCAGAATACTTAAATAATAACTAAGGTGTTACCTGGAAGAAATGGGATGATTCTCTGTTTGGGATCTTTTTGGCCTCCTTCAACAGGAAATTTATCCAAAAGTTGCATCTGAAAAAGAAATATTTACTATGAATTATAATTTACCATACATTTTTCACAAACCCAGCTTCAGCACTGCCTCTTTCTTGATTATAACACATTTAGAGAATCAGCTAAAAACAAGAACGTATTCTTTTTTTTAAAATGTAACTTATGAAGAGAATCCATCTTCCCAGAATCAAGGTGAATTACATCAGAGTTGGCATAGAATTAAAGTCTGGCATTCCAACATTCCTATATTGGACATTTTCTACTTAGTAGAATAACAATCCAGCTTGGTTCACCCACAATTTAAGACAGACCACCTACCTAGTAAAAATTAAGGCCTCAGAATCACCAGAGAATTTCAATGAAGCATTAAATACAGTTGTTGGCAGACTCTCTTATCCCTCACACAAGACAGTGCTTCCCCACGTATCTTGAGAGACATATATGAAGCAGAAAAGTTTCTTAGGGATCTGGAAATACTGACTCAATGTGGAATTGCTGAACTTGGTTGGAACAAAATGCGTTCTTATAAAGTTGAAGGTTGTATCACCCGTTCTGAAAGACTCTCCCTTTCCTGCTGACCACACACTTTCTGCATGCTTAACTCAGTGTGTGGTCATAGTAAATGACATACAACACATTCAACATATATAAAACATTTGGCCAACTTTTAGTCACAGGATAGAGAAATGTTTAATCTATATACGTATTATAAGTTCAGCAGCACCCCAAAATAAGAAAAAAGAAAATCCTCTCAAATGAAATTTTCAGTGACTTGCTTTTTACTGAAGCATCATAATAAACTTAATACTGAAACAACAAAATTGTTAGAAATGCAGTGCAGAATTCCTTGACCTTTTTGGCTTTGTGGACCAGCTGGGGGAGGGGGAGAGGATGATTCTGTGTGTGCACAGCTACATTTGTATGAGTGGCTCCACTTGCACAAGCATGTGTGCACATGCTCACCCACTGCATGTGTGAGTGGGGATGTGCATGCATACATACCATGCACACCACTTTCGCGGCATGATTCCCAAAGAGTCAAGGCCTGATAGGGGGAAGTGGCCCCGGGAGCTGTGGCTGTGGCCTCGGGGGCTGTGAACCCCTGATCTAGTGCATACATGTATGATCACACTGATGTACATCAGAATAGTTTTTAAACTGTGGATATATAAGAAAGCCCAGGTGGTAAAATCTAGAAACTGAAATGGGCTTAGATGCTATGGCCATATCCATATGAGGATTCTGAAGCAGTTTTTCTGAATTCTTCTTCATTCCCGAAATGCAGAAGTATTTATTATCATTTCAGCTATGGTGTACTTGAGTTACTCTTTGGTGAGATGTGGAAAGGTGGGAGTGAGCTGTAAAACTCAACAACAAAATTAATCTGCATTACAGCCTCTACATGTAGAGTGAAGAAAGACTAATCCCTTGACCTAATGTGTGGGTTTTCAAAATGATTAGCCTATGCCCATACACCAATCAAAGCATGAAGGAGGAAGACATGATTAGAGAGGCTGTACTATGTATCAATACCTTACAAGCCTCGGTGGTGCAGTGGTTAGAGTGCTGTACTGCAGCCTACTTCTGCTGATTATCGGCTGCCAAATTATTTGGCAGTTCAAATCCCACCAGGCTTAAGTTTGACTCAGCCTTCTGATATGGGTGAAATGAGGACCCAGATTGTTGCTGACTCTGTAAAACCACTTAGAGAGGGCTGTAAAGCATTATAAAGTGGTATATAAGTTTAAGTGCTATTGCTATTGCTACATCTTATGCCCTGGTAGTCAAAGTGTTATTGATTGCATAACAATAATGTAACCATTGGTCCAGGTTCATACAACATGCCAGACAATGATAATGCTAGACAGCCTATAGCAAGATTTGATTACAAACATTTCAGTTTATAGCATAGTTGAATGACATATTAAGCTAAAATCACACTGAGTATAGAAAACATGTTTAAACTCTATGGTAACACAATATACTGAATCACAAATTAAATGTGCTAGGTTCCCATAACATGCTAAACCACAATAAAACTAATTAAGGTTAAAAGTAACTGAGCTTAGCATATTGTGTGAACACAGCTGATAGTTCTTTCTGATCTAGTTAGAAGCACTATATGAATCTAGCCATCTAGCCCATGGCATAGTATATCAATTGAATTAATTTATAGCATCTCCCAGCAATCCAGCTAATGCCCAATTATCTGACTTGAAAGCATTTCTTAACCAAAACTACAAACTGCAAACCATATATGGATTAATGGAAGTGACTTCAAATACATTCCAGTAATAAAAAGATTTATCCTCTTACTCTTGTTTGCATAATCTAGCTGGCTAGGAAAAATTAGTTTAGTTCCAAAGAAGTACAGAGATATTTGAGCTAAAACTAATTCCCTTAACTTCGGTAGCAACCAGTCTTAACTCTTCACACAACATTTAGTCTTCCTTTTTGACCTACACATATTATGTATACAACCAATAACTGAAGGTTTGGTTCTGACAAAGCTAAAAATAGTCAGTACCTTGGAGAGCTCAGTGCAGGAAGCCACAAGCTTAGATCTTTCATTAGAATTGTCGTCTAGGCCTTGTCTTGGACAATTGAGGACTTAAGAAGTTAGCTCCACCATGCTTATTGCTGTCTTTAGACTTAAGTCCCTTCTGAAATCTCAATTTCCTGCAAGACTGAGAAATTACAGAAGCTGTAGGGATAATCTTCTGAGGCTAAGTTACCACTTAATTGGAGGGTGTCTTTATTTTTAAACCCTAGGCCAGAAAGACTAAAAAGGGAAGGGTCATAGCTTCCTTTGTGCTAATGTAACTTGAAATTAATCATTGCTGAACTCTTGACCACAGGGATATAACATAATGTTTCTTTCTTTCAACGGATGGAAAATCTTCATGGTTCTGTATTTTTATGCTTTGGCTTGCTATAAACCAGAGGTTTCCAAACTTGGCAACTTTAAGACTTGTGGACTTCAACTCCCAGAATTTTCCAGCCAGCATAGCCAGAAGTCCACAAGTCTTAAAGTTGCCAAATTTGGAGAGCCCTGCTATAGACAGAAAAGACTGTCTCAGGTCGATCAGTCCAAACATTACTTTAATTCAAAAAATAATGAAACTATACCTTCAACCCTGTGTTTTGCATTTTCAGCCAGGAAGATTGATTGGACTGTATGGCAACAACTAACACAGACACATTTCTAGCATGATTCTTAGAAGTACGCTTGTTTGGCTGACACAAGCCTTTTCTACCACATCAAAGTGGTTATATGGCATTTAAATAAGCTCTGTTTATCCATAACATAAATAACAGACACAGAAAACTAAAGCTGTAGAATCCAGAAATCTTCCATTAGTGCAATAAACATGACTAATGTGGAAAATTGACTCTAGAACCAGTACTTATTTATGTGTAATGACAGTACTGTTGTAGCTTGTACACCTCAACTTGTGTAGGTGTATGGCATCACCAAACAATCAGCCAGAACTACTAGCCATCTATAATCACTTAAAGGATACAGCAATCTTGCAAGTTCATATAGATACCAGCAAAGATTTATATTTGATATTCAAATAATTTTTGTTATGGCAAATACATAACTGATATACAGTAGATCCACAGTAGCTATGTTCAATCCACCAATCTAGTCTATGCACTTAGTGGATGATTCAGTGAATCATGCAAATCCAGAAATCTGGATACAGTACATATCCAGAGTACACATGTGACACATGCAAACGAAGCCATTCTTTGTCTAATTTTCCTGTGAAGGGAAAAAGGGAAGAAGAGCTATAACTCTTTTTCTGAAACAATAGGACCTTCTGTAATTCTGTGTATTTCTTAAGGAAAAACTGTTCTAATATGTTACAATACTTGAGTCTAAATTTACTCAGATGTTAATCTCTCTGACTTGAAGGGAATTTAAGTAAACTGTGCACAAGACTGCAGTTTTAAACCAAGACAGAAAAGGAAGAGAAGGAAATTGGAAACAGGATGTCTGCCTTTTCCAAAAACAAAATCAGTTAGGAAAGTATGACACTGAAGGTGGGTATATTGCTACAGAAAAGTTGAATGAATTGGATTGAAAGCTCAAATATTTTCAGCCTATCTTGCTTTATTAGATGTGGAAGGACAAATTATGATTAGGTAACAAGATAAACACAGTTGATAAAACACACCAATTTATTTTCAACCAAATGCAAGAAATAGTTGTTAAATCCTCTCTCATGATCCTAAAAGCAAGACTACTATTCTGATAGCAATGAATAAACTATGTGCTTTTTAAACTTTTTTTTACGCTTACAAGACAATTAATGTTTTCCTCACTAATATACATCAGGCCAACTCAATAAGCCCACCAATCTTCAACAGTATTTAAAATCAAATAATCATTTTCAGCTATTAAATTAGCTTACATTTAGTAATCTATAAACAAATAATCTATAAAATAACAAATAAACAAAATTACAATCAACCAAATATCTGGTTCAGTATTCCTCAAATCTCCTGCGACTGTGGATCATTAAACTTTGAAAAATGCAGATAGTAGTTCCTTGTACACTTTCATCTTTAAAAGCAAAGTTCACATTAAAAAAAATATTATTGCATTTCTGCTTGTTTTTCCATCCGCTCCATTTCTAAATGCCTTGTTGGGTTTTTACTTTCCATTGAATTATTTTGCATATTCTCCACATCAGCAGCAATCCTTAGCACAAATCTGCAGGTCAAGAATACCTGAGTATTAAAGACTTAGGAATAAGTAGAGTTCAACGAACTTCATATTGTACTTACTGATACTTTTGGGATTTCTTATGTGAAGTCCATTTAGAATAGCACATGCAGCTTTGGTTGATAACTCTTTCTCAGTATCAGAAATCTGGTGAAAGAGTCTTTCAATTAACCTAGGCCAGGGGTCTAACAGTCAAAGAGCCATTTGGATACATTAAACAGTCAAAGAGCCATTTGGACACATTTCCCACAGAAAAGAAATCACTGGGAGCCAAAAATTTAACAACCGGTGTAACTGCGTAGGCATGGCCAACTCAATGTCACTCACTCCCACCCAGTCACATCCTGCTCTGGAATATAGAGCAAGTCTCCATCCCCCGTCATCACCATTACCTTCTCAGACCAGGCAAGGAGTGATGGGGCGGGGAGGGAGGGACCAGCCAGTGGTGGGATCAGCCAGCAGGGAGCCACCAGAAGGCTGAAAGAGCTGCATGTGACTCCAGACCCGCAAGTTGCAGATCCTGACCAAGCCTATCAAACTTTCCAAAGCAGTTTGGGGATTTAGTTGACTGACTGATTCATGTGGGAGGAGATTTGGATCATGTGACCTTTCAGATGATGCTAAACCTCAATTCTCCCAAAATGAAACATGCTGAGAGCTTATCACTGAATCCCTATTTCAATATGGTGACCATAATCAGACCTTTTGTTATATCTCTCTTCTTTTAAAAGATCATTGAGCTTTATGGGAAGCAATAAAAAGGTCAGAGTCTCATATCTTTATCCTTTATCCTATATGACTAAGAAAAAACACATGGAACCACAGAATTTTCACAGCACGCTGTCATTAACTAAGCAACTATATTTTATCTTAACTTGTTGCCAATATTCACACTTGTGCTTGGCATAAATCACTGATCTGATATTATTCCTTAGTTCAACTTTTTAGATTAACTTGGCAGTGAATTCATATATTGCAATCAACAGTGAAGTTTCACACACAACAATTAACTGCCTATTGTAATTCAATCGGTCAAAGATTTACATATATCCTCAATAATTGAAATTATAGGGTTCTTCACCCTTCTAATTAAATAATGCTTGCAGATTTCTTAATAGACTTTGGTAATTGCTGTCTATTTACAGAATAAACCTGAAACAACTGGTCCCCTGCCTTGCTAATGTCAGCCCTTTCATAAGTTGTATACACTCAGCCAACAGGTTAAACTAAAAGTGAATGGCTTCCTTGAGCATAAGCCTCACTGAGAGTTACTAAAATCTTAACAATTCAACCAGTTGATTTTTTTTTTAAAGTACAAATAAACCTTTTATTATACGGGTGAAATTTTGGAGCGATTAAATATTATCAAACCATTAAAATAGTATTGTAAACACAAACATTCATGAAAACATTGTATATATGAAAAAGACAGACAATGCAAGTTTTCGGACAGGTATTGAAATACAGGGCTGTTTATTCTATACTTTAATCTTTCTCTGATGTGAAATGGCAAGATAAGAAGCAGAGGGAATCTTTAAAAAGTCTCCTTGGACTGGAGCCTTGGAAATTAGCACTGATGCAGAAAGCCAAATATGACAGGAAAAGGAAATGGTTTGTTAGACTTTGATTGAGTTTGGAGGCCACATAAACTTTCTCCAGGATGATCTGTGGCCAAAATGATCCTTCAGATCTTCCAATTATACACCCACTGACTCTGTAATTGCTGCTGACATCCTCTTCTTCTTTTTCTTTCTACCTTTCCCAACATTATATATTTGCTCAGAGAGCTAGACATTTGCAGAATGTGTCCAAAGTATGGTAAGTTGAACCTGGTCATTTGTGCCTTGGGCAAAGAGAACAATAATTCCCCATCTTTCTTTGGAATTCAAAAATGACTCCAGAAAACCATGTTTATCCTTGGTTATTAATACCTTTGGAAGCTACTAAAGAGCCACAAGAATGAAATGCTGACTTTCCATTCCATATAGAGGCAGATTATTAGGTCAGTTTTGGGCGCACATACACTGATGTTCTCATGTTATCTCATAGGAAGCTTCCTATTAAGAAAAATAATTTGATCCCTCACAGAGACTGCTCAATCATTTCATGTGGGTAGTTTTCATTATATGGGGAACCAGTTGTGGGCAATGACTCATTACCACAAAGAACAAGCTTCACAATAGGCAAGTACTGTTAAGAAAGGCTAATAAAAACCACTTATTTGCATAGCAATCTCCTTGAACGGAATGTCATAATACTTCTCTATAATTTATTTAAACATGCTTTTATACAATTAATCTGTTTTTAAATGGTAACAATAAATCATAAACTGACCCCATGAGCTAAGTACATAAAGTACACAAAACTAAAATGTGATTCAATAACTTGCACTTGAGTGTGTCATGCAAATATCTGTCAAGCAATGCAATTTAAGCAGCTTTCACAGATTTGTGAAATGGTATGAAGCAGCCCTGAGACTGATGGATCATTTAATGTCCTCCTTCCTCATACACTTTTTCATTTATGATTGGGCACTTGGTATTTATTTTGCAGCAATGTTAAAATTCTGCTCAAGATAGATTAGAATAGCCAAAAATACTTCAATGAAGTCTGACCACATTTAAAAAACTATATCTGATTCATACACTGTGCTAAAGATAGTATTTTCTATTTGGCCTAATATGCCAAGTAAATCCAGCAATTATTGTGTGACACCCCCCCCCAAAGTTACTACAAATTATTATTTGACTTAATGAGTTGTGTGAAAATAATTTTGGCTTATTCAACAAATCACAACTAACAATGGCTTAGAACAATGCATCACCCAGATTTATAATTTGCTAATTTAAATGCTATACCAGTTGTCCAGTTATTTATTAAATCTCTGTTTAATAGATTATTTACTGTTTTTTTAATCTTCTAATGGTAGCTAAAGCTGTTCCATGGGATACTGAGATCAGTTTCCATCTCTGTCTTTCCAGCTACCTGTTACCATTTGAATTCTTTTGTACTGAGAAACAAAACACTGTTCTGTTAGGTTAAACAGATTTTTTTCAGTCACATTTGGCTAATAGAACAACAGAATGCAACTGTCCATCCATCACATGATGCCCATGCTTCTCCTAAGAATTTTTTATTGATTGTTCCAGTAAAATACAACTCAACTTTGAATCCATCTCCACCTTGCCTTGTTTTCCTTTCTTCCCTATCATGATTTCTTCTGCAACTCAGTGGAAGTAGGGGGGAAGGAAAGAAAACTCTTGGAATCCCATATTGGTCTTCTGGATATAAACTCCTAGCCAGTTTTCATAAGGGAACTAATCCAAAGATATTATGGGTGTAAAAAAACCCTTGTACAAAACTCACCAGAATTGAAAATGTATCACAAGGGGAGAAGGGAACTAACTTTCCCCTGTCCTACATGTTATCCAAAAAAATAACAAAATTATAAAATTACAAGATAGCAGTACTGTAGTTTTGCCAAGTCCTCTGGGCACCTGTGGATTGTGGGAATATGATTTTTGTGGCTTAACACAATCTGAGAGAAATTTTATGGCAGATCAGAAAAATAATATTTATTTTATTGTATTAAAAGAAAGGAATCTCAAAAAAGAGTACAAGAAAAGCATATTTTGAAGATCCAACTCAGTACCCTAAAGAAAACTATGTAGCTTCCTTCACAAACATAGTATAACAAATGGAAATTCAATCTAGGAATCATATTTGATATATTTAACACCCAGGTATCTCTATCCTCCAAGCCTTCATTTGTGCTAATTAAAGAAAACAACAGCTGCTAGGAAGAGTAAAACTAGCTTGGCAGTCCTGGATCAAATGAATGATTAACAGCTCCAGTTTCTTTTTGGAATATTGTGGCTTCTAAGAGACCTGGTTCAAGCAAACAAGGCAGTTGTGAAATTGTGGGAGGAGAAAAGGTTTCAGCAGCAGCTTTGTCAGAAAAAGGAATTTCCAGAGATTTGTAAAGATCTTTTATTCACCTTCATCTCTGCCATGGAATGTTGCTCATTTTATTCATACTGTACTAACATATTTCTCATAGGGAGATCTAATTTGGTGGTTTTCAGCATGAATACATGATCCAGACATGCAACAATATAGAATGTGGAAGCAGAGGTATTTATAGGTACACCATGTTACACTTTTGCTCCATGAGCTATACTGATTCAATTTCTGATTGACACCTATAAAACGTTTCATAGGCAGGGCCAAGTTATTTGTGGGGTTGCCTCTCTCCGATAGTTTCTACCTGCTCCTTTAGATCCAATAAAAGGACTGTACTCTGGTCCCATCTATCAGGACATGTGATCTAACCGTGGTGGTGCAGTGGTTAGAATGTAGTATTGCAGGCTACTTCAGCTCACTGCCAGGAGTTTGATGCTCACCAGTCAAGGTTGACTGAGCCATCTGTCCTTCAGAAGTTGGTAAAATGAGGACTCAGATTGTTGGGGACAATATACTGACTCTGTAAACCACTTAGAGAATGCTGTAAAGTGCTATGAAATGGTATATAAGCAGGGATGGAATCTGACCAGTATAACTACCGGTTCTGTCGCTCTGCGTCGGACGCACATGTGTGCGCATGAGTCATGCGAGTGCAATTTGTGGCCTGGACAGCTAAGCAGTGCTGTGTTCAAGTGCACAGCTGTTGAAAAAGCACTTTTTTCCTGCTTTTTCAACCACAGCTGTGTCGTGCAAAGCAGTTGCAGTTGAAAATGCAGGAAATAAAGGTCAGGGAAGAGCCCAGGCGGGCGTGTGGGCCAAAACAGCAGCAGACACAGAACCGGTTCTATGTATGCTCTCTGTTTGCTGCTTTTCATAGCAACCGGTTCTACACAAGTGGACAGAACCGGTAGAATCCCACCCCTGTATATAAGTCTAAATGCTACTGATCTAGAAGGGCCTAGCAAGTGGGCATTTTCTAATGAAGTAACTGTCCTCTGAAATACCATAGTCAAAATACCTGCTGGCATTTTGAAAGCCTTAAAAACATCACTTTTTTCCTAGTCTCATATATATATGTGTGTGTATGTATGTGTGTGTGTGTGTGTGTGTGTAAAGTTTTTAAGCTGATAATTTTTTTTATGCTTTCTCCCTTAATTGGGGCTTAACAGGGTGTTGTAACACAAAGTATATATATATGTTTTCGGAGATTTTCGCGGGTATTTGTATGTGGATCTTTGGTTCTTCGGGTTTTCTCCCGCGTAGAGTTGGAAATATTTAGGCGACGTTTCGATGAAGTCTCATTCATCATCTTCAGGCTTCTGTCTTCAGCCTTGTGCTTCTCAGAGTGATGTGAGCCTGCAGCTGCTTCTTCCTTTTAACTACTAGTGGGAGTGTGACTTGATTGGGTGGGGGCTTGGCTGTGTTCTGATTGGGTGGGGGTGTGTTCTCATTAGTTGGGGGTTTGGCTGTGTTCTGATTGGTTGGGGGTTGGCTGTGTTCTGATTGGCTGGGGGTGTGTTCTGTTCTGGTGGGGGTTTGGTTGTACTCCGGTTAGTCTCAGTTGCTGGGGGATTTGAGCTGGTGAGCTGTGATCCTATTGTTTGGCTTCGCGTTCGTGGTCATGCCACATCTTCATGGTGGGCATCAGTTCCCTTCATGTATGGGTTGGGGGGGGTTGAAGCAGGTAGTGATGCAGCTGTGGTACGGCTTCTGGTCCGTGGTCGTGTTTCATCTTCTGTGTGGGTGTGAGTCTGCTTTCTGCGTGGAAGTGTGGTGGTAGTTTCTTGTGTGGCCCTCGTGGGTGTGGGTCTGGTGTCTTTTATGTTAGGTACTCTTTTGTTAATGAGGGCGGGTTTCCAAATGGCTGGTAGGCGGGAGGTGTCATCTCGTTTATTCATGCTGTGTGGGCGTTTTTCTATCTCTATGGCTTCTCTGATTATTCTGTTGTTGAAGTGTTCAGTTTTGGCGATAGTTCTGGAATTTTTAAAGTCAATCTTGTGTCCTGTGGCTTTGAGGTGTTGGACCAGGGAAGAGGTCGGTTCTTCTTTTTTGATTGAGTTCTTATGTTCTTCAATGCGTGCACTTATCCTTCTGTTAGTTTGTCCAATGTATGTGGTGGGGCAGGAGGTGCATGGGATTTCGTATACTCCTTGGTTTTCTAACTCAATTTTGTCTTTAGAGTTTCTTAGGATGGTGGATATTTTTCCGTTTGTGCAGAATGCTGTTTTAATGTTGTGTTTTTGGAGGATCTTGCTGATTTTGTCTGTAGTGCCTTTTATATATGGGAGGAGGGCTTTGCCATTTTTTTGTTCTCTGTCTTGGATTTTGGTTGGGGTTTCTTTTTGGATTAGGTGAGTAATCTTTCTTCTTTGGAATCCATTTGCTGTTAGTACGTTAGTGAGAGTGTGTAGTTCGGTTTTTAGGTGTTGTTCATCGGCTAAGCATTTTGTTCTGGAGATGAGTGTCTCAGCTACGGAATTGATCTGTGCTGGGTGGTGGTGTGAGAGTGCATGTAGATAGAGGTTTGTATGTGTTTTCTTCTGGTAGATGGTGTGTCCTAGGGAGCCATTGGATTTTTTGTATACTAAGACATCTAGGAAGGGAAGTTGACTGTTAGCTTCTGTTTCCATGGTGAATTGTATTTTGGAGTGTAGGCTGTTGAAGTGTGTGAGGAAGTTGTTCAGTTTTTCTTTCCCATGTGGCCAGATTATGAAGGTGTCATCTACGTATCTGAGCCAGAGTTTGGGTTTGTGATCATATTTTTCTAGAGCTTGTGTTTCAAAGTGTTCCATGTAAAGGTTTGCGATGACAGGTGAGAGGGGTGATCCCATGGGTGCTCCTTCTATTTGTTTGTATTTTTGTCCATTGTAGGTGAAGTATGTATTGGATAGGCAGTGGTTGGTCAGATCTAGGATGTGCTTGGGGGGGTTGTATTTATTTTGGATGGCTGTCAAGGCTTCTTTTATAGGCACTTGGGTGAAGAGGGATATGACATCGAAGCTCACTAATAGATCGCTGGGTTGTAAGTTTTGTTTCTTTATGATCTCGATGAACTGGAATGAGTTTCTTACATGTGAGTTGATGGATTCAGCATAGGGCTGTAGTTGTTTGGCGAGAAATTTGGCTAGGTTTTGTAGAGGTGAGCCTATGGAGCTGACTATAGGTCTAAGTGGGGTTCCTTCTTTGTGTATCTTGGGGAGACCATAAAGCTTAGGGCATCTGGATGATTTCTCTCTGGGTATGATTCTTTGCTGGATTTCTTCGCTGATGGGGGAGGCTTTTATTTTAGATCTGGTGGTTTTTTCTAGGTAGGTGGTGGGGTCTGTGTTTAGGGGTTTGTATGTGGGGTCTTGGAGTAGGTTGGTTAACTTGGTTTGGTAGTCAGATGTGTTCATAACTACTGTCGCGTTGCCCTTGTCTGCTGGTAGGATTATTATGCTGGTGTCTTTTTTCAGGTTAAGTAGTGCAGTTTGTTCTTCTTTGGATAAGTTGCTTTTGGGTGGTTTGCTAGTGCAGAGGATGTTGGTAATTTCGAGTCTGATTCTGTGCGCATCATCAGGGTTGATGAACACACCCCCAGCCAATCAGAACACAGCCAACCCCCCAACCAATCAGAACACAGCCAAACCCCCAACCAATGAGAACACACCCCCACCCAATCAGAACACAGCCAAGCCCCCACCCAATCAAGTCACACTCCCACTAGTAGTTAAAAGGAAGAAGCAGCTGCAGGCTCACATCACTCTGAGAAGCACAAGGCCGAAGACAGAAGCCTGAAGATGATGAATGAGACTTCATCGAAACGTCGCCTAAATATTTCCAACTCTACGCGGGAGAAAACCCGAAGAACCAAAGATCCATATATATATATATATATATATATATATATATATATATATATATATTACTGTTATTGTTTGTTTGTACTGGATGTTAACTTTGTTAATCTTCCAATGTTGCAGCTGCAGTTCTCAAAGTTAGAACCAACTGAAACAAGTTTGACTTTCAAAATACAGAGCTATAGGACTATGAATGTTTTAGTATTGTTAAAAAGTGAAGAAAAACAGACTCAGGCTACTGAGTCTATTCATCATATAGTGGTATATATTGAAAGAGCCATGAGATGGATAGAAATGTGCAACTTAAGTTGGGAACAAATTTATCCCATGCTCCTTTATTTGACATTTATAGCTTGTTCAGGCTACATAAATTGAATCATTTTATATTCTTCAATGTATATTAAAATTATCGCCTGTTTTATCCCAGACACAGCTTTGATTTTACACTTTCTGTAGAATATATTTAGAGATTCAGTGGCTGGGATGAATTGTAAAAAATTGTATAGCTGATGTTTTAGCATATTGAATTAAACCAACCAAGTGTGGTTTGTTCCATTACTCATGGCTAAAATAACAATTTATCAGTCATAATTTGACTAAAAAATATTGCATGATTCCAAGATTCCAATTAGCCTTTTCTTTCTGATCTTTTTTCATAGCAAAGCTAGCATCAAAAATTAGGGCGATTTCTTCTTCTGTATATCCTTCTAAGGAATCTTACTTCACTCTTTTCTTATTGAGTTTCACATTCTGCTCTGTTCTTTAATCAGAGCTACATTAAGAAAGAGTGAATCTTGAAGTGCCATACATCAAAGAAATTCTTAATTAGAGTCGAAGGAGATACTAAGTGAAAAAGCCTAGATCATTGATCAGTTCCCTAATGGGAAACCTAAGAGATCATTACATCCTTCATGTGTTTCCTTACAGCTTCTTTACACCTACTTGGTTATTCAAATACACCAAAGAAATAGCAGTTTACCCAAAATGTATATCTTAAGTGAGTTTTCAGCCTGACATTTTGGTTTGACCCACAAATAAAGGTCAATGTTAACAAATATAGCCCATAATTAGTAAATGAAAATATTCTGTATCGTATGAAAGGCTTGTAAATTAATTAGAGCTAAAATTTAAATTTCAAAGCATGACATGTTATAAAGCTGTTTCTTCTGAAATGCAGGAATCTGGTATTTTACAGTTCCTTGATCAAGGAGCTTACAAACTAATTGTAGAGAGAGCAGTGGAATAGGAGGAAAATGCAGAGTGTTGAGAAACAGTGAATTATTTTTTGCCCCACAATGAACATGGGGCAAATAAATTAAGATGGGGTTAATAAATTATTCCTCCATCTTTTGGATCATGGCTCATATAAACTCCAGTATTGGAGGAGTACAGCAGTTTTGACCAAAAACAAGATTGTCAGACTACCCTTCCTTGACAAGCTGCATGGAAAAGATCGCATTTGAAGAATAATTTGTATTAGCCAAGGAAGTCGGGTGAAATGTTATTCCCAAATAATTAGAAACACTTTAAATACCGTAAATATATCACTGTATGATTGAATACATAACTGGAGGCTTTTAAGAAGAGACTGGACAGTCACTTGTCTGGAATAGATTTGGTATAGGTTGGACTAGAAGATCTCCAAGGCCCTTCCAACATGTTATTCTGTTAATTTCAAGGCAAATTTTGGTACAACACTGATTGACTCATATGGGTCTACCACTTCTGACTTGCTCCTGAATATATAAACATATTGAAAAATATTTCCTTTGATATACATTAAATCAGAAGTCATGATTTATATAAAAAAATTAAAGGTTCACAAGCCAAAATTAAACTGACCATTATTGCTTGGTGTGGAACTTAGACTGATGTTCTTCCGTTAAAATATTATGGACACGTGACCATGAAATAGTTGTAGAAACTCTGGTGATAAGGCAAGCTTGTGATGATGACAAACCAAGGAATGAGGAAGTATATCTATGCAGGTATTTGAAAAATAAATACAGCTGCTACTCCCTTATACTATTTTTCTCCTTTGAGCTGACTATATCCACAGTTTGGGTTATACATTTCAAAGATTTTGGCATTTTTGATGCTGTAGTCCTACCCCCACAACTGACAATAAGCTTACTCCAAACTGAACTCTGTACACAAAGTTAAATGTAGTGGATATAATATAATGTAGTACCTTGATTTATAACTATACATTCTTACCAAACTACTAGATTTGAAGAAAAAAAATAAGAATGGTACATGTTTCTACCTTTACCAATCCCATTCCATATTCCCCAAATCTCTCATTTTTTGGAAATCTCCAAAAATGGTGGCATTCTCCATTGCTGAAATTCTCCCTCTGTTTCAGAATGGGTTCACACACATTCAGGTGGTAACCACAATCAATAATCCAAAACTGGATCAGCAAACACTGTAAACCTAGCCATTTATGTAGCTGATTCTGAACTTGGTTTCTTATGCAGACTTAAAATAGATTACAGCTGTCCATCTGAACATTGCTGCTGTCACCACCAGATACACATTTCAAGAAAAGCACCGAATGCATATCCTAACCTATTAAAAGAGTAAAACCATCATTAGGATCTAGAATCCTGTTTTGTTTTGTTTTTGTTACTATACAATACAATGTGCAATACAACAAGCTGCACAATGTTGTTCCAAACAGCTAAATGGATAGTATATAAATGTAATAAATGAAATAAAAAATAAAGTTTGTTTTGATTTCTAGCAAGGTAAATATTTCTTTTCTGTGGTTCATAAAACGAACACTGAAGAACATATAGACCACAAAGCTTCACGATGCAAATACCACAGAAATGTTGAGTGAGAACCATTTATCTTGAGATGTTAAATTAAACAGTAGTTCAGACTTCCACTCTGGAAGAAAGAACATAAACTCTTTCCTCTATCTCAGATCGAACCAATTTGGGTACCAGACTCACCTTTGCTCTTCGGAACAGTCTCTTTCCCTTTATCATTCTTGTAATAAGAATAAGCAGTTTTTAATAGTTAAAATCGCATGGAAAATGCTTCTTTTAGCTTTGCTCCTTTTTCTCACTCTCATAAGAGTACACACATACACGTACACAAACACATGCACATAGAAACTCAACCAAAATTTTCTTCTTGTTTACCTTCAAATACTTTTTATTACATCACACTGAAAGAAACCCAAAGGCAGTAACTCTACAGGTAACACTGGTTTGCCTAACACACCCATATCAACAAAGAAAACAGGAGTTGGTAAGTTCCATTAAAAAACCTATAACTGCTAGAAGGTGGGAGGAGAATCCAAAACATAACAACTCACAGACTCAAACTTTTGGAAAGCTTCATGTACACAGTGTAGGAATAAAGTCTGAATTAGGTAGCTTTCTAATATTGGAAAACAAATGTCCTAACCCTATTAACATGGAATAGGTATTTGATAAAAATGCTAAACTGAATATTTTGTAGGTTGGTGCCCTCCAAATGTAACAAACTACATCTTTTATGTGGATAATAAGAACTGAAGGTTTAGATCAGTGTTTCTCAAGCTGATCTGAACAGCAGATCAATAATTTATAATAATTCATTTCTAATGAAACAGATTTTTTCCAGTTCTGCAAAAACAGTTTAAGCAGGGATAATGGCACAAAAAGACAGACACAAACAGGATTTGAGTTCCAAAATTCTGGTCAACCACTAGATGGAGTAGCAATTTTGGGGATTTTTGCAATCCTGCTATGCTAGTCCTAGCAACAGAAAAAGACGGTGGATCTGTCATATTACTTTCAAGATTATTAAAAAAATTATTTCTGAATCACAGAAAGGCTTTTGCTGGCCACTATATTGCTGATTATTTTCCTTTTTTCTTTACCAAAGCCATGATTACTTTTAGTAGTTTGTTTTGTTTTAAACAGCAACTGACAAAATGGAGTTGAGAGTGAGAGGTTTTAATATCTCCTTTGGGCTTTGCACTTGAACTTCCTGTTCCTGTGCAAGAACATTGGCTGTTGTCAGACTCCCATGAGGCCATGTAGGGGTTATGTAAGGGTCATAGCTGGCTTTATAGGCAAAAAACAAATCCTAGGTGTTTGTCTGAGCTAAGTTTGATTGAAGTCTGGGGTGATGCAATGAAGGGGCTTGTGTTCTGAAAGGGTGTTGGGCAATTCCTATTGTGACTTAATGGCTTTTTCCTGTGTTGGATTTTGAGTGATAGCGCCTTCTAATCCTACCATTCTGCCTTTGTTTCAAAATATCCTGTCTAGAATGGATTACTAAATCTGCATAACCTGCTGGGGCTATTAAGGAAAGTGGGAGTTGCTTTCTGCCTCTTAAAAAAACCCCATGTTTCTCCAGTTCTCATTTAGGGAAATATAATATTCTGCCTTTTAAATATTTCCCAAATTATTTCATTCTTCTAGGAGAGTGGTGGGTGCTGACATTCTACAGTATCTTTTGTTTCTCTGTAGGAGGTGAGGATAGAAACAGAAGTTCAATTAAAATGGAATATTAAATTAACTTTAACAATGACAATATTGCTAGGTTTAAAAAACTGGGCAGGTTAGACTTCATTTGAAGTTATAAACAGCAGTTTTCAATTCTTCTGCTAGGTGTGGCCAGATATTTGCTTCCTGGTCCACCTACTTCATTTTTTAAAGTATCAATTAATAAGAAGGATTGGTGACTCTATTTTTACTGAGACCAGAAATCCTGAGAAGAAAAGGGTTACTATAATTCTCTTTCTGTTTGACCCTGAAGAAATTGTTCTCCTATCAGCCCTAGAGGGAAGCTTCCATTAGCATTAATAGAACTTCCTCCAGGGATCAATAATTGAAGAGGGGAGCACTTTCATCAGGACTGCCAACAGATAATGTGGTTAGGATATATATCCTCTCTTCTATTAAATGAAAAAAGCGTTTTAGCTCTATGACTGTGTGTGGAACATAAATCCAGTGGCATATGCAGCAGGTAACCTCAAAACTTTAATTTCAAAATATATAGCATAATTTCCACTCACAAAAACATTCAGGCACTCCATTCCTATTTACAAACACCAGAAAATAATAGAGAACTAAATACCTCCTGGAAGAAATACAGCTTCCATCCACTTTCTATAGCAAAGCAATACTTGAATAGGGTCAGGATTATAGGCGAAAAGTTCATGGAGGTGCAAAAGAAATGGTAATTTGCAGGTTCCCTGGTTACTTTTTCAGTCTTTGAGGGGCAATTTCCAAATAGCATTTATATTAAAAAATATAAATACTTCATAATCTTGTGCTTGATATTTCTGAAAGCAAAGAGCTTCTTTCTGCATAAGCCAAAGAATGTGAGCACAAGAGGTACTTCTCATCTTGTTCTCTGCACTCTTTTACAAAAGTGAATGGCTGCATTCACTGCACAAAAATGGAATTGTGTTTTTGGGCTGTCGACTCCATGCTATTTTCTGGCAGCATAAATAACAGACCACAAGGAAGTTAGCAGAGCAAAAAGGTGCATGATTTAGATTTGGATGATGTGTTTTCACTTTTGCTACTTCATGAAGGAGTTAATACATCATCATAATTCTTTGGTTGGCACCATCATTCTGCGGTTGCTAACTGCATGAATTGATTTCCCATCTGATGTCATTAGCCTCTGGGCTTCTTTCAAAATAACTCTTAAAGAGTATGTTCACTGATTAGATTTTGAAAGAGAGCGCATGAAAGTCTACAAGTACAAATCTAACAAGGGAATTGGGGATTCATGTGATACTTCTGAAAAGAAACAGCTTATTAATAGAATCGATAAAAATCTATGTCTTGCATATGGATCTCTTTGGGAAAGGCATAAAAGTACCACATCACATAGCCTTCGGCATTTCTCCAAAAAGTAAAATGGTCTCAAAATTCAATTTAATATTCCATTTGGTACAATGCCAATTGGCTCACTGGTTTTGTCCTATCTGCTACAAAGGAGTGCATGTGTATATCTATGTAGTAATGTATATGTACATGTCTTCTACGATGCATAATAACAACTTTTGAAAAACATATATTTAGTATTTCAAAATCCTTGCAAACTCTAGCTTTCTCTGATAAGAATTGGTTGCACTTACCATAAGAATTCAGAAGATATCTGTATAAAATTGAAGACTTTTACGGAATCATCATGTCTGGAAATTCTCCGTTTACTTCAGGGCTAAAAACACTGTTTCATTAATAAGTGAACACTTGTGAAAGAAGCCTCAGATGGCAATATCCTGATCTGATCTAAAGATGAAACATGAGCCAGGAGCTCCATTTTCCCAGTGGCCTTCATGTATTTTTTTTCTTTGAAGTCAATCTCAGACTGGAAAGTTCATCTCTCCTTTCTGGCTATTTTTTCCTTGAAAACATTTTGCTTGTCATCCAAGACACTTTTTAGTTCTGAAGCTTCTTTACTTCTTCAGAATCTGTACATATAATGTTGTCTACATCTGTATTCACATAGTATTCTAAACTATAAGCAACTATTTACAAACATCAGCATCTGAGTTTAAATATAGTTCTAAACCATATTGTGGTTTATTTGATTTTGAAACAATGTCCAAATCCAGGGCAGCTCTAAGTTATGGAATGAATGCGGCACAGTTTGTACGTATGTTTGCATTAAAAAAATGATAATATTTTCATTGGGATTATCACACTAAGGTATTTGAACTGTTGAAATAAACTGAATCTATGTCAGCTCATTTTCAGAGTCAATCAAAAACCTTCATGGAGCTGCCTTTATGCAGTAGAAGCCTCAAGCACATCCCATGCTTGAATGATTCATGATAATGTTATCTCCAAGCTTTCTCCTATTTCTTTCTGCCAAAGACCTATATTAAATAGGCGTTGGCTTACCTGAACACAGTTTCTCAGCATGCCTTGGGATAATCCACACATATGGGTTGAATCTGCCTTTCTGCCCAAAGATTGAGTCATCAATTTTTGCCATGCCTCTTTCTGTCGGGGCAGGAAGCCCCCTAGCCCCAGTCATGATGAAGGCACAGCCATTTGATGATCTACCTGTGATATTGGCTCTGCCTCCCACCTAGACACTGGACCAGACGGTTGCCAGGGTGGGAGTGGATTACCTCAAGGCATGCTGAGAAACTGTGTTCAAGTAAGTGAACGCCTATTTTCCAGCATGCCTTTGGGATAATCCACACATATGGGACATACCAAAGCTGACAGTCCCTATGGGCAGGAAGAAATCTGGTCCTGTGTACTCCCATTTGTATACACTCGCTGTAGCATTATTCTGCTGAAGGCCGCCTCTGCTGAAGCATATGTGTCCAGTCGGTAGTGCTTTACAAATGGAGACAGAGAGGACCATGTAGCCGACCTACAGTTGTCTTCAAGTGAGGCTTGTGTCACTCAGGCAGCAGTGGTAGCTGTGCTTCTGGTTGAGTGAGCTGTTACCTGTCTGGATATTGGAAGAGCCTGGGTCTCATAGGCCTTGGCTATACAAGCCCTGATCCAGTTGAAAAAGAGACTTTAGTGCCCATTGAAGATGGCTGAAATGAGATGAACAGGGCTTTGGTTTTATGATATGTTGATGTACGTTTGATGTACTTGTGAAGAGCCCTCTGAACATCCAATTTGTGCCATTTGTGCTCTCTGTCATGTGAAGAGGTAGGGCAAAAGTCGGGAAGAACGGCCTTCTGAGCCCTGTGGAAATGTGAGTTTACCATTGGGATGAAGGAGGGTCGAGGCGTAGGACAACCTTGTTGTTGTGGAAGGTGCAGAGGTGTTCCCTGGTGGAAAGAGCTGTCAATTCTGATATGCACCTGGCCGATGTAATGGCCACTAAAAAGGCAACTTTGAGTGTTAGAAAGCGTAGGCTTACCGATTGAAGAGGTTCAAACGGTTCCTGAATAAGGGTTTGTAACACTGTAGACAGGTTCCAAGAAGGGTATCTGTGACTGTTGGCAGTCTAAGATTGACAGCTCCTTTGAGGAAGGAGCGGATGACCAGATGATTGAACTAAGGAATTCCTCTTCCCGTAGTACAATACGGTGGACAGGGCTGCTACCTGCCTCCATAGTGTACTGGGAGAGAAGCCTTTGTTGAGTCCTGTATGTAGAAAGTCCAGGATATGTGGCATTGAGGCCGCAGTTGGATCTGTGCCCTTCTTGGTGCACCATTGATGGTATGTCGTATATTCTGTTCATCGAAGGCCTCCTGGAGGCTTGGATTGTTTTGACGACATTTCTAGAAAAGTTATCCCTCCTCAGGATCCTCCTCTCAAGTGCCAGGCAGTCAATTGGAGCCACTGAGGGTCCGGGTGTTCCAAGGTACCCTGGCAGAGAGATATCCTGTCCTAAGGAATTCTCCATGGGCGGGACACTGACAGACTCGCTAGATTCACATACCACGACTGTCTGGGACAGTGGGGAGTGATGAGGAGGATTTCTACCTGTTCTAGAAATACTTTCCTTATCACCCCTAGTATGAGGGGAAGAGCAGGGAAGGCGTAAGACCCTTGGGCCAGTGGCTGTGAAGGGTGTTTACCCCTTCTGCACCCGGCAATGGGAATCTTGAGTAGAATCAGGGAAATTGGGAGCTTGTTGGAATGGCAAAGAGGTTGAGGATGGGTCTCCTGAATCTCTGAGCTATGTCCTGGAACAGATCTGGATGGAGACGCCACTCAGAGTTGTCCATCCTGGTCCTGCTTAGGTAATCTGCCTGGACATTTGCTACCCCCGATATGTGCTCTGCCTTGAGTGACAATAGGTGAGCCTCTGCCCAGATTTCCAGTTGCTGTGTTTCAGACATGAGGGATCTGGAATGGGTCCCTCCCTGGTGATTGACGTGTGCTTTGGCTGCCATGTTGTCTGTTAGGATCAGCACGTATTGGCTGGTCACTGTGCTTTGGAAGTGTTTGAGAGCTAAGTGAATGGCTCTCAGTTCTAACCAGTTTATGTTGTGTTGAAGGTCCGCTGTGAACCATTGATCCTGTGCGAGCTGGGACTGTAGATGGGCCGCCCATCCAACAGACTCACATCTGAAGTGACTGTGATGCGATTGGGTTCTTTATATAGGGACCCCTTGGTGATTGCTGGGGATACCCACCACCTGAGGGAACTGACGACATCCGACCGGAATTGGATCCTGACATTGGAGGTGCTGGTGCCTGCTCTCTGGAACAGTAGGAGGAACCATTGAGAGGCCTGGCGTGCAATCAGGCCCAAGGTACCATGGCTATGCACGAGATTAATTTTCCCAGAAGCTGGGAAAGCACCGCTAGGGGAGCCGCTCGCTCCACTGTGACTTGGTCCTTGATCAAGGACCTGATGCTGTCCTGACATTCCTGGGACGAATATACCTCACATAGATTTGTGTTTATCACCATGAAGGAGGCAGGTGGAGGGTGTAGGCTGGCTTTTTTGGAAATTGATTGAAAAATGTGTGGTCCTGTAGGACCTGGATTGTGTAAGTCAGGTCTGATTTGGCTTGTAGGCTAGAACTGGACTGGATAAGTATGTCATCCACATAGCACTGAACTCGCACTGGGATTGTTCTGAGTGCACAGCCAGTGCTGCCAGCACTTTTGTGAAGATCCTGGGAGCTGATGACAGTCCAAATGGCAGGGCCTTGTATTGATAATGGCCCCCTGCATAATAGAACCTGAGAAACCTCCGATTGGAGGGATAGATGGGAATGTGGAGGTAAGCCTCCGTCAGATCGATAGATGTTAGGAGGGATTGCATCTTGAATCTCTTGTATTCTAAATGAGTATTGAGCTTTTTGAGATCCAGGATCACTCTCCACCCACCCATCCCCGACGACTTGGGAATTACAAATAGAATGGACTAAAACCCATGCCACCTCTGGTCCTCTGGTACCGGGTTGATGGCCTGGATTTCCACCAAATGCTGGTCTGCCGTGTCCATGAGCTTTCTCCTTAAGTGGTTCTTGGAGCTTGGGCAACAGGTAAAGGTCCTCGGAGGAGTGGACAGAAAATCCAGAGTGAGACCAAATTGCACTGTTTTCAGGACCCAGGAATCAGAAGTGATGGTCTCTTATTGGTCTGCAAATAGGGCCAATCAGCCGCCAATGGGAGAAAGGGTCCGGCAGTCATTTGGATCAATGGTAGGGATGACCTCCTGTGCCATGAAAGGGCTGTTTAGATTGAAACTGTTGTTCGGTTCTATCTTGAAATCCCGATCTGTCTGTGGGTCAGTCTGACCTGGGTTGGTAAGATCTTTGGAACTGAGAAAATTCCTGGCCTGTGTCTGAGGAACAAAATGGCTGACTACGGGCACAGGGAGAAGCCCTTCTATCAGCCCTCCTGGTAAGCGAGGAGCACACCTTTCTCTTGTCCTTATTCTCAACTACAAAGAGATTTAAGACCTCTCCAAACTTTCCATTTGGTTCTAGCATCTGCTTGCCACTGTCATAGCCACAGCAGATGCCGAGAAGTGATATTGGAGGCCAGGGCCCTTGAAGCAAATCGGGCTGCATGCAGGGAAGAGTCGGCCACAAATTCAGCAGCTGCCACCAGTTTGTTGACATCCTGATGCGTTCTGATTTCCTCAGTGGGAATCCTAGCCTGTAATTGGTGGAGCCAGAGAAGGGACATCCTAGTGAAAAAGGAGGTGGCCTCAGCTGTTTTAACCATCCAGGCATTGGCCTGTTGTGTCCTGCGGAAATTTTGTTCCACCTTTTTGTCGTCTGTCTTAAGGGCCTTGCTATGTCATGAAACATTGCAGAAGAAGAGACCAAGGACTCCGAAGGTTCATCCAGAGGGGGAAGTTGTAGTGACTCGGAGAGGAGAGAAGCCATATTGAAAAAAAAATTACCATTACCCTCTGAAGTGGGGAAGGATCCTGGCTGTGCCCATTGCCTCTGAACTATGTCCAAAAGTAACTTGGGACAAGGGATCTCCTGTTGGAGAATTGTAGGTTCAAAAAAACCCGTGCTGTTAGGCCCCTGAGTGTCTGATGAAGCAGTTGGGACAGTGGGTGGAGGATCAATTTGGGCAGTGGTCCTAGCCTTGTGGAGGAGGGATTTAAACAGCCCCAGACAAAACAGACCTGTGAACGAGGATGGGTCAGGTGATAGTCCTCATCTTCTGAGAACCCCTGTTCTCCCTGAATCTCCTCCTCCATCCCAGATGCCCTACTTCTGATAGAGTGGGATGGAGAAGCCTCCATCTGGTGCCTAGAGAAATCCATAAAGGCATGCTCGCAATGGCTGAGGATCAGATCTAGGGGAAGAAGAATGGCTCCTCCCCCTCAGGGTGGAAGCTATCCCACGAAAAATGGCCTGAGCAAAAAGGGCCTTAAAATCTTCTGATAATTCTGGGGTCACTCTATCTGCTGAGTGCATCTCTGCTGCAGTTGGAGTAAATGTGGCCTCAGGTGATCCAGTTCTGTCTCTGATCTGTAATTCTGCAGGACGAGGAAGCATGCAATCAAAAGGAAATCTCTGAGTTTGAATTTCCTCAGCAGGAGGGATAAATTCCTGCTCCCTATCTCCCTCTGGTGACCAAGCCCTTGGTGACCAAGGTGCAGGCGAGTCCTGTACTAATGGCTGCTGAGGGAAGGGACTAATAGGCCTTGGCTGGGGGGAGGGGGAATACCTCTCCTGGTCAGTTTGTTTCTGAGCTCTGGAGAACTGCTTTTCCAATGCTCTTTGCCTTCTTTCTCCTGCTCTTGTGGGCTTTCTGGAATAAAGAGCCTTTGCCTTTATTTTGTTAGCAGCCTCCCTACCTGCAGATCTGGCTTTCCTGGGACTCTGCTTGGATCGTTTAGCGCTCGTGGGCTCCATGCTGCTTGATCATCCATGCTGCTATTGCTCAGATTGTTGGGAGGAGACCTCTCTCAATCCTCCAATCCTGCTGCTCCAAAGGGAATTCAAGGCCTGGAAGCCTTCCCTGGACTGTGGCAGTGGCAGTGCTACCTGTCTCCTGGATTGCCTGCACAACTTGCCTTGCGGCCAAAATGGCCACTGCCAGCCCGAAAATCAGCTGGAGATTGCAAAAGCAAAAGTGGCTGCTCCAGAGCTACCCAGTTAAGCCGGGGGGGGGTGGGGGGTTGATTTGGGGCTTCCCCTTGACTGCCTAGGCCAGGGGTCGCCAATCTTTTGGACCTCAGGGACAGAGATGAAATGCGACCAGTTCTGCCCGGTTCTGGAGAGCCGGTAGCGGCGATGAGCAGCAGAGAGAGAACCGGTTCTCTCCGCTGCTCTGTGTTTGGTCCGCCCACCCGCCCGGTCTCCTATACTCACTTTTATGGCCAGAATTCGAAGCGCAGCTACTTTGCGTGGCGCAGAATAGCGCTGCGCGGCAGCTGCTACAGCAACCGGCATCATGCAGCCTCTGCGCCTGTGCAAATGCCTCTGTGCCTGCGCAAAGTGCATGTTTGGTGCACATGTGCACGCAAAGAGCGTGCATATGCGCAAAGCGCGTCACCAAGCCACACCCACCGAACTGGTGGCAACTTTAGTTATATTCCATCCCTGCTCAGGGACCACCAAACTCATAATTTTAGATCCCAGGGACCACTAACTGGTTCTGTGGGCATGGCCTAATTTGTGGTTGTGGCTTGGTGGTCATCTGAGTGGCTGGGCATGGCTTATATGTAAATATTATAAATATTTATATAAATATTGAATTTTTTATAAAAAAAGAGCAACTTTTACCCAAAATCAGGCAAAGCAGGCAGGCAGTTTGAGTTGCTCACAGAATCACAGATTCATTTAGAAATCCATCTATCTGCCATTGGCTAGCTCAATCTGTCACATAAAATTTGCTTGCAAGCAAACTCACAAAATTAACTCACAACACACCATGCATGTAAATATTGTTTTTTTTATTTTAAAAAAGAGCAACTTTTACCCAAAATCAGGCAAAGCAGGCAGGCAGATTGAGTTGCTCACAGAATCACAGATTCGTTCAGAAATCCATTTATCTGCCATTGGCTAGCTCAGTCTGCCACGTAAAATTTGCTTGCAAGCAAACTCATAAAATTTGCTAGCAAGCCAACTCACAAAATTAACTCACAACACACTATGAATATAAATATTGAATTTTTTATTTTAAAAAAGCAACTTTTATCCAAAATCAGGCACAGCAGGCAGATTGAGTTGCTCACAGAATCATTCAATGATCTATCTATCTACCATCAGCTAGCTCAGTCTCTCAAATTTGCTTGCCGTGAGTCTGCACTGAATTTGCTTGCAAACAAACCTTCAATGCTAAGGGAGGTTTGGTTGTGCTTAGCTAGAAAGCAAGAAATCCAACCATTTCCTGCTTCCTAGCTAATCTAAATCTCCCAGTGCAGCAGAGCAGATGATGGTCAGAAAAAGGAAAAATAGCAACTTAGCAGACAAGCTTGCCAGGTAAGGAGTGAGGGGGCGGGAGGGTTCCCGTGGGCTATGTGGGCTGAGCAGCCTTGTGTTTCTGCGCAGCCTGGATTAATTGCTTTGTGGAGGTGCTCTTGGGGTGAGATTTCTCTGCGGCCCACCAAAATTTTTTCATGGCCCACCAGTGGACCATGGCCCACCGGTTGGCGACCGCTGTCCTAGGCTGTTAGGCCTTCAATTGGTAGTTCAAGGGGCCGCGAAAAAATGGAAATCCAGGCAGGATTTCTAATTGCTGCCTGTTTAAGATATTTTGGGTGCTTTAGGGTCTTTTTGCAAACCTTTGGGAGAATCTTTTAACTGCTGCTTTCTGCTGAAATTGTTGGAGCCAACCTTTGCCACATCTCTATAGGGCCAAGATTAAGTTGTGACTGGGGCTAGGGGACTTCCTGCCCTAAAAGGAAGAGGCATGGCAAAGATTGATGACTCAGTCTCTGGGCAGAAAGGCAGATTCAACCTATATGTGTGGATTATCCCAAAGGCATGCTGGAGAACTAAAGCTGTTTTATTTCACAAAATAAACAGTATTATCTAATCACAGGATGCACTACAATCTTCTCTGCACATCTAATTACTTTTTGTGTGCTACTGGTTCCTTTCTCACTTGCAATCTGAATAATAGTTTTTATTTTAGGACTCTATATAATTCCCCACAATTTAGGGACCAGAAGTGACAAAAGCCCTCATAATCTATCTACTAAGTACTGTGTCAATTACTAATGATAGCACCAGCTTTGGAAATTGGCCACTTTCCAAAAGCCTTCCTGAACTGCAAGGTGCTTTTGATTCCCTAGAATCCCAAAAATTGGGTATTTGGGGGTCAGCTCTTCTACAAAAGGAGTGGCCTCACAGAAAGGGCTTGTATTCTCCAAACAATGGGTTATCCAAGCTGACCCTGGAGCATCTAAATCGAAAACATTCAAACACACCTTCTGCAATTCTAACAGAAATATAATACCCTGAATTTGGAATTTGATTTTGAAACAAACAAACAAAACAAGATCTATATGCCACACATGAGGCTTTGGTTGCTGGACATCTCAAAGCTGATGGCATCAGACTTCTACTGCAGCAAGGCACTGCTGTCAACATATATCACCTGTCCTACTATGCTTGTTCTGCTGGCCCTCTGAATAATTCAGCGATTCTTGGTTTGCTACAGCAGGAAAAATGCAATATGGCTTTCCATCATCAGTGCCTGGTCAACCAATAGCAATAGTACTTAAGACTTATATACTGCTTCACAGTGCTTTTATAGCCCTCTCTAAGGAGTTTACTGAGTCAGCATATTGCCCCCAACAATCTGGATCCTCATTGTACCAACCTCAGAAGAATGGAAGGTTGAGTCAATATTAAGCCTGGTGAGATTCGAACTGCCAATTTGCAGACAGCCGGCAGTCAGCAGAAGTAGTCTGCACTACTACATTCTAACCACTGTGCCACCTCGGCTCTTATCCTGAGGAAGGACTGTTCAGAATTCAAATATTATTTCGTGGTCACAACAGGTCAGATTCATAGTAGTAATAATCAGCTAGAGAAATGCATTTGTTTGGTGGTGGCAACAAGCAATTGTCTTGTCTGTGAATGGGAAATACAATCCATTATCTTGCTTGATATACTGCCTTAGGATTTCAACCTCATTGGAAGCCAGGCTGTCTCTTTGCTCAGTGCACATAAATCTGAGTTGAAGATATTTCAGTTCCTTTTTTCTAGTAGGTGTGCTTTGCAAAGACTATGGTAGCTCCATGATTTTCTTTCTCTTTAGGTAGCCTCACTGACTGCAATAGATTTCCATTCTAAAGAAATGTACCTAAGACCAAGCAGTCCATCATTCAAGAGAAGAGCAAGATAAACCTCTTTTGTAAGAAAAAAAACTAAAATCACCTGGGACTAGGCCAAAATGTGCTTTTTGTATGATTTGCAAACTTAAGCTTGAAAACTTGCAAAAACCAGCACTCATGATGTTACCTAGTTTGGGTAATAAAACATTTGCAAGAAAACAACCAAGCTTAGAGAGCACCAAGGACCTTTCATTTCAAATTTAAGTTCATAATCTCCTAATACAGTTGGAGTAAACCAGATTGGTATTCTATGTATGTTCAATTTCAAGCAGTACTTGCAGAATCATAGTTGTTGAGATACCTAGGCCAGGGGTGTCAAACTCACAGCATCATGTTGCAGTCACATGACATAGCATAATGTTTTTCCCCTTCTAGGAGCTGGGGTAAGCATTGCCTACATGTGACGCATCTAGCTCATGGTCTGCCAGTTTGACACCCTTGACTTAGGCCAACTGAAAACATTTTCTTTCCTTACTGCAAACCTGTCCAAAATATTTATCCAGTTACTATTCTGCATTCAAAAGAAGCTCTTCCTAAAATCAAGCAAGGCTTGACTTTGTGACATATATAAAAATAACATTTCCTACCTAAATAATGCTATAACGCAGAGTCAAGCAATCTGGTCATTTCCAGATTTTGGGGATCTGGAACCTATGATCTCTTGGCACAGGGAACACTGATTGCAGATGTACTGAGGAGAATGAATGCTCAAACATTTAGAAGGTACTGGGCTGCAATGGAGCATTCGAATTATCTCATGCTCATTACTATCATTATATTTGGCTCCATGCTGTTGTTGAAATCAACCATAGAAGTTGAAATTGAAGGGAGGCTTGAATTAAGAAATCCTGTTCATCTGCTTAACTGCTTCATCACTGACCACCCTGCCAAGATGGCTATTCTTAGAAGGAGGTACATGAACAGAACAAATAATTGTTTGGTGGGTTGGAAGAACTTGAGAGATATTCTTTCACATGGCAAGAAATCATTGCCTTCCCCCAATGAGGGCTGGTTCTCACATGGCAGGCAATTTCCTCCAAAAGACCTGGTTGTTTTACAAAGCTCCTCCCAAAACAAAAACTGAAAGCTAAGCATATATTACAAGGGGGATGCTGGACTATAGTAGAAATTAGGAATGAGAACCATTTATCCTAAAATAACAAGGATGGTAATAATATGTTCGGTGAATGGGACACTAATCTAGAGTAATGTCACAGTATGTAGGTGTTGAGGATGGGAGGACAGCATAGAAAATCAACCATCAAATAGTTGACAAGCTATTCTT
This sequence comes from Bungarus multicinctus, assembly GCA_023653725.1. Taxonomy (NCBI): domain Eukaryota; kingdom Metazoa; phylum Chordata; class Lepidosauria; order Squamata; family Elapidae; genus Bungarus; species Bungarus multicinctus. The sequence continues at coordinate 52,071,830 of CM042844.1, forward strand.
CCACTCAGACATCTATTTGCCCATTCTTTCTCTCTAATTTTTTTTTAAATTCCTCACTTTCAGCTAATGAATATAGGGCCAGGGTGGGTAGTATTCCTCTTCACGCATCTGCGATAAAGTACCAACTAATGACAGCTAGTACTATCTCCCAGTAAAAAGAAGTTGAGATGATCAGCACAGCATCAGCAACCCATCATATATATACCTAAATCTATCATAATCAGCCTGTTTCTGATGGTCCATGTAGAGTATGCCATGCTAATGCCATACTCCAGATTCTTCTTTATCCACAATTATTATTATTATTAGGTTTATATACCGCCCCCTCTCCGTGCGGGACTCGGGACGGTGTACAGCCAAATTAAAAATGCAGTATCAATACAATATTTAAAAACAATTAAAAGATTAAATATCGTGGTTGAGAGATAAAAATCAAACTAGGATTTAAAAAACTAAAACTAATTAAAACCCTATAAAAACCCTAGGCCAGACCGGCTGGTACAGTACAAGTAGCAGCATATTTGGCAACCATTTTTTTAACTCTGTGTTAAAATATTACTGTGTTTCTTTGTCTGAGTGTAGTTTTCGTGCACTGTAATAAAATATTTTATGCTACTTTCAACTGAATTTATTATTTGAAATTACCATCTATGCTGCTTTGAGATCATATCAAAGCTCCTCCCCGTCGCAGGGAGGCGGACCAAATACGTTGGTACCGCCCCAGGCGCCTGATGGATCCAGATAGGTTCCTGATGGAGCTTGGGCCATATCCCGACATTCGGACTCACGACTCGGTGGGGGACCTAGTCGCCACCTGGGAAAGGGTGGCGGCTGGGGCCCTGGACCGGGTCGTGCCCTTGCGGCCTCTGACCCGGCACCGCTCTCGCTCGGCCCCCTGGTTTTCCGGGGAGCTGAGGGAGATGAAGCGCCGGAAAAGACGCCTGGAGAGTATTTGGAGGACTACTCGCTCCGGACCTGACCGAACACTTTTACGGTCTTTTATTAAGACCTATTTAGTGGCGATAAGGGTGGCAAGGCGTCTTTACTTTTCCACCCTTATTGCATCCGCAGGAAACCGCCCGGCTGCCCTGTTTAGAGTGACCCGCTCCCTCTTAGAAGGGGGAGCGCGGGAGGACCCCTTGCAGGGACAGGCTGAGGATTTTTCAAAGTTCCTGGTGGATAAAATCACTCAGATCCGGGATGGCTTGGACTCCGAATGGGCAGCTCTGGGTGGGGAATTGGCGGCGGAATTTGGAACAGTCATTTGGGACGAGTTTGATCCTGTGACCCCCGAGGACGTGGACAGGTTACTGCGGGGACTGAATGCGACCACATGTTTATTGGACCCGTGTCCCCCCTGGCTGGTGTTGGCCACCCGGGAGGTGACACGAGGTTGGTTCCAGGGCATTATTAACGCTTCCTTGAGTGAGGGATATCTACCCGCCGCCTTGAAAGAGGCGGTGGTGAGACCCCTCCTCAAGAAACTGTCCCTGGACCCAACTTTGTTATCTAATTATCGTCCTGTCTCCAACCTTCGTTTTATGGCGAAGGTTGTTGAGAGTGTGGTGGCACAACAGTTTCCCCAGCACCTGGATGAAGCTGTCTACTTGGATCCACGCCAATCGGGCTTCAGGCCCGGGCACAGCACAGAGACGGCGCTGGTCGCATTGGTGGATGATCTCTGGAGGGCCCGTGACAGGGGTTATTCCTCTGACCTGGTCCTCCTAGATCTTTCGGCGGCTTTTGATACTGTCGACCACAGTATCCTATTGCAGCGGCTGGGGGGGTTGGGGGTGGGAGGCACCGTTATGCGGTGGTTCTCCTCCTTCCTCTCTGACCGCTCGCAATTTGTGTTGGCAGGGGGGCAGAGGTCGGCCCCGAGGCCCCTGGTTTGCGGGGTGCCTCAGGGGTCGGTGCTCTCGCCCCTCCTATTCAACATATATATGAAGCCGCTAGGTGAGATCATCCGTGGCTTTGGGGTAGAGTTCCATCAGTACGCTGATGACACCCAGCTGTACATCTCTACCCTGGGCCCCCCCGATGAAGCCGTCGAAGTGATGGCCCGATGCCTGGAGGCCGTGCGGTGTTGGATGGGGCGGAACAGGCTTCAGCTCAACCCATCTAAGACTGAGTGGCTGTGCTTCCCGGCACCCCGATACAGCCGGCTGGTTCCATCGCTGGCTGTGGGGGGGGAAATTCTTGCCCCCACAGAGAGGGCCCGCAATCTGGGTGTCCTCCTGGATGTACGGCTGTCATTGGAAGATCATGTGGCGGCCGTCGCCAGGGGGGCTTTTGGACAGGTCCATAGGATCTACCAGTTGCGGCCCTTTCTGGATTGGGATGCGCTTCGCACGGTCACTTCCGCCCTGGTGATCTCCCGCCTAGACTATGCCAATGCTCTCTACATGGGGCTGCCCTTGAAGAGCATCCGGAGGCTCCAGTTGGTGCAGAATGCAGCCGCGAGGGTGGTAATGGGGGCACCTAGGGGCTCCCATGTTATGCCACTTCTACGCGCGCTGCATTGGCTCCCGGTGGCCCTCCGGGTGCGCTTCAAGGTCTTGGTCACTATCTTTAAAGCGCTCCATGGCTCGGGACCAGGTTACTTGCGAGACCGCCTCCTGCCACCATCGGCTTCCCACCGACCGGTACGCTCCCATAGAGTGGGCCTCCTCGGGGTGCCGCCGGCTGGACGGCTGGCGACCCCGAGGGCGCGGGCCTTCTCATTGGGAGCTCCCCCTCTCTGGAATGAATTACCCCCGGAGGTAAGGGCCGCCCCCGATCTCATGGCCTTCCGTCGGTTGCTCAAAACGCATTTATTTTGGCAGGCCGGACTGGCCTAGTGGTTTTTAAATTTTAATCGGGTTTTAATCTTTTTAATACTTGTTTATATTTTATTAGAGCCATATGGTATTTCAGTTTTTAAATTTTAATATTTTATGTTGTCTCATACTTTGTACATTGTATATGTGTTTTTTATTGGCTGTTCACCGCCCCGAGTCCCTCCGGGGAGAGGGGGCGGTATATAAATCAAATAAATAAATAAATAATAATAATAATAATAATAATAATAATAATAATAATAATAATAATAATAATAATAATATCCTTTTTTAGATGAGGGTAAGAGATATGTTTATATGCCATATCATATTTATATAGTTCAAGGCTTCGAGCATATTATGCAACCAAACACGATCGGTTTCAAAAGTTAAAATATAGTGGAAGCATGCCTCACAAATATGATCTTGCCCAGAGTGAGTCCTGAGAGAATGCATTTGTGCAAAAATTAGATTTACAAAACTAAAAAGCTGGTCATCTTTCATCAGAAAGATACTCTTTTCAATAACGCTGTGTTCCACTATATAGTTTTGCTAGGGGAATGCTATTTTAGGGATATGTAGATTATGGACTGTTATTTTAAACTATACTTCAATTAGAGGGTGGAATTTAAAAAGAAGAAAGAGCAAGAGAAGAAGGCATTGCATAACAAAGTTCAGCAAACACTGAGGTTGTGGTGGTATCTCAAACTGACTTGTTTAGAAAAAACAGCATTTCAGCTAGCAATTACAGATTTTATGGCTATATATCTTTTTCTTTAGTAGGAGCTTAAGTGCTCTGTAGCACAGTGTTATATTAATAATCAAAGCTATTTTAGGATTAACAGGCAATGTTTCACATTCATTTTCCAAAAGACCTACAGCATTTCAATGTTCTGTTTTTCCTAGTATTATAGGCAACTCAGTGCAAGACAGCTATTTTGCATCTTTTTGGATATTTCATAGAAATGAAAAGATCGTTCACTGCTAACTGAAACATAAAAACTGAGCATGCCAAATACACCTGTCCACATCCAGGTGTCCATATAACATATTTTGATATGTTACAATGTCAGCACAGCATAGTATATAGCATGGCCAGGTTTAAATTTTCTGTCTATTTTAAATTCTTGGAACTGCAGGTTAGATAAGAGGTCCTTGATTTTGTGGGTACGCAACCCTTGCCTCATAGTCATTACAATGTTTAGACATGTTGAATAAGTCCATGATCTGCTATTATCAAAAAGTTCTATAGAAAATAAAACATTTAATATGGCCAGGCACTAATAATATTTATTTTCTCATTCTAAGGATATAAATAAAGATAATGAATGTCCAAGATACAGCAAAAAAAATTTATCATGGAATGTACCAAAGTTATTGGCCTCATTCATACATTGCCCTAGGCTATACTAAAGTTTATGTCATTTTGGTTTAGCATGTCATACAATTTATGGTTTAATGTTATCAACCAGTTACTGTGGATTATTCAAAAAAATAAAGATTACAATAAACAATGGTTTAGCATAATGTGTGTATCCAGCTACAACGATAGCCTTGGTCCTTTATAGAAATGAATACCAGTGATGGCATTCATAACATCAATGCTGGATAGAAATTGTTAAAGATATATATTGTATATCTATCTGTATATCAGAGACTATAATATAAACTAATAGCTCAGTCTTATTCATTCTTAAAATTTTGAAACCAGCAATGAAGCATTTGAGATTTTAAGAAAAATATTCATTATATTTTATCTTATCCTTTTTTCAAAGAGCCACAGACAGCATATGTTATGCTTACAAATTAAAGTATTTTGTCACAGAGCCTGGGATCATTCAGTTCCACAGTTAAGTGACTATTGCTGATTCAAAGGTCCCTATCTTTTGGGCGCAATGGACATAATTAATTTTGAAAACATTCTGTGGGCTACCACGCAGATTGTAGCCAATCATAAAACAGTTCACAGATCCAAACAGTTGACATATTCTCTGCCATGTCTTCTTGCTCGTGCTACGCAGCAAAACATCATTTTTCTCATCTAAGGATGCCTTTGAAGATCATGTGCATCTGATAAACATGTTTTAAATTGAAGCATATTAATTTCCTTTTAAAAAAAGATAAAAAGATAAAAAGCTGGAATGTATCAACAACAAATTTATGTGGATCATAATTGTTCAGATTGGAACTCACAATAAATTTATAACAGCAGATTATGGTTGTTCAAGTGAAATGTATCTGCATTCATTTTTCCAATAGGTGGAGAGTCACTCCATTGTTTCACTTTACTCCCAAAGGAAATAAGTCAATGTCATTTAATTGGCTAATTAAGGTCAGGAAAACCATATGCCAAGTCACTGAAGCAAAAGCAGCAACTAAGCTGTTTTCGAACATTTTCTTCCTTAATTGCTATTTGATCCTTTTCTACTGGCTTCCCCATACCATTCCTTCAGGCTATCTGAAATTGACTAGAAAATGGAGTCAGTACTCGTGGAATAGGACAGACCCAATCCAGAATAGGAAACAATAATCCAGATGGCTGCCATAAAAGAGATATGTGGGAACCTGCATCTTCAATGTTGGCACAAGCATAAAAAATATTCAGTACTGCTTGAAGATGAAAAATTACCATTGAACCATATCTAAAAAAAACTACTTCCTACACTGCTATAATTTATGCTAAATTCTTAAATCTGGCTGAATAGCTAATGAACTTACTGACACCTGATTTTCTTCAAGTGATCCTCCTTAATTGTTTGTGACAGGATTGTGGAAAGCTGATTACTTTCTATATGAAAGGAGTTATTTTTATGGTCCACTTAATTTTGACTTAATCATATTCTAAAATCTCTATGTAACGCCCTGATTCACAAGTTAGTATTAAGCCATATTCATCTGATTCATATAACATAATTGGTAGAGTTCACACAGAATAGAGACATATGGTTTACAAAATATTATGGATGGGCTCAAGAAAATACAATATAAATTATGGATTGTGTTTTACATGGTTTAAACTTATTTTTTTAATATGGTTATTCAAGTGCAATGTGACCTAGCATAGTGTGTTTTATGTGTGGAGAATGGTAGAGTTCACACATTACTCAGAGTAAGAAGCAAAATGCAGTGATGCCAGCATTCAAATGGGTCATTCATTTATGGACCTTTGAATCTACCATAATTAAAGTTACTAGAAAACATAAAACTATAGAGGTGAGCAAGGGGAAAATTATGGAACATGTATCACAGTGTCAATAGGCAAACCTTAAACCTATAAACTTGCATCTGTCTATGATCCTTATTGGGGGCTAGGGGGTTACTGTTATCTTATTAATATATAGCCAGAGGCTCAAAAAGAATGGGAATTCTATAATGACCTACGCATCACCAATTTTTCATCATTGTGACAAGCTGAAGGCACCTAGTTAGTAAATAGTATTATATACCAACTAGCAGATTCTAAATGAAAGCTGGCAAACATTTTAGGGCAAGGACTGAAAGACATTTTTAAGGATGTCTATAGAGTAGGAAGGGTCAAATCACCCCATAATTGGAAAGGCAGTTTTGAGAAAATCTCTTTAACTGCACTGTAATATGTTTTAACTACACTATAATATGCCTTTTTCTGCTTTATAATACAGTTTTTATATATTTCCCATCTCAGAATGACAGGAAACCCTTCTATTAATTTTCAGCAGTTACCGTTAAGAGTTCTAAGAGCTATACAAAGGAAACTTCTGTTACATAAGACAGAAATAAATTTGACCTAAGAATATTAATGTCATAGAGTGATTGGATCCAAAGATAGTTGTCCACTCATAGAAAGAGCTCTTGTAAGAGTCAAAGGCTTTTTCGTGAGTGAAGGACTCTTCTGGACTTAATATTCAATCTACAATAATACAATTTTTAAAAACATCTAATATATTTACATATATTTATAACATTGATCTGCAAAAGTAGTCATAAAAACAAATTAATCAAGTTAAGTAATCAAAAAAGATACACAATACAAGTGAATTAGGAAGATTCTAGTTTTACAAACTGGAAATAAATAAAGAGCATTACATCATAGGAATGTTAAGACAGGAAACGATGGAACAGTAGGAAGGGAATAAATTAACATGTACTAGGAATGAGATTGTGCACTTTTCCTTCATGGTATGATAATATAGAGCTGAATCAGCCCTTCTTCATGACATACCATTGCACAGTAACTAGAAAGATATATATAAGTAATGAATGCTCCTTAGAGAATGTTATTGTGTCTTAAAATCAAAGAACTCCCTGTGGAATAAGTCTTTGAAAGTTAAATGCAGATAGCAATAGACCTATATACCACTTCATAGTGCTTTACAGCTCTCTCTAAGAGGTTTACAGAGTCAGCATTTTCCCCAACAATCTGGGTCCTCATTTTATTACCTTAGAAGGATGGAAAGGCTGAATCAACTCTGAGCTGGTGAGTTGGCAGTCAGCAGAAGTAGTCTGCAATACTGCATTCTAATCACTGTAACATGATGGTTACTTTTCCAATATTCTTGACTTTAATGCTATTCCTCTACAAAATAAGATGACATATTGTGTCTTGCTCTTTACATGAAATCCATAGATCAAAACAACCAGTTACTACTGTACTGAATTTTTAGGGACACCTTAACATACTGAATTCTTGTGTAATTTTTTTCAGTGCTGTTGGAAGCCACTTTGAAACAAAAAAATAAAATGTTTTCAATAAACACGTGCAAATGAGCTTACACCAAACATGAATACTGCTTATTAAACCATTCAACTTGTTGTGGGTTGGTGTCCTTCAGTTCAACGTACTAAACGGTGACATTTACAATATGTAATAACAAAAAGATTAAAATTAAAAGTTATTGAGGATGGTGAGAACATTCTTGGTATGTTTTCAAGAAGGAATGGGAGAAAGATGCATATTATATTCAGTAAATGTTTTCCACTGTTGCTAAGTCACCCCTCCCTTTCTCCTTATCAATGGGACCTTTCAAGACTCCTTCTCCCTATTGGAGACATCATTTCCTGTACAACACACTAACCCTATTGATAAGTTTAGTTGATGGGAACTTTTCAAACCTAACAGGAAAGTCTAGGAGACTTGCAGGAACACAGACAAGGCTGGGGGTGAGGAAAATTGCTATTTTATAAAAAGAAAGTACTTGAAAGTGAAGGGGATAATTATTTTTTAAAAAGTGTTATAAGATGAAGATGAACCAAGCCTTCTTCATATCTACTTCAACTTAGGAATGCTAACAGAAGGAAATATAATGGAGGACTTGCCTTCTCAAGCTTTATAGAAATCTTAATAAGGCTTCATGAGTTGGGGGTCATAAAACCAAAAAAAAAAAAGATATACTGTACATTTGTGAAAAATGCCAAATTTCTCTAAAAGTAAAAAAGAATTATTAGAGTTGTTCAGCTCTTTGGACAGCTGTTTCCAAATGAACTTTCTAAAGGGACTGTGAAAGAAGATGCCCCAATACTTTATTATTTTAATCCTTTTGTTATTACATATTGTGGGACTTAGTTCATATTAATTCCTTTTTTCAAGCTCAATATGATGAATGCAACCAAAATTCTGTTGATATGTCTTTGGTACTTCCATCCAATTACAGAAGCAATTGCAAACTACAGTGGTCTAAATTCCAAGCAAGCAACATGCCTTTGCCATGTTTATGTGATAGAGATCAAAGTTTCCTCAAATCTGTAATCTAACCAACTATTGCATGTATTATCAGTGCTCCATTGATTCTTTCTCATGAGTCACATCTTAGTTATTTCCTGTTTCCACAGAAATAAATAGCTACAGTGACTCGATTAAGATGTATCATTAGTGATTTCACTAATAGTAATCAACTTTTTAATTTAACTTCTGAATATTCATGGTGGATATTAAGATAACCTTGTATCTGCTCAGAGGGATTTTCCATGTCAGTCATTCTACCTCTCCCCCTTCATGAGGAAACAAACCCTGCAAAGCTGGACATGGCATGGCATGGCATGGCATTCCTAGATAAAATGGCTCTTGAGAGAAAACACTTTTCCAATAACTATTTTAAAGTATAATTGCACATATGAATAGAAGAAACAAATACAAAATTAGTAAGGCAGAATAAGAGGATACATTCAAGCGTGCCTGTAGAATACACAGTGAAATAGACAAGCAAAGTTTTTAACTCAGGTGTTGACACTGTGAAACCAGGGAGCAGAATTTTCATTTGTGTCCCCAGACAGTTTTTTCTCACTCCATCCCTTATTAACCCCCATTATTTTCTCTCCAATTACTCTATAGATCAGAGTATGAGAGAGACCAAAATATTGAAATAACCAGTGTTACTGCCTTAAATGATCTGATCACTACAAACATGGCATTATATTCTGGGAAAAGCCCCTTTCAGCTGGGAAGCTTAGGCTACTGTTCCCACTGACCATCCACTAACCCTAACCTCTCAATCAACTACTTGTTATTAGTAAAATTTAAATAAATATACTCAATGCTGCTCTAAAGCTGATGAATTCTGACTATATTGGATTCAGAAATGGCTTCTCACTGAACATGAATACATACAGGTCAAAAAAAGGAAGACCTCAAGGAAGTCAGTGGGAGAGACAGAAGATAACCAATACATATTATCAGCAGAATCACAAACAAAAGGAAGTTAAATTTAAGAGGGAAAGTGTTAGGGTCTCGTGGGACATATTCTTTCCACAATGAAGGAAGAGGATGCACAGTTTCCCACAAGGAAGACTATGGAACAATGTAGTTATGCAAGCTTTTTCTCCATGAGAGCCAAAGCAACTTCTCTCAAACAGTATTTTCAAGTATTCTGGAAGCAAATTCAGTAACAATGCAAAATCTGCAGTGATCTGTGATAGTATTAGATTCAAATCATTATTAACAGCTCTGAAAGAGGCTATGCCAATTCTCCACAAAGAAAAAGCAAAATTTATTCATTACCTGCAAGTCAAAGAATTTGCTATACCTCCGGAAGATTGTCTGGCAAGTTGTGTCTGACCATGTCACTTTGATTATATAAACCTAGAATTACAGAACAAACAAAAAGAAATTATACATTTATTGTATCATAATTATTTTTATGCAGCTCTTGTATCATAACATAAACACTATACTATAGTTCAGTAAGCAAGATCAAAACTGCAGTACTATGAGCTTCTCTAATTCCAATCAAATGACTATTTTATTTCCATACTTTGTAATTCAAAATACAGAAATAATTTAATTATCCAGTATCATTTCATCTGATCTGCAAAATGGGGAGCATGTTTTCTGTTAAATGTACTTTGAGGCCAGAGTGTTATTTCAAGTGGCACCAGAAATAGGAAGCTATCTAAAAAAGAAATTAAATAGTCATGGACAGGAAATCTAACTATGGATTTTGATAATACTGTGGCTAATAAAAGCATCAATGCTGTAGGCCACAGGTTTATACCATAGCAGCACAGCTAAATCTCTGGTTTTTGTAATGCCAAAATTTATTTTTGTTATTGCATTATCCATCATTCCAGAGGAAGTCTGAAACTTGTTTTTGACAAGTACCTATTTAATCTCAATACCAGCTTTTCTTGCCATTGTTGTTGCTGCTCTAAAGTTCAGAAGTCATCATTTCATAGTTGAATCTGAACATGATTTAGTATGAATTGATGGCACCATGAAATGACTTTGAAGATTGAGCAAAGTAACACAGTCAAGGGAATTATCAGAAAAAGGTAATTTAGCCCATAGCAGCAATGTGGGAGGGGCAAGAGTGTTAGAAGAGACCTTCTCTAGTTCCTTGGGCTGCAAGTTAATGAGGAGGATTTATTATGCATTTATTTATTTATTTATTTATTTATTTATTTATTTATTTATTTATTTATTTATTTATTTATTTATTTATGTATTTATATTCAAATTTGTATACCGCCCCCTTTCCCTAAGGACTCGGGGCGGTGCACAGCCAGATAAAACATATAAATACAAATACAATAATTTAAAATAAATTAAAAGGATTAAATAGATTGGCATTAAGAATTAAAAGTAGGGAATTAAGAAAGTTAAAAACCATTTAAAAATTGAATTTAAAACCATTACACATAACTTTAGGCCAGACCGGCTAGATGGAATAGGTGGGATTTTAGTGCACGCCGGAAGGTCAATAGGTCGGGGACGGTCCTCATCTCCGGGGGCAATTCGTTCCAAAGGGAGGGAGCTCCCAAAGAGAAGACCCGAACCCTTGGGGTCGCCAACCGTCCAGCCGGCAGCATCCTGAGGAGGCCCGCTCTATGAGAGTGCACTGGTCAGCGAGGGACTGACGGTGGCAGCAGGCGGTCCCGTAAATACCCAGGTCCCAAGCCATGGAGCACTTTAAAGGTGGTCACCAACACCTTGAATCGCACCCAGAAGGCCACTGGGAGCCAATAGGGCTCACGCAAAAGTGGTGTAACATGGGAGCTCCGAGGAGCCCCCAAAACCACCTGCACGGCCACATTTTGCACCAGCTGAAGCCTCCGGGTGCTCTTCAAGGGGAGCACCATGTAGAGAGCATTGGCATAATCCAAACGGGAGATGACGAGGGCAGATGTGACCATGCGGAGTGCGTCCCGATCCAGAAAGGGCCACAACTGGTAGATCCTGCGGACTTGACAAAAAGCCCCCCCTGGCGACGGCTGCTATATGATCTTCTAATGACAGCCGTACATCCAGGAGGACACCCAAATTGCGTGCCCTTTCCGTGGGGGGCAGAATTCCCCCCCCCCCATGGCCAGCGAAGGAGCAAGCTGGCTGTATCGGGGCGCCACAAAGCACAGCCACTCGGTCTTGGCCGGGTTGAGATGAAGCCTGTTTCCCCCCATCCAGCCCCGCACAGCCTCCAGGCACTAGGTCTTCACTTCTACGGCTTCGTTAGGGTGGCCCGGGGTAGAAAAGTACAACTGAGTATCATCAGCGTACTGATGGAATTCTACCTCAAAGCCACGGATGATCTCACCCAGCGGCTTCACATAAATGTTGAACAGGAGGGGCGAGTGCCCTGACCTCTGAGGTACCCCACAGATCAGGGGCCTCAAGGTCGATCTCTGTCCCCCTGCCAACACAAATTGCGAGTGGTCGGAGAGGAAGGAGGACAACCACCATAACACGGTGCCTCCCACTCCCAATCCCCCCAGCCGCCGCAATAAGATACTGTGGTCGACAGTATCAAAAGCTTCTGAGAGATCTAATAGGACCAGGACAGAGGAAAATCCCCTGTCACGGGCCCGCCAGAGATCATCAACTAACGTGATGAATGCCGTTTCCGTGCTGTGCCCGGGCCTGAAGCCTGATTGGCGTGGATCCAAATTTGGTTGGATAGTTGGTGGTAGTATGGTAGTTCAGACTGCAAGTTCAAGATCGTAGTCCAGTTTCAACTTACTTGCTCAATTTGTATGTAAGACCCATGTTTACACATATTTAATCTAGTTTATTTCTTACTAAATGTAGGAATACTTCCCACAACCTCCATATATAACAGTTCAATAGTGATGTTTGTTTTTGTTGTTTTTGATTAAAAAGGTTTTTGAACAATATTTTGAAACATATATGTTATACAGATAGTCAATGAGAAGCAGTGGAATTCATAATCAGCATGTTAGCTGCTAAATATTTTGTAGAAGTAGCTTTCAAACCATAAGTGATATAGCAAGCCCAGTAAAACATCTGATTAACAGATGACGATATAGTTCTTTTTCTTTCAATAAAAGGCACACAAGCAAATAAATTGTGCTGTAACAGGTCACAACCATTCACTTAACGAGTTGCTAAGTAAGAATTCATCATCAAAATAACTATTTTCTCTGGAAATCATCCAGCTATCCTTGACACTAATCCAGAGAGTCACATGACATCATGTCCTGGTGTCAATCCCTGCTTTTCTAAAGAGGATATGTACATCAGAAGGGAAGCATTGCATTAGCAGAGGTCATAAGTTCCTCTGTTGGAAGATCAAATGCCACTTCCAACATCAGCAGACCCTCAAATAATCAGAACTAGCAAACTGAAATCATTAGCTAGCCTTATTTAGAAACCTTGTCCTTTCTTATTGTAAGACAGCCTTTCATACTACACGTTGTGAGCCTTGAGATAGATACCTATTCTGAGATTGTTCTATGACTAAGTTGCTTTTTAATCTATTGCTAATATTTCTCCAAATGATCTTGCAGAAGGGCCTTTTGTGGATTGGAACCTCCAATTCCTATACAAGAGAAACATTCAGATAAAGTAAAGGTGTCAGGACAACAGTCATCAGCATTTAACTAGACCCCTCTTTACTTACTACATTTGTTTATAGAGGATAGTTACTATAAAGATATTTTTCTTAGCTTTCTTCTGACAGATTTGCTCACCTGTGATCTTACCCTTTTGAGGCAATGGTTTTCAAATCATACACCAATGAACTTTAATAATATCTTTCACTTACACATCCTATGTAATTATGTGCCTATTTTAATTATTTATGGTCATCTTGTATACATTACACTATATGAACAGCCAATAAATATTTTCATGGTATGATTTGTTCTTACTTGATAGTATATGTCAAAATATGTTTAAGATTACCTTGCTTTCCTAAATCAGCCTTCCACAATCTGGATGCCCTACAGATGTATGGTCTTTAATTTCCGGAATTTTCAGCAATAGCCCAAAAGTGCTTAAGACAGAGAAGAAGCTCTAGACCAGGGGTGTCAAACTCACATTCTCATGGTATCATCATGTGATGTATCATGACTTCCCCTCCCTTTCGCTAAGCTGTGCATGGATGTAGCCAGCACATAACGCTTCCGGCCTGTGGCCTGTGAGTTTGACAGCCCTGCTCTAGACTGTCCTTTCATAATAACTTTGTTTTCTTTTCTGAGCCTGTCTTAAAACTCTGGGAAGCCTTATGGTAAAATCTTGTGCAATTTATCTGACTATGAACATCTTCCAGCACTGACTCTTAACCTTGCAACTGAAGTCCAAATACAGTGCCTTGCAAGGGGACCCGGGGCCTGGGAAACACAAAAGCATATAGTCCCAAAGCTCTTTGGCCACTGTTGAACAATACTGAGTCTCTAGGGATTTCCTTGTGCTAGGCAAGTGGAAATTCTTCAAAGGGTATCTTACTGAAAAGGAGTGTCCCCTGCCCTTTCTGAGAAAAAATAAAGTTCATGTAATTTCCAAGACCCCTTGAGGCAGAAACCTCAAAACTACTACTTGTCTTTAACTCTGGACTGTTTACTAAGGGGAAATATAGCTAGTGTGCATCCAATTGTTCTTGTCTTCAGTGTTAACTATTTCAGTCTTTCTTGGCCATAAAAGACAGAAGCAGCAAATCACTAGGTAAGCCTTTGATCATCATCCCCAACTGTAATAAACCTAGTTTACAAGCTAGTGTTAAACACATAGAACAGCTACTCATGGCAGATAGACATGGAGTTGAAGAATAATAATGCACATATATTTGAAACTTCTATAACTGTCTATTTTCCAGAAATTCTTGATATAAACAAATATAAGTTATGAGTGAAGTTTCAGCACAAATGTTTCCAAGTATTACATTTTCTATAGGATTTTACAAAGCACGTTTTGAATAATCTGTATGTAAAAACATTAATATCCTTCTTTGCTTTTTTTTTTCTCTGACCAGAAAAGGAATGAGAAGAGTAAATAGATTGATTGCTTTTGTATATAATTAGCATGGCATTAACCGCTAGAGGATAAAATGAAACTAAGGATTTGTTACGTTGGCAACAAGTTGAAGCACTGGGAAACACGTTAACCCTTTGTGGGGCCTCTCTGCATGTGAGGCAACTCATCATAAAGGGAGAAGTATAAGGCCTCAAATGATTCAGCAAATGACACATTCTATTGAAACACCCCCCCCCCCAAATAGAATTATACCTTAAGTACAGACTGGGAACACATCATAGGAATACAATATCATGCAAATTTACAATTAAGGAACCATTCTGATACTGCTTTAAAAAGAGACTTGATTACTGACACACAGAACCTTTTCCAAATCTCCATCTCGTTAGTGATAGATTATAACTTACATATCCCCAATTTATTGGCTATAAATAATGGACATGACATCTAAGTTATAGATTGTGATAGCTGAAAACCAAACATGTGAAAGGCAACAGTTTGACGAAGGATAATGCATTAACAGAGAACTGTATTTCCTCCTGCCTCTCCCTTCATCTTTGATGAATTACTGCTGACAGTCTGAAAATGTTCCTTTCAAAGAAACTGACATTATTGTAACTGACTACTTCTACCATGTAGACATTAGTTTGCTATGCTGCAAAAATAAAATAAAATAAAATAAATATTGAATATATAGCTCAGAAAATGTAGTTTAATACGATTCAGTCCATAACTGTATTCATTCTCATTAGCTTGAAGATGTGTGGACTTCCCTGGCTGGTGGACTGTGGTAGTTAACTTTCACATACCTTCAAACTGTGGAGGTTGAGAAACACTGAACTAAGAGATAAAAATAAAAGTCTTGAGATCTTTCCATATGTTATAACGACTCACAGAAGCTGATTTGTGTAGACCTATTGGTATCCACTTCAGTCACGTTCATAACAAACTTCTCTTTTCAAACAAGAATATGTGGTGAATCATTTCCACTCCTCTGTGATCTGAATGGTGAGGCAATCCATTTGAATGAATGCTTCCTCATAAGATGAATTGCCACATTGACCACTTCAAACTACCACATGTCAACCATATGAAACCAACTGCCTCTGACTTGAGCAAACATTAGCTTGTCTTTCTGATTACTCAAGCCAAAGGATGTTTCCCCCCTCCCCAACAATAGTTCAACTAAATTACTATCATGCTAATAGCAAACAAAGAGACACACAGTATGAACTCTGGAATAAACACTTATTTTCATTAAGTGACACAGATATTACGTAGTTGATAGAAAACCTTTTTACAGGGACTGCAGCATTTGTCACCTAGAAAAATCCATTTCATAAACTTGTTATACAGGTAGTCCTAACTTACAACCACAATTGAGATCAAAATTGTTGTTGCTAAGTGTGACATTTGTTAAGTGAGTTTTGCCCCATTTTATGACTTTTCTTGCCACAGTTATTAAGTGAATCACTGCAGTTGTTAAGTTAGTGACATGGTTGTTAAGTGAATCTGCCTTCCCCATTAGCTTTGCTTGTAAGAAGTTCACAAAAGGAATTCACATGATCCGGGACACTGCAACCATCATGAGTCAGTAGTCAACTATCTGAATTTTCATCATGTGACAATGGAGATATTATAACAGTCATAAGTGGGAAAAAGTCATAACTCACTTTTTTTTAGTGATGTAACTTAAATGAACGGTTGTAAGTTGAGGACAACCTATAATTGTTTCTGGCCTTTCTGAGGTAAAAAACAGAGGAATACTAGTCCATCAATTTAAAAATAGACTTGATTTCAAAACAAAGATCTCAACAGAATAAAAATAAACCAAAGAAAAGTAGAAAACTATAGTCCTTCCATACCCCCAGTCTGCATAATCATTATCTTCACTATAATCCTAGTCACAAACAGGCTGCCCTTCTCAGGCAAGTAGAAATATGTAACCTGGGGCCCCCTTAATGCCTTAGATGCAGCTTCCACAACCTTTGTGTATATCTGAACTGTTATTTTCAGTGTGGCAGAAGATGGACATTATTAAATAAATGCTAGTTTTGTTCTGTTTTTACCACTTCTTTACCCTGTCTCCATTCTTTTGTTACAAGAGGCTAGATTAATCAAAATTGAAGTCATGTCCTTGGCCTAAAAATACTTGCATCCTTGAGGCAGAGCAAAAGCTAAGATTTCCCTTTCTTAAGTCAAATTATCCCCATTGATGTTGCTCTGTAATGCAATAGGTCACTGGGGGTTCGTTTTATGCATTCACACATGCCAGAGAGTTAAGCCATGGGGATAATTTTCAGAGTATTTTTAACAAAGTTAAAAGACTGCAGTTGCTTCTAAAGCAGTAAAGTGAGATTGCAAGGACATTTCTACATAATAATTCATAACGACAGAATTCATTTATGCTGTGGACTTGCTAAAGTCCATTTGGGACCGTTTGTTTTAAATGCTGTAAATCTGTATTCATTTGCTATAGTTAAGCCAAGGAAACTATAAATCAGAATTCTTCTTAGCGAAGCTGTTGTTGCATTTTCTTCTTCAAGTACAGTATTTTAAATTTGTTCAGATGAAGTAAGTTATAAAACAGGAAAAAATGTTCGCTTTTCACTGTATTATGAACAAACTTCATTCTGTATATTCTGTCATTATAGACAGAAACACACTTTCTTAATTGAAACTGAAGTTCATGAAAGAAACTACAGACTGTATCTGACTGCAACAGTGAAATCCAATTGACCATTTACACTTCTAAAACACTTCAGTTAAATATGCTTTTAAAAACCTAACACTCTACCACTGATTATCATCACAGGTTTTAAGGTCAATGAAATCAAAACTTTAAGCTGACCCAGACTTCCCTAGATGTCTACCCTCTGGATGCAGTAAACACTAACTCACAATTCCCAGCCATCATAGCTTATTACACTTATGAATTCTAAACTGCCCTACCCTCATTTTAATGAACTTTGCAAAATTCAGCTGCTCACAATTAAGGTGAAATCACTGGTGTTTCATCTTCAAGGACAGCTATGAGCAAAACAGTAAAACTGTTTTCTCTTTTACTATCTACTTAATAAGGCAATACGTCAGGCCAGCAGGGTTTTTCCAGATTTTATTTCTAAAATCCACAAGAAATTATTTAATTTTTTTACAACATATAATTCTCTGCATGCATTTCCTCCAAGTTATATAGCTATTAACATAAATCGCTTAAGCATGATTTTTATGCAAATCACATTGTTTTCATTCTTTGATGTACAACTTTCCCTGATAAAAATTCCTGATCTAAGCATTTATCACTGTTTGATAGTGAGGAATAAATGCATATAATATTGCACTACATGTGTGCCTCAGTATCACATTTCCATGAACAAGCCAAAAGCAGAAACAGAAAGGATGCACTTATTGCTTTTACTATCACAAATCAATCTAACTCATGTTATTGCCTAACTGTGAGAATGACAGGAAACTGTCCAAATAAAGCAACCAAAGAAGATACTAGCAGGGTGACTACATGATTTGAAGTACAACTCATCTGGAGATCACTAAGTTAGGGAAGACTGCCATAAAGCAATCTCAACATGCTTCTAAGATGTCTTTAATCACTATGGATAATGGATTTGAGAGGACTCTAACTGTAGCATCCCAATTCAGAATATACTTTAATTACGATTGCCAAACAGGCTTTAAATGAATCTGTGAAGTCTCTTGTAGTAACCTAATGGAAGGTAGAGATTACAATGCAAATAATTTGCTCAAGTACTACTTCCAGTATAAGACTTCAACGTGTAGAGTTTATAATTCATTAGAATTCTGCTATAAAAAGGCAGTTGACGTATATAGCAAGCAGATAAATTAGCTTATTCATTCCAGATCTTTATTACTATAACCTTCCCTCTTGCTGTTCTTCCTCTTCCAGTCATGATCTTTCTGGCAAGCTCATTGGTGATAAAACATTGTGGATGTCTGAACTAATAATGCAATCCTATGTATGCTTACTTGGGGATATATTGCAACATATCCAGCATCACTTATTTTCATGTAAAGGTGTAGGACTAGACGGCAATTTTTAGCATGGTGTCTCATCCACATTTACCAGTCACAACTGAATCTGGTAGAGATTACTCAATGAGTGCTTCGAGCTGCCTGCTTCCCTATTTGAAACAGTTTTGTAAGCACATGTGCAGTCCTTGTAGCACTGATTACATTAGTTGTTTTCTAAGTTCCTGATCTATACAAACCACGTGTGCCTAGGTATGGATTTATCAATTACCTATCTACATAGCAGACATTTTAGCTAAGTTTTCCAATAAAATAGGGTAATCAAGTTTGGATTAATATTAAATAATTAAAATAATTGAATGCTAGGTTTACATACAATATATGACAATATCTCTTGCAGATGTATCAGTGTATACAGACCCCTCACATCCTGGATATAAACTGTTTCAACTCCTACCCTCAAAACGACGCTATAGAGAACAACTAGACACAACTAGACACACACCAGAACTAGACACAAAAATAGTTTTTCCCTGAATGTCATCACTCTGCTAAACAAATAATTCCCTCAACATTGTCCAATTATTTACAAAGTCTGCATTACTACTACTATTATTCTTCTCATCACTCCTTATCACCCATCCCCTTCCACTTGTGACTGTATGACTGTTAACTTTGTTGCTTGTATCCTTATGATTTATATTGACTGTTTCCTAGTATGATTTGATTGCTTATTGTACCCTATAACTATTATTTAGTGGTGTACCTTATAATTCTTGACTCTTGACGAATGTATCTTTTCTTTTATGCATACTGAGAGCATTTGCACCAAGACAAATTCCTAGTGTGTCCAATCACACTTGGACAATAAATTATTCTATTCTGTTCTATCAACAAGATTTAAAAGGGCTCAGTTACAGAATGCCCCCAAAATACAACATTCCTGTGAGACTGAAGTTTGGCAAAATTGTGCCCACTTCAATGCTGATGTGTTGCTGCACCCACATGATTGACATTCCCAGTGTTCTCTGCAACCCTTCTTCAAGAAAACCAGCAAGAAGTTGGAAGTCACTCCTCCTCCTGCTGCCATTTTGCCAACCAGTAGTCATTCTGTTTATCTGTTTAGTAAGGAAACATTTCTGAAACAATGACTCAATGAATCATGAGTTGTCTAGTTAAAATTAAATTAGACTTAAATCAGTTTTTTCTGGACCTATTGATATTTTCTAGAGTATGGTCCCTAAATGCCAGTCAAGATCTAAAGATGCCCTTGACTTTTACAAGATTGTATATCCCTAATATCTTTAATTGTATTTCTGTTTATTATATGGCCTACCTTCAAAAATATAAGGAAATAAGTTATCTACAGGCAACACAATCATTAAAGAAGTTGCAGGTTTACAAACAGCATTCCCACTGTTGATATCATCTGAAAATACAACTGGAACAAAAATATATATGTCCCACTAAAGCTCTATCAAAACAAAATTGTTTTATTTATTCACCCCATAATTGCTTTTACTTTTCCCACCAAGAGGAAACATGGGCGAAGAGAGTTGTGATGTTTTATCAGTATCGTTTGAGTTTGGCTTGCAAAATCTAAACACTTCAAATGGAATATTTATTTTTTTAAAAAAATTAAAAATAATCCCTGCTTAATAGGAAATAATATTTTATTAAAGGGTAAATCAAGTTCATAGATGAAAAAGGTAATGGTGTCAAGAACTCTTGGAAACATAAAATTATTTGATTTAAAGTTTGGCTAAGAATAAGATAGTATTTTCCTAAAACCAGAATATAGCTGGCATATAACATATAAATGCAATCTTAAATAGAATACCTCTTCTCCCATTTATCTAAATTCCTGAAGATTTTCTTCGAACAAAAAGCATTTCTATCCTTTCTTTTATCAATTTTTTTACATTTGTTTTCTTATCTTATTGTAACATTTACGGTTACAAAATACCATTCTTTTATCCTTTTAAGCTTACTTAGGGATAAGAGAGCCTTGTAACTAAGTGACAATAGCAGAGAGTAGCAGAGAATAAATATTTTTTTATATATTTCTCCAGGTCATTACGAATTATTCATGCATATGCATTATGCTTTTAAAACAACCTTAGTCTTAGGGGTTTATCTTAAAAATGTAACATATATTACGACCTTAAAATATAAAAAATATATTACTCTAGAACAGTCAACTTGGTCACTGCAGTATATCTGTATTGAACCATACAGAAGTGGGATGCTACCAGTTCGGCCGGTTCTATAAGAACCTGTAGCTGCAAAGAGCAGCTGACACCAAACTGGTTTGGTGTTTGGCTCACCCGCCTATCTGAGCTCTAGACTGTCCTTTATTCCCTGCTTTTCCCTCCTCAGCTGCTTTGCGCGGCACAACTGAGGTTGAAAAAGCAGGAAACAAGAGGATTTTCAAATGCTGCGCACCTGAGTGCAGCGCTTGTCAGCTGTCCAGGTGGCACAGCTGATGATTTCTTGCAAACACTACACATACGATTGTTTGCAGTTTGGAGAAGCAAATTGCTCCACTGGCTGGCCCTCCCCTTTCCGCGCACTCACTCCTTACCTGGCATGTGAGCCATCCAACTTGCCTGGTTTGGTAAGTTGCTATTTTTTTTTCCCGACGATCAGCTGTTCTACTCTGCCAGGAGATTTAGATTAGCTATAAAGCAGGAAATCCTTGGATTTCTTGCTTTCTAGCTAATCTAAAAGCAGAGCCAAACCTTCCTTAGGACTGAAGCTTTTCAGTGCAGACTCAGGTAGCCGATTGCAGTGAATCTGTGATTCTGTAAGCAATTCAATCTGCCTGCCTTCTTTGCCTGTTTTTGAGTAAAAGTTGCTCTTTTTTAATAAAAAAATCAATATTTACATACATGGTGTGTTGTCAGTTAATTGTGTGAGTTGCCGGCTAGCAAATTTTATGAGTTTGCTTGCAAGAAAATTTTATGTGACAGACTCAGGTAGCCGATTGTAGATACATAGATAGACTTCAGAGGATAATTAGGACTGCAGAAAAAACAATTACTACCCACCTGCCTTCAATCAAGGACCTGTATACTGCACGAGTCAAAAAGAGGGTTGTGAAAATATTTACAGATCCCTCACATCCTGGACATAAACTGTTTCAATTCCTTCCCTCAAAACGACGTTATAGAGCACTACATACCAGAACAACTAGACACAAGAACATTTTTTCCTCAAAAGCCATCATTCCGCTAAACAAATAATTCCCTCAACACTGTTCAACTATTACAAAGTCTGCACTAATATTACTGCTAATCTTCTCATCGCTCTTTATCACCCATCCCCTCCCACTTGTGATTGTAGGACTGTAACTTTCTCCCTTGTATCCTTATGAGTTATACTGACTGTTTCCTAGTATGATTTGACTGTTGATTGTACCCTATGACTATTATTAAGTGTTGTACATTATGATTCTTGATTCTTAATGAATGTATCTTTCCTTTATGTATACTGAGAGTATTTACATCAAGCCAAATTCTTTGTGTGTCCAATCACACTTGGCCAATAAAGTATTCTATTCTATTCTATTCTATTCTATTCTATTCTATTCTATTCTATAGATCTCTAAGTGATTCTGTGAGCAATCTGCCTGCCTGCTTTGCCTGCTTTTGGGTAAAAGTTGCTCTTTTTTATAAAAAAAATCAATATTTACATAAATATTTATAATATTTACATACAAGCCATGCTCACCAGTCACATGACCACCAAGCCACATCCACAAATTAGGCCACACCCACAGAACCGGTTGTTAAGAAATTTGAATCCCAGCCCTGGAACCATACAATCCTGCACCTTAAATTATTTGTACAAATTCTATTTAAAGAAAAACCCTGCTTAGTCACTGGTTTATAAAAAACAAATGCATATCTTAGTGGTAGCAAAATACTTCTTCAATCTATTTTATTTATCTGTTCAGCACTTTATCTCTTGTCACTAGAAGTATTATTTTGTAATAGGAACTTAACATTCAGAATATTTTCCAGAAGCCTGAGGCCTTGGACACAGATAAATTTAGCTTTAGCTAATAGGACCTCTGAAATGACAATAGAACTTGAGTTTATGCCTAGAAATCAAGACAAATTTACTGGATAAGCCTTACTATTATAAGGTAGATTGAAGTAGTTATCAACAGAGAGTGACAATCCCACCTAACTGTCTTAGTGTTTATGCACTTTTAAAGCAGTTCTAACCTGCACAGGTTTCATTTTGATTCCACTTTATAATCCTTCACAAACCAATTTGAATCTATCTTTGACTTCTTCTCTTTTCTGAGCTTCAAAATTCAAAAACAGGCCATGAGCCAATTAGTTCTCTTTTGAGCTGTTCAAAAATGAATCTGAACCAATTCTAGCCGTATACACTACTACAGTTCCTGCAATAACAAAAAACGAACAGTAGCCCTACATGCAAATGAAAATAACCAACAATCCAGCATTCTATATGGAAGCTACCCTACTGTGAAGACATCATTTTAAATAGAAGACTCTGCTAATTGTGGTATTGTTAGGTGGAATTCTTGTAGTCAGGGATTTCCACAATATCTCTAAGCATGGGGGTGATTGCAGTGTCAACATGCAATCCATGTGGAAGGAAGTGTTGAGTAAGAACTTAATTCAGGAAAGAATGGGGAACTAGGGCGAGGTAAGTTTTCCCTTGCTCATCTTCTCCTTAAGCTTGTAGAATCTAACAAATTGGGTTACTTTTAATAGTGTGAGTAAAGCAGAGATTGGTAACCTTCTTTGTAGGAACTAGAGACCAGGCAGGCACCATGATTTCCGATGATCTATGGTTCCACCTGTACCAAGGTGACTGGTGAAGCCATCACCAAACTGCTTCTCTGTGGAAGCAGTGAGCAAGCAAGAATATATAACTTTTTAGTTAGATGATTTTGAGTTACTCAACTTACAACAGTTCATTTAGTGACCATTCAAAGTTACATAAGCACTGAAAAAAGTGACTTATGACCATTTTTCATAGTTACGGCTGTTGCTCCATCTCCTTGGTCAAATCTGTCAAAATTTAGATGCTTGACAACTGACTTATATTTAGGATGGATGCAATGTCCCAGGATCATGTGACCATCTTTTTCAACCTTCTGACATGAAAAGTAATAGGGAAGCCAGATTCACTTAACAACTATATCACTTATCAACAGAAGTTTTGGTCATAGGTTGAGGACTACCTGTATCAATCCTTATCTGAGAATGTATCTCATTCAATTCATTTGGGTCATGTATTGGTCAAGTGTCACAGAATTGTGTATGTATCAATAGACAATAAAATGATTCTATTGGATTTTCCAAAATGTTATTGTCTGAGTATAAAAATGAAGGAATACTGGTATCACCCCATTACCTCCATCCAGCAAAAAAATCATATATAGTACTGAATGTAGGATATAAGGAAAGAGTCTGTTCTTTCTTCCTGATACAATGATAGTAAAAACAGTAGCTGGTTCTGAATTCTGCCTGGGAGCATTACCTAATGCTTCATATCTTCTGTTACACTATTAAGTAGATATAATGGTAATCCATTCACCTAACCTTTTGGTTTTTCTAAAACTTGATGCTCTACCATGCTACTGTCTACCAATCGTGTGATATGAATTTAAATTATAAAGTAATAAGCATTTCTTTGCAGAATACAGAAAGCATATGATTGTTTACTTTTTGCAAGATAAGAACATTTTGGAATCAAAGTAATGTAATAGAACATTTTAGCTGCCTACTGCTAGATGTAAACATTAAAATGAAACAAAATTATAATATGCCAAGTTATTTTTTCTTGAAAGTTTCCTTCTAGAGTGATTGAAGAAATATTATGATGAAATTAAGATGCTCCTTGACAGTGAAGAACATTTAATTACCCTGATCACAAACTCAAGCTTTGTTTTGTCATTAATAGGTAGATATAATTTCCCTATTTGCTACCTTGTTTTCTTCTGTTTTTATTCTTGCGCTACAAACTGAAATTATCTGCATGTGGGTTGGCTATTTTAAACAGAAATGTTTTTAAATATGCCACTTTTAGAGAAAGACTTCTAATAAAAATTAAGCATTAATAGCAACTTTATTATCATACTTCTTAGATTAAATCACAAGCACTTATAATGCACATTTATAACAAGATCATTCTAAAAGAACTGTGTACACATACCCGCACGTATGCTGAATTCTGCGCAAGGTGTCATAGGATGATATTTCATTTTCAGCTTAATGATTTTAGAGCTTTCCCAGGAAGCTTTGTTGGGCCTTTCCAGTTGTATAAATAAAGAAAATAGCAATTTGGGAGCAGTGTTTAGCAAAAGATGCTTGGGAACACAAACTGATGATCTCACGGGAGTGGACTTCCAGTGACAAGAGTAGAAACAGTTGGTTTTTAAGCCAAGCTGTTAGGAAATATAATACATGATACTTTGGCAAGCTAGGATGTTTCAACAATTATTAGAAGTGTCTCTGTGAAAAAAAAAAATCCACAATTTTTGCAAGCAAGCCAAGAGATTATGCATTATTATTGCTGACCAGTTCTAGTCAGAGACTTTCCAGGAGATTGAAGTCATCAGCAAGCCTACAAAAACGTCAGTTGCAATTCTTTCCCATGCCAGTTCTGTCTCTGTTTCTTCACTTGATACTGGCATGATCTTTGAAGAGTTATGACTATCAAGTAAAGAGATCTCATCACATGTGAACTTCTTGGAGTCTGCAAAACTTCTGTGAAGCTGCATATAGGTGTCAAATGCACATGCAGACCAATTGTATCTAGAATTTCACAACGTGGTTTGAATTAAACACATTTCCAGAGAGGACAATAGTAAATGAGGAAATTGTAGAAGTGTTTCATTCTGTTTGCCATTTTATTGCATAGTACATTTTAATGTGCCATGTTATTTTATATTAATTATTTATTTTTAATTACTTACTGAGTTACTGTGATTTGTATATTATGATATATAAATATAGGTATACAATGGGCTATAAATTGTTCCTTCCTAATCTAGACATTCTGTCAGATTGTGTAATGCCACTTTTTTCTTTCTTTCAGCCATGTCCATTCTTGAAGAATGCCTGGATAAATCCCTGTAGTTTTCTTGACAAGGTTTCTCAGAAGTGGCTTGCCATTGCTTCCTTTGGGCTGAGAAAACTTTCCTATAACAAACTGGCTCTTGTCACCTACTGCTTTGCTAAAACTGAGCCCTTTGGAACCTAAGATCTGGGATGAAAAAGTGACAAGAGATAAAGTGCTGAATAGATAAATAAAATAGATTGAAGAAGAAGCCTTTTGCTACTACTGAGATATGCATTTTTTTTATAAACCAGTGCCTAAGCAGAGTTTTCTTTAAATTGAATTTTTACAAGTAATTTAAGGTGCAGGATTGCACCTTATATCTGTTCAATACAGATATACTACAATGACCAAGTTGACTGTTCTAGAGTAATAGAGTTAGGTGGGATTGTCACCATCTGTTGATAACTGCCTCAATCTACCTTATAATAGTAAGACTTACCCGGTAAATTTGTCTTGATTTCTAGGCATAGAAACTCAAGTTTTATTGTTATTTCAGAAGTCCTATTAGCTAAAGCTCAATTTCTGGAAAATATTATGAATGTTAAGTTCCTATTACAAAATAATATTTCTAGTCATACAACAGCACATATGAACATTCAGTATCTTAGTGAACAGGCACTGTATCTCAAGTTTCTTTTCCACAAATATATTTGGCCTATACAAAGAAGCACATGGCACACACAAAAAAAGATCATGCTGCTATTCTTGCCTCTTTACAAACTTTTAAGGAAAAAAAACAAAGCTGAGAATATTCATATTATATAAATTGGAGAATATTATGTTTATCAGATTTAGCTTGATTAGTTTCTGTACTCAATACCAAGTGTCTTTCTCATGAGGCTGTAGAAGCGGGGGCAAAAACCAAAATGATTACAGAGACACACTATTTAGAGAGAAAGATCATAGTCTGGGGCCCCTCTATGACTTTATCTTTGTTGTGAATAGAACAAGAATTAATTAACATGACTGAGTGATTTTATTCAGTACCAAATAAACTCAGAGCTGTTTAGGACTCCAAGTAACTTTGTCGGGGCCAACTAGATGGATCACCAAATTAGGGTGCTTGCCTGATCCACTTCAGCATCTCAAGTAAACAGGATAACTAAATTAGGATGTCTGATAAACTTTGAAGCTCAATTGGTTCCTAGTTTGAAAGAGATGCTACAACCAATTTAATTGATGAGGCTGAAATCCTGTTAAGTTCTAAAGAGCAGAAACATGTGCAAAGGCAAAACTCCAAGTTGTACAAAGCCTGTTAAAAGTAGACACTATTGTGGTCTTTGTTGTCTACAGCTGAAGACAGACAGAATTCCAAAATCATTGGATTATAAAGTGCCTATTCTGGTCTTTTATTTGCTTATATTGAGTCCTTATGTCTGTGGTATTAACTTCTAGATTCTGCAGCTATAGGTAAAGCATTATTGAAAGGACAGCTTGGCCATTTAAATTTGTTCTTATACCTGGATTAAACCATGTATTAATTGTATTTTAACAACAGAATAAGTCTGAGCCAGAAAGGCAGGACATATATTGAAAAAGAAAATTATCTAATCCTGAATCTTTTGCTTGTGGGATCAGTGGGTAGCATTTGTTTGTTTGTCCATATTGTTTTTCATTCTTTGAATGGTCAAGGACCATTATTTATTTTAGTAATTTAAAAAAATAATAGTAATTAATAATTTTAAAAAAATGCTAGGAAAGCATCTCACAACACCCTGTTTGCTTTCTGTATTTTTCTCTCATAGTATGAGTTTGGAATTTTTGTCAATTATTTTTCAATCAGTCATGTGTGTGTCTGTCTATAGATATAGTTGTTTGTTTATAAAATGTATTGGCCAACTATCTTACCACAGGGTAACTCTGGGTGGCTTACAATCATAAAAAGTAGTTAGGAATCTAAATATGTAAATTATTGATTTATATCTTTTCTGTAGATTTCTATTTTCATCAATATTCAATGGTTCTTGATCTATAACAACTACAACTTATAATTTCTATAATGGTTACATACTCCTCACATGGCAACAGTATTTTTTCTTGTTTCTACTTTTCTCTATATCTGCAATTACAGGTACAGTAGGCTTCAACAGTAAGAGAACAGGCAGAAGATGCTAAGTCTGATCAATATGTTTCACACAGAAACAATCCACAAGAGAATAAAGAAAAGCCCTATGCCTATTTGAAGGAACAATAGTTGCTAACAAATGACAGTGTCAGACAAAACAAAGCCACAAACTATAAGCCAACCTCCTCTATTTACAATGACAAATTACCTTCAGTACCTGAGGGTGAAACCAAGTTGGTAGCTCAGTTCAGACACATCAAAGCACTTGATGACGTTTATATTAGCACAATATTGCAAACTGCTTTCCAGAACACAATCCTGTTTTCCTAAGTATGAGCAGTTTCCTTTCTCATGGACACATGGTTGTGAAGAGGAAGCAACATAAACATGACTATTCACCAAAAACCAACCTATATGCTGTCTAAGAGCAGCTGTTTCCACCAAAGACAACTGATACAGTTAAGTACCAAGGATCATTATTGAACTGTATTTCACAAATATCTATAGAAAATGTAATTAAAAGTAGCATAGAAGAATCCTAGATTCTAGGAATTTGTTACACAATGTTCCCCTGTTAGTTCTATTAGAAAGTTAGTCTGAAAGAGAAAAGAAAATATTACTTTCAGAAAACAAAGAGCAGCATACAAAGCTGAGTAACTTAGTAAATAAATAAACATTTTAAGACATGCCAGATTTCTTTTAAAGTCCTTTGCTAATGCAATCAATGGTCCTAAATTTAACATGCTCTCCATATGAAACTGATGGGATACAAACTAGAAGTTTTGTAGAAAATGAAGTTCTCACATGCATTATTATGTGTTAGGAAAGGAAATAAACCAAGAATTATTTAACAGAAAGATGGAAAAATGGAATATCATGGCCTAAGAATATATTTAACATATAGAACTAATCAAGTACAGGATTTAAGAAATAAATCCCTTTATTCCACATTTCTAAATGTGGAATGTGTTCTAAATTTCCACATTTCTTACATCCTTATGCTGGATCCATATAAACATGCCATCTGAGTAAGCATTTCAGCTTAAGATACAGCTTGTTCTTTAGTGAACAACCTTTTTTCCTATAGCCTCCAATCTTTTATTTTTTCTTTCAATTTGGTTTCACATTCTTAAAGTATGTTTAAGCAAACTTATTCCCAGCCCAATAAAATGCTTGAATAAACAAAAATATCCACAGAAACACACACATTTTAAAAGCCTATGAAGATCCCATGGACATGGCAGCTGCTTACATTTCAGCCACTATCAAAGATGTGTTTTTTATTTTGTGCCATAGATGACTAAAATTGAACATATTTTACCATTTGGAAAATATTTCTTCCATTTGTAGAAGTGCGGGAGACTCTGGTAAGGCTAATTTTTGACAGTTTTTGTACTACCAGTTGTGTTGTTCTGGAATAAACTGACTCCTCTGGAGCAGATTTAACTAGTTATAGTAATTATAGGTATTACAAGATAGGCTGTGTGGTGCTTCTAATTAATGTTCTAGGACAGGGATGTCAAACTCAAGGCCTAGGGTTCAGATCCAACCCACAGGGTGCTTAGACCTGGCCCGTTGGGCCACCCAGGAAACTGTGAAGGACTAGCCGGTGATGCTTCTGCCAGCAAAAATGGAACTTGGGAGGACCATGTGCGATGGTTCTTTTCACTGGTAGAGGGCTGCGGGAGGCTGTCACAATGGAAAATGGAGCCCAGGGGGATGCGTGGGGTCCCTAAGCTCTGTTTTTGCTAGCAGAGTGCAAGCAAAACAAACTACTAGTGAAAGTGGATCCCCCAAGCCCCATCCAGGCCACCACAGGGGCCCCGACATGAGTGATGTCAAGCTGGCCAAACCCACCATGGCCACGCCTACTCCACCCTAAATCAAACACAACCCTGATGTGTCCATCAATGAAATCGAGGTTGACACCCTGTTCTAGGAAACCATACAGTTGCTTCTTGAAGATGTTACATTCCCTATGCCACAGCACCTTTTAAGAACTGAATCTAAAGAACTTCACTGCCCTACGTTTTCCTTGTGTGAGAGCACTCAATAAATGGAACTCTTTTCACATATATCTTTGGATGAAATCTGATTAAGTATTCTCCTTTCATAAGGAAAAAAAAAACATGTCCCAACGAAATCTCAAAGGTTCGAGCAAAGAATTCAGGCAAGTAAAGGAGAGGCACAAGATAAATATTGACAAATGAAATTACACATATGTAGACTTTCTTAGATTTTATGACATCTAAATTTCCTGATACATGATAAGATTTTAGGTGGATCTTCGTGATTCACATTCACAAATATTTAAGCACGTTGTTCCCTATATGTTCCCTAATATCTATGATAAAGTAGGAGATAAGAATGAGCAATTACATACAATTATGTAATTGTACATAATTAAAGCAATTAAAGTGACCTTTGTGCATCATTCACCTTTAATAGGAATGCCATAGAAGAGCTATGGGGTTTCCCCCCCACCCCACCCCACCAAAGCTAACAAAAATAACAAAAAGCTTTCCACACTAGAACAGAGATACTCAAAAAGACCAAACAAAGCACATGAAAAAGCCTGAAGCAACCGTTATAACAGCAGCTGGATTCACTAAACTGGCACTAATGTAGGAAAATGAAGAAAAGGCATACATCCATGTACATTTGGTCCATATATGAATTTTGAACATTTTGTTTAATACAAGTATATATTTTAAGAGCATCTGTAATGAATACAGTCTGCCAAAATCAATCTGATATATCAAGCAATATGGTAGACATTTGAGAAATCAAAGAACATTCTCTGGTCATTTTGAATGGAAAGAATAGAAACTGAAGCTCGAATTAAATTATAACACCATTAATCATTTTATGTTGAACTATATCTCAACAAGTTCTAAGATTTCTACTGATTGACTGCATTTCTATAATCAGAAGCCTAATTATATACATATCCATAAAATCAAGATAATATTGTTATCACAGAATGGATTTTTTCAACTTTCTACATAAGAAAACATACAAAGATTGTTACAGGTTTGCATTCAATCAGCCTTTGAAACTAACAGCATTAAATGGCAAAATCTAGCAGTGTCATGAAATTAAAAGAAAGCATATCTATTTAATTCACGTGTCTTCTTAATGACAGAGATGCTTGTTTACTTTACAAAGGTAAAATACTGGCTAAGGACACAAGGATCTCAACTTTCAAAACACAATACTTTTTTTAAAATGCTAAAGGTACAAGCAAAATTAAGTTACTCAGCCATAACACATGAAAAGAAATGGCCACTGTAATATTTAATACTTAATGCCATTACTTAAGACTAATTCTCACTGCAACTTCAGACTTTTCTAGATGTGTCTCAGTTTGAAAAGTATTGTGGTCACCATTAATTAAGTATAAAGAACCATGTACTGTCTATGATTCAGAATAATCTAATAAATCTATATCTTTTATAAACAAACATCTATATCTATAGACATACACACATGATTAATTGAAAACTAGATTTCAGCCCATTATCTTAAGCAGTGTATCAGATATTGATTTTCAAACCAGGCTAAGGCTGGTATCCAACACCACAGTCTGTGGATTTTTTTTTTCAAATTGTCATGTGCCATCATCCTATGTTTTCCATTTTAACTCTGAAATTTCATTAGGATTTGTCTGGCTTTCACCTAGGCTAGGTTGGATGTGCTGGCTCTGCCGTTTGTGGGGACATTTTAAAAACATCCCTCTATAGCAGCTAGGGCTAACCTTTTCAGCACTGAGTGCCCAAAGCATACACATGTGCGCATCCCCAAAATACAATACGTATTTGTCCCCTGCGCATGCAACCCGGCCCCCATGCATGCATGGCAGAGACCCAAAGACCAGCTGGCTGGCAGGAGGCATGCATATGCATACGTGGCTAAGCTGGGGCGACTGCTTGCATGCCCACAGAGAGGGCTCTACGTGCCATCTCTGGCATGTGTGCCATAGGTTCTCCATCACGGAGCTATAGGGATAGCTCCGTGCAATCCCTGAGCCACATTCTCTTCTCTTGATCTTTTTACACGGCATCTTGGATCATCCATCCATCCTCTATTAAAGGTATAACCTGTAAAAAAAACAATGCTTATTTGTTGTTTCTTTACCTGACAAGGACTCCAACATGTTTTTCTAGGTTGCCCAATTCTGTGCCTCTATTCTCCATGCTCTACTTACACTAAAGATTATTGCTAATCTTGATGATCACCATGGTTACTATATTTGTATTATATTAACATTATGGCTATCTTGTTTTTCTTATTTTATACTTTCTTTTAAGTTATATCTATAATTTTAAGTTTGTTTCTATGTATCGGTAGTGTTTTCTGGCTAAAGGTCGTAAGTGTTTGTTGTTGTTATGCATTATGGCATAACAACATCTTCATCAGCTGTGTGAAGCACTGTGATCTGCAAGTCAATGTAGGAACACTGAAAATTAGCAAGGAATTGGAAAGACAGATAAGTGGGAAGGAAATACTCAAAGTGGAGTCAGTGATGGTTATACAATGCCAAATGATAAAACAGCCATTGATGATGGCTAAATTAATAAATAACAGAACTTACTTTTTTATCTAATAAAATTTGCAACACTAATCTGAATATCCTTCTTATACAATTTTATGCATGTTATTCCAAACTTAACTGAAGCCCATAAAATGCTAATGTTACCCCTTACTTGGCCTGATTTTTTCCACCCCAGCCAATATATTAAGTCCACAATATTTAAAATGCTTTGATCAGCATCATTTACAACCACATGAATCCCAGAGTTTTGGAAGTTACAATTCCAATGCTATCTTAGACAATAGCCTCTCTACCCAACTATAAAAGAACGGAGATATTTGAAATACTTAACCTGCAGAACACAACACTTTTTATCTCTATCATTCACTTCTGTGGATGACTTGCGTTTTGCTTTATATATACAGAACATGTGATTATTTCTATTACTGGGAATAATAGAAATAATCACATGTTCTGCATGAGCTTTTTGGAAGTATGGCTTTTTGGTGTCTATTATACATGTCTAATTTAAATGGAAATGAAAAATATAAACATATGCTCAGTTAGCTATTTATTACTTATGACTCCCCAATAAAACCTCTATACATTGGGCAGCAATGAATTTATGGGATTTGAGGGGGAGAGTAAGAGAAGGGAGAACTGTTTTCATGTACAGCTTATGAATTTGCAGGAAGGGTCTGGCTCGTTCACCATGTAAATCACTGAATGGCTCTTCACTTAATCCAGAATCTTTTTTTTTTTTTATGGTCTTACATTTCAACAGTGTCCTCAACTTCAGCAGTTGAAACTCATGAGAACAGTCACACTTTGCAATATAAGTGAGTTTCATCCTAGCAGCACCATACATATGTCGTGGCTTGCACTCCAGTGTTTACTGATCAAGCTAGCTCAGCTAAAGTGAATTTAAGTTCATGCATCATCTTTGCTTAGACCACAATAGAAAGACCGGCAATGTCATTTACTAACTGCAGGCTGACAGAAAAACTAGGATACTCACTTTGGAAAATTACAGAAATTATACTTCTTAATTTATGTCAGATAACATGCTTTTTTGATGGTTGCTTTGTGAGGTTGAAGTAAGTGTCCAAGCAAACGTACATTGAATTCCAGAAGAATAAAGTTACAAAAAATGTTTCACAAATAGAGAACAAAGAGAACCTAAGAGCATTGTACTAAATGCACAATGAGGTCACAGCTATAAAGTTGGGTGAGATAATTTGGTATAAAAGTGCCAGATGTGCTTCATGTGATTCCATAGGAACAGCAATTAATGGTCAGTCAACAGGGCTACACTCTTATGATTGATCGTGGCACCACCAATAATAAAAGTCATGGATGCAAAAAATATTTCGACAATTCCTACCGTTGATTGTCAACCGTGGCAACTTTAAAATGTGTGGACTTCAACTCCAAGAACATCCCAGCCAGCTTACTGCCTGGGGAATTCTGGGAATCAATGCCCACACATCTTGAAGTTGCCAAGGTTGAACAATGTGTCCTACACCAACCAATCATGACCGGTCCTACTGTAGCAAAGGATTTCATACAGCTTCCAATTCCCATTTTAAATGACACCACAAGGGGTCTCATTTTACACTTATACCCATTTGGCATGCTTTTTGGATCCAATTGGAGAAGCTTTACCCCCACCTGTTCCATAGGTTTCTGATGTCCAGTTCTCAGGTTCTTTCACCACATGAAACATTCTAGAAATGTTCTAGACCAGACAGATGATTGCACTGTTAGTGACCACTGCCCCTCCCCCAAAAGCCCTTTTGCTGTACTCTTTGCCATACCAAAGGTACTGCTAAGACAAGTTTGCAAAGGGAAAGGAACACATACCAAGTGAACCCTCTCCCACCTACCTTCCTTCTCAAATTTTATCTGGCTCACTAGAGTAATAAACCCAACAGCCAAATCAGTAAAAGGCATTTTTCCCCTTGTCAGGACCCGCAGCGTTATGTACTAATAGGCACCAAGGCCTCACTGCAAGTATTATTCACCCTGTACTCACATAGTGCTTGGAAGGATTTCGCCTTTTTTCCACGTCCACCACATTAGCATCCAGTACAGTGTAGGACAGCATCTTCGTCCCCAGGAAAACCAGGAAACGCAAACACAGTCCAGATGTATCCTTGTATTATGATGACTGCGCTTATTCTTTGGCTCCTCAGCAATCGAGGAGGATTTCCGAGGAAAACAGAGCCTCCTCTGCCCTCAGCCTAGCTTTCTTTCCCTTGCCTGTACAAAACGGACAGACGAAATACCTCCGAATGAGCTTTCCCGAATACTTATTTTTTCCTTTTTTAAAAAAGAAATCACGCGGGAAACGACCAAAATAAGGTCGTACTCCAGCGCGTCCCGCAAACGCAGACACGCTCGTACTTCAAACTGTTCTCCCTCCTAAGCAGGAAAATCTGAATTGTCTTCAGTTACTTCCAATATTTCATCCTGGCGGAAAGAAACTCTTCTCGTTCGGACCGCATTGGAACGGACGGGCCGCGGGGAGGAGCTCAGCTCTGGGAAAGGATCAAGTTCTGCACACCCCTTACACAGATCTCGCGTGCTGCGTGTGTGTGTGTGTGTGTGCATGTATATATTATGTGTGTGTGCGTGTCCGCTCCTCTTATTCTCCCCCTCCTCCTTTCTTCCTACCTATCTCTTTCCCCTCCCCTTGCTCTCTCCCGCCCTACACCGGAGTGAGTCGCCGCCGTGCAGTTATCCTCGGCCCCAGCTCCTTGTCTGACAGCGGCTGATCTTTGACAATGCTTCCCGCTGCTGCCCCGACTGCTCCTGCAGCCGGCCTGGGGGGTGGGGATGGGGGGCGGAAAGGCAGGAAACGTGCAGGCCGACAGAAGATACGGCGGGGCTGGTTTGGATGGGGAGACGAACGAATGCGCTGCTCCCTTCCCTAGCTCTCCTCCGGATTCCCGCTGCTGCCGTCTTCGCAGCGAGGCGAGGGGCTGTGGGGAAGGGCTGGCTGAGCAGGAGGGCCGGCTGTTTGCCGACAGAAAAAGAGGC
The DNA here is from genome assembly GCA_023653725.1 of Bungarus multicinctus. NCBI lineage: Eukaryota > Metazoa > Chordata > Lepidosauria > Squamata > Elapidae > Bungarus > Bungarus multicinctus. Next base: position 52,107,079 of record CM042844.1, read on the forward strand.
GGCGGCAGGAGAGCGGAACGGGGGAGGGGGCGATCACCTCTCCACGCCCAAAACCAGAGGGAAGCTAAGACGGGCGGCGGCCACTTAGAGCGGCTGGTCGGCCGGCAAAGATTTGGCCTGGGCAGGAGGAGGAAAGAGGAAAGAAGCTGGCATTTCAGGCGCTCGCTTCTTCTCCTCGCACCCTCCACCCCTGGTCCCTCCCTCAAGCTGCCTGGCGACAAGAGAAAAAGTGAGAGGGCAGCTGTGTGGCAGAAAAAGAGAGCGGGCCGGAATCGCTTTATGCAATTTAAAAGAAGCCCACCTCAGGAGAATGATGTTACCGTAGTTACAGGTATTTTTGATGACAGAGGCTGCTGCTGCTCATGCAGTGCAGACCAGGGATCATTTGGAGTGCAGACCAGGTCTTCCACTCCAAATGATCCCATGAAGCAGAAACCAGAGTTGGTTGCTGAGATGGGTGGTTATAGAAATCAATCAAATAAATAAACGTCCGAATACATACCCAGATTTACCCATGCTGTGAAAGAATTCAAGAGCCACAAGCTAGTGGGTGCCAAAAAGTTGGATGATATCTTCCAATGATCATAAGCTATTTATTTGGGTGAGATGGGAAATCTAGCCCTGCAGATATTATTGAATTAAAATGCCCAACATAAACTAGCTAGGGCTTGAAGGAGTTGAAGTTCAGCAATTTCTGATGGACTAATGGCTTTCCAGCCCTGTAAAAACCTACTTGGTAGGCTGCAGCATAGGCCAAAGTTACTTGTAGGAGATTCTCTAAAATCAGCAAAGAAACGGCTTGGTTCAACTGGCAGCCTTTTTATCAGTTTGATCAGAAAATGATGGGAAGTAAATCCCTTTCATCGACTGTTCTCAGTTAAGCTCATCCTCTCCCTAAGTTGCATGCAACCATAATTTTATGGCTTATAGGAGGAGCTTAGATGCCTGAGCTTGTGCTTTTCTGCCCTTCCCATTCTTTTTTTCCCCTTTTCATGTTATATTTTTTTAGATTCTGTTGGCAGGAACTGTTTGGTTTAGGTTTACACTGACTGTAAACTTTTCAGTGGGTCTTGTAAACTGAAGAATGGAATGTAGATGCTACACATACATAGATGAATTAAAAATTCAATAGAATTAATACAAGTACCAGTATATTATAAAGAATCTCCACAATTTATTTCCCCAACAGTTAAATCCATTTTACAATCAGTTTAAATTAAAAAACAGGAATAAACAAGCCTACTGGCTGAAAGGGCAAGAAAAGAGGGAATTCCGGTGCCTGAAGCAGACATCTTTCCTCATGCTCCCATCAAACATTTCACTCAGAAGCTGTTTTTTCCCCTAGTAGGTAGGTGCTATTAAATAAGTTGTGCATTACTTGCAGTCTCTGATTTACTAGCAATAACTTTGTTACATCCAGAATATTAAAAAGATAGATCATGTCTTATTAAACTGCTATTCAACATACCCACATTCATAACTCAGAAATATAAGTAGTACTGTACTTAAACATATATACATACATACAAGTCTGTATATTATATAGATTGATACTTACAACAATTGGAACTGGAATTTCAGTCACTAAATGATGCAGTTATTAAGTCATCACATGACCAAACCCAATTTTATGGTCATGTTTATTGCAGTTGTTAAGTGAATCTGGTTTCCCCATTGACTTTGCTTGTCAGAAGATTGCAAAAGGGAATCACTTGACCCTGGGACACTGCAGTCATCATAAATATGAATCAGTTGTCAAAGCATCTGAATTTTGATCATGAGGGTGCTGCAATTGTCATAAGTGTGAAAAACTGTCCTAAGTCATTTTTTTCAGTGCTGTTGTAACTTCAAATGGTCACTAAATGAATGCTGTAAGTCGAGGACTATCTATATATCATCTGCATAGTTTTTCCCCTGGGGGGATAAGCTATTGTATGATCAACCTCAAAGAAAGTCCTCTGGGCTTCAAGATATATTTGCTCTGATGCTATAGAAATCTGATCCCTCTTAGAGGAAAAATCAGTAAAGAAAACTATATAAAGAAGTAAAATTTAATAGTCACTGTTGTGCAGAAATAGTTTTAAATATTTAGGTGCCAATGCTGTCTTAGAGCATTTCTTCCTCCACTGAATTAAAATGCTATTTATCCATCCTAGAGGTGGCATTAAGTGGTGCTGACAATATTTGCCATTTTTATCCTCCTAACCCTAACGTATCCTGCCTCATGTTTCTGGGTCATTGTCCTGATCTATGCATATGACATTTATTACAGGCAAGATTATTGTTTTTCTCCTCTGGCTTTATTGCCAACTTCTTTACAGAGTCATCGCCCAGTAGTTTAAACTTCCACCAATCACAGCATTGCACAGGGATGGGGAAGATTCTGTTGAGAAGACTCTAGGCTATTTTGTCTGTCCCTCTCACAACTCATTTGTGCATTTCCTTAGAAAGAGTGGTGACCAGTGGTGGGATTCACATATTTTAACCACCAGTTCAGTGGGTGTGGCTTGGTGGGCGCGCTTTGCGCGTGTGCACTTTGTGCGCACACATATTTTGCACAGGCACAGAGGTGTTTGCGCAGGTGCAAAAGCATTCTAACGCATCTCCTGCAAGCTGCACAATCCCAGTCACTTCAGCAGCTGCTGCGCAGCACTCTTCTGTGCAACACAAAGCAGCTGCATTTCAATTTCAGAGGATAAAGGTATGGGAGCCCGGGCAGACAGGTGAGCCCAACAACAGCGTGGTGGAGAGAACCGGTTTGGTTTCCGCTGCTCATCGCTGCTACCGGCTTGGCAGAACCAGGCCGAACTGGTAGAATACCACCACTGGTGGTGACATAAAGAAACATTGTTAGACACCACATCAAAGATAACTCAATCAGGTAGTCCTTGTACCCAACTGCAACAGGATTTTCATTCTTGAGTTACAACAGTCATAAGTCAAGGTACTCATGTGACCTGATCTCATTTTACTAATTATGGAGGTCATTAATCGAATCACAATCATTAGTCAGAATCACATGGTCTTAAATCTGAATCCCTTCTCCCAAATGGGCATTTTTTGCTGGAGAAAAACATTGCAAATCATAGTCATGTGACTGCAGGATCAACCAGTCATAAATGTGAGCCAGTTGCAAAGCACTTGAAATGGAGTCAGGTGATTGGGGGGGGGTGTTGGAACTACATTTTATGATGGCCAGGGTGTAAAGCCTATTTTACGAGGCCATCATAAACTCTGAAATGTCATTAACCGGGTGGTAAATCAAGGATAAGCACCTTCTTTATATCTGGTTCAGGAAGGAAATGATAGAAAGTGTCAAAAAACAAGGAAATTTAGAAATAATCAACAAAAGTTATATGTACAATCCACAAAACCAAAACCAAAACTGAACAACCCACCTGATATGTTACATGTATCAGTTTAAGCCAGAAATTGGTTTGATTCTTTGGCTGTTCTAAGAATTCATCATATTGTATAAACACAGCAAACTACAGTTTGTTAATAGTGGTATATGACTTAGTGTGTTGTATGAACATAGGCATTGTATCCTCCAAAATGTTTTGTCTGGTCCCAGTTCTTACAACATGGCTACTTTAAACAAAACAAAGTTATAGACCTGGTAAAACTAGTTAAATTTTTGTTGAAATAATTTAATTACAAGCACATAAATAATTTCAGCATACTTTGTATGGCATTCAACTGAAACCAAGTCTAAGCTTCCAAGGCAATACTGAAATACATAATTTAAAACACAAGTCGTTGGGAGTAAAGTTACAGCATTTGTCTATTCAGAAGAGTGTAGATTAGGTGTAGTATAAATTGGTTTGATTAAAATCGGCTAATGTAAAGTTATCTTTACAGACAAAATCATAAACTATTAGTTTATACTCCTCACCATCTTATTTCAACAAACAGAAACTTAAACCCAACAAAATCTTTTTATTTGGCTTTTAATAAAATTAAACATTATTTTATTAAGCTATCCCCTCCTTTCCCAATCCTTTGCACCTATCACAGTTATTGGGTTTTATAGCTGAGTGAAATGTAGGTGGAGAAAGCCAGGTATTTACATCAAATTAAAATGAAATGAATTAAACTCTAGGTTCTGAAGGAATTTGCAAAATTCTTTTACTGTTTTATTTTACTGAGGAAGAGAAAATGATACATTGTATATGAAAGTATCCATAGGGAAGAATATATTGATTTAACCCTTTGCTTATTGCAAATATGCAAAGTTTGCAAATTGAGAATCAGGAAATTGTGGAAAATAATAAGAACAGCCTCCGCTGTGTTATGATAAATCACCTCATGGTGAGATGGGTAAATTTTATTTATAAATAAATAAATATCATTAAAAAGAAAAAGATATGCTCAAATAAAAAACAGATACAATGTAAAGGGTTGTAATATTTCTCTTATAAGACTCATATCTTTCTATTGTACAGCTTGTATGTTATATTAAAGGTTAAAATGATTTTGAAGTGATTTATCTTGATCAGATTTTTTTTACATCTCATAAACCTGACATTTTCAGAGGTATGTACTTTTTATATTCACTATATCTACATATATAAAACACAAATTCAAAAACCAGACTAGAAAAAAAACAGTATTTAAAATGCAGTTTAGTAGAAAGATGTATCCTAAATATAATATTAAAGCTCTTCACTGTGTGCTTTTGCAAAAGAAAATTTAAAAAATACTAGCCAGATTTTTTTAAATATAGTAACTAAAGTTTCAAGAAGCATATCTCTCTCAATTATGAAGTACATACAACTCTCATTCTGAACATGACAAACCACCTTAAATTTAAATATGTATTTAAATAAACATTTAAATACATAAACTTCATTACAAAATATAAGTTTCACTATATATAAACTCCTGTATTAGTTTTCCAAGTTTGTTTCAACAGCACCACACTGTGGCAATATACATATTTGCAGGTTAGGTTATTTTTGTTTCTGTTAGATAATTACCAACTCATAAAACAGATTACCATTACGTTCCATGAGAATCCAATTTCTATGGAAGAATAAAAGTGCATGATATTGTGCTTTTGTCATCAAGTCACAACCGATCCTTGAGTATTGAAGATTTGCCTTAAGATTTGCCGTTACATGATAATAAAATGGATCCACAGCTTTAGATTCCAGAATAACAGAAATGTTTTTTTTCTTACTAAATTGTTTTTATGAACAACTGATACTGTATTACAAAAGAAAGTGAAACTAAACTTCCCCATTATCAGCTACAGTAGATATTAAATAAGAAAATACTTGTTAATTTAAAAGTTAAGTACTAAAAATTTAAGAAAACTATCTGAACCTTTATTTAGGAAATATGTCTTCCATACAGCTTCCATCAAGACAGCAGACTTGAAGGTTTTTTTTCACTTTGGATTTATGGACTTGATTATCATACATTGTAGAAGTCCAGAGGCTTTTAGAAGACATACAAAGGACTCTTGGTGCCAAAATCATATTTGTAGATAAAACAAGTTACTCTCAACTGATGGCATCACAGTAAGTAACACAGCTCTTACTTACTGAAAACTTGATGAAAGGATGTGTTAAAATGTGGTCATTTTAGGAACCTATCTTTGCTCCCCCCCTGCAGGAAGGGGTTATCTTTCCCTAAAAGACACTGACTAAAATAGTTCCATCATTCCATTGCAATATTGCTCCTGGATAAATTATTTTAGTTACAATCTTTACACTGGCTTCCTAAAATAATTCAGTTAGTGAAAACATGGCTGAATTTGTGTGACATATGGACACACAAGCCAATCAACTTTTTTTTTTTTTTTTACAATACTCTGTTGAGCAAAGTAGCAAGTCTGGTTAATAACATGAACCTAGTAAATAACATGAACCTAGAAAACTTAATTAAGTTAGCTATGATTTATTTAACTAAGGATGGGTAATATGCAAACATGCTAGCATCAAGAGAGAAAAATGAAACAGAATTTGAATTCTGCTTATTTAGGTAAGAAATGGGAAAGAGGGTACCCATGCTTTACCACCCATACTATCACAAAGCAGGTCTTAATAGTGACTCAAATCCATGTTTGATTGAGTTTGTCCCCACTAAATTCCAAAAACACTCTAGATATCTCTTCTCTCATTTCAACTTCCTTAACTCTTCTGTGAACTACAGGAACTAATGGGATCCACAAGAAGGGGAGTGTTTGCATAGGGGCAATGCCTCAATCACCCTCTTATGTCAAATGGCAACTGAAACTTCAGATGGACTGTGCAGCAAACCAGTAGGGATATCCCAGTCCCTCTGAAACCAATCTGGGTCCATCAATTGCTGGTATGAACCAATCTAATGGGTCAACTCTCTTGAGATAAAAGAGCATTTTCAACCAAACTCATTGTTGCAAAATAAAATAATACCATGACTGACTCTAGCTCTTTTAGGAATCATTTTTTCATTTTCTATATTGTGGTGGAAACAACAGAAATCTATCGATCTATCTAATCGATCCCAAACTTATTTAATTTTGAACTTTACAGACAGAAGAGGCAATAAGCATATGCCTATTGACATTAATATCCTTAGATGCCTCTTCAAATAAGAATAAAGAAATCCAATCAACATTTTTAAAATATTATCTGAATGCCTCAGACTGCCAATTATTTCTTGTAATTGAAATCTGGACTGTTTCTATAGGGGTTCATATGAAACTGTGATCTTAGATTTTGAGATAAATTGCTGGTTCTTTCACCATTTTAATTCTGCTGGATGTTTTTCAATTTGTATGGAAAAATGGATCCTAGATTTTAAATAGCATAGCTTCTCAATTTAATATTTCTTGATTTCAATAAGCTTTGAGGGAGCTATAACACAGAACTGGAACAAGAAATCGCTGATATCCTTCACAGTGTCCAAAACACTACACCTTGCTAAATGAGGAATTATATCCAAACTGTTCAATAAATATCTTGGCTATGTCAAGTTTTTCCTCTATCTATTATTTTTTTTATTTTGTTTGACTTATCATTTTCAGTTTTTTTGTATTGTCATGTTTAGATTTTTATTTTTGTGTTTTTTGATCTCTGATAGTTGCTGTTTCCTATACATGCTTTCTGTTGGGTTTTTTTTAACTATGGGGTCCAAAGGCGAAGTTTTTCCTTTTTAATTCTATCCCACCACAAGGGGGCAGTTGCAGCATACTTTTATATAGCTTAGTATTTTTTCCTCTTAGACAAAGTAGAAATGCTTCAGACAATGATATTTACTGAAAATACCACAAAATAAAATGATTTGTATTCTGCATCACCTTCTAAATTAGAAAAATAGCTGAGCAGGTACATAGTAAAATCTGTGATGTTATAGATCACTGGATAATAAAGTTTGACTCCAAGCTTCCATTCCCTTAGATTAAAAGACTGTATAGTATTCTTCCATGGTCGTGACAACTTCACTACTGATCTCCAACCAATCAAGAAGACAACGGACAACAGCTTCAGTGATATAAGGATTATAGCTTTGCTGAATACAACTGAGTATGTGACGAAGGTGGCACCCTTTTTCAGCATCTGCAAATAGAAAGTAAGCATGGGATTACAAATGGTGGACTGTTGTCCTTCTTTCTTAAAGAATAGAATTCTTACATAGTGTTCCTGGTGCAACTGCAGAACCCATCATTTGGCTGGCATCTAAAGGTCTGGCATTTTCACACTTCCCCTTTAGTACTAACAGTGAGGAATAAATGAGTAACTTAAGAACATCATGTCCTGGTTCTTGTATTTGTTATTTTCAGACACGGAAGTCTATTTATTAAACAAAGGAGTGAATAATCAGGAATAATTGCATTCTACTTAGGATATTTTCTCTCTAATAAGAGGAAAAAAATGGATGGCAGTAGCAAGAGGGAAACATGTTGATGGGAAAAAATACAAATGGTTGGTGTTCATTCATCACATAACTGGTACTATTTCTTAGCTTTTAGGTGGGGTACATTGTAAGGTGTGCGGGAAATATTTGCATCTAGGTGTAAGGGCTTTTGTACCTTTTGTTCAGGCAAAAGAAATAATCTGATATTTTTGTGGCTTAGGATATCTATCGGGAATTTCGGTAGATATCCTAAGCCACAAGACAAAACTTATTCTTTTTATATTTTTTTAAAACAGCACAAGCAGCATTGCAAAAGTGTGTGTGTTTCTTCAACAAATATAATAAATGTCATAAGATAAGCATTCCATTGTGGTTGATAGAGGTATCTATTTAGCAGTATCTATGACTCACTGATGAGGAAAGACAATATGTAAGGTCATTCTTATCCACCTTGTTTTGATTCTTCTCCTCTGCCCTAAAAGAAAATGCAATTCTAGCATATTCCTAATTTTGTTCTTTAGTATGTTTCTTTTGTACCTTGATCTATTAAGGCATTAAAGCTTTTTTAAATTAGCTCAAACTTTAACATTTCAGATTGCCAAATACATAATAAAGATTTTTCAGTTTCATGCTTTCCTATCTTCAAAGGCACTTACACTCCTAGAAATGCACAATGGATCAATGTACTTAGATCAATACAGAATGAAAAGAATCAGCTGGGAAAAGTAAAAAAGACAGTAAAAAGAAATGAGTATGGGCAATTGACCTCAGACAAATATTTTAATAAAAAAACCAAGAAGTGTCTAAAATTATAAGAAAATATATAAAAGAACTTCCAGCAGGAGTTTGCAGGTAATTCCACTTTTTATACTGTGTGAATTATACAAATAAGAAATATACTTTTGTTTGCAGTTAAGATAGTTAGCCTACTTACATTTTGGTCTCTTACAATCAGCTCTGATAACTTCAAGAGTTACTTTGTGCAATTCTGTATCCTGTTCAGTAACCTAAAATATAAGGATAAATTGTTAAATGAAAGGTTAGATTTACAATTATAGACTGCTACATTCTCATCTCAAAAGAATAATGGGGAGGAAATTTTCATGTAATCTTCATGCAGTGATATTTCATCTTTCAGAGCTCCCATTCAAAATCAACCACTCTTTAGATACTATAGCCAGATTCATACATTCATACATACCAGAAATATTTAACAATAGATTCAAATTTAAATAATCATTTACAAATTACAATCATGAGATTCTTATATCAAGAAGGAGGGAGGGAGGGAGGGAGGAAGGAAGGAAGGAAGGAAGGAAGGAAAAGATTTCAATGCTCACTGCTAGCTTCCCACAAGGAAACTCAATGGGCAAGGTGACAGACAGTTGAAAGTCACTCCCTCTCTCACTGATTTTTTGCCCATCCATGTTCATTTTGTTTTTCTCTTTAGGTAAGGAAATATTTCTGAAACAATGAGTCAAAGGCACAGATGTCTAGTACTTTGCTAAAATATGGCGATATAAACTCATCATATAACAATACTACTCAGCTCCAAGATTTCTACTTATTGTTACTATATGCACTCAGCTCAAATTTCTACTTGAAAGAGAAAATGATTTCTTTTTTTCCACATTTTTAATGAACGTACCCAATCTACAACTCCCAAAGTTACATGTGAAATTAAATCTGCTGGTATTTATCTAATCACTACTCATTTCAGATAATCTAAAACAGTACTTTCAAACTATGCTATTCATTTTCCAGTAGCATTAGCTTGTCACAACTATATTCCATATAACTGAATATAAATATAATGGGATGCAAGGAAAACTATACAGCCTTCAGTACTTACATAATATATATTTTGGGAAGTCTTTGATTTTTGAAAAAGAACACCATCTTTCTGCAATAATTGTATTGCTTCCATGAATGACTTTCTAATCAGTCTGGAGCAAGGACCAGTTTTGGAATCTGTCTGATGGGGAAACAGTAAAAAGTAGATCACAATTGCATTAGAAAGTACAGAGGCAAATTATATGCTTGTTTAGGCTGTTTATTTAATTTCTTAGAGAAATAAAAGAGTGAGAAGATCTTACCCCTAAATAGTAGCAAAGTCTTTATCCTTAAGATTAAATAGACTGCAGCTAGCAGTATTTCAGAAATCGGAAGTTTGCTGCCTAAGCAATTTACCTAAGGAGATGCTGATGAATTATTAATATAATAGAAACAGTAAGTCAATGAATGAACTAAAAGGTTTACCAGAGGAAAGAAAAGAGCTTCCTAATTATTCCCTTTGGGATAACTGAAAATAATATAACTGAAGTCAGGCTGTAATTAAAATCACTATATAAACTGGCATAAGACTCAGACAGCTCCTCTAACAGAGGTGTAAATCATGAAATACTTTGCAATGATAGAAAAAGTACACAAGAAATGGGTAGCAACTTAGGAAAACAACAGAGAAACATCTTAGGAAACCTGACTTCTGTGGTTTTCTTAACTTTATGTTTCCCTCTTAAAGAAGTAATACAATGTAGTTGAGCCAAGCCACACTCCTTTCTTTTCATTATTTTTATTCTCTGAAAGACACAGGACAGCATGGTAATGATATGTCAGTGAAGTGGCAGGGTTAAAATGTTCTGTTCTGATTTGGTTTTACTAAAAATAGAAGCTTAGAACAACATACATATTCCTCTTTTGTTCATCACAATCATTCCATAAGATAATTTAGGACTAGCTCAAGGTCAGTTTCTTATCTTCATAGCTGGCAAGGACTTTAAAATGCTATCTTCAAATTCTAAATCCAATACTCATCCACAGAAACTGCTGTGTTGTTCCACTACATTGTAAGCTCTACCAGTTTGGGGTGTGTGCAATATTGAAATACACGGAAAAAAGGATGGGCTTTTGCCTCTGAAATGTTCCTGACATCAGTCTGACCTCCTACAGATACTCCTGCTAAAAACCCTTGCCTACTGTACAGTATTACCCTGATCTAACTAGAGTTTTAACCACAGGAGGAGTAGCTGAAAGAATAGGAAAGAAGTATCAGAAAGTAATTAGAGAACATACAGAAGATATATTAGAAAACTCAAAAAGGAAAACATTAATTCTGTTGAACTGTAGATGTGTAATCAAAAGTAGAAACCTATATACTCTGTCCTAAATATTTGATTAGTTATTAGGAGGAATGAAATATTTTTATAATTCTTGTATGCTTTCTTAGCTCAAAAGCAATAATAATACTGGAATCGTTTCTTATCTGTGTTTTGTTACAAAAACATTGACTTATTTGTTCAGCAAATCTATTCCATCTGAAGTTGTGATGGCATTTGAACAATAATGCTTAAGATTGATCCTTTTGAGTTTCAGCTGCCACACCATGCCACAGAATCCCCATGATCACATAACTTTGATCTTGGCAACTGGTTTGCACTTATGACTAATTACAGTGACTCATTCACATGATTGCCATTTGCAACCTTCCCTACCAACTTCTCCGCTGTTGCTGAGGTAAGTCACCCAAATCTGCACAATCTCTGTGCTTGCACTGCATCAACCACTCAAGCACCTTCCCTGGTCTGTGCTGTACCTCTTCTGCACTCTTTCCAACTTGTATCACAACTTTGTGCATCCTTTCATGCCCTCCTATACCCTCACCTTCCTTCCCACACTCCCATGAATCCCTCATGTTTTTTCTCCCACTCAGCCACAGCCACATGCCTGCCTGCTGGCTTGAGACTTACAATTTTCCATTGGCTTCCTCACTGACTTTGGTTATGACTTTGGTTAAGCTGCCTCACCTAACAACCATGAAATTCAGTTAATAAGAGCAACTGGGACTGCAAGGATTGCAGTTTATGGCTGTATCACTTAATGATAGAAATTCCAGTTGCAACTGCTGTTATAAATTAATGATTATTTGCACACTACATTTTTGATAGCCTGTACTATTAACACTGAAATATCTGAAGACTGACTATATTGAAGTTGTACAATTTCTATTTGTTGTCCAAACACAAGATTACTCAGAGGTAGATTTGAAATGAGAGATATGCAGTGCTAAACTTTAAAATTCATCTGAGGAATAAAGAAAATCATACAGTCAATTTCCTATCAGTAATCAAATTCTTTAAATATGTTAAATAAATGTTAGTATCCTGCAGCCTTCCTAAACAGTATGTGATAATCTAGCTGTTCTCATAGTAAGGAAGTTTTTCTTAACCTATTCTAAAATTTGATTTCCTGTAATTTAATCAACTTCCTCATCTATAGTTCTAATCTAATGTATATTTGTTCAATTAAATATTTTAAGATTGCTATCAGACCATTTTTTTTCATTCAGTCAACTTTCCATGGGGATAAAGTGACATAGTTCACTCTCCCGCCCAACTTTATTAGTATCTTCCGAATGTTGTGAAGGTTTTTTTTAAACAAAGTTAATTAAAGTCACAATATTCCAACTATATAGCGACAGGAGACGGATTGAAAATTGACAAAAATATATAATCAAATGCTGTTTCATAATGACTAGTATGTTGCAATGCATTATTGCATAAATAGCTTTGAGTAAATTATCTGAATATAGGCTGATAAACCAGAATACTTTGATAAAAATAATTGTTTATGAATCCTTTGTGTTAAAGTTGGATGCTATTGGAATATATGGTAATTGTCAGATCTGTTCCTTCTTTCTGTTCCTCCTCATGTTAATGAATTAATTGATATTAGATTATATAATTATGCAAGAGTTCTTACTATTTCCCAGCTGATAGAGTACAAGAAATAAACACAAAACAAGAAAAGGATTAATTCAGCTGTAATATGGAGTGTTTCTATATGTTGTGCTTAAAATTAAAAAAGACAATTTAATCAAGATATTGGAACTTTATCCAAGGACTAACAGAGAAACATAGAATTGTTGATTCTAAGGATGGAAGATTAAAGGTGAGGAAGACATTCTGTCTCCACAGGAACCGAGCTTGCAATTCTGAATGAAGATGGAAGCAGAAAGCATGAGAAATTCAATATGCACTATGAAAGGTCAACTCCTTTATACTTTTATTGTTTGACTGTGGTACTTTTAGAAGATAAATCTATAATTTGAGTTTTAAATGCCAGTACTCCATAGCTGAAAAACTCAAAGCCAGTAAACAGTATGCCTTAAAAGAAAATTCAAGACAACAAAAGAGTACGGATTTAGAAAGTGTGGTAAAAAGTGAGAATTTTTAAATTCAACGAGAATTTATTACAATGGCAGCTGACTAGCTGAACTGAATCCTCCTGTACTATTTGCTCCTTTTGTTTTATATCAATGTGAAAAAAGATCAGCAGAGTTTTTGTTTAAATACAAATCCATTTAATTAAATTTCAATGACAAACATTTCTTTTATAAAAATAAATGGTTGTCCGGAAGCAGCCACTAGGAAAGAGTTCACAGAAGCTTTTGTAAATGAGAGGTACAGTTTTATTATGGTTTCAATTGAGTGATCATTTTTGCTGGTTGACATTAAAAAATATAAAATATATAACAAGATTGTCTAAAGAAAAGAAAAACTTGCCTGAGCATTTTTATTCTCTTGAAAGAAAATTGTAAGATATAAATTAAACCCATTGATATCTTGCTAAAACACTACAAAAAAGGATTTTAAAATGTTTGTTCAATCCAAATTTTCAAATGATACAAATATGCATAACATTACATAGATTAACTGATGCAAATCTGTACCATGGTTATATGGCTCATGAATTTATTTTCTGCATACTATAACCTTTTTATAAGCAAATTCCTTTTTAACCAGAAGTGCAATGTAAAACAGAAACATTATGCTATTGAAAATCATCAGTCCAACTCTCAAACAAGCATTTACTTTATGAACAATTCTGATTTCAATTAGAGGTTAGTGACTTGGAGCCTCCCAAATCTCTCATCCCTAAGGACCCTAAGGTCCTTTCCAAAGAAGTTAAAATGCCCAGGAAGAATAAATGTAATGTGAGGCAGATGTCAGAACGCTCTGACAGAACATTATACACTGAATATCCCATGTTTGTAAGCAATTGGGCCTTAATTAACCTGCCCATAAGTTTCGAAATATTTGGTCCTGTTATTCAAGTAACTTGTAAAAGGCATTACCTTTAAAAAAACATAAAATTCTAAAATACTTCCTAATATAATTAACAGTGAGTTAAAGCTAAATGTTGAAATCCAACATATAATGTTGCATTCTAGTTTGGTCTATATATTTAATAGTTTTTATCAAAAGACACTTAAAAATCATGCATAATATCAGTTATTTCATCCAGGTCTTGATTATTAAAATCTCATTAAAGCAAGTGCCTAGATTAGACCCACAGCTAAGAATGGAGCCTACTGCAGCAGAATTTAAATACACAGTGATTCAAGTTAAATACATAACGCTTTAAATTCATTTGACTATAGTACTCAATGATACTGTCCCAGCTTATATACAAATTCCATTTTTGAACAGTCTTTGGAAATGGAACTCATTCTTAAACTGGGTACATCTTATATATATTTTTAAAAAAATAGTTTTTAATTGTCATAACTCAGGCCTTAAACTAGGAGTATACAAATTATTAAACTGGCACACCATTAATAGATGTGAACTTTATTTTTTTAAATATGCAGCACTTAGCTCATTCTTAATTAATTAATTCTCATAAGTGAAAAACTTCTTACAAATTAACTTTACTCACTTGCTCAGCAGTGGTACCAAGTTCATCTCTTTTGGCCAATGATACCAAATCTTCAACGGTTTCTAATTCCTGCATATAGAAGCTCTGAATTTTGTTCCTCAATAGAAAATCCCTTATTTTTTTACTCAGATTCATGACAGAACCCAATTCATCTAATGCACCATGATTACTATTTAATAGAGAACAAAATTAAAAATTAAAAAAGTTTCAACATGACCAAAATAAAAAATGTCTAAAACTAATAATGAAACTATAGAAAATTGTCCAGAACTGCTGAACATTTTGTAGCCATAATACATTCTTCATAGGTAAAAATGCATGCATTGATTTAAAAACATAATACATAATACATGTTTCAAATTACATATATAGCCAATCCTTATTTAATGATTATCTCAGCTTTTTACAAATGCAATAACACAAATAAACTGTAGAAAATAATTTTCTCACCAATATGCATGCTTTGGACCAAATTTTTGTGCTTGACATTACACACTGGAGTTAAGAGTAACCCTGTTGTTGCTGCACAAGACAACTTTATCTAAATGGAAATCGTAGCATCTAGTGATCTTCACAGCATCTGTCAATCATGTGGTTTGCTTTGTAACCATGTTGCTTAGCGCCATTTCACTGGAACGGATTACAATGACTGAATAAGGACTGCATATAATTTTGGAACTGGATGGCATGATTATTACCAGTATCAGTTGTGATGTTGGCACACACGATAAGAGAGTACAATAAGCATATCTCTGCTTAAAATGTGGCTGACACATTCGATTACTGTAATATTTTGACCTCTTTTTCTGTTTTCGCCAACATGACCTGGATGATTGGAAATTATGAGAATTGCACAATATATTTGGAAAGAACTAGAGTTGGTTGGGATCTATCCTGGAGTATCTGAAGCTCAAGAATTGGGCTTGAAAATAAGAATATAAATGGCATAAGGAACGATGTCCATTTATTTTGCTCAATGTGGTGACCATCTTGAAAGCCCACTGATTATCAAGGGTTTAATACCTGTTTTTAATTTGCCAAACTTTTCATTACAGACTTAAAATGATTTTGCTGAATGCATCTAAGAATTATTTAATACTATATGTAATCTGGTTTCATCAATTATATATCTTCCTTATTTTCTCCTCTATTTATTCATTCCTCATTATTCTTCCTGTTTCCATACAATGCTTCCTGTTTCATTGTCTCTAACTGGGATTCACATTTCCATGAATTAACAAATCAAAACTGAATTATCAATATATATATAGCTTTCACTGACCATTGTGTTTCTTCTGGGAACTGGAATATCTTATCATAAATATCCCTATATAAACGAGGAAGTTCTAGCATTCTGGAAATCTGAGTTTCATACATAGGGTCATCAACTTTATCTGAAAAGATATGAGAAATGTAAAGGTGTTGAAATTGTTAATAATTCTTAATAGTGCTAAAATATTATTTACTATATTTCATATATAAAATAATTCAAAATTTATGAATATAAGAGGTACTACATACCAGAAGCAAACAATCTTTTCTGACAAATGTTCAGATTACAATTTGCAACTTTAAAATAAAGATAAAATGCAATTACTCACAATACACAGAAGCCTTGATTTCCCGTTGTTGCCTGTAAATTCGAATGCAACCACGGACTCTGATTAGATCACCAATTTCCAGAATTGTTTTTTTTCGAATTGCTATTTGGAGATTTCTTATCAAGTCAGTTAGATTCATACCGCTTAAAGTACTTGGCTGAGATTCCAAATCTGCAGAGAAATATATACATCTCATAAGGTGCTATGTTATTAATAACAATGTTCACTGAGCACAATAAAATTAAAGACCTTTTCTCAAGTACTACAATTATGCAGATCATGCTTCCACAGAGATGTATTTATTCTGACTTAAAAACTGCCATTCTCCTGTTTAGGAAAGCTCCTTAAGCAGCATCATGATGAAAAAAACAAAACAGGGACAGATAAAGCTATAAATTTCTCAATTTTCTTTTCTTTCTTCTTTCTGTGACATGTGTTTTTAGATTTATTACTGAGCATATGTGCTACCCCAAACATTATCAATTTGGAATAGTATACATATCTGACATCCAAATACCAGATTAAAACAACACAATTATTACAACAATAAAAACAATAGCATAAAGTACTATAATACCTATACTAAATTTATACATCAAAGAACATATAACACTTAACCAAGCAAATATTCCATTATGAGAGGAAACAATCTACAATATCCCATATCTCAAGGGCTACTACAATAATCAAATTTTCATGAGTAAGATGTGAAAAGGCCAAACAGGAAAGGTTAATGTCTGAATACAACCTTGGCTGCAGCATATACTGAATATCCTTAAAGAGGAAAACAACAGCAACAAATATTACCTGACATTTTTTTCTTTTCTGCAAAAGCATTTTTCCAGCAGGTGCAGCTTATTACGCCAGTGCCATCATCCACTGGAAAAAAATAGTGATAATTTAGGTCATTTTGGTAGAAGTTTTTTCCCTTGATCCCACAAAGATGGAATTCTTACATTTTAACCAATTATATTAGGGTTTAAAACTCTACCAGCTTCCTCTCATCCAATTCTTAGTTCTAAAGGTTACTATTTCCTATTAGAATAATAGGAATTAATACAGAAAGTATCTTTCTAGTCATAATAAATAATGATTCTGTTTTCTTGCAGTTCTTATCTGGGATTGATAGGAACATTTGTAAAATGATGTAGTAAAGAAGAATATCAAAGCAGATTAAAAGTATTTGAGGTAAGATGAACACATCTGTTTGTAGAGTAATATATGTCATTAATGCTAGTCTTCTCATAAGTTGAGGAACATATTGAAGAACAGTTGAGAAAAGTGTTAATCTTGCTCTTAAACCTTTCTAGTAGTTCAGCAGTCCTTAGTTTGAAAGACAGCTTCTATTATGCATTGCTTTCAATTTTAGTCTGAAAACTTTGTAAACCCCATCTTTCTGTTAATTATAGAGGTGCATTATTATGTTGGGCCTGTAGGTATCATTGTGATTCCTGAGAATAGTTAAAATCTAGACAATGACTTAGCTCCTCTTCATTTTCCTATGCATTTTAATAGTTGCCAGTAATTATACATTATTTAGAAATGAATCACACCTTGTAAAAAAACTTTTCTTTGATGATGAAATTATTATAAATAAAGTTAAGATAAATGTATAGTTTTTTCATTAGAAAAGTAAAAAAAGAACTTCCTATTTCTTTCTCTTGCCGTTTCTATACACAAACAGGAGAGTTTCATGAATCATTTGGGCTTGACAGCTGATGCAACACTTGCTATTCAGCTCACCAGCTGCACCACCTCATTTTTAAGCTGAAAGGGAAGTTGCAACTTATTTTGGGCAACTCAGCCTGACTGTGGCTATGAGAACAAGGAGGAACACATTGGTACACAATCTGAGAAATGAACTAAAAATAGTCTGACCATGTGGAGAAACACAGGAGAAATTGGAAACAGGAAAATATTCCCAAGAAAATACTTATTTTTGCTAAATTCTGTTTGGATAGCAATAAGAAGTTGGTTACAAAATGAAAAATGGAAGTTTACAATGAGAGTGAAAAAAGGGCAATCAGAGAGAGAAAACTATGCATAATAGAGTCACATTTCACATTCAGAACTTCTGAACAATTAGAAACATTCAAGGCAAGAGTAATACTTGTGTTCCTCGCAATATGTTTGAATATGCGTGAATTCTTGGCATAAAGCAAGTGCTATAATTTCGTATTTAATTTAGGTATACAATACTTATACCTTCTTATACATTCCCAGAAGGCAATACTAGAAGAAAATTACTCCACTCCTACCCCATACTTCAAAGGTGAAAAACAGCACTTGCTTTAAGTCAAGAATTTGGGTCTACCAAATCTGAATGTGATGAGTGCCTGGGTGGGGAAAACATTTGCCTTTTGATTCATAAGTTCTAAGTTTCTGCCTTTAGCAACTACCTGAAATTAATAGCTTTGGTTACCAAAACAACTAGGTTGAAATATTATCAGTATATAAGTAGGCAGGTCAACTTTTTTATTTTTGTCTTTCATCTCTTAGAGGTAAATCTAAAAGATGTCAGAAAAAAAGTTTTTAAGGAGATGTGAATTAACAGACTGAAGGTTACTCCAAATGTCAATTATCACACTCATATGTGCCATTGAACACAAAGGAACTTGTTTCTGAGTATATGTGAATAGGCTTTTACTGTTAATGCAGGCAGTATTTTGAGTAATATTAACCAGGTGCAAGAAGATAACCTTGATGGGGATCTGTTACTTAGGAGAAGAGCTTGAAGCATTTTTTAAAAAATTATAAACAAGATAATATTCAGAAGCAACTTAGGCAGATCTCCCTAAATCATTGAACTATAAGGAGGAGGAGAAAGGGATACGGAACTATTAGACTGTATTAATCAATCTTAATATAAGTAATTTTAACTTTCCTATAGAGGTGATTTCCAGTCTGGTCTACCTAGAACAGGGGTGTCAAACTCAAGGCCCAGGGGCCAGATCCGGCCTGCGGGATGCTTAGATCTGGCCCATGGGGCCTCCCTGGAAACAGTGAAGGACCAGCCCACAGTGCCTCCGCCAGAAAAAAATGTAACTCGGCCATGCACGGCCCTCCCAAGCTCTGTTTTCGGCTGTGACAGCTTCCTACAATTCTGTCAGTGAAAACAAAATTAATTTGTCACTGGGAGAGCGCTCAGGCCACCACAGATGCCTCTGACATGAGTGACATCAAGCTGGCCACACCCACCCTGGCCATGCCCACCTCCCTGAGGTCAAATACACTCTGATGCGGCCCTCAGTAAAATTGAGTTTGACACCCCTGACCAAGAGAGACCATATTTTTCTCTAGAAATATTGATTCTACGGAATTCTAGATTAATAATCAGAATAGTAATCCTATTAAAAATGGAACTAAAACTAAAAAACAAAAATCTTGGATTATCAATTACCTCCACAAATATAAAAGGAATCTTTTTCTTTTATTAGAACCACCGTACCAAAAATATCCACTTGTCTTATTGGATGTCTGTTGTAAAAGAATATACCTTAGGAAAGAAACAAAAAATGAAAAGGGTAAAGTCCTTGATTTAGGCCTTTAAAAACATTGTGTCATAATCCCAAATACTACTAACATTTTTTGTTCTTAGTCAACTCATGTTAATTTTAATAACTATTTCACATATCCTGATAAAAAAAGTCCAAAAAGTTATGACTATTGATATAAAACAATTGATCAAAGTAGAGTATTACAATATTTTGATAAATTTATTTCGGATTACAATGTTCAAATTTGAATATGACATACATGGAATATTTAATTCAAATGTTTTAAATTTTATTTTGTATTAAAGACAATGAAATTTGATTAAAGTTTGACAAAAAAAACAAATCACAGATTAACAATTTATAGGGTATAGACAACTTGCTATCATAAATCTGTACCCCACCCCAATTTATTTGTGTACTATAATTTATACATATAAAATTATCCCTTAAATTTTCCTCAGCAATAGCCATTTTCCACATGAAATATTATTTTAGAGTAGCAGCTCACAATATATATTGTTGGTAGCTGCAGGGAAAGTAAAAAAGACAAGCTGGTGGCAGAGGCAATGTAATTGAAACCCCAATCTTCTGTATGGGCATGCAGTTCATGTATGACATCCTCATTCCCTTTCCATGTGGCACTGATAAGAGACTAATGTGGAACTCACTTAAATGGCAGTCATTTCATATTCTACAAACTTTCCTTCCTGCCATTTAAAAAAAAAAATCGCTCTGATCTGGATGTCAAACTTGCCACCCAAACTACAATATAAAACTATAAAATGCCACATACAGTTATATAGTACTACAGTTGAAAACATTCTATTTTCATATTATGATTCATTATTCCATTTGTGTAGAGGTGGAAGATCCTGAAGTTTGCATGAAAAGTATCCAATGATTATTTTTAATCATAGTGGAAAATAGGAAATCAGATAAGCATGTTATTGGAAAAAGATTGAGTCATTCCTAATACATTTTTAAATTTTAATTTTTCCACCAATGTTTAACATATTAAAGATCATGTACAAAAAGTCAAAAAACTGTTATACTGTAGTTTTTTCTTGGTTGTATAGTAACTATACAAGTCTATATTATATATTATGTGTAGTTATAGCAATCATACAAGAATAAAACAATGACTTCATTTAATTAAAAACAATCCTCTTACCTTTAATTAAAAACAATCCTCTTACCTACCTTGAACATCAAGACACAGAGTTTTTAATGCAAGAAAACTCATAAGATCACATATGTTGCACAATTAATCAATACTTTGGAAAGACTTACATCCAAGAATCAATGGAGGAGAGTACGTTCAAGAAATAGATAAGAAGATTTAGAAACACAAGGATTAGAACAGAATCAAATGTATACTTTTACTGATTAAAAACTGTTAATTCAAAATATTTAAAATAATCCATTGGTGGTTTCTGATACCTTAAATATTTTGTACAGTTATAAATATATTAGATTCAAGTTATTCCTTCATTATGTTCCAAATAAATGAAAAGATTCTAGTTTGAGGTCTCTGAAGGTAATGCAACGTTGGAATGAAAAGGAAGAGATTTCAGCACATCAAAGGAAGTGCCAAAGGAATAAAGAGAATGTATAGTCAAGCTGATCCACAATATAATAATGCTTGATTTTTCAGTATAACGTTATAGTACTTATATAGCTATAAAGTTATAAAGTTCATAGCAATTTCACTACTTACCTGGAACCTGTTTAGACTCTTTCATTTCTAATATGTCTTTAATGTATAGTCTTGCAAAGGATGAAAAGATTGGATTCAAACCCCACAAAAGTGATGGGACCTCATCTTCTGATTCTATAGCTGCAGCACACATTCCAAAATAATTTAGCTCCAAGAACAGATTAATCAATCATTGATTAAAGTTGATATGAAATAAGTCTGGTGGGAGCAAAGAATATGTCATATAAACATGTCATATGCAACATAATCATTTACTGTACTAAAACTGAAAAAATGCTATCTTACAAAAATATTATATCTAATTATATAAAAATTTACCATTACAAAATCTGGAAAATAAAAAGTATATATTTTAAATTGGGAATAGTCAAATGCAAAAATTCTATGTTTCTCCACATAGGCCTTCAATCATCATTAGAAAGCTTATACCAGTTTACTCAAATTTATACATTCTGGCATGCGTTCATGAAATAGGATACCTTTTTGGAATTACATGTTATAGAGAAACAAAGTTAAATCCATCAGCTACTAAAATTCTATTGTTTTAGAATATATGTAAAAAGACAGCTATTTGAGAATTTGGGCTGTTCCCATTTTGATTTATCTTGTTTATTGTTATTTCAATAGAGGGAGAACAGCTATTTTTACTTGTTCCATTAATTAATATTTTGACTTTAGTGTCTCTAATTGTTTTTGGGAGGTTTGTATATTATAAAAGTTTTAAAATATTGTATGATATTTAATATATCTACTAGTATTAATAGTCTTTTTCTGAAGTCATTTGCAAGAATGTTTAAACACACAACTTGGAATTCAAGTTTTAAAATAGAGTATAATTAGCTCCATAGTGGTTGGTTCACTTTCTGAGAAAATTGATAGGAAGGCCTATTAAAGAAGTATAAGCACATATACAATTAAGATCCAGAAGACTTAGCATGATTTCTAAAGGGAAACTATGTTGGATAGTGTCAAGTATACATACATAGGTAAGATAGGCAAGTAGGGACAGGGAGAGCTATCAAACAACAGCTAACCCTGGCCTTATATAATGCGGAACTGTTTTGAAACAAAAGAAGCTGTTCTTTTCCAATGCCTCTAGCTGAAATCTTTCACTTGGCCTAGCGACAGTTTTAATAGAAATGTCTTCTGCACATGTGAGTGTGGAAGACTATCAAGGTTTGGTATGGTGGGCTTCCTTGTGCCGCAGCAGTTCCAAAATGATGCTTAGAAGTAGAAAATATCTGCAGGCCTTCATTAAAATATGTTTTATTTAAGCATTATCAAAACAAGACATCCATATGAGGCTTCACAAGCCTATTTATCTACTCACCTATTATTCATATAACATCTACAGAGAAAACATGACTATTCAACTTCATACTTTTGTATTGATGAATGGAAAGTTTAATATCAGCAATAATAAGGATCATGAAATTGGTGGTGTAAATGAAAAGATGGAATGTAATATAGAATTTAGTTAAGAACTGCAGACAGGTGATTGCATACTTTGCCAATGTGACCTCTCCTTCATGCTAGATCAAGGTACAATTCCAGTGACATTAATAGAGCAATTAAGAATATAACAAGTCATTAAAGAATGATTACTGTAGTTTCATTCTCTGGAATTTTTTCTCTTAATAAGCTGAACTTCAGCATGTTCTTATTTGCTACACAATCTTCTTTTGATCCACTTGAAATGACACAATAGTTCATGCTTGTTTTATTTTCCAGCAACAGAAAAAACCACTGTCAGATTTAAAAAATCAGAGATATTAAGTCAAAGTTGCATAGGAGATCCTACAAGCTACCCTTTGTTCCTACCACAGATACATCTGTATATTACTTTGTATCTGGAACTAAAGAGTGCTTTGGTAGTATATGAGGGCCATACAGTCCAATTTGCATATTTTCCCAGGGCTGTACAGCTGTCTTTTCTCCTTCCTGAGGAAACACACATATACAGAAAACAGGTGCTCACTCCACGCTCTCTGAAACAGTTTTGTCTTCCAATTCAAAGCACTGACCAACAATGGTGGCTCATTTTAAGATGCATTGACATATGCAAGTAATATTATCTACTGCACTGAAGTGCAATAATGAATATATATTAATATGATAATATTGCTTTTAATAAGCTGTCTAACATATTTTTAAATCTCTCACTTTTTCACTTTTTCAACTAATACATTTCAGGTATAAAAGTTTCTGTCTTTCCAAATGCAAGCCCAAATCTTGCAGAGATAGCATTAAAGCTCACAAAAAATTAATAATATAGAAATACGTATATAAACCAAAATATAATATTAACTTCACAGTATAATATAGAATATATGTTTTCAATTATAGCAACACAATTGAGCCTAATTGTTACACGCCTCAATCTTAATATGATTGCATTTCTAAGAGTACAGTCCCAAATACCTTTAATTGGAGCTTAGCAGGATTAACTCTTGAGAAATCATGTGAAGATTTAGTACAATTAAAAAGCTCAGAAATACTGTACATGTTTTTCATTTGCTAAGTCTATTTCAGATAGCATGCATACTCAAACATATATAAATAAAAAAGTATGTATTTAAGACCACTGTTTATCCAGTCAACTATTCTTTATGAGAAAATTTTAATCTAAGTATCAGAGAACATGTCTAACTATATGTTTGTCTCATCTACTTTAAGACTACAGTATTTGAAATTTTGCTTTCATTCTCTTTCATTATCAAAACAATTGGAAGATTTGTGTTCCTATTAATATATGCAATAAGAGCTTATCATATGAAGCACAATTACAATTAATAACTTAGCTGACATTTTATCACCAAGAGGACTATTTAATTGCTTTGTCTGATAAGTTAGTAATAAGCTGCTTACTTTCTATGAACTAAAAGAACAATTTCACTGAAAGGTATTTTTACATATAGTGAACTTTAAAAGTATTTTTACTTATAGTGGGCAATCTTTATAAAGTGATAAACAATGCATTATTTCTACTAAAGAAACAACATTAAAATTAATGCTACTGTGCAAGAAATATTGATATTAATATTTAGCAAGCCTCTAGAGATTTGAGTGTATTTAGGGGAGCTTAATTTAACTAAGTATCTGTAGGAATGATGCGCATATGAAGCACCATTGCAGGGGGGTGGGGAACAGGAAAAATTGTATGGTTTAACTTACATAAACTATCTTCCATAATTCAGTTGCTTGGCTGTTACTAATTGCTAAAAAGGATCAGATCACTCCTTTTTAAGGAGGAGGATCTTCAATTGGTTCCCTGCACAGTTGTATAATCCACTGTTTTTTTAGTTTCAATATTAATGTAAGGATCTAATTTCTAGAGCAGCTGAATAAATTTGTCACAGAACCTAGAGACGTGAACTCAAATCAAGCTACTTTAACCATACGTTTTAAATACTGATCTGTGTTATCTTAATTTGTAAAAAAAATACTACCAAATGACTCAGCAAATGAGATATTAATTCATCAGATAAAATTGAATGAAAAAGAAACTATGTAAAGTGCACAATGAAGCAGGACCATTCCAATTTCACATTCTTGATTTTGTCTACATATAACAACAATTAGAACAAAACTGCATAATAATGTTTCTATTCAAAAAGTTATTTTTTTCTACTGCCTTCACATGAAAAATTGCCCATCTATATGCAAGTAGATAAATATTTTTGTTTTCCTCATTTTGGGTCCCAGCAATTTGTTCTTATTGTCTTCTACATCTTTTATTGGTCAGTTGTGTGGATTCCTTAAATTATTCAGAGAAAATTACAGCTCTACAGTATTCAGATTTTTGAAATTAAAACTGGTAATGCCATATCACTATTATAATACTGGCAATTTTTATTAAGAAAAAATTCCCATCAAGAAGGAAGAATGATTCCCAGGACAGACACAACAGACAGATGAAAAATAGAGGATTTTATGTACAGGAATTTAACAAGATTAAGATGAGTTAAAATTGAAAATAAAATATTTAAATTATGCTTATGAAATCAGAATAAGCTATAAAAGGAAGTCTACTTAAAAAGATGGACAATTATTTAATTATCTCTTAGTAGTCTGAAACCTGTAAATAATAATGTTTTTCAAGACCAGGAGATTAGAAACTAGCACCTGCAAGAGTAAGCAGTAAGAGAACTAAGCTCGGGAATAAACATGTAGCAGTCAAAAATATGGACTTAAAAAACACCTCTAAAGGAGGACAAAAATCACCAGTTCAAAAATAAAAATGAAAGAATTTCAATTATAACACATGGATTTAATCAACTTATTAGTGAAAAGTGGGAAGCTATACACCATGTACAACAAAAACAGAAATAGCAATGGAACTACTATGAATTTGCAAAAGAGGTAGTAAGAGTAATCTAGCATTTTTGTTTTAAAACCAAGAATGGAAGAAACAACCCTAATTATTCTCCCAGAATAAGTAGATTTGGACATTCTTTTCTATCAACATAAGCTTTTACATAATAAAAGTATTGTTACAATGTTTCGTGCCTTTTGAAACTACTGTATTTACTCCAGTAAAGCTCTTTTGAGGTCAGCAGACACTTGCTTTTGAATCCAGGCACAAAGCTTTTTGCTCTTTAAAAAGTAGTCTGTCTACGGGGATTCTCGGTGATCCAACTCATGGTTGTCCCAAAGGTCTTTTTCAAGAGGCCACTGGGCTTTCTGGTTTTTTGGGGAGACGTTTCACTTCTCATCCAAGAAGCTTCTTCAGCTCTAACGAAACTTCTTGGATGAGAAGCGAAACATCTTCAAGTTTGTCTCTTGAAAAAGCACCTTTGGGATATACAGTCTAATGTTAATTCTTCCATACGACCATTGCAGCTTCATCAATCCGAGATAAAAGATTTTATTCACGACTAATGCCAAATAGTAAAAATAGTAAAAATTTACAAATAGTAAAAATAGGGAGTGCTATATCAAACCCTGCTCCAGCAACAATGATGTTCCCCAAGGCAGCATTTTAGGACCCACACTCTTTATACTCTATATAAATGACCTTTGTGATCACCTTATAAGCAACTGTGTCCTCTTCGCGGATGATGTAAAACTATTTAACACCACCGACAATGCTACTATTCTTCAAAGTGACTTTGATTATGTGTCTGAATGGTCAAACATTTGGTAACTTCAAATCTCAACCAACAAATGCTCTGTCCTACACATTGGTAAAAAAAAATCAGTTCACCAAATACAAACTAGGTGGATATGACCTCTTTGATGATCCTCACTCTGTCAAGGACCTCAGAGTACTCATATCTAATGATCTAAGCACTAGAGCTCACTGTAACAGCATTGCCAAAAAGGCATTAAGAGTTGTAAATCTAATCTTATGAAGCTTCTCCTCTAGAAATATTGAATTGCTAACTAGGACATTCATAACCTTTGCTAGACCAATACTCGAATACAGCTCATCTGTCTGGAATCCGCACTGTATATGGGACATTAATATAATTGAGCGAGTCCAGAAGTATTTCGCGAGAAGACTACTACACTCCTCTGCTTGCAACAGAATACCCTATACCACCAGGCTTGAAATTCTGGGCTTGGACAATCTTGAACTACACCGCCTACGGTTGGACTTAAGCGTAGTACACAAAATTATCTGCTACAATGTCCTACCAGTCAATGATTACTTCAGTTTCAACCGCAACAATACAAGAGCACACAATAGATACAAACTCAATGTTAACTGCTCCAAACTTGATTGCAGAAAGTACTACTTCAGCAAGAGTGGTCAATGCCTGGAATGCACTCTGTTGTTACTGTTGTTACATCCTCAAACACCCACTCATTTAACCTCAAACTATCCACTATTGACCTCACCCCATTCCTAAGAGGTCTGTAAGGGGCGTGCATAAGTGCACCCATCGTGCCTCCCGTTCCTGTTCTATTGTCTCCATTTATTTGTACCTATTTCCTGTATTCTTACTCATGTTTATACTTATGCCCATTATCTTGCAAGCGATTGACAAATCAAATCAAAAATAAATAATTCGGATATGGTATACATGGCACGCTTTTTTAGGTAAACATTAGCAAGTTTTAAAATGCATTTCCTCTGGAACCGATTTTAATGTTTTAAATCCCGTTTCCGTAACAGGAAACATCGTTCCCTGTTACTTTAGGTGGCTCCAAACTGGCTGAGGGCTAAACTGCAGATCTCACCTCAAAGCTGTCACCCACTCATCCAAGCATTTTCAGTTTAAAGAAAGTGACCGTCGGAAAAGTACATTAAGACTCAGATGCCCAACCCAGCACACCAGTCGGGTGTGTTTAAACATTATGTTTCTTGCTTTCCTCGTCTTGTAGTTACAGAGGAAGTGACTTAATTAAACCGGGGGGGAAAAATCCGGCTTTCCGTAGTCGCGAAATCATACTAGGGCCTCCTCACGCTTCCACCTCCCGCCTCCTATCTCAACTGCCTTACCCGCCAGAGAGACCGGTGGCGCTGTCATTGGTTTGTTCATAGAGGCGGCACAGTGTCGGACAGGACGAGCGAGGGCAGAAAAACCGGAAGAGATTTCATCCTTTGGCTTTCTGTCCCACCTTTTGTTTGCTGTAATATCCGG
Organism: Bungarus multicinctus; assembly: GCA_023653725.1. Lineage (NCBI taxonomy): Eukaryota > Metazoa > Chordata > Lepidosauria > Squamata > Elapidae > Bungarus > Bungarus multicinctus. The sequence continues at coordinate 52,135,046 of CM042844.1, forward strand.
TAGTTAGAACCGAAGGAGGGAATTACGGAGAAAGGATAAAAAGCTTGGGGAGAAAAGACGCCTGCGAGGGAAATGGAGTGTTAGAGCGCCTGCGTAGCTCGGGTAAGGGAGAGGTAGAGAAGGCGGCGGAGGCGCAGGCGCGTGGGGTGTGGGCGAAGGCGCTGGAAGAGTCTCCAGGGGAGTTTGCGTTGCGTGCGGGCGCGCGGGCCGCGACGGTTGAGAGAACAAGAGCAAAGGAGGGGGGGTGGCAAAGGAAGCGAGACCACCGAGCCTCTTTCCTGTGTGCTCCGCCCCTTGTCTGGGGGAGCTGGTGGGGGGGGGGAGGTACAGGAAGTAAGAACGCTTAAGGCGGCGGGCGTCATCCTCCCCATCGCCTCTTCTGCGGCGGGGGAGACGAGAATCCGTCTCGGCTGGTGAGTTTCTCATTCCTATCTTCCCCCACCCCCACCCCTTTTGTTGGAAAAGACCAGCAGCTGCCACCATGGAGGGTCGCTGCTTTTTCTGGAAAAACTCTTTTTGCTCCCAACCTATTTTTCTGCCATCTTTCTCCAACGAAAAAAAAAAAAGGGGGGGGTAAACGGGGAGGGGGAGTGGAGGAGGCTTTTTCATATAAGTGCTTTTCGATAGGGACTAACTTTTCATTTTTAATAAAGATACTGTTTGATGGGCGGTGGAAAGAAATTTTTAAAATGGTTGAGGAATATATTATGCCACTTAATTTTTTTGTCCCTTCCATCTCTCCCAATAGACCAAATACTCTCTTGAAGGCAAGCCAGTCGTATCTAAAGTAGGAAAGAAGATGCGTATTTTGTGTTCTCATGGATTGCTGAAGTTTTCAACCACCAAAGGAAAGGAGAGTTGCATCTGACGCGATGTTAGCAATCTGAGCTGTTGAATAAGGAGCGGCAGAACTTGAATACAGCTGCCTGCTTTTTTGCACACATGTTCGCCATTTAATATTGGATCCTTCATCGAATCAAGTGGGCATTTTTGAGAGGGTCACTCCTCAACTTTCAGCCTGTTGTACGACCAACACATCTTTTGGGGATAGTGTCTCTGGAGCCTGGTCGTATGCATTGAGTGATTAGAAGAGTGCAAATTATATGATTATTAGGTTGCTAAATCTACAGTGATAAACTTGTGGGAAACTGCATGTGACCACATGTGGCTGGCAGCTACTTGCTCTGGTTGATGTTGGATTATTGTGTGTCAAATCGAAAAGCTAGACTGCAAATTGTCCCTATCTGCTCCTTTCTTAGCATCGTTGCTGACGCATAGCACTGTGGCACCGTGGTCATAATTTTGTACTATTTTTCTTTTAGACCATAACAGCGGACAAAATAACTGGTTGGTTTTTTTTTCCTGAAGCGTTTAAAAATAGTTTTTGAACTAAAAAGGGCAAATATGTCCTTCTTCAACTTCCGTAAGATCTTCAAGTTGGGAAGTGAAAAGAAAAAGAAACAGTATGAGCATGTCAAGAGAGATTTGAATCCAGAGGATTTTTGGGAAATTATAGGAGAATTGGGTGATGGTGCTTTTGGCAAAGTATTTAAGGTAAGCAATGCTTCTGATTTGATGCTGTTTTGATAAATTGTATTTTTCTAGGCCCTGTTACATATGAATTTAACATCATAAAAATTCATAATCCATAGAATAATGAGCGTTGGGCTTAACATGATATAGTAAAAATGATAGATTTCCCTTGGATGTAAGTAGCTATCAAAATTAGTGATAAGTCCATTTTTAATTACTGCTTAGAATAAACAAACAAAAAAGTTCTTGGAACATAGACCCATTCTAAAAACAACATGACTTCAATAATTATTTATTTTTGGAATCTTATACTGATATTTTATAGAGGATGGTGAACGTAACTTAACATAGGAATTTCATCAAGACCAAATGCTTTTAAATAATTATATGATAATTTAATATTGTTCCTTTCCTTCAAGGTGTGGGAAATGAAGTATATTCAGAACAGACTAATTAATTATATGAGAAAGACTTTCCTCATATGTTTCCTGGATAATCCTAAAACGTTAGATTCATAATTGGGTCATTGATGATGATATGAATAGAGATTAGCTTTTACACATCAAAAACTTGAATTCCATGAATTAATGGGCTACTTTCAGCCCATTATAAATTGCTATTTATATGCATGCATTCTGCACTTTCCATGTTTCCATAAACATAACCCAGCAGCTTCACACTACCAATCATTTGATTTGGTGATTAATTGCCAGTTAATGATAGTAAGCTATTTTATTTTCTTCCATTAATATTAGTAAGACGCTAGTAATTTACTTCTTACTAACTAGCTGACTTAATTAGTGACTAAGAACTTCAAATGGCCCATCTATGCTATGACTAGTTTTTTTAAAACTTTACTAAGCTTTTTCCACAATAAATAATTTTTAAAAATTATTAAGGGAGAATAATGTTAAACTGTCAATTTTTTTAAATAAATGTGAAACTTTTTTCCATTGTTTGGATTTGATTGTCAACATCTTAAAATAGGCAATTTTTTTAATAGAACAATATTCATTTAATGTAAGGAAATAATGTACTTCAATCCACTCCCTGCAGGCTTCTCAGCCCATTGGAAAATTGAGGGACTCCTTTTCTTGGTGAAAGGGACTAAAGATGCAATGGGGGTGGGGTAATGGACCATTGACAATGTTGATTGAGTTAGTGGAGCTTAGAGCCCAACCCATATTCTTCAGAAAGAGTCTCTTAAGCGGGCTGGCATGGCTAGATGATGTGCTTCGAATAATCTACTTTTAATAATTAAATATATATGATAGCTTTGTGATTTCATTTTTATGCTGGTGATTTTCTTTCTACTTCAGTCTTATTTGGACAGCAGTTTGTGCATGTCAGTCATAAAGCTGCTCACTGTCAATGTCTAATCTTAGATTTGAATTACAAATGGAGATTTTGAATTACAGTGACTACAACTTTGTGGAGTGGCAATATTTATAGCTCTGTGATTCAATCCAATGAATTCAATTGTTGCTTTTGTTTTTAATTCCACAAATCAAGGAGGCATGGTAGGCAAGTTGATTCTTGTATTCTTATATTAGTCACTTATATTCCAGGCACATATTGAATAATCTGAGGTCTGCTTTTCATATTTGAATATATTCTGTGTGTCAGCTCACACATACATGTTGGTTCCACCCATTCTTTTATGCAGCAGTCATCTTTTTCAAGGTATAAATTAAATCTTATCTACCTCAAACATTTATTTAAAAAGGAGGAAGCAATATGTGTACTTTGTACCTTTACCTTTTGCTTCAATCGACTTTTCTTCTGGGAAGAACTTTTTGTTTCCTTCCAGTTCAGTTTTACACTAAATACATTCCCAGGCAAGATTAAGAGCAGTACCCTGACTATGAGGATGCATCTTTTGGAACTTGTGATATTCTCCAATATTGATAAAATAATAGGATTTTTTTTCTTAATATGTTAATATTTCTTAATATTGTATGCCAATATTTCCTTCAGTATGGAATGATATAAAATTTAATATAATAAACTGAAAGGAATTGTATGAAATAGTTCCCTCATTCTCCTTCATTATGTACCCTTGCCCATTGCTAACTATCCATAAAAGTTGCTCTGGAGTTCTGGTAAGATCCATTTAGGACAAGAAAGGAGTGAAGTCAAGTTGCCATTCTAAAGCCTATTTAATAATAACATGGAAGCTGTTCCAAAACAGTTCAAAGTGGATTGACTAACTGAACAAAAGTTGCAGCAGTAGTAAACTAAATAAACAAAAATGTTTGTTTATGTCAAAATTATTACAAATAAAATATATTACACTAAAATACTTTTGATTTAGAGAAGATTCTGCTTTGGTTTCTTCTCTGTATGATAATAACCTGTTGAAATCATGGAAATTGCTGATCATAGAAGGTAAATAAAAATTGTTTGATTCTGTTTTTGTTTACAGCTTTATAGTTAGCCTTGTCATTTTATTTATTCTTACAACTGTAAGAATGCTGTATTTTAGTACTGTATACTATATTATCTTTTTCTTAGCTAAAGTATTTGATTTTTATGACATACACATGTAAAATCTTTTTGTTATGATAAAAAAAACATTGCATGTACAAAAGTTAAACTAAAACTGCAGCAGAATGAACTTTTATAAATAGAACAATATTTCGGTCATGATATTGTTTTATAATAGTTTATTAGAATAAGAAATATTGTTCTTGATCATATTACAAACAAAGTTCGTATGGTAAATATTTGCTATGGAGTTACAAAATCTTCAATTATATTTTTCTTCATAACTAACAAATTTGAATCACTATAGTTTTATTTGTCAGCTAGCATCTAAGAATAAACAGTTTAGTTACAAAGGCCATTGACTGTGATAGATTATACAAAACAGATAAGTTACATTTGACAAAAGGAGTTGTAACACATGAAAGAATATACTGCAATAAATATGCTGGTCTTTAAGGAGATACATATTATTTGCAGATAAAGGATATCTGAATTAGCAGGTATTGTTCTAACTTTTTGAGTTACATGTGCTAATATGGGCTAAGTGTAGAAACATATGGGCTATGTGTAGTAATTTGAAGGTTGCATGATATTATGGCCAAAAATAAACATTTTAATTTTGTTGATGACAGAGAAATGTTATTGAATTTATTTTTGTGTGTTTATCATGGTTCTGCTCTGCAGAGCTGAGAAGAAACATACTTATTATATCTTTACATTGGCAATGGAGGGAATAATGACTGGAAGCTTGCATCTCTTAACTTTCATAAAAAATAAATGGTAAGCTAGAGACCAATCTAATCCCATCTAACAGACAAAGGAAGAGTAACTTTATGATAGTGGGTTGGTTATACTTCCATTCCTGAAGGAACAAATTTTTTTTTCTTGAACACTTGGGTGTATCATAGATTTTTGACTACTAATAGTGAGAATAATTTGTAATTTAACCTATCACGGATTATTTTACAGAAATGTTCTGTTTTTACACAATGGCAATATGCACCCTTTTATATCTGTTGGCTATGCTGTTAACATAGAAGAAACACATGAAACATGGAATTATTGTTGAAGCAGATCCAGTACAACTGGATGTTGAATCCAGTACAACTGGATGTTGTAAAATATCTATAGAGACCTAAAAGTGGCTCTGCTGCTTGAATATATGAAGTATGTTATTACATATGCAAATGAGACAGCCATGCAAAAGAGTTAAATAACATTAAAAGAAATGGTCACTATGAAAGAATTGTTTCCAGGACAGAAAAATGTGACACTTATTAAACCAACAAAATTTCTTCTTCACATAAAACTCAAGACTGATAAAAAAGTTGTGAAAATGATAAACAAGGAAAGTGAAGTTTTATGTTATTTGAATAGAATAGAATTCTTTATTGGCCAAATGTGATTGGACACACAAGGAATTTGTCTTTGGTGCATAAGCTCTCAGTATACATAAAGTAAAAATAAAATACATTCATCAAGAACCATAAGATACAACACAGTGATAGTCATAGGTTACTAATAAGCAATCAAATCATACTAGAGTCATAGGTTACTAATAAGCAATCAAATCACACTAGGGAACAATAAATATACACTGTAAAGATACAAGCAACACGATTACAATCATAAGTTGGAACTTGGAAGAGATAGGTAATAGGAAGGATGAGAAGAATAATAGTAATACAGTCTTACTAAATAGTTTGACACTGTTATGGAAATTAGTTGTTTAGCAGAGTGATCGCATTCGGGAAAAAACTTGTCATTGTGTCTAGTTCTGTTGTGGTGCCCTGTAGCAGGAGTCTCCAACCTTGGCAACTTTAAGACTTGTGGACTTCAACTCCCAGAATTCCTCAGCGAGCAAATTTAGCTAAGGAATTCTGGGAGTTGAAGTCCACAAGTCTTAAAGTTGCTAAGGTTGGAGACCCCTGCCCTATAGCATCATTTTTAATGTAGAAGAACAGATATTTCCAAGAAAAATTAATGCCAAGATTGAGGAGGCATTTTTGTTGGTCCACAGATCAGATGTGACACACTATTTGAAGATCTGTTAGTGGAGCCAGAGAAAATCACCTGGAAAGCATTCAAGAATGTTGTTGATAATTTTCTTGGCAACTACAGAGCACCAAACTACATTCAGCTGGTTGACAAATTTCTTACAGCATACAAGACCATAATGATTCAGTTTTTGTATTCACATTGGGACTTCTTTTCCAAAAATCTGGGTATATCAGTGATGAACATGGTTTCACCAGAACATTACCATAGTTGTCAGGCATGAAAGACCAGGCCTATACCTGAAGGTTCAATTTAACTGATTTATTGATGAAAGCCTAGGCACAGAAATCTTTTCAACTAAGGGCCAACATTTGATTAGCGTTAGAATTCAATAAGAGTCAACAGAAGTCAAGGGCGTTTGGTTAATTCATTTCTGCCCCTGGATGATTCTAGGCTGATTCCTCTTTGCATTTCTCCCCCTGGCTCTGCCAGTCCTTCTACACAATGGAAAAAATGGCATCAGGGCAACTGAAATCCATCAGTGCTGACTGACTATTGTTGGGTACTGCAGCAAAATATATCAGACTGAGCAGCAAAAAACTGTTGGCCTCATTGAACTCATTCGTGTCAGAAACATTATACAATTAAATACATTATAATCATTAAAAGTTAATATATTTTTCAAGATTACTAGATTATACAGTCATTCTGAAATCATATTTGTATTCAGTTTGAAGGGGCCTATCACCAAAAATTTTCAGGAAGCAAATCTTTTGGAAAAATTTATTACCCAGTGATTCTGTGGTTTCCTTAGAATCTAATGTTTAGGAGCAGTAATACATTCTAAAAGTATATAGGAGCTCAGGAAGCAAAACTTTTGGGGGGAAAAAAATCTTCTGTTATAATTTATTCTTAGTTTCTTGAATTTCATTCATTTGAAAAAAAAAAAGGAATGAATAAATAATGAATTGGGGAAAAAATTAACATAACATTGGAAGAAAAGCTTTGAAAGAGCCTGGATAGACAGACAGACAAGCTTTCTAAAACACTTGGAAAGGGTATTTCATAAAGCATGATAGCATTTTCAAGCCCTCTGATCCTCTGGAAGGTTGAGTCAATTGTTTCAAAAGTGGTCCTCCATATCTGTAGATGCAATGATAAACTTATCCTGAGACTTTGCACATTGTGAGAGTCTGCTTTGCAGTCTAAAGCAGGAGGGATTGTTTAACACTTAAGAAAAGAATGCCTTTTTGCACATTGTGAAACGCACTTTAGCATGATTGGGCAGCATAACATATTGGAAGTTACATATCCTGTCAAAATGACTTCCAAATATTATAGTCATTATTAAATATTATAATACAAGATGCCCAAATAGTAACACTATTCCTTTCCTGTTTAGTATCTACATACAACTACTGGTGTGGTTATTGTCATCTTGGGATTAGCACCATCAATACATTGATGATGCTCAATTGTACTCTTCAGCCCTGGGCGTACTTATAGACTTCAGTTCCCAGTTGATGAGTAGGTGACAGACATGGCCAAGAAAGCCCTTGCACAATTTAAGTCTAATGTATCAGTTGTGCTTCTCCTGGAACACAGGCCTTATTTCCTTGTTGAAGTATTGCAGTGTGCTTTAAATGGACCTGCCATTGAACACCAATTTAGAATCCGCTGTTCCAAAACATACAAGTGCAGGGAGTTTTGGGTGCAAACTGATAAATTATAGTTTTTTAATTAGCACACTTTTCTTTTGTGGGATGGAAGGCTTCCAGGTTTAATTTAAGGTATTGTTTAACATCTATGAAGGTCTACATGGTACTGGTCTAGGTTACTGAGGAACTGTCAATCCCTTAATATATTTAACTGCTCCACCACATCTAACATGATGGGCTTATTCCTCCTCTCTTCTTTGGAACACTGCCATCTAATGCAGTGAAGAAGCATGCCTTATCTGTCACAACACCTTTAGTTTTATATGGAACATTCTCCAGAGATCCGGATAGTCCTGACTAAGCCATTTGGAAAACTTTGAAGACTTAGCTTTTGCCTCAGGCTCTGGGACCAGGCTGTTAATGGAAGCCCCACTTGTAGGATTTGATTGGATAATAGTTTTTTAGAGATATCAGCTTTGTTATGTTTGCTATTTCTTGTTTTTATGTTTTGCATTGTGAACCATCCAGAATGAGATTAAGCAGTGTGGCTATATAAATGAGAGGCAGTCCTGAAAAACAAGAACATAGTAGGAACTTATTTGGGAATCTTTCCAGAGAGCAGTTAGTAATGGTCGTATGAATTGGAACTAATAATTATCCAGCTACAGCAAACTTTTAAAATGGTTTTTCTTCTGAAATTACAAACCTCAAAGTGAAAAATGTTTCCATTTTTTTTATTAACGTACACAAACTACTCTAGAAAACTCTTTCTGAATAATATGTTGTAAAGAAGAGGTAAGATTTTTAAAGCTATGTATAAAATTATGCAGGCACTTAGACTTCCATGCACACTGTTATGCAGGCACTTAGACTTCCATGCACACTGATAATTCTTAATTATATAGGTTATAGCTCTCCAATAATCGATGAATGAATTAAAGGATAATGGGTTTTAATCTACTGTGTCTCTTCTTTTATTGCCCTATTAAGTCATATTCAGTGTGTGTAATATTTTAGGAACAAAGTTGTGGATTGGTGCCATGAACTTCTAAAATTATTTTGAAAATCCCTATAGTCTAAAGTTGATTCTAGATTAGCAAAAAAGATTGGGCTTATCTTTTTGCAGTTCTTCTTCTTCTTCCTCTGTGAATAGTTTTAATCTGTTGTAGAGAGGGAGAAGAGGTCAGCCTGATGGGTCTTAATTTAATGGGTTCCACAGTCCTTGTCCCCTCCTGTTTTTTAACATCTGATTTAAATTACCAAGGGAGGTCATCCAGCAATTCAGGATTATGGTATATCATCAGTATGCTGATTATGCCCAATTATCTCACTAGCATGCTGTTGATGTTTTATCCCAATGCCTGGTGACTATGATAGTATGAAGGGGAGAAAATTGGCTCAGATTGAAACTAAACAAGATACAGTTTTGTTTGTACATGGGTTTCTATTTTGGTGGCATTGTTATTTCTCGGTGCTACAATTTTATATGGAGCTACTTTTAAAGATTACATGGTAATTTCAGTTAGTTACAATATGGAGACCAATATCTTCTGGTTCTTATTATTGAGAGCATATTACAACTATAAGGCAAGCTTTGTACAAGATATAGTTCAGTTCCTAGTACAATTTAAAGTTCTGGCCTTTTTCAAGTAAATTAGTCCCAGCCTGTTTGATCATATACTGTAAGGTGGCCTTCACATTGTTCCAGATTTTTGGAATATCATGGTAGACAGTCTACAAGTTACTGTTTCTCCGTAGCAGTGCCAACATTATGGAATGGGCTGTCCATTGAGATGAGACCGATCTCCCCCTGGTAACTTTTAGGAAATTGTTAAAAGTTAAAAAATAATTAATATAGCCATTCATTAACATTCACCTACATCTCTTGTAATTATTTTTCTCTCCAATTTTAGTTTTGCTTTTTCAATTTCTACTTTATGTTTTAATTCTGTTGTTATTGTTACTGTGACATTGTAACAGTTGAGTCCAGTGAAACTGTGTGGTGGAAAAATCAAATAACCAGTTTAAGTATTAAGTTTTAAGTCTTTTTTAGAAATAGTATTAAGAATGATAGAATTAAAGATTGCTATATGTAGTTGGTAAGCAAAAGATTTTGGAAGAATAAAGAGACATAAGATTATTAAAAATTCAGGGATAGTTATATTGTTAGGATAAAACTGCAAAATGTGCCTCAGATAATTAAAAATGCAGATAATGCAAACATACATTTTGGGAATTCTATCTCCTTTACTAGATTTATAAAATTTATCCTGACATAGAAATGCATTTACTATATACCACCAAATATGTGCCTTTCCTCAAGAGGGGGAAGAATAATAAATATACAGAATAATATATAATAATATATTATTGAATAATATATCATTGCCATTACTGATAGTTTTGAGAAAGAACATTGTTCGGTGATAGTTTTCTATACATACATTCATACACACACACATACACACACGTATATATGTGTGTGAGTGTGTGTGTGTGTGTATAGAGGGGGGAGGAGGAATGTTTAAAGTTATTTTTATTCCAGTTGTCGGACAGAAATTTTTTTTGTGACAAATCTGTTTTATGCTGTCAACAGTGAGTGATTGCATGCAGATAATATATATATAGCATTGGAATATTAAGAGTTATATGAAACTTGTCAGAGTTCTTTCAATTAAAAGTAAAATACTACAAGAATATTTTTGAGAACATAGATTTATTGTAGCAAAAAGGCTATTGCAAAAGAATCCCGTAACAACTATATGTGTATTCTGTTTATACAGTGATGCAATGAATATTCAGATTTTCTGAACTTTCTCCTGAAGTAATAGAAGTAATTTTCTTTTGGATACAAAATACAGTTTCCATGTTGTTTATGTAATACTGGCTTGATATAGCATTCAGCTTTTTTTACTTTTGACTATATGAGAATTACCATATCCATGCATATAAATTAATTAATAAATAATTATTAACTAGTTATCCTGAATCAGCAAAGCAAAGTGACTTTATCGTATTATGTAAAATGTTTTGAAGTATGCTACAATAGTTTAATAAGCATTAGAGCTCTCCTAAAAGTATAAGAGCCTGACCTGAATATAGTACATAGTCTTGAATTATCAGAAATCTTCAGCAAAGTGGAAATGGTTAGTCCTACAAAGAAACCATTGCATAGTGGTAAATCACATGCTTTTTACATGCATAGAATTCTTACGTAGGCTAAGTTTTTATGTGCTTTGTGTTTTCTACATTTTGGTTTCCCAATTAATGGAAATGGAAATAAGCCTTACCATTGATACGGAAGAAATAGGGCAGATTATATTACTATCTAGACCAGGGGTGTCAAACTCAAGGCCTATGGATCAGATCCAGCCTGCAGGGTACTTAAATCGGGTCCACGGGACCAGGCTGGAAATAATAAAGGACTAGCCCACAGTGCCTCTGGCAGGTGCAGGAGGGTCACACGTGGCTCTTGTACCCCTTTTTCAGCTTGGATGGCCTGCAGCACTCTGCCAAACAAAATGGGGCTCAGGGAACCATGCAAAGCACTCTGTGCCCCATTTTTGGCCTGGACAGCCTCCTGCAACACTCTGCCGGCCAAATTGGGGTGTGGGGAGGGTCACAAGCAGTCCCACCCACAGCTCATTTTGGCCAACAGGATGCTGCAGGAGGCGTCTGTTCTGTCTCCCACCCCCCGGCCAGCCCACAGAGAAGTACAGTGCTGATCCAGCCCTCAGAGAGATCCAGTTTGACACCTCTGATCTAGACAACACAGATGTGCTGTGCTTTCTGCCTTAGCTAAGACTTTTCAGTAAGATGGTGTCAACTTGAAGGCTTTGCAGAAGAAGAAAAGGTTGCATTGAATAAATTAAAGAAGAAAGTGCTAATAATATCTTCTAGATGATCCAGTATATTCTAGTATGTATTTACAAAATATCCAGAACATGGAGGAACACTTGGATAAAATGCCCACAGTATAAATGACCACCAACCAGTTCTGCTTTAATGTTTTTTGCAGGCTCAGAACAAAGAAACGAAAGTCCTTGCTGCTGCAAAGGTCATTGATACTAAATCCGAAGAAGAACTTGAAGACTACATGGTTGAAATTGATATTTTAGCATCATGTGATCATCCTAATATTGTGAAATTGCTAGATGCTTTTTATTATGAAAATAATCTTTGGGTAAGTGTTTGCTTTTGTTTACAACTATATGCTTTAATGGAGAAAAGGTACAATCTTAACATTGGCTCCATGCAATCTGCATTTTTAAAAATATATTTTTAGGGACAGATTGGCAATTCACTGCATCTATTGGAAATTATTAACATTTTAAACATTTCAAAATAATGTAAACTCTGCTGGCTGTTGATGAAGAATCATTTTGTAGAAATTGTTATCTGTGCATAAGTACAAAGAAAATTACTGTCTTCAATGTCAGATTTAGGCTAGAGTTCAGCCAAAGTAGAAAGATCAAATTCAATCACTCTTTCATATTTTGTTGTGCACTTAGCCATCATGCTGCAATTGGATGTGTGAGAAATATGAAAAAAGGGGAACACAATGTCAAACACCTTTTTTAATAGCTTGAATAATACCTATCCCATTGCCATGTGAATGATTAATTTTTCACATAACTATAACTTAGGATTTTCTTAATGATGATTTGTTGAATAAATTATAATCACCTGAACTACCGGCGGAGATGCGGGCCATTGCTGACCTGCGAGCCTTCCGACGTGCACTTAAAACCCATCTTTTCCAACAGGCCGGTCTGGCCTAACGTTATGAGCCGGGTTTTAAATTTTTAATTCAATTTTAAATTTTATGGGGTTTTATTGGCTTCAGCCATTTATTTAATCAATTTTAAAGACTTTTTTAACTTTTCTAATTTGTATGTTTTATTGTGGCTGTTCACCACCCCGAGTCCCTTTTTGGGAGAGGGGGCAATATATAAACCGAAATAATAATAAATAAATAAATAAAGTCTGTCTAATCATTGAAAAAATAGTAAAAGAAACTAATGAAACTTCAGAAGTAAAGATGTACAAAACATTTGATTCAGAATTTCTGAAAGCAATTTCAGGGTTTGATGATAGCCATCCTGTCCTCATGGAAAGTATTCTGGTGTTGATCCTACCATATTGGAGGTGTTCCAGATTTAGGGCAAGCTGTTTTGAATTAAGAAAAGAGTAATTTTGAGCAGACAATATCAGTAAGGTCAGAACATTTCTAGGAAGACAGGAACAACTTCTTCAAGTTTGAAGCAAATCTTTCCAACTAAAAGTGGGCATTTTGAGTTAAAATGTTTCACATTCAATTTGTTTTGCATGCTTCTAACCAGATCTTTAGTATAGGCGGTTGAGCTTAATCCCTGTTCTTCAATAAGCCAATTTGAAAAGTAAACATCTATATTACTTTCTCTAAATGTGTAGATCCTCATTGAGTTCTGTGCTGGTGGTGCAGTTGATGCAGTAATGTTGGGTAAGTACAACAAATTAAAAATGTTTGAAAAATAGATAAGTTCATTGGTAGCTTCTGTTATTTTAAAACTATGAATACATTAATGCTTAGCTAACACTTTTTTTGTATAATTTACAGAAATAGAAAATACAATAATATAAAATTGACTTATTTGATCATAATGCCTGCTTGGTTTACCTGGTAAACCTTGGAACTATATCATTTAATGTTAAAATCTATATAATTTATTTTGGATCTTTTGACCTGGCAACACTTCTTCCCCAACCCCTGTATATTTTACTTTATCAAGATTTTTGGCAAAAGATATTTAAATGCAAGAGTATGCTTTCCTTGCAGAACTGGAAAGACCGCTGACGGAGCCACAGATCAGAGTAGTTTGCAGGCAGACTCTTGAGGCGCTGCATTATCTGCATGAAAACAAGATCATTCACCGAGATTTGAAAGCTGGCAACATTCTTTTCACTTTAGATGGAGATATTAAACTAGGTGAGTATTCTATTTGTTAAAGTAGAAGACAGTTACATTGTTTTAACACTAGTGTAGTATCAGTAATAGTTTCTCAATAAATATAGCTATTTCTAAGTCATAGGACCTTAATTAGTAAACTGCTTTAGCTGATTTCAATTTCAAAGAAAACTGTTTTTTCACCATTGCATGAAGTACCTTAATACAGATAATGCCAATAGAAGAGTCTATATGTAGCTCAGGCTTGAACTGTAGAGTCCTTGGTGCTTTCTGAGCATTGTTATTTATTTGCAGACATTTTATTACCCAACTAGATACCTTCAATGCTAAAAGGAAAGATGTTTTCTCATTTGGAAATGTAGAAAACAAAGCAGATTGCTTTGAAACATAAATCCAAATTGCTATGTGATTCTAAATCAATATTTTTCATTTGTTGAAGCGGATTTTGGAGTATCAGCTAAAAATACACGCACAATCCAGAGGCGAGATTCTTTCATTGGCACTCCATATTGGTAAGCCATTTTATAGCCTTTTGAGGATAACCTTTATACATATAACATTGTATGTGTTGTGGCCCACCAGCAGAGCTGGCGGCAGACTCAGATGATGAGGAGGTTGGGGAAGAACTTGGGCCGGTTCTGGAGCCTGGGGAAGGCTCTTATGGATGCTCAGCGTCGAACACAGAGATAGAGCCAGGGCTGTCCAGCATTTCCCAGCCACTGGAGAGGCATCTGCCTTTGGAGTCAGAAAAGTGAGGAGGAGGAACAGCTGGGGCCTGTTCCTGTATGTGTAGAACAGATAGGAGAGGTGAACAATGGAGGACAATGAGTGGGCTCTGGAAGCAAAACAAACATGGATGCTGAATGGCCACTCCCTGGCTGGGAAGTAAATAGGAGGAAAACGGAAGGGTGGTTGTAGCAGACAACCCTTCGTTTGCATTTCTAGAAAGTTTGCTCCTTGTGTGTTTCCTAGGACAAAGACTGTCTTGCCAAACTGAGGTTTCTGTATTTCTTTGACTTAATTTGCAGCCTTCTGGCTGGGAGCTCACAGCCTTGCATTTATCTTAACGAGCTGATAAGGACTATTGCTTCAGTTAACTCCTTGCAGCAGTTTTGCCTGAACTTTCTGTTTGTGAATGCAGTTAATTACCAAGGTTTAATTAAAGAAGAGTTTTTCTTTGCGAGAGTCTGCTTCTTGCTTCTGCGAAGGCTGGATCAGAAGAGTATGCTTTTAGAGCTATATAAAATAAGAAAAATGACAACATTCTTCAAGTAACAACAACTTAAACAATATTGATCTTACATTCCTTAGTTTTTGAATTATGTCTTGGCTCAGGCCTTATTTATTGCTAACAGTGTGGGGTTTTCTTTTTCTTACCCTAGGATGGCTCCTGAAGTGGTCATGTGTGAAACATCTAAAGACAGACCTTATGATTATAAAGCTGACGTTTGGTCTTTAGGTGTCACTTTAATAGAAATGGCTGAAATAGAACCACCTCATCATGAATTAAATCCAATGCGTGTTCTGCTGAAAATAGCGAAGTCGGAACCACCTTCGTTGGCACAACCATCAAAATGGTTATTTTATTCTATTTATTATCAGCATTAGAATAAACTGACAAAAAGAAGTACTTGCTCCAAAGTTGACAATAATTTTTATACTATAATATTAATATTACTACTATAATAAAAAAAACCTGCCTGTATATATGAATGGAAATATTATCAATTATTTGAATTATATTTTGACTATTATTTATAATTAACTTTTAATTATAAATTTTTCCTTTATAAGTTACCAATTTAATTGTTTTTATGTAGGTCTGTTGATTTTAAGGATTTCTTAAAGAAATGTTTGGAAAAGAATGTAGATGCCAGATGGAACATTACTGAACTTTTACAGGTATGAAAAATGAAATACTTTACTGTTTGGACTTTGTTTTCAAATCATATAGAACTTAGAAGCTACAATTGAAGACATACCGTAAATATGCTAACATGAGACATGTAAAATGTTTAATGTTGTAAAAGCATCCACCAGGGAAATACAAATCTGAAACACTGGTAATTTATACTCTACTCCTGCAACTAAATGATAAAAACAATTTAGAAGATATACTCAAATGTACAAATGGCACTTTCCTTTAAAATTTAATTCAATGTCCATTTGGAGAAAAACAAGATAGGACCAGACAAACCTTTTTGCCGTAGTGGTATGGAAAATGACAGAATTGTATTCATTTTTAAGCTGAGGTTAATCTAGGAGGGATTTGTTTATTAATTTTGGAATCTATTTATATCTTTGATTTCACTACTGTGTTCTAAAAGGGTGATGTTTCATGTTTAAAAGGATAATTTGTAAATTAGACGTGCAGAAATTTCTGGGCTTAACAGCTTTAAAATCTTTGAAGAAATGGTTTGAGAAAATAAATCCAACTATAGGATTTCTAATGCTAATCAAGTAGTGTTGGATGTTGTTTAAAAAACTAGAATGTTTATAGGTCTCATTCATAATTGTGAAATTGAATTAGCCTATGACTTACTTTCTTCCCATATTCATGATTTTAAGATAAAATATATCCATAAATGAAACCACTTTCATTTGAGAAAATTTTCCAGAAATGTAATTTTTGCTTTGTGCTTGCAATATATTTAGTTTTCTTAAGCATAAATAAATAAATAGAAACACATTTAGGCTTACAAATATAAGAAGCTACTAAAGAATAGAAAGTATTTTTTAAAAAATATTAAATTTTATACAAAAAGTGTTCAATGGGAAAATGAGTTGTAAGCCTTTTAATAGAAACCTATATTTTTGCTTTTCTTGCATCAAAATTTTAATTTAAAGCCTTTTAATTTTGATTAAATTCTGTATGCCTTTTTTCTAAGCATCCATTTGTTACTGTAACTTCCAATAAACCAATCAGAGAGCTGATTGCAGAAGCAAAGGCTGAAGTCACTGAAGAAGTAGAGGATGGAAAAGATGAAGATGAAGAGGAGGAATCCGAAAATTCTCTAGTGAGAAATTTAAAATGTATTCATTAAAAAGAAACTTTGCACTGCAAGCCTAGTTTATAAATTGTTAATTTTTTGTTAGTGCACATTTTTTTACAGTGTTAAATTAAGAGAAAAATGTCATATAAACTGATTTACTCTTCCAATTAATATCTAAAATAATTGTTCAGCTTTCTGGTATAAATTTTAAATAACAAGTAGTTCAAATAGCAAAATGGACCTAGACCAATTTATAATATGCCGTCATTCGTCAAACAGTAAATTTCTATTAACAGTAAACTTGCATATTAAAGTAGATTATATTATTTACATAATACAATATAACTATATATAGTTTGTTTGATTTGTCCTATGTTGTTTTGAGTCTTCTGTGTTTCTCCAAAGTATAAGAATTTTTAAGATTTCATTAGCAATACAATGGCAAGTACAAGTTCCATTCCTGTTGCAGGTGATCAGAGCTAGTTGAATGGATGTCAGTTAAACAGTTACCCAGTGGTATGATAGATAGCCAATACATTTAATAAATAAAATAAAACAACAGATTTTGGATCTATGTAAACTTGTATCTATGGGTTCTAAGTTGCATTTCCTTTAAGGAGGGTTGCCAAATTCAAAAGTGTAAAGTGTGCTTATTTATTTATTTATTTATTTATTTATTAAATTTTATATAGCCACCCATCTCATTAATGTAATGCAGAAGTTTTTGGCTTGCACATATAAAGGCAATATCTTTTTGTCAGATATGCATATAGATTCCCAGATTTCAAAGAAAATTTGAATGACAAAAGGTACATATTGGGAAGAAGCCTATCCAGAGAAGTTGTTCTACTATAAATTCTATATACTGTTATTTTAAGTTCTACATATTCTTAACTTCAGGAAAATAGTGAATAAAATTGAAGTAATTACATGTACAACTAATAATGATTTCAATATCCATTTTAGCAGTTACCTGCAAATAAGCGAGCCTCATCTGACCTCAGTATTGCCAGCTCGGAAGAGGATAAGCTTTCACAGAATGCATCTATGCTGGAATCTGTTTCAGAGAGACTAGAGCGTTCATCCATGGAAGAAACAAGTAGTAATACAATTGAAAAAGAAAAGATAAGTATGGAGCCTGGCAGAAATGAAGATGAAGTATTCACAAAAAACATAAGTGAGGCCAAACAGAACCATACTGAAAAAGGAGAGAATGAATTGGCATTACAACATGAAGTTGATGAAGCCAAAAAGAGCGAAAATGCTGATCAAAATCTAATAGGGAATAAAGACATGATGGCACAGAAAGAAGAAAAGGAAATCAATACAGTGTTATCTATAATAAATGTCAAGCCTGATCTAAAAACAGAAAAAGAAAATGCTTTGTCAAACGAAGCATCAGAACAGAACAGAAATAAAATTAGTCTCGAAACTGAAGCCAGCCGTGCAGAAATTAGAGAAACAATTTCTAAGGAGATTGATATGCAAGAAGAAAAGCAAAGTTTCTTAGTCATCCAAGAAAACAAAGCCGTGGAGGAAATACCAACAGAAAAAAGTAAAGCAATTAAGGAATTACAAGGAAATGAAAAATGTGAAGGTGATGTTCTGAAAGAAATTGAAAACCAGAAATATGAAACAAATGCCAATACGGAAATGACAGATATAGAAGAATCATTTGATAAACAGCAGAAACCAATGAAAGAAGATATCAGTAGTGTTCAAGAGAGAGATATTGCTACCAAGGTTCAGATCACAGATTCAATTAAAGTGATTGAAAGCAGCCAACAGCCAACAAAGTGTACTTCTGAGGATGCTCAAATTACTTCTGAATCAACTTTTATTCAGAATGATATGGATATTGATCAGCAACAGATAGTGGGAGATTATGATGATTCTAACCAGAGAAGCACCTCAAAGGAAACTGAGGTCAACATTTCAAAAAAAATGGAGGTCATGAAACAGAAAGCAGGATCGGATGATGCTTTACATGCTGAAAAACAAAAGACAACTGAAGAAATCAATACAAAAGATGAGGTTTATGTTACACAACCTGGTGATAAATTAGAGATCAAAGCTGAAGAAAACCACAAGAATAATTTTCATATAAGCACAGTTCCTGAGGTGGTTTCCAGTGATTTATCTATTAAAAATCATCTTGAAGATAGTACAGTGAAACAACCTTTGAGACATGAGGCATCTCCAGTACCAAGTATTAATGTTAGTTGTGTAGAAAATGAGACAGAAGACAAATCAAAGAATCAGAATAATATTGAACATACACAATGTCTTGATCCTGAGACTGCTAAAGAAAATGATACAGATTCAGGCACTGGTTCTACAGCTGATAACAGCAGCATTGATTTAAATTTGTCAATTTCTAATTTCCTCACTAAAAACAAAGAGAGTGGATCAATATCTTTACAAGTAAGTGTTATAATTTAAAATTAAGCCTTGAAAGGATGCAAATTATAGACCGAGGGATATAACTTTGTCCTTAGAATGTTGCAAGTTCTGTTTCTCTGCATAGTCATGTTTTATATCTCCCTTATTTAATTATTTATCTGCTCAAAAACCTAACACCCATACATATATGGATCTTTGGTTCTTTGGGTTTTCTCCCGCATAGAATTGGAAGTTTCTAGGCGGCGTTTCGATGAAGTCTCATCATCTTCAGGCTTGTGTCTTCGGTGATGCAGCTGCGTCACTACTTGCTTCAAACCCCCCCAACCCATACATGAAGCGAACTGACGCCCACCATGAAGATGTGGCACGACCACGAACGCGAAGCCAAACAACAGGATCACAGCTCACCAGCTCAAATCCCCCAGCAACTAAGACAAACCTGAGTACAACCAAACCCCCACCGGACCAGAACACACCCCTAGCCAATCAGAACACAGCGAAACCCCCAACCAATCAGAACACAGCCAAACCCCCAACCAATGAGAACACACCCCCACCCAATCAGAACACAGCCAAGCCCCCACCCAATTGAGTCACATCCCCACTAGCAGTTAAAAGGAAGAAGCAGATGCAAGCTCACATTACTCCGAGAAGCACAAGGCCGAAGACACAAGCCTGAAGATGATGAATGAGACTTCATCGAAATGTTGCCTAGAAACTTCCAATTCTACGCAGGAGAAAACCCGAAGAACCAAAGATCCACATACAAATACCGCCAAAACCTCAGAAAACATACATACATACATACATACATATATATAGCATGACTGCAGAGAAACAGAACTTATATGTCTTTTAGTTCAAATGTTTGCATGATACTTTATATATAAATGAATTCTGAATATGGAAAGAATGACTGTAGTACAAAAATCCAAAGGCTACGGTTCCAATCATATTTAGTTTAGATTATTATTGGACATTTTATTATGCAATCTGTATATAATGTCTCTTCTGTGGTATTATTCGGTTTTTAATTTCTCCTGTAAAATGGAGATCTGATTATCAACATCCATAGATGTCTCTGCAGTCTTCTCTTTCGGAATCATCAGTTATGGAAACTGCAAAACCTGAGTGAGAAGTAGCAAACAAAGTAAACTAAAAGCAATAGATAAGAGAACAGATACAACTGAATCTAGTTATGCCTTTATCATACCTACTTCCTCATACCCTTCCGCCCTTTCTGCTGCATTTATATGCCAATTTATACTGTGCTTTTTCTTAAAGGTCTTGCCTCTGTCTTTTTGAAGATTTTAGCAAGTCCATCTAATCACAACTTGGTTTTCCCTTTCTTCTCAGCTTGTTCATTCTTCCTTCATATGTTTAATTTGCATATTTCTCTGTGATCATTAGAAGATTCACCTAATAACTGATATAATTAGCTAATAGTAGATATTTATAAGGGTTGATACAGGTATTTTACTATACACATTAATTATTTATGAAATTATTTCCATCTTATTCATATGTTCAGAAATATAAAGACAGGAAATATCTAGTTGAAGAAATGAATTTCCTTATAGGGAATACATTAAAACAGATTTTATTTACTCTTTGTTATAAAAAAAATAGCTTGAAACCATATTTTAAAGAGATCAAGAAATAATGCATCATTTTTTATTTAGGAAACCAAAAGACATAAGAAGACTTTAAAGAAAACTCGGAAATTCATTATTGATGGCGTAGAAGTAAGTGTGACTACTTCAAAAATAGTCACTGACAGTGATTCTAAAAGTGAAGAACTTCGGTATCTTCGGTGAGTTTTAAAATATCCATTTCAAATGAGAGAGAATCTTTATAATACATATTCATATATGGACTCACAAACACAGAAATATGCACACACGCATATACTGTGGACTGTATTAGACTATAAGAAATAGTTTGCATTATCTCAAGTCTTATAAAATGCAGCAGTTCAATTCCATTCGTCAGTTATTACTTCAGAATTCTAATTTCACTTTGGTTACTGATGACTCTAAAATTACTTCCCTCTTCCTTAATGCCAGTCGTCAAGAATTACGGGAGCTACGCCTTCTCCAAAAAGAAGAACAACGAGCTCAGCAGCAACTCAGTAATAAGCTATTACAACAACGAGAACAGATGTTTAGGCGCTTTGAACAGGAAATGACAGTAAGATTCCAGTTTCCTGCTGCTATTATATTTTTGGCAAGCTCAACATTTTCTTTTTAGTGCTCTGTGATGAAATAGTAGATTATGACATTCCATTAAAGTAAAAAATTAGCTATGCCTCCTTTTAAAGGGCAGGAAAGGAAAAGGAGAAAAGGAATGGAAAAGGAGAGGAATAAAATTCAAGTGGGCCTTCTGATAAAGTCATTTTGAAAATAAGTACAGGGTTTGTACTTTTAAACATAAAGAACTTATATCCAATATCTGTTCATACAGTGTTACTGCTAAACAGAACC
This sequence comes from Bungarus multicinctus, assembly GCA_023653725.1. Classification (NCBI taxonomy): domain Eukaryota; kingdom Metazoa; phylum Chordata; class Lepidosauria; order Squamata; family Elapidae; genus Bungarus; species Bungarus multicinctus. Next base: position 52,156,548 of record CM042844.1, read on the forward strand.
TTAATTTTTATGAAGAAGTGGTTCTTAAATGAAAGTAGGAGCATAATATTGTGCATGATGCTGCACTCCATCTGATACAAGCCACAGGAAAAGTGCTGATAATAGAGTAGATAATATCAATATTATAAAAACTGGGGTAAACGTGGCAAGATACATTTCTTCACTAATATAAAACCTAGAATTTTTATCTTAAAAATAAATTTAGAAGAAGTACGCAACTTGTGACTAAACAAGGACTGCTGTTGTAAATATTTTAGCTCTATGGTTTTAAAATGGGGGGGAGATAAAACCATTTCAGAATTGCTTGACCTTAATAAAGAAATGTATGCTTTTGCATTTCATATTCCCCATCTCGCTGAGTAAGAGAATTATTTCTGCTGATTCAGTTCTAAATGGTTTCAGCAAAATCTAGAAGCAATTTTTATTAGAATAACTATTTTCTTGAATTTAAGTACTTCAATTTACTTATACAAATGTGTTAAGGCTCAGAAAAAAATGCCTTGTTAACAGATGGTCTTCTCTCCCCTTCCACTTTTGCTTAGTAAACATTTTACAAACTTTAATAAAGGATTCAAGCAGTTATCAGAGATTACTATTTTTCATAAGATTCTTCTGTTTTATCTTCATACTGCTCTCAGAAGAGTATATTAGAGTGCATTTGTTCTGTCTTTCTTTCTAAACGTCTAAAATAATTGCAGATAGAAAAGAAACTATATTCTCATTCTATGTGACATCCCCACTCTTATCTTTGTGCCTGATGTGAGAGTCAATAGTATTTGGGGGGTGGGGGGGTGATGGACTTGGAGCATTTGTGACACATAAAAATTCCAAGCTGAGCCGTCTTCCGATTCCACACCCCACCCCCACCCCCGGTTCTGCTTCTTCTCCTACATATAGATCTTCATTATATATGCTTTCACATCTGTAAATTTTTTTACTCAGGTAATCAGTGAAAATAATGGTATTATTTTTTTAGAGCAAGAAGCGGCAGTATGATCAGGAAATTGAAAACCTAGAAAAACAGCAAAAACAGACAATAGAACGCTTAGAACAGGAACATACAAATCGTTTACGTGATGAAGCAAAGCGCATCAAAGCAGAACAAGAAAAAGAATTATCCAAGTTTCAAAATATGCTGAAAAACAAAAAGAAAGAGGTAAAGCCTTTAAATAATTTAGAAAATACGGCAAATGTTTTTGGCCTTAGTGATGTTTGCATTTTCATTCCGTATGTTATAATTGTGCATACGCACTCAATGCATACTTAGGGTCTGCAACACCTTATTTTCAGTAATAAATTATGATGGGCTTCACTGTGTATTTGGAGTAGTCAAAAGTATTACTTAGTCAAGATCTTTGATAGAATTTTTGTGTGTGTTATTCAGTATAATTGCTAGAACTGTTTGCAGAGAGATTTTGCACATGTGCTTTTATGAATATTGCACATGGCTAATTATTAAGATTTTTTTTTCAATTGGCACTTTGTAAGTAAAAGTCATGGAGAATACATCAGAAATCATGAAATAACATATATCACAACAAAAAATTTAAAATTGTGTGCATGTGTAAGCAGAAGGATGATATTTATATCAGAAGAATCAAAGATAAAATGCTGTAGAACACTATTTTTTTCTCTCAGATTACCTTTTAGCAGTTTTACATTTCAATATAGTTGTGGTAGAAAAACTGCAGAATTGATATCTCTAAATGAAATAGAAAAGGGATCTTAGTATATTACTAAGATAATTTTTAAAATTGAAATAGTGGTTAAATTTACCATTTTGATTTTATTTGGACCTAATCCAGTTTAAATAGTAAGAAATTATTGGGCTCAAGCAACTTAAAACTCAGTATTTGAATATATTGTTCCTTTCTTAAAGGGAGCCCAAAATTATGCAAAATGAAATAGTGCATCAGATCTTATTTTCTAAATTTTTGTTGATTAACTCATTAATGTTTCACTTTTTTATTACCATTTTTGACAAAACACTTCTTGCCTCCAAATTCTCCCCAGTTTGATGATTACTAGGCTATTATAGTATTACTTGCAGAAAATAATACCATATAATCACAACAGAAATTTCTGACCCTCAGTTTTGATATATTTTGTTTATAATTTGTTTAGTGCCATTCTTATGCCAACTGTTTGATATTATTACAATACTATTACATCTAGTTGTCATTTTTTAAAACTGTATAAATAACTTCTTTCTTTTGCTAAATTTCTTGCACTTGGGAGTCTCTGATGGTGATTGGATCTCAAAGGGGAAAGCTGGTTAAAGTTTTAATACACTCATAGAAACAGGAATAGCATGTGGTGATTTGGGCTTTATTTCTTATGGATGCTTTAAGTTTTAAAAATAGTAATTTAATCTTGGATAACTAGACAGTCCATCCATCAGAAGTATTTTAATTTGATTTCTATACTGAATAAAGGATTGGACTTGATGGCCTACCTGGCCTTTTTAGCTCCAGTATAAAATTGAATGTTTGATTTATTTTTCCAGTGATATGTTGAAAGATCACTTTTGAGATGATCATGGCTTTTCATACAAGTTGTTCTTTTAACAACTATTATCTGTACTTTCATATGACAAGTGCAAAGGTAGCTGCTCTTGTGTTGTTGTTTTATTCCATATGTTTTATTGTTTGGAAAAACAAAATCCTTTCTATTGTCATTTCAAAAACCTTTCTATTTTAATTACTGTCTACTGCATAAAAATTGATTATGGAAGCAGTTTATTAGTACTTAGATGCAAACAGAGATTAGCTATTAAGCTGCTATTGGCATGTGCACTTTTTTCTGGAATGCAATCAATAAATACTTCTTGCATGTACACTCCTTCCTCCATTTTCTCTCAAGCTAACTCTTCCAGCTTTGCATGCATTTGTAACATATTCTCAATGCTTATTGCTCCTCTTCATTCACCATAAATGCTTGCTGTGGAGAAAAAGGGTTATTTTCCCCCACATTCTGCATGCTTGTGCACTGTAGGTTTTTAATGAAGTGGAGAAAGCACCAAAAGAGCTGAGAAAAGAGCTCATGAAACGCAAGAAAGAGGAGCTTACTCAAACCCAGCATGCTCAGGTAACCATAGCAGCTTCCTGCTTCTAAATCCCCCAAACCAGCTTTGTTCGCATTGCTTAAATAGTTTGATAATGATTGGGCATTTTTTTTCTTTGAAGGAATCTATTCATTGGTAGGGGTTTCTTTCCCAGAACTGCAGTTAAAAGTGTATTAGATTTTAATGTTAAAATATCAATGTAAAATGATTCTATTTTAAGAAATATTTAGTTATTTATAGACCAGCATCCAAAGTAATTAAAGTTCAGTTTATGTTGTATATTAAAATGTCTGTCACATCTGCTTTAACTGAAGCTTTTGGTATCAAAAATAATAGAAAGGTAATTATTATGATTTTGTTTACATTTTTTTAAATTAATCACTGAGATCTATAATGCCAGACAGTGACCCTGGTGTTAATTAGGTGCATATTTATGAACAAGATAATCAAAGCTTTCTTCCAAATATATTACTGTAGATGGTATATTTTGATAGTTTTGAAATAAAATTTGCATTGAGATTGCTATATCTGTAGTCCAACTTTTGATGTTAAGTGGTAATTATTGATTGCTAATATCAACATTAACTTTTCATGTTAAAGAATACTTCTGATACAACAACATGCAGTTAGTGTGTAGCTGGCTTGCATACACATATAGGACCATGGTAGCTTGGGCTGTACTGGTTCCAGTGAGAGAACTCCTGAATCCTCTTTCTATAATCCTGGTGCATTATCTCAAAACTCCTGGAGGCAGCTGATTATATTATGTTACCAAACCCCTCTGCTGTTGATTGGTCAGTAAGCAGGTAAAGGGCAATCTCTTCAGTTATTTGATCTCTCAAGGAAGCATCTGCCAGACTAGTTCCCATGAAATTATTATTATATACAGCAAGACAGAGGTGGTATTCAGCAGGTTCTGACCAGTTCTGGAGAATCGGTAGCGGAAATTTTGAGTAGTTCGGAGAACCGGTAGCAGAAATTTTGAGTAGTTCAGAATACCATCTGACTGGCCCCGCCCCCACCTATTATCTACCTCCCGAGTCCTAGCTGATTGGCTTGGTCTTCTTTTGTTGCCCTGTAGAGGAGAATGGAGCTGGAAAGCAAGTTAGTGGGGTGGGGAGGGAATGGGGATTTTGCAGTATCCTTTCCTTGGAGTGGGGTGGGAATGGAGATTTTACACTATCCTTCCCCTGCCACACCCACCAAGCCACGCCCACAGAACCGGTAGTAAAAAATTTTGAATCCCATCACTGCAGCAAGGTTGAGTGTTGAAAATAAAACAGGAAAGGAATGAACAGTTCCTTTCTAAAGACCAAGGATTTCCAGCTAAGTTGCTAGTTCTGGAAACCCTTACTCTTACACAAGCAAATACCTCAAGAACAAATTCACAGATGGATGGAAGAAATCTGAATAATTGTAAGTCTGCAACCTAAAAGACAATCTCCACTGCAGGTGCCTACATAGATCCTGGTGTGAAGTCCACATCCTCTAGATTCTAGCATGGCTTTTGTTGGCTGCACGCATTGTCTGGTTGGATAGCTCATCAGATGTTCTTTTAATCTTTGTAATATCTGGAACTCTCAAAGTGGATTTTCTCTATATTCATTACATAGATCGATATGATGTTTAACTTTATATTTTATTATATATGGCACTTATAAAGTAAATTTAACTTCCCAGTAGGGTAATAATATTAAATAATGATTTCTTAAACTTATATGTGACCCAATTCTCCATGATTCTAGGTGGCTCACAAAAAAACACAGAAATTTAAATAAAATCAATACATGATATAAAAGAACGATAAAAGATAGCAAATGCAACAAAATGAAGGATCTCTTCTATAAGCTTGAAGAGCATGAAAACCTGGTGAACAGCTGGGTCTTCACTCTTCTTAAGCAACATGAGTTGAGGGGATGATAAACATAAAAAGCACTCAAGTATTTAGAGCAAGATAGAAAAAAACTTAGATATTGTTGAAGTCTGTCTTAGACATTAGCTGAATTACTGAATCTTCCCATCCCAGCCATTGAGCAGAATCCTGCTTTTAATAGGCAATTATTTTTGTAGCAGAGTATCATACCTTTTTCCAAACTTCTGCATAGATGGTGTATTTGGCAAGTTGTCATTTTTGTGTGACTGTCTTGTAATTGCAGTCCTTAAAAATCATTGGAAAAAAGATAATTTCTTTTAACATAGCAAGTGAAGTTACAAGGTGTGAATGAGAATGGGTTACAGAGTATTAGGTATAGGAAAATAAATAGTTTGAATTTAAATAGATTGTTTTTTTTCCTCAGCTGAGATTGTACCTGCATGCATAAATGCTCATTTGAGATAATAAGTAGAAACAGTGCTTCAGAAGTACTGTATTATAAATAAAGATGAATTATTGTTACAATTGTGCCTATTAAACAGGTAGTTGCTGAAATTGTAAGTTCTTTGGTTGTTTTGCTTCTGTTTAGTGTTGAAATGCTTTGCTTGTGGTTATTTTCACATGGGAAGTACATTGTATTCTGCTCCACAGGCCATTGCTCAGGTTATGATTCAGTCATTTCAGTTGTCCTCATCTGCTCTCTTCAATGCAGTAATGCAAGATGTAAGTCCATATACTCCTCCCATAAAAAGCATATGACCCCTGTCATGTTGGCTTTCTTTATTTTTTCTCTTACATACATGTGCTGTTAAATTATTTTTATTTAAATTACTATACAAAACATTATTAATGTGCACGAAGAAATTAATAGAACAAATTAGATCAATTTTCAGCACATGTGTAAAACTGAGCTATTATTGTTTCCTCTGTGTGCTGTGAAACTTGGCTGTTCTTCAGAGTGTGTGTAGATACAATTTGACAGTGCATTTTCCTTCTTCGCCTAACAACAGTTCTCCTACGTTTTTATTATTGGACAGAGAAATGCCCCTTTTCCCTCCTTAAATAATGACAAACTTTTAAGTATCTTCTTTTTTGTAGCTTCCCCACCCTTCCTATCAGATAGTAATCAGAGTTTTAAGAAGGGCTTGTATTTTATCTGTATATTTTGCTTTGCAATGCAAAATTTTGACATGGCCTTTTATTACTGAGCTTTAAAACCATTGCGTACCTAATTATAGGCAATCTTTCTATTAATATTAGAGAGTTGCATTTATACAGTCATTATTGATCTTCTATAAATAACAGAGGTAACATAAAGTTCTTTTTTAACCATGTACCTGCTGATTATTCATTCACAATAGATAATGATTATACTTTGATGACATTTACATATTCAAATGTTTTTCTTAAATGCTTTTAAACTGTTATGGAGAAGTCAAACAAGAGAACTGTAAGGGAAAAGAAGTAGCCTTTTTATGTTAAATAATTTCAGTTTCAATTTCCAGTTTGCATTCAGGTTCTACATCTCTTTGCTTTCCATTATTCAATGGCATTGTGTTGCCAGTTGTGTTTATTGATCCAGAAACATTACAGATATTTTTAATATGCAGGAACATTTTTAGGTAAGAAGCTACATGAAGCACAAGAATAATAATTTTATATGAAAATATGGGTGGAAACCTGTTCTATTCCAACGTCTGTTTCTTAACCATTTCTAGTCCTGGGTGGAATAGCTTTGTAGTAACATTTCACAGAAATGGCATAATTTTTTTGCAGCAGTCTGAGAAATGGTGTTTGTCTGCAAGAATCCCCTATATATTTTCATACATATTTTTGAGGATGAGGTCCAAGAAATAAAAATGATTTTTTTTAAATGTTAATATTTTTTAGTCTTTATATAAAAATGAAGCCAAAATTTCACAAATAATTTGTTAGTTGTTAAAGTACTAATGTGGATGGTTGTTGAAGAAAGCTAACCAGATTGAGGAACTATAATTTAAAAGCCTCTTCAGATAGTGTTTTTCTGTGACAACAATGAGCATCACCCAGAGTTGCATTCTAGTTTTCTTTAAAGTGCCACTGGCACTAGTCAGTAATGCAATGGAAGCTCTGCAAACTCATTCTAATGTTTCTATAACTGATGTGTTCTATAATTTGGTTTGTGAACTAGGAGATTCCTAACTTTCATATTGTTAGCTCTGAGAGGAGAGAAACATGGCTTTCCAACATGACTGGCAAAAACAATAGCAATACTTTCAGGGGAAAGGAAATTTCTAAGTTTCCACAGCACATTTCATATCTTACATAAAAAATATTGTGATTACATTTTTTGAATATTTACAACGTAAATGAAATATTGATGTGCAAATACTTTTAAATTTTAATTTGTTTGCATTCTGTTGGTCTATTAGTAACTTCAGATTTATATTTTGACTTAGATTATCTTTGTTGTTTCTAGACTTAGATTATTTTTTATAATATCTGAGCCATCTTTAAACACTTTCACAAAGTGTTTTCAAAATATTGAGCTCAGATACATTTCTGAATCAAAAACAAAGTTATGTGCTAGTTCTAAGTATATTTGGAGATCTAATGAGCTATACATTATCTCACAAATTATATATGTTTATAAGTCACTATATAGATCAGGGGTATCAAACCCAATCAAATCATGGGCTGGATGTATTATGATATATCGGGCCATATTGCAATGTATTGGGATGTTTTTTGCCTTTGCGGAGTCGGGATAAACATGGCCTGTGCAGGCTGTATTCGGCCTGCAAGCCACCAGTTTGCCAAGCCTAATATAGATAGGTTAAAATCCTGAGGATTTTTTAAAGTTTGTTTTTCATATGAATACAATAAGCACAACTCTACTTTTGCTTTAAAGTACATTTCTTTTTATGAAAACTTCTTAAATGATTCCAGTTCTTCAATTACTATTAAATACTGTGTATTACAATGTCACAGCACTATATTTCTAGGGATTAACTACTTGCTAATATTATTAATGGAGGCCGAATCGCACTTACAGAAAACATTGTAAGTCTTATAAACTTCTTATACAGGCATTTGAACAATTCTGTTCCCTTCAGAGTAATAAAATTGCTATTTTCTCAGCTTCTTCTGCAGTGAGCCACAAAAATAACCTGAAGATTTTCAGGGCATCTGAAGACTTTCAGGACAAAGGCTGAATTGATCTCAATAAACCTTTTGTGGAGAAGGATTCATTTTTAGTTCATTCCAATTTTTATTGGTTATATCTTCTGTCATCTACCACACCAATTAAAAATTAGTTTAATTGGTAACTATGAGAGCTATAAATATTTGTATAACATTTTAATAATAGTGTTATATGCAAAAACTGAAGGTCTCTATTTCATATTTTTGGTTTGTGTTTTTCTTTAGCCCTATGACAGCATGAAGCAATTTGCTTGTAAAACCTACAAATAAATCAGATAAATTACTGATTTGGAGAGGAAAAATTAAATTTTAGAAGTCATTAAGTGTGTGTGTATGTGTGTCCCTGTCCGTCCGTCTACCATCCATCAGATTAGGTGTTGCAGCTTTAGTATATGCAGGAAGATTCTGAAAACTGAGGATAGTTGAAATATTGAACTGTAGCTTGTAGCATTCAGCACACCTTCTATAAAATATTAATTAACCTTTAGATAAAATGATGAGTCTGAATCTGAGATGCTCTCGTTCATAGCCACATTGTTTATGAAACTGTTAGATGGCCCTTCAGGGATTGTTTATATCTTTCTCTGTTGTTGTATCTCCTTACAAAATGCTTTTGAGACTTCAGTGCTACTTGGAACTACTGTGGGATGCAAATCAACATTTCTATAAACTCTGTGTAATTAGTGACTTTGGACTCATTTTTAACAGGAGCAAGAGTTCGTTCAGAAACAACAACAAGAACTGGATGCATCATTAAAAAAAATAATTCAACAGCAGAAAATAGAGCTGGCAACCATTGAACGAGATTTTCTTAACAACAAGCAGCAGCACATGAGAAGTATTTGTTCTTTTTTTCTCATAGTTGAATTGAGCCTTTATGAGTTCACAGTTGGATTAGCAGCTCCATCCATTTGTATTGTTGAAAAGTGAACCCCATGAAAATGAGTAAGAATAATTATGGAATGATAATTCTAAATTTCTGTCCGTTTGATACAAGTGGGAAACTAGGAGAGACTGTAACTAAACTTTAAATAAAGTTCATTCCAATGAAAGTCTTCATTCCAAAACTGAAAAATATAATATACAAAATCCTCTTTCAAGGCCATTTCTTATATGCCAAATCTATAGGTTTGTCAGTTCAAATCTTTGTCAGAAAATATGTTAGAAATAATTCCTTCTTAATTTAATACCAATACAGTAATTTAGTTGGGATTTTCTTTAATTAAATCACTGAATGAAATAGAAAAGTTGCAGAAGACCTGTTTTGGAATGCCTTTTCTCAGCAGTCTCAGAATCCATTTTTTCCATTCTAGTCAGGGAAGCTGCAATATGGGAACTTGAAGAGCGACATTTGCAGGAAAAACATCAGCTGCTGAAACAGCAGCTGAAGGATCAGTACTTCATGCAGAGACACCAGCTGCTTAAACGGCATGAAAAAGTCAGTGTAATTTTAATTTTTTGATTTTTTTTTTAACCTAATGTTCAGGGAAGTGCCTTTACTATTTTGCTGGCATTCCTTTTAATAATGGATAATAATAATAATAATCATCATCATCATCATCATCTGTTTTTAAGGAAACAGAGCAAATGCAGAGATACAACCAACGACTGATTGAAGAGTTAAAAAACAAACATACTCAGGAAAAAGCTCGATTGCCCAAAATCCAGCGTAGTGAAGCCAAAACAAGAATGGCCATGTTTAAGAAAAGCCTCAGAATTAACTCTTCAAGCACTCCAGATCAAGATCGTGAAAAAATCAAGCAGGTAAGAAGCAATAATATTAACTTAAAACTATCTTTGGGAGTGAGAGTAGAAGTTCTGTGAAACTGATAATCTTTTCCAGAGTTCAAAAATATTACATTTAATTTAATAGCAATGTCTATGAAACTCTTGACTCTTTTGACAAATTTGAATGAATTTGGAACAGTTAACTATTGAAGATTTGGAATGTTATAGGTTTGATAGTGTATGAAAATTGCAAGATACTATAACATGTACCGAAATTATCAGAAATTGTTTTGTAAATAGCATGTAACAGGTGCATGTTATTATTATACTGTATATTATGTACCATGTGTATGTGGTTAAACATAAAAGTAGTAAGTCTTATTTTAATTTAAATTCTATTTTTGTACAAGTTTGCTGTTCAAGAAGAAAAGAGGCAAAAAAATGAAAGATTGGCTCAACTTCAGAAACATGAAAATCAAATGCGAGATCTTCAATTGCAGTGTGAAGCTAACATTAGAGAATTGCATCAGTTACAGGTAAATAAAATAAAATGTTGATAGATTCACAGTACAGAAGTATACTATCTTATATGGTGCATGGAATGATATTTAAATATTATAGTGTCATTTATGTTATTTGTTCACATGGAACTCTCCTATTTGAAAAGGGCTTTTGCAATACTCATCTAACAGTTAAATTGGGAATAAATGTGTTCTCCTAAGCAATAATTCTGTGCCACTTTTTTCAGAAATGTGAAAGTAGTCAATAAAACATACTATTAAGCAGTATCTAAAAACTCAATCTGAATGTCACCTCTCATGAACTGATATTACAATAGCGTTTTGGATTATTTCTAATAGAATGCTAAACTTGGTTAACTCTACTTTTTATTATATTTCGATTTAAAATAGTGACAACTGATTTTCCAATGCCTTGATTCTCATCTGTGGTCTGAATGGCAGTAACATCCAGATTATGTCTAATTTTAAAAATTAAGTCAGCATATACTTGTAACCAAATGGCTATACCATCTGGTTTGATTTACTAAATGATTTCCCATTTTCAGAATGAAAAATGCCATCTACTGGTTGAACATGAGACTCAAAAATTAAAAGAGTTGGATGAAGAACATAGCCAAGAGCTTAAAGAATGGAGAGAGAAACTAAGACCAAGGAAGAAGGTAAAATTTCAAATTGGGAAATACAGAAATCTAAACAGAATGTTGTATCTTGAAGATAAGTATTTAGAATAGAATAACAGAGTTGGAAGGGACCTTGGAGGTCTTCTAGTCCAAACCCCTGCTAGGCAAGAAACCCTATACCATTTCAAATAAATATTCTGTTTTTCTATATAGTGATCTAGTGTGTTTTGATATTTTGATTCAGATTCTTACTGGAAAAGTGTACATTTTTATAGTTACATACTAGTGCAAATGTTGAAATAGTACATCATCAGACCGACCGACAGACAGATAGATAAAGATAAAGATAGATACCCTAGAAGCTATAGTGACAAAGCAAATTAAAAATATTTTCTACTGAATATTAACAATGAACGGTATGGCAAAATTAGAATAATTAGGTACATTTAAGTAAAAATTCTGCATTTCTTACATGAAACTTATCTTTGTTACACAAATATAAAGTGTCACACATGATGGAAAGCCCATACAAAGCCCTTGTTAGCAACCCATTTTTTAAGTAGCGAGGTTGCCAGAGGTCTCTTGTATATAATGTCAGAACTTAAGTCCTTTAACAAATTCAGTTGCTCATCAATATTTGATAGTTTTGGTTTGTTTGTCGTTATCAGCAGTTCAGACTTCTTTCTTTAGGAATGGTTTTTATAAGTTGTTATTACTGATCATATTTTTTTACCTTTATATTTTAGTGGTAATTGAACTACAGATTTAGATTAGGATCTTGAGAAAAATATGGAAAGGGAACTGGGGAGGGTAAGCTAGTTTTGCAGATTATGTCTAAGTATTTAGATAATGAGGTATTTTAGAGAATATTATGATATTTTGTGTAAATAATAAAACATACATACTTGTGTGTCAAGAAAATCACTAGTACTCCCCCCCCCACTTAACTCCTTTATTTAATAAACTGTTGCATTATTTCAAGATAGTTTTATACAATGCCTTCTATAAATCTAGAAAAATCCTAAAGTTATTTGTTTCTCTATGTTTAATCACTAGACATTAGAAGAGGAATTTGCCCGGAAACTTCAAGAACAAGAAGTTTTCTTTAAAATGTCTGGAGAATCTGAATGCCTTAATCCTTCAACTCAAAGCCGGATTTCTAAATTCTACCCAATTCCTAGCCTGCATTCCACAGGATCATAACAGTTGAACCTCTGTGAGGTGGCTTTCATTGTGCTGTTGACATTGGCAATTTTTCATATTCTGTTTCTGTATGTATACACAACACATACTCTGTCAAACTTCATCCGCTTTCAGCAGAGACAATCAAGGATGTCCGAATTTTCCTTCTTTGCTTTTGCTTTCTTTTGTTTAATTGAAATTAGAAGCACAGAAAGTGATCTCAAAACAGAATATGGTATAATGTGTTTCAGAAATATATGTCTGTTTGAAAACTGATCTAAAAACTATATATTCAATATATTTGCACTGGGAAGAAAGCCTAACCATTTAATGATCATCTGCAGTGTCCCAAGAATTAAATACAGATAATTCTTAGACAAAGTCAGTACTGCTAATCCAACCAAATCTTGTTTATGAGGCAACAGCTCTCCAGCCTCATTTTATTCAGTGCCTGAAACAATTAAACATACTACTCTTTTATAAAAGGTTTGTGATTATAGTAAGCTGTCGATATTAATATAAATGGTTGCTGTTACAGTGACAGTGTTTGTCAAATCCTTAAGCTGAGCATTCCTGCTCAACTGTAAAATGTACAGTTTGTAGTCTCACCCCTCTTCTTTTCAATTTTCTATTTGGCTAGTAATATTCTACAAAATGCATTGAAATTGTAGGATTTATATCTTTTTAAAAAAGGGGAAAATTAATTTTCACTCCTTCCCTCAAAGCTCTAAATGACCACGTGCAGAGTAGGGTTAGATGTTCAGAGAAGCATTATCAGATTTTAATACTGCAGAGTCTTCAACTGCCCTGGTCCTTACAAATTAATATTTTGATTTCCAGATATGATGATCTTTTTGTAAAATTTCAGTTTGTACATTGAGCGAAGGATTTAAGTTAAATATCAAGACAGTTCAATCTGCTACTTCATTTGCTAAGAAGTAAGTAGATGGTTTATTTCTAAAATTCATAGCGCCACTGTAATTTATTTTCTGTTGGGGATGGGAAATATTTCTATCAGCGGGAGATTTATCTGCATTCAGTAAGCAAGCTTTTCAGAACTGAACCATATCAAAAACTATTGCTTTTGATATGCCAAAATTAAGTTTGTAATATAAATGTCCTCTATAGTCTAATCCTTTAATGGGTAATTTTGGATTGTCATCCAAACATTTTCATATTTTGCTATCTTTCATTAAAGGCAAAATTGGTTACCTTTTATACAAAGGAAAGATTTAAAAAAATACAAACTGCCTTTATGAAATGTGATCAATACTTTTGCTACTGAATTCAGATGTTGAGTTTGATTTTATTCAGTTGTTCAATTGCTTCAATATAATAAGTATAGGTTGAAGGTGCATATTTTCAGTTAAACTCTGTTCATCAGAAATAATAGCCTTAATATCTGATATTTTATAAATATGTAATGTGCACCAGTTTGTAAATTCCTTTATATGTTACTAGAGTGTTATGTTTGTTGTATCGCATCCTAATTTTTTTTCAGAACTGTATAGATGAAAAAACATCCATCAAGTTCTACTATTTTTAAAACTTCACCTTGTGAAACAACTAGTACTGATTGTAACATTAAATTCTCTCTGTTTAATCAACATATACGTCTACTTAAAAATCTAAAATCCATCGACTCCTTCGAGGAATGTTGTATTTCTGTATTCATTTTCCTTATTTGGGTTTATTTTTTTCAATCATTTCAGTCATGCATCCGCTTTCTGGAGATAAAACAAGCAACCTGAGTTTGTTCAGAATCAAATAATTGGACAGCATGATTAAAGCAGAATTCTGAAATGTACAAATGGAGGCATTTTTTGCTAATCTGAATGGTTTTCCTTTTGGTATGTGGTATTTTGTGGGAATTTCTTAAATACCATCTATATGTTGAAGTAGATAATCAACATTTGGATTATATTAATACTGCTGATATTTTCCCACATTAACGGTTACCTGTGATAGGACTTTCTTGGGAGATTTATTTCAATATAGTTACAATTTCATGATATAAATTGGATTTGAGGTCCATTGACCTCTATTATAGTCTTCAATTGTATTTCAGATCTTCATTGCCACATGTTTTTTTGACATAATGACAGGAAACATGGATTGGATATCAACTTGGATCCATAGTTTCCTATTCAAATTTGAAAAGTTTTCTGTTTTTCAGTCACAGTGCTGTTATTCTTTTGGAACATAATATCAAATTGGCTAAATGATCTAATCAATGGAAGATGGTTCTTAAGAACAACTCACTAATACCTCAAGAAATATGATAGTTGTTTGACATAATAAAAAGCCTAAAAATTGTTGCCTATGATTCAGCTCTTATATCTCAATTTCCCTATATATTCCCATTCAGTTATTACTCTGCCCTAAGTTTTGTGAACTCCTTGTGGTAAGGCTAATGCATGATATATAAAAGTCTGTAAAATTAACAAGGTTTTAGAAATTGAATTAAAGAGCATCAAAGATACTTTTAATAATAAAGAATTCTTTCAGAAAGAAACATCAAGTGCCATATGTCATTATGGATATATTTACATAAAGAAATACTTAGCAAGATATATTCTAATGTGTTCTCATCTTGTTGTATGCTGCCTCGTTGGTTTAAGTGGTTACATCAGTTGGAGATAATAACTTGATATTCTGTCTATCAGTAATCATAATTATGTCAGTATATCCCTTTATTCATCAGATAGCGTAAGATGTTATGGCTGGTGCTCTTATATAATAGCTTAAGAATAAATATCCAGAACTCCATTGAAAAGTATAGGTTTGATACAGTAGAAAAATGTCATATTCTTCATGGGCCTGTAGCTTTGGCATATCAATCTTTGAGCAAAAAAGCCTGGTGAGTTTCTAACACAAAATAGACAAACAATGTAGGTATGTTACTACAAGTGTATTTTTAATTACATCATTAGTTTCATAAATTGATAAAGCATTGATGCTTCCTGTTGAGATTAGTATTGTCAAAGCAACATTTAAAAAAATCATTTTTTAAAACTAATTTCTGTTTTATTGTGTCAGAGGAATAAAATTGAGTTAGCCAGATACTGAAGCTTAACATCATACAGAATAAGCCATCTTTCAATTAAAATCTTGATTTTATTTATATTGTAACTAGTGGAATATATTCATGAATATATTTATTTATATTGTAACTAGTGGAATATATTCATGAATATAGTTCATGAACAAAGGTAATTTGGTGTAGTCATTAAGGCATCAGGGTAGAAACTGAGAGTTCTAGTCCTGTTTTAGACACAAATCCAGCCAGGTGACCTTGGGCCAGTCACTCAGACCTAAGAAGGAGACCGTGGCAAATACCTTGAAAAACCTGATAAGAAAACTGCAGGAATTAATACAGAAAGTTGACAGGATTCAACACTGTCTCAAAGACACACACATACATTAGTATTCAGTGTTGAATACAGGTTTGAATTCAATAGGGTGATGGTCAGCTGTGATAAATATAAAAATCTCTGCATAGAAAAGAATCAGATACGAGACACTTGAAATATTGGCTTGGGAGAAGAATCAAGAAGTACTAATGGATCTGTCACCTGCAATTGAATATGAGTAAGCAGTATAACAAAGTGCTAAAATGCTTATCCTATCTTGGACTGAATATACAAGAAGGATTTCATCCAGATCATAGAGGCTAATTGTTCCATTGTATATTGTACTAGTTAGTTCATATTTAGAATATTATCCCATTTCTGGGCATCTCATTCTGGATGAATGAGAGCAGCTGGAACAAATTGCTACTAGGATACTAGGAATTGTCTGATTGGATCAATTAGGAAGAATTTCTCATCAATAAAATCCACTCATAGTAGAACAATCTGCCAAGAACAGCGAGAAATTATGCTGTCTTGGAGTTAGCTAGCCACGTATTAGGGAATTAATCAGATTCTGGCATTGAGTAAGGGGGTGGTGTGGATGTCATAGTGAAATCCCTTCCTGTTCATAGTTTCTGTGTCTCGAAGAGTTGTCAATTTTGCCTAAGAATGATAGAATATCTCTCAGCTCAATCATCATAGGTATTGGGAGAAAACCCCATATGTGCCACTATGCATTCACAGGGAACAAGTCGGAATAGAAGTACTATATGTAATAAACTATATGGTTATTAAGCTCTTGCTGTGTTTTTGCTTGTTACATGTTCTAAGGATGCTGTCCAATCATGATACCTCAGAGACAACTAGCTTTTTCTTTTTGATGTTTGAACAATAATCAGATACTCTGTTCTTTTGATAATTTATTTCCAGTTAGCCGTTTCCAAAGATAGAAGGAAAATCATAAAGAAGCCTCACCATGAGGTTTTGATGCTCAGAGATGTATCAAAAAAAAGTATAACCAACACTTGAGTTGGTCTAAGAATACATTTTCTATTGCTGCCCTCTAAAGCTGCTAGATGATCCTCAGAAGACATTGCTACTTCATACCCAGATGATGTTTTAAAAATAATAATTTTAATGATTTATACATGTAAAAGATAAATATGAAATTATATAAAGTGAATTTTTATTTAAAAAAATAAAAGTGCAGGTAGAAAAAAAGATTAAAGAAATAAATCTTGATCTTTATAGCAGCTAAAAATTATTTATCTCTCTTCCCTCTTTAAAGTTATAAAATGGTTCTTTCCCCCCATATTCAACCCTTTTTGATCAGCAAATCCATAAATCATCAATTCGGATAATAATGATTTCCAATTTTGTGACAGTGAATATGTCAGCTTCAAACTACTGAAAAATGTTTGTTCCTGATCAATTAGTACTAATTAATTGTTTACTCAGGTAGATATAGCTGATTAATTGTGGAATACATTAATTAAATGTCAATTAGATCAGTTAAAATGTAAATTAAAGTCAATCCAATTTTGTTCCCTTTTGCAATTGTACCCTACTAGATTTTGAGAGAAAACATACTACAGAATCTTAAAGTAACTTTATTTTTTAAAAAACAAACCTTTCATTTACAAATGACAATTGAATTAAATGGACAGCACTACTATGGCAAATGCTCAAACGGATTCTCGTTTCAAAATCCCACAACTAACCCCCACACCTGGATTTGAGTTACAAGTAATTCATTTTATGCTGAACAAAAACCAGTACTTCAATTAAAAAAGAAGTTGTAATTCATTTCCCACGATAGTAAGTTCAGAAAAGTATTTAATACACTTAAAGATTTGTGCTTAAGTTTAAGCTAGTTTCAGAAATGGGCAGCCTGCTAATCCAAATTTTAACTGCAAATATGGTTTGCCGGTTGTCAAGGCAAACTGCTGAATATGGCCTCCAGTCCTTTTTAAAACGAGAAATACCTGGTTTGAGGCCAAAAAAAAAAAAGATAAATCACAGCTCTTGATTTCATCTTGTGTGTTTTGTTGGATAAATAAATTCATCTTTGCCTAATCTGATGCCTTCCAAATATACTAAATTTTCATTCATGCAACTTCAAGAATTGGAGACTGGTCATCGTATGTAGAGAACTGGAGATTAGTCACTTGACCATTACAATCTGTAAACTGGAAATCTAGCATTGGTGTTAATCATCTACGTCTATATCCTTTCGTTACCAACCACAAAATTATTATTAAGAGTTGGCAATAACTTGATGTCACATAAGCAATAGAACATCAGGGTTAGCTAATGTAGCAAATAAGAGAAAATGGAGGATGAACTATAACTGTATTCATAGTATCAAAATGTCAGCTATCATTTCAGGATTTAAAGTATAAAAGATTACAGTGTGAGTCAAACAACTTGGAGGGATATGTGTATGTGTGTGTGTGTACACACGGCCCTTGATAGATTGAGATGATAGAGAAAGACAAGCAGGCGGTATATCATCATTTGCTTACAGGCTTAGGAAAGCTGGATTTTATGTCTATAATACTGCAATACATTAGATTTTCATTTTGCAAACATTTATCAAACAAGTTCCACTGAATTTAATAAAATCTTTTGAGTAGACATGCACAGAATTGCATAATACTGTACCATTTACTGTGCGTGCATGATTATGTCATGTTTAACTGTTGATACCAATTTTTGCAAATACTGCTACAATGCATTTGATGGGATCAGAAAATTTAGACAATTCAAAATAGCATTGTCAAGTTTACAGATATGAAGTCATATAAAAATAAATTTTACTGATATATTTATTTCCTTTACCTATTTTGTGCATATAATTCTATGATGAAATTAATTGGAGTTGTATATGCTTATTGAAAAAGCTTGAAAGGTGTTCATTGTAAAAGTAGAAATATTTTTAAGTAGGATTACTCCATTTTGAAGGACATGATACTAAACTTAATATGAAATAGTACTACTGGAGTTACTATTACGAGAGCCAGTTTGATGTTGTGGTTAAAGGTACCAGACTGGAAATCGAGAAACTAGATTACTTATTCTCAGCCATAGGGAGAAGGCAATAGAATGTTGCCAAGAAAACTGCTAGGACGTATCCATGTAGTTTCCAGGAGTCCTGACTGACTTAAAAGCACCAAAACAAAAACAAGTCAATAGTTAGCTTACAAACTTTCCTCCTAACCATATCAGAACAACACACTAATTTTAGTAAAAACCAAAGGCTAGAATATAAATGAGATCTAATGAGAAAGCTTGATATTAAAAGGGCATTTCATGATAAAAAACATAGCAAACTTTTTTGTATCAGTTCTGGCAAAAATACTTAAATATCATTAATTCCAAGATTCTCCACAGTGCAGTTAACAGGGTTTGAAAGAATGGATAAATATATAAAGTATAACTTATGTTGTATATATCATGCTGGAAATAGTTTGATTTTAGCCCCTGTCTTAAATGCAGCACTGTTAGATACATCTCCTGCTAGATAAAGTACACAACATTAATCATTTCATTCATTTTCAAAATGAAAATTATTTTTTTTTAAATGTTTCAAAAATTGTATGAAAATGTTCTAGTATTTATCTGAAGGAATTCAGATGTTTCTGGATAATAAGATGAATTGGACAGGCTCTGCAGATATAAAATCCTCATATTTCAATGATAGATCTTCTAATTAACATAAAATTATAACAATTGATTAATTACAAACATATGAAAGCCATCCAGAATCTAGACATAAGAGAACATGTTAGCAAAATAATTCCCCAAATACCAAATCTTTGTAGTAGATTGATGTTTCTTTAGTGAAAGTCAATAGCCATTGGTGTTGCATCTCTTTTGGGATTAAAAAAACCCAACAATTTTGGGGATAAGCTGTGCCCTAATTTGTGTTCTTAATTTAGGCTCTTGTACTTTGTCTTCTCCTTCGACCACTATACACTGATTCACCTGATGGAGACAGAAGGAGCAAAAGAATTAATTTATAAAAATCCAAAATGGAGTTATTGTCGGGTGGGATGCAAATATTTTTACTACTAGTTCTGTGGGCGTTGCTAGGTGGGCATGACTGTGACTGGGTGGGCATGGCTTTTTATTTTTTTGTGCAGCACCACCACTCCCACTCCATTTTTTGGGGGCCTCCTAGTTCTCAGGGAAGTCTCCTGAGGGAGACTCGGGGGGTGTTTTTGCTCGCAAGAGGCTTCCCTGAGGCCTAGGAAGGCAAAAAACAGAGCGCAGGGGGGACTGCGCAGCAACCCCTTGTGCGCCTCTTTTTGCCTCCTGGACCTCAGGGAAGCCTCAGTGAAGCAGTAAGACAGGAAGGGGGATCCCGGCACAGCTGATCGTGGAACAGCTGATCATCGGGGGAAAGCTGTATTTTTACTACCTGTTCAGCCAAACTAGCATTTTTTACTACCGGTTCACTCAAACCAGGCCGAACCAGTAGAATCCCACCACTGGTTATTATCCTGCCATGTAGAAGGGGCTCTGCTATTAACCACAGTGGTGAAAAGAGGAAACAAGTGACATCATGTCAAATACCCCATCCATATTCATTTCCATCCTAACAGACCCAAGAATGTAAATCATGAGGTTTGGGTTGTGATGTCATATGTTTTGTCATCACATTTGCCACCTCCTCCTTACAAATGCTTATGCTAATCTGATTTTCCTACTATTTGAATTCAATATATGCAGGGGATTTATAGTATCATAGTTATCGCCTATATTGTAGATCTCTGAAAGTTATGAAAGGAATTTCTCACAAAAGTTAATAGTTCAGAGATTATAAATCACAGTTATGATTAAAACTATTTGGTCATGGATTTACATTATGCTTCTCTATTTAAAGATCATATACCTTTTTCACCTTTTGGCCCTCTTGGTCCTTGGGGGCCTGGTGGGCCCATTGATCCAGTATCACCTAAAAGAATAACAGAAAAAAATCAAATAACATAATCAATCCAGGGACCTAAACTGGGACATTTGACAAAAGTTTAAAAATAACTTTGTTAAACCATTTAACAAATTCAAAAGTGGACCGATCATAGGTCTTCCAATTCCTTGTTCCAAGAATACTCCCAGCCATTTTCTTACAAAGGTATTAAGAAAACTGGGAAATGTTTCACATGCTTCCCTTTATGCCTTCAGCAGTTTTCAATTATGCAAATGATAAATTACTTTATGCATGAGATTGTCAGGATTTCATTAATAATACTTGCCTAACTATGAACAGCCAGAATGAACCAATTTTTAGTGTCAGTAAGCGATAGGTTATTATTTAAACAAAATTAAATACAGGAGAAAATGCTTTCATATTTGTGTGGAACAGGGGTATTAAACTGGCAGCCCGTGGGCCAGATGCATGCATGCAGGCCACGACCACCCAGCTCTGCAAAAGCAAAAAACATCACAATATGTCATGTAACATCACATGACACGATCGAGTTTGACACCTGTGGTGTAGAAGTTGCTTTATTTTTGCTGTATGTGGTTTCGTTTCATTTTTATATTTTTAGTTTAAGAAAGAGAACATAAGTGAAGGCCTTTATGGTCAAACTGGCAGTACTGCAAAGTCAACTGAGTTTAATATGCATGCTAAACTGAAATAAATGTTACAATTTTCTCTAAGGGTTAGGGTTAGGGTCAAAAGTCAAAAGTGAAGGCATTTGTGTGCCAACAGAATTGAAGTCCAAAAGGCCTTCAAAGGAACAAACATAAAGTACTGACAGTCTCAGGAAAACTCTTAGGTTTACAGAAGAACAAAAAAAAACCTTATTTTTTTTAATCCATAGGCTTCCCTCATCAATCCTAATGACAGCAGAGCGTGCTAAGCAGAATATGAAGCACATATGGAAAACAAAAACCAGCAAAAGTTGAAGGATCATATAGAGTGAAACATCTAGAAAAACATGATTAAGTGGGTTTAAATCCTGAATAGGAACATTCCAGTTACAAAGCATTTTGTTCTAGATCTCCATTTACACTTAAAAGCAAAATATAGTCTTTCAGAAAAATTCCTTTCAATATGGTAAAAAAAGAAAAGATTACATGTTCAACTAGATGAGTCATTTATCCAATTCTTTTGGATTTCTTCCAGACAGTAAGTCCTAGTGGTATTGATTAAAAAAACAGATTGTCTGTCTAACCTGATTTTCCAACCTGTTAGTTTATTGGATGGTGCAGCATCATTGCACATGAAAGTCAACCTTGTTTCTTAAAGATTGCTATTGAGGCATCTATATTACCTTTAGGTCCTGGGTATCCCATCAGTCCTTGTGGTCCAGGTGGGCCTGGAATGGTTCCATAAGCTGTAGAGAAAAAAAATCAAAATCAGCATTTCTATATATACTGCTTATAAATGTAAAATAAGTGCTATTTATGCAAGTATTTCAGAAACAAATGAACTACTTTTATTATGAGTTAAGTGCCATTAGCCCTTTCAGGCAAGGATCTTTGATATGCTGAATCAGAATAAGCTATTCAATATTGTTTTTAAAAGGGCCCAGAGATCAAGTTTATAACAAACTTTTACTTCTACCATTCATAGTTATGCTACTCTAGATATATAGATATTGATATAGATAAAAAGAAAAGAAACAGAAATAGGAAATGGTATATAAAGTAAAATGATTAGTTACCTTTGAAGAAATCCATGAGGTCTGCTGTGATGTTGCCATAGGATGCAAACACTTTGCTAATACCAGGGGGCCCAGGAGGTCCAGGTGGACCTTGTGTATGATAAGTGAAAATGTCTTGAAGAAGGCCTCGGCCTGGAAAATAAATTTGTTTTTTCAATTATTATTATTCATTAATTTGTATGCTGCCCATTCATGTACATCCGGGTTGCTGATAAAAATATATATACCATAGGATTTTAAACCACAGTAAGGCAGAATGGGAAAAAAAGCTTTAAAATGCTAAAATAGCTTGAGGATAGAAACAAATGTTAAGATTTTTCCTAACTGGGGCCAGCCTCAGCTGTAATGGTAATCACAGTGTCAATTTATTTGACAATATAGGTCCTTGTGTAAAAAAAAACAAAAAACAGACCTTTTCTGTTGATAAATTTGTGGTGGGACATACAAAAGATGTCCCATTGAAGACCTAACATTCAGGATGGACTATACAGATATAGATAATTCTGCAGAAGAGTTGGGTCCAAGATACACAAGGCTTGTACACTAAAGTGAATTGGATCAGGGAAGAAAAATGGCAATGAATGAGGCTGTTTTAATAGAGGGATCCTTGAAATACCACTT
This sequence comes from Bungarus multicinctus, assembly GCA_023653725.1. NCBI lineage: Eukaryota > Metazoa > Chordata > Lepidosauria > Squamata > Elapidae > Bungarus > Bungarus multicinctus. The sequence continues at coordinate 52,179,370 of CM042844.1, forward strand.
AACCAACTGTGCTGATTCATACCCAAATTTGTAACACATCCTGTCTTATAAAGAAAGATAAAATTAATGAAAACTATCATTGCTCTTCTAATGATCTCTTGGTCATAATTTAAAGTGCTATTATAAGAGGCTGCACTAAAGTCTCACAGAAAACACACATACAGTAGGTGAGTTAAAATCTCTACCAAAATATTCAATGTGAGGTTGAATCATCGCTCGCATGGATAAATGATAAGAGCCGCAGTGGCGCAGTGGTTAGAGTACAGTACTGCAGGCTACTTCTGCTGACTGCCGGCTGACTGCAATTTGGCAGATCGAATCTCATCAGGGTCAAGGTTGACTCAGACTTCCATCCTTCCAAGGTGGGCAAAATGAGGACCCAGATTGTTGTGGGAAATATGTTGTCTCTGTAAACCACTTAGAGAAGGCTTAAAAGCACTGTGAAGTGGTATATAAGTCTAAGAGCTATTGCTGTAACTGATTGATTGATACTCACATACACATACACAAAATGTAAAGTCTTAATGCAAGGCTTGGGTTGCCAAAATTGAGTTTCCAAAACAATTGTAAGAACTACATAAATTACATACATTGCTGCTGTTATAAACCTAGAGCCAATAATTTAGAATTGTTGTCCTTCGACAGTATCCATAAAAGTGAAACAATCTATTCCATTTATTGAAATTCTGTAATGCTTTTTATTTTTTGTTTTTGTTTTGTTTTCTAAAAACTAATTAACTCAAGCATTATCTTAGAACTAGGCTAAGTATCCACATGCATAACTGCAATTCTTTCAGAAATTACTTAAAGTTTTGGAAATGATAATAGACATAAAAAAATCTGCAGCATTCTCCCACAAAGTCCACAATTTAGATCCTACACAATGAATTTTGTCCTACCCTACTTCTATATTAAGATTTAAAATCTATGCCTATTTAATTGTAAGAAACAGTATTTTCTTCCACTGTTGGAGCTGGTCAATGTTAGGTCTTGGTTTTAATTTCTTGAGGCACTTATTGCTATATTCTCAATGTGGGATATAATTTTATAACATGAACCAAAGATTTTAGCCTTTTGTAGGTTCCATTGAAAAACAATTTGTTATGTGCTGACTCTTGAAAAAAACTTGTTTTTCTAATCTAATCACCCAAATCTGCCCTCCTTTGCAGAATTATCTTTAACTGAGTTTAAGCAAATCATTAGGATAAGGTTCCCAAACTCCCAGGTCACAGCCCACTATTGGACCATGCCTATTTGGAACAGGGCCATTCAAGTGGCACACTGAGTGCATATGCATGTGTACTGGCCTTCCGCTTGTGCAAGTGCAGCTGCATATGCACGCCAGCCCACTGCTCATGTGGCCCGGTTCCCCTCTCCCTCCCCCAGCCAGGCCGCTAAGACGTATAAGTTGGGGACCACTGACTTAAAGAATTAAGTATGGGCAAGTACAGTACTGAAAACAATCTTAGGCATGATTGTGCGCATAACTTCTATGGTACTGGCACCTTCATTGCATTGGTTTTACTGCCATTCAGAAATGGAATATGTGTTGAGCATTTTCCAAAAATGCTTTCTATGAAATCAGAAATGGGCAACATTTGAAAGGGATGGGTAGCCACAATTAAGTATCCCAATCAAGAAAGCTATTTGGTGTTTCTGTGATATCATTTGGAAGGAGTATGGCCAAATATTTCCAGTCCTATTTTAGAGGTATCAGACTTCCCAGATGTAAACTAGTCCCATTCCCATCTTTAAAAATCATCCCTGAAAGGCCAAAATCATGTTGCTAAAATCCAGTTGTTCAACACCAACCATTTCTATAGTATAAAATTTGAGTGCTGGGGAATTTCTAAAGGAGTGCTGGGGGGAGAGTGGGAGCTCCATACAGCCACAGGCTATTGATTCTGAATTAAATATTCAGAGTGACGTGGATTTTTTTAAGGCCAATATTTAGTACAGCAATAAGAGACCTATGATCCGCATGTGATTTGCAGCCCCAGTTCATACCTTAAGGTGCAATTTTTAGCAGCCCCCGCCCCCGTAAAAAACAGTGGGCAAAATGGTTAACTAATCCGCAAGGTTCAACACACACACACACACACATACACACACCATTTAATTTTCCAAATTTTGCAAAAGGACAACAAAAAATGAAAATTTTGGGATCACTATACAATTTCTGAGTCCACAGCCAAAAACATTGCCTATCAATAATTCAATGAGCTTTAGTTATTAATATTTATTATGTTTAAAACTACATCTATTTCCTCAAGGTTGGCACAGATGAAATATGAATATACAGTGTACTTACTCTGTATGTTTTCAGAGACTCTGGATGCCAATTCATTGTAATCCAATGACCCATCATAAGATCTCATATAAGATCCTTTTGCACCTATTAAACTCATTTGTGATCCTTCTCTTCCAATTGTTCCAATGTAAGATTCCTCTTCACGTAATCCACCATTGCTTCTGAATAAATTGCTGCTTGATCCTCCTCCGGCTAATGATGCATCATATGTTAAGCCAGAACTTGTAGACCTGCCATATGTTCCTTCTGAATTTACAGAGCTTCTATAATTTTCAGCCCTAAAGCTGCCATCTTCTCTTGGTCCAGGTGGTCCTGGAGGTCCAGGTGGTCCTCTGATGAAGCTACGTACATCATCACCTACAGATCATATGGTGCATATTAATAGGACTACTTCGATTATCATAGATTCTGATGGTCTATGGTTTGCAGAATTGAAAAGAAAAGCTGGACATATAAAACAATAATAAAAATTTACAGCAGTAGCAGGAGATTAGAAGTGAAATAATCTACTGTATGCAATAGATTGCTTATTCTGTAGTGATGGAAAATTGTATTGAGGTATTCTGAATTGTCCACAAAACATTTGGAAAATCCTAGATAATTGGTTAACTTCAGATGAATAAGGCATCCTTTCTCCTAATCTCTTTGTGGCTCTTCTAAACAATTCTAAACAATACTAGATTTGGGGGGGGGGGGGCTCTTTCCAGAAGGCAGGTGCTGCTATAGAGAAGGCCAGCTTCCAGGGTCCTTGTGTTGTGTTGGAACACAACAGTCCCTGCAAGATTGAATTGGCCAGGTAGGTGTTATGAGAAACAGGCAGTCCCTCATGTAATCAAGCCCTATACCATGCAATAGTTATACTCTATGCTGAGGAGACCATGAATCTGAGACTAAAGTGGAATTATTGTTTATTTTCTCTATCAAGAATTCAGAGCAATACTTACCATTTATATTGGAATGATGTTGAAAATGAAAATCAAGAAGAAGGGATACTTCTATCATCAAGATCAAGGACCATTATGGCTGTTTCAGGTGTTGATACTTCAACAGTTCAAAACATAAAACTACTTTTTGTGTGTTCTTTTTTTCCTTCATTACTCTAGAAATACTCTCAAGGACTTCTCAGATGAAAATAGTAGAGGATTCTTATTGTATGAGACAGCTGAAAAACCATTCCATATGGTGAAATTAAGAATATTTTCTACCTCTGGTCATGCAGAATATATGTCCCTTTGTATGTATGTATGAATTTACATTGCTGTACAATTGCAAATGTACTTTTTTATCTTCAAAGATAACATATGAGCCATGGTGGCACAATGATTAGAGTGCAGTACTGTAGGCTATTTCTGCTGACTACCAGCTGACTCAGCCTTTCATTCTTCCAAGGTGGGTAAAATGAGGACCCAAATTGGTGGGGGCAATATGCTGATCCTGTAAACTGCTTATAAAGCACTATAAAGCAGTATATAAGTCTAAGTGCTATTGCTATATAAATAAGGACATGAATAAATATTAATTAATTAAATCCGTGTTTTAAACAACTTGATTAAACACAGAGTAATCTAAGTTTCTTAGCTTTCTTTGAAAAATAAACCCCAGGGCATCTGCAATTAATTTTTGAACCTTATGTTCTTCAGTATGTTAATTTGACGTTTTATGTACACTGGTTATTCCTTTAATGTTCTCTTGAACGCCACAAAGATAAAGTTTTAATAACTAAATTTAGGATTAATGCAATTGCCATATAAGAATCTGATTTGAAACCCCAAAGAATTCTGAGTTCAGTCAGATCATGAACCAGGATGAAGTCCATATCTTGAATTTTCAAGTGGAGCAAATAAAACTTACTAGTAAGGTATTGGATCAATTCACTCCTGAACTGGTCAGTCCAAACTCCATCCTCAAGAGAGATAAGACCAGTTCCTGAAAAGCCAGGTGGGCCTGGGGGGCCTCGGGGACCTGGGGGTCCAGGGGGCCCAGCACCCAAGGAATATCCCATACCTTGGAGAGGAAAAAATAAACCATTTAATTTAAAAAGAATCATCTTATTTTTCACAAGAGTTAGGATGAAGTTTATTTAATTAAAGCTTTAAATTTAGTTCCCTGTTTTGTGTTTCTGCTTCTCTCTTTCCCATGTTATGTCATGGACTCTAAATTACAGTCATAAAGACACTTTCTCTGAAGTAAATTCCACTGTGGAATTTATTATATACGGTGGTACCTCAGTAGTCTTTGTTAATTGGTTCTGGGAGGCATGATGAGTACCAAACAAATTTTCCCATAAGGAATAATGTAAATAAATGTAATGTGTTCCCAAACCAAAGACAACACACATTTTAAAGCAATATGTAAAATGATAGGGTGGTATATCATTACATCAGAAAACTAAAAATTAATAATTATTTAGATTAAATAAAACAAAAACTTCATTTTACCTGTAATGATGAGGGAAAAAAGCACAAAATGGGCACAGAAGCAAAGATAAGGGCAAGAGCTATTGTGTGACTAACGCATCACCTTTTGTTTCAGCTGGAAATCATAAGGCAACCAACACGGACAAGTTCTAGCTTGTGTGTTCAGTATCAAACAAATGACAAGTACTGGGACAAAATGTTTGTGTTAAAATAGTTGAGTATCAAATTCAATGAATTTCAAAGCAATTGAATACTGAGATACCATAGTACTATGACATCAATCATATTCTGGATTATGTCCTACTGAACTCAATGAATTTACTTCTGAGTAGGTAAATATACCATGTTCTTCCAAACTTACTGCCTTAATTTTAATTAGATCTTAAACAGGGATTTCTTCACAATAATGTTATCAGAAAGTAATTTTCATATAAATGTTTGCTAAAATTGTATTGAGAACAATTTTGATGCAGTGTGTAAGGCACCGGAAGACAGTGAGTTCTAGACATGAAACAGCTGATGATCTTGGGCCAGTCATTCTTTCTGAGTTCCAGGAAGTATGCAATGACAAACTACTTCTGAAATCGTCCCTAGAAAATTAGATTAGTCCAGACAGTTTCTAGGTGTAAAAAACTGACTTGAAAGCACATACACAAAAGGCATTATTGTTTTCTTAAACAGTATCACAACATTTTCAATACTAATTTCATTGTTTTAAATTATCTTAAGTTTTGGAGGTGGTAAGAAAAATCAAGATGTGGTTCTACTAGTTCCATCCAAACACAATTTCTAGAAAAAAATAAATTATCACTTGAAATAATGATAACATGAAATATTATTGTATATCAGGACAGTCATAAATATACTTAGAAAGGTAGATCTATCTTCAGATTTTCCTCTTCAGAAGCCTTATATCATATCATCTAAATCCAGCATTTTTCAAATTTGGCAACTTTTAAGATGGGTAGACTTCAGCTTCCAGAATCCCCTCAGCAAATTTTAATTTTTTCTCTTTTAAATCTTTTGCATCAGAGGTACTGATCTGATAGACCACATTAAACCTGAGAATTCGAAATCTTGATTTCAGGAACACTAGTTCAACACTAGTTCAAATTCTGAGGATAGATCCACAGCTGGCATGCTGGGAATTTTCTGGCTGGGGGATTCTAGATGTGGAAGTCCACACATCTTAAAGTTGCCAATTTGAAAAACACCGATCTAGCCAACCAAACACAGTCTATATCAACTTTTTCTTACTTTGTAGATATGTGGAGATGTCCTCTGCAGTAAGGGTGGAAACAGAGCTACCTGATCTTCCTGGGGGACCTGGAGGTCCAGGTGGCCCCACAATGCCTCTGAACTCTGAATCTGAAATTACAAAAGAAACAAGTCAATAATATTAGCACCTGATTTACTGCTTTTCCTGCTCTCTTCTCCAGCCCACATATAAGCACATCACTTCATACTCATTTACATATCCATCAGGGCAAAATCATTGTCGCCTATAGATAAAACCACCCCTCTACTGTCCCATTCAATTATCTGACTATAAGGTAAGGGCTAGACAAGCTTTTGCTGCTTTTATTTTATTTTTTAAAAAGGGGAATGGTCAATAATAATGATGCAAAATGAATTAAGTTGTCTCATACATAAATGGGACTTTTCATTTTTTTTAAAAAAATTGATTGAGATATTGGGGTTTTTTGCTGCTTTATAGTTAGAAATTATTTTAACACTTATACTATAGTAGTCATGTTTCTGACTCCAAATTATAGGATTCTGCTGCCAATTTAGACAACTTTGCCAACCAAATTAATCAGTCTTTTGGACGCCTTCATTGAAGGAAGTGAGGATAGAACAGAAGAATCTACTACATCATGGTGAATATTTCAGGACCTCACATTCAGGACCTGGTCTGAGGTTATGAAACTTGTAAGAATGTATACCATGCTGGAAATATCCACCAGCATAATTCATTCACATATGTCCCTGTGCTGTTCCCATTTTCCACTGTCAAATGAGAAATAGGCTTAAATACTCCACATTCTCTGGCAATGTATTATATACTGTATCTATGAGATGGAGCTGAATTTTCTGCTGCCTGGTTCAGTTACAGTAACAGAAACCTAGATCTTTGAACTGCAGAGAAAGAATCCAAGATGGCAAATTCAAGGTGGACTTGTAGTTATTGTAAGGAAATTGAGAAAGGAAACTTTAATATGCAGATCCTTCCGCTGTTCAACTATGAGGATGATTTTTTGGGATGGTGTAATAGGATGACAAGGCTCACCTTGAAGCAAAGTTAAGATATCACCATAAGATGTTCCTGGCAGACCAGGAGGACCAGGTGGTCCAGGAAGTCCAATAGTAGTTCCAGAACCTAAAACATTAATGAAAACTGAGCTATGAAATTATGTAAGAAAACTGAAAGGAACCATGTTATGTATTTCCTCAGAAAATATATGCTAATGTTCATATTGATGTAATCAATTAAAAAATGTTTGGCTAAAAAAGTTTTCACATCAGCCTTTCATGATACTGAAATATGATAGAAGTAAACTAAAATATCAAATCCTCTTAACAATTTCCTACTACTGTATCTATTCTATTTTTGCAGGAATTGGATCTAATGAAAAGAAGGACTAGGGATGACATGATAGTGTTCCAATATTTGAGGGGCTGCCACAAAGTAGAAGAGATAACCCTATTTTCCAAAGCACCAGAAGGCAAGATAAGAAACAATGGATGGAAATTAATCAAAGACAGAAGCAACCTAGAATTAAGCAGAAATTTCCTAACAGTGAGAATAATTAACCAGTGGAATAGCTTGCTTTAAGAAGTTGTGGTTGCTCCATCACTAGAAGCTTTTAAGAAAAGACTGGACATCCACTTGTCTGGATTGGTATAGAGTTAAGCAAGGGGTTGGACTAGAAAACTTCCAAAGCCCCTTTCAACTCTGTTGTTCTGTTTTTCTCTGTCATCTTTAAAACCTTCTCTGTCATCTTTAAAACCTACTTTGACTGTTTTGAGAGTTAGGAGCAATTACTTCTTAACACATTCTTTGGCTCAGTATTTGTAAACAGCAATGGATCATGCCCAGTATTTCCTAGCCATACCACAGAAAACTACAATGATCTAATACATATCAATTTTACAGAAGACAATGTTGAAAAAGCACTACGCAATCTAAAACCATCTCTATCTATTGGACTGGACAGAATATGTGCCTACTTCTTTAAAAAGCTATCCACTGCCGTAGCAGAACCTCTAAGCATAATCTTTGATAAATCTTTCAGGACCAGCTCCTTGCCTAACCTATGGTCACAAGCCACGGTCATCCCATCTTCAAAAAGGGAAACACCAGCCTAGTTGAAAATTACAGACCAATCTCCTTATATTGTGTCACCTGTAAAGTCATGGAATCAATTATTAACCAATCCATTATCCTCCACTTCGAGACAAACAACCTACTCTCTAATAAACAATTTGGCTTCAGAAAAAAACTATCCTGTAATCTACAACTCTTACATTGCAAAAACATATGGACTATACAACTTGATCAGGGCAAAACAATAGACGCAATCTACATAGACTTCTGCCTTTGATTCAGTGGTACACGACAAACTACTCCTAAAACTAAAATCTTATGGTATCTCTGGACAACTGCATAACCGGATAGAAGCATTCCTGTCAAACATACAACAAAAGATCAAAATTGGGAGTGTCCTATGAAATTCTGTATCTGTCAATAGTGGTGTCCCCCAAGGCAGTGTTCTAGGACCAACTCTCTTCATACTCTACATAAATGACCTCTGATCATATTAAGAGCAACTGCGTTCTCTTCGCTGATGATGTAAAGCTGTTCAATACCACAGACAATACTGCTACCCTTCAAAAAGATTTTGACTATGTATCAGAATGGTCAAACAAATGACAACTTAAAATCTCAACAAATAAATGCTCTGTCTTACATATTGGCAAAAAACATCAGAAAATAAGATACAAGCTGAATAGTCAAGACCTTGTTGATGATCCAAGCTCTGTAAATGACCTTGGAATATGCATCTCTAATGATCTAAGTGCTAGAGCCCATTGTAACTACATAGCCAAAAAGGCATTAAAAGTTTTTAACCTAATCCTACGTAGCTTTTTCTCTGGTAATATCACACTACTAACTAGAGCATATAAAACATTTTCTAGACCAATACTCGAATACAGCTCATCAGTCTGGAACCTACATTACGTATCTGATATTAGCACAGTTGAGAAAGTTCAAAAATATTTCACAAGAAGAGTTCTCCATTCCTCTACTAGTTATAGAATACCTTATGCCACCAGACTTGAAATTCTAGACCTAGAAAACCTTGAATTACGCCGTCTTTGGTCTGATCTAAGTATGGTATATAAAATCATACATTGCAATGACTTATTTGTCAATGAATACTTCAGCTTCAACCATAACAACACAAGAGCACACAATAGATACAAACTCAAGGTAAACCAAACTTGATTTCAGGAAATACGACTTCAGCAACAGAGTGGTCAATGTCTGGAATACTCTACCTGACTCTGTGGTTTCTTCCCCAAACCCCAAAAACTTTAACCTTAGACTGTATACTATTGACCTCACCCCTTTCCTAAGAGGGTGTGCATAAGTGCACCAACATGCCTACCGTCCCTATCCTATTGTTTCTTTTATTTTTCTTATATGTACCCATAACTATGTATATACTTATACTATTGTCTTGTAAGCGATTGACAAATCAAATAAATAAATAAAATAAAATAAATTTGCCTCTATTCTGCCATACCTGAGTGTAGTTTCCCTTAAAAAAAACCCTTTATATTATTTTTTAAAATGTGGTTAATTATATATGATTAAAACTAAAAACTGCTTTAATTCTTATAGTCTTTGATAACTTTTTGTCAAATTCCTATCCGAAATTTGTCTCAAGGTTACAATTACCATTTCAGTTTTTTTGCTTCCAAGAATATATTCCATATACTGAAGATGCAGATCTGACCAAAATAATTGATTGAATGCATTCATATATAACAAGGAGTATGGAGGAGAAAGGTATTTGTAAACAGATTGAAAAATAACTGTCTCATGTTCTTAATTCCTGAAAAAAAATTCAAATGATAAATGTGACCCTTTTCCCTGAACAGTTCTGCAAATTAAATTTATCCACAACAAGTGTGTGGTGTGGTGCAAATTGAAATAAAAGACTTCATCTATTTTCTATCATTCTTCTTCTAAGCAGTAAATTATGAGAGATCCTTAAAATATATGAATACATTTTCAGACTGATTATATCTGTGTCTCATCCAAACATAATGGCCTTTATATTCCTGCATCCCTGTCAAATACTGTATATGGGAAACATGAAATATGCATGAATACATTTTGACCAGTGTGTAGTTTGATATTGCAAACTAACTGAAAATAGTTTCCACAATGTTGGCTACACCAGGACAACTTCATTATAGTGAGAGAAACTGATACCATAACAGATACAGGGCAGTAACAATTGGTTGAGATATTACATTCCTACAGAGTATCTGGCAATCGACTTTTCTAATGGGGTTATAATGAACATTCCATTTATCTTTCATGGCACATTCAATTTATCTTTCATGGTGTATCATTGAGAAAATCACTTATGCAATGGAATTGCTATGCTTACTTATAAAGCGTGTTATAAAAGAAGACATTACTTGTCATGTAGCTGATAATACGTCTTGTCAACTCATCATAGTCCAACGACAAAGCTAAACTATCCCCTCCCAGTCCAGGTAGCCCAGGGGGACCTGGGGGACCTCGAGGTCCGGTAAGATATGATCGAATGTCCTCTCCTAAAAAATGGATTAAAAAAAACAGAATGTTTATTTTTCTGAGTTTTTAGTCTTTCCCAAATCAGCAATATTTCTGGGTAGCTTTCTGGCCATTTTTAACACACTTTATATTGTTTCAACTTCTATAAATGTTTTCTCCACTGATTCTAGTTTTATTAGTTAGGACTAATTAGTTATACATAAGGTAGCTTGATGTACTTCAGCATGAAACAAGGAATGTGAAATGTGATGTTCCTTTAAACTTAATAAATACAGAATGTTTAATTTTGTTTCTCATATATTCAACACTTGTGTGTTTTTCCTGCTCTCTGCCTTGAAAATTTGGAGAATACTCTAACTTCTACTTCTTTACTGAATTTTGGGAAACGAAATAAAACTTATTTGTATGAGCTCAACATCCAGTTGCAGATTATTTCATGCTGCAGTAATTAATACCACAGAGTTTAAATGGAGACATATGTACTTATTTAAAATAAAGCATGGCATGGATAACATGAATAAAAAAACTTATTTCACAGGATTTGTGGTCATCTATTGAAAATAAATACAAAGAAATTCAGGACTAATAGAAACTATACTGTAGCTAACAAAAATTAACAAGTGCTATTTGCACTTGTTAATTTTTGTTAGCTACATATAGTTTTGTCATAGTTTTGAAATAGTTAATCTATAGTAATGGAATTTATTTCCACTAATCATAATGCAGCAAAACTGGATTGTTTTAAAACAAAAATGGTTCATGAAGAATTAGGGTATCAAAACTATTGATAATGTAAGCTATTTATTGCCTCCTCAGTCAAAGGCAACATGCTTTAAATACTGATTGATGAGAAACAAAAGAGGAAGAGGGAAATCTCTCTCTCCAGCCTTGTGGGCTTCCCCAATGCATTGACTTGGCTATTTGTGACATAGAATGGCCTAATCCAGCAATGTCTTCTTATGCTTTTAGAACCATTCATTTAATCTCTAATTATGCCTAAGTCTACAAGAGATGTAACCTATGATACTGGCACCAAATAATTCAAATAATTCAAAGACAATTTCTTCTGAATATAGCATTTCCCCCTATTTCTTTAAAATGTATGGAAATAGAAGCAAATGAGCCCTAGAGCATTTACTTACTCTGTAGCATAGCAAGAAGACTTTCATAAGACAGTGTTGAGGAGAATGAAGAGAGAGAAGATGAAGAACTGGAAGCTAGAGAAAGAAAAATGTTCAAAACTAGGAACTGTAAATTCACAAAGAAACTAAAAGACAGTACAATTATTTCCAACATATAACAAAGAATCTAGATGATGATGAAATCCTAAAATATCCTAAAATATCTTATAGAAATGCATCAGTCTGGTAACATAATCTATTCAACACATTAAAATTACTTTCTATTCCTGATAATTCCTTTCTATTCCACTGTGTAAAAAGGACACTGTTAGGATTCAACTAAAAGTATTGTGAAGGAGCAAGCCACTCAACTTCAGTGTGGTAGCAATGCCCAAATAATTTGTATATCTCAAACAGATCAATTCTGTATTTTCAAGTGTAAATATGAAGAATAACTAAAGAAATGGAAACTCAATATAAAAAAAGGGGCCTTACTGGATAGGTAGCTCATAACACGACGGGCCAATTCACCATAGTCCAAAGATTCGCCATCAATGGTGATTCCTGGAGGTCCTGGAGGACCAGGTAGGCCTTGTGGTCCAATTAGATAACGGCCAATACTATCACCTAATAAGAAATTTAAAAAAAAACAAAGTTAAATCACTACAGAGATGGATTAGTGCTATGATCTCTAGGTTCTCTTGGAAATATCTCAATATAATATAGGGAAATTATAAAGATATTTTTCCACAACATTCTTATATAATTAGCTGCTACCTCAGATTCAAGAAATACCTGACTAGAGCATTTAGGAATCCAGATTCTAAGTTCCTAAAATGTTTTCATTCATGGTTTATATGGCATATAAGTACAGCTCATCTTTCCTCACCATGATGCCCTTTATTGTTAAACCCATCCAACTCTAACTACTAGCCATGCCAACTGGGTGTCTGTGGACATCTATAAGATACCAAAATAAGAGGAAGATCAATTTATATTTTTCTCACTTACTTGGGAAGAATCATATATCAAGACCAATTAAGTGAATGGATTGTTATCCCTAATTGTGCAATGCATCTTATGGAAAAAGTTTCTGTACTTTAAGTTATACATATCTCATAGTGAAATCTTGGCAGCTGAGGTATAATCTAATTGGTAATTAGGAAGGGAAACATGATAAAATGATACTTTAAAACAGAAACTTGAAAACAATTTTTTCTTGGTTATTTCTCTCTTCCTTGTCAAAAGAAAACTGAGAACTTACACATGTAACTTGTAAATTGTGAAAAGCTATGGGCTAATCCATGCGCTGAATTAAATGAAGTGGTAGTAAATGAGGTAAAATTCTTTACAGCAATTCTCAGACTTCAGAGATTAAGTCATATTTTTTAAATGTTATTCTCCCTCCTCATTTAAATTTTCCTTGTAAAGAAAAAATGAAAGGGTGGAGCTATTCATATGCTACTCTATCTTTGACAAACAGGATGTCTAGTTTTTTCCCCCTTTTGAAATGTAGAAGAGTAGACCATGTTAGATCTAATCTCATCTCACCCTCATTTTCAAACATTACAGTGCATAATATTGCCAGCTCTGATATCATACATATCATATGCAATTTCCACGGGCCTTTTTCCCAGCACTATCTGCACAATCCAGCCAGGAGAAAGTACCCAGGGCTAAAGACATGCAGGATATTGGGAGCCAGGGAATGACATTCTCAGGTTTGATCTTCACACTTTAGAACAGCCTGAGCTTGTAAACTACCACTTTTTTATCCTTTAGGAAAGTGATCAAATTGCCCATGAACTCAAGGTGTTCAATGTGGGAGGTTTTCTCTGAAGAGAGCATCCAATTTTATGAATGCTTTAGGTAGAGTAGGGTAAATTGTTAACTGCCGGCCATAGGATGTATAGCCTTCTGAAAAGCCATGTAAAAACAGAGTATGTACTTACTCTGTAGGTACTCAGCGACATACTGTTGGATCTCTTGCATTGAGCTAATTCCAATTCCTGGAGCTCCAGGAGGGCCGGGGGGACCTGGAAGACCCTGAGAACTTCTGGATCCAGCTGTAGAAAAGTTATTTTACTTATAATACCTTTTGATGTTCTCCTTACTGGATTTCCTTTAAACATCCTGTTTCCTCCAATGCCCATCTTTTAATTTATATTTCTGTACTTTCATTATTTTTATTGTTTCATTGTTATACTATTGGTATATTAACATTTTTTATACTTTTACATCTCTTGTTTTAAGGTGTCCAAAGTAGCCCCATGATGCAATAGGCAGCAAATACATTTAATAATAAATAATAAAATAAATAAATCCCTCCCTCCCCTACTAAAGTGCTCATGGAAATACAGAAACAACAAGAAAACATTTGGCTATGTTGGAATGCCAGTGGAAAACTTCTCCTGATTAATCTGAATCTGGTCAATTACATGAAGAAAATATAAGTCTGATTTTGCAATCTTTATTTGAGGAAATAAACATTGTCTTTCTTCTATCTGTGCCAGTAAGAACATGCTCATGAATTTGAATCTCTAATTCTACTGCTTATTTAGCTCATTTCTGGGCAAGAGTTTTCTATACAGCAAGCTGTTGTTTCTGAGCTTCTAAAAAGCTACACTGGACTGAGTCTTTCAATTGTATTACAGCTATTGTGCTAAAATAACCCCATCTCTATTTTCAAGGGATGATGTTTAGATAAATTAAGAATATGACTTAATCAGGGCGGTTCACTTTCAGGATAGCATTTCCTGGTACTGATGTAGGGAACTGTTATTCACCTACAAAGTTCTCCGAGAAATTACAGTAAACTCCAATTATATTTACCCTTTCAGAATCTCTTATCATTGTATGTAAATGTGTATATTCTAAATAAAATAGGGTTTCTTACCTCCTCCAGGGATTCCAGGGGCTCCAGGTACACCTGCATCACCTAAAAAAAATAATGGGAAGAACAAAATGGCCCATTATGTAACTCCAAAAGGTGACCTTTTGTTTGTATAACACTATTACTGTTTAGCAGAATAGAACAATCTTTATTGCCTTATTGAGGAAAAACAGGAGCCAAATGAGATTCTCAAATTATTTGCATCATTTTAAACATTGTTTTTTAAAAACTTCACAATCAACTTCAAATGAAGAATTCTCAAATGAGAATTCCCACACAGTGCCAGACTTTGCCATTTGGAATTCACGATCTTGACAAGGTGGTCTGTGGGGAGAACTGCCTCTCTTTACACAAACCTTTGTCTCCTTTAGGTCCAGGTGGTCCAGGATGTCCAGGTGGTCCTTGGACAGCAACGCCAGTACCTGCTAAAAAGATGGAAAAGAATCAGAGAGACTTGAAGGGGAACTGGGACTAGGGAGGAAAGTTTAGTTTAGTGTCATTGTACCTTGTACAATGAAATTAAATACCATCTTCAGTATACATTATGACAATGAAAATAAACACAAACACACATCCTTCACATTCTATACAATTGAATTGAAAACCCCTGATTTTGCATTAATATTGCACTATATAGTAGAATTCAATAGAGCTACTGCCCTGGGATAGATGCTGTTTTTCAGCCTGTTTGTCCTTGTTTTTAGTTCAAAAAATGGGTGCCTAGGATGAAATGGATCTTTGGGAATGTTTTGAACTTTCTTAAGGCAGCGGGAGCTATAAAGCTCTTCCAAAGAGGGGAGAGGGCAACCAATGATCCTCTGGGCAATGATGTTAACCCTCTGGAGTGCTGTCATATCTGCTACTGTGCAATTGGCAAACCATAAAGAGGTGCAGTAAGTTAAGATACTCTCTTATGATGCAGCGGTAGAAGGTCACCAGCAATTCTTCATTTAGTTGTTGCTTCCCGAGAAGTGTCAGGGAGTATAATCTCTGCTGGGCCCTTTTGACCAGTGCTGCAATGTGAGCACCCTAGGTCAGGTCCTCTTTTATGATTATACCCAGAAACTTAAAACTGGCCACTTGCTCCTTTCGGTCTCCATTGATAAGCAAGCATGTAGATCATTGTATCATTATGTTGTACACCTTAATATTTGGAAATATGTACTTCCAACCCAGGTTTGCCCCTAAAGGTGATGGAACAGACTTGTTTCCTTATTGACTATGCACCAACACCTGCCAACACAGATTTGCTGATATAAAATATCCTAGATTACCTGACCTAATGTTTATTTTGAAATCGGCCCTGTTAAATCAAAGTGACTCATTGTTATTCTAAGCACAGTAGCCATGTAAAGGATTACATTATAAAATTCTGATAAGGACGGAACATAATTTAGACTCACCTTGAACAGAGGCTCCTGGGAGACCTGGCTGACCTTGTTCACCTATGAGAAAGTTGAACGATCATGTAAATGGACAACAAATATATTACTGCCTCTTCATGCCACCCAATGAACAAACCCCTTATTTTTATTACCTTTGAATCCTCGTGGGCCAGGCAACCCTGCAAATGAAAAACTCTATTAGACTAGCAATGCTTATGCCAGGGATGTCAAATTCAAGGTCCGTGGGCCCACCCTGAAAACAGTGAGGGATTGCCTCTGCCAGCTAAAACAGGCTCCAGAGCTCCATTTCTTGAGGACTTCCCAAGCTCTGAACACTAGCAAAGGGTTGCAGAATGCCGTCGCAGTTGGAAATGGAGCTCTGAAGGCTGTTTTTACTTGCAGAGCACTTGAGCCACCAGAGGCGCCCCGACATAAGTGACATTGAGCAGGCCATGCCCACTCTGGCCACACTCACCCCAACCCCCTAACCCTGATGTTGCTCTCAAGGAAATCAAGTTTGACACCCCTGACTTATGCAGAGGACACTCTCACAGGATTTCTTTGGCTAATGCCACTGCTATTGGCATAGATACTTCTCATCAATTTCAATTTCCATTCTCTTTGTTGGTATGGATGCTACTTAAGGCAGGATGGTTTACACAGCAGACATATTCTCTGATGCATGTATTTATGCATGAAGATTCAGTCACTTTGTACTAATGATTCCTGCCAAATGGCATGACATTAAATCTAGATAAGAATCAGGTTGTACCAGCCTATCAAACAGTAGTAGTAAACTGAACAGCTGCCAATAACCTGAGAAGAAACATGTCTGAGGGAAAGGAAGGGATAACATCTTTGTTGACAGGGGAAAACTGAATTATTTTATGGGGTGCAGCCTCAGTGCAAGCTATAACATATCCTCAGAAAAACTTCTGAAGTTTAACATCTAGATGTATGCTGCAGTGTGAAATAAATCACAAAACTGTATTTAAAGAATATTGAGAAGGGCTGGTCCTGTTTCATTGGACATGAGATGTACACTTAGATTCAAGAGAGCATCTGCTATCTGTCAACTTTGAAATGGTTCAGGCCTGCCGCCGCCATCTTTCTGTTTCTCAGATTGCCACGCAGTATGGGAGGGGGGAAGTCTGAAATGTCAGACCAGACAACAGCTGATCATCCCATGGGAACCAAAGTCATCTCAACAGGTGCTGGTCAGAGACTGAGAGGAGATGCCAAGGAGATGCCAGGACAGCTAGATGGACAATCTGACCTGTGACCATGAGGGAGGAAATTATCTTTTCTTTAATTATACTGAAACCATGGGAAATATTTAGAGCTGGTTTTACTTTCATTTGTGCCAAAATGATGTACTCAATAAAACAGTTCTTTGAGAAAGATAAAAGTCATACTGAATTGGTTGGGTTCATTACTCGAAACTTGACATTATCATTGTATTTTTTTCCTTCCTTCCTCCCTCCCTCCCTCCCTCCCTCCCTCCCTCCCTCCCTCCCATCCATCCATACATCCATCCATTCGTGCATGTATCCATCTATCCATGATCCATCCATCCAGTTTTACGTTGGTCTCAAGTTTTTCAGGCTAAAACTCAGCCCTACTTTAGTGTAGCTTTAGCAACTTTGCAGCACCAGCTTTCCCAGTCTAATCATTTTCTATACTCAAGAAGCAGGTTTCAAATTACTCACCTTGATCTCCTCTTGGACCTGGAGGACCAGGGGGTCCTGGTGGGCCAGCAAAGAAAGTCTCTGTAGTAAAAGAACATCATTATGATATTCAGCAACAACACACATTAATAGATACAGGTAGAGAATCCTGGCCTTTCTTTAATGGTCAGAAGACTCTCTTGTTAATGTAAAGCTTGTCTTACTTTTGTCGAAGCACTTATAATAGTTGCTCGATGATTGTAGCAATTATATTTGGTATAGGATGGGAACAGAAACTTCAAAATCAAATTAAAATAGCTACCTGATGTGGGAACAAAAGAACCTGGTCTCCCAGGTGGGCCTGGTATGCCTTCTCCTAAGTAACAGAAATGTTTGAATGTATTAGTGCTAATTACTACATACATCTTTATGAAAGAGCATTCAAGTTATTTTGATAGGAAGCACAATGGAGATATGACTGTTTTACAGCAGCCCAAGACCCATTTAAGCACACCTGGCTCTGTGGTTTGGGGGTTCATATTATACTTCATTCATTACTTTTTGATCACAGACTTCATTAATCAATTCCAATGCAACTA
The DNA here is from genome assembly GCA_023653725.1 of Bungarus multicinctus. Lineage (NCBI taxonomy): Eukaryota > Metazoa > Chordata > Lepidosauria > Squamata > Elapidae > Bungarus > Bungarus multicinctus. Next base: position 52,197,599 of record CM042844.1, read on the forward strand.
GAGCAAAGAAAACATCTGTTGTATGCTTATGACATATTATGAATTGATTGGAATTTGTCTTTGAAGTTAGCATAGTTGTTGAAAACATTATGAATGTGTTGATTTTGTGAAAAAAAAAATTGTACCTGGTGGGCCACGGGGTCCTGGTGGGCCCTCAACAGAAGCACCTGTTAAATGGAATAAAAAAACCCCAATCACCTTGGATTCAAATAAAACAGTAACACAGTTATGCCTTGGCTTCTGCAAAGATATTTTGAGATTATAGCAACTCAACCATCACTTCTACCAAACAGAATTTTACACACACATACACAGAGAGACAGACAGACAAAGACACAGAGAGAGAGAGAGACAGAGACAGAGAAGGGGAATCAGTCCTACAATAAATTACAAATATTAAGGAATAAAGTTTAAGACAACTAGAAAACTTCCAGCTTTGGGTTTTTTCTCTCTCAGAAATAGCAACTGAATTTATCTTTAAGATATTAGTGACCGATGCTTCCATTAGAGGACTTAAAGAATGCTTCATCTTACAATCTAATTCATCTTCATTTTTAAACATTATGTATAGAAAGAATATACCTGGGGATCCCGGTGGACCTGGGGGTCCTGGAGGCCCTGGAGGACCTCTATGTGTTGGCAAAGCTGTACAAAAAGAGGTAAGTAGTATTACAATTTTTCAGTGTACAAATTAAATATTAGATACGTTTTAGAGATGAAAACACATTAAAAAAAGAATCAAAGCAATTTCCCCAATCCAGTGGCCCTCAGATGTACTGGCCTACTGACACAGCTGTGATCTTTTTATTCTTCCTGAGCAGCAGGCACATTCAGTGAAGTACCAATACTAACAGTACAAATTGAGTTTCAGTCAACTCAATATGTATGTATAATATCCGCAGTATGCAGATTTGGGGGACACAGCACTTGAATGAGACCAGGAATGCCTCCACCACATTTGCATTGTCAAAAAGGTACTGTAGTAGTCGGATGGTACCATTTGTCTTGGTCAGGAAGGCACTATGAGTCTCTACGGAACCTGTCGAGGTGGGCAAAGGAAGGATGTATTTTGTTCTCCAAGGTTTATAACCATGACTACAGTTTCCTAATTGCCAGGTAATATGAACAATGGGCATATTGGCTTAGTTTACTTTATTGTCATTGCATCTCGTACAATGAAATTAAATGCCATCTTCAGTGTACATTATAACCCTATGACTATCATTAAGTGTTGTACGTTATGATTCTTGATTCTTAATGAATGTATCTTTTCTTTATGTATACTGAGAGCATTTACACCAAGACAAATTCCTTGTGTGTCCAATCACACTTGACCAATAAAGTATTCTATCTATAACTATAAAAATAAAACACAAACACATAACCTTTGCATTCTATACAATTGAATTGAAAACCCCTGATATTGCATTAATATTGCACTATACAGTAGAATTCAATATAGTTACTGCTCTGGGATAGAAGCTGTTTTTCAGCCCATTTGTCCTTGTTTTTATTATTCTGTACCATATGCCAGATGGTAATAGTTCAAAAAAAAGGGTTCCCAGGATAAGATGGATCTTTAAGAATGTTTTGAACTTTCTTAAGGTAGCGGGAGCTATAAAGCTCTTCCAAAGAGTGGAGAGGTCAACCAATGATCCTCTGGGCAATGACATTAACCCTCTGGAGTGCTGTCATATCTGCCATTGTGCAATTGGCAAACCAAACATAGGTGCAATAACTTAAAATACTCTCTATGGAGCAGCGGTAGACAGTCACAGCAGTTCTTCATTTAGTTGTTGCTTCCTGAGAAGTCTCAGGTAGTATAATCTCTGCTGGGCAACTTTTGACCAGTACTGCAATGTGAACACCCCAGATCAGGTCCTCTTTTATGATTATATCCAGAAACTTAAAACTGGCCAGTGCTCCACTCAGTCCCCATTGATAAGCAAGGGCTAGATGAGTAGCTGAAGAAAATAAGAGTTGTAGTTGAACAAATCAAGTTGGATAAGCTGAATTAAGAGCATTTCAGGGAAAACATATTCTTAATGATTACAGAATCTGGGGAGTCACAGTTAATTAACATCCTAATGGCATAATCCATCTCTTTGCTATTCTCAATACTGTTAGAACAATTGTGTCTATCAGGAAAAGACTGTTCTACCTCCCAACGGAGCAAGTACAGGATTAGCGGTTTCAACCAAGGTGGCTTCTCCTTGAATGCCTCTCTCACCACGAGGACCTGCATCAGAACATAAAAAATGCCATGTTTCTTAATTATCAGAGCATGTGTTTGCAAAATCTTAGCAGGATAAAGCATTCCTCACAAGTGTAATTTGCATTTGGCAAACTTCCACCTTATCATCCGAGCTCAGAGGGATTCTCAAGGATCCTGAGAATCATTTCAGAAAAATATAGATGATTTACATGTTCTGTGTGGAAATGGCATTATTTAATATCCCACTTTAAAGTTTTTTTAAAAAAAATTACAATAGTTTCATTTCGAAAATGCTTTTACTCTAGGATTCTTTTAAGAATAACTCAAGGTGGTTTATAGCAAATATAAAAAATATAATAAAAGATAAAAACTATTAAAATTTCAGAGGAGGCAGAAATGCAGCAGAATTTCAAGAGAAACAATCTTTTTGCTGTTGAAACATCTGTTGGTTCAGCAAGCAAGAGAGAAAGGTCTTCACAAAATGAGGAGGGGGATGAGAGGGAGAGAAAAATCTACCAGAGGACAATTAAGAAGCTCTTCCTCAATATGTTTCTCCAAATTGTGACCATAGGCTCAGATGACTTGTCCTCTTGCATCTCTAATTATGTTTCATACTATGGTGACATGTGATGGAGATACTCTCCAACTGATCTTAATGAGTGGCATTCTCTGCTAACATAAATTAATAGAAATGATAGGAAAAAGTGCCAGCAAATGCAGCAAAAACAATAAGAATATTGTAGATCAGATGTGTCCAATTCTATGGGTTGCATGTGTCCTCACAAGATCATAAACTTTTAATATTATTATGTGATTAGTATGCATTAACTATATTGCATATCTTATATGAGGCCCAAGATAATTTTTCTTCACTCTATGATGCCCAGGCTGGCTAAAAGTTGACACCCATGCTGTAGTCAGCAAAATAGGGGCCCAGATTTTTCTGACTCTGTAAACCGCTTAGAGTGCTGTAAAGCACTGTGTAACGGTATATAGGTCTAAGTGCTATTGCTAGATGTTTAAAGTGTGACACAAAAAATCCTTTCAGAGTAGTAGTGATTCACTCTATAGTGCAGATAAGATTATTTCAAGCAGTAAAAGGACAAGGCTGAAATCATAATGAAAGAACCAAAAAGCATAAAATATAAGGAAATATTAGCCACATCGATCAGTCTAAAAAGAAAGAACACCACAATGAGAGTATCTTGGCAGAAAAAAAAGTAAGCAATGTTGAATTTTCAAAAATGTAATTAATACCTTGAGCTCCAGGAAGACCAGCTGGGCCAACAGGACCTGAATTAAGAAAGAAAACTAAACCACTGTTCTTACAAATGATTCCTTCTAATCTTCAAGAAGGAAAATCAAGCAGCCTATTAAATAATGGTTGTGTCTGAAAGACACAATTAATTTTTTATATATTTCAATTTTAAATGCCATGCTATCACAATACAATAATCTATGCTTTTTCTCATTTCTTTCTATTAAAACAATACTTGTTTCTAACAAGTGATGAAAAGGAAGATGTCTGAATGAAAAGATTCCACCGCGACAATTCCAGCTTTAAAGAAGATGATGTGAAAAAATGTTTTTTTTATATCTCTTCCATAAAGGGAGAAAAATTGGCCTTTTACTGTAAAGACAGAGATGGGCTGTTGGGGGTTCACATGGGTTGGGAGAGCCCCTAGCTAAGATTCTGTGCAGTTTGGAGAACCCCCAAATCCCATTCCTGACTGGCCCCACCCACCCCATCCAGGAGTCCCCACATGGTTCGTTTTGGATGCAAGTAAATGCAGGGTGCATGGGGTGGTTCTGGGAGGATGAAAAACAGGCTTCCCAGAAGTTCAGGTAGGCCAGAAATGGGACTGTTTCCAGCTTCCAGAGAGCCTCCAGAGCCAAGGGAGGCCATTTTCACCTTCCCAGTGGCTTGAGGAAAGCCTCTGGAGCCCAAGGAAGGCAAAAAAAAAAAAAGCCCGTCATGGTGCTGGAGGCTGACTAGGCCATGCCCAGCATGGCCACACCCACTCAGCAACCAGGCAGAGAACCCTTTGCTAAATTTTTGAAGCCCACCCCTGTGTAAAGGAATTTGTTTCACACAGACAATTGTAGAACTTTTGACACAATCATTTGTAAAAATGGAATGGACTGATTTTTAATCACTTAAAGCTTCAATGTACCTATACCATTTCCAAAGCATCTGGAAATGTCCCCCCCACCCTAGTAATATATTAATCACTCCCTGGACCCACCTGCTAGTCACTGTGCTGGAGGCTTTCACCATCTAGGAGGAACAAGGATCTAACAGACCCTGTAGTGGTGCTGATAGCATTGAGGACCCTGTCCATTTAATCAGGCTCGACAGAGTCAAACTGTATTATTAATCACAACTTTTCAACACCGGTGTACTGATCCAGCAGAAATAAACAAGAGAAACTAGTCAATAATGAAAGGAGATACCCACCTGGGACACCAGCTGGACCAGGAGGTCCAACAGCCCCTGGTGGACCAGGTGGGCCAGGAAGTGCAACAGTTGCTCCGCCATCTGAAACAATTTTAAAAATTACACATAATTTCATGCAGAAATATTACCATGGAATAAGAAACTACTGAGCAGAAATGAGTGTTCCTTCTACAGCATTACCTGAACTGGTGACCTGGCCTGGTGCTCCAGGTTCACCTATAGAAACAGGAAAAGATATTACATGAACTTTAAATAACAAATTATTGAACTGCAGAATATATATTTGTTTAAAATATTATTATAACACTGTGCTTGGGGAGAGATTTATGGCATTAATGCAATCCGTTTCTCTTGAGGATGAATGAATCTTTACATTTTATATATCGTCATTTTCTCACTTCCTCATGTTCCTACATGTTTCTGTATCAGTTTAATAAAAATCACCTCCAAATATTTATACCTTTGTGTATTTTAAAAAATGTATATTTTTGCAAGTGATTTTCTTTTTTAAAAAACATATGTTAGGATTTTATGCACAGATATATACAGATATATTTATGCACATGTTTTTAGAATAGAGAAATACACCAAAGAAATCAATGTCTTTTTCCAACATCCTCCTTCACAGACTCGATCTTAGGCAGTGCTTTACTATAATAATGAGGTAGAAAACTAGGAAAAAGTCCTCTGCTAGAATATCTAATTACTTAATGGTCTTTTGGGGTAATTCTTTATATCAGACTATGCAATATGTGGCCCAAGGCTACCTGCACAAACCCTAAAGGTTAGGGAGAAAGTCCAACCCCCCACCATCAATTTTTTAAAGGAAGCATTTTAAATACCCAGAGAATAAATGTGCTAACTATATTTGGTTTAGTTGATTCAATTGTCCTTCCCTTAATTTGAAAGTAAATTAAATGGAACCCAGTGTTTCTTTTGACTCTCCTCATTTTTGGACTGTAGGACTGTAGAACTTTATACTTATTTTAGGAGAAAAAGGAGTCAGATAGAATGTCTTGATGATCAGGAATTTACAGGGGGGTGTCAGCTATTTTGCAACCCAGTAATATAGCTGTATGTGCCTCTGGAGTACAGGGAAGAAGTTATGCTATTGCTCTGGCATACCATGGTAATCTGCCCTGTCCTGATGATGCAAGAAAAGACATAGCTAATTGTCATGTCCCTATCAGAGTCTGAATCCCAGGAGGAAGACGAACAGCTGACAGGGAATGGGAGTGTGGCTCGTTGGCTGTGGAGAAAACTGAGGAAGGGTAAAGTCTGGCTGGGCAGAGCAGGGAAGAGGTAGAACAAGGGAGAGGGAGTTCAGAGGAAGAACCAGGCCCACCCCTCTTCATCCTAGGGCACGCAGGGAGGAACGGAGAGGAGAGCAATGTGAGTTGCCTGGCTTATGGGGGAGTAAAGGGCCCTGATTCCCTTCATTAGCCATGGGAAGAGAGTTTAAAAGAGATGCAAGCTGAGAATGGCGGCTGCTGGAACAAATGTGAGTTTATTTTGTGTTGACTGTGATTATCTGAGTTCCTGGAATCCTCCCAACCAGGTTGATTTACTTGCCGTTCCTTCACATCTGGCCAGATTAATTACCTCATCCTGCCTTGATTGGACTTATAATTAAAGTTTTTGTTGAGAACATTTTGGACTTGAATCTCTGCAGCCACAGGCTATTCCTGGGAGAGTTTTTCTCCAGACCAGAAGGTAACCAGGACATTGGGGGCAAAGTTGCAGCTAATAAAGGAACTCCTACTTATTATTCGACTGAATTGCCTTTGTGCCACACCCCGGATTATCACAGTTAATGTTGAAACACTTACCTTTAGATCCAGGTCGGCCTGGAGTTCCTGTCAGACCTGTGGAATGACCATATGGAACGAATAATATTCTATACCATTGTTTAATTGGTATACTGTAGCATTTCCATTCTATGAAGACTCTGCTTCTTTGCTTTTTATTTGTATCTTTAAGATCCCCTTGGGCCTCCAGTATGGATGAATATAGTCTGTTTTTTATCAATTTGGAATTAATCACTTGGCAGCAAAAAACCATGCAATGCAATTGCTTTCTTTTCAAATTATGTAGTAAACCCAGCATATCCATGTCCATTCATTCTAGCAATTTCCAGAATCAGGAGATAGACACGAAAGCATTATTTCATGTTGTTTCTTCATCCGCTAAGTTGAACATGATTAATTCACATATTATGCATCCATTGGAAGTAAATGTTTCCTTTCTATGAATAGCTCTGTAGCACTAAATGTGGCTTATGTCTAAGCAAACAGATATAAAATTGGAATGCAAAATTCCATTGCTATCATCTCAGAAATTACTTTGAAGAAAAAGCAATTTCTGTTCCAGTTTAAATAAATAAATAATCTGTTCAAATTAAAAAAAGAACTATCCCATTTCTCATTACATTATTGCTCTCCAGCATTAACCTGAGTTCATAAAGAAATGTTGTGGATTATATGTATGATTTAATCAATAAACTGTGATTAAACAAATTATGATTTGGTTCAATTTGATTCAGTGAAGGAATTCTGCTAATTAATTGTTTGTTACTTCCCCATCAAGATCAACCCTTTAATCTATATATTTATTCATTAAGCAGTTGTTTCCCTCCTGGTACCTTACCTGGTGGGCCTTGTGCTCCTGTGAGACCTAAGGAAACAGTGGCATTGTATGAAGTTCACAGGAAGGCAAATTAGTAGATCCAGAAATAATAATCAAACAACTTTGACTGCGAAGGTTTAAATTTAACAACATAAATCTTTGTTGAAGGAGTGAATTCTTTTCCACTTGATTCAATGGCATCTTTTACTTCCCTTCCAATATCAAGACAATCCTTTTCAGCATTTATAAGATATGGTCTCCCAGAAACGCTGGAGACTGGACTTTCCATTGGCTAGGCTTAATCAGCATCTAAACCTGAAGAAATTCCTTGGGAAGGAGAAGTCCTCAAATTCATCCTTCTCTTTTTGGGAACTTATCAACTCCAAACAATCATGATTTCCCTATCTTCTCAGTCCTTTCATTCCCCTTTCATTAATTTGTTTTGCACTTTGATCCTCTCTATATGACTGAAACATGTCTATGTATCTCTTTGTTACTGATCACCCCTTTTATATTCAATCTACATTAATTCATCACCCAATTATTTTTGATCTTATCTATTTTTACTTTGTCATATATTCTTCTTGAGCAATGCATTGCTACTGCATGTTTTTGTTTCTTGTGACACCCAATTCTCAATTAGACAACAATTATTATTATTTGCTTCTCTGGACTGATATTACTATTTGTAACAAGATCACATATTGCATACTCAAATGTTTCTCACTGTCATCTCTTGCACCACTTCAAATCAGAGTCCTTCTCAGTCACAAGAAACAATTGAAATAGTTTTGTTCTTGTTGTTCCTGTTATGATTCCTTTTAGAAAAAGGAACTACAATGGCAATCCTCCAGTCCTCAGGCATGGACCCAGGCTTCATACACATGTTAAGAACTCACACATCTATTCCATAAGCAAATCACAATTATATTTTAACCAGGTTTTTTTTTCATTTTCAACATTTATATTGCCCAGAATCACATGTTTGTATTGATAATACAAATTGAATAAATAAATATATACCATTTTTAACATTCTCACAATGTTTGCTCAAACCCCAATCTGACTTTTATTCTAGAACATTTCACAGGCAGAGATATAAAAATAAATTTCCAGATATAAAAATAAATTTCCTTTGCTGCAAATATTTTGGATTCATTTTGTATTACCTGGCTGCCCAGCATCTCCAGCAGGCCCCGGTGGTCCTCGTGGACCTGGAATACCCATAAGTCCTTGTTCCCCTACAAGAAGGGGAACAAGATATAAAATTAGTTTTCTTCTTGAAAAATATGACCATGCATAAAAATAGAACTGATTGCAAGTAAAGACTACTCTAACATAAACTTAGATTATATATAGAATTGTCCGACTTGAGATGTACTATTACCATAGGTTGCAGGTGGGGTTTGGAAGTGGGGTTAGGACCAAAATGACAAAAAGGGAGATAATGAAAGTATGTATACCCCCAGGTTAATTAAATGATAGCTTTGATTTGAAACATTTGATACTTTGACATGCAGTGAATATGTAAAAGATGGCAAGAAAAGCTACTAAAATTGTGTCTCACAATTAAAAAGTTAGGCTTACGATGTTCTTTCCTTTTGTAAGTGGAAATATAATAGTTATTTACCTCTGGGACCTTGATGTCCATCTGGGCCAGGTGGACCTATAGAAATATAAAGGCATTTCAGATGCTGCTAAAATACTCACTGGGTTCAACAATTAATATTTGCATATTTGCATGTATTGTACATACAGATTATATACCACTGGCACACCTAAATTGCAAAGAACATTCATACAGAACTCTATTTTTAAATTCTTTCCTGCTTTCTTTTAATGAGTCTTACATTGTTCTTATCAAAGTACCTTTAATTCTAGGATGTAGGTTTCAAGAGTCTAAGCCTAAGTAATTAAATTGAAATAGATTTTCTAGAAGTGTCATTATGGAATATTGCCTCTCACCCGCTGATCCTTTAGATCCTGATTCACCTATTGGCCCAGGCAGTCCTCTGGATCCTGGTTCACCTGGAAATCAAACACACACACCTCAAATGGAGCAACCTTTAGTCTTTCAGAATTACATTCAGCTTTTTCAGGCCTTTGAGTGATGTACTTGGTACATAATGAACACAGATAGGTAAACATATGCAGATACGCATTTTCTTCCACACACATTTGTGACCACACTCTTCACACTCCTATTTATATACAATTATAAGCATTTCCTTTTCCTTCTAAAGTTGCATGCACAGCAATTTTTAGCCTTCTCACTGGAAGCAGCAGATAGTCCATTGCATTTTATCAAGTAAGTGGAGTGGTTGGAAACCAACAATCTTCATACAAATCCTTCGATAAATCAGAATACTTATCTCTGGATAAATGTAAATATTCATGTGGCAGTTTTAAAATCTTTGATAATGTTATATATACCTGTAAGACCACGGGGTCCTCTCTCTCCGGGATCACCTAAAACACACATGGAAATAAAATAAAACTAAATTAAATTGTGTTATAATCCCCATCATGGTAACAAATGAAAAAAAAAAAAGACAGATCTGATAAATTCCGATGGGTGGAGGGAAATAAATAAAGATAATTATAACAGAATACAGAATAGTAGAGTTGGGAGAGAACTGGAGGTCTTCTATAGGCCAATCTCCTGCTCAAGCAGATGTCACTATCATTTCAAACAAATGGTTGTCTAATCTCTTCTTAAAACCTCCTGTGATGGAGCACCACAAATTCTGAAGGCAAGGCAAGTCATTCCACTGGTTAATTATTCTCACTGTCAGTTCTCCTTAGTTCTAGGTTGCTTTTCTCTTTGATTAATTTCCATCTATTATTTCTTGTCTTGCCTTCTGGTGCTTTGGAAAATAGGTAGAACCCACCCCTCCACTCTTCTTTGTGGCAGCTGTTCAGACATTGGAACATTGCTATCATATTATCCCTAGTCCTTTACTTTTCATTAGACTAGACATACCCAATTCCTGCAACTGTTCTTCATATGTTTTAGCCTCCAACCCCTAATCATCTTTGTTACTGTTGTCTTCACTATTTCCAGAATCTCAACATCTTTTTTATATCATGGCAACCAAAACTGAATGCATTTTTCTATGCATAAGCGCACCAACGTGCCTACCATACCTGTCCTATTGTTTCTTTTTTATTTTTCTTATATGTATCTATGTATTCATAACTATGTTTTACTTATACCTATTATCTTGTAAGTAATTGACAAAATAAATAATAAAATAAAATAAATAAGTGTGGTCTTACTGAGGCATTAAAAAGTGGTATTAACACTTCACATGATCTTGATTCTATTCCTGTATTAATGCAGCCTAGGACTGCATTGGCTTTTTTGACAGCTGCAGCACACTGCTGGCTCATATGTCAGGGATTATCCCACTAGCACTCCAAGATCCTATTTCCAGGATCCAAGTATCACCTATTCTATAACTGTGCACTTGGTTTTTCTTGAGTAGTTGTAGAACCATACTTTTCTCACTATGAATTTCATTTTATTAGAATTAGATGTAAAAGCACAGCTACCTTTGGGTCCGGCTACTCCCATGGCTCCCTTTTCACCTAAACAATAGAGACAAAAAAGATTTAAAGCAGAACAATACTGACAGTAACATTCCTCAGCTATAGTGGGATGAAGGGAAGAGTAAAGAAAGCCTACTGTTGGGTGAATTGGGCATTCCTTCTAATTGATAGATTATACATACAGGTAGTCCTCAGTTTACAATCATTTGTTTAGTGATCATTTGAAATTATAATAGCACTGAAAACCTATGACCATTTTTCACATTTACAATGGTTGCAGCATCCCCATGGTCACATTATTGAAATTCAAACACTTGGCAACTGGTGTGCATTTATGACGGTTGCAGTGCCCTGGGGTCATGTGACTTTTTGCAGTTTTCTGACAAGCAAAATCAACGGGGAACCAGATTCACCTAACAACCATGTTACTAACTTAACAGTTGTAGTGATTCACTTAAAGCCTATGACAAGGAAGGTTGTAAAATAGGGCAAAATTCACTTAGTCTTGCTTAGCAATGGAAAGTTTGGGCTCAATTGTGGTCATTAGTCAAGGACTAATTGTAGTCTAAACCTTACTATTATAATAAAATATTTTTGATGTACAAAATCCTTATAATATACAAAATACATTTATTATACAAGTTAATAAAGATTAGATTGTGCCTAATCTATAAATTAGAAGGAATTGATAAATCCAATTTGTCCAAACTGCAGTGGACAGAGATATGTTAGAGCTTTTTAATTTGTCTCTTGCTTTTTCTTAATACTTTTATGCCAATTAATAATTATAAGGACTATTATGTATATTTAAACATTTATGTTTTCTTGCTTGTTTCAATATGCATCTGCCTTTTGTAATGTGCATTTTATACTCTAAATCTATATATATAAAAGCAAAATACCACTCACACATCATCACAAAATTTCTAGAACCGTAAAACTTACAAACTTGAAATTTGGCACGTATGTTCCTTTTGACTTTTGTTGCTCACTAAGAAAGGCTTTTTCAAAATGACCATCAGAGCATTAATATTTCCTATATTATTATTAACACACTCTGGTGCTAAGGAATTCTACTCCTCCTCCCCACCTGAAAAGAAATCTGTTCCAAATGCAAAACACAAGCAGAGGAGAGGAGTTTCAGTTTCAGTTTCGAGCTAGTCTATAATATGAAAAGTCTTTTTTTTACGATATAATCCATTTTGGAACTAAAGAGCAAAATAATTGACTCAGACATATACACAGATTTACATACAGACCTACATATACAGCAGCGAATGAACAGCACTGAATTTGGAACATAATGTTAGGCATTATCTTTTTTAAAATTGCTCCATGCATATATATAGTACAACTCAAATTCTTAAAGAAAAATTATTTTTATCCATCAAAATCTTTATATTCTTAATTACATTTTTTTTAAATATTGAGTTATCACATCAATGCCCAATGCCTCCTTCAGATGAGGTTTCAACAAAAGGCATGATGCAAATTAACACTATATGTCATTTGTGTCCAAACTGACACCATTTACTTGATGACAACAGGATCCTAATGACATCTTTATGGCTTCCTCTCCATACCTCTGTTCAATACTATGCTATATATGCTCAACACATCATGGTAGAATATGTTTTTGGATCCCAGTCTTCAAACAGACATGTATGGTTTTTGAGTACCTTTAGCACCTGGGATACCTGCTTCACCTCTAAATCCTTGAATTCCTGAAGGACCTAGAGAAAGAACAAGAATAATTTGGAAGGTTAGGCAAAAATGAAAACATTTTTGAAGACCAGGAAATATGTAACATGGAGTTTTCAATTTTATTTCATTCAGATTTAACTACTTATAAGTCAACTAGATGATGCCTAGTTGTAATATCTTGATTTGCTGCATTTTATAATGTGCAATACTTGTGCTTTCCTGATGGGCTATATTAATTGCCCCCAAAGCATGGCATCAAGAAGGCAGCAATATGCTCAGATTGAAAAAATATATTTTACCAGGAATGTTCTGGGCTATTGTATTTAATGTGTGGAAAAATCAATGGAGAAGAAACCTAAATTGACATTAGATGTACTTGGAATAAAATGTTGCACCTGGTAGTGATAGTGGCAGTATTCAAATTAATATTCTGATCCAAGACTCTCAGTCCTAAAAAGGCACTACATCAAATAGGCTGAGCATATCCAATTACACTCCTCTATGATATCTTAATAGGAAGAGGCTTAGCATACCTGGATCTGATAATATACTGGATGGGAAATTTAAACTGAGTTTAAACTGAGTGCAAAAATTTATCATAAGAGAAAAAGAAGAAGGTAGACTAGAAAAAGAGGAAAGGGTCACTCTGATTCACTTTTGATTCTGGCACAAAGTTATAATTATTGCTAACATGCAGCATTCAACATGTTGAAGTAGAAAGAATGTGGTCTTTGAAGGAAACATTTCCTAATTCTTACCTGTTTTATTTTTACTAGTTTTTTGCATCAGACTTACACTTACCTTTAGGACCTATAGAACCTGGGACACCTGGTGGACCTTGGACACCTGGTTCCCCAGCAGAACCTGCATAATAAATTCATTAGGTCACTTGATGAAGTTTGCTTTCTTTGAATCCCATAGCATAAAAATCCACAATTGTTATCTATAGCAATAATACACTGTTCATATACAATGAACCGAATTCATATGCAGTACTGGGAAGATGCTTCTCTTCTCCATTCCCTAAAAGGAATATTGTTTCCTTTCAGGAATGTTTATAGGGCACAGTTATAACAAACACTCAGGGGGCGCCTCTTAAAAGTGGTCATTTACAGGACCCAAATGGGCAGAAATAGCTTCTGAGTGTTCTTTTTCAATTCTGTCTTACAGTTCCTTAATTCTCAATGCCAAGTGCAGGGACACATTTGAAAGTAACAAGAGCACTGTGGACAGATGAGGCATTGTTTGCCTGTTACAAAACTAAGTACCAGATGGCTTTCTTTTATTGTATCACATTACTCATTAGAAATGACGAAGGGTTGGTTGGTATCCCATTACTTAGTATCTGAGTAGAATGCAGTTTTCATTTCCAGCCCTGCTTGTATTTCTGATTAATGAATATATAAGGAACAATAGACAATATAATATTTTAAAAAGCCCCCCAGTCTCATTTCTTTTGGCCGAGAGATTCAGCCCTTGTGATTTTTAAATCATTTTGACAGATGACATGATTTTTATAGCCTTTGTGATAAAAGCAATGACTCCAGCTTTTTATTTTGTTTTGGTGAGTGCTAAAATTAAGGATGGATTATTGTCATATCAAAGCCAAACTCATTGTACACATGTTGTACTCTGACAATAAAGGTTGATTGATTGATATGCACCAAAGAAGTGAATTGGAATCATAGTCCTTGAAAACCAATCTGGAATTCCTGTGAATATAAGTAAGAGTCAGCAAGCAGTTGCCCCAAAGTAATTTGGCTGCAATGAATCTTCTTTCACTGCATACATAGATATGCAGTAGGTGTCTAAGAAAGCCTGCAGCTAGAGGTTCAAAAATCTCAGACTTTTGCTAATATCCAAGACAATTGGAAATCCCATTGCTTTCTCATTTACCTCTTCATCTCATTTCCAAGTAATGTAAGTTTGTAATATTTGTAATGCAGAAGGAAGAATCTATCTTTTTGATCAAGTGCTGATAGTCATTTAAATTTCCTCTTATGGTTTCTCTCTGTCTAAATTTTTCCACGGAGGGGCATTCTTGGTACACTTAAAATGGTGGGCACCTGCAGTGCTTGCTACTTGTTTGCTACAGAGAGCCATAGTGGCAATTCGATTCTCACCAGCTCAAAGTTGACTCAGCCTTCCATCCTTCCGAGGTAGCTAAAATGAGGACCCAGATTGTTGGGGGCAGTATGCTGACTCTGTAAACTGCTTAGAGAGGGCTGTAAAAGCACTGTGAAACAGTATATAAGTCATGGTGCTATTATATATTTCCCTTAAGATAAAGGGAAAGCATGGAAAAAATAAGTAGAGCCACAGCTACTGTTGTGGTTAGCTGGCAGCTGGTGCCGATGGCTGAGGAGAGTGAGGACTCAGATGAGGGGCCAGGACCATTAGGGCGTGGACTACTGCCTTCAGAGATTGTGGGGGCTGGCAGCAGTGATAAGAAGGTTCCCGAGGAGCCTGTGCTAAGTGCACATGAGCACAGGATTGCTCGGAGAAAAAGCAGTTACAACAGCATGAGCGACTCGGGAATAAGGCTGCAAGGTAATGGCCCTTCCTTCAAGAAGATAAAAACTAACCTTCTTTGCAGAAGGCAAAGATGTTTTGAAACTCCAGCCTCGTGGACATTCCAGTATCCTGAGTTTGTATTTGAAGATTCTTATTTTGCAAATTATTTCTTGCCTGTTATATTTTGGCAAATCTTGCACAGTTTGGCAAGGCTTGTGCTTATCACAGCTAATTATTTTGTGAAAGTATTACAAGGTTTCTGTTCTTTTGGAATTGGGTTTGATTTGTTGGAAAAGGGCTTGGGTCAGAACAGCTACCCATACAAAGGAAGGGCTTCACCAATGAATACAATAGTATTGCTGGGGCTTTGGAACTATAGTTGAGCCTCTCCAAGAAGAAGGATTAAATATTTTTCAAAATCTTTTGCAATGCAGACAGATATCTCAACAGGCATCATGGATGGCTAGAGTGAAAGTATTTCTGAAGACAGAATGCATGAAAATCACAGATATAATATGTTCACAATCTTGAAAATTCTTCCAAACAATACTTTCTAGGTTATTTGTGGAAGGAAGAAAAAAATCTTACCTTTGTCACCTTTCTCTCCAAATCCAGGGGAACCAGGTTCCCCACGGAGGCCTGGAGGCCCATCTCGCCCTCTTGGCCCTATGGGGCCTTCCAGGCCAGTTTCACCTGTAAAGAATCGATTATTCAGAATATAGGTCCATTACAGTCTATGTTTTATCCAATACTTCTTTTCCTGGATTATAATTGTTATTACAGAAAATTATATATATTGTAATGACAAAATGGACCCCATATAAGGTCCAAAATAAGTAAATATTTTGCTTACCCATGCTGCCTTTTAGTCCCCTTGGTCCTTCTGGCCCAGAGTGACCTATTAAGCAAGAACACATGTTAGACAGAAAATGCATGTTCACAAAATGATCTGTGTCATTATTTATGCTCAGCTACAAAGAATTGTAGGAAAAAACATAAATTACTTATATCTCATTTAAATTAATTTTAAATTAAAATTCAATTTAAACTTTACCTTAAAATTTTGATTTTTGGCATAATAATCAAATGAATCACAAAAGGAATAATCCTTTGAATGACTCTGTCATTAGTTTAAAAATAATTTATAAATCCTTGTAATTGATGTTGAACTAAAGCCCTAATTTCTTATAACGCACAACTATTCCTAACATTGGCACTGCTATTTGAAGACAATCACAATTTTCTATATTTCATTTCTGACCTTTGAAATCCATATTATCTATAGGAATTTTAAAAGAACATTTTAAAATTATATTTTTAAAATAGATTGCATTAATTTCAGTGCAGGAAAAGGCACTTTTCCAATCTGGTAATTTGCTGTTGCATATGGATTCCAGAAGCTATGAAAGCTTGATTTCAAGATGTTATGACTCTGGAAATAAAAAGTGTCCTGTAAGATCAAAACATGACTTTTTAGTAATTCAAATGCCAATTTTTTTATATAGAGGGAACTCAGGGAAAACTGATCAGCTAGCTACTTTTCTCTTTAAATCAAGAATGAAGTATTTAATTCTTGGGTAATGTGAACTAGCAACACCACTGACACTGACATTCACAGTACTTACTGGTGCAGCTCAAGAAGTTGGGCTACAAGAAATTGGACTGTTGTTTCTAAGTTCCACCTACCTGGTGAGCCAGGAAGTCCTGGGACTCCTATGGAAAACAAACAAAAAAACAAAAAGTGATGAATAAGTAGCATAATTTGCCAACAGCAATTTTCTGGTCTTTTGAGTTCCACATTATGTCAGTAACACTTGCCTAGTGCAGAAGGCAAAGGAGATTTGAATGCCTTCACACACAATAGAAATGATAAACTTGGATTAACTCTGTGTCTGCACTATTCAACAAATATGTAGTTTCAAGGCTCTTAACAAATCAAAATCCCATTTGTACCATGGAAAGCAAATAAAACAAACAATGCTTTTCCTGGAATATTCCTGCTTAGCCATCTTGACTTCTAAAAAAAATGTAAATGTCTTTTTTCATCTAGATTTTTCAAGGTACAGCATTAAACTCTTCATATAAAATCAGCACTGTTTGACCTGACAGGAGTTGTACTCAACTTTTCTTTTTTATCAACTATTATTTAGTATCAATTGTTGAATAAATCATGTTTTAGATTGCTGATTTTTAAGAATATGTGGCTAACTATGTTTTCCTAATCTAGCAATTCCTGATAGCTATTGATGGTCTACTGTGGATACACATAAATACAGTGCATATCTGCTGAATGAAAAGTTATGCCTATATTGCTTTCACAGGGCAAAACTACTAGAAAATTTAGAATTTACCTTGTGGTCCTTGGATCCCAATATCCCCTAGGAAAGAATATGGGAGAAAAAATATTAAATATAAATAAATATTGTAGAGGGATTATATTCAGACTTCCCTTATTTTGTTTACCTTTCTCTAATTCCTACTATACTTAGAATAGGTTTGAGTAAGAAAGAAATGTTGTTGGCTTTATATCAATTAGCCTCAGGTGTTTTATTTTTTGAGACATTGCTCCATATATTTTATAGGAAAAAACACAAATTCTAAGGATTCACTTAATTTTAAATGAAATGTATTCCCAAACTAGAAATTCAAATGTGTCTGACTATTAGTGCTTTCTCCTAGAGAAACATAAAGTATGTATCTTCCCATAGACTCATGGTAATTTTTTTAATGCTAAAAACAGAACTAAAAGCCCCTTTTCAATCATATTGAATACAAATAAACAGTAAAAGATATTCTTATTCAAATATTGAAACAAATCTAGTAAATTGCTACCTTTTGGTCCTGGTTCTCCTCGGAACTGACCTACATAGGAATATGGAATGACAGTCAGATGCTAGTACAAAGGATGCAAAACTATTTCTGGTTTATTACTGATATGGTAAGATAAGTGAATGGAATATGTGTGGCTTAGAAAGTATGTTATATAAAATCTGTTTAGAAGGCATTGCTAGCCCTCTAACATTGTATATTACTCACTTAATATGGCACTATCCACCGTGATTTTCTCCAAAATGTTTAAGAAAACATTCTTAAAATGGCATAAACTAATCTGGCACCTTGAAAGGAAGCAGGCTACAGAAATACAAGATGCAAATCCTTTCAACTCCGTCTCCAATTACCTGTGTTAAACTAGGACAGACTAATCAACACTAGTGCTTGGCAGCTGACCAATGATCTGGTTGATGAACCCATTAAAAAAGACCCTGCTGATCTTTTACAAAGGACTGAAGACCTAGATGTGCTCCAGTACATGGGGGTCAGGAACTTAAATGATCCATGAAATAAGATATTATTGTGTTGTTTATTGTTTGTTTTTAACTATTGCAGAATTGTTTTGTTGATAATGTTTTTTGAATTGGTTTTAATGTGTTAATCACTCAGAGATGTATCTGTGAGATGTACAATCATACAAATTGATCTAATTTGAAAAAGTGGCTGTGGAATCTGGATTCTGTTCCTCTTCATTTTGAAAGAGGCTTGAAGACCAGAAGAACAAAAAAAATCAAGAACTGGATGGATAGAAATAGTCCTACATGAAACCAGCAGAACCAATTGGAGCTACAGGGCTGCTGTTCCCTTAGTTACCTGCTCCATTTGGATGTCTATGGAGATTCTCAGTTATCCAGGTAATGTTGTCCCAAGGTGCTTTTTCATTAGTATCAACAATGCCTGCATATGCAGCATTTGGAAGTGGGACAAGATGGAAAAGTGGAGTACCTAAAACCATCCTCAGATTGCCTTGGCTATGGACAGGGAGTGGCATGTGGACATCTCCTTTGCAAACAATGGATCATTCTTATAGCAGGCTATGGAGGTTGTGTGGAACTGGAATTGGAAGGACTAAACAAAAACAATGGATTGGAACAGCAAAGATATGGAACCTCTAAATATTATAAGGCCCCCAGATATCAGAGCTCCTTTCAAAGTGATACAAAATTGTAGTGTAACAGTGTCCTTAGGAAGATAGGCCTTAAAACTTATGTAATCCAAATTGATGCAGTTGTTCTTATCATACAATTCTTAGAAAAGATAACTAACAGCTGAAGAATTCAATACATTTTCTGGCAAATACATCATTTTATGTCCTAACCAATATGATTTTTGTATGTTTCTTACCTTGTTTCATCTCCATACTTATTAACGATCTCAGATAATTCCGCTGATCATGTTCATTCATATCGCTGAATGTGCCTCCCTGGCTGACTAACTTTTCTGAATAACTGCCAATTCCTTGCCGGTACTCAATTGGTGATTCAAGGCTGTCCACTCGGGATTTCAACTTCCGTACTTCCTCCGCTAAAATTTTAAAGTAAAATAAAGAATTAAGTTGTCCTCTACCTTGTAGTTTCATGCGTGCTTTTCAAGAAGTAATTATTGCATAGAAAATAACTGTGAATTGAAAGAAAATTCAAGGCAGTACTTTTAGTGAACCTCTTTAAAAATGGAAACAATTGTTTTTGTTCAAAATCTGGTTCATACATTACACAAAGTTATAATGAGTTTGCTTTGCTCTGGTTTAGGATTAGCATCCTGTATAAATGCAGCCACTGTTGTATACAGTACAATCATGGATCTTATCTTAATATTATGTATAACCCAGGCCATTATAGGAAGTTTAACAAAATATGGTTAAAATAAATTCTAACTTAATATTATATACCCTTATTTTCTAGAATCAACCATTTGAAGAGATCTTGAACTTTTTGCTTGTCCCATTCAATGATAATATCTTACCCAAAGCAATAAGTCCAAAAAGGAGACCAAGAAGAAGCAGCCAGGCCAGCAGCAACCCAAGAAGCCACATCCACCAGTTGCAACATGAGCTACATGGGCACCAGGCTGGACAACCCCCAGCACCTCCACATCCATTATCACCTCTGCCTTCTGTAGAGAAGGATAATAAAAAACAAGTTAGTCCCTGGAAAGTGAGATTACAAATGTTAAGTTATCTTTGAGTCTTATTCAGAATTCTAAACTCAATATTACAATAATTAGTGTTAAACAAGTATTCACTTCATAGTTAAAGAACCTGCACTGAGAACCAATCTTCAGTTTTTGAGAAATATTGGACTTTAATTGATACAAACAGCAAATACACACACAAACACACGCAAACACAAATATATGCAAATACATATACAGAGATATACTATACATAGGACTGTGTTATTGATTTTAGTTTCTAAAAACTCTATAAAGAAATATTTGTAGCATGAAGTAACATTCCATTATTGATGCAGCTATGGCACATATTACACTCTCAAAGGTATATTCTTTTTCTTTTAAATTTGACAACACTTTAACTATGAAACATATTTTGAGCTTCAGACACAGGCATCAAAATGACAAATGTCCTACTGTGTCACAACTGTTCAACACAAACAGTTTCAGTCAGAAAATATCTGGGGAAGATTATGATTGTACAATTACAATCTCCCAAAGAACAGAATATTCCTAAAAGTCATTTATTTGATTATTAAATTTAGTTGGCACAGAATAAAGTAAATGTTTGGATTTTCTAAATCCTGCATATGTGGTGTAAAGGCTCACATTAAAAAAGTATGTTAGCATTTATCTATAGGAAAAGTATCTCCCCCACACACATACTGAATAGCCTCCAATTTTAAATAAATATTTTTCCATAAAAATATATTAATCTATTATTAACTATCAATAGTTTCTGCACTACATTAATCAAGAACTAATGGATATGGGTGTTCACCTGCAACAGCGGTTTTGTCTTTTGTGGAAACAGATTTAAGACCACCTGTAACAACAAAAAGAACAGAAAGAAAGAAGTAACATTCTTCCTGCACAGAGCTATGTTATTTGTTATAAATAGAGTTTAATCCACAGTAGTAGTTCAGTGGTCAGAGAACGGGGACATGATTTTGAAGAATTACTATAAACCATACTGAAATTATAAATTAAGATTTATTTTTCAAAACCCTCAAAAAAGGAGTAGAAATACTGCACATTTCATTCAATATTTTAGCAAAGGGGTGATTTATTCTGAAGCATTTTTCTCACCTAAAAAGGAGAAACATTTGCTATATGCTAATAGTTTCATATGCATGCTATTTTTCTGTTTGATGTTTAGGAGAATAGGTGAATGAATGCAGAAGACCCCTTTTTTTCTATATCAAACAGTTGACCAGCAATTCTTGGTGCATATCTGGTGATAGTCATGTGTAGTTCTGGTGAATTGTATGGACAAATGCTCACCAGCTTCACTTCTCCCTGTTGATGAACCATAGCTTTTCCAAGGATCAGTGATCTCTTTGAAATTGATCATCTGCTTTATTGTTATCTTTCCCTTCTTCTATTATCTTCAACTTTGCCAAGAATAATTGTTTTTTCTAGTTCATCATCCATTTGCATGACCAAAGTATACTAGTTTTGTGTCCTAATTATTACTTCAAGGAAATGCTTGGGTTTTTTTATCAGCTAGTACCAATTGATTGTTTTTATAGTTCATGTTAACCCTAGCAAATATTTCCAAATTCATAATTCCATGGTGTCTATTTTGCTTCTCACTCTTTCTCTTTGTCCGGCTTTCAGTTTTGTCACTGGAATAATCATTGTTTGAATTAGCCTGATCATCATTATCATACTATATTTGTGTGAGCTGTATTTTTATTCTTCTCTTAATTAGTCAAATCAAGACAGAGAATCCATGACGTACCATTTGTTTCTGATTTCAGATAGGAATCTCCAGCATAAGAAGAGATAGTCTGTTTGTCTTTTTGTAAAGTGTCTTCTGCATAATAACCTGTAGTGGGCCCAAATAAATCATATTTAGGGTAATTATGAAATGGCTTAATACCAGTTTATCTCCACATTTTTTTAAAAAAACACAAAAAATATCCTTAGTCTTATTGATTTTTGTAGCCAAGAATTTTTAGAATGTTTGTGGAGGATGAGAGCCTTAACCTTTGTGTAAGTGTACAGTATTTGTTAAATCTTTTCCAAACCTTGATGAACTCCCCAGATTAATCTATTTTTATTTAAGGATCAAATTGCCTCCCCCCAGAACCTATTCTAAACCTCCTTGTAAAAAGGATATAAAAAATTGAGCCCTGTGGAACATCATAAACCTTGTCCAGCAGAATAGAAGATTATAGTCAAATACTGGTTGAAAAAGATATCCACCCCTGGTTTGGAATATTGTGTGAGTTGGAGCCTTAATGAGTTCATTTCACTAATATCACTGTGGCATTGAAATATTAATCCAGTATTGATTAAACAAGGTCATCAATTCTTATGATTTTAGGGAATAAATGTGGTGTGCTAGGGGCAGTCTAAAAAGTAATGAGGTAGCAACTACAGAACTTAATGCAGCGGCTATTATCTATCATATATTTATTTATTTATTTATTTTATTTATTAATTACATTTATATACCGCCCTTCTCCCTAGGGACTCAGGGCGGTGAACAGCTCGTCTAAAAACCCCACAAATACAAAAGTTAAAAAGTAATTAAATATTTTAATCAGCTGCAGACTAAAATTAGGAACCCCCCCCCCTACCCATTAAAACCCAATTTAAAGTTAAAAATGGAGATCAAATTTAAAATCATTATCTCAGCCCAGGCCGGCCTGCTCAAAGAGCCAAGTCTTTAACGCGCGCCTGAAGGCCCTCAGGTCCGTGCCGGTACGAAGTTCCGGTGGCAGAGTATTCCAGAGGGCGGGGGCACCCACAGAGAAGGCCCTACCCCTTGGCGCCGCCAGACGACACATAGCGGCCGATGGCACCCGGAGCAGACCCTCCCTGTGGGAACGCACCGGCCTGTTGGAGAACGTTGGCAGAATGCGGTCCTGAAGGTAACCTGGTCCCATGCCATGGGTCGCCCTAAAGGTCAAAACTAGAACCTTAAAGCGAACCCGGAGAGCCACCGGCAACCAATGCAGCTCGCGCAGGAGAGGCGTCACATGGGCGCTACGCGACGCCCCCATAATCACCCTCGCGGCTGCATTTTGCACCAACTGGAGTCTCCGGATGCTCCCCGCAGGGAGCCCCATGTAGAGGGCATTACAATAGTCCAGGCGAGAGGTGACAAGGGCCTGAGTGACCGTGCGCAAGGCGTCCCGATCCAGGAAGGGCCGCAACCGGTAGATCCGACGGATCTGATGAAACGCCCCCCTGGAGACGGCCGCGATGTGATGTTCAAGCGACAGCCGTACATCCAGGAGGACTCCCAGGTTGCGAGCCCTCTCTGTGGGGGGCAGAACCTCCCCCCCAATAGCCAGCGAAGGTGTCAGCTGGCTATATCGGGGCGCCGGAAACCACAGCCACTCAGTCTTGGATGGGTTGAGCCGAAGCCTGTTCCCGCCCATCCAGTCCCGCACGGCCTCCAGGCACCTAGACATAGTCCCCACAGCATCGTTGGGGTGGTCCGGAGTGGAGATGTACAGCTGGGTGTCATCTGCATACAGATGACACCTCACTCCAAGACCACGGATGATCTCGCCCAGCGGCTTCATATAAATGTTGAACAGGAGGGGAGAAAGGACCGACCCCTGAGGCACCCCACAAACCAGGGGCCTAGAGGTGGACCTCTCCCCCCCCGCCAACACGAATTGCGAACGGTCAGAGAGGAAGGAGGAGAACCATCGGAGGACGGTTCCACCAATCCCCAACCCCTCCAACCGTCGCAATAAGATACTATGGTCGATAGTATCAAAAGCCGCCGAGAGATCTAATAGGACCAGGACAGAGGAGAACCCTCTGTCACGAGCCCTCCAGAGATCATCAACCAACGCGACCAATGCCGTCTCAGTGCTATGTCCAGGCCTGAAGCCCGATTGGAACGGATCGAGGTAAGTTGCTTCCTCCAGGTACTGGGGGAGCTGACGTGCCACCACACTCTCAACAACCTTCGCCACGAAGGGAAGGTTGGAGACTGGACGATAGTTGTTTAAAATAGCTGGGTCCAGGGAAGGCTTCTTGAGGAGGGGGCGCACCACCGCCGCCTTCAGGGCGGTAGGGAGCAACCCCTCTCTCAAAGAAGCGTTGACAATCCCCTGGAGCCAGCCTCGTGTCGTCTCCCTGGCGGCCGAAACCAACCAGGAAGGACACGGGTCCAATAAACAGGTGGTGGCATTCAGACCCCCCAGCAACCTGTCCACACCCTCAGCGGTCACAGGATCGAACTCCCCCCAGATAACACTCTCAAGACCTGCCCCGGACACCTCCCCCGGGACCACCCAATTGGAGTCGAGCCCTTCCCGAATCTGAGCGATTTTATCATGCAGAAATCGGGAAAACTCCTCCGCTCTACCCTGCAAGAGGTCATCCCGCGCTCTCGGTTCAAGTAGAGAGCGGGTCACTCTAAACAGGGCGGCAGGCCGATTTTCTGCTGATGCAATAAGGGCGGAGAAATACAAAGATTTCGCCGCCCCTATCGCCACAAGGTAAGTCTTAATATGAGATCTCACCTGTGTTCGGTCAGACTCAGAACGGCTCGCCCTCCAAATGCCCTCAAGACGTCTTTTTCGGCACTTCATCTCCCGTAGCTCCTCCGTATACCACGGAGCCAAATGGGATCTGTGCCGAGTCAGAGGTCGCATAGGCACAACTCGCTCTAGGGCCCCGGCGGCCGACCCCTCCCAGGTGGCCACCAGGTCTCCAGGCGAGCTGAGAGCCAGAGACTCAGGAAATGGCCCAAGCTCCCTCTGGAACCGATCCGGATCCATTAGGCGCCTGGGGCGGAACCATCTAAGTGGCTCCGCCTCCCTGCGGTGGGGGGTAGCGGAACAGAAATCCAGCCTAAGGAGGGAATGATCTGTCCATGACAAGGGCGTAATAACTAAATCCCCCCAATTACAGTCATTCAACCACTGCCCAGAGACAAAAATCAGGTCCAGCATGTGACCTCCCATGTGAGTGGGGGCAGAAACTAACTGGGTCAGGTCCATGGCCGTCATGGAAGCCAAGAACTCCCGGACTAACCCCGAGGTTTCACCGAGCGATGGCAGGTTGAAATCCCCCATGACTAAGAGCCTTGGGGTCTCAACCGCCAGCCCGGCTATTACCTCTAGGAGTCCGGGTAGGGCCGATGAGACGTGGCAGGGAGCCAGGTACGTCAACAAAAGACCCATCTGAACCCCTTGCCCCCACTTCACAAAAAGAGATTCACAGCCAGCCGTCTGAGGGACAGTGGCCTCCCTAGGACAAAGGACTTCCTTTATAAGCACCGCCACCCCACCGCCCCTTCCCTGAGCCCTAGGCTGGTGAAATGCAAGGAAACCTGGTGGGCACATCTCAACCAGAGGGACACCTCCCTCTGGGCCCAACCAGGTTTCGGTGACACCTACCAGGTCCGCGGCCTCCTCCTGAGCCAACTCCCAGATCAGGGGAGCCTTATTAACCACGGACCTGGCATTGCACAACAGCAGCCGGGTATTCAGGGCCTGAGATTCCGGACAACCAGGACTGCAGGATGGGTAGGGAGGGTCGGAGCGCGCTACCGCTTGTAAACATCGGGAGCGCGATCCCCTAACCGGATATGGCCCTCCACCCCTAGCATACCTACCTCTCCCAGTTACCGTGCCGATAAAACTGGCCCCCGGCTGCCCACCCCCTGTCTGCCACCCCGACACGGGGACCCCCGAGGCCCCACAGGCGCGCTCGCCGGCCCGGCTGCCCCCAATTCCATGCGGGCTGTCTCCCCCGCCCGCCCTGGACTTTTCCCCCTTAAAAAATCCCATTAAAAATTTTTCAAGCCCGAATTTACCACGCCCTCCCCGGTTTCCCCGACCCCACCATCGCTCCGGATCCCAGGATCCCTCATTGCGGAAGGTCTTAGAGAGCTTCGAGGGCCACCTAAGGGAGAGGGGGGCATCCCTCAAGGCCCAAAGCTCTGTCCTCGGGTACTTCCGTGGACCCGGCCGCCCCATCTCGGCAGTCCCAGAGTGTCCGCGACGTCTGCCGTCCTCCGGCCATGGAAAATGGAATCCAGTCCAGCTGGGATATATTCTGCCTCCCCCCGGTCGTCCCACCTCTGCCACCGGTGAGACCCCCGGGGGGGAAAGAGTCACAGGCAGAGCCGGTCCCCCCCCCAGGCCCACCACCTCTGCCACCGGTGGGGGCCCCAGGGAAGGAAGGGACACCACAGCTCCATATATGCATAGTTGTTAGTGGTATAGTAATATGAGATATCAGCCTGAAGGTTTATTCCCACAAACACTTCATTATACAATAACCCCAGATTTTTTTTTTAAGTCATTGGAGCTTTCAGCCCATGAGAAACCAGTCACATTGAAATTCAGGCTCAATAGATTAAATTTCCTGTGAGTTGTTTGGGATTGTGGTCCATTTCCTCCCTTTCTCCAGTCATATCCCAGCCAGTATCCTTTGACAAACATTCAAGACAGTCTGTCTGGAAGATTGCCATTTCCTTGTTCATTCACCCGCCTAAGTAAGTTTGATGTTTCTTCTCCTCTAAGAATATTTTTTGCTAATTGGCCAGAAAAAAAGGCAACTGCCAGTCAAAATCATCTCACTTGAACAACATAAAATCTAGTCAAATTTCTTTTGTTCTCTTTAAATCTATTAAGCTACAAAAATTACCTCACTATATAGGTATACCAAAAGAGGACTCAATGGGGACTTGAGTTAAAGACACTGAGGTTGTTAGCTAAAAATCCCAGGTTCAAGTCCTGAGTGCCTTGTGATGGAGTGAACTCCTGTTACTTGCCCCAGCTCCTGTCTACCTAGCAGTTTGAAAACATTCAAATGTGAATACATAAATAGGTACCACTTCAGTGGGAAAGTAACAGTGTTCCGGGCCTTGGCATATAGTCAGGCCACATGACTACAGAAGTCTTTGGACAATGCTGGTTCTTCAACTAAGAAATAGAAATGAGCATCACCCCCTAGAATCAAACATAACTGGACAGGGGAAAACTTTACCTTTATAAATATACCAAAAATAGTATTTGCTTTTATGTTTTTATAATTATACTTTGCAGCTTACTAACTTTCTCCTCTGTCTTCTTGTTTTTATCCTTTAATGAACATTTATTTTTAATTGAAGTGACATGCATTTCTTTATAGCGTTACAAGAATATGTTCTCTAATATATAGAGATATCTCAGAAACACTGACTGGAAAAAGAATGGTTGCTATTGTTTGTGATTCAGTGTATCACGCAAAAACAAAAAATACTCACTTCACATGGGAAAGAATTGAGTCATTTTCCCTGACATTGCCAGATGACATAAAACCAAATTGGAGGGAAACAGATCTCATATAAGTAGTGTACCTTCTGAACTGATATCAAATCAAAATGTGGTCCCAAGAATGGGAAGAAAACTGACCTCCACTGAGGCCAGTGCCTGATGCACTAAAAACTTTTCCGCTGTCCTTGGACATGATCAACAGTTCCATCTCTTTCTTGGGGGTTACATTATCTTTTTCTATGAGCAGAAATTTGCAATCTTTGCGTAAGATGTCATCATTCTGAGAGTTTGTGGTTGTGGCAGCTGAGTATCAGAAAAGACAGGAGAAAACAATCATATATATATTGGACAATATATAACAATCATATAAATATATATATAAATATATATATAAAGTAGGATAATATCTGCTTTCAAAAACAGATTGATAATTATGTGCCATCAACTTGCTGTTGATTCTTAGTGACCACATAGATTTTCTCCAGAATATTGAAGATTATTCTGCACTTTTTAATTATTAATTTAAAATGTCCACTTGGATATAGACTATAATTACTCTTGGTCTAGTAATATCTTAGTAGTGTAATTGCAGGTAACACTTAGCTCACTTTTTTGTGATCCATGCATGGCAAGTAGGACACATACCAAAACTGTAACATATAACCCAAGGAAACTAAAAATCCCACAAAATATTTCCCGCAAAGTCCAGAAAAAAGACAAGGATCTATCCATATTCATAATCTTGTTCCCAACCACTGTGGCCTTGGTGCAAGTCAAGAGGATGGACAGCACATAATTGCCCATCTCTATATTAAAGCCATAGGAACTCAGTTGAAAAAACAGCAGAAAAGGAGATGGAAACCCAAATTTAAAACATAAAAAAAGAAAAATAAAGCATATGTATAGCTATGCATTGTGCATACTGCAAATTTCAGAAACATAATTCTAAATATCTATGCAGATATGATATGGCATTCATTAAGGAAGTCTTTTATCAATAATTGTGAAAGGCAGTGAAAGCAGCAGCAGAATGTCACAGGTTAGATACATCTTCTGTAGTAAAAGTATTAAAAGTATTACTACTAAAAGTAGTTAAAATTGTAAATCTTGGTTCTTTGCATAAGAGATCCCTTAATATAAGAGATCCCTTTGTAATGCAGCTGAAAAATCTAACAGAACAGAAACTAGCTTCCTGCTTGATTTATGCAACAAGACAGCATACAAAGCTTCTCCGAACACTGTGTAACAGAGAGTTTATACACTTGCCATTAGGCAGTATGGTATCAATCAAAAGAAAAGAAAAACTGCTGCAAAATAAAGTAACTTTTTCAATGTTTTGCTTTTATTTCCTTTTTCTAAAGGCAGCAGCTTCCTCTAGTGGACATCTCATTTACAATATCTCCTGGTAAGTTTATTGGTGTTTGCAACTTAAGCCTTGCTAGGTCAGACCAAAGCCTTTGCTAATCTGCATTTTGTTTCTCACATTGGCCTAACAGACTCACTGGAAAGAGGGGAAGACATATTTTTCTTCTATTGTTTCCCTCCCCCTCCAAGTATTTGCAGACAAGCTACCCAAGCTCTGATAGCATGTTGAATCTTTATGACTAAAAGACTTTGATCAACTAATCCTCCAGTCCCACTTTAAAGCCACCCAATTACATGGCTGTCCCCATGTTTTGTGGAGTGATTTCACTATATATGAATTTCTTCATTAAGCAGGTGGTTTCAAACAAAAGTAGGGCTAACACAGCACTGTGATTTATTATAATGATAGCACTAAGTTCTCACATAAGGAAAAAAAAACCTTGTTTATAGATTTCTGTGGCTAGACTTACTCAAATTATAAATCAAACTGAAATATTGTCCATTATTTTAAGATTTAACATATATAAAGCACAAATAGCTTAAGAAATGGGCAGTGCTATCAGAAGATATATTTTCGAGCAGGTATCACATTTGGGCTTTTCTAGGTGCTACATTAGCTAAACCATATAAAGTCTTCTCCCCAAGATTACAGTTTAGGAGGAATTGGAACCTTCCTAAGGCAAAAACGCTATTGATATTATTGCTTTTTCTGTGAAGGTTGCAAAATTTGTTAGTTTCACATACTGGTTTGTACAGTACCTAAATACAGTGAAGCAGAAACCAGATTCATTCCTTATACTTTCTTCAAGGCTCCTTTTCTACAGATTAAGCACAGGCCATCCCTAATTTTGAGCAAAATCCTGCCTTTCCCACCATGCCTTGTTGGCCAGAGCAGCAAACCTAACCCAGCCCTATTTCATATTTGGATGAACTCTTGTCTGAAACAGCAACTTTTCTAATATCAATAAGTCTGAAGATTTACATATACAGAGAAAAAATGTTTTTTAAAATAGGAATACATTTGATTAAAACCCACAAGTACCAGCACAGCAGAGAAAAATTGAAAATCCATCCAAGGAAAGTCTATGAAAATTCTCAATCATCCAGGCCCCAAAGGTGCTTTTCCAAAAGTCAACTGGACTTTCTTAGGTTTCTTTTTCTTTGAACATGTTTCTCCTCTCATTCAAGAAGCTTCTTCGGTTCTTTTTCAGTTCAAAACCGAAGAAACTTATTGAAGGAGAAGCGAAACAACAAAATAAACCAAGAACATCCAATTGCCTTTTTTGGACATCCAGGAAAAGGAGACTGGCAGCAAGCGTTGCTTTGCTGGATAGCAGGCAGGGCAGTAAGGCACAAATCCTTCTCCCCATTATGTACTCCAGAGCAAGGGTCTCCAACTTTGGCCACTTTAAGACTTGTGGACTGGGAGTTGAAGTCCATAAGTCTTAAGTGGCCAAGGCTGGAGACACCTGCTCCAGAGATACCACAAAAAGGGCCATTGCTCAGTCTCCTTTGCTATTCCATATGAAAGGGAGGAAGACTCACCAGTTGTAGATGATGTGGACACACCTGTACTAGTCACACCAGTGCTTTGCATTGCATTTTTCTTTGTTCCATATGCTGCTGAAAAAAAAAAGAGTGAGAGATGAAGACAACATTTTAGATTTCCAGAAGCCCAAGGAAAAGATCTTAACTATTTAATTATTTCCCCAGCTTTTGGGACACTAAAATCATAGGAAAGAACAGCATCTTTTAAAAAGTTGTAGTAGTAATTATTAATGAATATGAATAGCTGCCTCTATTCAGCAAAAAGAACATGGTGTTTGTGGCACTTTAAAGAGTTAAAGTACTAACAAGTATTACTTAAGATCTTTGGAGTCTTAAAAATTAAAACTTTCCGTACAGTAAAAATTATACATTTTCAAATGTATCAAATGTTACATTAAGTTACAATCATAACATTATGTACCATTATGTATAACAGTACATACATTATGTGTTGCACATCATAACATTATGTACTATTCACTGTACATGTACATAGCAAAATGGAGAGAAGTGAAACACAGAAATTACAGAAAAATTATTATTATGCTTGTAACTTTTATCCTGACTTTAGTGCTTATAATATCAATTTCCATTTCCCACCAGCTTTGATCTCAATGGTCATCACAGTTTGAAAATAGACAAAGACTTCCTGTCCTAAACCAGATCTTAGTTTACTCAAGAGTGAAAATGCTTTGTCTTATTATCAATAATCCATTGAGGATCATTTTGAATATATTTGCACTTCATTGCCATTTTCCCTTTAATCTTAGGCACCTACAGGCCCCTGGCAAATGAGAATGATATGCCATACATTTAACACAGTGAGCTCTAATTCTTAGTGCATGCCACAATCAAACTTGTTCTTTTTTAATGGACCACAGTGGTCTTTGTCATCAGGACTTTCACAACAAACTGAGATGATGTCAAAATTGCAACAGAATGATGACATGTAGGGTGATATTATCTCATTCTTTTACCAAGAAGCATTGAAACTTTTATGTCAAGTAGTCAACAATGATACTTAAAATATATTATGGTAGGTTGATATAACATAAATGTTTGGGCCTGGGATGTATATACTTTTATTGCTACAGGACTATGATGGAGGATCTTACAGTAGATGATTTAATACGTATGATGTACCCATTTGTCTTGTGTTTACCACTGATAATTCAGTGTGGGGATTAAAATGATGGTTTAACACTGAATGTGCTATGGCCTATGGAGGCTTTGAAGGCCACAAATGTAGCCCATTTATCCACTACATTTGAAGGTTTCACACAGAAGATTGCCCCAGTCAAAAAAAAAGGATTTAATCTTTTGCTTTAATATACAATATATTATTTATTTCTGATCTGTGGTATATCCCTATACCCAACTATTCTTTATCCAGTTAATTATAAGTGATTTACTGAGATAAAGCATGATTTAGGACCTCACTGAGATTAATAGATATGCAAGCTGACAAAACAATAGATTTATTTGAAATACATTATGGAGATCTACTTGAGCTATAGTATTTTGAAATGAGCAAAAGGAAATAATTTTTCAATATAGTTCTATTGTTTCTAAGGCAAATGAATGTTAGCAAAAATGCTTTGAATTCTAGATGTTTTCAACAACTGTTGTTACCTGTGGAAGCTGTGGTTGTAGTACCGGTGACCCCAAGTGTGTTTGGACCCAGGTTGTTTTGAACACCATATACTGCAAAAAACAATTGAGGGTCAGATAAAAGCATATTTAAAATTTATATATAGCCATAGTGAGTAACTTTTTGTATGGATGGTCTAAAATTAATAATCTACAACTATAGAATTATAGCTGGTTAACAGACCTGTTATATATATTGTCCTTTTTTGTCTCATGTTGGAACTAACTTTTATCATAAGGAAGTATCCTGGCAATAATCTTTGAAATTTAAGATTAAAGGTGCAAAGAAATTGCTTTCTTAGTGCTATGCCAACATTTCTGGTAGTGATACTTTGTACAATCACTGGAGTAAGATTAATGGAGAAGATATACAGTATTAGTTGTTTAACAGATTACCTTTGTTTTTATTTATATTTTTATTATGGTTTTAATAGGTTATTAAATTTAGAAATATATGTACCAAATATGAGCATATGTGTTTACTGAGGCATTGATTTAAAGTAAAAACAGGGACATTTTTTCTGGATATGCCTTCTCTCTTGTGCCATTAATACAGAACATATGATTAGAGATCCACTCGAATGTTCTTTTTCCTAAAACATGAAGAATGGTGAAAACAAACCTGTGGAAGAATTGCTAAGACCACCATTCAGAGTGGATGAAGTTGGGGCCAAGTTGTTTGGAACTCCAAACACTGCAAGAGAAAGTAACAGAAATAAAAAGTGTTAAAAATGTAGACATGAGTCCTCCACAACCCAAAGTTCTGGAACTGGGGGTTGAATAGCTACAAGAAAAAGTGGCTGTGTCACACCAGTACTAAAACTTTGGGTTGTGGTGGACTCATGTCTACATTTTCAATCCTCAGATGTATTGGGTCTCTATTAAAAAAGACACATCCCCTAAAGAAGGCATGGGAAACATTTGATAAGAAAATTCTTATCAGGTCTATCTTTTCCAGGTCCTTTTTAAAAAAAAAAAATCACAGGTCTTTTTACACACACATCTCCAGCCAGCCTTCCTTACTTTCCAAAGTCCTGACAGTTCTATTTTGATTAAAATAATGATCAGCTAATTAATCAAAGTTTTCAAACAGCACCCATGAAATTCAAGATAGAATCTCATTATACCATTCTGATAGTTTCTTAAATTGAAGGGACTTGGAATTCATCCATTCTGCTGATTCTTACCAGATGGGAAGAGACAGCTGATCAAGTAAAAACTAGCCCTATACTATGAAAGATTTTACAGGATCTTTAATTTCACCCAAAAGTCAATTGACAACTTGTGCAGCTTGTGGAATAATAGTGTCACATTATGATTCATGACACCACATTCTGGACAAGCTCTGGCTTTTGAGTTGCCTTCAAAGCAGCTCCATGTGGACATATTGTAATAGTCCATTTGTTAGGTGATTAGGGTGTAAGTGACCATCAACAGGGCCTCCCTACTGGAGAGCAGAACAGATAAATGCATAAATCAATATGTCTATGGAGTTTCTCAGTGATCCCAAAGGTGCTTTTCCAAAAAGCAATTGCACTTTGTTTTTTCTTGAAGATGTTTCACGTCTCATCCAAGAAGCTTCTTCAATTCTGACTGCAGAAGTCAAAACTTCAGTCAGAACGTGGATGAGTAGCAAATCATCTTCGAGAAAAAACAAAG
The DNA here is from genome assembly GCA_023653725.1 of Bungarus multicinctus. NCBI lineage: Eukaryota > Metazoa > Chordata > Lepidosauria > Squamata > Elapidae > Bungarus > Bungarus multicinctus. Next base: position 52,231,131 of record CM042844.1, read on the forward strand.
TCCAGTTGCCTTTTGAAAAAGCACATTTGGGAATGAATCAATATGAAATCCCTTTCAGCCACAGTTGCTCTCTGTTCCTTGAGCAGGAGTTGTAAATGCCAAAAGATTCCAGATTACACACCAGTCTTGAGTAGAGATGTACAATCCCATCCTAGTCTACTACTGAAAGGTCACCACAATAATGGAGGGAAATACCCACAACCACTTGTTCTGGCTAAAATTGAGCTTGTGTCTCTTTCTTTTCATCCACAAAATTTCTAAATACTAGAACAGGGCATCAATGGCATCATTTGGCAGGCCCAAATTGCAGACTTTTATAAATGAATGTATACCTGATCCAGTAGAATGGGCTGCAGTGTTGATCAAAGATGAACTTTGGGTCATGTTGTTATGGTAGCCACCAAGAGATGACCCTGCAGGCAGGGTGGAGGACCACATGTATGATGGGAGGGCAGCATTCAAGATTGTTGTGTCGTAAGTCCCTGATACTGGAGGAAAATCAAAGAACATTATCCAAAATTGGATTTTAATACTATATAATTATATACAATATATAATGAGGGTTTTTTGTGTTCCTTTCATATAAACCAGATAAGACAACTTGTAAAATTTTGGTATCTAAATTTTGTAAATATTCTAGTCTCATGTAAGTAAAGTTGGGCTTTGATGAATGAGGAGAAAGACTGTTGATCCTTTTGAACTTTGATACTGGAAAAAACAGGTGCATCATAGGAAAAAAATCAAGAGATTCTCATTCAAGATACACATAACCAGGCTTGTATTATCATATTTTCGACACATTATGTAAAGTCCTAGCTCTCTGGAGTAATCAATAATGCTTGGAAAAGTGAAAGAGAAAAAGATGACCAGGAGCAAGGTGGATAAAGTAAATGAAAAAGGAGGATTTTCCTTATTATGCAAAGTTTTGCCAAACATTGAATCATAACTTCTAAAATGTGAATAATCGAAATAGATGTCTAGTATGCATAGTATTATTGCTTAAAACATAGAAATATACTTTTCAAAATATAAAATACAAAATATTTTTTTATTATATATTTTGTATTTTGACTTGTTTATTTTGTCCACTTTGAGGAATATGAATACGCACAGACAGACAGATACACACACACACACACACACACACCGGAACTTTCAGGAGGTCCATTTTTGCCCTCCCCAGCCTGCAGAGGCTTTCCTAGAGCCTCCAACAGAGCAAAAATGACCTCCCAGAATGTCTGGGAGGCTCATTTTTCTCCCTCCCCAAGCCTCAGTGCAGGCCCTGTACTTAGCTGGTATTCAAAATGGGCCACGTGGGGACTCCTGGGAGGGGTGGGGCAGGGCGGGACCAGCCTGTCGTCGGAACTATTGGTTCATCGAACCAGATGCAAAATTAACATCCGGTTCATCCAAACTGGTTCGAACCAGCTGAATACCACCCCTGGGTAGAACTAAAAGGCTTCTAACATCCCATCCAATCTTATCATTCTATTATTCCTCAATGATCTCAAGAATATATTTGTAGTCCCTTCCTTATTGTTTTAATAGAAACCTGTAGCTTCCCCAACAATTCAAGCTTCTCAATGAACTTTTAGTTCATCGGATTCAGCACAAGTACCTGATTGGGAGCTTTCTGTCACCATTTTGGTTTCAACAACAGCTTTCTTTGGAATAGGGAGTGTGCCTGAATGGGAACGAGTAGGGCTAGCACTTGCTGATCGACTTCCCCGTAAGAGTCGCTTGACATCATCCAGTTCTGTCCCTAAAGTAGAAAAAAAGATACTGGAAACTTAATCACATAAATTGTCTTCAGATATAAACTGCATCTGAAAGTACAATGAATTGCTTAATTAAATCAACTAATCTCCATACTAAGTGTGAGGTTTTATATTTTAGTCAATAGATGGATCTGAAACCAAGGGTAGTGGCTTTGATGGATGTCTGAATTTGAACATTAAGTAAGAAGGAACTTGATTCTGTGTTAACTGCCTTTTTCAATACTTGTATTCTTTTCTTATCCATATATAATTCAGTAGCCACTATAATTATTCTTGCTATCTATTTTTATTCCCCATTTCTGTGCAATTGGTTACTCTGATGATTAAAAGTATTATATGACATACCTACAGGGAATTGTAGTTGAAGAAAAAGATTACTGATGACAATTGTGAATTGTTTACCAAAGACGCAACAATCTTTGTTCAAATTAGGAACATAGACAACAGCTACAGCACTTACACCTGGTTGATGGAGAAGCACTCTGCAACCGCACTCGAATTTCACTCTCTGTGCAAGGCAAAGGGAAACAAAAGGCTCATTTTAGAGTAGATGTGTTGGTTATCTGATCTCCTAAAGTTGCAGTGTTAAGTGTTGAATCTATAGATGAACATGATCTACTTCATTATATTTAGTTACATCTGATTTCTTCCTTTTTAATTTTCTTTTGCTACTTGTCTATTACTTGTAATCGTTAATTCCAATACTGATAAATTCAGAAGTCAGTTTCATCAACATGCATCTTCCAGTTCTTTTATCAACGAACAGATCTGTCAGTTCAGAGAAAGGAAGTAAAAAAGGAAGCAAAGAGCACTCTGTTTTTATGTATATAGTGCGATACATTGATTAGATATTAGAAATAGTTCAGTTGCTGAAATTCCTTATCTCCAATGATTTTTTTTCCTTAGTATATCTTTTGAAAGAGTTGCTGGAAAAATTGTGTTGGGAATTACTTTCAGTTTTAGGCAGAGGCCAAGAGTCTGATGATAATATTAAAGTGTGGGACCACATGGTTATGTTGTATAATTATTTAAAAGACATTGAACTTAATGCATCATAAGGGAAATATATTTAGGCAAAATAATCAAAATAAAAAGCAATACTGAGATAATAAACACTGTACAGTTAAACTAGAGAGGAAAACTGAACATACTGAACATTTCCTATAGATAAGCAAACCCAGCCATTTCAGTTTATTTCAATTTTCTTTTTTCTTTTTCTTATAAGTATTATTTAAAATTTTGAAAAAAAATGTAAAAAACAAAAACTAATACAGAAACAAGTAAATAAATAAGAAAAAGGATAAAAGACAAATGTGCAAAAAAAAGATAAAAGGAAAATAGAAAGAAAAGCAAATATAAAAACATTTATATTTAAAAAAAGGCTTACTTTTTTCTATTATTTAATTTTTTCAAATAATTAAAACCTAATATATATATATATATATATATATATATATATATATATATATGTGTGTGTGTAAGGTTTTTAAGCTGATAATTTTAATAATAAACAAAAGGCAACGAAACAAATAGCTTTCTGTTGGTATGGTTTCTCCCTTAATTGGGGCTTAACAGGGTGTTGTAATACAAAGTATATACTTATTCCCCTGCCTGAGCTGATAAGGAGAGAGCCAGTGGTGTAGAGGCAATTACAACTGCCTCACATGTAATACTTCCCTGGTTCGAATCCCAGTAAGGGTATGGCTAGCTGAAGAGAGCTAACTAGCTCGAAATAGATCTATACTAGTCTCCCTTATTTATTATTTAAAATTATCAGCTTAAAAACCTTACACACATGTAAACAAAAGGCAACGAAACAAATAGCTTTCTGTCGGTATGGTCTCTGGTGATGAGCCGAAAGACAGAAAAGAAAGCAGTATGCTTTCTCCCTTAATTGGGGCTTAACAGGGTGTTGTAATACAAAGTATATACTTATTCCCCTGCCTGAGCTGATAAGGAGAGAGCCAGTGGTGTAGAGGCAATTACAACTGCCTCACATGTAATACTTCCCTGGTTCGAATCCCAGTAAGGGTATGGCTAGCTGAAGAGAGCTAACTAGCTCGAAATAGATCTATACTAGTCTCCCTTATTTATTATTTAAAATTATCAGCTTAAAAACCTTACACACATGTAAACAAAAGGCAACGAAACAAATAGCTTTCTGTCGGTATGGTCTCTGGTGATGAGCCGAAAGACAGAAAAGAAAGCAGTATGCTTTCTCCCTTAATTGGGGCTTAACAGGGTGTTGTAATACAAAGTATATACTTATTCCCCTGCCTGAGCTGATAAGGAGAGAGCCAGTGGTGTAGAGGCAATTACAACTGCCTCACATGTAATACTTCCCTGGTTCGAATCCCAGTAAGGGTATGGCTAGCTGAAGAGAGCTAACTAGCTCGAAATAGATCTATACTAGTCTCCCTTATTTATTATTTAAAATTATCAGCTTAAAAACCTTACACACATGTAAACAAAAGGCAACGAAACAAATAGCTTTCTGTCGGTATGGTCTCTGGTGATGAGCCGAAAGACAGAAAAGAAAGCAGTATGCTTTCTCCCTTAATTGGGGCTTAACAGGGTGTTGTAATACAAAGTATATACTTATTCCCCTGCCTGAGCTGATAAGGAGAGAGCCAGTGGTGTAGAGGCAATTACAACTGCCTCACATGTAATACTTCCCTGGTTCGAATCCCAGTAAGGGTATGGCTAGCTGAAGAGAGCTAACTAGCTCGAAATAGATCTATACTAGTCTCCCTTATTTATTATTTAAAATTATCAGCTTAAAAACCTTACACATATATATATATATATATATATATATAACAGGGTGTTGTAATACAAAGTATATATATATAAGTATATATATATATATATATATATATATATACACATACAAAAAGAGAGACAGACAGACAGAGAAACAGAGATGGTAGATGTTGTCTTTTCTTTAAACAAGAATTAATCAATTGAGCTACCTCTGAAAATACTATCATCTTCACTATGTTGTGGTCAACATTGACTCTTTCTGCTTTTGAGCATATGATAATCGTGCTACAGTTGTCATATATAAAAACAAATTACATAACTTCTTTTAGCTGTTGTTATCCAAAGGAAGGTTTCAATTGTGCTGTTGACATGTACATTAGTTTTTAAAAAATTCTGAATTATTTATTTATCTACATCCAAATTTTTTTTTAGCTTTTTTGCACATCTACCATGCATGTGAAAATGTCCCTTCATATTGTTAATAATTCCAATGTAAATTCAAAATATATAAATTCTACACAATTTTTCTTTGACAAAAACCAACAGAGTTTCTCTGAATTTTTTGAACAGCAACTTGCAATTCCAAATCCATCCTTTTCAAATGGAATAAATATTTAAGGATAGTTTGGGACAAGGCAAAGTGTCTGTGGCCCGGCAAATCATTTTATATATATAGGAGATCTTACCTCGGGTTTGGCTTCGTCCCCTAGTAGCAGAAGAACCTATAAAAGAAAAAAAAATCATTCTTTGAAATTTGATTTGAAAAAAAAGAGAGATCTCTAAAAACTAATAGCAACATTGCTCAATTTATATTTAAATACATATGCAAAATAATCAATATATATGAATCAATTTAGATTCTCAGTGAAGCTGTTCAGCATCTTGCCTTAAAAAAAAACAATACCAGCTAACATATCCCTATTTAATTTAAAATAGAGCTACTTCTAAGCATTATTTTATTGAGTTACAAAGTAATATAGGATTGCTGATATATTTGGACTTTTTCTCCATTTGTTATTAATAGCTTTTATATTTGCCTTTGTGGCTGAATATATATGGTACAATGAATTGGGGTTCGGATTCCTTCAACTTTAGGAAAGAAAACAACTTGCCTTGGATGTAGTGAATAAGCAAGAATTTCATAATTTATTTTTTCTAAATAAAAGCCATAAAAAGGTGTACATATTCATTCATTTGCTGCCTGCAATGGAATTTAGAAGTATAGCTCAATAGCATTTATGGAGCAATTATTGCAAAGTGTTCTATCATTAGAACAGAAAAGAAGAAATGTAGGCAAATCTGTATCACTTTCTTAATTCATTTCAGTATCTGTATTGATTCTAAGGTCATTCTCAAAAATGGAAAATGTACCAAAATCTTTGCGTGGAAATTCTGGTGAAGAATTTGCACTGGAGCTTCCTAAAAAAGAAAAGGTTAAATTAAAATAAATTTGAAAACATTATTATGTAGTTTACTCCACATACTGAATTTCCATCATATTACAATATGTAATAAAGCTTTACTTTAAAACTTATACTGTGCCTGAAGAACACATGTAGAAGATTTATGAATTAGCCTGCAACAGAAGTGAGTGTATTGCTTCAATGAAACAGAGATGAATTAATATCATCATTGGAATATTATATTAAAAAACATATCTTAATGAAAATGCCTGCAAAGATCATGAATGGAATTTTTCTACTGAACAACAGATCGATCCAAAATTTACTGAAAAGAGCAAGCCATACAGTATCTGATTCCTAAGAAAAGTTGGGATTATCAGTTAAAATTGTCCTAACTCTGGTTTCTTTGACATTCTTTAAAATAATTTAACCCTGCTTCTTTTTATGATACCTTCATATGCTGGATGGTGGGTAGCATAAGTTTTTCGTTCAAAAGTGGAGCCAGGTGATTTGGTAAGAGTGGAAGAAGGAGAGGTGGCTTGCTTGTAGGAGGAAGAGGAGGAATTCATTCTAGCACTCCCACCTAGAGATGAAACAAAACCTCCTCAGATTCACATTTGGTGTATGAATTGTGTGGGAAATGATGTCTTTTCATCATTTAACTGCCCTCTTGTTTGTCTTCTCTAGATAGCCACAATGACATGAATTTGATCTCTCTAATTCTAAAAAGATCATCCTACAATCAAAATACCCCTGGAGAGTGACTAGCTTGTGAAATACAAATGACTTAAAAGTTGTTCAGTAGACACTGTTGGCTCACTTCTGTGTTAAATATAGCAAACAAAATATACAGCAAAAATGCATTGATAAAAATATTAACAACACTTAAACATTATTTTCAAATAATTTTTGACAAATAAAAATGTGAATTTTTCTTAAACTCCTTTAATTCCAGTGAATTCCTTCAGGGGAAAATCAATTTATATGTGAGCTGTCTGATGTACAGGGTAATAAAGATGTATGCTTCACTGGATGTCTGAGGTAACAGATACTGGCCATTACATTCTATCTATATAGCAATATAGTGTATAGCATTTATATAGCAAATAATATATATTAACACACATACTTTTACTTTGATATATAGTATATATCACTGTTGAATAAGACTTTTAACATATTCCTCAAAAGGACTAAGTAGCATCTGTGTCAGCTTTGGAAACCTTATTCAATGCTGCCACATAGTTTGAGAAAGTGGGAGGGGGTGATTTCAACTGAGTAGCTCTAAGTAGACAAAATAGAATTCTTTTATTAGTTCAAGGTCATGGAGTGTAGCGCAGGAACAAAAAGGAACTTAATTTGGGATTGGTTCATGTGATGTGATGATGAAGGAAAAGGAGTTTGGGACATTGTGGAAAGTTCTGGGGAATTTAGTTCTGAGATTCCACAGATGTGCCAGGTGCTATTCTAATAAAGGTCCTTTTGAGATGATGCTTGTCTCGGAGTTACTGATTGGAACACTGACAATCTGCTTATTTTTAACTATGTCCTAATATCAGTTTTTCCTGAGGTCACTCTTATTACCAATCATCTTATTCCAAATTTGTTTATTTATTAATTTTATTAAAATCAAATAACAGTTTAAAAACATATGGAGCAAACACAGTAGCCAGGGCTAAAAAATATCTATGAAACATGGTACAACATACAATAGGACCACACAAATATATCTTCCCCCATTCCCGGCCTGGGAACATTCTATAACTTTATACTTTTAAATACTATCACAAGTCTCTATGGGTTCATCTAAAACATTGTTTCTTAAAGTGTGGTCCAAGGCCCTGAGGTGTCCCCAAGATCCTATTAAGGGTTTGTAAAATCAAAATGATTTGCCGGACATTAAAGATATTTAAAAATTTTAAACTCTTATCATTATTTATTTGTTAAAAATATTTGTTTTTGTGAAAACTACTGTATTTTATTTATGTTAACATTTAATGGGTTTCATTTTTATACAATAAGTAAATATTTTATGAATGTGCTAATTCTAATTTTAAATATGACAAATATTGATAAATACAGCCCATACAAATAAAAGCTCCTTTGGAGTCCTCCATAATTTGTATAAGCATGAAGGTATTCCTAGAGCAAAAAGTTTAAGAAAGACTGATCTAAAATTATTAAGGAGTTTCAGCTCAATAATTTTGTTAGAGTTTCTCACATTCTAAGCTTTAAAATGCTATTTTTTAAAAAGAAGGGAACTGTGGCTACTTTATAGCATAAAACAGAAACTGGAAAATAATTAACACATTTTAATCATTGTTCTAGCTTTCCAATCTTTATATACTTGAATAATTATTGTGGTTCCTTACTGGTGGAAACTTCAATTTTGTTTCCAATTTGTAACAGCTTCAAACAGATACTTTGATATTTATCAGCTAACTATGCAAATTTAATGAATAACAGGCATACACTATTTCAGCCTAAGGATTAGAGATATAATTAAACACAAGGCATACATGGAATAATTTATTTAATATGTGGCTTGTCAAAATCCTTAAATATCTTTAGATTTTTGTCAGATTTCCTTACCAAAGAATAAGTTAGATCTATGAAGATAAGAACAATGTGTAAATAATAAGAAACTGTAGCTGGTGTAAAATACAACAGTAACCCTGCCAGGATAGAATAAATGAAATACATTGTGTTAGTTGTTAGAAGATTCCCTGGCCAAATGTCATTACTTTTAGAGTCCTAAATCCATCAGGTAATGCAGAACTAAACTGCTTATTCAGTCTAGTAATAGAGAGGACCTGTTCAAAGTTACCTCATTGCATAGGAGATTATATGTGAATGAGATGGTCAGCAGGCCTTCTCTGTAATAGCTACAACTCTATGGATGCTCTCTCCCTAAAAGCATATGCAGCCCTCCACTTTGCTATAGATCCAGAAGGAGGTTAAAACTGATTATTTCAATGAACATTTGGCATAGTTGACTCACTGTAGATAGATCTCCTACTAATGAATGATCACATTTCCTATGAAAATAAACCTCATCATCTCAATTAAGAAATGCCACCCAATATCTATAAGTTGTATCTTTATATTTTTAAGGTAATCACTCTTTAGTAAAGAATCAAAAGAGTGTATCATTTTTCTGACATTTTCTAGCAGTCAGCATCTCTGCTAACCCATCCATTATTTGGCCTTTCCATTCCCATGTATGACTTTCACTTTCAAATTCTTATTTGCTCTCATATTGAAAACCACTTACTGGCTGTGGTATAAGTGCTGCCATGGCCATATGTCCTCCTTTCCATGCTGCTCCCTCCACTATAACCAGTTGATTTATGTCCACTGTTACCAACTCCTTCTGTCAGAGAAAACACAACAGTTTGTGAGTCAGAAAAGGCAAGAGATTCAGCACTGAAACAGATGCACCAAAGACATGTAATAATTTAGGTTCTCAATATTTGATCATTATTAGTAATTCAAATTAATTTAAAAAGGCATTAATTAATTAAATTAATTAAAATATTCAACCACACGGTGTATGGCAATGTTCTATCTTGAAAAAGTCTTGGAGCATTAATTCTACAATTTTGTAACGTTTTCACACAAAAATTACTAGTGATGCTATTCTGGCACTACTAATGCAATTCCTGCATTATAAATAACTTTTGTGTGAAAACATTACAAAATTATAGAATTAATTTATAGATTTTTTTTTCAATGATGAGTTATTTATCTATATATGTATTGAACTAATTTATATAATCATCTGCATTGATAACCAGAATAGTTTAAAATAATATATTCTTTTATCCCTATGTTTCTCCAAAAGTAAAGTTAAGGCTTTCAACTTTCATCTCAACAACCTTATGAATAGGAAAGAATAGGAAAGAATTTTGTTGCAACATAGACAATGACTTAAGACATTCTTATCTTTAGATAGTACTTTAGTTATTGCAATGCAAACAATAGAGACAAAAATGCTGGATGTAAACTAGTTATTCTGGTCAATATTGCATCCATTCAGGTCTTTTTAATTTGGTAACATATAGAGAAGTTTCAAAATCTAAGGTAACTAGCACTCTTGTTTGTTGGAGAATATGGATGAAGGTTGTAGAAAAGTCATGGGAGAAATCTACCCTGTCAGTGTCCCTTTGGACAAATAATTTATGAAAACATAAAATTTTCTTCTAAATATTCTTTGACCTATATTATTTTCAGAAAACTGACACATATTTTATGTAAATATTACAAAATCACACACACACACACACACACACACACAAGAGGTTAAGACAACCAATAACCCAACTTGATAGTTTTTTTCCTATTCTTCAGGCAACATTTCAAACAATGAATTCAAGAACCAATCTTTCTTTCCTAGTTTTGTATTGGTGAGTTTTGGGAATCAGTTATTTGAAGGACTTGTGAAAACAGTTCCATAGAGCAAAAATAAGGTGCAGGGATGTAAGCATGGCCAATGCAAACGTTTTACTGCAATTACTTACTTGGAGGGAGAGACGTCAATCTGGTGGTAACTGTTTCCGTAATAACTGAAAAGAAATTTAAAAAGAAGAAAATAAAATAAAAACTTACAGGGCATAAGGTACCAGGAACCTAGGGTACCAATTCTGCTGTGATAACTAGTATTATCACTGAACAGAGCTTCTTTTTCAAAATTGTCAGACAGAAATGAGGAGAATAAACGTACTGCTTTCAAAATGATTTTGAATATTTGTGACTGATTCCACAAATAACATTTTGGTAATTTAGAGAAAAGCTGAAAACTCTTCTTTATAAGAACCTTAACAAATCAGAACAAAACATAGCAAAATGACAAATGTTTAAAGTTACCAAACTCCGATATATTAAACAAGCAAACTGGTGAGATTTCTTTCAATGACTTACTGCACTCTAGGTAGTTCCTTTAGCTAGCTGGAGGGGGCAGGAAAGGGCAATAGATATACTGTACTTCTAAAGTATAAGATTATTGACATCCAACTTTTATATTTTCTAGAAATACCTATTGAATGCAGAGGTGTCTTGAAAAAAATGCTGATGCTAAATATTAGCACTTTGTTTTGAAGCGACTTTAGAATCATCTTTAAAAAAAAAGAGAGAACGGCTCATGGAACCTAAAAGATATTTGAGGACACGGTGATGTCTATATGCTCCATACTAACTATCTCTACTGTAATATTTTGAACAGCCTAGTGTCAGAGATATGTTTGGGCTACAACTCTTAGAATTCTCAACCAGAAAGCTTGGTGTAATTAAGTACAACATATGCATGGTAATATATACAGATTGATGGAGAAAAGTGAATGTATGCTTTTACCTAAGATTGAAAGTGGGAGATAATGTAAGGGTCCTGATATTTCTAAAAAATACTTACGTCTCTCTGTAACTTCAGTTCCATCCCGCTTGTTTTTCTTTGTTAAGGAATCCATATCATTGCTAGTCACATGTGAAGAAGGAAAGTAAAAATTAACACATATCCAACAGTTGAGTTGCAAGTACAAGCAAAGCCTCTTTGTGCTAAGTCAAAGAAATGCAATTCACATGTTTTCATAATTACTAACCACTTCATAGGGACTTTTTAAATCAGAACACATGATGGATCATGAAATAAGATAAAACTTTGAAATGTTTTTTTTTTTGGGGGGGGGAGTTAATATATTTCCTATTAAACATTCATTATAAATGTTCAGAGAAGTTGTGGTTCCTTTCTATTAAAACCCTTCACAATAGCTTTCTTAAGATAACCTGTTCAGAAAGCTTGCATTTTCAAACTCCTAAACTGGTAATTATTCTAGTGAAGTTTCAAGGCCACGATTTTTGGAAACAGTTAGCAAGACTGGCTGCATTCAAAGAAACCATAATCTGGTAAAAGGCACAAAATATTTTGCTACAGTCTAGTGTATTTCCAAGTTTGGCAATATTCAGATGCATGGGCTTCAACTCAGAAATCTCAGCAGTGGCCAAACTACTGAGGAATTCTGGAAACTAAAGTCCATATAACCAGAAGTTGTTAAATTTGGCAAATGCTGCAGCAGGGCCATCTGGTGATAATTTATGAACATGTAGCCAACATTTTTCTTTATTCATGGCATAGTAAATTCATAGCATGAAAAAAAGTTTGAATTAATTTTTGTATAATGCATGAAAAACAGATTAGTTAATCACAAGTTTGCATTGATATAAGGTGATCAAAACCTCATGACTAACTATCTGTAAGATTGATCACGACTAATTTGCTATTACGAAACAGAGAAATATTTAACAAATTACTTTTTAAGCTCAGAAACAGAGGAAACTGGTGGGTGAGACACAGTTAATCATCACTTCAGGAGTTCTGGGGGGCTTTTATGTACTTACCTTAAGATGAATTCTATGTCTTTGTAGGGTTTTAGTTCCTTTCTTACATCTCAAGAGGCTCTTAAAACAAATCCCTCTAAATCATCTAAATCCTTAATCCATTCACAGATCATGCTAGCTAATGGCTTGGCTTTTGTTTCTCCAAATAAAAGATGCCTGAAGCATTTAAACAAGCCCACACCTTCTTCATCTTTGAGTCATATTCAAACTCATACTATGAGTTCACCCCAGACAAGCACTGACAGTGAAGGAAGATGCTTGAAAGATGCATATGAAATGATAAAACCCTGGAGGCAAATCTAGTTCAGTCGCTGGGGACATTGTGAGCTTTCAACTACATCCCTACCACATTATTGTTGATTGTCTTTTTAAACCTCTTCTTCATGAGCCTTTCTTTGCTTTGATTGGATATCAGGACTCTATTGAACAGTGGTTAGAGCTGCTTGCCTCAACTTGGTCTCTAACAATATTTATATAATAACATGTATAACTTCCAGTCAAGTTCCAGAGAGAAACAAGTTGAGGAGAAGCAATCACATTTCTTGACATATGCATATACTACCCTTGATCTTAGTCAAAAGGCTAAGAACCCTTTCTTAGGAGTCTTACAGTGCAAATTCTGCTTAATACATTAAACATTCAGATTCTAGACTATTCACATATAAAGTACTCATCTAAGGAGCCTCACAAGACAAATGTGGATAATAAGGATCATAAACCTATGATTTCCTGGGCTCTTTTGAAAAGGTGGGATTGAAATATGTTAGAATCAGATCTTAACTATAAAATAAAGATAAACTAAGGATTATTATTCTCCAGTTTATCTGAAAATGATGTTCTCTGCTCTAAAAAAGGTAAATATATATCTACTAATTATTGTTTTTTTGGTCATGGGAAAAATAATAGTCTCTTCTAAATAATATATAACGAACTGTATTTTGGCTGTCAGTTAACCCTCTTATTACTCATTGGTGTAAATGTATTATTTATTTATGTATCATATTTGCATAGCTGCCCATCTGACATGAAAGTGACTTTGGGCATGGTACAGACTGGAAGAATTCAGTCCTTTCTGCTTTTGATGCATTTAGTTAAAAGGAGCATAAATTTAAGAATATTTGGGGGTCTTGCTTCTTCTGGGGAACAGAAGTTATTACAGTCCTTAGAAACTGGATTCTGAGTACAGCTATCCAGATAGAATAAACCCTAGCTTTTAAGACATACATTAGTACTTATCTTGGGACGATAATTTTTTACAAAACAACTTCAAGTCCATTAGGCAGGGCCCCAGTCTTTCAAATACAACAAGGCTTATATGACCATCTACTTAAATGTATCAAGATTGATATTAAATTAGCTGTATTCCATGTACCACTAAGTAGGAAATTAACATTTGTGTGAGATTAAGTTATAATACAAACAATAGACCAGGAAGCCAAATGCATTCTGTTGATATGTACACAATGTTGGTTTAATGTACAAAACATATACTTTTATAATATGTTAAACCTAACATATACAACTAATCTATTTATCTGTGCCTAACAATATAAGTAACAATGCTTAACAATCTTACAAATTTTCATTTTACCCTGTGATTTCTTACAGCCCACCTTTTCCAGCAACACGGCAATATTGCCAAAAATTTTCCCCAACTCTTATCTTTAAGGAGTGGGTTTGTGTTCATCCTGGGTTTAATGTTCTTTTATTTTACACTTTATCCTAAATACTCTTCCACTCCCCAGTTCTTAAACTTCAGCAAGTCCTGCTGAAATTTTAAATTAGCGCTGTATTTTTTCCCTTTAAATGAGCTGCATCTGTGGCTCTCAGTCAGTACCTGTTGCTTAGTCTCATCTAGAGAACAATCACACCAACTAATAAAATGTATGGAAAGAAACAACTCTATGCTTTATCAGTTCTATAATAGATAATGGTCTTTTATTTCCTCTTTGGTCATAACCAATGCATTGATTTAAAATTCATAGAATATCCCATTGATCAACATATCTGTTAAATCAGCCTCTCTTCTCCTGGCACCTCCTAGATGGATTGGGAAACTAATTTCCTGAAGTCCAAGCCAAAAGCACATGATCTCTCATGGATTATGGAGACAGTAGTCCTAAAACATCTGCTGCAAGAGGCTGGTTGTTGTACATCCCCCCACCTTTTTTTTTTTAGCCAACAGAAAATTTTACCTTCTTTCAGCAAAAGCTTTTTGTACTTATCAGAACATATATAACCTATATTATTTTCATATTTTTGATGAAAAAAGGATCTAGTAGATGAAGATGCATGACAAAGGTCACATGTCTTGAGGACAAGGATGTTACAAAGAATACTTTGTTTATATCTTTTAAAGACAATCCTCATTTTAATTATGCTAAGAGTTCACTACTTCAAGACTGGCTTTCTAGACACACAAAGAAAGAATACATTGCTCCAGGGTAATGAAAATAGCAAAGCTTATTTACACTCTTTGGAAAAGGTAACACATACAAAAGAACTTTGAGTGTTTGTAGAGATGCAGGCAAGTACAGTATGTACAGAAACAGAATATATATTCATAATACACAGAACCAGTATGCTATAAGTACATATCAGAAATTTATAAATATAACTATGAAGAAGTACTGTCATCCTTCCTTCCTTGAAATGCATCTCACAGTCTTTTTTCCCACCTGTATTCTAACTAGATACCTCTAACTACAGCTAAAATATTTTCCCTTCAAAAAGCAAATCAGCCCAACATACACTCAATACTCTGCATTAATAGCTGTTAGACATTTTGATTTTCAGTGTCAGTCCCTGTTAGTTATTGAAATCTTATTCCAAAGAATCAGAGGGTAGTAGAAAGTGGGTCCTTTCTGATTCTTTGCTTGTATTGCCTACCTGAATTCTCCTGGTAATTGCTACTGTTTGCTTCGTACCCAGTATTCCAGATGTTCCACAAGACCACAAGTGTAACAACACTGCTTCAGTGGTAAGTTGTTTCTGAGTGATTCTCAAAGAATGCTGAATTGGTCTTGCATTTAATCTATTTTCCCCACCCTTCCAATGGGTAGGCTCTGTTTCCCAAAACGTTTCTTTTAAACAAGTCCTGACAATAGTACATCATAGTTTCCTGCTTTACTCCACCCTATAAATTACCTAAAACAGCAGGCGAGAAAGAAGGCAAAAAAAAAAACCTGCCTTCAGGAATCAAATTTAACTACAGGGAAGAAGAGCAGCAACTTAAATTTAAAAAAATCAGCCATTTCAAATGTAAGGAGAATTCTGTTGGATAGGACCAAAGGTCTCTTTGCTTCAGCACCATTTTTATTGGGCTGACATCAGTTATCATATGACTCTCTTAGAGAACCAGAATTATTGGGTCCCATTTTACATGCAAAAATCCACATTTAATGCCTTGTCTTCTTCATTTAAACCCTATAAATTGAGCTAAAACATTTTGTCTTAAACATCAGTGGTAGATTTAACAAGAGCAAACTGGACAATTGTCCAGGATTCCACATTTCAGCACCTGTTCAATTTGGTACTATTTTAGTAAATAAAAAAGGAGACTTATGGTGAAAGGTGTGCTGGACCCCTTCCTTATACAAAAGGCAGACATCTGTGTCAATGTACTATGTTTCTATGATTGCATTTCACATAATCTATTTTTAATAGATAATCATCTATCATTTTAGTAAATTACCATCATGCCATTAACTTATCAATTTATTGATACCAGATTAAAATATATGAAGAGAAAATCAGGTTTTCACCATGAAAAAATACAAATAATAATGGGGACATGGTGGTGTAGTGGCTTAATGATGCTGGAAATGCTGGCCTAAAATGATCTGTACTCCAGTGGTTTGAGCCCAGCTCCGCAAGTCAGGGTGAGCTCCCGCTGCTTGCTCCTGCCCATCCTTCAGTCTGAAATCATGCCATATTGCAAGTAGATAAATGGGTATCATTTCTATGGGAATAATCTGGTTGCATTTGTGTGTGCAGAAAACAGAAACCAACGCTGGACCTGGCCGGATGAAAGGCCACACAATATGAGATGAGACAAGGCGAGACTGGCAGAGAAGCCCAGAAGAGCCAGCAACCCGAGCACTATTACTCAGCTAGTGTAAGCTAGTTTGCCCCATGTGCATCAAAGATAGGCATGCAAGCACCAAACAGAATGAACTAGCAATTTACATTGTCAGGACTACATTGTGTTTAGCATTTGTAGATTTCCTTGACATTGTATGCCATACACTAAATAAACAAACAATACAATTTAATTTTTTGTTATTTGCTTTCCTTTATGAATCATGATAATAGTAATTTTAGGGAACATGGGTTGACATGGGTTAGAATCAGATTTCTTAGAGGTGTTAAACTGCCATGGATGATTCCACAAAGACACTCTTATCCAGTCCCCCCCCCCAAAAAAATTAAGACTAATGTAATGATTCCAAATAATGATCTTAATACTAGAAGTCTAAAGATATAAAATGAGATCCAGATTAATTTTTGTATCTGTTACATATCTAAGCCGAACAATGTCTGATTAACAGTATAAGTTGTAGAGCGAAGGTATTTCAATGTACAAAACATGCATCAATCATTTTATTTCATACTTGTCTGGATGTACATAGAGTCAAAAGGTTTGTTTTTAAAAAATGCAGGTATTGAGCGTGAACTTTAGTGTTAGAAGCAGGACATATAAGTGAAACAAATATTAGAAATCACTAAAATTGCAGTTTTCATCACTACTATATTCTATTACTATTATTTTCCTTTTTTTTAATAATAATCAGAAGTTATGGGTAGCAACTATGGAGAAATTACTCTCATGTGCTGTAAGATGTGAGTCAAGAGCCAGCAATCCATGGGCCACAACTGGCAATTATACAAACCAGTGTTTCTTAATTTTAGCAATTTAAAGATCTATGGACTTCAATTCCCAGAATCTCCTAGCCAGCACAATCAAAGATGACTCAATCTCAAGGCCACCAGGTACCACACACAAAAGGTTTGCTGTTTTTTGGGAAGGGCAGAAAGAAGAAACAAATGTCTGAACCATGATTGCTATAAAAAAACACTTACGACTTCACATTAGCAACATTAGCAATTGCTAATCAATTATTTTGCTGACTGAATTATTGTTTGTGATTAAAAATTCTCATCCAGCTGAATTACAACAAAATCTATTTATTCCAGAGGAAAAATATTAGTTCTCTAATGTGGGTTTAACAGGCATTCTTAGTTGCAGAATTATCTATGGTAAATATTGCAAAAGAAAAGGGATTTATTTATTTAAACTGCACCTCTGTGTACTTTGTGAAGATTGGTGAGTAAGAAACCGGATAGGTGTTTCTTGACAATTGCTTAGTATGCTATTTTATGAATCACTCTGCCTACAGTATTTCATTTTAAACTTCAAGTTGAACCCCCATCCCCACCCCTGGGGAAGAGATACCTTAAATGGAAAAATAAAATATTGTTGATATGATGATTCAGGACTCAAAGAAATGGTAGCATTCATCTTTTGAAACCCATCTTTTAGCAGAGTTTATAAAAAGGTATTCTAGAAATCAGTGGTTCCCAACCTTTGCAGCTTGGCAGCCTGGTTGGGGGGGAGGAGACAGGGGAACCAGGCCATGCAAAGAGTGGACTGGCGCTCATGTGCATGCATGCAGCTCCACTTGCACAAGAGATGGGCTGACATGCATACACGTGTATGCTAGCCTGCCGCTTGTGTGAGTGGAGCTTTGCATTTGGTACTTGCTGGCCTGCTTTTCAAGCAAGTGGAGTTGCATGCATGCATTCCCGTCAGCCCACCTCTCATATAGCCTGGGTTCCCCCAACCAGGGGGAAACTCAGGAACTCATAAACTGAGTTGCAGTTAAGTACTTATTGTAATATATATAAATTTGGTTTTTCATGTACGTGTATTGATTCATTTTGATTTTTTAATCCCCCCCCCCGTTTGCCTATGTAACACCACTATTTGTTGTTACCTAGCCTACTATGGCACACAACCTGATTGCCTATTCTCCATAACATCTGCCTGGGTGATTCAGTTTTGCTGGATCAGTGCGGTCCAGGTATCTTCAATTAAACAGTGTCATTTCTTAAGACCCCAGAAGTGTGCCTTCTCTGTAACAGCACCTGCCCTTTGGAATGAGATTCCCCTCAACCCCCAAGATCTGGACAGACCCTACTCTGCTGTTATTTAGAAGAGCAGTGAAGGGATTTTTTAATTGATTTTATTATAATTTCTTTCTGGTTTAATAATACTTATTATTACGTATATTGTTTTATATTCTGACTCTTATTATCTTTTGTCAGTGATATGATAATAAAATAAAAATATTTAAATGCATTTAGATGTGCCTACAAAAAAGAAATAAAGCAGTTGTTCTCTTTCCTTCCTTAGAATATCAATTCTATTTTGCAACTGTTTTCATCAATATAACATTCTTTTTGTGAGACAAACTTATGTGCCACATTTACATAGCAATATCCCATAAGACCATATTTAAAAGAAAAAAAAGCTTCTCCAGCCACTCACTTCAATCATGAAAACTATCCTTTCCATCTTTATTGGTCCCCGAACTACAGGGGAACAGTTTGGAAAGCAAAATGCTGAGGGAAAGATTTCAGTTTTTCTGACCTCAAACTGTAGCCTGCACCAAAAATCAAGTCCAGCACACTTATTTTAATGTAAACAAAACAACAACAAAACATAAGACCAATTGCACAATATATTTTAATGTAACTAAATATAACTCTGCATTTATTAAACTCCTACATCAAGGATGTCAAACTCAAGGCCAGCGGGCTGCATCCAGCCTGTGGGATACTTAGATCTGGCCCACGGGGCCACCCTGGAAACAAGCTCCGTTTTTGCTGGCAGAGGGTTGCAGGAGGCTGTCGCAGCCAGAAATTAAGCCTGTTTTTGCTGGAAGAGCACTCAGGCTGCTACAGCAGTGGTGGTATTTGACCAGTTCTGCCTGGTTCTGGAGAGCCAGTAGGAGCGATGAGCAGCGGAGACCGAACTGGTTCTTTCTGCTGCTCTGTTGGCTCTGCTGTTGGGCCCACCCCCCGCCCAGGCTCCCATAGTCACCTTTATCCGCTGAATTTGAAGCGTTGCTGCTTTGCATGGCACAGAATAATGTTGCGTGGCAGCTGCTGAAGCAACCGGATTCATGCAGGCTTGCAGGAGGTGAGTTAGAACGCCTCTGCACCTGCGCAAAGTGCGTGATTGGCATGCGCATGCACGCAAAGTGTGTGCACGCGTGCAAAGCACGCCCACCAAGCTGCGCCTACCGAACCGGTGGCAACAATATTTGAATCCCATCACTGTGCTACAGACACCCCCAACACAAGTGACATCAAGCTGGCCATACCCACCCTGGCCACACTCACCCCAGCCCCCTGAGGTCAAACACAACCCTGATGTGACCCACAATTAAATCAAGTTTGACACCCCTGTCATAAAACAAATATAGCCCCAAGATGCAGTGAAAGTGCCTTGTAAAGTTTCATCTAAATGTTGATACAAAATACCGGTATGTAAAAGGATTCCTTCTTTACTCTTTGCCACTTTTGAAAGACACTTGTGATTCTCCCCTGCAAAATAGGTGGATCGTATCATCCAACATGTAGCTTCTGTTTTGACCTTTATACCCTTCAGTGCACTGATTTTTGGTAGCCTGCAGGCTGGATTCATCCCTCAGACAATTATGCTTGACTTCCATCCAAGTACACTTATTAAGAGTACCGTGGACTGCAAGAAGAAAGCATCACTCACTCCTAAACTAATTAAAGGCTCACTGCAACTTTGAGGTGATGATCAGCAAGAAGAACCTTACATTATTGCAGACATATGATGCAAATGATGGACTAAAAGAAATAATTATGCAAGGTTTAAGGGAGAAAATGATAGCTAGATAGACACTCCATGTTTTTGAAAGAGCTTTCAATTAGTAAAAACAGGTAAAATTGCATGCACTTACCCATAGGGAAGTTAAACCAGATTCAATAGCATTCACTAACCCATTCAAGTGACTTAAAATAACCCATTTGGTTCTCTGTTTCTTAATACATACTGTTTCTTAGATTCATTTTGAAAGAGTGAACATGATTTAGATACTGAATTATGATACAAAACTGCAGGAGACACATGTAGAACACTATATCAGTTCTGTCTTTCCTTTCATGAATCTTTTCCAATAAGAAATTATTGCAAAAAAAAAAATAGTCTCATCTGAACTCTGCATAATTTTTTTTTTTGAACAAGGCAGGGTGAATACAATGAAATAAGTAACTTCATCTGGAAATGTTCTTCTCCACCCAGACTCTTGAGGTTATGGTTTTGGCATTTGCTAAGTTAAGGAAGGCTGCTTCTGTGTGACCTCCCACTACCTGAATGTGTGTACATTACACATGTGAAGGTCTTGTTGCTACATGATGCTGTATAGAGAAGTTAACTGCCTTAGGAGGGGACTGCCATTGTAGGGTACATGACTGATACATGAAGAAGGGTGCGGCCTCTGAGAAGAAACAAGCTGAACATGCCTGTTCAGGCTGCGATTTCTCACAGTGACTCTGGTGTGGGATGCAGATAATACAGACCACACATCTGCTTGGATACCTGAAAATGCACTCCAATACTTCACTATGCAATGTCTGTATCCAATTCTACATAGACATAGACCCTCCCCTCACATAATATGGACTTAGAACAGACAACGTAACTGGTTTGCTGATACACTGGGCTGATTTATAGCAGTTGAAAAAAGAAAATTCAGTGATGGCTAGAACTGAATCCAACGGCATATTTTCCTATTCTCAAAGATTACCATAAAGCAAAATTTGGATAACTGACTTTACAACTACAGGTAGTCCTTGACTTACAACAGTTCACTTAGTGGCCGTTCAAAGTTACAACAGCACTGAAAAAAGTGACATGACCATTTTTTTCATGCTTATGAGCA
Organism: Bungarus multicinctus; assembly: GCA_023653725.1. NCBI lineage: Eukaryota > Metazoa > Chordata > Lepidosauria > Squamata > Elapidae > Bungarus > Bungarus multicinctus. The sequence goes on from CM042844.1 coordinate 52,252,443, forward strand.
TTGCAGCGTCCCCATGGTCACATGATTTGCATTTGGATACTTGACCACTGACTCATATTTATGACAATTGCAGTATCCCAGGGTCATATTTTTAACCTTCTGACAAGCAAAGTCAATGGGGAAACCAGATTCACTTAACAAATGTGGCAAGAAAAGTTGCAAAATGAGGCAAAACTCACTTAACAAATTTCTCACTTAGCAACATAAATTTTAGGCTCAATTGTGGTCATAAGTTGAGGACTACCTGTATGCAACAGCACCTCGTGATGTATGACTGATACAAAGGATATAGGTCTGATTTATAACCTGACAGATTTATGCAAAATCTAAAAATCACACCTTAAGCAAATTATAGCCTCTGATAACATGATTGTCTGGAGTTCTTTATTCATCTGCTGAGTCAGAAAAGTATTGAATTCCTAGCCTTCTTTAACATCACATGAAACAAAATGTGCACTGGATGATGAACAAGATTCTTGTAGCCCAGGCATGTATTTTGCTATACAAAATCTAAATGGAATCTAGCATCATTAAAAAAAGCAAATCCTTTGAAGTTCACATATTCCAGTTTATGTGATAGCAGAAAATGTCCAGACTTATCTAAACAACTCAATCTTTTAATTAATATTGGTTCATATAAATGTTAGTAACTCCCAGTATTTATATAACTGTCTCAACTGAATGTCAAGGCTCGTTATACTACAGAAAAAAATATAGTCATTTAAGTTATTATTTATAAAACTATTTTGAACACTAAGGAAAATTCTAAACACAAATTATTTTTTTGAATACCAAATTATTATTCAGTAGTTTAAAGCTAATATGTTAATGGCTGCTAATACACAGTTAGAATTAGACATCTTTGAAAAAATTACATGCAGAAGGTTGGAAGAGTCAGGGATTCAGATTTCCTCAATTTCATTACGTACCAGGGCTGACTAGCATCATTTTGTTGGGTGATTATTTTATTCTAAGGGGCTTGCAATTTTCCTGCTGGCTCTTGCCTGCTACTATTACATCTGTTTTTCCTGGGGCATAGAACTTTTTCTGCCAAGTATAGACTTGCAACACTGGCAATCCTTTATCAAAAGGTACATTCCAGAGGCATAAAATATTACCAACAAATTCACATGGGGAGGAATCTACAAATGCCATTTAACACAAGATGGGACATGAAATGAAAATGCCAACACACTCCTTTATTGTGCCTGCCTCTCTCATGTCAATAGAATGTTTTGTCTCATACAATAGTCATAAACATACCTATTCAGGGACAATTATATGGTTTATTCTCAATCCCACAGCCTTCCTTGATCTGACACCCAGCATAAGTGTAAGATTTCAACTTTAGTATTCCATAGCAGTAGATTTATTGCTGATTATTTTGGGAGTTGAACATTACATACTAGGAAGATTTATCTATTGAGAAGACATATTTTTATTTATTGCAAATTTTATATACCGCTCCCATCTCCCAGCGGGACTCGGGGCGGTTTATAGCCCAATAAAAACAATTCAATACAATATTTAAAATACAATTAAAAAGATTAAATAAGTGGCTGAGGATAAAACAAACTGTGATGTTAAAAATTAAGAGAGTTAAAACCAAATTTAAAACAATTAAAAACCCTACCAATAACTCTAGGCCAGACCGGCTTGGTGGAATAGGTGGGTCTTCAGCATGCGCCAGAAGGTCAGTAGGTCAGGGATGGTCCTCATCTCTGAGGGTAATTTGTTCCAGAGGGAGGATCCCCCCACAGAGAAGGCCCGCCCCCTCGGGGTCACCAGTTGGCACCGTCCAGCCAGCGGTACCCCGAGGAGGTCCGCTCTATGGGAGCGCACTGGCCAACAGGAGGCTGATGTTGGCAGTAGGTGGTCCCATAAGTACCCAGGTCCCAAGCCATGGAGCATTTAAAGATGACTACTAGTATCTTGAATCACACCCAGAAGGCCATCGTGAGCCAATGCAGCTCGCGCAGAAGTGGTGTAACATGGGAGCTCCGAGAAGACCCCAAAACCATCCACGCAGCCACATTCTGCACCAGCTGGAGCCTCCGGATGCTCTTCAAGGGGAGCCCCATGTAGAGAGCATTGCAGTAGTCTAGACAGGAGATGACAAGGGCGGATGTGACCGTACGAAATATATTTACTATTCCTACAAAAGAAATAACAGTCCCCAAATGTACCCTTGCACAAGAGAAACAAAGTGATATTTATTCAAAATGTTAAGCTTCCAATCCATAATATCCAAAGTTACTATACTTTACTTTACTTTATTTAAATTTATATACCGCCTCTCTCCCAGAGGGACTCGGGGCGGTGTACAGCCAGATAAAATATACATATAAATACACATACAATAATTAAAATGAGTTAAAAGAATTAAATAGATTGGCCATTATCAAAAGATTAAAAATAGGAGATTAAAAAAGCTAAAACCATTTAAAATCAAATTTAAAACCCTACACGTAACCTTAGGCCAGACTGGCTAGATGGAATAAGTGGGTTTTTAGTGTGCGCCGGAAGGTCAATAGGTCGGGGATGGTCCTCATCTCCGGGGGTAATTCATTCCAGAGGGAGGGTGCTCCCAAAGAGAAGGTCCGAAACCTCGGGTTCGCCAGCCATCCAGCTGGTGGCACCCTGAGGAGGCCCGCCCTGTGGGAGCGCACTGGTCGACGGGAGGCCGACAGTGGCAGTAGGCGGTCCCGTAAGTACCCAGGTCCTAAGCCATGGAGTGCTTTAAAGATGATCACCAGCACCTTGAATCACACCCGGAAGCCACTGGGAGCCAATGCAGCTCGCGCAAAAGTGGTGTTACATGGGTGCTCCGAGAAGCCCCCCAAACCACCTGCGTGGCCGCATTTTGCACCAACTATAGTTAGGGTTCATTGCAATTCCATAATTTGACAGAATCCATAAAAATCTTTATTGAACATTTTCTGATCATATACCAATTAAATGATCTAATAGGATATGATTATACATATGCACTACATTGTCCAGCAACAGAAAATTCAAGTAGTGCCATTCAAATTCTTATATCTGATGTTCAGTTTGCATGTTAACAGAAAAATATATCATCTCCTTCCCTGATATCTGATAAATTGTCAGTGATCTTCTTCTCAAAAAATCTAAGTAAGGGGTGCCAACCCTTACTTAAATTTTTGGAAGAAGATCACTGAAAATGACATGAGATATAGGAATTTGAATTGCCTAAACTCTAGCATGGCCATTACACTTACCTTCCATGAGAAAAAAAGGGAAGAATGTATTTGTATAATTAAAAACTATTTTCTAGCAAGAATATGTATGCAATTTATTGTTCTACCTAAAGCTTCCTGCCGTTCAAATTTTACAGCAATTAAAAGAAGCTGCTAACCATGAAAATAAGTGAAAATAAAAAAGATAACCCAAGAAGCTTCTTCAGAGCTTCTTCAAAACAGAGCTGAGGAAGCTTCTTGGATGAAAAGCAAAACATCTTCAAAGAAAATCAGAAAGTCCTGTTGCCTCTTGAAAAAGCACCTTAGGGACAACCATGACCTGGATAACTGAGAATCTCCATAGATAACAAAGACTAATATAATTATTTCCCTTTTATGTCAAGTCAATATTAATTAACAGATTTCTGGAGAAGGAAGCAAATAGGGACTTCAGATTGCACAGTCTCACAGGACTATTATTTTTATAACTTCACACTAACAATTTCAGCCACTGGTTTCAATGGCCACTAATTACTCTTATGTTAAGAAACTTAATATATTCCATCACCTAAAACCTGGAATTCCATTCAGTTGTAGGACTCCGGGCTGCCAAATTTCATTCTGGGACAGCTTAATTGCATGATGTTTGGTTTCAATTATTGCTTTGACTTGGAATCTGGCAATCTTACAACCTTTTAAAACTTGTTCCTGTAGATACAAGACACTGTTTTTCTAGAGAAGGGCAAGTTGTGCCAAGTTCTAGCACAGCTTACTGAAATTACCAGCAAGCAGGCTGTTATACTGGTCTGTTATACTGAAAGAAAAACCAGGCTAATAGTAGCTCAGTTAAAGGGCTGTGAGCCATAATTTCTTATATCAGGATATCTATCTTATATCTATCTTCTAAGATAAACAGTTTTGTAAGCATATACATATACACACATATATATAGGGATGTAGAAGGGACTAATTTTAGATGGTAAATATTGCGTTTATCCAATAGAAAGACTATTTTGAATTTAAAACAGCCACTCATTTGGAAAAAATTATGCCAAGCAAAAGGGCTATAACACTAAAGTTCTATATGCTTTTGAGATCCTTTGCTTTCTATATGAGGACTGCCAATATACATTGAATTCAGTCCTGGAAATATTTCTGTTTTATAGATCTACAATGCATATTATCCTTAATATATTTTTAATTGTATTTATAATGTATTTATATATTTTTAGTAGGCTGTACACCGCCCCGAGTCCCTTTTTTGGGAGAGGGAGTGGTATAAAAATATGATAAAATAAATAAATAAATATAGATACCTACATATATATGCATACATGCACTGTAAGCAGAGGTGGTATTCACCAATTCTGATAGGTTCTGGAGAACCAGTAGCGGAAATTTTGAGAATCGGTAAATACCACCTCTGCTTGGCCCTGTCCCCATCTATTCTCTGCCTCCTGAGTCCCAGCTGATCGGCTGTGGCTTCTTTTGTTACCCTGCACAGGAGAACAGAGCTGGAAAGCAGGTTAGTGGGGTGGGGAAGGAATGGGGATTTTGCAGTATATCCTTCCCCTGGAATGGGGTGGAAATGGGGATTTTATAATATCCTTCCCCTGCCATGCCCACCAAGCCACGCCCACCAATCCATGCCACACTCACCAATCCACGCCCACGGAACCGGTAGTAAATTTTTTTGAATACTACCACTGTCACTAAGGCTACAAAAAGAACCACAAGGGGGGAGGGAACAAGAATTTCAAATAATATCTGAATTAATAATTATCCACAGAGAGGGTCTGCTCCGGGTGCCGTCGGCCGCTATGTGTCGTCTGGCGGCGCCGAGGGGTAGGGCCTTCTCTGTGGGTGCCCCCGCCCTCTGGAATACTCTGCCACCGGAGCTTCGTACTGACACGGACCTGAGGGCCTTCAGGCGCGCGTTGAAGACCTGGCTCTTTGAGCTGGCCGGCCTGGGCTGAGATAATGGTTTTAATTTTGGTCTCCATGGTATTTAAATTTTAAATTGGGGTTTTAAGGTGGGGGAGTGGGACCTGTTTAGTTTTTATTTATCAGCCAAATTGGTTTAATATTTTTTTAATTTTTGTATATTTGTGGGTTTTTAGATAGGCTGTACACCGCCCTGAGTCCCCTGGGAGAAGGGCGGTATATAAATTTGATTAATAAAAAAAAATAATAAATAATATCTATTAAACTTAACTGCCTGGCATTCAAGGCATTCAATTTGTAATATGTATGCTTCTCTCAAGACAAAACTTTAGTGGACATACACTGAGCTCAGAAAACACATATCCAAACATGCATATTTTGTAATAAGTCCCAATGCGTTCCACAGTTCCTGCTCCCAAATAAATATGCACTGGTTGCAGGGGTGAGATTCAACCGGTGTTACTACTGGTTCGGTGACTACATTTTGCACGCATGTGTAAAAAAAACATCAGCTGTGCTGCCCAGACAGCTAAAAAGAGCTGTGCGCTAGTGCGCAGTGTTTGAAAAGCTTCTTTTTTCCTGCCTTTTCAACCTCAGCTGTGCCGCGCAAAGCAGCTGAAGTTGAAAAAGCAGGAAATAAAGGACAGGCAAGAGCCCGGGCAGGCAAGTGGGCCAAACAGCAGCAAACACAGAACCGGTTTGGTGTCTGCTGTTCTTCAGAGCTACTGGTTCTATAGAACCAGGCAGAACCGGTAGCATTCCATCCTTGACTGGTTGGCACTATGCTAAAGATCTGTTCAGCATGTTTATATCATATGTCAAGGTAAAAAGGGGATAGATTGGGGGGACTGAATTGTTTTATTATTCAATTTTAGAACAGATAATTCTAGTTAGTTAATATCTCATTTCCCGCTCATTCTTCTGTGTGAGAATTAGTATTTCCAATGAAATGTCTCAATCCTCCCCAATGGAAATTCCACTGTCATAAGTCATTCTTTATACAGGGAGGACAATAAAAAATGGGAAGGACTGATGTGCTGTTTCTGTCTCTCATAAAGTCACAAATGTTTCTCTTGCAGACCATGTATACATTCCATGTGTTAGCTTCTATTCTTCTCTTACCATATCATCCCCTCCCCTACAAGTAATTAGTTTTCTTTTCAAGTCAATATGCTACATTTTTTATAAACATTGACAGCCTCTGTTTCAGAATGAAAATGGAAGTGTAATGGCTATGTTATGCATTCTATTTCTTGCAGAAAAACAAAATGTCTTCTGAAATTTAAAAAGCAAACTGATGCAATTTGGTGGAACTCAAATCCCTGTCATCCTGGACATACTAAGCATTTTCCTAAATAGGTGTATAAACATAAAAAGAATGTGACACAGGGCAAGCAGCAACACTGTCCAACTATTTACAAAGTACCTTATGTCAGAGTATATTCATGAATTGGAATAGAGCTTAGTAACAGGGTCAGCCAATGAGAGCCGAATTGAATGTTGAAACTTAAAAGAGAGAATCTGGGCATGGCTTATCTCTGTTCTGTGCTCAGCTCTAAAGTGAAAGAAAAACTTGCTTGGCTTGCCTGCTGAACTAAAGTGAAACTAATGTCTGTTTCTGAGCTCCTGAGTTGCTGTTCTGCTCTGAACCTGTAACATCCCTGCATCTGTTTGAGTTTGCTCCATGTTGAAGAAATTTACAACTGGTATTGTAAAATTTGTTTTATATGTTTATAAAGAAGTTAAATGAAGCCTCAGCCGTCTGTTTTTACTTTTGTGGCACTGAATTTAGACTGCAATACTCTGAACATCTTATGATTCTTGACTCTTGACAAATGTATCTTTTTTTTAATGTACATTGAGAGTATTTACACCAAAACAAATTCCTTGTGTGTCCAATCACACTTGGCCAATAAAGAATTCTATTCTATAATTGAAAGGCAAAACTTCTTTTGAAAATATGTTTTTTAAACAATGGATGGATAATTTGCAAATATATTAGAAAATAATTGCTTACAGAAATTTCAATTTGAGGATCTATCATGTTGCTAGGCAACTAAAACATTGATAATATCAGTGTACATCTGAAAATTTGATTATCTAAATGACTATTCTTTTAAGTTTCCTGTTCTTCAGTATTGAAGAGGCATTGTGTTGATGTAATAACATATAACATAGATTTTTTTTCCCCACCTGCAGATAACTATTCAGACAGAGCATCAGCATAACAACAGACATATTCACCTCCAAATTCTGTAATTTCTAAAAATATTTTCAGTTATTCTATCTTCCACAATAATTTGTAGATAAATCAAAGTGTAGCTTCATGGGGTTTGCCTTTAAGTCATTATTTATTATCCATAGGCAGACAATGCAACATCTTTTTTAAAAAATGCCTGTCAGATGGCCTACACAAAGGTCCCCCATGTTAATATTATATGATGGCCAATGTTGGTCTATAAGTCACATCAGAACCAGAGTGGTGTAGAAGTTAAGGTATAGGGCTAGAAACAGGGAGGCTCACATTCTAATCCACCCTCTAACACAGAAACTCCCTGGTTACATTCTCTTAGCCCTCTCTGGCTGACAAGAATTGCTGTGAGGAAAATAGGAGGGAGTGCTATGTACCCCACCTTCAGCTCCTGAATGAAAGGCAAAAATATCAATCTGATATATCAATGACATTTGCAGGATCCTGTCATTTCCGACCCACTTGAAGACACCGCTGTCAATTTGTCCTATTACAAATTCTGCTTGTTTCTATGCAGAAAATGCAAAACCTCCAAAGCTCTACCTAATTCATATACAAGCAAATCCACATGACGCTGTTATTCACTATCATGTTTAGTTCATCCAATTAAAGCTAAACATTATGATTTATCTTGACACGCAAAGCATACTACATATTAATTTCTATGTCCTGAAGCATTAATTAGGAGAACATGTGTACAGTACAGTTACTAAGCAGCAGGAAAAGGTCTTTAGCCCTTCCCATGCCAGCAGTCTAATATTTGTTATTAGCAAATATGCAGAAACCAGGTATCTAATTTCTTTCCAGCCCAAATCAAAATGCCCATAGTGTGTTATCCTCAATGCTGGGAGTCAGCTTACCAATAGAAGCCTCCAGTAGCCCAGATGTCAACTAAACCCTGGCAACAAGCACATTGCAAGACAAACCATGACAGATTGTGTCCATTGCCAAAGTCGTATCAGGAGAAAAGGGAAAGAACTATTTGAAACTGAAATACCTAATTTTTTAACTTTAAGCTGCTTCATCTTAATGAAAACTATTATATAAAAACAATTACCAGAGCAGAACTATGGTAGAGTTTGAAAGATGAGAAAATCAGTCTATGTTGATAAAATGTATCTGAAAATAGTCAAAACAAGACTGGATAACTCTTAACTAGGTGCCAAATTCCTGTTTGTCACAAACCACATAGATTTCCTTTCAGAATGATCTATCCTCAGCCTGACTCTTTAAATCTTATATTTATTACTACTATAATTGAATCCATCCTTACTTCAAATTCTCTTTATTTTCCTTCCATTATAATTTGATTAATTAGAACTGGATCTTTGTACATGTCCAAAGTATAGCTTGAGAACAGTTGTTTGTATCTTGAATAATACCTATACCAGATTTCTTCTATGATGCATATGTTCAACAACATTAAAAAGCTTTAGTACTCTTGGCTGTTTAAACTGTATACCAAGGGCTTGGAAGACAAAAACTTTAGTTCTTGATGTATCCCATTAGCCAATAAAAATTCACCTTCAAAAATAAGATGGAAATAAGAATCGCTTTTTAAACAAACGAACAGCTGCCTGCCAGATTTTTACCTAATTGTGGTTTTAAGAATGGAAGAATCAATGTGAGAACATAGAAAAATCATACATGAAAAACAGAATCTGCACCCCTTCTTAATAGCTACCAAGAGAAATTACAATTAAAAGCCTCGCCTAGAAATTTTAATAACTGCTAAGTGGGAAGAAATGTAACAGCACACCAGTCTTCAGACTTTAGGCCCTTGGCAGTAAGCTCCTTTGAACATAAGGAGGCTTCATTCAGTTCGAGCGCGCCTAGAATCCAGGGGTTTCCAAGCTTGGCAACTTTAAGACTTGTGGACTTCAACTCCCAGAATTCATCAGCCAGCCAGGAATTCTGGGAGTTGAAGTCCACAAGTCTTAAAGTTGCCAAGGTTGGAGACCCCTGTAGAATTGCATTAAACCAACCAAGTTTTTCAAACTTGGCAGATTTAAAGTGTATTGAACTTCAAGTTCCAAAATGCTGGCTGGAGAATTCTGGGAGTTGAAGTCCACGCAGCTTAATAATGGCCGAGTGTGAAAAACGCTGCGTTCAACCCAACGCGGTGTAGGAGACGTCAGCCCCACCCTCTCCCCCTCCACCGCCACAGTGTCCTGTCTGAATTCCCCGGTTCCTCCTTGATTCGCTCCTCCCCTTTCCTCGCCGCGCAGCTGAGACCGTGATGCAACAGGCCGCGCAGAGAGGTTACGTCTTGCCGGGTGCGTTTAATACGCTTCTGTTTGAGCGGCTACTTCAAAACATGGCTGTGTGTGTTTGAGTGCCCAGGTTTTGGATTGTGTTTTGTTTCTGAGGTAATTTACTGCGAGGCGAAGTTATTCCGCTGTTAAAGAAGATGGGGCGGAGCCAGCGTCCTTTTCAGTTCCTCTGAAGATATATTTCCTCCCCCAACGAAAGGTACTTGAAGCAATGGCTCAGTGCTCAAAAAGGTGGGAAGGATAAGATAACTGTAAAGCTAACAGGGAAAAGTCTCTCTCTTCTGTTCTGGGAAAGGCAGGTCACATCCTCTCCCATCTCCTCATGGGCTTACTAGTTCTCGGCTCCCATGCAGCTATTATAGGAGATATTAACAAGGCCAGATGTTGTCAGCTACATGCTCAAGTAAAATAGATGACTATTTCAGCTCATATTTCGGTGACTATTTCAGCTCATACTTGAATCCTGCAGAATCAGTGGCGTATTAAACATTAAGCAGACTAAGCACATGCTTAGGGCACCAGTCCCAAAGGAAGCACCACAAAAACTTTTATGTAGCATAAGTTTGGCTTTGTTTGTACAGTATGTACAAAGAAGGGGGACACCAAGATTTGTCAGTGCTTAGGGCACCAGTGAGCTTTAATCCGCCATTGTGCAGAATAGATAATTCTGCTTAAAAAGAAGCTTAGTTAAAGCTTGTGAAAGAAGCTTTATCATTAAGAGTATAGAGTCTTTCACATTCAAATTGCATACATACCCAAGGAGATTTGTCTAGGAGTATCAAAGACTTGTGGTTTTAGCTATTCTAGCAACAAATGTAGAAGTTGCTAGCTTATGATTTAGATTGTTCATGAGATCAATTAACCAGGGTTCCTACTTCAGTACTGTAAGACTCCAGAATTCAAGCAATATTGAATAAGATAATTTTACACCGATAAATAGAAATTGCTAACTTAACCTTGAAGTATTCTATCTTTCAAGCAGGTTAATCAATTCTCAAAATGGGGACCCCTATATTGAACAAATCTAGATCATTATCCTGCACTCCAGAGAATTGTGAGAATTCTGTTCAAAGCAGCAGCTTAGGGAAACAGGTAATAAATATACCAAGAAATGTATTTAATATGTTTATATGTTTATATAATTAAAAACAGTTCTTAATTACATTTATATCAGTTAATGAGTACAACTCTACGAGAACGGTTGAAGAAAACAAGAAGATCTTTTCATTCAAATTTTATTGTCGCCAAACAACTTAAAATAGATGATGAAAACAATAGTAATCCAAAGCAGAAAACTTTATCTAAGGAAGAACTATGTTCTGTATCACATGCTGAGGATAAGCGTTTGGAAAAAGTTCCTGATGAAACTGTATGTTCAAAGAGCTCTGCAGAAGACAGATCACTATCTGAATACAATGGATATAATAAATCTACGCACAATTCTTCAGAAATTAATTTGTTGGCCAGAGACTGTAAACAATGGGAGCTGTTGGAGGAAAAGATGACACTAATGAAGCAGCTTCAGGAAAAAGAAGACATTCTTCGAAGACTTAAATTGGTCAAACTATATAGAACAAAGGTACGTAAATATTAAATCTTCAAAAAGTTTAAAATAAATTTAAATATATTAAAAAAAAATCCTGCAGATAAGGTTGTTTTTTAACAGCTTTGCATTATTTTTAGCAGCTATTGCATTCCCAAATACTAACCAATTTTAGCATGTTATCAAGCCAATTTCTGTTCCAGTTCACGGTTGCATAATATACTTGCTTTCATCTGTTCTAGAGATAAATAAGTCTTTAACTGTAATGGAAATTGACCATTTCCTTAATAAGATACTATTTCTTGCTAATATGTAGAGTGCTCTCTATTTTTAATTTAAAGCCGAAAAGACTTATTTTTATGTATTAATTCTTATGATTATCTTATGATTCTTGATGAATGTTTTTTATTTTTTCTTTATGTACACTGAGAGCATATGCACCAAAGACAAATTCCTTGTGTATCCAATCATATTTGGCCAATAAAGAATTTTATCTGTTCTGTTCTATATAAATTATACTTGTACTCAATGTTTTTCACCCATTCTTGTCTGTCTGCACACATTAAAATTATGATCTTTCCTTGCAGAAGTCAAAACCATTGTTTATGTCTAATAAGATTTTTAAAATAGTTTTTGTATATGATACTTCGTTCTTTCAAGTGGAAAGTACATTATAAACATGGGGCAGAAGGAAAATCCTGATATTTATTCTTCTAAATTCTGTGAATTTCTGTTCTCTATTGCAAGGGTCTCTAACCCCTGGGCTGTGTCCCACTACCAGGCCATGGTCTATTTGGAATTGGGTCATGCAAGTGACTGGCTGGAGCACGCGAACGTGCAAATGCAGCTCGACTTGCACAAGTGGTGGACTGGTGTGCACTCATGTATGTGTGTGCCAGTCCCGCTAGTTGTGCTTAGCATATGCGCGCTGGCCCACCACTTCCGCAGGGCCCACATAGCCCAGTTCCCCTCTCGTCCTCCAGCCAGGCCAAGCCACAAAGATTGGGAGCAGCTGCTCTATTGGAACCTTTGTCTAGGTTATTCACACATTACTCTAGAAGTATTGCTTTTTTCTATTTCCCTACAGAATAACCCAGAAGAGTTACAGTTTCTGATATCAAAATGGAGAAAGGGTTCCCAAGCAATTCTATATGAGCTGCAATCAGCCTTATCTACTGATAACAAGAAATTAAGTCTGACTCAACTGATTGACAATTTTGGATTAGATGACAAACTCTTACATTATATCCGAACAGATGAAGATTTTACAGATCCATAAACATTAGTGCTTTATTTCAGTCTTAAAAATATATCAAAAAATGACTATTCTCAAGAATTGAATCTAAGTTCTGAACTGTACGACTAGATTATTATAAGGACCTGCTACTTTCTTTTTTAGTCCACCCTCTATATTTAAATCCTGGCCATCTACCCCTCCTTACTTAATACATTAAACTCCAAGAGTGCTGTTATGTCCCTTCTCATTTGTTCTTAATTCATTTTCTCTTCAAATTGCAATCTTTCAGTCAATTTCTTTTGCCAAGTTGTTTTAGGACATTTCTCCATTCACAAGGATATATTTCTGTTCCTTTATCAGTTTTTAATTCCACTGCGCATCTTTTGGTTTTGTAAAAGTGGAATAACTAAATATACCAGTTTTAGTATGACAACAGTAATCTGTTACAATACAAACTGGTAAATCTATTTAAATGCATTGTGAATATAAATATGTTGAAGTGATCAAAATGAATTATGACAATATTTATAAAGCTATCTTAATGTAATAAAGAATAAAGTTGAAAGAGAAAAAAACTACCTTGCTTAAGAGTGTTTATTGCTAAAATTGTTGCACATCAAAGAAAGCTGGGAATGTTCTCATTCTCAATCTTTCCACTTCAGCTTGAAGGACGGCCAACTCCTGGGCTTGTGCTTTTGCAAGATCTACCAGCTGCTGTCGTTGTATAATGTCCTCATAATGATCCTTAGCAATGTTTTGGTTCAGTAGTTCTGAGTCTGGTTTTTAAACAAAAATATTCAGAATAAAATCAATGAACTGATTACCAGTCTTTCCCAACTTCTTTCAAATTTACTAATACCAGTAGGACTATGGTAATTATCCCCTTATTATGAGCTGTACATCATTATATGATTGATGAAACAAATTACTTCATCCCAAACAGCTTTTATTTATTTATTTTTATTAGATTTATCTGCTGCCCTTCAGTATTACTGAAAGGTTCACTGAACAAAGTGATCCAGTTGCTAGTGGTAGAAGATCGGTCACCATCTCAAAACTATTGAAAGAAACTAAAATAACAAAACAGAATTAATAGAATTGTCAGAATATACTGCAATGCTTAACAATGTTATGGAAGTTAGTAATTGATCTAGGAAAAATTACCCACTTTGATACTATGCAGATTATCTTGGGAGAGAAATGATTTTTCATAAAGAGTGCATAATGTGAACTCACTAGCTGTGTGATCCATTGCTATTTTTTGAGTGATAGCCATGCATATGACTTACCAGTAGCCTCATAAATATGCCGCCTTTCTGATACAATAACAAGCATTTCTTGTAATTTCTTGCTGAACTTCTGGTTTGCTATATCTTTTAAGTGTATTTGTTTCTCTAATTCTTTAATTACTTTTTCTTTTTGTTCTATATTTTTCTTGTGAACCTGGTAATTAAAAATAGAATTATTAAAAAGGGATCTTTAGAATATATTGTGAAATGTTGCTAAAACAAATTTTATTTCTTCTGTAAAGGAGGATGTTAGCTTTTAATATAATTGAATTCAAAGTTTAAAAATGTAGCCAGTAACTAAAATACTAGAAATATTTAATAGAAAGTGAGGGATCCCAATGACTATAGACCTTATTATTTTGGTAGGTTGCTTCCCCCTCAGTGAGAAGTAAAACAAAAGCACTCAACCATATAAAAGATTTGGATCCAAAGCAGGCAAAGGTACTTTTGATCTGGTAGGGGTGCTTTCTGTTTCTACTGCCTTCTCTTTAAAAAAACAGTGGCTTTTCTGAGCTTCTATGGTAGCTGTACAGACTCAAAAAAATAGGAATTGTTTTTGTTTTCCTGCATCTATCTATACAAGCCCAGGAAAAGGCACATATTCTTTAAGGTGTAGATCAGTGGTTCTTAACCTGGGTGATATCGCCCCCTAAGGGGTGATTTTGTTTTTCAGGGGGACAATGGAATGAAAAGGGGGCGAAGGAATGGAAGGGGGCGATATGGGGGTGATGGAGCGAGAAGTTTTGGGGACACTTTTGAAACTTCGTACCACTGTGTTTGGAGCTGCCGCTTCCACGTTTGGAGCACTGCTGCCATTTGGAGCATTGCCATCGCTCCAAACAGACTCCAAACATGGCAGGGGTGCTCCAAATGGCAGCAGGGCTCCAGACACAGAAGCGGCAGCTCCAAACGCAGCAGTGTTTGGAGCACCGCCGCCGCATTTGGAGCTGCCACCTCCGCGTTTAGAGTGCCGCCGCCATTTGGAGCACCACCGCCATGTTTGGAGCTGCCGTTTCCATATTTGGGGCACCGCCGCCGCTTCCACGTTTGGGGCACCATTGCCATTTGGAGCACTGCTGATGCTCCAAACGTGGCAGGGGTGCTCCAAATGGCAGCGGGGCTCCAAACACAGAAGTGGCAGCTCCAAATGTGGCAGCAGGGCTCCAAACACAGAAGCAGCAGCTCCAAATGTGGCAGCGGTGCTCCAAACACAGACGTGGCAGCTCTAAACATGGTGGTGGTGCTCCAAACTTTGGAGCACTGCCACTACGTTTGGAGCTGCCGCTTCTGTGTTTGGAGCCCCGCTGCCGTTTGGAGCACCCTCGCCATGTTTGGAGCATGTTTGGAACGATGGCAGTGCTCCAAATGGCAGCGGTGCCCCAAATGTGGAAGCGGCGGCGGTGCTCCAAACTTTGGAGCACCGCCGCCGTGTTTGGAGCTGCTGCTTCTGTGTTTGGAGCCTCGCCGCTGTTTGGAGCACCCCTGCCACGTTTGGAGCATGTTTGGAACGACGGCAGTGCTCCAAATGGTAGCGGTGCTCCAAACGTGGAGGCAGCGGCGGTGCTCCAAACGTGGAGGCAGCGGCGGTGCCCCAAATGTGGAAGCGGCAGCTCCAAACATGGTGGCGGCACTCCAAATAGCGGCAGCACTCCAAACGCGGAAGTGGCAGCTCCAAACATGGCAGCAGTGCTCCAAACTTTGGAGCGCTGCTGCCACGTTTGGAGCTGCCACTTCTGCATTTGGACCACCGCTGCTGCTTCCACGTTTGGGGCACTGCCGCCGCTTCCACGTTTGGAGCACCACTGCCATTTGGAGCACTGCCATCACTCCAAACACTCTCCAAACGTGGCTGGGTACTCCAAACGCCAAAGCAATAGCTCCAAATGCAGCGGCAGCGCTCCAAACATGGAAGCATCAGCTCCAAGCATGGCAGCAGTGCTCCAAATGGCGGTGCTCCAAACGCTTTCCAAATGACGGCGGTGCTCCAAACGCGGAAGCGGCAGCTCCAAACATAGCAGCAGCATGGGCAGAAGGGTAAGCAACAGCGGCAGACGCCGAAGGTCTCATGTCTGCAGTAAAGGTGCTTGGCGAGAGTAGGGAGCTCTGCACTCCGCCATGATCACCTGTTAGAAGCGGCTGGGGGTGAGGCATGGCTGCCCGCGGGCACTCCTAACAGCAAGTCCCCCCCACCCTTCCCCCATTCACATAAATTGAAGAATTATTTCCCTGTTATTGAGAGGTTATGTTGGGGAAGGGGGGCGATGATAACTTCTTCAATGGCTCAAGGGGGCGATTCTTTCAAAAAGATTAAGAACCACTAGTGTAGATGATAGATATGAGAAAATGCCTATGACATGTTTGGAACACTCTTGCCTTCTTTGTGTCTGAACACTGCATATTTTTGATGCTAGAGCTTCGGTGGTGCAGTGGTTAGAGTGCAGTACTGCAAGCTACTCCTACTGCAATTTGACAGATCGAATCCCACCAGGATCAAGGTTGACTCAGTCTTCCATCCTTCCGAGGTGGGTAAAATGAGGACCCAGATTGTTGGGGGCAAAATGCTAACTCTGTAAACCGCTTTGAGAGGGCTGGAAAGCACTATAAAACGGTATATAAGTTTAAGTGCTATTGCTATTTATAATTCTGGTATGAATGTTAACAAAAAAGATGTACAGAGTTGGATCATAATTCTTGTTAGGGGATTAATATTTAGCTATTTAAAATATTATCATACTATAGTTCAGGCCAAGTGCTTGAGGTCATATATGACTAACAGAAGATACTTAAGCTTCATCAATATATATATATATATATATATATATATATATATATATATATATATATATATATATATATATATATATATATATATATATATATATATATATATATATATATATATATATATATATATATGTAAGGTTTTTAAGCTGATAATTTTAAATAATGAATAAGGGAGACTAGTATAGATCTATTTCGAGTTAGTTAGCTCTCTTCAGCTAGCCATACCCTTACTGGGATTCGAACCAGGGAAGTATTACATGTGAGGCAGTTGTCATTGCCACTACACCACTGGCTCTCTCCTTATCAGCTCAGGCAGGGGAATAAGTATATACTTTGTATTACAACACCCTGTTAAGCCCCAATTAAGGGAGAAAGCATACTGCTTTCTTTTCTGTCTTTCGGCTCATCACCAGAGACCATACCGACAGAAAGCTGTTTGTTTCGTTGCCTTTTGTTTACATGTGTGTAAGGTTTTTAAGCTGATAATTTTAAATAATAAATAAGGGAGACTAGTATAGATCTATTTCGAGCTAGTTAGCTCTCTTCAGCTAGCCATACCCTTACTGGGATTCGAACCAGGGAAGTATTACATGTGAGGCAGTTGTAATTGCCACTACACCACTGGCTCTCTCCTTATCAGCTCAGGCAGGGGAATAAGTATATACTTTGTATTACAACACCCTGTTAAGCCCCAATTAAGGGAGAAAGCATACTGCTTTCTTTTCTGTCTTTCGGCTCATCACCAGAGACCATACCGACAGAAAGCTGTTTGTTTTGTTGCCTTTTGTTTACATGTATGTAAGGTTTTTAAGCTGATAATTTTAAATAATAAATAAGGGAGACTAGTATAGATCTATTTCGAGCTAGTTAGCTCTCTTCAGCTAGCCATACCTTTACTGGGATTCGAACCAGGGAAGTATTACATGTGAGGCAGTTGTAATTGCCACTACACCACTGGCTCTCTCCTTATCAGCTCAGGCAGGGGAATAAGTATATACTTTGTATTACAACACCCTGTTAAGCCCCAATTAAGGGAGAAAGCATACTGCTTTCTTTTCTGTCTTTCGGCTCATCACCAGAGACCATACCGACAGAAAGCTATTTGTTTCGTTGCCTTTTGTTTACATGTGTGTAAGGTTTTTTAAGCTGATAATTTTAAATAATAAATAAGGGAGATAATAAATAAGGGAGATAAATAAGGGAGATATATCTCCCTTATTTATTATTTAAAATTATCAGCTTAAAAAACCTTACACACATGTAAACAAAAGGCAACGAAACAAATAGCTTTCTGTCGGTATGGTCTCTGGTGATGAGCCGAAAGACAGAAAAGAAAGCAGTATGCTTTCTCCCTTAATTGGGGCTTAACAGGGTGTTGTAATACAAAGTATATACTTATTCCCCTGCCTGAGCTGATAAGGAGAGAGCCAGTGGTGTAGTGGCAATTACAACTGCCTCACATGTAATACTTCCCTGGTTCGAATCCCAGTAAGGGTATGGCTAGCTGAAGAGAGCTAACTAGCTCGAAATAGATCTATACTAGTCTCCCTTATTTATTATTTAAAATTATCAGCTTAAAAAACCTTACACACACACACACACACACACACACACACACACACACACACACATATATATATATATATATATATATATATATATATATATATATATATATTCAAATTATATATTATCTGCTTTAAATAGTTCAGGTTGTTAGTGATCTTTCTACCATTCAGTTCTAACTCATTCTGATATGCTGTCAACCTAAGTTGCTTGCAAAAAATTTTTTATTCCTTCTGTTCTATCCCCTTTCCAAAATGGTTTTATATTTAGTCTATAAAAATTGATTCATTGTGGGAATACTTCAGAACTGAAGCAATATTTTTAAGTTATATTTTAGACTTCATATATGTTCAATTGTGCAAGACAATCATTAAATTGAGACCACTGAGTTAAGATCTATAGTACACTCATAAAAGCTTTGAGGAAAAATGATATTAAGGTAGAAATAAAAAGCAAATAAAACAGAGAACTGGTATAAACTATTCTTCAATGTTGTCTCTTGATGCATTAAAAATAAAAACAACTAATAGCTAGAATGGAGCATACATGTGGTTTTCTGCACAGGTCAGCAGTCTTTCCCATGATGGTGCTTCCTACTGAAGAGTGAGAGACCATTTTAAGGCTCAGGAACCCTTTGCAGGTGTTATGGCTTAATTAGCTGATTAGAGTGGGATACTTTGAGCCTAGAATATTGAGCCTTTTCACAATATTCAAATTTTCTGAGATTATGGATTTGGGGTTTTCATGAGCTATAAGCCATAATCATCTCAATTAAGACACATCATGGCTTGAACTATCTTGTTTTGCATGTAATGAGTCTATCTCATATATTAGGTTCACCTTTTAAGTTGCGTTACTGAAATAAATGAAATTTTGCATGATATTCTAATTTTTTGAGTTTCACCTGTATATTGAAATGAATCCTACTGACGGAAGTTCCCAAAATAATCTCATCTAGTAGCTGGGTGATGGACATTTGTGTGCAAACAAGTTTGCAAATAAAATTGTTCTAGTAAGAGTTAATCCTTGCAAGCTTAGTATATAATGAGAAAAAAGGGTTGGGAGGTCACTCTGAAAAAAAAAATTTAGGTGACAAATTAGGGCTGTTATCTGAAGGTTATAGATGTGGTAAAAAACAAAAGCAGAAGTGATTGGAAATATTTCATAGCATTAGCAAGAACTCAAAATTGTCTTTCTTTAGCCAGTATAAATGAGGACATCCTTAAGTCTAAGGTAAATATGTTTAGTGGGTAGCATATTCCATATTTTTTATTAAAGTTTATTCCAGAAGGAAACTTACCTTGTCTAGAAAGTTAAACGTTCCTTCCATTACTGATACCTCATGATTCATCCGCTTATCATAATTTAAGACTGATAAGAACTATGAAATTAAAAACAAAAGATCAAGCTAATGTAGCTGATGCTTCCTGATGTTAAAACCTAGATTTGCAATATTAACATAGCAAAATTAACTTTCAAAGGAAGATTGTTCTGCTTTCCAGTAACAAATCTTAAGTAAATTCACATTTATCTCCAAAGGCTTTTATTGTACTAGCAGACTATAGCTGTGATGGTGAACCTATGGCACGCATGCTGAAAGTGGCATGCAGAGCCATCTCCGCTGGCACGTGAGCCATTGCCCCAGATTTGGTCCACTGAACACACGTGTGCACCTTTCGCCATCCAGCCGATTGTCGGGTGTGTGTCACGCATGTGCAGGGGATAGGGTGCATATGGGAGATGCGCATGCATGTGCAGAGATGTGGGGCATACACGGGGGGTCGCGCGTGTATGCGCAGAGGCACGGAGCACACATGCATCCGCAGGGTGCAGGGGGAGAGTGGGGGGTTGTGTGCACATGCACGGGCATGGGGCTGCACGCGCATTGCATTATGGGTGCAGACATGCATGGTGTGCATGCACGCTCATGCATGAACTTTCAGCACATGACGAAAAGGTTAGCCATCACTGGCCTATAGTATCCAGTCTCAGATATAATGCATATACAGTTGTACTTAAGATTGTGAACCCGTTTGAATGTTAAATATTTGTATGATCTGTTCGCCATGTAAGTCATAAAATAAAGAAAACCTAATTTACCAAATGAGTAAAAAACATACTTTTTCAATTTATTGAATAAAGTGATCCAAAGCTACATATTTGTATGTGCAGTTATTTGAACTTTTGCTTTCACTAAGTAGCGTATCTTCTTTGGCAACAGCAACTGCTAGCATTTCTGATAACTTGATTAGGCTTACACATCAACTTGGGGGAATTTTGGCTGCCATCTATTCTCTGCCTCCTGAGTCCCAGCTAATTGGCTGGGTCTTTTTTGTTGCCCTGCACAGGAGAGCGGAGTTGGAAAGCAGGTTAGTGGGATGGGGAGGGAATGGGATTTTGCAGTAACTTTCCCCCAGGACTGGGTTGGGAATGGAGATTTTACAGTATCCTTTCCCCGGAGTGGGGAGGGAATAGAAATTTTACAGTATCCTTCCCCTGCCATGCCCAACAAGCCCCGTCCACTAAGCCACACCACACCCACCAGGCTATGCCCACAGTAATAAAATTTTTTGAATCCCACCACTGGTTCAGACTGATTTTTTTCTGTAGAATTTGTTGGTATAATTCAGGATTCCATTAATGATGTCAAGCCATTCTGGTTCAGCGGTAGCAAACCATGATGCTGCCACCACCATATTTCACAGATGAGATAAGGCCCTCCCACTGGAAGGCAGTGTTTGTCTTTTGTGAAATATAAAACTTTTCATCTAAGCCCAAAAGTTCTATTTTGGTCTCAACTGCCCACTGAACATTCTTCTAATAGTCTTCTGGCTTATCCACATGTTTTCTTACAAACTTTAGTGAGACATACCTCTACATACTTGTGTTATGAAGAGCAGACTTAATCAAAATACCCAGAATTCTATTCAGACCTTCCACACTTACATCTGATTGTATTCTTATTGACTGAAACACCTGTAATGTGTGGATGAACTTTGGGAATGAGGGAAAGAGATACTGCCTGTCAGGATTCCAGCAATTAATCCTAATTAAATCATGATTCTTGAGCCAAACTTCAACCAACTTCAAAGGATTTATTGGAAGTGACATATTGGCACTGCCCTGTATGAAGCCAACTCTGCATACATAATTTACAGTCACCTGTGACCCTGTTTCCCCCCTGCCCCCTGGGTGTCTCATAAATCAGATTCTCCAATTAAGCATGTTCATGGGCTGGGTGTCATCATTCATGTTCTCCAATTGAATATATTAACAGACAAAAGCTCTGGTTTAGTTACTATCTTTTAAAGATAAGTGTTGGAATGTACTTTAGGTTTCAAACTGCTGCACTGCTCTTCCAGATTTCCTTCCTCCCCCACTTTTTTTATGGCAACTACTAAAACAGGCATAGGAATGTTTTATGAGTTGACTTTGCCTAGGATACAGTCAGAAAAGGGAGACAGGAGCACTTAGTGGCTTAATAGTAGAGAAGGAGACTTAGGAAGGACCTGCACTAATGGATCAAAAGTGGCAGCAGTTTGTACATCTAAAGAAATTTTAGGACATGTGGAAAAAATATGTTTTAGGTGATATTTATGCAGAAATATTGAACATTTAAAAGGTTCATCAATTTTAAGTGCCACTATAATGTAGAATAAAATATAGAAAGGTCTCATGCAGATATTCATGAGATAGAATTTATATACCACTTCTTAGTGCTTTACAGCACTCTCTGATATGCACATTCTAATACAGTTACATATTTTTATTTCATCATGATAAATATTTGAAAATACAAACTTACAATTTGATGGTCTTTTGTAACATTTAGCCTTTGTATATCTCGAGCCTTTTGATTCAGATCTTGTACTTGCATCTGCATTTTTCTATGTTCCCATTCCAGCTGAAATATCCCTTTACGAAAATCTTTACTTTCCACCATACTGGCAATCTTTTTTTCTCCTTGAGCCTTGCAAAAAAGAAATATTTCTTCACGCAACATATTGTTTTAAAACTGCATCCTGATAACAGGTAGATGAGATTTTGTAAAACTGAAGGGAAAATGGCAAAGTTAACTCTTTTCAAATGAACAACATATGTGTGCTAATTGAATATGAGGGATTTAAAAGCAAAGACAGCCACATTGAATAAGAAAGGAAAAGTGAGGTCGTAGGTTAAATATTAGGAAAATTGGTTATATTAATTGGGATTTGTAATATGTGATAAGAGAATTAAAATAAAGTTTATCATGTCACTTAAAAAACTAGATCTGTATTTAATTAGAGGTTGTAAATGCAAAGAAAATAACTTTTCATATAAGTCATCTGCAGATTTATCTTTTCAAAGAGAGGTTGTTACCCAGATCATGCTGTTCAGCTCTTCAATAATAGTCCTGTTGATCAGAATAGCATCTGTATAATCTGGTATTAAGTTGGTGCCATCTAGTTCCACTTGCCCTTGTTTAAAGAGGAACTGGACCATCAAATCTAATTGAAATCTCATTTTCTGCTCTCGAAGCCTAGAATTATATAACATTTTTAAAAATAATATAACTTATTTTAACATTTTACCATGATCAGAAAAAAAAAAACATCTCGACTATACTAGGTACTGATTTATCTAACTATACAGGTAATTAGAGGTTATGTCCATTCAGCAACTGTTCCAAGTTATGATGATACTGAAAAAGTTGTCTTACAACCAGTCCTCACATTTATTACTGTCACAGTGTTCTTATTATCAAATTACCAAAATTCAGGCATTTGGTGACTGGCTGCATTTATGATCATTATACTTTTCCATGATCATGTTCTCCTGCCTTGCATGAACTCCTCCCCCCACCTGCTTATCTCACCCCATCTCTGCCCTTTTGCACAACACAGCCAAGAGAAAGAAGATGCTGTATTCTGCTGCCTATCTGCTGTGGCCCTTCTGCCACCCCAACTGACTTTTGTTTCTTCTTTGCCGTACCTCCCCTCTGCAGGACTTGGTGACACTGGCTGGCCTCAAGAGCCAAGGTTCAGGGGCTCTATTGGCTCTGGCTTCACTTCCTTTTCTAGCTCCTCCTCCATGGGCACCGGCCTCCTGGCTGGCCTGCCCCACTTCAGCAGTGTGTTATCTTGAGACAGCCACTGTTAGCAAGTCCAGAGGAGGGCAAATGAGGTGAACAAAGACAACAAATATCAGTTGGAGACAGTGGGGTGGTGAGAAGATGAGGGATCATATCTAGCCTCTGTGGGGTAGTGGTGGAGAGCCCCATGAGGTTTTCCCTGCAAAGGTATGCTCATTGGCACCTGTGTATGGTGGAGCCAGTGCTGCTACTGACCATGCTAGCACTTGGCTTTCACCTACATAGTTCTTTTGAGGTTGCCTGGGTATGAAGAATGACCATGGTAATGATACTGAAACTGGGGAACTAGAGTGCTTTTCCCAACAACAGTGGTTCCAGGCAGCAGGAGCATGTGCAGATTGCTTTGGTCCATCTTCTTCCTTGTTGCCTTCCTTTTTCCTACCACAGCCTGTGGTGCTTGCAAGGCAGGGAGCCATGTCTCTTCCTGCTCCCAGAATCACAGAGAAGACTGCACCTGAAGAGGGAGTTGTCTCAATTCAGCAGTCCTCTGAGCTTCTTGCTTGAGGAACTCAAAGAGAGTAGAGAAAAGCCAGCAGGTTGGTTTTAAAACTGATACCATTTTTGCATCCAGCCCAATAATAGATCTTTTCCATCCCGTGCCTGCCAGGAATGTGGGGAAGAGAATGGAAGAGAATTGGTTCTTTTACTAGCCTGCCTGGTGATTCATCTGAAGACAGTTCTTCCACTAAAATGCTTTCTGGCCTGCTGGGTGGTGACAGCAATCTTTTCATCTCAGTCAGGCTGTGCAGTGCAACTCAACAGGCAAAGATGGGAGAGAGATAGGCAAGCAGGAGGAGTTAAAGCAGAGACAGTTCACATGGGCAGAAGAAGTGTGAGATACTAATCTAATGACCATATAGTTCCCACTTAATTGACAACAACTTGGACTGCCACAAATGCTGTTGCACAGTCATGTGATGCTTCACTTAATGACCAAGTTCCAGTCCCAATTAGCATCATAACTCAAGGACTATCTGCATTGGAGGGAAAATTGGAATTTTTAATTTGATGGGTTCTGCATTGGTAAGGTAAGAATGACCCATAGATGCCTCCTTTTTCAGAGAGCAACTCTTCCATTGTCTGCAATAATATTGAATAAAGGACAAGATTAACACTTACAATGTTTTCTTAGACTTTTACTCCAATAACAAAAAGGACTTTTACACTTTGGGTATTATAGTATAGGTTTATTTAGTTAAGATTACTACTACTATATTATTATGGTCTACTGTAATATATATTGTTATGAGATAATATATTTGAGTACAATAATAATATATGCTTTTATAATATAAAAGAAAAAAACATACTTACAAATTGATCTCAGCAAAAACATGGTCAATGTCTTTCCGCAGCTGTTCATCATCTTCAATTCTTTTTTGAAGGAAAGTTTGCATCTCTGCTAGTGTCAGTGCTTTTTGCTTCACCTTTGCAAAAAGGAAAATAACATTTAGGAATTTAAGATGAATACTACTTTCAAATCACATTGGATTTAAAAAGCAGCCCCCTTCCTGTGCATGACTGGGACACTGTATGTTTCTCATTATCTCAGTTCTGAGAGAATTATTTGTTTGTATAAAATATAAAGGTCAAATTCAAATTTGATTTTAAATAATGGAACCATATACATACTTGTTGTTCACTTTCAACTTTCGCTCGCCGAGATACACAAAAGCGTTCCCAGTTAATGATGTCAAGCCCCTCAGGTCTGTTTTCAGGATTGTCCATTTCATCAATTGCTTTCATTAAATGGGCGAGAGCATCCTGATACATTTTGGCAGAGCCCGGCCGTTCCCCATACGGATTTGCAGTATCAGTTTGTACTTTCATCTTCAAAGCCCTTCCATTATTAAACATAAACAGACAAAGAAAAAATAATGTCTCCTGTGACATCTTACATATAAACAGAAAAACTTGTAAATCATTAGCTTCATTTTGTCTTTTTTTTAAAAAAAAATCTCTATAGTGTTTGTGTATTATTAACTAGCATTTTAAAAAAACTATTCATTTGTATTTAATTTCTGATGATATTACTAATGATGGGCACTGATGATGTTATCTAGTTTGGGTAATGAAAGCAAGAATACAAGCAAACTCAGAGAGCACTAAGAACTCCTCATGTCAACCCTCAGCTACAAATATTCTCCTTTATTATTTAATTTCTATATATAGACCAGTATGAAGGTTTGCAATCTTCCTTAATTTAAATAGAGATTACTTGGTTCTGTTTTACTGTCATTTAGGCATTGTATTATAGGTGTTCTTTGTTGACCATGTGTTATTTTGCTCTGTGGTTATGTAGCATCTCGTGTTTTGCTCCTTGGTTGTATAATATTCCATTTATTTAAAAAGAATCTTTTAAAAGAAAAATGAATGTGGCAGGCTGAAAGACAGACTTTTATGATAACACTAGTAACCATGGCTGCCACATCTCATTTAACAGTGATTGCTTCATTGATATTTTTAAACATTCTTGTCATGTAAATGTCCTTAAAACTGAAAAATGAACTAATTCAATAAGCTTCAGTGATTTTCAGTTTTTTTCAGATACTATCTATACCAACTTCAAGTTTTGCTTTGGAAAGCAATGGTTCTTCTAGACTATTACTGTATAAGGTTGTTCACACTTTCAGAAAATGATTGAACCAATAACATTTTTTTTTACCTTGGTCGACGTTTATAAAGTTTGAATAGTTGATCTATATAATGAGTTTGAAGATCTGAAAATTCCTTTCTAAAGCCACGTTCCATAACCTATTGGTCAGGGGAAAAACACAAATCATCATCACTTGTTAATTATCTAGCTTAGTCTAATCCATTAATCGAATTCAATAAGCTTCAATAATTCAATAACCTTAAATACCACAGCTTCAGATGAAAAGCTGTGTGAATCTAGACCAGTGTTTCTCAACTTTGGCAGCTTGAAGATGTATGGCTACAGAATTCTGGAAGTTGAAATCCATAAATCTTCAATTTGCCAAGGTTGAAAAACACTGATCTAGAGTTTAAACACTTACTTTGTCTTCAGCAATTAATATGTCGTAAGCTTCTCTAAAAGCATCCACTTCTGCTTTAGCTGTCTTTACTGCTTCACTGGATATTACCTAGCAAAATAAACAAAGGTGGAGATGATTGCCTGTCATTAAAATATGTTAAATAATGTTAGCACAATTGGATGGGTGATTACATACAGGAAATCTGTCTTCCCCCCCCCCCCCCCCAGCTTCACTGAGTTCAGTATTCCCTGGCCTCATTCAGAAATGTAAGATATTTTATTACTCACATGAAAAACTACAAATAAGCAAAACATATTTTATCTTAGTGGTATGTGAACCAGTGTATGTAAACCTTTGTGAAATGTAAGGGATATTTATAAAAAAAAATATTGATATTTTCAAGAAGATGAGGGAATTTTACAGGAAAATTATTTGTTGAACGGGCCACTGATTTTAAAAGGGAAGGTAACAAGAGAAGTAAATATTTTGTCAATGTCTCTCCCTCCCACCAAACACACGCCTCAATGTTCTTGCCTTTTCCTTCCTTTTTTTATTAAGATGGTGGTAGAGTGCAGCTTCTCTTGAGGTCAGCTCTTCATCCAAAAGCAGTGAGAAGATGAGGTTAGTTATTTTGAGTTCTTCCTAGTAAAAGGTTTGAAAAGGGAACAAATACTTAGACTGCTGCTTATATAGAAGCAAGGATGATAAATATTATTCAAGTTCACCTGGTATATAACCATTTCACAGTGGACTTTTTTGTCAAAGAGCCTGTTCAGGATTTCATCAAATCCTTGAGTACTTTCTTGAATTGAACCTTGAAGCTTTCTCAGTTCAGTTTCTAGAATCTGTGGAAAGAAAAGGTGCAGTGTCTTTTTGTGACAATATTAACGGCAAATAAGAATAATACATAAGAAATGCTTGGCACCTTTTCAATCCTAATAATGTCTTTTTACAATTTTCCTATAGAGGTTTGTTTGCAAGAATCATAGAGAAATATGGAAATTGAAAGACCAAAAAGAATTACAGACGTGAAGTTTATGAACCAGAATGAATGATCATGACTAATGATCAGCTTCTATTTCTCACATAATCAGAGATTATTTCTACATAATCAGAGAAAGCTGAAAAGTCCTGAGCAAACAAAGAGGAGAACTGGAATCACCCATCTAACTTGCTGCCAATTTACCTATTTATTTAGCTGCTCATTTTCACTACCAGTTAAAGAGTTAATGACATATTTTGAGAAAGAAGTTTTCCAGTGGCTTTAATTACTTTGACAATTTCCTTGTAAACTCTCCTGTTTTTTCTTCTAGTATCTGGCAAAATATTATATAAATTATATTAAAATAAAGCCAGTATATAAAGCCAATTTGATCTAGTGGTTCAGTCACCAGGTTAGAAAGTGGGAGACTGTGAGTTCAAGTCCCACCTCAACCATGAAAGTTAGCTGGGTGACTTTGGGCTAGTTACTCTTTCTTAGCCCAACTTGCCTCACAGTATTGTAGAGAAAATAGGAGAAGAAAGGTGTGTTAAAGATGTTCCTGGGTTATTTGTAAAAATAATAAACGCAGGGCAGAAATAAAAATAAACAAATATCCCCAATAGCTGCAGTTTGATTTAAAAATAACAGTTTCTGATTTGATAAAAGAAATTGAGTCAGCATATCATACCAAACTGAACTGATGGATGTCAAATGATAATGGTTTATAAATGTATTTTGTTAATTT
Source organism: Bungarus multicinctus (assembly GCA_023653725.1). Taxonomy (NCBI): domain Eukaryota; kingdom Metazoa; phylum Chordata; class Lepidosauria; order Squamata; family Elapidae; genus Bungarus; species Bungarus multicinctus. Next base: position 52,280,384 of record CM042844.1, read on the forward strand.
CATGATATTAAGAAAATCTTAGAGAAAAGCTACCCTTAGTTTCTTGATCATTCAAGTTGAATGGACATTTAATTTGTTAAGAGAATTGTTCTACTAGTTTCTTATGAATTGTACATTATACAAGAATAGCATTTAGAAAATAATAAAAGTAAACAACTAAGGTGGCATTTTGCTGACATCTCATTCTGTCTATGGCAGAAAAAGAAATTAAATTGAATACAGGAAAACTGGCATGATCTTTGTCTTATGAGGGAAAGTGAAGGCTGCCGCATTCATGCTTAGACAAATTATTTATTCCTATTTACTTAAAATTTTGAATATAAAACATGGTTATTTTTAAATCTGACAATAGACTATTTGGAAAAGAGATTACATTGGTCACATTTGATTATGTTTGATTTAAAGTAGTCAGGAAGGCTTTCCTAATAAAAAATGTTCTACTCTTTAATGAAAGAGAAACTTAAGAATCCTCTTTTGTATCTATTTACCTTTCGATGTTTTTCTCTTTCTTCATTCAGTTCTTTAACCTTCTTTTCATATTCCTTATATATTTTTTTTTCTTCTTCATTCCAAAGGGCTTCTTCTTTTGATATAAATGGAGGTGGTGGAATTTCCTGAGTATATTGAAGAAAGCATTTCAGAAACAACAGTGGACATTGGATATGTGCAAAAACTAAAAGATTTAATTTAGTTCCAGAATGTATTGTCTAATGATATTCAACAATGCACCCATCTTCTATATAATATGAGAATAACATGTTTTCCAGTCCCTCTTTGGTATCTGTTGAACCCTATAGAAAGCTGATTTTTAACAGTTGAAGTTGTTTAAAATCACTTTGAAAATAAATGTTTGACATGTTTTAAAATTTTGGGTAGTTTACATTTTGAACAAACCCCAATTCGTTGGATTGACAGGGCCACGGAATCAGAGTGTAAAATCTCTCATATATATATACTTTGTGATACAATTGGTTCTAATTATACTTTGGAAGTACATTGATGTGTGTCTGCCCTTATGCTTCTGACAATAATTAAAGGGCAGGTTAGCAGCTGCTTCTTCTGAGGAAGCAAATAATGATGGACATGTGCTCTATTCTTCAGGATTGTTACAAGTCAACACAGGATATTTCTGATATATCTGCTGCTAGCACACTCCTATGAATAGCATGTGGCAATTGCAGCTTTTGAAATTCTATGGATGATTTAGGAATAGTGATTATGGTGGTGGTAGACATGTGCCCTTATTCCTTTGTCTCCCAGAATTGCATCTGTTGATTATAGTTCTTAAAATGTTGTAGTTTATATGATTATCCTCTCCTTTGGAGTTCCTACCACTATGCAATTAGCCCAAATTTCTACAACATCAGGGGAAAAAATCACCAAATCAAAGAATTAATTTATAATTTGGACTATGTAGGCATTGAGGTAAGGTTAAGATACGCACAACTGTGTTTTTCTCAATATACCTGAAGGACATACAGTAGGTGTCCATACTGCTTTAACTATTAGTCTGGAAGGAGTGGGTTGCACTTATTTCCTAAACCATTGGGAATAGTTTTCTCAGTTCTATGAGTTCTGTGTTTTATGACCTAAACTCTTTATAATTCATAGCGTCTGCTGAATTTTTTATTTTTATTCATTTATTTTATTGCATTATTATTATTTTGTATTTAAGAATATACTTATATATGTGGGCATCTGAGAATGACATGTTTGTAAATTTAACATTTATTGCCTGGTTTAATAACTGTTGCCTGCATACTGAAATTCTTATTTTAATTCTGTGTGTGCAAACTCAGAAATCTTTCCCTTATTCTTTGTCTTTCACCTGCATTTCTCTGTAAGTCTTTTCTTCTGTTATCTTCCTCCTTGCTTGCCTATTGTCCTACCTAAATCTTTCAATTACATCTCTTTGCATCAGAGATAATCTTTTGGGACACACACTTATTATGAATGTACATTACATATTAGTTGGTAATCACATTAAATCTTTATAATTTAATGGAAACAGAACTCACCATCTTCAAAATATCTTCCTTTTTTATTTCAAGGACTCCATTCATCATGTCCATAAGGCCACGTTCTCTTGCATTGTCACCCTGAAGAATGGCATAATAAAAGATCAGATAAAGAGTAGATAAAGGATCAAGCTAGAAAAACTGTGGAAAATAAGGCTCTGTGTCATCAGGCTACCTGAGCAGCAAGTCGTCTTTTATATTCAATCCGAGCCATGATTTTGTTTTTTGCCTTCTGCACTGGGGTTAAGTACTTTTCTACTTTGATCTGTGGGAACAAAAGATGAGGTTCAGCTTCATCTATGAGCAAATAATTCACATTTTTCCTAACAAGCTCCCCAGCTACAATTTCCTTTAATTTTTTTTACTTCATAACAAATATGGATTCTTTTAAGCTGTGATTACCCTAGAAGATTTAAATACTGGAATTCTACAATGGGAAAGCATATTTAAGAGTGTAGAATAAGTTAATTGTGTTACCTTGGTTTAAAGACTACTTTTGTACATGAGGTACCACTATTATATATTAGTATTATAATTAGAAATAAAAGTTTGATGATATCTTAATAATTTAAGTTTTTAATAAATAAATTACTTAATAGTTTTTATCTGAGCCACATAAATGCATACCATGTGCAATGTTTTTAAAACCAAGATAGAACATATTAAAAAGCATAACAAAACCAATCAGTTTAAATAGGTAACTCTATGCTCTGTACATTTCGCTTGTCATCCAAGAAGCTTCTTCAGCTGTGAGAGCTGAAAAGCTTCTTGGATGAGAAGTAAAATATCTTCAAATAAAAACAAGAAAGTCCAGTTGCCTCTTGAAAAAGCAACTTTGGGACAACCATGACCTAATAACTGAGAATCTCCATAGACATTTAACACTGCTATTTACATTTATTCCGTATATCAAGTGAGAAGCATTGGGAATTTCAAAAACCTGACCTCTGATTCTTGAACCACCAGTGCTCGCTCTGGTTTCTCATTATCCATAAGAGTTGGCACCCAGATTTCTTCTTTAATATCAAGCTGGTTCAAGATCTGTGATATTCTTATGTTCTTCTCTTTCACACGTGCAATTTCCAGCTCTTTCATTCGTGCGACTGAATCAAACTCTTTATTGAAAGCACTCTTCACATTATAGATGATGTCCTGAAATATTAAGGATATCATGGCGGTAATACAAGCAAATAGCATATAGTAATATTGCATGTGAAATAATTGAGTTTCTTAAGTGACCTCAAATAGTTTAAAATGGCTTGCAGTTCTGACCACTGGTTTCTAAAGATTCTACATTGGTTTCATTGCTAAAGCTTTCTCTCCTGAAACATGATGGACATCCAAACCTGGCATCACACGAATTCCAAAACACTTAACTATGGTTTGTGTAAAACCAATTTATAGCTACCTGGAGTCATTGCTCAATTATCCTTGCTATAAGATATAGAATATTTCACAAGAGCAATCCTACCTATGAATAGTGGAAGAAATAAACAGATATGACAAAGTTACCCGTAGCAATATAATTTGACTTATTTTCTCCTCTCTAGTGTGCAGTTCCAGCTGGCTATATAAAAGAGATGTGTTCCCACCATACATTGCGCTCAGACTTCCAACCAGAGCATCTATTTTTTCTTCTTCTTCTTCTGTCTTCTCTACTTCCTCTTTAAGGGCTGAAGGTTGGGTATCAAATTCCACAATCTTCTTTCGAAGCTGGGTAAATATATATATTGCAGAATCATTATTAATACTATAAACCATAGTAAATTTTGTAGAAAACATTTCTCTGAAATAGAAGTCATATTTCAAGACCCACAAGCCAAAATAATGCAATACTATAAGTTTAGTAAATAGGATAGCAGCAAGCTCAGGCTAATTGTCACAGAAAACCAATAAGAGCAGCAACAGAAAAGGAAATGGAATAAAAACATTATGTGAAAGATTACTAACCTTCTTTTCTTTTAAATCTTACGGCATTTCGCATCTGCAGGAAATCGCCCAGCCACCCTTTTTAGGGTGACCCACTCACTTTTAGAACCGAGAGCGCGGGAGGATCCTCTGCAGGGACAGGCTGAGGATTTTTCAAATTTCCTGCTGGACAAAATCACTCACATCCGGAGTGGGTTGGACTCTGACTGGGCAACCCTGGACGGCGGGTCAGGAGCGGAATTGGGGAAGGTCATCTGGGAAGAGTTTGACCCTGTGACCCCCGAGGATATGGACAGGATGCTACCACTTGTTTACTGGATCCGTGTCCCTCCTGGCTGATATTAGCCACTCGAAAGGTGACACGAGGTTGGTTGGTTCCAGGGTATCATCAACGCTTCCTTGAGTGAGAGATTTCTGCCTACCGCCTTGAAAGAAGCGGTAGTAAGACCCCTCCTCAAGAAACCTTCTCTGGATCCAAATTTGTTATCTAACTATCGTCCAGTCTCCAATCTTCGTTTTGTAGCGAAGGTTGTTGAGACTGGTAGCACGACAGCTTCCCCAGCACCTGGATGAAGATGTCTATTTAGATCTACGCCAATCAGGCTTCAAGCCCGGATACAGCATGGAGACGACACTGGTCGCGTTAGTAGGTGATCTCTGGAGGGCCCGTGACAAACGTTATTCCTCTGTCCTGGTCCTGTTAGATCTCTCAGCGGCTTTCGATACTGTTGACCACAATATCTTATTGCGTCGGCCGAAGAGACTAGGAGTGGGGGGCACTGTTTTTCAGTGGTTCTCCTCTTTCCTCTCCAACCATTTATTTATTTATTTATTTATTTATTTATTTTTCATATTTCTATACCGCTCCCTCTCCCAAAAGGGACTCGGGGCGGTGTACAGCCTAATAAACACATAAAAATAGAATACAAGTTAAATAGAATTTAAAACCAAATTAAATATAAATATGGCTGCATCCCGTCCGACTATAATTCATTTAAAACCGGGATAAATAAAATTTAAAAATAAGATTAAAATTTAAAAACCCTTATTGAATTTAAAACCCCATAAACCCTTACTGGGCCAGGCCGGCCTGTTTAAAAAATAGGGTCTTAACTGCGCACCGGAAGGTCAGGATATTTGTCATAGCTCGTATCTCCGGGGGGAGATCATTCCACAGGGAGGGGGCTCCCACAGAGAAAGCACGCACCCTCGGGGCCGCCAGCCGCCAGAGATCAGGTGGCGGTACCCCAAGTAGGGCGACCCTGTGGGAGCGTACTGGGCGGCGGGAGGTTGTTGGTGGCAGCAGGCGGTCCCGTAAGTACCCAGGTCCCGAGCCATGGAGCACTTTAAATACCATCAGTACCACCTTGAATCAAATCCGGAAGGCTACAGGAAGCCAGTGCAGCCTGCGGAGAAGTGGTGTTACGTGCGCGCCCCGAGGGGCGCCCACGATCACCCGTGCGGCTGCATTCTGAACTAACTGCAACCTCCGGAGACTCTTCAAGGGGAGCCCCATGTAGAGAGCACTGCAATAATCCAAGCGGGAGATAACGAGGGCGGAAGTGACTGTGCGAAGTGCGCCCAGATCCAGAAAGGGCCGCAACTGGTAAATCAGACGAATCTGATAAAAAGCCCCCCTGGCGACGGCTGCAATATGTTCTTCCAAAGACAGCCGCACATCCAGGAGGACACCCAAATTGCGCGCCCTTTCCACGGGGGTCAATACCTCTCCCCCCACGGCCAGCGAAGGAACAAGCTGGCTGTATCTGGGCACAGGAAACCACAGCCACTCGGTTTTGGTCGGGTTGAGACGAAGCCCGTTACGACCCATCCAACCCCGCACGGCCTCCAGGCACCGGGTCATCACTTCGACGGCTTCGTTGGGGTGGCCCGGGGTGGAGATGTACAGCTGAGTATCATCAGCGTACTGATGGAACTCCACCCCAAAGCCACGGATGATCTCACCCAGCGGCTTTACATAAATGTTGAACAGCAGGGGCGAGAGCACCGACCCCTGAGGCACCCCACAAAGCAGGGGCCTTGGGGACGATCTCTGCCCCCCTGTCAACACAAACTGCGAACGGTCGGAGAGGAAGGAGGAGAACCACCGCAACACGGTGCCTCCAACCCCCAACCCTCCCAACCACTGCAATAAGATACTGTGGTCGACAGTATCAAAAGCCGCTGAGACAGGACCAGGGCAGAGGAACAACCTGTGTCCCGAGCCCTCCAGAGATCATCCATCAACGCGACCAACACCGTCTCCGTGCTGTGCCCGGGCCTGAAGCCCAATTGGAGGGGGTCAAGATAACTCGCTTCATCCAGGTACTGCGGGAAATGACGTGCCACCACACTCTCTACAACCTTCGCAACAAAGCGAAGGTTGGAGATAAGACGATAATTTGATAATAATGCTGGGTCCAGGGACGGTTTCTTGAGGAGGGGCCGCACCACCGCCTCCTTCAAGGTGGCGGATAAAAGCCCCTCTCTCAAGGAAGCGTTTATAATACCCTGGAACCAGCCTCGTGTCACCTCCCGAGTGGCCAAGACCAGCCAGGAGGGGCACAGGTCCAACAAACAGGTGGTGGCATTCAGTCCCCCCAGTATCCTGTCCACTTCCTCCACGGTAACAGGATCGAACTCAACCCAATTGACCTCACCGATATCCACCCCCGCCCCGCCGCCCGGAGATGCCCAGTCGGAGTCCAGCTCGTCCCGAATCTGAGCAATTTTGTCCTGCAGAAACCTAGAAAACTCCTCAGCCCGTCCCTGCAAGGGATCCTCCTGCGCTTCCACCTCTAAAAGGGAGCGGGTCACCCTAAACAGGGCGGCTGGGTGGTTTTCCACGGACGCAATAAGGGTGGAGAGGTAGGTCTTCCTCGCCATCCTTATCGCCACTAAATACGTCTTAATATAAGATCGTAGTAGTGTTCAGTCAGACTCAGAACGGCTAGCCCTCCAACTACTCTCTAGGCGTCTTTTCCGGCGCTTCATCTCCCTTAGCTCCTAAGAAAACCAAGGAGCCACTTGGGATCAGCACCGGGTCAGAGGCCGCAAGGGCACGACCCGGTCAAGGGTCCCAGCAGCCACCTTATCCCAGGTGGCGACCAAGCCCTCAACCGAGTCGTGTGTGTGAGCTTCGGGAAATGGCCCAAGCTCCGTCAGGAACCTATCTGGGTCCATCAGGCCCCTGGGGCGGTACCATTTTAACGGTCCCGTCTCCCTGCGGTCGGGGGGTGCGGAACGGAAGTCAAGCTTCAGGAGCGAGTGATCCGTCCATGACAGGGGTTCTATAACTATATCCCCTACACCCAGATCACTCTGCCACTGATCAGAGACAAAAACTAGATCCAGGGTGTGACCTCCCACGTGAGTAGGGTCCCGAATTAACTGGGTCAGGCCCATGGCTGTCATGTAAGCCATGAACTCCTGAGCAGTCCCCGAGGCACCGCCGGCAGAGGGTAGGTTGAAATCCCCCATGACCATAAGCCTGGGGGTCTCAACCGCCACGCCGGCTATAACCTCAAGGAGCTCAAGCAGGGCCGATGCCGCATAGCAGGGAGCCAGGTATGCGACCAACAAGCCCACCTGTACCCTGGGACCGAACTTCACGAAAAGTGACTCACATCCGGTCGTCTGAGAAACAGTGGATTCCCTCAGACACAGATCCTCCTTAATAACCACCGCAACACCCCCATCCGTCCCCTGGGCCCTCGGTCGATGAAAAACCTGAAACCCGGCTGGGCACATCTCCACAAGAGGGACTCCCCCCTCTAGGCCCAGCCAGGTTTCGGTAATACCCACCAGGTCCGCCCCCCCCCCTCACAGATCAAATCATGAATGAGGGGGGCCTTATTAATAACGGACCTGGCGTTACATAACATCAGCCGAAGGCCCAGGGCCCGATCGCTCAAACCACCTGGGGAACGGGACATAACAAGGGGGTCGGAGCGTGCTACAGCAGACAAATAGCGGGGGCGCGCTCCCGAAACAGAATGTGGCCCCCTATAACCGCCAAATCTGCCTCTCCCGCTCACCGTACTAATAGCTTTAATATCACCCTCCCTGGGAAAACCCCCCATCCTCAATACAGCCCCATCCGAGCCCAAACCCTCCCGGCAATGCTCAACCCGCGGCCCGGTCCCAGTCCCAGGCGGGTTGTCCCCCAACCCCCGCCCGGCCAACCCTAACCCCTTTAAAAATCTAATTAAAAATTTTAAACAACCCTCCCTCCCATGCTTCCGGCGGCCCCACCATCTCTCCGGATCCCAAGATCCGTCCTTGAGATAAGTCTTAGAGAGGTAAGAGGGCCAACTCTGAGACAGGGGGACATATCTTAGGGCCCACAGATCTTTCGAAGAATATGTCAATGTCTTTGGCTGGATCTTCCCTGACTGCCATCGACCAGGCAAAGGACAAACCAAGCGGGACTCGAGTCCAGGCTGGAACGATCGCACCCCGCTAGCAGCTGGCATCCGGCCTCGCGGGGGGCCCGTCGCTCGGGGGCGCAGGTCATGTTTTCTGGCCTCGTCGCAGGCCCTCTCACTGCCCACGGCAACGGCCCCGGCCCCGGCAACGCTCCTCCGCCTCCAGTTCTGGTGGAAAATGCCGGGCACCTCGCCAAACCCATGTCGCCCCCGGGTAGATAAAAACGCCGAAGCCTGGCCGGACAAGGCCACCACCGCTCGAAAACCCCCAGCGGCGGCTCCACCTCCAGCTCTGGCTCCGGCCCCCGCGACGGCTCTGGCCCCAGCAGCATTCCTCCATCTCCGGGCCTGATGGAAATTGCCCGAAAGCCTTCGGCGGCAGCAACTCCGGCCCCGAGTCCAGTCCTAGCCCCGGCCTCCACATCAGCGGCTCCAGCTTCGCCCCCGGCCTCCACCGCCACCCGAAAATCATCTATGGCAGCGGTGGCGGCTCCGACGCCAACCCCGGCAGCGGCCTCGGCAACAGTCCTCCGGCCTTGCCGGAGTCGACCGGACTCCACGCCGCTCCACGGCCTCCTCCGCGGCCTCCACGACCTCCTCGGGGTCGCCCACCCCCCCTGGGTCCTTTCGCCACCCCTACCACAGGTGAGGACCCGGGGGGAGGGGGACTTACCCCGAATTTCGGCCATCGCGGCGGAGCTCTTCAGCCAGACATCCTCCGGCCGCCATTTTAGAAGCGCCTCTTTGCACAAATTTGCAATTTGTGTTGGCGGGGACAGAGATCGACCTCAAGGCTCCTGATCTGTGGGGTTCCTCAGGGGTCAGTGCTCTCGCCCCTACTGTTCAACATTTATATGAAGCCGCTGGGTGAGATCATCCGTGGCTTTGGGGTAGAGTTTCATCAGTATGCTGATGATACTCAGCTGTACATTTCTACCCCAGGCCACCCCAACGAAGCCGTCGAAATGATGACTTGATGCCTGGAGGCTGTGCGGGGCTGGATGGGGCGAAACAGGCTTCAGCTCAACCTGGCCAAAACCGAGTGGCTGTGCTTTCCGGCACCCCGATACAGCCAGCTAGTTCCATCGTTGATTGTGGGGGGAAACTCTTACCCCCACTGACAGGCACGCAATTTGGGTGTCCTCCTGGATGTACGGCTGTCGTTAGAAGAACATATCGCGGCCGTCACCAGGGGGGCTTTCTACCAGGTCCGTAGGATCTACCAGTTGTGATCCTTTCTGGATCAGGATGCACTTTGCACAGTCACATCCGCCCTCGTTATCTCCCGCCTAGACTGTGCCAATGCTCTCTACATGGGGCTCCCCTTGAAGAGCACCCGGAGGCTCCAGCTGGTGCAAAATGCGGCCGCGCGGGTGGTTTGGGGGGCTTCTCAGGGCTCTCATATTACACCACTCTTGCGCGAGCTGCATTGGCTCCCGGTGATCTTTCGGGTGCGTTTCAAGGTATTAGTTACCATCTTTAAAGTGCTCCATGACTTGGGATCTGGGTATTTGCGGGATCGCCTACTGCCACCATCAATCTCCCGTCGGCCAGTACGCTCCCATAGAGTGGGTCTCCTCAGGGTTCAACTGGCTGGACGGCTGGCGACTCCGAGGGTACCGGCCTTCTCTTTGGGGGCGCCCTCCCTCTGGAACAAATTACCCCCGGAGATGAGGATCATCCCTGACCTTTTGACCTTCCGGCGCGCGTTGAAAACTCACCTATTCCATCAAACCGGTCTGGCCTAGGGTTTTTTATTTACTTTAAATTTGGTCATAATTGCTCTTAGTCCTTACTCTTAAGTAAGGTAGTCCTTACTACCCTTGCCCCATCCCGTTTACTTAACAACCAAATTTATTCTTTAATTATCCTAATTATTGTCTTTTCAACATATTTCTAATGTCTGTACACCACCCTGAGTCCCCCAAGGAGAGGGGGCGGTATATAAATCTTGAAAAGAAATAAATAAATAAAAATTTCAGCTATCAAATCTTATATCTTTCATTTTATGTAGCATTAATTTAATATTCAGGGAAACAGGGAAGCCTAGGCCTTTTCACTGGGATTCTTCATGTCCTAGAATCCATACATACTATGTTGTTTGTTTTTAGTTTATATGATTTTTTACCATTATATCATGGATTTTTATGTGTAATATATATTTAACTTATATATTTATCTTTTGGGGTTGTTTTCTGTTGTGTGAATAATGTACATGACTTAAAAGCTATGAAAAGTTTTATGAACTAGGCTCTAGAATGAATAACCTACCTGAACCATTTCAGCATGGGAATAGTTAAGAGAAACACTGGAATATAAGAATGATCAGACAATGTAAATATGGCGATGAAAATTATTTTTCATTCTTAGGGAAAAAAGAAGATTCTACCTTCATATCTATTGATTCAATCTTCTTTAAATACAAAACTCTTTCCAACATTTGCTTTTCTTCTGGACTCCGTTCTTTCATTGGATAATTCTGAACCTCACAAGAAGAATGGAAAGTCTTTGGAAAGAAAAAAATTGCAAGTATAACTCATGCTGTTTCCAAATACAATGTTTAATAAAGTTCTAAATTACAAATGCTTCATGTTGTACTATTAGAGGTGTATTAACATCATGATTCTTTTCTTTTTAAAGCCATCTTCTACTAAACAGTAGGATGTTCTCCCATTTGAATTACTTTCATGATGCTGTTCATAATTGGGTAATAGTTTTGGATGCATTATAGGTAATTGGTTAACAACATATTTTGGGACTAAACATTCTATCAGTTATAAAGTACATCATCACGTGAATGCAATGATTTACAATAACAATTCCAGCAGTTCCATTGCGATCATTAGGCAAATCTTGCATAATCATTAGGTGCAAAGTCATGTGATCACCATTTGCTGACTTTCCATTCACTTTGCTGTTTGGAAGCCACCAGTGAAGGTCACCACCAGTGATCACATGGCTGTGAGATGCTGCAACTGTAATTGTAAGCCCATTGCTAAGTACACAAATTATGATCACATGACCACGCGGCTCCTGCAAAGGCTGAGGAACAACAGAAAGTCCCCTTATTTAGCACCGTCGTAATTTCCAACAGCTGCTAAACCAAGGACTACCTGCAGTGTTTCCTACATTTAATTAATTTAAGCATTGCTTGACTTTTAGTTACAGTACAGTACAAGTGAGAAAGGAAAAAAAAATACCTTAATTGAACGTCCTTTAACCAACATGGTATCCCAACACTCTTTTTTGATTATCTCGCGTAAATAGCAATTGGCTAGATTTTCCATCTCTATATCCTTCCTCACCTTTATCATAAAACAAAACAAATGAGGATGCAAAATCCATTTGGTTTATATGTCATTCATGTTAACCCTGCACTCATGTAAGTCATGCAATATATAATATTAATCAAAATCTTATGTATCACAAAAATCTTAGAAAGCACCCACAGATTTAAACATTTGTCGCTTGGATTATGTTGATAGACTAAATATCAATTTGGAAACTCTGTAAATAAAATAAAGAAAAGCTCTATTCATTAATGTCAGTAACACTTAGATATGTAAATCTTTAAGTATTACTTGTACAATGAAGCAAAAATTGTATAATTTTGACTTAGAATGACAATTTTCCTTTCTTAGGTTCTATAGCTGTAGAACAAAATACAAAAATGAAGGCAAAAATAAGTAAGTTCCTTAGGATAACCCAATTCCAACTTCTGACTTGTTTATTTATTTGAATGATGAAGTTATTTGATCTTTATAAATATGTAAATCTAGCCCTAATGAATAATATATACTGTATAATTCTGGTTGACTGTCACCATTCTAGAATTCCTCTTATTCTCTATACAAAGGATTTTTTTTTTGTTCAGGACAAATAAAAGTAAATTGAATACCAACAAGTTCACCATACCCTTTCCACTTCTGAAGCACTGTGTATTTGCTGTTTCTCTTGTTCTTCTACATCCAGATTGAATTCCTGTTGGTCCAGTTTCTCAATATTAGGTGCAACTGAATTTTCAAACATCATTTCTTGAATCTATTTTTGTAATGATATAGAAATTAATAGTAAGGGAAGCATGTATTTGGAAAGGGATGGAGAATTTATGACTATCCTGATATACTGTATGCTTGAAGTATAACTTACAAGCATGTAAGTTTTAATAATAATAATAATAATAATAATAATAATAATAACTAGCCATGTGAAGTTTAATGTGAGTGGAAATGCAACACCATTGGACATCATCAAGAAGAGACAAGGAGTCTTCAAAAGTTGAAAGACTATTGTTATCCCATAACGTATATCGCTATCCCATATCATTATCCCTGCCAGTACAACCTTTTCAGCAATTACACAAAGCACATCTTTAAACACAAGAATAATACAGGTCCATTTCATATCAGGAAAGTAATGGAAATTCTGAATCCATAAATATATCCGATAATCTTTTGATAGTATAAATACAAATAAATAATTTGCACTGTGAATTAAAACTAGCGTAATCATTGCCAAGAACAAGGGATTCTAGCATGAAGATTGCAAGTTTAAGTTCATAGAACCAATCTAAACAATAAGCAGTTATTTCACACAACAGCAGGTGGATTTACAAATTAATCATTTTCAATAGCCTCAAAATAACTATCCTGACTCACTTTGAAGAACTATAATAGTTCTTTTGCAAATTATTATCTAATTCCCAATAAGTAGGAAATTAAATGTACATCTGAAAATAAGCACCTGATCATAGAAAAATCTCATGACATTTTGCAATTTTAAAAGATATCAAACGTTTTGCTTTCCTGAAAAAAGGCATCAGATCATCATATTTCATTGCATGGTGATTGGAAGGGTTGTTTTCTCTGCAAATATTACTTGATGCAAGTTAACTTTTGTTATAGGTATTATGGTTTATGTGGTTTGTGTGCTGTTTTACTATCTTACATTAAGTATCACATAAAAATGACAATGTTTAGTTAGAATACTTTTCTAAATATTACATTTTTAGAGTTATAATATTATAAAATTGTGTGCTTTAGGCCACTGATTCCAAAACACTGCTCAATACAGGAATTCAAAGTAAAGCACCTCCAACAGAGTGAACTGAGTAATTAGTTGTTGCTAGTCTGCTCTCAACAATTGTCCTTCATATACAGTTGCAGTGGTACAGATGTTTGCCAACTAAACATGAAAGATTTCAAGAGGCATGGAAAAGATACCTATTATCTGTTCAGGTAAATAATTTGGCTATTTACATTCAACTTACATCTTTGTGGAATCCTATTACATGAATCCTAAGCAAGTTGATGATATTAACTAGTTTGGTACTAAAACATCTGCAAGAAAACAAGCAAGCTTAAACTGCACCAAAGATCCCTCATAAAAAAGTGAAAACAAAGGATTTTAAGATTGTATAAAAGCCACAGTCAAATAAACCATCTTATGAAAGTAAGCATAAAAAATATAAACTTAATATCCTCACAGCACTTCTGGAAGCAGACTGGTGATTTATTAATGCACACCTTTTTGCGAAGCACTTTAATTCCGTTTTTTAGTTCTTTTTTCTTTTCAGCAAAACGGTCAATTTCATCCTTGATTGCCTGAAATGTCACAAGGGACAGATGAAAGGAAACTGTGCAATTTTTTGACATACAAAGCAAAACAAAGTAGACCAGCATTAAAATGTGAAAACTATATTTTGTAAAGTTGAAAAAAAATTCAATCACTATTCCTTGCTAGCTCTTTTCCCCATATTAAGATTAAGTAGTACAAAACCTGAGAAAAATAGCAGATCAAGTCACTTCTAATCCATTAATCTATAAAAGTTCAAGCTTTAATTAAATCTCCATGTTTCATGTAGAATTCTGTGCTATTTCTAGTTTGGACTGCAAAAATTCAAAGGAATAACTGAACTACTTACTCAGACAAAGATCTGGTTTACACATCCAGTATCTCATCCAACCACGCATTCTTAGAGAAGGAATTAACAATGAACTAAGATCCACTGTCTGTTTCATTTTCCTAGTTCTTCTAAAATGTCTATATCTCAGGTAGACCTTGACTTACAATAATTTATTTAGTGACATTCAAAGTTACAACAGCACTGAAAAATATCGTTTTTCACATTTGCAACTATTGCAGCATCCTCATGATCATGTGGTCAAAATTTAGATGCTGGCAAATTTATGATGGAGAGCAGTGTTCTGGAGTCATGTGATCACCCTTTGCAACCTTCTGACAAGCAAAGTCAATGGGAAGACAGATTCACTTAACAACTGTGTTACAAGTTTAACAACTGCAGTGATATAACAACTGAGGCAAGAAAGGTCATACAGTAGGGCAAAATTCACCTAATAACTGTCTTGCTTAGCAACAGATATTTTGGGCTGAACTGTTGTTGTAAGTCAAGGACTACCTGTATGGAAAGGGACTACATTGGGGATTATAGAATATTTCTACACTCTGCTTTTTCTTAATTCTGACTTTTTCTACATATCACAGCTAAACCAATCGTGGCATCCTATAGTAAATGAGTGTATTGCTTATGTAGAACTGAGCATGTGTCCTACGTTCCTTGGTTTTATTCATAGTCAATTTCATCAACTTTAATCAAGTCACAATAAACAAAGAGACAAACAACCAGCTGTCCATTTTAGATCTTACTACAATACTTCAGTATTATATTATATTATAAAAGTACCTTCTCTGCTTTCTGATCTACCCATGAAGTCTCCTCAGATTTTGCTTGTGTAAGTAAATAGTATTCATCTTCATCAGTCACTTCAATGCTTACTTTTCCATGTAACTTGGATGAAAAAAAGCTCATTTACAATATAGTTAAATAACATAGTGTACTGTGTCTTTAGTTGAATAGATAGATATATAATCTATATTTCAACTATAGTATCAGATTCTTGCTATATACTTAATTTCAGGGTGGGAAGTAGAAATTAATCTAATTTTATACATTTTTGCCATTCATTATATTCTATTACTTGAAAAGGGATTGTGTATTATATCAAGCATTATATTTATCAAAAAAACATTAAAACAGCACTGTGTTCATATTTAGAATGCAAATGTGTGTGCATGTATGTATAGTGAAGTATTTTCCTCCCTTTCCTTTCCACCTCTTTTTGAAAATCCTAGATGCAGAGACACACACTTTTGCTTATCTTCTTGGATCTGAAAAGGAAATAGATGGCAGGATTTGTAGATAGCCTGTATGACCTTCTTTCTATATCTCCATTTTGCAGGGAAACAAAAGCCTGGATTTTCTGCTTCTATTCAATAAACATTATGTTACAAAAATCCTCCTTCCTTCCATATTTGCCGCTAAATAAGTATGAAGATCATCCAATGCAGGGCTTCTGAACGAGTTGAAAATGAATTTATCAGTTGTTTCCTTTCATATTCTAAAAAGATAAATATTAACCACTTATCTACACATTTTCCTATACCCCTTACAGCAGAAGTATTCACAGATGAGGGTTAAAGTCACTAAATTGTCCATGGCTGAACAATTGAAGCTTTCTTTTTTTAAGGTAACTCGAAGCTCAGAGTTAAATTGTTGAATTTTGATGCTCTCTGAATTTGATTATTTTCTTCAGATGTTGATATTACCAGGCTAGGTAACATCATCGGGGTGGGGATGCTCTGATTATGTTATCTAGCCCAATAATGAAACATGTGCAAGAAAATAACCAAGTTCAGAAACCACCATGACCCCATTTTTTAAAAAAGTAATCAGGTTTTTGATGGTGTAAGGATAGGCATCTTGATTTTTAATACTCCCTGTGAATGATTACACATTATCGGTCTACAAAGTTAGTTATATTATCAATGAATTGAAAAAGAAAAATAACTTTCAAACCACAAAGATTTAACAGCAAATAATTAATCTAATTCTCTCTCCCATTTTTATCTTCTCAATATTTATTCTATTGCTTATGTTTGCTATATATTTAAATAGTGTAATACCTGTGAAGAACTAGTCTCAAATGATATGCTATATGTGGGTTCTGATGTTATTGCCCATTCTTCCATAATTTTTATAAATGAGTTTTCACTGAAAATATAATCATTAAGTTTGAAAAGAAGTTGCGTCCCAAAGTCAACTGCATCCTTCATTTTGCGTTCCCCAATCTTCCTAGAAGAATTAAAGAAAAAAAAAGTCAAAAAAGAAAATGTGGCTAAGATTGTTAAGTAATCCTTAATAGATGGATCGAGTATAATTTATAAAATAATCTTATGCATCCTTAAAAAGAACTACATTTATTAGTGGGAGACAAGAATATACCAGATTCCCCAGTTTGGCAAATTTTCAACAGGTTTACTGCAGATTTTTGTTGTAATATTTAATACTTGCAGACTTCAGCAAGCACTGAATATACTTTTATTATCATAAAAGTGATTTAAACTTCCTTTCTTGCCTGAAGAACTTCATCCTGTATCTATATACCTTCACAAGAATTTCAGGTAACATAGAATATCTTATTCTCAGGGCAGATGACTTCCCTTGAATACAAATGTACCACTTTTCTGGTTTATTCACAAATCATTTCCAAACAGTTTCGTCAGTAATTGTAGAATTACAGCCCTACTTTGCAGAGCAGATGCAAAACAGAAGTAGAGAGGGTCAGTTTTCCCTTAGATGTTTTAGTATATACCTGATGTATTTTGAATAAAAGCATAGTTATTTCTACAGAAAATAGTAAGATTTTAATCAAATTAAAACATCTCTTAAATGGGTTGGGGCTAAATAACTCTATCAGATGGTTTAATGCAAATCAAAATATATAAAGGCAAATAGCCATGTTTTTGAAAAGCAGCAGTCTGCTGAAAATCTGAATATTTTATATCATCTTTTTATTTGTCAATATGTACATACTTCCATTTTAGACAAACAAGAGCTCCATCCTGGGTTCCGGTGACAAGAATATTTTGGCTATCCAATGAGAATGCCAATGATTTAATTCCTCGTCCATTATATGAATGGCTGTATTCACAAGTCAGAATATCCTTAAAGAAAAATATTTAAGAAAAAAAATGTTTTATCTGCTTGCTAAGGAATTTATTGTGAGGAAAAACTGGAAAGAGGTAATGAAAACTTTTGCAGGTTGCATATAGTTTAACTAAGTGGAAAGACTAAAAATGCTTTGGTAGCATTGGCCTGAGTTTAAGTATTGGCAAATGTTGTAGTTGTAAAGTATATTTCAACTATGTTGTTTATATTTATTTACTAATTCTAACAAATAAATATCAAATATGGTCAGATTTCAAAAAAAGAAAATCCCATGGTTTACAGATAAAGATCACTATTGAGAGATACAGAGTAAGTGATAAATGAACTTTGAACTGTATAAAACTCTTAGTCTTTTGATTCTATCCTGTAACAAGGAAACACTTCCTATTAAATTTTTTTGAAATGATTCTTTTCAAACAACTGATTAAAATAACTGATAAAACCATACACTAAAGCATTGTATAAAATATACAAAGTAAGCAATAAAAATAATAATCAAAAAGTTTAAGTACTGCAGCAGCAGCAGTACATAAAAGGCATTTGAGAGCAAAAATGTCTTTGCCTGGTACTGACAAGGCAGCAAGTATATCTTTAGTGGGAGGACATTCAAATTTGGGGAACTCTCAGGCAGAATCATTCCTTCTGCTAACTCCCAATTTCTTATAGTAGTGCATGTTTCAGTCACAATAGAACAGATAAAATGAAACCATCAGTGTGCATGTATTTAAGGTACATATTTACAGTTTGTAAATATGTACCTTAAATACATGCATACTGATGGTTTCATTTACTGATGGTTCTATTTACTGTTTGTAAATATGTACCTTAAAGGCCAAAGAAATTCATTTGATGACTCAGAGGAACAAAGATTAAATCAAAACTGAATTCTGACAATTACCAGAGTTAAGGCATTATGGATAAATAATAGCCCACTCTCTGCAGCTGAAGCTAGCCATTTATCATGAGGTGACAAACACAGGAATGCTTGTCCAAACTGTTTGCTTGGTATCTTCTTCTCTGAGATGATTGGTTGGTCTTTTGATGTCATCTGTAAAGCAAAACAGCAATACCATATAACTGGAATATTGAAGATATCACAGGAATATCGAAGGTAGCTCCTGTCAAATTAAGAAAACAAATACAATATAACCAAACACACAGCAGATTGGATATTACTTTGCCTCCTGTAAGTATCAGATGATCACATTATGAAGAGTGTTGTTAGTTGCTCTGTTGATAATGTCCATTGATATAATGCTCCCATTCCCCTTCGATAAACCTAGAATAGAGTTGGAAGGGACCTTGGAGGTATTCTAGTCCAGCCCCCTGCTCAAGTAGGGGAACCTATAGTATTTCAGATAAGTGACTGCCTAGTCTTTTCTTAAAAACCTCCAGTGATGGAGTGCCCATGATTTCTGAAGGCAAGCTGTTCCCCTGGTTAATTGTCCTGTTAGGAAGTTTCTCCTCTTTCTGTTTTCATATCTCACTTGAAATTCCATCCACAGGAATATTCTTTAGTTCCTCACAGTCCCAGCTTTTCTGGCCTGATACTAATTCAATTCTTATTCAATTCTATCTCATTTGATATTTCTCTTGGTTTTTATTCAGCCTTTTATTTCATATACAGCTCTGAGCTACATAAAGCAGTGGCAGTAATCCTGGTCTGATGAGCTGCCTTAAATTCAAAGAGATCTTTTCTCCTTAAATGCCTTCTACAAGCATAGCAGTTTCTCACTGCACAAAACAAACATTCCCAGAATCTGTCCATTTTTAAAGGACAAAGTTGAGAAATGAAATAAAGGCTAATCTATATAGGAGCATTTAAGATCCAAAAATTCAATCTGGAGCAAAATGATAGTTTTAATAATATTGTAAATAAATACAGTGTATTGAATAAATGTAATTCTTTTCAGAAAATAAACAGCCCAGGGGCCAAATGAGATGACTTATTTAGTGTGTTATCATTTTTTTTTACCTCTTTGAACTTTTGTATTCAATCAAAGCATCTCAATTTATGCATAGGCATGCCTGGGATCAAAAGATGTTTGAATAATTGCTTCCCCAAAACCACTTTCCTTTAAATATGCTATTTTACATTTAACAGGAAATGCCTGTTATGTGTAGAGTGGGGATATAATTTTTATTGGGAAATTGGAGAAGATAGATTTAAACTTTCTCCCTTTTGTTCTACAGTTCTGGTTTGAAATCCAGAAATGCAATTTCTAAGAAAAAAAAATTAAAGGAATTGCATACATTTGCATAAATTTATATTTTGTTTAATTTGAGTCATAATTAAAGTTTATTTGTACAAGAAGGACATACTTTTCCAGTAAGATGGTATCTACAGATGTAGGAAGCCTGGCTAGTATAGGCAAGTACTGTTTCATCCTTCCGCTTGACCAGAGAAAGTAGTGGGAACTCTAATTCATACATTTGTTTCTGAATAATACTGTCTTTCAACAGTCCTCTTTCTGTGATACACATTTCATTGTCTGCAGATTTAAAAAAGAGAAATATTTTTGTGTAATATTTTTTCTCTTAGGGAATATTAGTTAAGAAAAAAAATTACCAGATTTCACTGGGTCTCCCAAAGTATGTAATTACAGCCTGGATGTCTGGATTATTTGTATTTAGCTTTTGTACCTGGCATTTTGAATGCAACAGTATGAAAAAAATTCCACAAGTATATATTGAAAGTTTCAAAATCAAGTTTTCACAAGACTCATTCATTAGTTTGGGGGGGAACACAACACTTAAACCATTTCATACATAGATACATATGAAGAGTATTCCAATATTAAATGCAAATATTACTGTATTTTTCACACTATAAGATGCACTTCCCCCCCCAAAAAAAAGTGGGTGGCAATGTCTTTGCAAATGTTCCCAAAGCCCCACCTATCCACCAATGATAGGCGGTGGCAGCAATCCTCGCTACCTGGAACAGGCTGAAAATGGGGCGTGTGGAGGCCAAAAATGAGATGCACAGAGGCTGAAAATGGGGTGGCGGAGGCATCTATAGGCAGCCATGGTGATGGGTAGCGATGGCGGCAATGGGCGGCGACGATCCCCGCAGTCTGGAACAGCTGACCGGAAGTATTCTGGGAGGCAGATTTAACTGCCAATCAACTGTTCATGCTAAATTAGGCTGTGCTGAAGCGGACCAGGCTGTTTGCTGCAAGGAGGCAAATTGCTAAGAGGCAGAAGCAGATTTTTTTTGTTTTTGTCCCCAAAAGCTAGGTGCGTCTTATGATCTGGAGCATCTTATAGTGCAAAAAATATGGTAATTTTTAAAAAATTGGCAAACAGAAGTGACTTGCGAATCACAGCTGCAAAACAGAGCTATTATACCTACGCATGAAGTTGATAGTGTTTTTACTACCAGAATATTAATATTTGATCAAATATTATTATTGGGCTGATACATATTTCAAATCATTATCTAGGGAAGGAGTTTGCAACTTGTGGCTCTTTTGGTCCTCTGCTGCCGCTCCCTGTCGGCTGATGCCACCACTGCCTGGCCCCCTCCTTCCTATTATTCCTCGCCTGGCCTGAGAAGGTAAGGGAGGCAGGGGGGTGGAGACTTGCTCCATATTCCAGAGCTGGGGTTGACTGGGAGTGAGTGATGTTGAATTGGCCACGCCCACCCAGTCACACCGGTTGTTAAATTATTGGCTCCCGACATTTTATTTTCTGTGGGAAACAGGTACAAATGGCTCTTTGAGTGTTTAAGGTTGCAGACCCTTGATCTAGGGTGATAATCTAGGAAAACAGCCAGTTTGGTATAGTAATTAAGGCATCAAGATAGAAACTTGCTATGAGTTCTGATCCAGTGTTAGGCATGAAGCTAGGCCAGTCACTCTCTCTCAGCTTTAGGAAGTAGGTAATGGCAAACCACTTCTGAAAATCTTGCCAAGAAAATTGCAGGGACTGTTACCAGGAATTGATACTAACTCGAAGGCTAAATCCATCAGTAGCACTAGCAAACTCGCCCACTAAGAGTTGCTAAAATCCTGCTTCTCTTTTCTTCTTTGCTGAGCAGAGCAACAGCCTTTTTCCTGTTTACTTTCTCTTCTCTTCTTTTTCCTTGCTTGGAATCTCGTTTGTTCTTTTGCTTCCTTGCTTACAAGCATACAGTCATTCTATTCCTTGCCTGACAGAGAGAATCTTGCAGTGGAGAGCCAGACTTTGCCCTCCTCCTTGGTTGCTTTTCCTTCTTTTCCTCAGGCAGCTCCAGCTCTGTGGCCTATTGACCTGTCTTCAAAAAGTAGTTTTGAACCTCTAAAAATATTTAATATATGATATCTTCTTTGTTTGTTTATATTTCATATCTCTAAACCACCCATTTCCCTCAAAGAGGGGTTTTGGATGGTATACAATATAATTGATCAATAAAACAACATATGAAAATTAACACTAACATTAAGTTAGATTTTTAAAATAATATAGAGCAATGACATTATGAACATGTTAAGGACATAAGGATCTATTCACTTTGAAGTTAGCATATATTATTTTAAAATGGTGACTGCACTTTGAAATAACAGAACTCAGCACTAGATTGGTTCTTACCTGAAATAATATTTAGAGGAAGTGTAAATATCTCCACTCTTCCCCTTTTGAGCTCCGTTGGAGAAAGAAGTGAAATCACTTCAGTTAACTCATTTTTGTCATTATGCTGTAAAGTTATGTCCACAATATCACCAGACAACACTACAGTGAAAAGAAGACAACATTCAAACCACATGTAACATCAAAGTAAATTATCATTTTTTTTGCCTATAATAGTTTAGAAGTTCTTGAAAAGACAAATTGGATATTATTTATATCTTGTCTTATTTTATCACTGAGCACTAAATCATGAATATGGGACTTATGCAGTGTCCTACCTAGCCAATGAATAGGCCCAAAACTTATTGATTTCCAAAAAAATAATACACATAATATGCCTTAAAACATGTGGGCCACCAATCTAGCTCAGGGGTGTCAAACTCAAAGCCAGGGGGTCAGATCCGGCCTGTGGGGTGCTTAAATCTGGCCCATGGTGCTGCCCTGGAAACAGTGAAGGCTGTCCACAGTGCCTCTGCCAGTGAAAACGGGTCGGCAAGCTCTGTTTTCAGCTGAAATGGCTTGCTGAAACCCTCTGCCAGTGAAAACAGAGCTCGGCCACCCACCGAAGCTCCGTTTTCGCTGACAGAGAATTGCAGGAGGCAGTTACAGCCGAAAATGGAGCTTGGCAGCCTGTTTTCGCTGGCAAAGTGCGCAGGTCACCATAGGCGCCCTGACATGAGTGACATTGAACTGGACATGCCACTCCCACTCCAGGCCCCTGAGGTCAAACACAACCTGATGTGGCCCTCAATAAAATTGAGCTTGACACCCCTGATTTAGCCTATAATTCTTGAATACTGTCAGTGTGGCTTCATCCTTAATCCTTTTGACTTTTCATCATCGCATCATGATGGCAAGATAACATGGGAAAAGTCATCTCAGCCCATATTTCCCACAAAGACTATCTTCCCACCAGCTTTTGAGATAGGCTGACAGGATAGTGACTGTAACATGAAATGCATTACAGATATTTTCTAACCTTGAATCACTGCATCCACTTTTACCAAGCATTATACTAAAAATTTTTATAAATTGCTTATTTAAATATACAGGTAGTGAGTGCTATAATTCACAATTACAGTAGTAATGAAAAAGTAACAAATTTATGACTTTCATTTAGTCATTTTTTTCTCCATCCCCCTCTTCCTGAGCTGTTTTTCCCCACAGGGCAGCAAGTCTCTTAAAATCATGCTGATTATAAATTAACAGATTCAGCTCTGTGACCTAGCTGTCACAGAAATTGAGAAAATGGTAATCAGCTTCACACTAAAGGTTTTTTTCTTTGTCTCCTATGTAACCTGCTAGGCAAACAGCTGGTACTAGCACATTCCTTTCAATGTGTATTTCCCATTGTATATATGCTTACTCTCTTGTAATCCTTTCCTCTCCAATTAATGTAAATACAAACACTAATCCTTTTCTTGCTATATTGATAAAAAATGATCAAATTATAAGCTTCTCCTTTAAAATGTTTCTCATTTATAAGAACCTACTTTCTTGCTTATAGTGGATTCGTTGCACTTATCCATGCTATTGCACCTATTCATACTATAATACAGACATTTCTCCATTTTTTTAAAAAAAATCAAATGTTCAGGATTTTGCCAAAAACCTACACATTCAATAGACTGTTATAAAAAGAAATATTATGAAGGTCCCATAATATTCTCATTGATTTAAGAAAACTGCTAATTCTGAAATAAAATATTTGGGGTTTGACAACTAATGTTTATTCTATGAAAAATTACTGTTCACACTTGCATATACAAAGAAAGACATCCATAAATTTCTGTATATTACCTACATATCCCAGTACTTTAAACAATGTTGATGGGAGAGCATTTAAAATAAAAACATTTCCATCCGTAGAAGCTGCTATGAGAAATCGACCAGTTTGTTCATACCTTAGGCGGGGAAAAAGAGCAAATAAGATGATGGCAATTGATCAGCAATCAGGATAATGGCATCCCAGTTATTTGAAAGGAATTATACTGTAACGTGTATATTTTGAACTTGGCCAAGAACAAACTTTAGAAAATAAAATCAATTTAGCATTAGAAAGCACCTGCACCAGCCTAATCCAAAATGATGTTTTTCAGGTGTACTGTAGTAGGCCATGCTAGAAATTGTGGTTCTAATAGATAGGTTTGATAGGTTTTAATAAGAGACTTTAACTATCAACTGGGAGACAAACTTTGCAGCAAATGGGCATTCCAGTCAACACAACACTTCTGTGGTTATGTGATTGTGATTTGGATGTTTGGCAATTAGCTCTAACTTTTGATGGTCATGTGATTGTCACTTGAACCTTCCCTTCTGGATTCCCACAAACAAAGCCAATAAGGAATCCATTACAAATTATTGCATTAGTTCGCTCCTATTTTTTTCTTCCAAGGAATCTTGCTATGGAGTATGAGATCTCAGAAATCTGTAGCATCTCTCTCTGCCCACCTGTACTTCATAACACATGCCTACCTGCAGCACCCTGATTCACATAGCTGCCACGGCCTGGTCGCACTCTTTAGCACCTACATGTAATAGCCATTAACCTATGGCTCCTATGATCCATCACCCTTATGCACCCCATTTTTCCAGCTTTTTTAGATTTTTATTTTTAAAATACACATCAACATCAATACATGAATGATGTGGTATCTGGATATCATTCGTTTTGGGACAAGTGGCAATAATATTAATAATATTGTGTTACATTAGCCAAACTTATGTAATCCTAGTATTAATATACAGGTTTGTTTTAAAGTAGTTAATTAATATTTCAATGTTCCATTTTAATGGCAATTGCAATGTAATTTGAGCTTATGTAGTGATGTCATGTGACATTGTACTGTATTATTGTTTCACTTAGCAGTAGCAATCCTAGTATCTATTGCAGTTGTAACCTAAAGATAATATATAGCAGGGGTGTCAAACTCATGTTGTCACAGTGGCATCATGTGACATATTGGGACTTTTTTCCCCTTCGCTAAATCAGGCATGGGCATGACCAGTGCATGACGTATCTGGATTGTGGGCTGAGAGTTTGCCAGCCCTGATCTATAGCATCTGGCAATGAAGGAGAATAAAAAGAACCATAAGGACATCAGGAAAGGGGCAAATCAGAAAATGAGAGCACAATTAGAATGAATAAGACCAAATGAATCACAGCAAGAAAACTGATGGGGATATTTTAAAAGGGAGAGGGAAGCCTATATGGTTCCCCCCATCTTTGTAAATGGAGTTCTATATATCAATATACGTACAATATACAATATTCTTTTCTCTATCTCAGTAACCATCTGGATGAGAGACAGATTAAAAGGGGGATATCAGAGGGTTATGGAATTTGTATGCTGTAGTTGACTGCTTTCTGGAATTCTATCAGAGCTTTGTAATCACACCCTTGGGAAAATTATGTATTTCTGAACTTTTGATCGTTTCTTTCTTATAAGATGGATGAGTGTTAATTGGCCATATTCATCCCTGTGGCCATTTTGTAAATAGATGTGATCTATATTGCAATAGTAACGTTTTATCATGATGCAACACAACACACATTCAAAATGTTAAAAGTACCACATGGCTGAAAATGTTGAGAATCTTGCATGTAGTCTGGATCAGACTACCTTCTCTGCTATGCCCATTTTACATACTTACCGCAAAAACTTCACAGTCATGTTCTCAGAAAGAAGAATTCGGTGAATTACTCTAGGAGTTTCAACATTAGTAAGATCTACAAAAAAGACATGGCCTGTTGAAGTTCCTACTGCAGCACTGTGAGAGGAGAGGCTACAAGCCATCGCAGTAACCTTGGAAATGAACAAATGATAATAAATTTTTTCATGTGGCTCCTTTGGGAAAAGATACCTTATTTTCTCTTTCATGGATTTTTATTAGACCAGTCTCAGTTTAGGAGGCAATTGATTTTCCCAAGGGGCTACACAAGAATCTGGGACTATTGTGGAAGGCTGCCACTACCTTGCTGGTGCTATTGTCCTGTCCCCTATTGCCACCACTGCAGAAGGCTGCACAGGGACAGCCAAAAGGCCAGATGTGGCCTGCAGACCATAAAATGCCCAGGTCTATTTAGAGAAAGCCTGTTACTAAACCAACAATACCAAACCCAATCTGTTTTGATGGTGCAAAAAACGCATTTCATACAAAATAATAATCTATACATAGTTTACATTCTCAGCACAAATAATTCAAAACAATTTGCTATTTATTAATGTGAACAATTAAACAACTGAAACAATGTAATTGTTTTCTGTAGGAATAAGACATTATTTTAAAAAATATTTCAGAGATTTAAAGAGGGAAAATAATATTTGGGATATTTTAATATATATTTGGTTAATTGTACTGATGGCAGTGTTAATATAGTAAGTTAGACCCAATACATTAAAACTCAAATACCATTTGTACATACCACTGTATGTAAACATAGTGTGCTGATAAAAGCACCATTATCCAGCTGCCAAACTTGTATCTCTCCTGATTTTGCTACAGACTACAGAAAGGAAGAATAAAAATGTGAGAAAATTAGGAAACAAAAGAAAGTTTCTGTGTATATATTTTATTAATTTATTTGGAAAAGACTTCCTAATCCCTTTGCATTATATTTAATTAATTTATTTTATTTTTATTTGTAAAATTATAAAATTTATTGGCTGCCCATTTTACCACAGGGTAACTTTAGGCAGCTTACAATAAATAATTAAAACACAACACACACACATACCGCACACACACTTAGTTCATATGGATCAAATCAAAGTATAATGCACCAAAATAATTTAAAAAGGATAAATATAGAACAGATATACAATGTCTTAAACTAACATACAGCATAGAAGCAGATTATTTTATACCCTAGCAGTTAATATTAAGTCAGTAGGTAATTTGGTACACATGGGCAATTTGTGTGTTTTATTTACATTGTACAAAACTATTTCACTAGTAAGTGTGGTGATAGCCCTCACAGTATCCATTAAAAAGTGTGCTTTACTATCTCCTCACATTACACCCATTAAGAAAAAATCTACCAAGCTGACCTCAATTACTGCATCTGCTGATATCTATCCTTCACCCATTTTCTCCTCTGGTAAGTAGGGCCAAACTTTTCAGCCACTGATTAAGGGCTTAAGGTGCCAAAAGAACAATAGAAATTGCTTAGATGTTTTTTCTTATAAACACCTTTTTTATTTTTAAATTTTAAATTTTTTATTTTTCTTAATCATTAATTAAATTTCACCTTTTGAATTCTCACTTTAACCTTCATTTCAGTATAAAACTTAAGCAACAGAAAAAATGTTAATTAAAAAAACTGGGTTTTTTAACTTAATAAATATGAAATGACTGAAAAGAGGGCAAAAATTAACTCTTTAACTTGTCTTAAGAATTCCTTTAGAAAAATTATATTGTCCTTTCCTACCTTTGTAGTGTGTTTCCTCACATACTGCATGCACTTGATCAAGTTTATGAATTTTTGTATGTTTGTTATCCTTCCTTTGGGTGAGATTTTTTTAAAGGATTTTTTTTTCTTTTATCTTGATACTATCTAATGGCTTTATAAGCTTGAAGTTCCTTTGCTATTCTAATATACAATATTATGGATATTATTTTCCTTCTACAATAGCTGAACTGAACAAGACTAGCTTGCATCTTTTCATAATCCATATGCACTAAAAAAACAAGTCACTGATCTGTTTGCTTAGAACTATAACATGCTTTATTTAAAAGAGCAGATTGTTTGGGAAAATGAGTAGAATAAAAAATTAAGCAACTAATACAGACATATGATTTCAAGCCTCATTTAGATACTGCCATGGTGGGAGTATTCATTAAATGATATTGCAAAATGACACTAAAAATTCTGGGGAAAAAATTGTTTCCCTTTTCTGCCATTTAATATAAATAAAATTTTCTTACCACACAGTGTGTGTTGCCTGGAACAATAAAATCAGCTACTAAGAACTGGCTCATACTTGCATCCAGTAATGCAATAACATCTTCATTTGAATTTGGATTAAAGATATAAAGTGATCCCTATTAAATTAGAAATGTTCCATGAAGAAAAGATCAGAGAAAGCATTCATACATATTCTTAATTATTTTAGGAAAATATACATATCTTATTTTGCCACTTGTGACTGAACTCAGGGTGAAGGCATACATCATATCATATTAATTTTCTTACATATTGTATATGTGTCTGAAAACTGTCACTACTTCCTTTCGGCAACACCTTTCTGTAAAACTACAAAATACTAAGTTATTGAGAATGTCTTTAGAAACTTTCTCTGAATAGCTCATTATGTGAAAAATAGTTATTATTAGTGGAAGCTAATATAAATTGCTTCAATACCATCTCTTTCATTGAATGTCCTCCCACAAAGGGTTATCTCAACCCATTTTTTTACAATTTTAGGTAATTTTAATGTTTTGCATTAAAATCCAATAGAATGAAAAAAATATTTATTCTATTGCTTAAAACACTTCCAAAATGGATCCAAAATGATCTAAATAAGACTTATGAGACAAACCTATTCTGAGCTTGATTTTTTTGAGCATTGTAAAGTGTGAAACATCTCACTTACAGTGGCTAGGAAAATCTACACTCTAATGTGTACCTTTATATATCAGTTGTATGTTAAAAACTAATCTGGAGGTATCTGTATAACAGAATGGTCTAAAAATATTGAAAAGTATAGATACATCCAGTCTAATCCTGAGTGGATGTCAGAAATAGAATGCCCAAGCAGTTGTTCCACTGGGAAATTTGGAATGGTTTTCAACTTTTTAAGCATTAATATTGTTTCACATAGAATAACTACTTGTAAAATGTTTAATCTGAAACAGACAAAAAGCCTTTCACTATGAGATAATAATATAAGAAAATAAATGGTACAACAACATTAAGAGTGAAATCATTCAATTAGAACTGTTATTCTTTCAGTCCTTAATTTTACTAGAGCTTCATCCCATTAGTAACAAATCAGCCTGATCTTTGGTTATTTGCTTTTGATCTAAATAGATCAATCCTTCATTTGATAGCAATCACTTGTATTCACTGAAAGAATCAGCACATTAAATTATGTTAGGCTTGATTTTGTTGTATGAAAAAAATTCCAATAAATACATATTTAACTGGGAATCTCATATAACAAGATGTTTGCCTGGCACAAAGTACCTTTTCTGTTTCTACAAGCAGATAAATGTAATCAGGGGAGAAGAAAAGAGTTGTTATTGGCTCTTCAATTTCAAAGCAATCTTCTGCTTGAAAGCTTGTGCCCTTGATTTTATAAAGGCGAACAAAACCATCCTAGGGAAAAAAACATACACATATGCCGTAAACTGCACAATTCATACCAACTTTCCCAACCCCTTCACTCCCAAAAAAACCCCTAGGCACAGCATTGTGTTATTTGAAAACTATTTTGTAGGAATATCAGAGAATATTTGAAACCAAACCATATTGACATTGGAAATCCCTAAGTGAATCTCTCATCTCTCTTTTACATTCAAAAGTGTATGGATGAAAAGGAACATGTGGAATTAGGTTATAATTGTGGGAAAGGTTATGAGATTTAAAGTCTTCCTTCATTTTCTTGATTTAAATTATTCCTCCCAATATCCAAGATTAGAAAATCCATATAGGTGAACATTAATTTAGGGATAATTTATACAGGAAACATCTCTTAAAGTAGTAATTGATATTTGCTTTGCACAACAATTATAAATTCAGTACAATTGATTTCTCACACTATACTTGTAAAAAACAAAATTCATTGGATATCCAAATATATGCAGTATATATTTATATATCCATTTAGATATATGTATATCCATATCGTATTAAAAATTATAAATACAAACAACTAAGCTTCTTTGTTTTAATAAGCTTCTATGCCATATTTTGTAGAAATAGTCATATTACTTCATTTTCATTTGTTGTTCATTTTAACATCTAGAAACTGCATATAACCCTTGTAAAAATAACTCCATTCCCTATTTTTAGTGGCTTCTTACATCACAATTTATTACACCATAATTTATCTCACATTCATTCATGGAACTTTCATAGTTGTTAAAATGCTCTTCACAATTAATATATATAAGTTTGTCTATATTTGGTTACTTTTTACATAGAACTTCATTTTCTATATATATGTTTGCTCTTCTTTTATGTGACAACTATCTAAAATTCAGTATCCTGATTTCTTTTTTCATTGCAAACTTTTAATAATTCCTAGCTCCTAAAAAGCAATGAGGCCTGAGTTAACTAGTTGATGTGCAGAAAATGCCTGTTGCAATGGCTGAATAATGCCTGCAACCTAGTGTAAAATGGTGATCAAGTAACTCTAAAGCTTCAATCATGGGCTCAGCAGTAATTCTTCTTCTGACTTCTCGATTACCTGATTTGATCTGTCAGAAAAGTCTCAAATGTGATTTGACTAAATTAGAACCTTCCGTACAGACAAGGAGAGAAAAATATACATAAAGTTGACTGGTGGCATAAGTTCAAAGACTTTCAAGAAGTTAGGTTTTTTTCTGTTAATTTCTTTCCAAATTAACAGATACTTGGTGCAGCACTTAGTAAACTTGACACTAGAAAACTGATTATTTCAAGTCTGGGAAAAGCTGGTTTCTGTCTTTCCAACTTCTATCCTTTGGCAACTGAGATATAAATCTGGTTCCTTCAATAGGATCTCCTTCAAGAACTTAACAAGCCAATCTTTCTTAGTCTCAACCTCTCATTGGTGATAATAATTATTTTGCAGACATATTGTAATATAAAAAATACATGTGAAGTCTGTTCCCTAAAACATTTATAAAAATTTTAATTACTATTACTACTATAGCAGAAGCTAGGTAAATATTGGAATGGTAATAGATCTTCTGGACATCTTTGCATATTTATTGTTCCTAAAACTTGCAGAAGGGGGTGATAGAGATACATGTGTACTGAAAATGCATATTTAATCACTGTGCATGTTTAGATAGTCCACAGAATTAATTGGTTACTAACTCAACATTTGTGTTCTCAAAAATATTTTTAAAACAAAGTTGTCATTTTTTATTCTTCATTTACAGCTACTTATTCATTTGTTCTTGAATATTTCCTGTATCACATCATATACTTAAAAGGCCATGAGAATATATAATATATTCTTTTGTAATACAAAGAATATAATCCTAAAAGTATAAATATAATTTTTTCATACTTTGAGCAGTTCCTAATTAGCAATTAGAAGAAAAAAATCTTCATAGTTTTTAATGTTTACAACATTGCTGTTTCTCTTTATTGATTCCTTTATTGATAGGATTATGGGATGGGTTACGAAAAACATTTCATTCTGAAATGTTGATAGCTGGGATGTAATGTAATTTAATATTAGCAGTGAAACATTATAGGACTCGACAGAACAGTGCCTTACAGTTCCAGCTGCATACAGTCCATCCTTATGAAGTGCCATAGAAAGTAGGATCACATTTTGAGATTCCTTTCTTGGCTCACCTATAGAAAGTATTAATAAAACATGAACTATTTAGCATATACATTGTATGTACGTATATACACACACACACACATTCAATTTGGTTAATGATAATTTAAAATCACAGTGCGAAAAATTACAAGAGGCATAAGATAAAAACTATGAAATATGCAAACATTTAGCAGACAAAGAAGGCCAAAGCTGAAGATTTTTTTTTCCATTGGTGACAAACAAGATCTCAAGTTGGAAAAGCTATACTTTTTTTCCCCATAGCAAAAGATATAAGCCTTTTGTAATGAGATTATGGGTAATAACAGCCAAAAAGCAGAAAAGGCCATTTTTGACTTTATGTCACTTGAGGGATCCTTGAGCTGACTGTTTTGAAATATGTGAGAAAAACTAATAAAAAATAAAAATGGAAAGAGTCTGGTTTTGGGGATTTCCAAACAAAACAAAACAAAATACCTGTTTCTTTACATCAGTCTTCTGGTTTATTTTATCTCCCTTAATATCTTAAATTATACAGCAATTAAGTTTGGTAATATACAGATTGCACAGACTATTTAACTTGATTACCTCCATTAATCAAGTACAGATTTCACTAAAGAATAGAAGAATGTTTTCCGAACAGACTAGTTGATGTCATTGAACCAGGCATAATTACACTGCTTTCTAATAGCTTTACTTCAATAGCTGTGAAGTAGATATGCTTGTGATTATTCAGTTAGAATGCTAACATTAGTTTCCTTTTGTTCCATTCCATGTGAACAGAGAACCTCCTCATTATCCACAACAGAGAACCTCCTCATTATCCCAACTTCATATGGAGAGCCTCTGTGGAAGAAATGCTTCAGTGTGGCATAGGAGGTTACAAGAAAAGGGGGAATCTAGCATGGTTATCCCAATAGCTTCCCTATCTGTTCGTCCTTTCAGACACTTGATTTTCACTGTTTGTCTCTTTTGTGTTTCCTTGTTTTAAATGATATTTTCGGCTCTGCAGCATACTTAGTGAATGTAATCCCATCCTTCCTATTCACAAGTAATTAATTTAGGGGGGACTTCTTTTAGTTTTGGATAACAAATGTTATTAAAAGGCATACGCTTTTAGAAACTGCATGCAAATTACATTGTGATAGGTTACAAATACCTTATCAATTAATACTGCAATTGTTCAAAACATTGGGTTTGTTGAGGTGTTTTGAGATACCAATAGCACTTAGATTTATATATCGCTTCACAATGCCCTCTCTAAGTGGTTACAGAATCAGCATATTGCCTCCAACAATCTGTATCCTCATTTTATCGACCTTGGAAGGATGGAAGACTGAGTCAACCTTGAGCCGGTGTGACTTGACCTGCGAACTGCTGGTAGTTGGCAGTCAGTAGAATTACCCTGCAATACTGCATTCTAACCACTATGCCACCATAATCTGATTCCTTTTGATGTGTTGCCTGAGATTGCTAAACACTACCTGCATAACCAATTTTCCTTTCCATGCCTCCCCTCTCCCTTACCTCATTCCAATTTAAATCCAATCTCGGTTTAGCATTTGATGAAGTATGCTAATGCTCATAAAAGCTTATCTCTTTAGTAAAAATGGTTTCTTAGAAAATTTGTTAGTGAATTGTTCCTGATTTTTAGTTAATTTTAGCTAACACAGACTAGTACAATTCTCCTCATATAATTCCTTTGGGGTAAATGCCTCTTGATACGTTTTGAATAGCTGAATGCCTTATGTAAATAAAATTTATGTTGTCCTAAATGCACAAACTCCTTATGATTTTTATCTCTTTAACTATGTTATTCTTTCTATTGGAAACCCTATTGTTTGTTTGATTGCATCTGAAATCTAAAAAGGGGAGAGAGAAGTAAAAGGAACGGTTCCAATTCCTGAGCACTGATAAATGCATGGCACACACCCAGTTATTATGGCATAGATTTTCAATTAGATCACTCCCTTCAAGCTGCTTTTTTATATAGTTATGTCTGTGTGCATAGACACATCAATTTCATCTTTCCTAAACTGGAAGACTTTCTCCAACTTATAGATCTAGTGTTCAGTAATAGTAATATCTATTTTTAAGATATAGGATCTATTCCTATTAAAATAAGTAGCAAATCATAAAGTTTCTATAGGAGTCATTTTCTTTATTGTCATACTTAGCATCCAAAACAATCTACATCAAAAGACTCAATAGTCCAAAAAAAAAAAATATATATCTACAATATAAGGACTATGTAGGACAGATAGGCAAAGCACTTCCATGAATACCAACTAGCAGTCAGAATATATGATGAAAACTCTTTAATCTCACAACATATGGACAGAGTGAGCCACAATTCCAACTGGGAGACTATCAACAGTTAAATCCAAAGTTCCTAAGGAATTCTGCCAATGCAGTATTCAGACAAATCAGCCATCAGTAAATACATAAAAATAAACTAGAAGACATTCTCTCTAATAGCCAAAGCTCAGATAAGTAGGGATTAACACGAGGCAAAAAAATCAAGCAGAAAATAAGAAACTATTAAGAAATTTCTAATCAAAGAACCAAGGAAAGGAATCAAGGAAAGAAAAGAAACCTCCTACCAAAACTGACCAGGTAAGCCACTGTATATAAACAGGAATCAAAGAACACACTCACTTGAACTGACGCATTCTACTAAGGGCAATAAAAAGTCTTCAGGCAATAACCAATCCTAGAGAACACCAAGGATTTCACAGTTCTTAAAACTGGAGAGATTATTGATGTAGACATTTACAATCTCTCATTTCTATATGTACTTTTGAACATTCGTTTCCCATCTAATGAAGCAGGGGTGTCAAACTCGAGGGCTGTCAAACATCTAATGAAGCAGGGGTGCCAAACTTGAGGGCCACATCAGAGTTGTGTTTGACCTCGGGGGCTGGGATGGTCATGGCCAGGGTGGTCATGGCCAGCTTGATGTCATTTGTGTTAGGGGCACCAGTGGTGGCCCAAGCACTCTGCCACCGAAAACAAGCTCCCAAGCTCTGTTTTCAACTGCCATGGCCTCCTGCAACCCTTTGCCAGTGAAAATGGAGCTCAGGAGCTCATGGCGCTCCCGGGTTCCATTTTCACTGGCAGAAGCATTGCGGGCCAGTTCTCCACTGTTTCCAGGGCGGCCCTTTGGGCCAGATCTAAGTAACCTGCAGGCCAGATCCAGCCCCCAGGCCTTGAGTTTGACACCCCTTTAATAAAGTGTATTAGGATACATACCCAAAGTAGCAAATATTTTCTGTAAAGGCATTTAATATTAAAAAAATAAATACCTTCCATTTTCCTAGAACTGTGTGACATTGAGCGAAAAGTTGTCCGTTTTTGTGCTGGAAAGGAAGTGACTATATGTATCAATTGCAGCTTACATAACTCATTTGCAAGTACATTAGAATCAATTACAATTAAATCAGGAAAAATACACTTTCATTATTTGTATTAATAAAGTGAATTAGTATACATAGTATAAATATACAATAGGCCTTTATGGACCCTGCTCACAAATGAGATTTGTCTATAATTTCAGAGAACTGGACTGATTACAACTTGGCATTGAGTCTTTTCTATTATATACTTCCTACAGTACTGATGCATCTAACATCTTTAGTTTTTTTTGTCTTTAAATACCAATGAATCAGAAAAAAAATGTTTCTCACCAATAGCATCTGGAGAAAGTTTTTGAGTGAGAAGACCAGCCCTATATGTATCTGCACCTATTTTCAGGAAATATCCTTCTTCACAGCCCAAGTACAGCTCAGAATCTGGAGTCCAGCAATGGACAGTTGGGTGAACACAAGGTTGAATATCATCTTTAGGCTATCATTATGAAGGCAGAAAAAGTTTCAGTTACAAAAGAATTAAGAATATATAAATCACAAACAACATACACAAACAGATATAATTTTACAATTTAATTGTATTCAAATATTGGATATATAATACACATGTTTTTATCAGAATTATTCATCCTACATATAAATTACTACATGCACTTTAGACAGTATATTCTCACATACCCTTAGGTTAGCCTTAATGGCCTAAAATTGCAGACCTAAAGGGTAGCCATTTTTTATTCTAGAAAGTTCTTATTGAGAGCTTTAATTAACATCTGACATTTGAAAGAGAAACAGTAGCTGAATGTGTGATCAGTACCTTATTCACTATTCCTAATGCTTGAAGGGCAATTTTTAAAATAAAGCTGACTAACAATTATTATGCAAAAATGATGATACTTGATTGGAAATCTAATGTTACTTCCCATTAATCTCCATTGCTAATCTTGTGCTTTCAGCTGATAGGGTAAAGATTATGAGGATAGTACATATTGCAGGACATATTGTTAGCATTTCCTCAAACCTTTTAACAACTTTACATTCTATTTATTTTAAAAAATATTGTTGATGACTATGATGATTATATCATAGTCTTACTTTTAATTTCTGTTTTCCTTGCTATTCTCCCCATATGACTTGATTATTTAGAAAACAATTACTCTGTGTCAATTTAACTATAATAATAGAAATCCACATAAACAAAACACAGATATATTAGCAAGAGGGAAGTTTAGCTATTATAGGTAGTCCTTGACTTACAACAGTTCATTTAGCGATTGTTCAAAGTTATAATGGCATTGAAGAAAGTAACGTATGACCATTTTCACACTTGCAATGAAATTTCATTTTAATGTATGCTAATTAATGTACATTCAAAGTGACAATAAAGTTATTCTAAGTCTAAGTCATGATTATGTTATCGAAATTCAGATGCTTGGCAACTGGTTCATACTTATGACCATTGCTGTATTCCAAGGTCATGTGATCCCCTTTTCTAACCTTCTGACATGTAAAATCAATGGGGAAGCCAGATTCACTTAACAATCATGTTACTAACTTATAAATGGTAGTGATTTACTCAACAACCGTGGCAAAAGTCATAAAATGGGGCAAAACTGACATAACAAATGTCTCACTTAAGAACAAAAAATTTGGGCTTAATTGTGGTCGTAAGTCGAGGACTACCTATATTAAGGCCTATTCCGCAAACTTAATTAAATCATTTGCTTAACATGAATTATTGATGGGTTCATACATTACTGAATCCTAGGTGTCTGGGTTCATCCAATATCCTGAAGGTAATGACTTTCTCAAGTTGAATTAGACTCCTGTCTATTTGATAGACAAGCGTATATAGTTTTGTTGAATATAATGTGGGTTTCTAATTTACTTCTTTTAGGATAATTTTTTCAATCTCCCAATAAAGAGCTCAGTTTTGGGATTTCCTGACAGTTCTCATCTAAATATTATTCAGATTCAATAAGCTTTATTAAAGCTCAGCCAAAGTCTGTAGGTGGGACACCTAGTATGATCAAAATACTAAGTCGCAACATAACTTTAATACGTTATTAGAATAAATGACTCAACATTCTGTGCTTGGATATAGAATAGAATAACAGAGTTGGAAGGGACCTTGAAGTTTTCTAGTCCAACCTCCTGCCTAGGCAGGAAACCCTACACCACTTCAGACAAATGGTTGTCTAACATCTTTTAAAAAACTTCCAGTGTTGGAAGTATTTGCTACATTTTATTTATTTAGCTTGTTTTTATGAACCATCCGTCTCACAAGTGAGACTCACAAACGAACAGTTGAGAAGGTTAAAAAAATACATTTCACAACTAAAACCCCAAAACACTCATGAAAACACTTGCTTCCTCTTAAAAGTACTGCATTTTCAGAACATTGTGAATTACGTTACTATGCTCTAGACTAAGTTGTTAAAAATCACAGAAAGCCATCACAAATCAGTTCTGTAATGCAGCCAAGAAAATGTCATAAATGTATTCAGTCAGTCCAGTGGTAGTCAACCTGGTCCCTCCCGCCCACTAGTGGGCATTCCAGCTTTCATGGTGGGCAGTAGGGGATTTGTCCCCTACTTTATAAATCACCATTACTGTAGAACCGGTGGGCGATTAGAAAATTTTACTACTAACAGAGATACAAAAATGGGTGGTAGGTATAAAAAGGTTGACTACCCGAGTCAGTCTTTACTATACTGTCACATCAGTACAAGAAACACTTGCATAAATTGTCTATAACCACCTATAGTTATCCAGTTTAAGAAACCAGTAAATAATAATTCTTTATCAGAGTTGAATCTATAAGGTAGCTTTATCTGGACCCATAAGTACAATCAAAGAAAAGTAATCTAAACCTAAG
Source organism: Bungarus multicinctus (assembly GCA_023653725.1). Lineage (NCBI taxonomy): Eukaryota > Metazoa > Chordata > Lepidosauria > Squamata > Elapidae > Bungarus > Bungarus multicinctus. Next base: position 52,318,125 of record CM042844.1, read on the forward strand.
GCATAAATTTGATAATACCCAAGATAAATATAATAATACCTAAAATTACATAAAATACACATATATAGCAGGAGCTTGAACTATAAAGATACAGACATGCCCTCACAAAAACATCCTTTTATTTTAACATATTCTAATTTTAATTTTAAAAAATTAAAATTAAATAAAAATTAAATTTATTTCTTTAAATTTAATTTTTAAAAATTAAATAAAAAATCTAATTTTGAATTTTTTTGGATAAATATATACCATAGTATGTTAATTTCTATAGTTCTTAACTAACAAGCAGTGATTTTTGATTATAAGAAGTATAAAACTAACCTTAAATGTTTCAGCCTCATCTCCTACCAAGCCAGCAATGGCTGAATTGGGTAGCACAGGACCAAAATAAGGATCACTGACACTGGGATGGGAAAAGAAGCTATTTTCCTCATCTGTTAAGGATCCATCTTCAGCAGGAAGTTTGACAGGCCTGAAACCATATGGAAAATAACTTGGAATAATGATTCTTTAAATATAAATTAAAAATATGAACATTTGTTTTCAGTATAACATAATCACCTTATTTATAAAGCATATTTTATAATATGTGAAGTATGAGAAAATATTTACACTGTATAATCTATAATAAAAGATCTATATTTAAACTGTATATTCCACTATGAAATATTGACTAGACAGTTGCTCTCCATAAATTACAAAACCTAGTCAGAGAGCTTATTCTATTTTTTCTAGCATATCATTGTTGTTTCTAACATAAAAATCATAATCATACTTACTTTGAAATCAAGATGTGCTCTTGGTTATTCCTTTCAATACTCCAAAGGGTCACAGAGGCCCCATTAAATAAACATAACTGATGCCAATTCATAGGATTAAAACTCATTGCAGTTATTTCTATCTCAGGTTGTGACTTACTACATAATACGAGTTTGTTCTGCCAATCCCTAATTACAAATGAAAGAAAGTAATTTTTATTTGTTGTATATGCAAAATATTCTGTTAATATATATTTTATCTCCAAAAATCCAGAAGCTATTCTAATGGTCAAAGCAACAAAACAATATACAGTATAAATAAAACAAAAACGCAAAACTGTAATCAGACTGCATTTTGCAATATAATATTAGTAGACAACAATTAAAAAAGAAAAAAAAATAAAGCAAATGAAGCCTCAATATCCCTGCTGCAGGGAACTTTAGGTCCCTTTGAAAAATTTATCAGGCAAGTGTAGAATAAATAATCTTGGCCAATTTATTCAGACCTATGAGAGGAAAATCAGTCAGTTGTAAACAGTCTTTCATTAACTGCTGTTTTGTAGAATGTGTCCAGGCTGGTGCCACATGATACACTGAAATATTGACCACGATTTGGGGGAACACCACAAATCTAGTTAGTTTATTATTATTTAGATTTAAATGTTTTCTTTGCAATTAGGCAACCATGACAAAAGTTTGCCATGTCTAAGTTTGAAAACGATCACTTACATAAAATATGCCAGAAAAAAACATTTTAAGCTTTAAACATATTTCCACTTTTCCTTGCCTCTTCTTTCATTTGGGAGTCAATAAACTAAGCAGGAATTTACTATAGACAAAAAAGTTATTTTGAACCTGAATTCTGACTTTTTCTCTCTAACAGATTTGGAACCAGAAATCATCTTTAGACAATGGTTTGTAAGAATCTAGATTTCAACATAATCTTAACTTTTCTGCATTCTGTCTTGGTAAATTTCTGATTAGTATAATCACTTTACTTGCAAAAAAGCCAAGCAGAATTATATGCATATAAGTACAGATAGAAAGATAGAGAATTTTAATCCATAATTTGTGTGAATGCAATTCTGACCCATTTGTCCCTATTAAAATATGCAATCAACACTTACCATATTGAAAGGCAAAACTCAGGTAGTGACGAATAACTGGCCAGATAGGGACCTGTGTGACTGAATGCAAGCAAGGAATAGTCTAGGCTGGCTTGCCCTAAAAGTTAAAAAGTAGCACAGACTTTAAAGCTTATTAAAACAGGTTTATTTAATATTTTAATATAGTTTTTTTAATTTAAGATAGATTTAAAAATTTGTCAGTCCATAATACATGCTATAGTGTGTTATTTCAATCTCATATTATTGTTACTCTATTCCTGCTTTCCCTCCCATCACATTATGGTACAGCGCAGGGGTATCAAACTCTATTTCAATGAGAGCCACATCAATGTTGTGTTTGACCTCGGGGAGCCAGATGGGCATGGCCAAGGTAGTGTGGCTGGGGTGAGCATGGCCAACTTGACATCACTAATGTCAGAGGGCACCCTGTAGTAGCCTGGGTGGGGCTGGGACGATCCTCCTGCAGCCGTCTGCCAGTAAAAATAAGAGCCCAGGAGAGCCGCATGTGGCCCTCCCAAGTTCCTTTTTTGCTGGCCGGTCCTTCGCTATTTCCAGAGCTGCCCCGCAGGCAAAATGTAAGCACCCTGCGAGGCCTTGAGTTTGATACCCCTGCTACAGTGTGATGATATATGAATCATCTCTGAATTAAACTCATTAAAACTACTTTGGCTCCATGTAACATGTTTTTTTTAAGCCCTCAAAAATTTAAACCATCTGATGATGATCAAATCAGAATTTTAGGAGGGTCTTAAAAGGCAGCCCCTTGAGCCATATAGAGTTTCCCCAACCCAAATCATATGCAAACAGTACTTAAATTTAATCCTCAGTTTTCACCAGCTATTACTAGTTTTTCATCTCACTTGCCATTCTGGTCAGTCTTTACAAAATTCATACATCATACATTACTCTCTGATATATTTTACGATTATCATAGGGAGTGCCACCCAACCCCAACACTCACACTTTACTTCCAGTCACTTTATTATGTCTATGGTGTCCTTTGGTTTTTGTGGTAAATTGCAGGAGTGGTTTAATATTACCTTCTCCTGCATAGTATCAAATGTTTTTGCTTTTGTCACTGAAAGGGATCGTCTATCTTCAGCATCTTTCTATATCAGTACTACCTGATATAAATGCCTACTTACTACCTGATATAAATGTCTGCTTGCTGGGCAGCTGCAAATGACCTTTACACCTCAGGCAATCCTACATGTATTATTGGCGTACATGCCTGCATTCTTCACTCATCCCTCCCAGGAATATTCTGCTGTCATGATGAGGCAACAGAGCATTACATGCATGGAATTTAATAAAGGACATAGAAATATGAATGTTGGCTTTTTATTTAACTAAATGCTGCCATAGGTATATGGAATAATGCTTTATATAAAAGTATCTTCACACCCACCTTTTAATTTTGCTATTTTCTTTAATCCTGGAAAATTGTAAACATAGATTCTAGGATTCAACTGTCGATCAGAAAAAGCAACAATATTCTGGCTTGCATTCACTGCAAAGGCTCCAATATTTCCATAGTGACATTGCAAGAATGATCTCTCTCGTGTTTCCATGTCAATAAAGATAATGTAATTGCCACAAGGATAAGAAACAGTCCTGTTGTTGATAAATCCAACTTTTCTATTGGTGAATCCTTGTACCCACCTTGGGGGGAAAATATATTTTAAGTGAAATATTTTTAATTATAGATGACTAATCACATATATTAAATAAAGTGCTTCCTAGTGGGATTTGTGCTCTCAAGTCAATTTTGACTTATCATGACTACATGGGTTAGTCCCTGTGGTTTTCCTGGCAAGATTTTTCAGAAGAGGTTTGCCACTGTTTTCTTCTCACCTGGGTTTGTGCCTAGGAGAGGACAAAAAGTCACAGTGTTCTGGTTTCTAACCTGGTGCTTTAATCAATAAATCAAAGTGCCTCTTTTTGACAGGTAGGTAGTAGCTTTTTATACCTACTGTCCACTTTTGTATCTCTGTTAGTAGTAAAATTTTCTAACTGCCCACCGGTTCCACAGTAATAATGATTTATAAAGTAGGGGACAAAACCCCTACTGCCCACCATGAAAGCTGGAAAACCCACTAGTGGGCGGTAGGGCCAGGTTGACTACCACTGATCTAAATTATCAAGCTGATACTCTACGATGTGAGAAGTATGACAAGATATGACAACTCAGGATATGAAAACTCCCAGTTGAGGAAATTTGAGACCATCTTTCCACCTTTGTAAGTTGTGCCAAGGCATAACATTATCCTTAAGCTCATCAGATCTGCTTCATACATTGCCTTTCTCTTTAAAATTCTCATCTCTGCACTTTTGAAAATGTCATCAACTTCCTCCAATCATAACTCTTCCTTCATACGCATGTTTTTTTATTTAATCCCCATGCATTCTCTTCAGCTTCACCATTTGCAGCAATATCAAACCGTTTATTTCTTTTTCATCTGTTTTTTCCTTGACAACTCATTTATTTCAATCCCACTCTTCAATATAACACTATGATTCCCAAGAAACATCTAAAGTACTCTTTCCAATAAATCCCCAGGACTGTCTCCAAGGATGTTGGCATGAAAAAAACACACACACACAACTGAGCTCCCTTAAGAAAAAAAAAAAAAGCAGTGCACAGCTGGTAATCTTGTTTTATGTGGAATCCTTGAAAAACACACGACAGACTAAAAAGCCCGGCGATCCTTATCTTAACAAAAGCCAAACCTATCTGTTTGCGAGGCAAAAAGCCTTCACAAAAGTTTGTTTTTAATAGCCTTTATTCCCGGATAAACTTTAGGGAAGGGAGGGAATGAAAAGAAAAGTATTTTAGGTAAGCACATCTCGGAAACACCAGAATGCCTCCCGTCCCTCTCCTTTCCCTTCGTACTTGGGTTCCAGCTCGGCTTTGTGCATCGTGGATACCGGGCGACGGCCGCCCCCTTTCAGAGGGTCCATGGTGCCCACTGCCTTGAGAACTTCGCTTAGCAGCTTTTCGGTGCCGTTTACATTCGTATCCGAGCAACCGCGTGCTGCTCTTCTGCGATTGGCTAAAGCTAATCAATTCCTCCTCCTGCTTTTGCCGTTGCAGATCACATCTTCCAAGTGCGTTATAAAGGGAAATGAGAAGGGTCCTTTAAAAATATCTGTAAGGAATGTCTTCTACCTTAACTACAAGTGTCCGGCCCGCCTTCACATGCAACTTCTTTCCATTGCTTTTTTTTTTAATATGGTAACGCTAAGTGTTAAAATAAGGGAAAGTTTTGCTGCCCGCTGCAGTAGCCTATCTGAAAAAGCATAAAGGAATGAATGATGTTTTTTATTTATTTGCAACAGTTAGCTTTTCAGACTCTCGAAAAATGGAGCAGCATTATAAGCTGTAGCAATAATTAAATAAAATAAATAAATGAAGACATTTAAAAGAACTCATTTTAACCAGCTTTCGTGAATAATTGGCCACTTCACCAGAACTTGAGATTGAATGATGATTTATTGAATAAACTGAACATAATTAGGTTTACACATAAGCCATAAATCATGATTTATAAATTGATAGCTGCAGTCACACACCCCACTGTTCCAAAATTAGACAAGCCACTTTATGGCATTATTTGAACCTTTAAGCTGCATTATTGTTTTTCAGATAAAGGTGATATTAGCATTTTAGGCATTCATGTCCCCATTTGAAGTTAGGAGACCATGTTTTCTTTTTAAGCAAAGTCATTTTATTCTTTTCGTATGTGAGAATCTTTTTCAGCAAACACTAACACAAACCAATAGGAAGTATATTCTAGTCCTTGAGTTCATCTCCCTCAGAGGGGCTCTGTCTTTTCTCATGACTGATCAATGTCTTTTCTTTTTGCTTTTTGATGCATCACAAATATCAATTTATGTATAATTCTGTACCTTATAAAAAGACTTGACTCCCCACCCCAAGAACTATTTTTTGCTTTCCCCTTGGTGATTTGTATTATACAGAGGGGAGCCACTGCAAGGGTTAATGTTTTCTCATCCAAATTCAGAGAATGTTTCCATGCAAATATTTTTTACATGTCCCCAGTACATGATAAAATGACTCTTCGTGTGTCTCACATTTCCAACGTAAATTTGAAGTACCTTTTATATATTATTGATAATTTTCCTGCTATCATATACCAACAGTAATTTATTTTATAAAAGTTCTTATAAGTTATAATGTAAATTTCTGTCCTTTCAATCACCTCTTTTCCCATTGATCCGTCCCAGTGGTGGGATTCAAAATTTTTTACTGCCAGTTCTGTGGGTGTGGCTTGGTGGGCATGACATGGGAAGGATACTGTAAAATCTCTAGTCAGAGGTGGTATTTGCCAGTTCTCCAAAGTACTTAAAATTTCCGATACTGGTTTTTCAGAACTGGTCAGAACCTGCTGAATACTACCTCTGGTTCATCTGTATATTATAACCAACGTTTTGGTACTATTTAAACTTGTTCTTTCATTTCAAAACTCATGCATTTTGGTAACAGTATGTTACCAAAGTGAAGCCAGATTCATTTAACAACCATGTTATAACTTAACAACTTCAGTGATTCATTTAACAACTGTGGCAAGAAAAGTCACAAAATGGGGCAAAATTCACTTAACAAATGTTTCACTTAACAGAAATGTTGGGCTCAATTATGGTTGTAAATCGAAGACTATCTGTAATTAGTTATAAATAGAGGTACAGAATTAGTCAATCTAGAAAGATTTCTAGCAAGTTTTCTAAAGCATTTTTTGTAGGAACACCAATCTGTAATTCTACGTTTTAGAGTCCCAAAAGGCCTGCTGGATACCTGTTTGGGAAAAACCTGGTCATAATTGAACCTGGAAAATCCACACATTCAATATGTTTTCTTTTGTTGTTAATATTTTCTAAACTGGGATTTGGTTGCAAGTTTAAATTGGTAAAAGTGCTGATAATTTTAGTTACTATTAGTGGAAATAATGGAAACATTGATGGATGAAACTTATTTTAAAACTATGTGGCAATAATATGTATTACTCTAAAAATTCAGTGATCTACAATTTAGAACCAACCAAGTTGGAGTTCCTTTGTAAACCAAGAATAAGAGGGAAACATATTTCAAACCTACTGAATGACAAACAAAAGCTTTGGAATTAAGGAATCTGAAATCACTATCTATCTAATATTTTCTAAAACTGGGATTTAAAACTGGTTGCAAGTTTAAATGGTTAAAATGCTAACAATCGTAATTGCTATTAGTGGGAGCAAGGCAAACATCTTTTTGATGACAAACTTATTTCAAAACTCTATATGGCAATATTGTGCAATACTGTGAAAATTCACTGATCTACAATTTGGAACAAAGTTTGAATTCCTTTGCAAACCAATAATAAAAGGAAAACATTTCAAAATTGCGGAGAGACGACACTTTGGAATAGATATCTAGCTATTTATCTAGATCAGGGGTGTCAAACAGATCTGGGCAGTGGGATGCTTGGATCTGGCCCATAGAGCCACCCTGGAAACAGTGAAGGATTGGCCCATGGTGCCTCTGCCAGCAAAAATGGAGCTCAGGAAGACCGCAAGCAGCTCACCTGGGCTCCATTTTCTGATGTGATGGTTTCCTGCAGCCCTCTGCCAAAGAAAACAGAGGTCGAGAAGGCCAAGCTCTGTTTTCACTGGCAGAGAGCTACAGCAGGCCGTTGTGGTCAAAAATGGAGCCTCAACAAGTGACCTCAAGCTGGCCACACTCACCCTGGTCACACCCATCCCTGCCCCCCACCAAAGTCAAACAAGACCCTGATGTGATGCTCAATGAAATCGAGTTTGACATTTCTGATCTAGATAAATAGATATTGTACTTTATATTGAGATATTTTCTACTGCTGAAAGAGAACTTTCTACAATCATTTTCAATGCAGTGAAGGAACAAGTGGTGTTTTCTGAAAAAAAACATTCCTCTATCTAGTAATAAAACTCTTGTGTCTGTAATCTTTAACTATGGGCTAAATTACAGAATGTGTTCAAAATCTGGGACCCATGACCCCCATGGAATTGAAATTTGGCAAATTTTATTTTAAAAAATCACCATAAAATTATCATAAAGCATTTTTTGACACAATACAAATGTCATAAAACATTTCCTGTTGTGAACTGCTGATGTTTGGCTGTGCTATACAGTTGAACAAGGACTACTGTTCAAGGCAGATACATGTCTAAATATCTTCCTGAACTTGTAAGAACTTTTCCAGTACCTTAGGAGCTCTGCCATTGTTGAAGGCATTAAGGAATCTGGTAAGGTAGTATCTTTGAAGCAATGACCCAATAGGTTGTCTACTTCTTTTATTAACTTTCCTTCAGATATATAATTGCTATATTTTTATAGATTTGTTATATATATTTAAAATATATTGTGCACAGGAGGAATATCAATTACAACCAGCATTTTACAGATATAAAATATAACTTAGGGAGGGGGGATTTATTTTCTATTTCTGCTTATGATTTTAAGTCTGCACAACCAATAAGCATTGTTTTAAACTGAAATTATTTGCAAGAGACAAACATTTTACTGATTTATTTACACAAATATTAATATAACACCACAATCCAGAGATTCTAGGCATTTTACTAAAGTTCAAAAATGTCCAACCCCAACAACAGCATAAATAATAAAAAATACACTACAATATACAATATAGATGCTGAGGATATTTGCATCTTTGTGTTGGCTGCATTAGCTACTTTTGCGTGTCATCAGGCAAGTTGTCTGATTTACACATTAAGTTGAATCATCGGACTTAGTATAAGTTCTATGTTTACATGAACGACCTATACTATCGTTTAGCCTGATGGGGAACGTTTTGAATTCTCTTTTAAGTAAATGACACGCAATTGCCCAAATGCAGACAAAGCGAAAACAAACACGAACAGATGACTTGGAGTAGAATCCATTTGCCGTCCTGTTCCTATACCTTTTAATTTTTGTATTTGATATTCAAACGTAGTAAATGGAATTTGTACTCTTCCTAACTCTACTTAAATGCATTAGACCCTTACAGTTAAATGCAAGTGTGTCCGAGAGTTTGCTACGCCTGACGCATTTACCGCGATAGAAGGACATCAGTTCGCTCTGCAGTGCGAGTCGTTTGCTTCATGTCAATCAACCTGCGTGGAAGTCTCTTAAGCATCCAGCGGAGGAGGAAGATATTACTCACTAACGAAGAGGGAGGAGCCAAACTCGTCTTAAGGGAAAAATCCGATGTGCGTGGCTAGTTCCGTTTTCTCTCTCTCTCAAGATGTCTGGGGAATTCGCTAGAAGCTTGGGAAAAGGTGAGCAAACTCTGATCCAAGGAGGAGCACCTTCTTTTCTAATCCAACTGGCTTAAGGCAACCCTCCTTTCTAGGGCTGCGGGAGTTATAGAATCATCCATTGGTTGAAGGCTGTTCCCGTAACCTTCCCTAAGGCGGTTGGGTATCGGCCTGGGCTGGTCTTCACCCACGCCGTTTTTCAAGAACTGGAGGACGACATGCAGTGAAGTTTCGGGGTGGTGGTGTTTATCATGGCGTTAAGGATGTTAACCCATGTTCCCTGGTTTTGTGTGGCCAGCAGCTATGAATGGATTTCACTATTATTATTAGGATTAAAAATACTGCATATCTAAAATTATGCAGCCAAAATGTGTCCACAAATATGTGTACATTTCTACTATGACTTTTGGTGTAATGTATGCCTTGCCCTAATATATTTACTGTTTACATGTTTGTTTATTTAGAAAATTGATATTGCAGCCTATTCACACATGGCAACTCAAGGCAGCATACATGAATATAAAAATGCCATATATAAACATAAAACTAATAGAAGAAAGTAATTAATAAATTAATATAAAAGCCCTCCAGTCCCTTCACCTACGACAACATATCACACAAGCCACTTAATGGGCTGCATCCCCTTCTTAATGTTAGACATTAAACTATGAGCACATAAAATTGTTTATAATTTGGTCAATAAGGATTACTCTAACAAAACAATGTTTTGTAATCTTGGTACTCATTCCTTTCTATTACAATCAAATGTAGATATTTGTACTTATAAAACTCATGAAGCTTGGGTAGTTTTAATCTTGGTTTATTGAATTTATTGGGATTTTTTGCAACAGACTGAACTATAAACTAAACTGGGTAAAAAACAGTACAACACAGAGCCAGAGCCAGAGCCTAAGATAAACGGTTGGAATGAGTAACAATATTGAAAAGGTACAGTAAGACAATAGACCATGCTTGTTTTTAAGGTTTATTTTCTATCTTTTTTCTCTTTTTGTATATTATATACCTTAATGCCCTATTTTAATTGTTGCCTTCTAGTTGGAGGCTTTGGGTTATCTGAAGCAGAACAACTAGGTTCTGTAACAGCTTTGTTCCATATACTATCAACCTTGCTACAAATGAAGAATCTCTTTTCTGCTATGTATTCAAATTGTTCTGTAATTAATATAAGTTTTGTGTCATTTTTGTATAACTTGGCATCTTTGTTGTTGCTGCTGTTATATTGTTGTTACCCTTGCGATGGTGACATTGTTCATTGGTGTTGCTCCTTTTGAGAGAGGGGGGTGGCATTTTAATATGTGTCATTTTATATACAGGTATATGACAATAAAGGTTATCTTATTGTTTTGATGGCTTATTGTTTGTCTTCAAGATGGAATCTAGTTTTTGTTAATTCTGACTGGATTTGAACTTGTTTTTTAGGAAACGTGGCCCCAGGGCCAGTGCCTGAAGGAACCATCCGTCTGTATAGTATGCGTTACTGCCCTTTTGCACAGAGAACACGACTCATCCTGAAAGCCAAAGGAATTAAGTACGGGCAGATACATGTCTCCTATATTCATTAGGGCTTAATGTAAAAATAACAAATTCTTTTTTGGTGGAAAATTAGCAGACACCTGTAATTGGTACATATTTGGGCTTATAGCAATTGCCTTCAAAGACTTGTTACTTTGTTTAACATCATAGAACATTTTCAATTTCAGATTTGTTCCTTGATTCAATAGGAGATTCTGCTGCAGAAGGGTTTCATCTGAAAACTAGTTTAGAAATATAATTGGGAAATTGATTGATACCTAAAGGGAAGGGAATGGTTGTTTTCTTTTATCTTGGTATTTCTATTGCTCTGATTATATAATACGTTTTCTTGACCATTTGCAGGATTTCTTGTCTTGTGATGATTGTGAGTCATCTCGCATGAGTAGATTATTGGTCTTAAAATATAATGAAATATTTCAGGCATAGATTTGCCTAAGTTACATACCTTTTGGATTTCAAAACAACTTGAAGGAACGTGGCAGTTATTTTTTTAAGTGTCCCTCAAGTCTTTTTAAATAGTGAATGAGCATGTGCATAGGGTCCAATTTATAATAATGGTAAGCTGTTTTTGTATTTTTTTCTTCATTCTTATTAGGATAGGTGATTTCTTATCCTAAAGCTAATGAAGACTACTCTTGTTGAACTTTTGAGATCATCCAAAAGATGAAACCATTAAATATATGGTGATTATACTTTAGGGAAAGGTTAGCGTGAAATAATTCAAGTGAGCCATGCCATACAATCCAATAGAATGGATATAATCTGAATCTTGTTCCAAAACTTGGTTGAAAAAAAAAAAAGGAACATAGTGTCAGGCTGCAAATGCAAGCCACAGACATTAACTACTTTGGTTGTCCTGTTTGAGTGTGATAGAAACCGCCTTATGTAGAGACACACAAATAGATCCCTAAAATCAGAATCTAAAAGTCTTATCTTCTAGTTTCCAAGAGTTAATATTATCATGTTGTATTTTTCAAACAGCATGTAGCAAGAATTACTTCTCATATCTTTTATTTTTATCTTCTAGCCCATCTTATTTTTATAAATAATTCAAGGTGGTGAATGAATCCATTCATCCTCTTACATTCCCCATTACAACATCATTTTTGCATAGCTTGTCTTAGTAACAGATTACTGAAAGAATTAACCTGGTGATTTCATCTCATTTTACTTAGCCATGAAATTGTTAATATCAATTTGAAAAACAAACCAGAGTGGTTTTTTGAGAAGAGCCCATTTGGAATGGTACCTGTGCTAGAAACAAGCAAGGGTCAGCTGATCTATGAATCTCCAATCACTTGTGAATATTTGGATGAAGCTTACCCGGAAAAGAAGTTGTACCCTGCGGACCCTTATGAAAAAGCTTATCAGAAAATGCTCTTGGAATTCTTCTCTAAGGTATTACTGAAGCATAGCAAGAAATTCATTTTAAGTGTGGAAGATTACAGTAAAACTGGTAGATTGCTATTTTGATATTGCATTGATAAGTCTTGAGAATTTCAAAGGCACTTTTCAAAAGGAAACTGGACTACGTTGTTTTCATTGAAGAACATGTTTCACTTCTCATCCAAAAAGCTTCTTCAGTTCAACCTAGATGGTTGGGTGGGGAGGGAGAAAGGATTATATTCCTTTGCAGTCATCTGATCATTAGCACTCTCTCTCTCTGAGAGCCCTTGAGACCACATGTTCCCCCAGGGTCACCTGAATCAGAATACAATTGGATGCAGAATCTTCTTGAAACTTCAGAAAGGACTGTGTTGTACACATGAGATAGATGGTGGTGTATTCCTTCCCCTCTTGTTGAGAAATACTGTTCAATTAATTCAGTCAGAACTGAAGAAACTTCTTGGATGAGAAGCAAAGCATCTTTCTCAAGGAAAATAGTTATCCTTTGAAAAAACACCTTTGACACAACTGAATTGGTAGTTACAATTAGTTCTAGAAGTTCTCTGTTCCAGCAACCTGTGGTCACTTGATCACACTCTTGCCTACAGCAGTTGTAGGACCCACACTCATGTGATCACTATTTGCAACCTTCCCTGCTGGGATTCTAGATGCAAAATCAATAGGGAAGCCAGCAGGATAGGTCCCAAGTTGCTTGGGAAAGTCTCCATCACTTGTCCATTCTCCCAGACTCTTAAGCTCATGCCCAGCCTCTCCAGCCACTCGCACATCCTACCTGGCCACTCACACACTGTTGGGCATCTGCCCTGCAACAGAGGGCAAGAGATACCTCTGCCACATTTGGATTGTATCTCCTTCATCACACATGTAGCCTTGTGAAAACTCTCTCCAACCTTGTACAACCTCTCCTACCTGGCTGCAGCCACTCTAGGTCCCACTGTGCTCGCATGGTGCCTCCTTCTCCATATGCACAGCCTTACACATCCTCTTCCACCCTGCCTATCTGCCACTTAGGAACGCTTGTGCATCTTCTCATCCAGTAGCAGCCACGCTAAGCCCACTGTGTTTGTGGCATGCCTCTCCTTCATTTGTGCACCCTCAAGCATTATCTCCCACCAAGCAACAACTATCCCAAGATCTAATTCTCATGGGCTGTGCTTTCTTGGCTTGCTCTCTCTCCCATCTGGCAGCACCCACTTGCCTACCAGCCAGCCTGCTTGCAAGCTACCTGCTATCAGCAACTTCCTGCCAGCTTTCCTGCTCAACTTGGTTGTTGGAAGACAGCAGTAGTGAGGAGATCGTTAGCTTAACAATTCACAATTCTTGTTTAACAGCAGAGATGCTGACGCTAAGCAATATGACACTTTGCCACATTGCTTAGAAATGGAAATTCTGGTCCTTATTGCTGTTATAAATAAAAATGGGGATGAAGGACAATTTATTCTTTGTTGATGGTATCATCTCTATATTTCAATCATATTTTTTTTCAATGAAAATTTACTTAGCTACCTCCAATAAGCTACAAGTATGCTCTGGCTATTAGGAATGGTGAAGATGCATCAGCACCGAAGAGTGAATACCAGGAGAAGCTTCTTAAGCTTGAAGAGGTAAATGGTTTATTATCGTACTTCTTCAAGAGAAAAAAGCAATGAAGTGTCATAATGAATTATAGCACCCTTCCAGATTAGAATCTTGTTAAATGTGGTGGCGTTGAGATTTATGAATTGTAGGCAGAATAGTTCTGGAGGACATGAGACTTGGGAAAAGAATGAAGTAGAGAATTCCCTGCAGTTGATTATATTATATACGCTAGGTTAACTTTTCTATTCTGTTCCATCAGCTGTAGCCATTTTAAGGAAAAAGATGTTTTTTATTGTATGATATACTGATCCTAATAGTATGTTGCTTAGGAGTACACTGAACTGTTACTTCTAGTAACTTCATTCAATTTATATGAAGTTGCTTGAATCTGTCCCTAGGGGGAGCCATTCTCATACAGTATTTGATTAGATGTGGTTTTCTGTGACACCATTGCAGGCAAGTTACTCTTTACAGAGGAGTTGCATGGCACAAGTCTTAACAACTCTGTGCTCCTTAAGTTTCTTGCATCTTTTAAAGATTTATCTAACTTATAAAAAATTATTATTATTTTGAGAAAAATCAAACCAGCATAAACTCAGCAGATGTGCATTTTTTTCCCACTTCTTCCACAGAAAGGGAGGAGAGGGGCTTATAGATTCAGGAGGATGTAGAATGGAAGGAGAACTGAAAAGAATCCACAGAGTAGCAGCACTAGGAATCAGGCTGCAGCTGTCTTTCTATCATTGCCCCAAGTTTCAAAAATATGAACTTATTATTCTCTTCCTGAAACCCCAGCAAATCCATGCATGGCTTCTGCAAAGATGTAAAGTTCATGTTACTCTCGCTGTTGACTCACTGTTACTTTTTTTTTCTTCTTTGAACTTATTGGACAGATTCTGATTAACATTCTTTCTGGTATTCCTAACTTTAGCTAGGAAAGTTGGCAAACGAACGGTGTTCTATAAGAGAGGTGCATGTATGTACCTGTATGTATATTTTATCAAGATAAAATTTGTGTGAAGATCAGTATTTTTGTTTTAACGCCAACATGAATGTGCAATTCTACTGAGCACAACAGATTATATCCCCTCATTTCTATCCAATCCGTTCTTACAAAGCATCTGGTAGAAATTATATCTGTATACAATATTAAGAAAATATCTCAAGCATACCCTAGACAGGTAATTGATTACACCCTAGATTAGGGGTGTCAAACTGGTGGCCCATGGGCCTGATGTGCCATGCACAGGCCATGCCCAGCTACGCAAGATGATAGGTTACCTGGAGAGATATGAATTTATACCATCCACCATCACCAGGTAGTTTAGGGAAGGCATTGCTCTGGCATACTCAGCCAGCAAAAAACCTCCCTTTTCATCACTAATTAGGGATTCAGCCACAATAACAGTTGTAACAGTAGGACACCTAATAACAGCTGATTGTACTACCTGCATTATTTAATTTGTATGACATTTTCAAGTTTAGCTGTGCAGATCTAGCCTTTAATTGCATGATGATACAGAGAGTATTTTTTTCTATTATTATCCTCGTTGGGAATTTGATGTCCCTTTCCATGCAGCTCTCTTTTTAATGACTGGAATGGTTGTTGAGTTTACCATAAAGTATTTTTCTAGTCATTAAAAGATAGAATTGATAATGTCAGCTTCTTGAAAGGTGGTTACATAAAAGACTTCAAGCAATCAAAGGTCATGTTACTAATGAGTGTATCTATCAGAATATGGGTGAATTATTCAGAAAAAAGGAACCACATTCAGCTGATCTCTGCATTCAATTAGTCAGAGAGGTTTTCTCCATATGACAGGGAAACATTTTAAACCGGCCGCTCCGCATTCCAGGTCAGGCCTGCTCTCCCTCCCGGGGCCTTTCGGGGTAGGTGTTGATGGCCCGGGGGGCGGGGAGGTTGGCACGGCTGTAGGAGTGTGAGAGCGGTCGGCGGGGTGGCCCGGGTGGCCGAGTGGGCAGCCCGGGCAGTGGACGGGATTATCGGCATTTTTACCTCTTGCCGCGCCCGTTCCGCTTCGCTTACTGCGTTGTTTACCGCTGCTTAGTTTGTATTCGATCTGGCCTGGTATCGAACTGTCCCTGCTGGTCTAGTTTGTTCTTCCTCACCACGCCTCGGTTTTTCGAGGGAAGATGGCTTGGGCGTTTTGGCTGGTGCTTTGGCGCTGACGAGGGTGCTGCCCAATTGGGCAGGGCCGGCGTTTTCAGCGCTGGTGTTCAGGGCCCTGGCGTTTCCAGCGCTGGCATTCAAGGCTCTGGAGATTGGGAGCGACTCGATGGCTATTTGGAGGCCTGGATCCAACCTCGACCAGTCCCGCGGCCTGGGCCCTGGTTTTGCTGGCGGGGTTCGCGGTGACAACAGCAATGGCATGGGGGGTCAGGGCCAACACCGATGGGTTTGCCCGACCTTTTGGAGTGGCCGTCTTTGGAGCTGTTATCCCGGGCCTGGCCGGCCCCGCCAGGAGTTTCAACGACGTGAAGAGGGCCAAGAACGGGTTGTCGATGGCCTTGGCGTCGTCTGGTGGGTCCGGGTTTTGAGAGAACGACTGCTCCAGCGGTGGGATCCCTAGTGGTGGTGGCGGCCTTGGCTGGTGTGGCCCTGCCGGGGTGGAGATGGTGACGATGGCCCGAAGACCTCGCCGGCGACGATGACATCGGCGGCGGCGGCGGTGGCCTGGCCTGGTTCCATCTGGCCCAGCGGCGGGGGTGCCTAATGTGAGGACGACACCGGCCCTGGTGACTAAGATCAGAACTCCGGTGTTGGCGACATCATGAACTGGAGTGAACGGGTTGCCTCCCCAATCTTGTTTTTATCAACGCTGGCGACGATGTCGAGGACAGGGGTTATTGGTTAACCGGGATTTCTGGAAGGGTCAGCCTCAAACTGGCCCCTCTCCTCTTCAACCTCAACTTTAGTTATTAACAACTGCATCTGCTGGACGCCGTGTGGCTGGCCCGATTGTATATTCAGTGGTGGACTTGAGGGCGCTCAGGAATGTCCTCCTTTCCTTGAGGCGGCCCCCCGACTTTTCTGTGGCATACCTCGATGATGGACCTTGGAATCCGAAGAGGTGGCACATTCAAGGGAAACGCGCCCGATTATGGTTATTTATTTCCAAATTCTTAAAAGGGTTAGGGAGGGTGGTCAGACAGGGTTTGGGGGACAACCCTTCTGGAAAAAAGGCCAGACCGGAGTTCACGCACGGGTCGGGGGGTTGTGGGACCGGGGATGGTCGGATCGAGGATGGGGGTTTTTTCTAGGGAGGGGGAGGAAAGGGCCATCTCTACGATCGGTGGGAGAGGCAGGTATGGTGTTGACGGGACCTTATCAAATTCTGGGAGCTCGCCCCCGCTGTTTACAAGCGGTGGTGTGCTCCGGCCCCCAGGTCATGTCTCGCTCCCTGAGTTGTTTGAATGATTGGGCCCCGGTCTCTGGCTGATGTTATGCAACTCCAGGTCCATAGTGAATAAAGCCCCCCTTGTTTACGATCTTGTTACGGAGGGGTGTGTGGACCTGGCTGGCATTACTGAGACCTGGCTGGGACAGGAGGGGGGTGTCCCTCTGGTGAAGATGTGCCCAGCCGGGTTTCGGGTCTTTCATCAGCCGAGGGCCCAGGGGAGGGGTGGGGGGTTTGCGGTAATTATTCGGGAGGATCTGGGTCCTAGGGAATCCACTGTTCCTCAGACGACCGGATGTGAGTCCCTTTTTGTAAAGTGTGGTTCCGGGGTTCATATGGGCCTATTGATCACATACCTGGCTCCCTGACCTCCTCGAGGTCATAGCCGGCCTAGCGGTTGAGACCCCCAGGCTGATGGTCATGGGGGATTTCAACCTGCCTTCGGCTGGTGGGGCCTCGGGGATTGCTCAGGAGTTCTTGGCTTCCATGACAGCCTTGGACCTGACCCAATTAATTAGGGAACCCACTCACATTGAGGGTCACATCCTGGATCTGGTTTTTGTCTCTGGACAGTGGCAGGATGATCTTGGTGTTGGGGATGTTTTTGTTGAGCCCTTGTCATGGTCAGATCATTCGCTCTTTAGGCTGGACTTCCAGGCCGCTCCTCCCCATCACAGGGAGGCGGACCAAATACATTGGTACCGCCCCAGGCGCCTGATGGATCCAGATAGGTTCCTGATGGAGCTTGGGCCATGTCCTGATGTTCGAACACACGACTTGGTTGAGGACCTGGTCGCCACCTGGGATAGGGTGGCGGCTGGGGCCCTGGACCGGGTCGTGCCCTTGTGGCCTCTGACCTGACGCCGCTCTCACTTGGCCCCTTGGTTTTCCGGGGAGCTGAGGGAGATGAAGCGTGGGAAAAGACGCCTGGAGAGTATTTGGAGGACTACTCGCTCCGACTGAACACTATTACGGTCTTATATTAAGACCTATTTAGTGGCGATAAGGGTGGCAAAGTATTCTTACTTTTCCACCCTTATTGCGTCTGCAGGAAACCGCCCGGCCGCCCTGTTTAGAGTGACCTGCTCCCATCTGGAAAGGGGAGCACGGGAGGACCTCTTGCAGGGACGGGCTGAGGACTTTTCGAATTTCCTGGTGGATAAAATCACTTGGATCCGGGATGGGTTGGACTCTGAATGGGCAACTCGGTGGGGGATCAGGGGCGGAATTTGAGGCAGTCATTTGGGAGGAGTTTGATCCTGTGACCCCCATAGACGTGGACAGGTTGCTGCGGGGGCTGAATGCTACCACATGATTATTGGACCCGTGTCCCTCCTGGCTGGTGTTGGCCACTCGGGAGGTGACACGAGGTTGGTTTCAGGGTATTATTAACTCTTCCTTGAGTGAGGGATATCTGCCCGCCACCTTGAAAGAGGCAGTGGTGAGACCCCTCCTCAAGAAACCGTCCCTGGACCCAACTTTGTTATCTAATTATCGTCCCGTCTCCAACCTTCGTTTTGTGGTGAAGGTTGTTGAGAGTGTGGTGGCATGACAGCTTCCTCAGCACCTGGATGAAGCTGTCTATTTGGATCCACGCCAATCGGGCTTCAGGCCCGGGCACAGCACGGAGACGGCATTGGTCGCATTGGTGGATGATCTCTGGAGGGCCCGTGACAGAGGTTATTTCTCTGTCCTGGTCCTATTAGATTTCTCGGCGGCTTTTGATACTGTCGACCACAGTATCTTATTGCGGCGGCTGGGGGGGGGTAGGAGTGGGAGGCACTGTTATGTGGTGGTTCTCCTTCCTTTCTGACCGTTCGCAATTCGTGTTGGCAGGGGGGGAGAGGTCGGCCCCGAGGCCCCTGGTTTGCGGGGTGCCTCGGGTCGGGGCTCTCGCCCCTTCTGTTCAACATTTATATGAAGCCGCTGGGTGAGATCATCTGTGGCTTTGGGGTAGAGTTTGATCAGTACGCTGATGATACTCAGCTGTACATCTCTACCCCGGGCCACCCCGATGAAGCCGTTGAAGTGATAACCCGGTGCCTGGAGGCCGTGCGGTGTTGGATGGGGTGGAACAGGCTTCAGCTCAACCCATCTAAGACTGAGTGGCTGTGCTTCCCGGCATCCCGGTACAGCCAGCTGGTTCCATCGCTGGCTGTGGGCGGGGAAATTCTTGCCCCCACAGAGAGGGCCTGCAATCTGGGTGTCCTCCTGGATGTGTGGCTGTCATTGGAAGACCATGTTGCGGCCGTCGGCAGGGGGGCTTTTGGCCAGGTCCGTAGGATCTACCAGTTGCGGCCCTTTCTGGATCGGGATGCGCTTCGCACAGTCATTTCCGCCCTGGTAGCCTCCCGCCTAGACTATGCCAATGCTCTCTACATGGGGCTGCTTTTGAAGCAGCTTTGGAGCATCCAGAGGCTCCAGCTGGTGCAGAATGCGGCCGCGCGGGTGGTGTTGGGGGCTCCTCGGGGCTCCCATGTTATGCCACTTCTGCGCGAGCTGCATTGGCTCTCGGTGGCCCTCCGGGTGCGCTTCAAGGTCTTAGTTATCATCTTTAAAGCGCTCCATGGCTCGGGACCAGGATATTTGCGAGACCGCCTCCTGCCATTATCGGCCTCCCGCCAACCGATACGCTCCCATAGAGTCGGCCTCCTCAGGGTGCCGCCGGCTGGACGGCTGGCGAACTCGAGGATGCGGGCCTTCTCATTGGGGGCACCCTCTTTCTGGAACGAATTACCCCCGGAGATGAGGACCATCCCTGATCTCCTGACCTTCTGCCGTGCATTGAAAACTCATTTATTTCAGCAAGCCGGTCTGGCCTAAGGGTTTTTAAATTTTTTAATCTGGTTTTAACTTTCTTAATTCCCTTATTTTTAATCTTTTGTAAGGGCCAATGTATTTAATTCTTTTAATTTTTAAATATTGTATATGTGTTTTATATGTATATTTTATTCTGGCTGTTCACCGCCCCTTTGGGAGAGGGGGGCGGTATATAAATTTAAATAAATAAATAAACTTATGCTTTTTCATTAGAATAGTTGGAAATAATCCCTTCCATCTTTCAGTGACTAGAATAATGCTTCAGAGTACGCCACATTGTCGTTTTGATACTCCACAAATCATAATAAATACATTTAACCATGGCGATGTGATCTGCAGATCAAATTTCTGAAGAGAGCAAACAAAAAAGGAATACATTTATTCTCTGTATAGGAAAATGTGCACTTCTGAAGCTATTTCTTCCGCTAGCTCTCTTTATTAATCAGTGCCTTTGTTTTTTCCCTATCCTTCCCTCTTAACAAAACCTTACAAATTAGAATTAAGCCTTACTGGTCCATTAATGTAAACTTTTAACATGTTCTTGCAGAGACTTGCACATGAAGAAATACAATCTCATTAGTGGAAATAAGTTTGTAGTAGGGGTATAGAAAACATTTTGTTCACTCCAGTCCGAGTGCAAGACTTGGAAAATTTTCTTGGAGCATTTTTCAAAATGAATTATTTCTGGCGTTTTAGAAGCTTTGGGGATTTGTTGAATTTGAAGCAAAGCTGATCTGAACTTGAAACACTTACAAGGTACTTGAATTGATCAAAGCTTGAGTTTTATGAAGATCCATGGTTGAAGCGGTTTATATGAAAATGTCTTTGTGCTCCTAAGTTGTAAGATTGTTTCAGGTAGTTGTTTCTGCTTTTGGAAAAGACGGATCCTGAATACTACAGGCAAACAATTTCTGCATGGATTCATTTTTACTGCCCATCTTCTGTTTCACTCCCCCTCACTTTTATAGTAGTTACTTCTATTTTAAGCCACTTTTAAGATTTTTCCCCTCATACTTTTCTTCTTTAAAATCTGATTTTACAGTATTCTTATTGCAACATTCCCATATGTTTTACTTTTAACTCTAATAGCCTAATTTCACATAATAGATTTTGAATTTTGGAGAAAGAAAGATTTTGGCACTAACACTTCTGTGTCTATTGTGCATTTCTTAAAATTTGGATTTCATGTTTTGTCACAGTGTTTGCAGCGTGACTACTATTATGAGACAACACAGCACACAGAGACTCAGACATTAAACAGTGGTTTATATACAAGACATATACAGAAATATACATGGTAGGCAAATACCTGACAATCAATCAATCTTAACTCTGCACGGAAAACCAATGGAGATAGGACACAAGGAGAGAGAATACACCCCCTAATGGCTGCCCTATACCATCTTTTAAAGTGATAAAACTTCTGTAGACCCATTCTTTGTCTTAAAATGACAATACTCATGCTGGTTCATCCTTATTGCATCAGCCTTACATTGCATCAGCCTTACAGCAGCTGGTCAACTCTTAAATCTCAATACCTTAACATGTTTCCTGTACCAAACTGTGTTAACATAATTGGGCAGCATGGAAATAATTTAAATAAATATATCAAAGTATAGATGATCTAGAATAAGAATTGCAGTGAACCATCTTTATAATTTTTCTCACCTTTCTATATTTCGTTTCTGTAATTATGGTATCTGGCCTTGCATTTTATTTAGAAATGTCACATCTTCCTATATTTTAGATGCTTGCAAACCACAAAACTAAGTTCTTTGGTGGAGATTCAGTATCCATGATTGATTATCTAATCTGGCCATGGTTTGAACGGATGGAGGCCTTTCAGTTAACTGAGTAAGTGCTTTGAACCTTTTACAGTTTTTGCTCTTAAATCTTGTGCATGGTTACTTTTGCAGATTACTGTTATGTTTTATTTCAAATTTACATGTGATGTCATTAGGAGGCAAATGAGAATAGGAGAATCATTCTTTTTTCTGTTTTGACTTGTGTCCATTAATCTTCTAACTTTGCTGCCTAAGGCAAGTAGATGAAATACATTTATTCTGAACCAGAATTTATTAGCAATTCAGTTCTGCTCAGTTTAGACTGTCATTATTTTTCTTCTCGTGGCAAATGCCACTGCTCGTCCTTTGAATTGGGTGTGATATCTCTTGACATTCTGCTTTTCTAATTTAGCAAATCAGAAATTAATAGCTTTGGAACAAACAAGAATATCGAGAGACTATGTAGATTCTCAGTCATCGAGAACAGTCTTCCCTCGAGAGAGGGAGGAATAAGACACTGCCTAATCGCCTGTCTACAACACACTCCTTCCAGTAGTTCCAAGAAGATGCCATAACTATTTGTACTCTGATTCAGGTGACCTGTGAGGGCTCAGATAAAATCCTAGGTGGCCTCAATGTGTCTCAAGAGAGATGCTAACCAGATGACTGCAAAAAATAGACTCACCTCCCCATTGTCCTATCAGTAGCTACCCTTCCATCCCCCCACCATCCAGTCACAACTGATGAAGCTTTTTGGATGAGAAACATTCTCTTCTTTCTCAAGTAAAAAAACCGTCCAGTGGTCTTTTAAAAAAGCACAAATATTGAGAGCTTCAATCAAGAGTCCTCTATTCCTCTTAATTCACAAGTGGAAGTAGAAAGCTTTGGCTAGAGTATTTTAACACTGTATTTACTTCCTACCATATGGTAATTGTCAGCAATATTTATTCAAATGCTTCCCTGAAAGTTGGGAAGTTAATCATATACAGGTAGATCTTAACATACAACAATTTATTTAATGACGGTTCAAAATTACAGTGGCACTGAAAAAAGTGATCTATGACCATTTCACATTCACAACCATAGCAGCATGGTTATGTGATCAAAGTTTGGACGCTTGGCAATTAGTCCATATTTGATGTATGCATGTCCCAGGGTCATGTGATCAAACTTTTGCAACCTTTTGACAAAGAAAGTCAATGGGGAAGCCAGATTCACTTAACCATGTTACTAACTTAACAACTGGAGTGATTCACTCAACAACTGGGGCAAGAAAGTGCTCCTAAAATGGAGCAAATTCATTTAACAAATGTCTCACTTAAATTTTGGGCTCAATTGTAATTCAAGGACTACCTGTATGCTGAAGTTTGAATGATAGAACTTGGGAGTAATGAAGTAATGAAATCATTCATTTGATCTAAACTGCAGCTACCTGGCTATATCTATAGCACTATCCTTTAAGGAGGTCAAACCCAACTCAAGTTGAATACCATATTTCTTTCTACATCCATTTAGGAATGTTAAAAATTGTCTTGAGTCATCTAATTTAATATATTTTCCATACCATTTAATGATGACAGGGCTTCAGACAAAGTTCTTTCTCAAGTTTTACTTGGATATTGAACCTGGATCCTTTCTATCCAGGAATACTACTGAACACTATCTTAATGGTAACATGACCAGAGATAATTGCCTCAAAGTTTCACTGGTATCTCAAATATTTATCTGTTCTTTTCCAGATGCTTGGACCATACTCCAGGGTTAAAATGCTGGGTTGATCTGATGAAGCTAGATCCAGCTGTTCAGGCCACAATAACTGATCCTCAAATCTTCAAGGGCTATCTTGAACTGTATTTCAACAATAGTATTGAGGCCTGTGATTATGGGCTCTGAAAACTGGGAAGCTTTTTCAGTGGATGACCAAGAATATTGACAACTATTGCTTCAGCATGTCATCTGATATCTGAAATGTTTTAGTTTTGTTGTGTTTTGTGTTGTGTTATTCAATGAGTTGGATAATTGGACTAAAATGATAATTACCTGCAATATATGTTTCCCTTTGAAAATGAAAATGGCCATCATTGATTAGGAAGAAAATATTTTTTTACCCTTATCTTTGTCTGCCAATTTAAATGACAATGTTGACTTTTTTGCATTGTTTATCAGTTTAGAATAGACATCAATTTCACTTTGTCTCTGGAAATTGGTTTTTGCCTTTCCGGAATAAAAATACTTCAATCTCGGAGGTTTCCTTTTATTTGCAGCAGCAAATAAAGGTATATAGCAGGGTTTGGGATTGTGTATTTTATTACTAAGATATAGCCATTCCAATTTGTATTCTCTTATGTAGGCAACTGGATAGTAAATTTGAGCAAGCTGGCTCAAGAAAACTATTGTCCCTAGGGCAAATGGTTTCTGGTCTGAGAAGCTAGTTTGGTTTTCTGTACTATCAGCATGGCAGAGAGGTGAACCATGATTAGCTTTGAGAGCATCTAAAAGTGTAATTCTCACATTGTACAACATATATTTTCAGTTTTAGGTTTTGTATGAAGAGTCAGCATATCTGAATATAATGTTGCTAAGACAGACTACAGGTACTCCTCACTTAACAAGTTTTTCTTTAGCAACTGCTTGAAGCACACTGAAAAAAGTAACTTATAATCAGTCTTCACCCTTGGCAGTTGTCCCAGTGTTGCCACCATGATGTGATCATGATTTGAATTCTTGGCAACTGTTGTACATTTATGATTGGAACAACATCCTCAGTTGCCATTTGTGATCTTCCCAAACATTTTCAGCAAGCAATATCACTATATTAGTCTAGTATATGTAGATGAAATCAGATTAGGGAAGACAACTATACAGGAAGGATTTGGCTTTGTTGGCCGGCACTTAAATTGAGATCAGTATGATAAAAGCATGCTTATTTATTTATATTTCTCTCAGGACACAACCTTCCATCTTAGACTTGAATTTATCTTCGTTAGTCTCAACCATAAATTTATTATTCCATATTTAAGTCTTGGCTTTAAATCTAAATAAAATTGAAGTATTAGATAGTGTCTATCTAGTTCAGCTGTTAGAGTTTGTCTAATCATACTTGACCAAATAAAGTATTCAGTTCAAAATTGAGGGTAGGAATCTTGTAATCCACTCTTCCATCTAGTTCAGAAAATTTTGCATTCTTGTTTCCTTACCTGGTGCTGGTTTGTAGCAGCATGAGTACTCTCCAAGCTAATAAAGCAGATTAACCTAAATAGATACACTTGCATTAAACGTGAATCCCTACATAAATGAGATGTACATTTACATAGTACAAATCATATCTTTGTACATATCTTTATGCAAATTTGAATGCATGCTCATTAATGCAGTTATAGGTTCAAAATAACAAAACCATGGCAAGGGCCATGGTGGCTCAGTGGTTAGAATGCAATATTGCAGGCTGACTTAGCTCATTGCCAGGAGTTCAATCCTTACCAGCTCAAGATTGTCTGAGCCTTCCATCCTGCTAAGGCCAATACAATGAAGAATCAGATTGTTGGGGGCAGTATGTTAACAGCTGGTGGAAATTAGAAAATGCAATAGCCCCTGCTTTGTGGAATATCCTCCCCTTGTAGAATGGCCCCAACTGTTAGCCTTTGGTAAAGCTTTAAAACCCTGACTATGTTTGAATTTGCTAAGAGCCCTGTTTCTTGGCTTTATTGTTGACTGGCCAAGTCATGTGTAATGTATGGGTATATATAAACAAATTTTTTTCTCACCCTTATGGATAGAATGTCTTTCTCAATCTCAGGTTCTCTACCATATGCCTGGGAGCTTGAAGGTTTGGTAGTATCTTAGCTGTTCCTAGTACTTTATTTTACTTATTTGTATCCTGTATTATTTTCACAAATAATTCAACCCAACACACCACCTTCCTATTTTTCCCACAATTGTAACTGTGTGATGAGTTGGCTGACCTGGCTTTCATGACTAAGGTAGAACTCATGATCTCCCACTTTCCATTTCTGGTGCCTTAAACACTTAAGACCAAACTGCCTCTTTTGGGCAGAAAGCTCTGAGGTTCTTTCTAGGATCTATTGGAGCCACTTAGGACTGCTCCTATCATCACTGGGACTACTTTGGCCTTTACTTTCTGCATCCTCTCCAGTTGCTCCTTCAGGCTCTGGCATTTCTCTAGTTTCTCATACTCCATTCTGATATTTCTGTCACTTGGCACTGCTACATCTATTCACCACCACTCTTCTGTCTACTACCACAATGTCTGGTTGATTGGCCAGTAACTCCCTATATATCCGGATCTGGAAATTCTACAGGATGTGTTAGCTTTCTCATTCTCCATGACTTTCTATGAGATCTCCCATCTGGATTTAGGAGGATCTAGCCCATATTATATGCAGATGTTCCTATATACAATGCCAGTTATATATACAATATAATAAACTGTAACCTGCCCAGAATCATTGATTGAGATGGTGGCTATAGAAAATGAATAAATTCAATAAACCAATATATATAATTAAATCATAGCAAGGCATATGATTTACACACACACACACACACATATATATATGTGGAAATTACTAATATTTGCACTAATCTTCAGTAATAAATAGAGGTGCAGAATTAGACAACTTAGGAAGATTTCTAGCAAGTTTTCTAGACCACTTTTTGTAGTAAGACGGTGTCTCCCAACCTGTAATTCCAGATTTTAAAGTCCCAACGCCTGCTGAATGATCTGGAAATTCCATACAATTTACATGTTTTTTTTAAATTGTTAATATTTTCTAAAACTGGGATTTAAAACTGGTTGTAAGTTTAAATTGTTAAGTGCTGACAATTTTAGTTGCTATTAGTGGGAGTAGGGCAAACATTTTTTATGATAAACATTTCAAAACTGCAATACTGTGAAAATCCACTGGTCTACAATTTAGAACTAAGTTTGAATTCCTTTGCAAACCAGAAATAAGAGGAAAACATTTCAAAATTGCTGAGAGACGAACCACAGCTTTGGAATAGCTATTTATCTAGATCAGGGGTGTCAAAACTCGTGGCCCACAGTCCGGGTGCGTCATGCGCTGGCTTTGGCCATGCCTGGTTTCAGCGAACAGGAAAAGAATTGCAATGTCACATGATGACACTGTGACGACGCAAGTTTGACACCCCTGATCTAGATAAATAGATATTGGGCATCAGATTATTTTCTACTGTTGAAAGAGAACTTTCTACAATAATTTTCAACATAGTGAAAGAAAGTGATGTTTCTAAAAAAAAAGCATTCATCTATCTACTAATAAAACACTCATGTCTAACTTTTAACTAGGTATAACAGTGCATTGTAGGCCAATACATTTTCAATCAAAGTACTTCAAATGGGGTAAATTACAGAATGTGTTAAAAATCTGAAATCCATGATTCCCATGGAATTGAAAATTGGCAAATAAAAAAGCTATTACATAAAAATTATTGTAAAGCATTTTCTGACGTAATACAAAATGTCATAAAGCATTTCCTGTTGTGAACTGCTGATGTTTGGCTGTGCTATACAGTTCAACAAGGACTACCTACCGTTCAAGGCAGATTCATCTCTGAATATCTTCTTGAATTTTTAACAACTTTTTCAGTAAATTAGCAATTTTACCATTATTGAAGGCTTTGAGGAATCCATAAGGTAGTATATCTCTGGGACAATGACCCACAGGTTTGTTTACTACTTTTATAATCTTCCCCTCAGATAGTTGTGTTATTGCTATATTTTTATAGATTTGCTATATAATTTTAAAATATACTGTGTATATTATGAGGCATATCAATTATAACCAGCATTTTACAATATAAAAGATATCTTAAGGGGGGATTTATTTTCCATTTCTAGTCATTATTTTAAATTTGCACAGCCAGTAAGCATTATTTTAATTTGAAATGGCATGAATGAGACAAAAGTTTTCCTGTTTTATTTACACAAATATTAATATACCACCCCAATCTCGAGATTTTGGCACTTTAGTTCAAAAACACCCAACCCCCACAACAAAAATCATCCAACTGCATGAATAATAAAGAATACACTAGAATATACGACATTGCTCCTGATGATAGTTGCATATTAACTTTCTGTACTGGCTGCATAACCACCTTTGCGCATTCTAAGGCAAGTTGCCTGATTTACACATTTAAGTTAAATCACAGGATCTAAGTCCTCTGTTACTGGAGTTTACATGGCATGACTTATACTATCATTTAGCCTGACAGGGAACGTTTTGAATTCTCTAAGAAAATGACACGCTGACGTCTGAATACAAACAAAGCGAATATAAATACGGGTAGAGGACGTGGAGTAGAATCAATTTGCCACCCTGTTCCGATACTTTTTATATCTTGTATCTGACTTTCAAACGTATATTTACATAGTAGATAGAATTTGTACTCTTCCTAACTGCGCTTATACGCGTGTAGCCTTACAGTTAACCAGTAACTCTGTCCCAGAGTTTGCTACGCGGATAGTAGGATATCAATTCGCTCAGCCCTCCAAAGTGGTTTACTTCGTGTCAATCACTCAACTCGAAACTCTTTAAGAACTTAACGGGTGGAGAGTTGCCGTCTAACGAAGAGGGAGGAGCCAAATTGCGTCGAGGGGCAGGTGTGGAGAAAAGGCGGCGTCTTAAGGGAAAATTCCGATGTGCACAGCTGATTTCGTTTTCTGGTGGTCCGAAGCAAGATGTCCGGGGAAGTCGCTAGAAGTTTGGGGAAAGGTGAGCAAGCTCTGATCCAAGGAGGAGCATCTTCATCCAATCCAACTGGTTTAAGGCAGCCCTCCTTTCTAGGGCTGTGAGCTGGTTTTCATGAACCCCGTTTTTGAACAGTTGGGGGACAACATGCCATGGAGTTTTGGGGGGAATATCATGTCGTTAAAGATGGTACCTCCTATTCGCTGGCCTTTGTTGCCAAAGGCGATGAATGGATTTCACTATAATCAGGATTAAAAATGCTACATAACTAAAATTGTGCAGCCTAATATGTGTTGAAGATGGGTACACTTCTAATATGATTTTTGGTGGAATGCATGCTTCTAATATGCAGCCTTCTCTTAGTATATTTGAGTGCATAAACTTGCTTATAATTTGGTCAATAAGGTTTACTCTAACAAAAGGATGTTTTGTATTCTTGATAATCATTCTTTTCTATTATGACTCAAATGTAAATATTTGTATTCATAAAACACATGAAGGTTGGGCAGTTTTAACCTTGGTTTATTGAATTAGCTTTATTTGGATTTCTGCAACAGTCTGAACTACTGTATAGACTAAACATATTGGGTGAATTTGTATAACACACTGAAACAGAGTACACATGCTTAGCATATTGTATGAAGGCAGGCTGTATAAAATAAACCATTGGAATGAGTAACAATAACTACTAGGTAGATAAGCAGTACTTGCTTTGTGTCTTATTCCCTATCTTTTTTCTCTTTTTATTTTTATAATCACAACTGAGCCCAAAATTTATGTTGCTAAGTGAATTTACCCTGTTTTACAATCTTTCTTGCCACAGCTATTAAGTGAATCACTACAGTTGTTAATAGCAATAGCACTTAGACCTATATACAGATTTATAGTGCTTTAAATTCCTCTCTAAGTGGTTTACAGGGTCAGTATATTTTCCCCAACAATCTGGGTCCTCATTTTACCAACCTCAGAAAGTTGGAAGCCTGAGCCTGGTGGGATTTGAGTTGCCAAATTGTAGGCAGCTGACTGCAGAAGTAGCTTGCAGTACTGCACTCTAACCACTGTGCCACGGAGGCTCCTTAATTAGTAACACAGTTGTTAAGTGAGTCTGGCTTTCCAATTAACTTTGCTTGTCAGTTTACAAAGTTTATCACATGACCCTGGGACACTGTAACCGTCATAAATATGAGTGTTGTCAAGTATCTGAATTTTGATCACGTGACCATGGAGATGCTGCAATGGTTATAAGCCACTTTTTTTGTGCTGTTGTAAATGAACTGTTTTTAGTGGCTTATTGTTTGCAAGATAGAATATAGTTCTTGTTAATTCTGACTGGAGATTGTCTTTCAGGAACCTCTGCTCCAAGGCCAGTGCCTGAAGGAACCATCCGGGTCTACAGTATGCGTCACTGCCCTTTTGCACAGAGAACAGTACTTGTCCTAAAAGCCAAAGGAATCAAGTATGAGCGGATACTTTGCCTTCCATATTCATTAGGGTTTAATATAAAAATAACACATGTTTGGTTGAAAATTAACAGAGGGTTGATAGATATTTGGGCTTATAAAAATTGTCTTTAAAAACACTTGCTTCCCTTCTCTTAATCCTATAGAACATTTTAAATTTCAAATTGTTCAATAGAGAATTTTGCTCCAGAAAGATTTCATTTGAGAACTAGTTTAAAAATATAGGATAGTTTGATACAAAGGTCTTCAAACTTGGCAAGTTTAAGACTTGTGGACTTCAACTCCTAGAATTTCTGAGCTAACATAACTGGAGGAGGAATTCTGGAAGTTGAAGTCCACAAGTCTGAAGTCCACAACCCAGAGAGTGGTATTTTTTTGCTTTTAAAATCCTGGCAAGTATTTTTATTGATCTGATTATGTAATATGTTTTCTTGATCATTTCAGGATTTCTTGTCGTATGATGATTGGAGGTCAGAACTGATTGCATGACTATTGGTCTTAGATGATGAAATATTTTAGGCATAGAGTTAACATTCCTTTTTGGATTCCAAAACAATTTGAAGGAATGTGGCATTTAGTTATTTTTTTTAATATTATCTCCTCTCTTTTTACATAGTGAGCCTATGCCTGTGGTCCATTTTATTATAATCATAAGCTGCTGTTTTGTATGAACAACCATAGGACCTGTTTTTTTTTAAAGGCTGTTCTTCATGCTATATAAGTTAAGTTGAAGTCTGGATTTTAAAGATGAGTTTAGTTTCTGCTGACTTCATGGATAAGTCTTTCCATGCAGATTTCTTGGCAATAGTATGAAAGTGATCAGGTTTTGCTCTTTCAGTGTGCTTTTTTATTCCTGGTGATTTCCTATCCTAATGGAATGAAGACTGCTGCTGTTAAACTTCTGAGATTATCTAGATTCCACTGAAAGATAAAAATTGCTTTGCCATGAACTTAATGTAGAATGATTACACCAGGGAAAGGTTATTATGAAGTAATCCAAATGTGGTTACTTTTGTAGCCGTACCATGAAATCCAAAATTATTTTGGAGCATAGTGTCAGTCTGCAAACGCAAGCCATAGACACTAACTGTTCTGTTTTCCTGGTTGGATGGTGCAGAGCCAGACTTATATAGAGACAGAAGTATCCATAAAATCAGACTCTAAAAGTCTTCTTTTCCAGTTTCCAAGAGTTAATATTACCATGTTGTACTTTTCAAACAGCAAATAGCAGGAAATTACTGATCATATTTTATTTTTGTATCCTGCCTTTATTATTTTTACAAATAGGTCAAGGTGGTGAACATATTCAATAAACATCTGTAGAGATTCTCAGTCATCTCAGTCATGGTTGTCTCAAAGGTGCTTTTTTAGGAGGCAACTGGACTTCCTTAGTTTGTTTTTTTTTGGTCTTCAAAGAAAAACAAAGACCATTTGCTTCCTGAAAAAACATCTTTGGGATATCCAATATACCTTCCTCCTCTTATTTTTCCCACTACAATTTTGAATCACCTCATTTTTTATAAAGTGCCTTAGTTAATAAATTCCTAAAAGAATTAATCTGGTGGTTTCATCTCATTCTATTTAGCCATGAAATTGTTAATATCAATTTGAGAAACAAACCAGACTGGTTTTTTGAGAAGAACCCACTTGGAATGGTACCAGTGCTAGAAACAAGCAAGGGTCAGCTGATCTATGAATCTCCAATCACTTGTGAATATTTGGATGAAGCTTACCCTGAAAAGAAGTTGTACCCTGCGGACCCTTATGAAAAAGCTTATCAGAAAATGCTGCTAGAATATTTTTCCAAGGTATTACTGAACATAGCAAGAAATTCATTTTAGTGTGGAGGATTAGAATAAAACTAATAGTTGATATTTTGATATTGTATTGATAAATCTATTTGAAAGTATGGCTTTCTTCTTCCTTGAGTCTTAATATGTGTATCAATAAGCAAAATGAATTCTACAAAAGATTAGATTTATTGATGGAAGGAAAGATAATGAACTATCTTAAGTGGGCTCATAACCTCATGCTAGTAGAAGTCTAGGGTTTAAATTATGAGTAACTCAATGCTTTAAAAACTAGCTGTATCTACTATAATATACTTTCTATGATATTTTGCACAAATAAAGGCTAAAATATGGTAATTTGATTTGATACATTATTAGAAATATATGAGGTAAAGTTGAGAAAATAGATAAAAGGGTCTGTAATGATTATGGAAGATTTGTGACTCCTAGGTGAGAGACCAAGTAGGATTTTATTGTCTAACTATACTCTTTGGACCAGGACTTGGAGTAGCGTCAAGTTGATGATATGCTGAAGGGAAATTTTTTTGTTAGTTTAGGGATTTGTGTATCACATTCTTTCTTCCCAAATATTAAATCATTCCATATCTGTGTGGAAACCATGTCAGGCACAAAAATCAGGTCTCCAATTGAAATATTGCTACTCATGCTTATGAACAGGGATATACTGAACTAGTGGGTAGCATATACTTGGAGTTAGATAAGTTCAATGAAATTCAAGAGAGGTTGAACTTTGTTCACTTGATTCTTGGCTGATTTTTCTATTAATTCTGCCCCCAGGTTCAGCCGGAATTCCCCAGCTAGCATTTTGGGAGCTGAAGTCCACACATTTTAAAGTTACTGAGGTTGAGAAATATTGCCTTAGATTATTTACTAAAGAGTATGAAGAACACATCAAAGGTTTTGGAATCACTGAATGAAAATTCTGTTGGTTAATGAAAACTCTTTTGGAAATATAAAAGTTACTTTCTGAAGTGTAGCCAATATGGTGAGTTTCAATGTGAACAAGAGAATAAGTAGATGAATTGTTACTGTCATCTATAGCTCGTATTAGGTAAATAAAGGAACATTATTTTTAATTTGTTTCCTAAGTTCTGAATGCTTGATAACTCCAAACTATCCTGGATGTGATTAATGCTGTCTTTTTCAAAAGGATCTCAAAGCTATAATTTTGGGATTATCTACCATATCAGAGCTATTAAGTAAATACAGGTAGACCTTGGTTAATGACCCTTATTCAGTGACTATTCAAATTACAGTGGTATTGAATAATAGTTAGTTACAATTAGTCCTTGAAGTTCTGTCTGTCCCAACAATCTGTGGTCCCTTGATCACAATCTGGGAGCTTGGCAATTGGCTCTCAGTTGTGACAGTTGCAGCATCCTAAATTCATGTGATCACTATTTGCAACCTTTCCTGCTGATGTCCCAGAAGCAAAGTCAGTAGGGAAGCCAGCAGGAAAGGTCCCAAGTTGCTTAGGAAAGTCACCTCCACCTGTGCATTCTTCCTGACCATTGAGTTCATGCCTGGCCTCTCCAGCCACTCGCATATCCTCCTTGGCCACTCGTATACTCTTGGGCACCTGCCCTGCAATAGGGGACAACACCCACCACAGGCCCTGCCCAATTTGGATTGTATTTTCTTCATCACTCATGTAGCCTTGCTCACTCTCTTTCCACTCTTGCATAACCTCTCCTATCTGGCCGCAGCTACCCTAGATATCTCTGTGCTTGCATGGTGCCCCCCTCTCCATTCTCACACCCTTGCGCATCCTCTTCCACCATGCCTGTCTGCTACTGTCTGCTGACCTCTTTGCATCCTCTCCCATCCAGCAGCAGCCACCCCAAGCTCACTGCGCTCGTAGTATGCATCCTCCACATGTGCATTCTCAAGCATCATCTCCCACCAAGCAGTAACCACTTCAAGCCCTGATACGCTTGAGACATGCTTTTCTGGCCAGCTTCCTCTCCCATCTGGCAGCATCCACTTATCTGCCTGCTAGCTTGCTTGCAAGCAACCTGGTATTACTATGTTTCTCCAAGAATACAACCCCCCAATAGGAAGGCCCAGCATGTTTTCTAGGCATGAGGTGAAATTAAGCCCCTCCCCCAAAATTTAGGCCTATTTTTAAAAATGCAAAAGTGGGGGAAGGGGGGAACTTGCCGTCAGGAGCGCCCCGCGGGCAACCATGCCTCACCACCAGCTGCTCCTAATGGCCGATCATAGCGGAGCATGGAGAGCTCCCTACCCACACCAAGTGCGGGTATGGAGCTGGCTGCAGGCCGGGTATGGTGCTGGCTGCAGGCCGGGTCAGCGAGCAGGTGGTGGCAGCGGCAACGTGGATGTTGGCCTCGGCGGCGGCAGGGCACTTTGCATTGCTTCCTCCGCCCCTGTCGCTTTCCCTTCTGCCCTCACCGTGGCTTATGCCACGTTCGGAGTGCTGCCATTGGGCAACATACAGAGGCTGAAGTCCCTGCTGGACATCGCAGTGCAGCGGTAGTGGAGCAGTAGCCCTTCCAGTGAGTGGAGAAATGGTTTGAGCGCATTCCTCCACCAGCAGCGTTTCAGCTGCTTCTCGGGCGGGGGAGCCATCTCCGTATGTTCCATGGTCCTGCCAGCAGTGGCGCCTCTCTCGCCAGCACTGTCTCCAACAACAGCAGCGGCGGCGGCAGAACAGACCCTGCTGCCGACAAGAACCGCCTGCCCTCCTACAGGGGGCATTGCTTTGCTTGATGGCGGCTGCATCGACAACATCCTGCAAGTCAGTCAGTCATTTGGGCTTCGGTGGGTGGAAGGGGCGACGGAAGGGTGATGCCATCGTTTCTCCCCCACACACCTCACTTTGCTTCCCGTCCCAGAGCTTCGGGTCACGGTTGCATCCCTCTTTCCCTGCCAAGCTTCCTAGAGGATTCTGCCAAAGGATTCATCCCAAAGGAGGGAGGGAGAGTAGCATCCCCTTAAACGCACTCCCCACATTCATCTCCTTGAAGGACAAAAATAGGATGGAAATCCATGTCCTGGATTTCTCCTGCAAATCCCAAAGACACTCTTCCCTCTCTCCATCCCCCCCTTCTTTCCCTGCCAAGCTTTCCAGAGGATTCTCCTGCTGATTCATTCATTGCTAAGGGACTATATGATTATTCCCTTTCTCTTATGTTTGGATTGGAAGGTTTGCCTCTGCTCAAACGGCAAAATGGATAGATGGTTCCCTTTTTAAAAATACCGGGAGAGGTGGGGATGAAGCTGCCCAGCCAGTCTATATTCTTAGGGAACTGATAGAGGGAATGAGAATAAAGAAAACTTAAAGAGGGGGAAAAGGTTCACGGGGGGGTTTCGAGTGGCTGGAACAAGAGGAGAGCACCCAACCATACAGGGGATGAGACCGTGACCCAAAGCTCTGGGACAGGAAGCAAAGTGAGGTATGGGGGGGAGAGAAACAATGGCATCACCCTCCCGCCACCACTTCCACCCACCAAAGCTCAAATGATTCACCGACTTGCAGGACTTTGTCGACTAGAAGCCGCCGTCAAGCAAAGTGATGCTCCTGCAGGAGGGCAGACGGTTCTTGTTGGCAGCAGGGCTTGTCCTGCCGCTGCCGCCACTGTTGTTGGAGATGGCGCTGGTGAGAGATGTGCCACTGCTGGCAGGAACCATGGAAGATACGGAGATGGCTCCCCCGCCCGAGAAGCAGCTGAAACGCTGCTGGTGGAGGAATGCGCTCAAACCATTCCTACACTCACTGGAAGGGCTACTGCTCCACTACCGCTGCACTGCGATGTCCAGCAGGGACTTCAGCCTCTGTATGTTGCCCAATGGCAGCACTCCGAACGTGGCATAAGCCACGGTGAGGGCAGAAAGGAAAGCGACGGGGGCGGAGGAAGCAATGCAAAGTGCCCTGTCGCCGCCGAGGCCAACATCCACCTTACACATATGTAAACAAAAGACAACGAAACAAATAGCTTTCTGTTGGTATGGTCTGTGGTGATGAGCCGAAAGACAGAAAAGAAAGCAGTATGCTTTCTCCCTTAATTGGGGCTTAACAGGGTGTTGTAACACAAAGTATATACTTATTCCCCTGCCTCAGCTGATAAGGATAGAGCCAGGTGGTGTAGTGGCAATTACAACTGCCTCACATGTAATACTTCCCTGGTTCGAATCCCAGTAAGGGTATGGCTAGCTGAAGAGAGCTAACTAGCTCGAAATAGATCTATCCTAGTCTCCCTTATTTATTATTTAAAAATTATCAGCTTAAAAACCTTACACACACACACACACACACATATAACTATTCCATTATCAACAGTCTGTGATTCCTTATTTGTTATCATTATTGGTGTCATATTTCCAAATACATCTTAATACAAATATATAGTTACTACCACTTTTTCAATTTAACAATATTTACTACTATACTTTTTATTTTTGTTCTACCCAATCATACCAGCATTCCCAGCTCTTATAATACTCTGATGATTCTTTATCCTTAAGTGCTAACATTAATTTATCCATCTCTGCATAAGCTGCTATCTTCTGAATGATCATTTCCTCTGTTGGAATATCAGCTTGTTTCCAACATAGTGCAAATTTATTTATTTATTTATTTATTTATTATTTACATTTATATACCGCCCTTCTCCCAAGGGACTCAGGGCGGTGTACAGCCCATCTAAAACCCACAAATATACAAAAATTAAAAAACTATTAAATTAATTGGCTGATTACTGAGACTAAAAAGACCCCCCCCCTTAAAACCCCAATTTAAAATTAAATATTATGGAGAAAAAATTAAAACCATTATCTCAGCCCAGGCCGGCCTGCTCAAAGAGCCAGGTCTTCAACGCGCGCCTAAAGGCCCCCAGGTCCATGCCGGTACGGAGCTCCGGTGGCAGAGTATTCCAGACGGCGGGGGCACCCACAGAGAAGGCTCTACCCCTCGGCGCCGCCAGACGACACATAGCGGCCGATGGCACCCGGAGCAGACCCTCTCTGTGGGAACGCACCGGCCTGTTGGAGATCACTGGCAGAATGCGGTCCTGGAGGTAACCTGGTCCCATGCCATGGGTCGCCCTAAAGGTCAAAACTAGAACCTTAAAGCGAACCCGGAGAGCCACCGGCAACCAATGCAGCTCGCGCAGGAGAGGCGTCACATGGGCGTTACGTGACGCCCCCATAATCACCCGCGCGGCTGCATTTTGCACCAGCTGGAGTCTCCGGATGCTCCCCGCGGGGAGCCCCAAGTAGAGGGCATTACAATAGTCCAGGCGAGAGGTGACAAGGGCCTGAGTGACTGTGCGCAAGGCGTCCCGATCCAGGAAGGACCGCAACCGGTAGATCCGACGGATCTGGTGAAACGCCCCCCTGGAGACGGCCACGATGTGATGTTCAAGTGACAGCCGTACATCCAGGAGGACACCCAGGTTGCGAGCCCTCTCTGCGGGGGGCAAAACCTCCCCCCCGATAGCCAGCGAAGGTGTCAGCTGGCTATATCGGGGCGCCGGAAACCACAGCCACTCGGTCTTGGATGGGTTGAGCCGAAGCCTGTTCCCGCCCATCCAATCCCGCACGGCCTCCAAGCACTTGGACATAGCCCCCACAGCATCGTTGGGGTGGTCTGGAGTAGAGATGTACAACTGGGTGTCATCCGCATATAGATAACACCCTACTCCAAGACCATGGATGATCTCGTCCAGCGGCTTCATATAAATGTTGAACAAGAGGGGAGAGAGGACCGACCCCTGGGGCACCCCACAAAGCAGGGGCCTAGAGGTGGACCTCTCCCCCCCCGCCAACACAAATTGCGAACGGTCGGAGAGGAAGGAGGAGAACCATCGAAGGACGGTTCCACCAATCCCCAACCCCCCCAACCGTCGCAACAAGATACTATGGTCGATAGTATCAAAAGCCGCCGAGAGGTCTAATAGGACCAGGACAGAGGAGAACCCTCTGTCACAAGCCCTCCAGAGATCATCGACCAACGCGACCAATGCCGACTCAGTACTATGTCCAGGCCTGAAGCCCGATTGGGATGGATCGAGGTAAGTAGCTTCCTCCAGGTACTGGGGAAGCTGACGCGCCACCACACTCTCAACAACCTTCGCCACGAAGGGAAGGTTGGAGACCGGACGATAGTTGTTTAAAATAGCTGGGTCCAGGGAAGGCTTCTTGAGGAGGGGGCGCACCACTGCCGCCTTCAGGGCGGCAGGGAGCACTCCCTCCCTCAAAGAAGCGTTGACAATCCCCTGGAGCCAGCCTCGTGTCGTCTCCCTGGCGGCCGAAACCAGCCAGGAAGGGCACGGGTCCAATAAACAGGTGGTGGCATTCAGCCCCCCCAGCAGCCTGTCCACACCCTCGGCGGTCACAGGATCGAACTCCTCCCAGATAACACTCACAAGACCTGCCCTGGACACCTCCCCCGGGACCACCCAATTGGAGTCGAGCCCCTCCCGAATCTGAGCGATTTTATCATGCAGAAATCGGGAAAACTCCTCTGCCCTACCCTGCAAGAGGTCATCCCGCGCTCTCGGTTCAAGTAGAGAGCGGGTCACTCTAAAAAGGGCGGCAGGCCGATTTTCTGCTGACGCAATAAGGGCGGAGAAATACGAAGACTTCACCGCCCCTATCGCCACAAGGTAAGTCTTAATATGAGATCTCACCTGTGTTCGGTCAGACTCAGAACGGCTCGCCCTCCAAATGCCCTCTAGATGTCTTTTCCGGCACTTCATCTCCCGTAGCTCCTCCGTATATCACGGAGCCAAATGGGATCTGTGCCGGGTCAGAGGTCTCAGGGGCACAACTCGATCTAGAGCCCTGGCGGCCGACCCATCCCAGGTGGCCACCAGGTCTCCAGGCGAGCTGTGAGCCAGAGACTCAGGAAATGGCCCAAGCTCCCTCTGGAACCGCTCCGGGTCCATCAGGCGCCTGGGGCGGAACAATCTAAGTGGTTCCGCCTCCCTGCAGTGGGGGGTGGCGGAACGGAAGTCCAACCTAAGGAGGGAATGATCTGTCCATGACAAGGGTGTGATAACTAACTCCCCAAAATTACAGTCATTCAACCACTGCCCAGAGACAAAAATCAGGTCCAGCATGTGTCCTCCAATGTGAGTGGGGGCGGAAACTAACTGGGTCAGGTCCATGGCCGTCATGGAAGCCAAGAACTCCCGAACTAACCCCGAGGTTTCACCGGACGATGGCAGGTTGAAATCCCCCATGACCAAAAGCCTGGGGGTCTCAACCGCCA
Source organism: Bungarus multicinctus (assembly GCA_023653725.1). Taxonomy (NCBI): domain Eukaryota; kingdom Metazoa; phylum Chordata; class Lepidosauria; order Squamata; family Elapidae; genus Bungarus; species Bungarus multicinctus. The sequence goes on from CM042844.1 coordinate 52,357,107, forward strand.
GCCCGGCTATCACCTCGAGGAGTCCGGGTAGGGCCGATGAGACGTGGCAGGGAGCCAGGTACGCCATCAAAAGACCCATCTGAACCCCTTGCCCCCACTTCACAAATAGAGATTCACAGCCAGCTGTCTGAGGAACTGGCCTCCCTAGGATGAAGGGCTTCCTTTATAAGCACCGCCACCCCTCCACCCCTTCCCTGAACCCTAGGCTGGTGAAATGCAAGGAAACCTGGTGGGCACATCTCAACCAGAGGAACACCGCCCTCTGGGCCCAACCAGGTTTCGGTGACACCTACCAGGTCCGCGGCCTCCTCCTGAACCAAATCATGGATCAGGGGAGCCTTATTAACCACGGACCTGGCATTGCACAACAACAGCCGGGTATTCTGAGAATCTGGGCAACCAGGGCTGCAGGATGGGTATGGAGGGTCGGAGCGCGCTACCGCTTGCAAACATCGGGAGCGCGATCCCCTTACCGGATACGGCCCTCTACCCCCAGCATATCTACCCCTCCCAGTCATCGTGCGAATAAAATTAGCCCCCGGCTGCCCACCCCCAATCTGCCACCCCGACATGGAAACCCCCGAGGCCCCCCAGGCGCGCGGGCCGGCCCGGCTGCCCCCAACTCCATGTGGGCTGTCTCCCCTGCCCACCCTGGATCCACTCATCCCGTTAAAAAACCCCATTAAAAAACCGCCAACCCCGGGTTTCCCGCGCTTCTTTCCATTTCTTCGGCTTCCACGGCCCCACCATCGCTCCGGATCCCAGGATCCCTCATAGCGGAACGTCTTTGATAGTCTTGAAGGCCACTTAAGGGAGAGGGGGACGTCCCTCAGGGCCCAAAGTTCCGCCCTTGAATAAATCCGTGGCCCCGGCCACCCCACCCCGACGGTCCCGCAGCGTCCATGGTCTCTGTGGTGATCTCTGTGATGGAGAGGTCCAGGCAGACTGGGGTACACCCCTCTCCCTTCCGGCCGCCCCACCCCTGCCACTGGTGGGACCCCCGGGGGAAGGGGAGTCACAGGCAAAGTCAATACCCCCCTCCCCGGGCCCACCACCCCTACCACAGGTGGGGGCCCCAAGCAGGGGTGGAGACCGATCACAACGCCTTCCAACCACCGGTCCGCGCATCGACCTCAAAGCCATAGGGGCTGCCCCGAGTCCAGACCGGGCCCGCCATGTCCACCGCGGGTCCACCTCCGAACCGATCGGGGCCCCCCAAAATCGCCGTGGCCCGAGCGAGGCCGCCGAGCCTGCCACACTGTCGTGCCTCGCCAGGGACAGCAGGGCCTCTTCATGACCCTTCGGAAATCCAGGGTTGCCGCGGCAGCTGTTCCAGGGCCTCAGCGACCTTGAGACCGCTGAGGCCAGTCCAGGGCCCCCCAGGCGACTCCCCCAGGTCCGCGCCGCCCCGGGAAATCCAGGGCCACCGCTCCCTCCAGGGGGCCGTCGGGGCCATGCCGCGGCAGTCTCCCCACTCCGGAGACCGCTGGGTCCATCGCCGCCCAAAGTATTAAAGGTGTCACCATGCTGACTACGAAGGCCGCCGCCACCGCCATCGAGGCCACCGCCGCGACCACCATCAAGGCCGCCGCCGCCGCGACCACCGCCGCCAAAGCCACCACCGCCGCGACCGCCGAGGCCGCCACCGCCGCTGCCACGACCGCCGAGGGCGCTACGGCCTCCACCGTGGCCTCCGAGGCCGCCCTCACCGCTGGCGCCGCCACCGCCGTCGCCGAGGCCGCCGCCGCTGTCGTCATGACCGCCGCTGCGGCCGCCGTGACCTCCGCCACCGCCGCCGAAGCTACCATGACCACCGCAGCCCCCGGCACAATTAGCGCCGCCGGGGGCCTCATCCGCCACCGCCAGCCGCCGGGAAAGGCCTCCGAGGCCTCCAGGATCCATTCGGTGTCGCCGGGGCCGCATCCGCGCCGCCCTCCGCGCCGTCCTCCACGCCGGTCCCGCGGCTCCAGCGCACCCCCGACCGGCCTCTGGTGACTCCTGCCGACCTCTCCCGGTCCTCCCCCGCCTCTGCCACTGGCGGGGGGACCCGGGGGACATGGGGGGCCACGGCCGGAGCCGCCACGGCCGGAGAAAACTCCAGCGGAGGCGCGCGGCTGCCATCTTCGGACAATTATTCTTTGTTGATGGTATTCTCTCTATATTCCCATCATAATTTTTGGTTTCTTGAATAAGAATCCTCTATTTTTGTATGTCTTGGTAAGGTATCATTTCTGATTTATTTAGCTACATCCAATATGCTTCAACTATATTCGGGTTTTCAGGAATGGTGAAGATGCATCAGCATTAAAGAATGAGTTCCAGGAGGAGCTTCTGAAGCTTGAAAAGGTAAATGATTGATGACCTTAATTGGCAGAATAGTTCTAAAGGACGTGAGACTTCTGGGGGGAAATGAAGTAGAGAATTTCCTGTATTCCTTGAATGCTGATTAACATACTTTATACCAGAGGTCTCCAAATTCCAAGCTATGCTGGCCGGAGAATTCTGGAAGGTGAAGTCCACAAGTCTTAAAGTTGCCAAGTTTGGGGAACCCTCTGTGTACATATAGGTGAACCTTCTATTCTGTTCCCATCATTCCTTGCCATTTTAAGGACTATGTTGTTTTTTATTATGTGATAGTCTGATCCTAACAGTATCTGTTATAGTGGTAATGCTGAACTGTCAGATCTAGTTTAAATAACTATTCAATTTATACAAAGTTGCTTGAATCTTCCCCTAGGGGGAGCCATTCTCATACAATACTTGAGTAGATATGGTTTTGTCTGAGACAATTGCAGATTACTCTTTACAGGAGAGTTGCATGGCACAAGTCTTAACAACCGTATGTCCCTTAAGTTTCTTGCATCTTTTAAAGATTTATCTAACTTATAAAAAATATTTTTATTTTAAGAAAAATCAAACCAGCACAAACTCAGCAAGTATATATGTTTTTACAACACTTCTTCCACAGAAAGGGAGAGGAGGGGCTTATAGATTCAGGAGGATATAGAATGAAAAAAGAAAAGAATCCACAAAGCAGCAGCACTAGGATTCAAGCTGCAGCTGTCCTTCTTTCATTGTCCCAAGCTTCAATAATGCGGACTGATTATTCTCTTCTTGAAATCCCAGCAAATTCTTACACAGCTTCTGAAGAGATATAAAATTTATGTTACTCTCGGTGATTCCCAGTTTCTCTTGTCATTACTTTTTAGGGCTCCTAACAGTTTCTCCTTTTGAACTTATTGGCTAGATTCCAATTCCTAGCATTCTTTCTGATATTCCTAACTTTAGCTAGAAAGGTTGGCAAACTAATAGTATCTATATTGTATGAGAGGTGATGTGCATGTATTTCCTTAAGATAATAAAGGGGTGTGAAAATCAGACCTTTGCTTTAAGTCCAAACTGAACACAAAAGATTATATCCCTCATTTCTATCCAGTCCTTTCCCTTACAAAACAAATCTGGTAGAAGTTACATGTGCACACAGCAATAAGAAAGTACCTCAGGTATACCCTAAGCCTGCAGTGCCCAACCGGTGGTGGTGGGGGAAGGGGGATGGTTTTTCCCTTGGGTCTACCATTTCCACAAATGGGACTTTGTACACTCAACCACCACTTGTGCAGCACAGTTCCCAACAAACTGCAGCTCAGTAGCAACCTGCTGTCTGGGTGTTGAGAAACCCTGCCCTAGATAGGTAATTGTCTATGTTAGGAATTTAAGTAACCTAACAGTTGGGTTGGAAATATATAAACCAGGATAGACATTTTAATACTGTCTCTTTAAGGGAATGCTAAAATTGTAATTGGGTGTGGTATCCCAACCAGCCATAAGATGGAGCCAGAAACCTGGTTTCCCAGCCTGAAAGCTGAGACAGAGAGAGAGGGAGAGTTTTGCTAGATGGTCGATATTTGTGTTCCTGCATTTCCCTATTGATTGTTGCTGATTGGATTGGTGATCGGATTGGATTGATGTGAGTCTATTACTGAACTGTTTTTGATACTGGACTTTATTATTGGATTATCTCTGGACTGAAAACCGTGAATGACTTGGACTGTGTTGGACTTTGTTTAACCATTTTACTGGAAGTAAAACCTACATTTTACTATACAGTGTAGCTGTCTGCTATGTATGTGTTATTCAACATTATTCTCAGTACGTCTTCCTTTGTGCAATCATTCTCCTAACGGGGAATTACCTCAACAGTCTATACCTGTGATGGCGAACCTATGGCATGAGTACCACAGGTGGCACACAAAGCCATTTGTGCTGGTACGTGAGGTGCAGGCAAACTTACCTCACTGCCACATGCGTGCACCTCACAGCGGATTTTCAGCCTGTTTGAGACCTTTTTCGGCCTCCCAGAGGCTTGATGACAGCTTCTGCAGCCTTTGCAGGCTGAAAAATAGGCCTGTTTCGTCACTTTCTGTAATACTGGAAGTGACAAAATGGGCCTATTTTTCGGCCTGCAAAGACTGCAGAAGTTGTCTTCAAGCCTTTGGGAGGCCGAAAAAGGCCTCAAATGGGCCTAAAAGCTGGAGCTGGAGACGGTATCCTGCGATCCCAAATAAAGAATGATCAATCAGTAGGAAAACCGGGTGGGGAATTTTCCTGCAGACTTTTTTTTGGGATTTTCGGAGGCTCTCTGGTCTGCGGGTTTTAAAATTATGAGTTTGGTGTTCCTTGAGGTCCAAAAGAATGGTGATCCCTGCCCTAGATGATTAGGGTACCTGGAGAGCTGTGGATTAATGAATTTAATTGATGCCTTCATTTTTTATCTCTATCCCTTCCTGTTAACAAAATAGTATGAATTAGAATTAAATCATACTGGTTGTTAGGTTTCTTTAAGAAACTTAACTGTATTGGTTTACCATATATGGCTGCAAGTCAGAAATGACTCAGCACTATCTTGTAGCCATGATGCTGATTGGCTACAGGAAGCAGGAGTGCTATATAGTAAGAAGCCAGAGAGCACATGGCTAGAGTGTCTGTTAGTGTCTGTGTTTGAGCTACAGGAATGCTGCTACTGGTTTGCTAGGCTTCTACTATGCTACTCTACTACTTGGCAAGTATCTTCAACACTGTAATTATATTTCTCCATTGATGCATGAATGTATTGAAGATGATGTATTGCTATTATATCTACTGAACAAGAATGATTAGTAATCTAATCTACTGATGGATGAACTATGTATGATATTGGATTGAAACCTGGACTGTGCTTACATCACTGTATATAAAGATTTTGCACTTCAACTGCTGTGCTTGTGTGGTTCTATGCTCACTGCTACAATATGAACACTACTTCCGTCTGCTGTATTAATCCTTGACACCAAGGATACTCTGCTAAATACTTAACATTGGTTATGGGCCAGGCCAGTCCAGGCTAGCCAAGTTAGCCCAGGATATCCCAGATATATACCATAACCTAGACCTATGCAAGTTATCCAGGTCCAGAGTCAAAGGTTGCTAGTGTGAGTTACTATATAGAAGGTTCATTGTGGTATATGGTTGAAGTGAAGATGGCACAAGAACGTATGTCCAGCTTAGCTATGATTACCAACTACGTTACCTGGTCCACCAAATGCAGTTTGCTCTTGAAGAGAAAAGGACTATGGAATGCTGTTGCCAATCCACTGGATGTAGAAGCTTTGGATACCTTGAACAATGCTGACAGAAAGAAGCTAGATGAATTTGCCAGAGACAACGAGAGAGCTTTGTGCGTTATTGGACTTACTCTTGGTGATTCACAGCTTGTGCATGTTCATGGTGTGGAATCTGCAGCCGAATGCTGGAAGACCCTTAAGAAGCTCTATGTCAGATTAATTAATACAACACGAAAGCTGTTTAGAACATGTATGCATAAAGGCGGAAATATGCTTGCTCATTTGGAGTATATGAAGAGAGCTCTGCAATAACTTCATGAACAGGAGATGATTTTCTCTGAACTTCATCAAGTCTGTATATTATCCTTTCATCTTTGGATGACTCTTACGATGACTATCTTCACTTGAAGTGTTAGGCAAGGAAGAAATGACTTTGACTAACATAACAGAGAAGCTAATAGAAGAATCAAGAAGGCGAAAGGACAGACAACAACTGAGACGAGATGACCAAACTATGGCTGAGGAACAAGCTACAGTTTATGTTGTTAGAAAATTTTATGTATGTGGGGCTAAGGGTCATTTGGCTAGAAATTGCAAGAAGAAAAATACACAGGGTAGAAAGTTGAAAAAGAACAGCAATAATTTAGCTATATGTAATGCTAGTTTAGCAGGAAACCATGATATATGGGTTGTGGATAGTGGAGCATCACATTGCATTACTAATAGAAAGCAACAGTTTGTTCATATGGAACACAATGCTCAAAGTATTTCACTGGCTAATGACTGGAAGCTTAAGGCTTCAGGAAAAGGTAATGCATTTTGTTGTTGTTTAAATGAGGAGTTACCCATGCTGTATGTGCCTAGTACAACATATCAGTTATTATCAGTGAGTGTACTGAAAAAAGCGGGATAGACAGTAACATTCAAAGAATTAGAATGTGTATTAGAGAAACAAGGTAAGCGTGTTATGGCTAAACTTGATAATGGCTTGTTTATATTACAAGATAACCCAGTTCTAAACACTAAGGTGGGGTTTGAGAACAGAAAGCCACATGATGAATGTATCCATCTATTACACAGAGGTATGGGGCATGTCAACTTTAAAGCATTAAGAAAAACTGTGGAATTATCAAAAGGTATCAGGATTAAGCCTTGTAATCACTATGTTGATTGCAATGTTTGTAACAAGGAAAAGAGTAAGCTAACTCCTTCTAATAGAACAAATGGTTTTAAAGCCAGTGAACCTCTACAAGTAGTAGTAGCAGATTTAATTGGTCCAAAAGAACCAGCTTTGGGGGAGCAAGGTATATATTAAGTATTGTAGATTTATATTCTCAATGTGGGTTTTGTTATTTAATGAAAAGCAAGGCTGAAACATATCAGAATTTTACAAATTGATTAAGGTTTGGGGAAAGAAAGAGAAAACGTAAAGTCATGATATTAGTGACTGATAATAGGTCAGAGTTCACTAACAATAAGTTTGTAACTATGTTGAAGAAGGCAGGTATAGGTCATAAGCAGTCTGCGTCTTATAGACCTCAACATAATGCTTATTGTGAACGGAGAGGTCAGACATTACAAACCATGGTTAGAGCTATGCTCAGTGATTCTGGTTTAAATAAGAAATTGTGGGGAGAAGCCACAAAATGTGCTAATCATATCCTAAACAATGTAGTCCACACAGCAACAAATGAATTGCTATTTGTTCATTGGCATGGTAAACAACCAAATCTTAGTTATCTCCATATATTTGGGACCCTGCATGGGTACATATCCCAGCTCAGCTAAGAAGCAAGGAGCAACCTAGGGCTAGAAAAGTGTATTTTATAGGATGTGAATCTAATCACAGGTCATTTAGATTTTGGGAACCAGGCACAACTAAGGTTTATTGTAGTGCTAATGCGAAGTTCCTAGAGCACATAGGATGGGAGAAAATAGACCAGGATTATGTCGTTGTAGAATCAAAGGTACCAATTAAGAGTAGTGATAATGATGAATCTGTAGAAGAAACACCAAGTGATGATTCAGATATAGAGGAATCCTCTGTCTCTTTAAAAGAGAAAGAAGTAGAGGAAACCTCGACAGGGGAGGTAAAAGAGGAGTTTAATCAGGTGACTAGTCCAGTATTGCCGAGAAGGACTACAAGAGTGTCACGACCTCCTGATAGATACTAGGCTAATGTTACTCAGCAAACAGATATTGAACCTTATAACTATGAAGACATTAAGTCTTATTCTGAAAAAGAGCAAGGTATTCGATGAAGTCAAACTTCCTAAAGGTGAAAAGGCAATTGGGTGCAGATGGATTTATAAACTTAAGAAAGATATAGAAGGAAATGTTATCCATAAAGCACGCCTAGTCGCTCAGGGTTTTACTCAAACAAAGTTAGACTACAATGAGATTTTTGCTCAAAGCCTAAAGGCTAGCACTTTAAGAGCAGCGCTTGTATGGGCAGCAAAGAATACATACGTAGTGAATCATATAGATGTTGAAACGGCGTATCTGCACACTCCATTGCAGCATACTATATATATGAGAAACCTCTGGGAGTGAATGATAATAGGAAGGAGACTGTTTGGTTATTAAAGAAGAGTTTATATGGTCTTAAACAGTCAGGCCATGAGAGGAATAAATGCATAGTAAAAGAATTAAACAAATTAGGTTTTGTGGGTGGTTTGGCAGACCATGTTTGTTAAAAAGAAAGAAGAATGGGATGTTGGAATTGTTATTATTATTTACTGATGATATTGCCATAATCACTAAGACTATACGGGAATCTAAGGATATAATAGAAAGTTTGCAAGCTAAGTTTAAGATAAGAATACTAGGAGAAATTAAACATTATGTTAGACTTGATATATGTAAGACACAAAAAGGGTTCAAAATATCTCAAGTGGATAAAATAATCGCTTTATTAAAAAGATATAGCATGGACCAATGCAAAACTTCTAAAACACCTATGGGGAAGGAGTTTAACAATGATGACAATGAGAGTCCTTTATTTGATAAGAATATCTATCAATCTTTGATAGGTAGTTTATCATATTTAGGAAATGCACATATTCTTAAAAACTCTTAACATTTCAATCATTTTAAAGGAAATGGAATGTCCCTGCTAACAGACTTGTGCAAGGAGAAATACCATCTCATTAGTAGAAATATGTTTGTAGTAGGGGTATACAAAACATTTTATTTCAAACCAGTCTGAGTGCAAGACTTGGAAAAATTTCTTGAAACTTATATTTGAAAATGAGTTATTTCTGGCATTTTATAAGCTTTGGCAATTTGTTGAACTTGAAGCAAAGGTGATCTGAACTCAAAACACTTCCAAGGTACTTGAATTGATCAGAGCTTGAGTTTCATGAAGATTTGTGGTTGAAGCTGTTTACAGTGAAATGTTCTCCTAATTTCTAAGATTGTTTCAGGTGCCTGTTTTTGCATGGATCCATTTTTACTGTCTGTCTTCTGTTTCATTCCCTCTCACTTTTATAGATGCTTCTATTTTAAGCACTTCTCAAAGATTTTTTTGCACTCATAATTTTTTTCTTCAAAATCTAATTTTACAATATTTCACAATGTGTTTTAGTTTTAATTCTAAATAGCTAAAATCTAATAATAGATTTCGAGTTTTGGGAAAGGAAATGTGTTGGCACTAACACTTCTGTCTATTGTCCATTTCTTAAAATTTGGATTTATTCTTTCTTATATTGATCAGTGTTAACACAATTGGGCAGCATAGAAATAATGTAAATAAATACAGTAATTTACAGATGATCAGAATAAGAATTGCAGTGAACCACCTTTATAATTTATAATTCGTATTTCATTTCTGTAATTATGGTGTCAGGCCTTGCATTTTATTTAGAAATATCACATCTTCCTATATCTTAGGTGCTCGCAAACCACAAAACTAAGTTCTTTGGTGGAGATTCAATATCCATGATTGATTATCTAATTTGGCCATGGTTTGAACGGATAGAAGCCTTTCAGTTACTTGAGTAAGTGCTTTGAATCTTTTATAATTTTTATTCTTATATCTTATGGTTACTTTTGCAGATTGGTTACTTTTGCAGATTACTGCCATAAGAGCTCTACTAGCTCCATGTATTTTATTTCTAATTTACATGGAAGTGATATCATTAGGAGGCAAAAGAGAATAGGAGAATCATCCTTTTTTTCTGTTTTGAATGTGTCCATTAATCTTCTAACTTTGCTGCCTAAGGCAAGGAGATGAAATACATTTTTCTGAACCAGAATTTCGTAGCAATTCGGTTCTGTTCAATTTCCCTCATTATTTTTTTTCTCATGACAGATGCCCATGTCCATACTTTGAATTGGGTGTGATGTAATTATATGTGTTGACATTCTGCTCTTCTGAGTTAGCAGAATGTCCTCTGTTCCTCTAATTCAGGGATGTCAAATTTACGTCAACATGGCGGCATCACATGATGTATCCAGACCTTTTCCCTTTTGCTAAATCAGGTGTGGGCGTGGCCAGCATGTCATGTATCTGGTCCACAGGATGGGAGTTTGACAGCCCTGGTCTAATTCAAAGGTGGAAGTAAAAAGCTTTGGCTAGAGTATTTTAACACTGTATTTACGTCCTAACATATTTTATTTATTTATTTATTTATTTATTTATTAATTACATTTATATACCGCCCTTCTCCCAAGGGACTCAGGGCGGTGAACAGCTCGTCTAAAAACCCCACAAATACAAAAGTTAAAAAGTAATTAAATATTTGAATCAGCTGCAGACTAAAATTAGGAAACCCCCCCCCCACCCTTAAAACCCAATTTAAAGTTAAAAATGGAGATCAAATTTAAAATCATTATCTCAGCCCAGGCCGGCCTGCTCAAAGAGCCAGGTCTTTAACACGCGCCTGAAGGCCCTCAGGTCCGTGCCGGTACGAAGTTCCGGTGGCAGAGTATTCCAGAGGGCGGGGGCACCCACAGAGAAGGCCCTACCCCTTGGCGCCGCCAGACGACACATAGCGGCCGACGGCACCCGGAGCAGACCCTCCCTGTGGGAACGCACCGGCCTGTTGGAGAACGTTGGTAGAATGCGGTCCTGAAGGTAACCTGGTCCCATGCCATGGGTCGCCCTAAAGGTCAAAACTAGAACCTTAAAGCGAACCCGGAGAGCCATCGGCAACCAATGCAGCTCGCGCAGGAGAGGCGTCACATGGGCGCTACGCGACGCCCCCATAATCACCCTCGCGACTGCATTTTGCACCAACTGGAGTCTCCGGATGCTCCCCGCAGGGAGCCCCATGTAGAGGGCATTACAATAGTCCAGGCGAGAGGTGACAAGGGCCTGAGTGACCGTGCGCAAGGCGTCCCGTGCGCAAGGGCCGCAACCGGTAGATCCGACGGATCTGATGAAACGCCCCCCTGGAGACGGCCGCGATGTGATGTTCAAGCAACAGCCGTACATCCAGGAGGACTCCCAGGTTGCGAGCCCTCTCTGTGGGGGGCAGAACCTCCCCCCCAATAGCCAGCGAAGGTGTCAGCTGGCTATATCGGGGCGCCGGAAACCACAGCCACTCGGTCTTGGATGGGTTGAGCCGAAGCCTGTTCCCGCCCATCCAGTCCCGCACGGCCTCCAGGCACCTAGACATAGTCCCCACAGCATCGTTGGGGTGGTCCGGAGTGGAGATGTACAGCTGGGTGTCATCTGCATACAGATGACACCTCACTCCAAGACCACGGATGATCTCGCCCAGCGGCTTCATGTAAATGTTGAACAGGAGGGGAGAAAGGACCGACCCCTGAGGCACCCCACAAACCAGGGGCCTAGAGGTGGACCTCTCCCCCCCCGCCAACACGAATTGCGAACGGTCAGAGAGGAAGGAGGAGAACCATCGGAGGACGGTTCCACCAATCCCCAACCCCTCCAACCGTCGCAATAAGATACTATGGTCGATAGTATCAAAAGCCGCCGAGAGATCTAATAGGACCAGGACAGAGGAGAACCCTCTGTCACGAGCCCTCCAGAGATCATCAACCAACGCGACCAATGCCGTCTCAGTGCTATGTCCAGGCCTGAAGCCCGATTGGAACGGATCGAGGTAACATATGGTAATTGTCAGCAATACTTTTTTAGGTAGTGCTTTGAAAGTTTTGGAAGCCAATCATATATGCTGGAAAACCCCTATAATTTGAACTGATAGAACTTGAAGTAATGAAATTATGCATTTGAGCTAAACTACAAGTATCTGGCTAAATCTTTAGCACTTTCTTTTAAGGAGGCTGAGCACAACCCAAGTTGAGAATCATATATCTTTCCATGTACAATTAGGAATGTAAAAAAGTGGTTTAAGCCATGTAATTCAATACAGGTAGTCCTAGACTTCCAACAACGCCTTTGACTGTTCAAAATTACAACTCTGAAAAAAAGTGACTTATGACTGTTTTTCACACTCACAACTGTTGTAATGTCCTCAAGGTCACATGATCAAAATTCAGATGCTTGGGCAATTCATTCATATTTATGATGGCTGCACTCTCTTGGGGTCACATGATCACCTTTTGTGACCTTCTAACAAGTAAAGTCAATGGGAAACCAAGATTCATTTAACAACTGTGTTACTAACTTAACAGCTACAATGATTCATTTAGCAACTATGGCAAAAAAGATTGTAAAATGTGGCAAAACTCACTTAACAAATGTCTCTCTTAGCAGCAGAAATTTTTGGTCATAAGTTGAGGACTAGCTGTACATTCTCTACCCAGTTAAGGATGGCAGGATGTTCTTTTCCAGTTTTACTTGGATATCGAACCTGAATTCTTTCTATATTATTGACCTAGGAATGCCATTGAACATTATCTTAATGGCAACATGACCAAAGATAATTGCCTCAAAGTTTCACTGTTACCTCAAATCTTTTTCTGTTCTTTTCAGATGTTTGGACCATACTCCAGGGTTAAAATGCTGGATTGATCTGATGAAGCTAGATCCAGCCGTTCAGGCCACGATAACTGATCCTCAACTCTTCAAGGGTTTTCTTGAACTGTATTTCAATAATAGTATTGAGGCCTGTGATTATGGGCTCTGAAAACTATGGGAAGCTTTTTCAGTGGATGACAAGGGATCTTGACAGCTATTGCTCCAGCACGTCATCTGATATCTGAAATGCTTTGCTCAGTTTTCATGTTTTGCGGTATGTTATTCAACCAGTATATAATTGCACTGAAATGGTAATTATCTGCAATAAATATTTCCCTTTGAAAAGGAAAATGGCCAACACTGATCAGGAAGATGAGCTTTTTTTACGCTATGTTCTACCAATCTAAATGACGATGTTGACTTATTCACCTTATTTATCTGCTTAGGAGAGACACAATTTGACTTTGTCTCTGTTTGGAAATTGATTATTGCCTTTCATGAATAAAAACACTTCACATGCAGAGGATTCCTTTTATTTGCAGCAGCTAGTAAAAATATATAGCAGGGTATGCAATGGCGTAAATTAAGCTTAGAAATTAATAGGCTGTGCTGTTGGTTGAACAAAATGCTTATGAGCAAATCCAGAATTTTTCCTGAAAGATCTTGTAAGAGGAAGAGGCAGGAGAATTCCAAGAACATTGGAAGTAGATTTATATACAATCACTGGCATATTTGTATCAGCAGCAAATCAAAAGATTGAACCAGGTATACTGTGCATGCAAAACTTGTCCTTAATTATGAGGCTATAGCCATTCCATTTTGTATTTATTTAGGCAACTGGAATAGGAAATTTGAGCATGCTGACATGCACAGGAAACTATTGTCCCTAGAGCAAAGGGTTTTTGGTCTGGGAATTTACTTTGGTTTTTCTGCTGTGTCCTTCAGTTTGGCAGAGAGATGAACCATGACTATTTTTGAGAGCATCTGAAAATCTCAAAGATGTTTTTAGTTTTAGGTTTTGCATGAAGAGTCAGCATATCCGAATATAATATTGCTAAGATAATTAAAGATATTCCTGCCTTAAACATTTGTTTAGCAACTGTTTGAAGCTACAGCATGCTGAAAAAAGTGATTTATGATCAGTCTTCACCCTTACAATTGTCACAGCATCGCCACAGTCATATGATTTGAGTTCTTGGCAAATCATCCTCAGTTGCCATTTGTGATCTTCCCAAATACTTTCAGCAAGCAATATCACTAATATGTAGACAAAATCAGATTGGGGAAGGCAACCATACAGGAAGCATTTGGTTTTGTTGGCTGGCACTTAAATTGTGATTAGTATGATAAATGCATGCTTCTGGTTTTGATTTACTTGTGTTTACCTCATGACACAACCTTCCATCTCAGGCTTGAACTTACCTTTGTCAGTCTCAGCCATAAATTTATTGTTCCATATTTAAGCTTTGACTTTAAATTAAAATAAAATTGGAGTGTTAGATAATGTCATAAATGTATTGGTCCATATTGGCTCTTGGCTTTAAATCAAAATTAAATTGAAGTATTAGATAGCGTCTATCTAGTTCAGGTGTTAGTATTTCTCTAATCACACTTGATCAAACAAAGTATTCTATTTAAATTGAGAGTAGCAATCTGTTGTAATTCACTCTTCCATCTGGTTCAGGAAATTTTGGTTTTGGTTCAGGAAATTTTGCATTCTTGTTTCCTTGCCTGGTGCTGGTTTGTAGCAGCATGAGTTCTCTCCAAGGTTTGAAAAGCAGATTAACCTAGATACGGTAAGTACAGTCACATCAAACATGAATGCCCACATAAATGAAACGTACATCTACACGGTAAAAGGTTGAACACATTTTTCTGGAAATTTGTGCATGCTTACTAATGCACAATTACAGGCTCAAAATAACAAAACTATGAACAAGTCAGACATAGAAACTTTTGTGTATTTTCATTTCTTATTTAGAAAATGACTTGGTAAAAATAGCAGTTAAATATTAAAAGTAACTATTCTTGTTTCCGGGATTTCTTCCTTATAGAATTTATTTTATTCTGAAATATCTTTGGTTTCTTTGCACACACTGCATGTTTCAGATTTTTAATTATGTTCAAGCTGGAGATTGTGAAGGCCATGGCAAAATCTTTATCCTTCAGTCATGTAAATATTGCATAATTTAGGCTTCAGATCAATATCTCACTAAAATATCCCCTTGGTTTTCAGCTTGGCTTTGGGACATTTAGTTGAATCCATGTTTGCTCCCACTTCCACATCATTGCCTATGGTATGGTTGCCATAGAAGCCCCCAAAAGTTAGGGCTGCCTGAATGCTTAACAGTTGGGAAGGTATTCTTCAAATTCTTCACCACTTTTTTCCTCCAAATATATCTTGTGCAGCTACGAATGAGTTTAATTAGTTTATTAGTTCAAAGAACGTCTAATGTTTAAAGCATTTGACATTTACCTAGATTTTCTTTTACATATATAGACAATGACTTTTGTGCAATGATTGGAGAAAAGATTTCCTTTTCTTACATACAGATTGTGGTTATATAAGCAATACTGTACAACAGTGTGGACTAGTACTGCAGTACCAGTTAAATTTACAATGATTTATGAGTTCTGGAATCTTACTAAAGACAGGTTGTAGTGAAAAAAAATTCTTGATATTTGATATGTCTTCCACAATTCCATGTAATTTTAATTTCTTAATGTTTCACACAGCTGCAAATGCTACCTGGAAAAGTCACAGATGTTTCAGAATAGATTTTTCCCACTTTGTAAGTGAATTATCTTCATTTTCAAATGCCTAGACACTAGAACTGCCCTTGTTTTTTGAAAGTAGAAAAATCAATACAAACCTGAGAAGTTTTATTTTTTTTCATTTGTGAAATTGTCTTGAATGGGTAATTTAAGTCTAATGAATCAATCACATTCTGAAGGCTTAATGACTTTACGCCAAGACAAGAAAAAAAATCAACAGACTAAACATTTGTACTTGCTATATTGTTTTATTTTAAACTTATAAAGAATGCCATGTAAATTGCAAGTTATAAATTCTAATTTGCTGAATGAAATGTTTACCTTGTAGTATGTAGACTGTATCAACTCCTGTTTACTTAGGGAATCTGTAAGGGAGATGATTTGCTTAAACATTACTTGGGATCCAAATCTGTATCAGAGCTTGTCACAAAATCACCTTTATTTGGTTCCATGCCATGCTATGGAATGGAGCCAAAGTATGGAGTCCTTTTCTTACACGCAAAATTCTTTATATATTTAATGCATTTCTTTGTATTAGGCCCTGGCTGGTAAAAAAAGCTGTAGATCCTGCAAGTCTCAGGTTTGCCCATCTCCATATAGGCAAATCTGAGTTGAATGAATGAAATTTTGTATAGATTTAAAGCAATTTTTAATCTCTTATTAAAACTAGTCGTGTTTGTATTGCTGTGGAAGGAACTATGAAGTAGCAAGAACTAAGTCAGTAACAGAGATACATTTAAATGGAGTCTAAAAGCATAAAGTCAAAATCAATTCACTGAACCCACATCAAGTGGAAAATATTTTGGGACTACCTTGTGTGATTGTTCAGACATGTTTTATGAGCTTTTGTTTCAGCCTGCGATGTGGGAAATTTGCCAGGGGGAAGGGAAGGTGTGGTGCTGGGAACTCAGCAAAAGAAAACATTTTGTTAGGTATACTTTTATTATATGGCCTGCTGATGGTTAAAAATATGGCAACTTAAGAAAGCAAAGCTACTTTAAACAGATCGTTGCTCTGCCTTGCAAAGATTCTTGCCATTCAGGCAGGAGTTTTAATAATGGATATGCTAAGAACTGAATCTGGAACTTTCAGTATGTACCTTCTACTCTATGTATTTCTAAGGTCTTTTTGTGCACTATCAAATCTGCATGTGTGGTATAAAAAAACCAAATACACTTAAAACCTAAGTTCAAAAATAATGTGTTTAGACACCATAAAACCATGAGCTTTCCAATTGCAGTTTGTGAGGAGCCATGCACAAGCTCACCATCTTGGCTTAAGTAAAGCAAGATGGGTCACTCAGTGCAACTGTGGCACAGAGGAGCAGGAGCTAGATCATGCCCATTTGGAAATACACCAGATATGACTCCAGAACCTCTGGATAAGACTTCCCTATCCTCCCTCCCAAAAAAATATATGTTGAGCTTAGAATAGCACAAGATCCATTATTGTTGTTAAATTTATTAAAAATGTAGTTTTTAAATTTGAAAAAATGTGAGGGGAAAACATAAAGGAGACACTATAAAGAACTTTTGTGTAATACTTAATTTTTTTTGTTGAAATGTTTACAAAACCTTTTACTTATTAAACGTGTATAGCATCTGACTCTCGACATCTGTAGTTGGCTAACAAGTAAAAAAATCATTTTTAAAAAATACAAGCAAAAATAGCAGATAAATATAGCAAAAAAACAGAATTAAACTGGAACACAAAAGAATCCAAGAGAACTTCCATCACCTTCCCTACAGGCCTGAGAGAACAGCCCAGACTTGAAGCCCCTTCAAAATATTAGTAAGCTGGAGCTATCTGGATCTTGGGGGGAATCTTATTCTAGAGGGCAGGTGCATCTACAAAGAAGGGGCACTTTTGGGGTTCTGTTAAATGGTATTATTTAAGTGAAGGAACACATATCAATCCTGTCAAACTGAATCAACCAGATAGAAGAGAGACTTTGTCTCTCAACTATCTGTGCCATGCCATGCACGGTAACAACCAGTACGTTTAAATTGCATCCAGAAACTGGCAACCAACACAGCTCACAAAGCAGTAACAAAGCATTGTTGCATTATAATGTTATCAGTGACTAGCGAATTTATAATCCATAAAATGTATGCATAGAGCCAGTTGGGTATAGTTGTTACAGTGTTAGGCTATATTATATTCTAGTCATGGATCCCTCTCTTTCAGCCACTTCTCAAAATGTTGCCAAGGAAACTTCAGGGGGCAGTTGCAAGCAGGAATAAATAATTTCAAGGCCCAACTTTTAAGTGTGTGATATACTCTTACTTTCAAGTTTCTATAATCTATAAATATGTGAATATTTTAACATGCTATTATGGGTATTTGCAATTTACTCAGATATTTATATTGTATTGATATTTATAATTTGTATTCAGTTTGGGAAAAGCTGCACAAAGATTCTCCCCCCCTCCCCCATCTATACAGCATATTATAAATTAGAGGGAACATTGGTTTTATTATTCAGCTGTTTGTTTTTTTCTAAGGAACGTGGTGGCTTAGTGGCTAAGATGCTGAGCTGGTCGATCAGAAGGTCGGCAGTTCAACGGTTCAAATCCCTAGTGCTGCGTAATGGAGTGAGTTCCCGTTACTTGTCCCAGCTTCTGCCAAACTAGCAGTTCGAAAGCACATAAAAAATGCAAGTAGAAAAACAGGGACCACTTTGGTGCCCCTTCAGTGTTTAGTCATGCTGACCACATGAGCACGGAGACGTCTTCAGACAGCGCTGGCTCTTTGGCTTAAAAATGTAGATGAGCTCCGCCCCTAGAGCTGGAAACAACTAGCACGCAACATGTGGGGAAACCTTTAGCTTACTGTTTGTTTTTGTTTTAGGCTTATTGTATGTTTTTAAAATGATATGAAAAAGGAATACTCATTATCTTAGAGAGCCAGTGTATACACAATTTCTTGAACCACTTTTCTATCTTTTCTATGAATTGCTGAGCTTTGCTTTCTTATAGTGTACCTTTTGAAATAGGCAAATTAAAATTAAAGGAAGTTTTTAAAATTGTATTTCTTACTAAAACTTTAATAAGGATTTTCACAGATGTTCAATAATACCCTGAAGGAACTTGTAGATTTTTACAACATATTTTGTTTCTCCTGAGAGGCTTGTTACAAGACTGTGACAAAACTAGAAATAGTGCTGACAGGAAAAGATGACAGGTATTTTCCACTTCCACCATGTAATTACTTAAAACAACTGGAGTCACAGAGGGCTGTTTAATAGACTTATTAAGTGGAGCCTGTATTTTACAAGGAAGCAGTTATATAGTATTTTTTAATACTATACTTTTTTACATTTTTAAGTGCAGAAATTACCTGCAAAAAAGAATGCTATCAGAAAACGAACATTTTGATACCATAGATGGCACAAAGGATTTTTCAGTCTATTTAGTAAAGCCTAGTTTTCCAGTCATATTTAAAAACATAGACAGAGTTTTCAAGTTTTTCCCATTCTTGGGATTTGCATGATAGAATTTCCTTTAAAAAATATTCTATGTCCAAACCCTCTTTTATCAATAAACTGAGACACTTGCCTGATTGCTTTGCTCAACAGCCACAATCCTGACACTCCCAGTTTTGTTCGTTGAGCAATCTTAGATTGCCAAGAGGACAGGATGAAATTGCTACTTGCAGGAGAATTTCAGCTCCATGCTGAAATTCTGTTCTTCATACATGGAGAAAAAAACCCTTCAGTGGGCTGCAGAAACCATGCTGAAATCTTCAGGTTTTGAGCTCCATTTCTGTAGCCTTCAGAAGAATTTGGGCTCCCCTCCATTCCTCTACTAGCAAACTTCCTTGCCAGCTTCTCCACTTTCTGGGAAAGCTAGCAAAGATTGCAAATAGTAATCACTTGATCACGTAGTGTTTGGCAACCAGATGTTTGGCAACACACCTGCTAAGTGCCTAAAATGGTCAGGTTATGAGGTGGGTGCGAGGGAACACATGTTATGTTGATTGAAAATAGGCCATAAACACATGTTATGTTGATTTATAGGCCATAAAGCACTCTTTCCAAGGCCACCATAACTTTGAATAGTGGTTAAATGACCAATCATAAGTCAAAGACCATGTGTACTATATATTTGATGAGCTTGCCATACTGTTTTCTATTGGGAGACTGAATTTGTTTAGCTTTCATTCTCAATCTAAACAAAAGCCATAACAAACAGCCTTGCCTATGAAAGAGCAGCTATTTATATGGATAATCAGATTTATATAAGATGGGTGAACAGATCCGATATATATTAGGAAACTATTTCCAATAGAATCTGCTGATCAGAACTGGAAAAAATTTTTTATCACTATATCTTTTGGGAAGATTCCGAAGAAAATTTCAAAGCTTAAATATGAGTCATATGGAATGTTTTCCACAATCTGCTCATATTATAGGACACAGATTGCATAATTTTCTATTCCTTTATAAAGTTCTCCATTTGCCTTTCCCCCCCCTAAGCAATTAGGAATCTTTTCTTATAAGGCTCCAGTAATGTCATCACTTGTTGACCTTTTTTGGTATCTTCTTCACACCTTTGTAAAAACATGTGGCCACAAATGTCCACTGTACTGTTAAAACTAATTTAACACATTTACCAGTGACAGATGTCCATTATTCCTGAAAACCCACTACAGTATTTTAGTAAAAAAATTATGTCATTGTCATGACATCATACAAATAATATAAACTTGTTTAATGAAGTAATGCAAATAGCAATAGTGTTTTTACCCATCAAAGTCGTTCAAGCAAAGATTAATTGTATTCCAAGAGTGCATGAAAAGTTTATATAGCAGCATTATTTAGTCCTATTTAAACTCTGTTGAATCAGATCAGGAACAATTTGACTATTTCTGATAGTAAAGAGAAACACTGAATGGAAGATGGACTTTCTAAATATTTTGAATATGCAAATACAGAATTGCCCTATCCATGTAGCTGCTGTAGAAATAGGTCTGAAGGGATAATTTAAGCTATTGAGTCTGCTGCACAGTGCAGGAATGATTCACGTCATTGCAAAACTATATTCAGAATTATGTGTAGGTACAGCTAAAAACCACTAGTTTTTAAAAACCACGGGTTTAAGATTTGTGTTATATCAGAATGTAATCAACAGCTTTCTGTGTTTTCTATAGCTTCTGGAAATCACTAATGGCCACAAAAAGTATTAATAAATGCACATGATGGAGGAGGATAGGTGCTGTAGTGGTGAAGGTGCTGGTTTAGAAACCAGATGATGAGTTTTAGGCCTCCTCCTTCAGGCATGAAAGGTGTCTGAGTGACTTTGGGCTAGCTGATGTCTCTCAGCTCAGCTCACCTAATGGGGTTGTTGTTGCTGAGGGGAAAATAGGAGGCAGGAAGATAAATCATGTTCACCATTTTTAGTTTTACACACACAAACACACAAGCTTGTATAGGTGAGTGATTTTTGCCTACAGTATTTCTAATTCAATCTTATGTAGATTTGGTTTTTAAGCAGTCTTCACTTCAGAGTATTCATTGAAGTTTGCTGCACAAAAATAGTAATTTGGCCATTATTATAGAAAACTTTTTTCCCTATGAAAATTAGTAATTCCCATTGGAACAGAGTGGCAAAGCAAGCCTCTTATCTAAGAAATAGAAGGGAATGTGTAATCCAGAAAGCAAACAGCAAGTCCCATCTTTCAAGTGAATGGTTCTATTAAAAATCTTTGGCTGATAATCATCCTGGCAAAGCTCAAAAATAAGACATACTCCTCTTTCAGTTACAAGATCACAACTGTTGCTAGAATTTCCGTTTCTGAGAAAAAAAATGCCTAGTTTGTACATGACATTGTACACTCAACTACATGGCCCCAAATGATTTTGGCCAATTTTTAAATGCAACTATATCTGGAAATTATTTGTCTACTTTTGTTTTTTCAACTGTATTTTTGAGGAAAATTAAAGCAATCAGAGAAAATATTTGACAGAGTATTTGGATGAAGAATCAGTCATGGAAAAAGTAATATTTGATGAAATGTAGGAAGGTTACCGAAGAGCCTGGTTTTATGTTATTACTAGATTTGGGGATTATTCCTGCTGTTTTATAGAGATGAATCATTTCAGTGAAGATGAACAAAGTTGGATCTGCTGAGGAGTTTCTCACTGCAAGTATGTCAAGCCTATTTAAGTTGAGATCCCTTAGAAGTAAGCTATTCCAAATTTAGTAGGATCTGCTTCTAAAGGCATAATTTAGAATTGCACTGTCAAATGCATAAAGTTATACAAAACCATATTTTGCTACATATATCTAAATTAAAATTACATTTTAAAAATCCTGGTAGTAGGGTTTTATGCCAATGGAAGGGAATAAGATTGAAGATCTATTACTTAATTGTACATCACCCTTCTCTCATTAAATATATTAGACCTTGTAAATAAGGCATTCTTTTTCAGTCTGGCTACGATACTTTACCACAGCAGCAATAATAAAACACTTAACACAGATACCACTACATCCCTAAAACTGTAATATAATAAATTAAAAATGTTTTTCCTTGCTTAAACTCATTACAACAAAGAAATACAGTGGTAAAAATGTTGAAGGTTACATAAATATCAGCCAAGATCATTGGAAAGAAATGAGAATGGTATTTGTTGTACAGATATTTGTAAATTCTACAACATGTTTTCTCCCATGGGGAGATTTGCATATATGGTAGCTGTCAAAGAAGGTGCTGTCACAGAAGTTCTTTATTTAGTGGAATTGCCCGTCCATTTTGAACGTGCATGGAATATTCATTAATTAAAGCTGATGTATTCTTAAGCATCTCGTGAAACATGTCCATAACTTTTCTGTAAGTGCTTCGCTGCAATACAAAGGGCCGGAAAAGGTTCACTGGTTCTGCCTTTTGAAACTCCACTGGAACACCCAGTTCCTGTGGCAGATTTCTATTTCCAATGAAAAAGTGGTAAAGTCTTTTTTCTTGCAAGCTTTTCTCCAAAAAGTTGAGTACATCTTGCAGCCTGGCCTCCAGACAGTCAGAAGTCCATGCTGAACTAGGATGGATTTGTAGCAAATGCAGCATTACTGTTTTGAAATGGTAGTTTGTCAGGCTACTCGGTTCTGTCAGACTGCACTGCTTTCCATGAAGGAAAGACAAAATCTGGAGACAACTGAGGTGGCAAGGATTAGCAGGCAAAGTTTTGGAAATAAACTGGATATATCTCTTCTCATACACAGTAAAGGTGAGAAACCAGTGAGTGTTGGTAGTGAAGCTCGGTGCCAAGCTGTTGAATGGAAAGTGAGAGATAAAATATACATCAGAATCTGCGTATTGTACCACAGGCCTGAGATTGAATGTGATGGTTTTTCCAGACCTGAACTTGATTTTCAGGGCACCTGGAGTATCCAGGTGATTGAAAATAAGACTGAATTCATACTTGTGTGCAATTTTATTCCATCCCTTGGTAAGTGCCATCTGGAACCATGTCATAACTTGGTCAGAATCAAGATACTGAGTGTCTTTGAAGCAAAGGAGATCTTCCATATGGTTACTCTGCCTAGTTTGGCTCACTTTGCTATGAAGCAGACAAAGTAAATCTTCCCCCAATTTAGTTTTATCACAGATACAACTTGATGAGCTCTCATCTGACCGGATGATCTTTATCATGCCATAACTTCCTTTGTCTGGTAGAACAGACTCTCCTGAACACCAAGTCTCAAATTGGAAACAATATGGCTCTGGGGGATTAAAGGGGACAATGAAATCACAAGTGAAAGGCTTGTTTGTTCTCCAGTTTTCATACATGCTCCCAACTCCTATAGACTCTTCCACTTCCATGTCAGTATCTCGGTTACACATGCTTCTCAAAGCTTCTAATAAGTCATCTGCAAAGCCTTCCACAAGTTCTCGGTTCCTAGCAATATCACTTGTTATATTCTGTAGACATCTTTCATAAAAACTATCCAATGTAACTTTGTCTGGTAGAATAAAACCCTTGAATGTTCTTCCCAGGACATTAATTTCATCATCTTCTTTGGTATAATCTTGCCAGTTCCCTTCCTGGTAATCCTGTCTCCAGAATTCAATCAGAAGAAAGACTATCATGGACAAAGCAGTCCAGAAATTCCAAGAAAGTGAATCATGGTCATACTGTTTTTCTGGTTCAGTCTTCTCCTCTGAAGAATCCACTGAAACTTCTTGTGCTGCTAATTCCTGCTCCAGTTTCAGCTGCTCTAGCCTCAGATTCTCCTCACGCTCTTTCATCTTTTCAATGATTTCTTCTGTGTTTTCAAAAACTGTAACATTTTCCTTTGGGAAGAGAAGTGGATGGTTGATAATAGCTGTTATTACCACCAAGCACACCCGGAAGAATCCTGCCGGCATAATAAAATCTTACCTATGAGAGAAACAGAGAAACAGTTAGCTTTGCTAATAACAGAACATAGATATGAAGAAGTATATTACTGGCATTGCTGAAATAACTGTCTAATACTTTTCTTATTTTCTCTCTAGTTCTAGTCCATGATTTTAGACATAGGAAGCAATGATCTTTATATCACGTATAAATGTTAATATATTTCAGGAATTTATTTAAAGAGAATAGTACTACCAAGAGAAAGAGGGAGACAGAAAAATATTACTTTCAAGTGAAAGTTGGATGTTAATTATAAACCCACAAGAAGAGTAAAGAAAACAAAATTTTGTCAATGCTCCATTTAATATTGCTACAATGATGAAATGTATGAAGATTGTTCCCATTGGTGTCAAGAAACAATTTATTTTATAGCTAGTGAGATACAAAAATACGATTCCTATGAAATATCAGAAGGAACAAAACAAAAACCCTTCACTGATTTTATATATGTATGTCCTAAGGTTGTATTAGTTCTTACGGTTTTGTATGTTGATCTCTCATCTAGGCATCATTAAAAGGTTAACAACCTGTGTACATTCTAAAATAAGTGGAAAAAGAGAGAGCTTTTGTTAAGATAGAAAATTGTATTACCTCTCCTAGTACAATACACAGTATTTACAAAGATAATAGCCTTAAATCCACCATTTATTCTCCCTTTGTATTTATAATTGTTTTGCTTTTCAACTTTCATTGAGCCAAACATTCTTCACAATGAGGCAAGTGCTAACTTACATAAGCATTCAATTACTCACACACACGTATATGAACTGATTCATACTTTTGATTTTTCATACAGCACTATCTATAGAAACTATCTTAGATCATTTACATAAGCAAGTTAAAATGGATGTTGTGGTATTATGCAACCAACACTCTTTACACATGGAACAGCTCTGGCTAATAAATCATACTGGTTTTAATATATCTGTCCTTTAAAGAAGCATGGGCTGGCTAGAGTTTCAATCAGACAGCAATTATGAAAACTGGATCTAAGTGAGTAACCATGCAAACTATGAAGTAAGTCATGGTAGCCAGGTGTCTGACAACTCTTTCAGGCAAGAACATCTCCTGAAATTCATGTGCTGGTTATTAATAAGATCCTTGATTTAATTAAAAATGCTGGTTATCAGACTTACAAGCTATTCAGAATGCAGCACTGAACTGAAATAGTTCAGGCAAGGCCCTGTCAAAATCAATTCTTCCCATCTTGCTCCATTCATTTAGGTAAGGCCTGTTTTAGGTGCCCCTACAAATGAAGTTCATGAAGAATGAGCCAAGTGGCCTTCTCCTTGGTGGCCTCATTTTATTAAAGACTCTCCTGCTAAAGGAAAGGACAACTTCTACTCTATGCAGGTAGTCATTAGGATTATTATCACTTGTTCAGCGGCTGTTCAAATGTTTATGACAGCACTAAATGAAGGGGACTTGTGATTGGTTTGTAAAATTGCAGCCTTTGCAATGTCCGCGTAGTAACATGAACACTATTCAAGCACTTGGCAACTGGCTTGGAATAACAATAGCTGCAGTGTCCCTTGGGCACATGATTGTCATCTGCTACACAAGGAAAGTCAGTGGGAAGTCAGCTGGTCACAAGTCGCTCCCATTATTATTATTTCTTGCTTTCTTAGTGCCTGGCCATGGCATCTGCCCATGCTCTGTAGCATCTGCTTGCAATAGTTGCATTCTTGGGACAACAACCAACCCACCTATCTATTCATGTTCTGTAGCACCTACAAGCCCGTATGTGGCTCTAACCCAAGGGTCTTCAAACTTGGCAAGTTTAAGTCTTGTGGACTTCAATTCCCAGAATTCCTGAGCTAGCATGACTGGAGGAGGAATTCTGGGTTAGAAAGTCCAAAAGTCTTAAACTTGCCAAGTTTGAAGATCCCTGCTCTAAGCTATAGGTCTAACCCATCAACCTGCTTGCCTGGGGTTCCTGCCTTTTCCCATATTGCTGTCACATTGCTGTACTGCCTGGATTGCTGTTGCTGTGCAATGTGGCCTTGTGACATCTCATACTTTACAACCACATCACATAGTGATGGAAATTCCAGTCCTAATTGCTATCATAACCCAACCACTACCTGTAGTCATTCTGAAAATTAAAGAAACATTTTCCAGGGGCCATTTGGCCTTTATGTTAGTTTTAACTAAATGGTGCTTATGTTAAATTTTTACTTATTTTTATTATATACATGTGACTTTTAATGTTTTGATCTTGATTTTGTAACATTGCAGAGTTATAGTTCATGTTTAATTTTTTTTCAAGGATGGCTTCACAAACACATGAATAAGTGGTCTGAATTATCTAAATCAGTAGTTAAATTATTATTAGTTATTAAATTTATAATCTCCCCACCTTGCAGTTCGAGGAGACTCTGAGAAACTTGCCATGTAATAAAAATACAGATTAAAAACAATTATAAATATAAAAACAGATTAAAATTAGAAAAGATTAGAACAAAGTAAAAAAACCAGGAGTGAGGAACAGAGCAATGGTGGTATCTTCTTGAACCAACCACCTCTGGCCAACAGTGGAACAATGCATCCTTGTGCCAGAACTATCTGCCCCAAAGCCAAAACAGACAAGAGTTCTAACTTCATCGTCAAGGGAAATTATCACTATTTTGGAGTTGTGTGCAAGTAAGAACAATTAATAATCTTCTTTGCATGACACAATATAGAGTAATTCAGTAATTATTAGGCCTGATTGAATTAGGCCTGGAAAAACCAAATTCAAGTCCATTATGATTACGGTTAACATACTGGGTCACTGCTTCTCAGCTTAAACTATTTCACAGGCTAGTGTTCTGGGGATAAAATGGAGATACATCCCCCCCCCCCACTAGGTGTCCTCCACAACTTGGAAACAGATAGGAGGTAAATAAGCAAAAAAAATCAACATCAAACCTATACAATATTTAGAAATTAAAAATCAGTCTGAAATCATGAATTTCTTATTAAAGTGCAGCACAGTTCTTGTTGTGGTTATCTGGCAGCAGGTGCGGATGGCTGAGGAGAGCGAGGACTCAGATGAAGGGCCAGGACCATTAGGAAGTGGACTGCTGCCTTCAGAGATTGTGGGGGCTGACAGCAGTGATGAGGAGGTTCTCGAGGAGCCTGTGCCAAGTGCGTGTGCACACAGAATTGGTCGCAGGAAAGAGCAGCTACAATAGTACGGGCAACTCGGGAGTAAGGCTGCAAGGTAATGGCCCCTCCTTCAAGAAAATAAAAGCCAGCTGTAAAATGAACGTTTTTTGCAGAAGGCAAAGACGTTTTGAAACTGCAGCCTCGTGGATATTCCAGTATCCTGAGTTTGTATTTGAAGATTCTTGTATTGCAAATTATTTCTTGTCTGTTATCTTTTGGCAGTTTTGCACAGTTTGGCAAAGCTTGTGCTTATCACAGCTAATTATTTTGCAGAAGCATTAAAAGGTTTCTGTTCCCTTTGGATTGTGTTTGATTTGTTAGAAAAGAGCGTGGG
Source organism: Bungarus multicinctus (assembly GCA_023653725.1). NCBI lineage: Eukaryota > Metazoa > Chordata > Lepidosauria > Squamata > Elapidae > Bungarus > Bungarus multicinctus. The sequence goes on from CM042844.1 coordinate 52,384,253, forward strand.
TCAGAACAGTTCTACACATAATAAAATTACAGACTTCCATTAGCAAATAGGTCTCAGCTCTGCATTCCAATAGTGCCATGTTTATCATGGAAAGAACATTTAGGAGTTGGTGCAAGTTATCCTTTATTGGGAAGCTCTACCCCAGTCTGTGCTAACCTGCCACATATTGATGTTGTGGAACAATAATTGTCAGAATCCCCAACCAGACTGATCCAGTTCTGAGAGTTGCAGTCCCACATGCCCATTTGGAGAAGGCTGCTCTGTGATTTCCTTCAGAAAAGCAGTCAATCAAAATTGGATAAATTATGGAAGAAAGTCATGATTTGTATATCTGTGAAGGTGCTAGGTATACATATATAAGATTAGATAAACCTGCTCTTGCAGAGCCTGAGAACCAAAAAAACCAGATTTACTTGTTATATGACTGCTGGATTTTCCTAGTGAAATCATACATTTCAGAAGACTCACAGACTATACAAACTAAGCTATCATAATTCTGCAGGCAGAGGCTTGCAAACTACATTTTAACAAGCAGAGGGAATTGGAATAAAAAAAATGAATGTTGCCTATTGCGATTATATGTATTAGATTTGTATATAATAGGTGGGAAAAAGTAGGTTAGGGCCCAAAATTTGAAGAGATAGAGCACAATGGTATAAATTGGATGATCCAGGAGGATAATGACCTTTAACTGATCACTACCAAAAGCATCTTGACCCAGGGTGAGGCATGCTAGTTTTTAGCTTAGAAAACAAAGATAAGAAATATATCAAATGTCCAAGGATGTAGATTATTAGTGTGTAAATTTAAACAGCGAATATCACAAAGTGAAAGATTATGTATTCAAATTCAGCTGCCTGGAATGGTGCCTAAGTCTATCATCTACCTAGCAAATACTGCATTGTAAGGTTTTCTTGCATTACAAAGATATTGGTCCCTTTATATATTTATACGCTTTCTAAAACAAAATGCTTCAATCTGCAGTATAGCAAGCTTGGCTTGGGATTATACTTTTAAATATGAGCAGCAGCCAAGGCAGTGCAACAATTGACTCGGGATCCAGTCTGAAGAGATCTAGGTTCAGATCTACTCTCAGCCACTTAATTTCACTAAGAGAACTGGGCTAGTTGCTATTCTCATCCCAGCATAGCGCATATAGTTATTGTGAACAAAAATCAGATGAAGTACTGGTAAGAACAGAATCTTGAAATCCTGGGCAAATTATGGAATATAATTAATAAATGTAAACAAAAATTAGGCCATCTTTGCTCTGAATATATAACAGTCCAAGAAAAATTAAAATTAGATACATAATATAAAGAACAGATATCTCTTTCTCTTCAGCTAATGTCACTGGGGATTTTAAAAATTAAACTAGCAATTACACAGCCAACCTGCATCTTTATCTGTTCACAAGATATCTCCAGGATTTCCTTTTCTGGGCTGTTATTAAAAATAGAACAGTATGTAGTAGGCATACTTTGAGAAACAAATATAACACTGCCAGTGCTATCTTCTCGGAAACATCCAGATCTCAGACCTGAGCAAATGCATGTGGCTTTTGATCAGGAAGCACTGTGTCTAATTAATAAAATAGTATAAAATTAAATAAAGATCAAAGGGTAAGTTTTCATGGCCATTTACTGGTGAAATTATTTTGGGGTACAGCTGTGAGACAATGAATACAGGCTAATATTTTGCAGGTGGCTATCAACTTACATTGCCTCACATAGTATTGCCCTGAAGTAATTTTAACAAAATATACAGATAATTAAGATGTGAAAAATAATGTGCATTTAAACAGGTTCAGCAGTGGCCCTTTACAAACATCCCATGAGGGTGATGCCTCAAATGGATGATGAATTTTGAGGCATACGTGAAGTTGCTTAAAGAGTTCTCCTGACAGCTTTGGAGACAGCTTAGTTTTGGAAAATGGACTACGAAAGAACAATACCATACCAATCCCAAGAAGCCTTTTAATTAACCAAAGAGGTCAGGGAAATTAAGTGGTTGAAAAGATACCTAATTGATGGTGGCAGAAAACCATAAAGAATCTGACTGAGCACTGGTAAAAGCTTATCTTAGAGCCTACATAGTTCTGATAAGTGCAGTGAAGCATCATATCTTTCTCCATATTCTTGCATGGTAGGTTTTTTTTAATTACCTAGACTCTTTCAGGGAAGAATAAGACCTTGAGGCTCACTGGCTGGTTTTGTAGATTTTGTGATAAGAGTTATTTATATTTTCTTTAGGACAGATGCAAGTTGTGCAGAATTCATTGTAGTGTATGAGGCTAGAACTTGAAATACTATCTGGGATTTTTTTCAGTTACTGGACTGACAAAGTGGTCAGAGTTTTCTGGAACAGGGTTTTCTTTTCTGGAACAACATCTATAACTTGAATATAAGGTGTTTCATGTTCCTTTGGGCATATAGATGGTGTAATGGACAGAAGAAATAAACCTGTGGAACAGGAAGAAGAGCTGAAAACTAGGCAACAACAGATAAAATATAACTGACTCTGGGATAAAACCGTAATTTGAGAAAGCATCTCATACAAGACTCTTCTAGTCTTCAGGTAGATAGAGGGACGGAGAAGCACATTGAGACTAGCAATATTCTATTTTTTCTACAACCTTATAATAATAGTGTTCAAATGGGAGAAAGACAAAGTTATTATTTTGTTGTTTTTACAAAAGATAATGAAATTTATGACCTTAAGAAATGCATCAAAGGTGGTAAATTTCATAGAAACGTGAGCAAGATTTTTCAAGCTTTTAACAAAATCAGTTTTAAGCATACTCTGTCACAGCAGAAAGAAATTAAATCTGTAGTATTTCACCTGCTCTATGTTCAACAAATTTCATATATGGATAACACAGGGTTGTATAAAAAGTAGGGATAGTTGAACTATTGGAAGAGAAGGAAACAGGCTAAATAACAATTAAGTGAATGAATTATAAAATGGGATACTTCTCTATGCTCTCAAGTTCAAGGCTGGGACGGGGATAAATAGTAGTGATCTGCTCACAAGGATCACTTTGATTTAAAGATACTAACAACTTAAAGAGTGTAGAATTCTTTCTTCATGTATTTTATATTCTTTCTTCATGGTATTCTTCATGGTATGATAGAAGCTTTTTTTCCTTTTTCAGTATGACTACAGCACTGTTGCCATTTGCAAGAACAGAAGCCAAGTGGAGTTTTGCAAATACCCACATAGGGAATGATGTGAATTTGCCAGAGAGTTCCATTTTCAATATGGAATACAAAAATTGATTTCACAATCTTTTAAGTCGGTCTGGAAGTCAAGCTTTAGCCAGATCCAGTGCATAAACCTAGCAGGATGAGAACAGCATTCGGAAACAAGCTACATCTCAATTCTGCTACAGGCAGGAAAGCCATATGTGAAGTAAACAGCAAGACAAGCCTGTAGATATCTCCTTAAGCAATGTATCATTTTAACAAGAAGTGATGTGGTGCCTTAATGCTCCATCAGCATTCATCTCTGAAATTAAAGGTGTGGTTAATTTCCTTGTGTGTAAGACGTATGATGCACAGTCCTCTTAATCTCAGTGCTGACAAACACAATAAGCTTGTTTAATATTTGTTAGTCTGCCAACTGGTGAGTAGTATTAGCTAGAATAAAGCATAGTCAAATTATACTCCAATTGTTGGGTGTGTTAGAAAGAGGATGACAGTAAACATATGCTTTATGGTACTATACTTGGTTTCTGCTCTGCAGTGATTAAGCTCTTCATTTTTTATTCTGCTGCTAATTTTGAGATAGCAAAAGGCCTTGAGGATTTGTTTTGGGACTATAAGGGTCTGCTTTAATTTTCTTTTCTCTAAAACTTTTGTTTATTCCTAAAACATCTGTTGCAATCTCAAAAGAAAGGTAACATTTGCAGGAAGTCCATAGACAGCAGGGCTACAATTTGCCAATTAATGGTGCATAAAGAAGCAGTTTTTGCAACAACAGGGAGTTCAATGTTGCTCCAGCTATGACTGTAAACAGATTGTATAATTTTGCTTTACTTTTTAATGCTCTGGTGATATTGCAGGATCCAATCTTCTCTCTAGCTAAATTCCCTGAATATGGGCTCCAGCATGAGTCCAAAAGGTCGGAAGACAAAAACCTCTGTGACTGGCCCAGGTTGGATCCTGCAACATTATTCTGGGCCACATATATTCTCTGGTGATATGGTTTTTTTAAAAAAATCTGTGATTAATGTATATTAAACTAAATAAATCTTTATTGCAGAAATGAAATATTTGAGGATTCATGCATTGGCAGTTGATTACACAGATTTTAAACCAAGTATGATTTAAAACACTGATTAAAATTAGAGTGGACTGGAGACATTAAACTTAGGGTGGAGAATTGCTATAATGAGTTGATTGCTGGCATGAGAATAGAAAATGTCTGCATTCAAAACTCTCAACATATAAAAAACTTAGGAACTACAAAACATTTAAACTTGTCAAGTCCCAGACTTAACTGTACCAAAATAAAGGTTCACATTGTCATAGGAGAGAAGACTTTCAAACAAGTATTCACATGAATAGGATTACAGCAGAGATCTATATGTTCCCTAGAATTTAAAAATAGTATAGGTAAGCAAAATTTAATGTTTGATTGTTATACAAAATACAATTAAAGTAAACTACCTTCTACTCTTCTGTTTGGAATTATACCAATAAAAGGAAAATAAGACTGTGAACTGAAATAGAGGCTAGAGTTATTTTCATACAACTAAACCAAGCATTACTCTACATACAAAAAAAAGTGTTAATGTGTTAAAAAAATATTAAGGGTGAAAGTTAATCACAATACCTATATTCAGTTTAATCCAGTTATGCGAATTGTTTGAGTAAAAAAAATTACATATTTTGTATAATGTTCCTGGCATACTTTTTTTAAACATCTCATATACATTTTTCCTGAATAAATATAGTATGTACTTAGAAGTCTAGGTTAAACTTCTTTATACTGTTGTTATAATCTGATTTTTCTCAAAAAAAAAACACGTATTTGGCATAGATCATAAAGAAAATGATCTTGAGGGACATAAATAGGAAACATTACATAAACAAAGAGATATTAAGAAGAGACTCAGGCAGGATCTTCCCTTTATTCTTTGGCATATAAGAAGAAGGGTGGATAAAAGTTTGCAAGATTCTATTACTATATCATGGCCTGTTTCTTCTTGTGGCATGTTACCTGATGTTGTCTACATCAAAGGACTGACATTTGGTAAACAGGTTTCCTAGTTGTATATGAAATTATTGAGATGCTGGTTATGAAATAGCAGAAATCCATTTCTTTTAACTACAGAGTTAAGGTTTTTTTTTTCTTAACTAAAAATGAATAAGCCAGTCTTGGGTGTTTTATGCCTTATTGAACTGCTAATCACTTTTATGCTTAGAAGTACCAAGAAAAAAATCTGCTAGTTGCAAAGAACATCTTTCCAAGTTTTTTTCAGTCATAAAGAAGATGAAAGTACATGAATGAAATGCTCTGATCCACATTTCTTCAGTACTTAGCATTATATGCAAATCAGCCAAGCTACAGTGCATATGGATTTCAAAATCATATTGAACCTCATTATGTACACCTCACATAGGAATCAGGAAGAACAAAATGTTATATAAGCTATTTTAGTAGCATCTGCTTCTCCTATGCTGGTACTATAAAAATAATTAACTGGACATTCAAATGATCCATAAAAGAGTGTGGTGAGAATTTTCAAATATAGTACATTCCAGTTTAGAAAATCACTGAGTAAGATTATATATAAAATATTATAAAGGATGCAGTAGAGCTAACTGAAATATAAGTCCAGTGCAACATTTTATACAAAGAGAATAAGCTGTATGAAATCTGCTCACATGAACAATTTAAGACATATACTTGAAGACATGAACAGGTGAGTAACTGTGAAGTGGTAAGCCTATACATTTTCTTAATATATACATACAAAGGAAAAGTATGCCTCTCAAAACATTAAAGAAAAATCACTTGTCATATGCTTCATATATATTTTGAAGTGAATATCTAGAAGAGAAATGCTTATCTCTCAAGTGTTATGCAGATTTTTTATTACTTTATACACTACTGTATATCCAAACTGAAACTTCTATTTCAGGGGTGTCAAACTCTTTATTTCATTGAGGGCCGCATCAGGGTTATGTTTGAACTTGGAGGGCTGGGGTGTGTGTGGCCACGTGATGGTGTGGGCATGGCCAGCTCGTCATTCATGTCGGGGGGCAACTGTGGTGGCCAAATGCTAAGGCAGGACTTCCCTGAGACCCTCACTCACTCTCATTATAATCTCTTTCCTTTCTTCCTTCCTTCCTCTTCATTCTCCTTCGTTTCCCTTTTTCCTTGTTTTTCCTTTCTTGCTCTCTTCTCATCTTTCCTTTGTTTCCCTTTGTCTTTCCTCTTTCTCTTTCTCCTTTCCTGTCCCTTCTTGCATGCTCAAATGCAAAAGGGAAAACATTTTTCCTTTTGTTTTTAGTTTGTTTTGATAGCTCTCTGCTAGCGAAAATGGAGCCCGGGGAGGGAGCCTGCAAGTAGCCATCTAGCTCCATTTTTACTGGCAGAGGGCTGCAGGAGGCTGTTGTGGCCAAAAACAGGGCTCAGGGGTGCCACACATGGCCCTTCTGAGCTCCATTTTTCCTGGCAGAAGCACCGCAAGCCAGTCCTTTGCTGTTTCCAGGCTGGCCCCACGGGCTAGATCTAAGCACCCTGCAGGCCGGATCCAGCCTACTGGCCTTGAGTCTGACATCCCTGTTCTATTTTAAGAGATTTTTCCATATAGAAATGAGAATTGATATAAGCACATCAGTATGAAGAAGGTATTTTGCTATGTACTGTACCATCTCAATACTATATGATCTGCAGTTAAAGGACTAAAACAATGTAAGAGCATTTTAGATTATTTTAGCTTAAAAAATTAACTTTAGCACACATGGCTAAGCTATAAAGGAAAGCAGGGAAGGCGTTTGCCACGCCTCTTCCTGAGTAATTGAGTAGTCGAGAATAGTTCTCAAGAGAACAGTGCAGAAAATATAGGTTTTCTGGAGTTGTGAGAGGACATGGTAGGGATTCTGCCAAAAAAAAGTTTCAGAGCTATACTTGTGCTCTTCAGAGAAGATAACGAATTTCATACCAGATATGTGTATAATGTAATGTGTCTCCTTTTATAGCAAGACTAAAGTAAATTGTAGTTAGGAAACTAAAGAAGAACCAAAGCTCATTAAAATAGATCCCTTCCCCCAAGACATATTCTCTTTTGGAACACCCAAATTCCATCTTAACAGATTTTTTTAAATAGTTGAAAATATCTGGAATTTTGCTGACTTACTGGTGGATGAAATATTGAAAATTTCTGGAAACTGTTCACTTTACCTACCTTTGAACTTCATCAGAGATCTGGTGCAACAGGACATCTATATGGTAATTACTGGAGATGGCTTATACTGTTGTAGCCACTTAAAACCCTAACAACCATTATATAGCATCTGTTTTTCACCAATGCTGGATGGTAGAATGAGAGCTATTAATTGCTACATGGGGACACAGCATTTAAAAAAACTTCAATCATCTTCAATCTCAAAAAATCCCACCGAGATTAAAGGGAAATTTTGTTTTCAGATGTATTTTGTTTTTAATTATCCTGAGCTATCTTATGTAATTAAGATTTTGGTATCAATAAATCGGATATTAAGTAAACAGAGAGATTTTTCTTTTCCTCCTTTCCCCCTTTAAGGAAACTTGACTGTTGAAGAGTAGAAAAGGAGGCACTGAGTCAGATCTGTGGCCAGCAGTTCCATAAAGTTTTTCCCCCCATTAAATAAAATTGGATCTGGATGGGCAGTTCTATTTCTCTACAAGAAAGAGATGTTTGCATACTAACAGTAGGCACGTAAAGGAAAAGTTGCATCAGCTCATCTCCATCTCTGACTAGGCACTAAAGACAGCCTGGGGAATGTAAAATAAAATATTCGAAGATAAGGCTCTAATCCCTGCTTTCACTGCATCTTTTTCCTTGAGGAATAGATTTTTAAGAATGGAAAGAAGGAATTTAGGCAACTGACCATTCCCTCTACTTAGTGTAGACCAAAAGACAGAGAGGATGGTACTGTCTCAGTGTTGTAATAACAGTTGGATATCTGGGCATTTCTGAATGGAATTCTAACCTAAACAGTGCACACAAGAAGGTTTGTGTACTTCACTATGCTGAAGCTATTTGCACACAACAAAATAATTGCACATATATAGTCTTATAAAAACCAGTTCAAAGTAGATGCAACAACTTTCTTTTCTTTTTCTTTTTTTTTTCCTCATTTTTGTTTGCAAGAATAGTATGCTGTCAAAAGGAAACATTTTTCCTCACCAACATAACTAAAGGTTATTTGCAGTTGCAAAGGGAAGGGGTGATTTTCAGCATTTCCTCCTTTTCCTTCCAGCATCTGTCACCACTTCAGGTCACTTCCCCAAATTTTGACGTTTAAGTGAATTTATTACATTTATGGAATATTCTTTCTTCATTAAAATATAAGGATATTATGCAATCTCATGATAAATAATCTTTTTTTTAAACTTGGTAACAAAGCATGTCACCATAAAGACCACTGTTTGAGACTTTTCCTCAAGCAATTTGCACAGATATAAGAATAAATCGATCTTTCCATTTCTTTAATGTTCCCAATTTCCTTATCTACCTTTTATGTGTATTTCATTTCTAAGCTCTGAACAGATTAGTGAGTCCCACTTTTTAAAAATGTGGTACTAGAATTCAGCCGTGGGTCTAAGGCAGGGGTGTTAAACTGGTGGCCTGTGGGCCGGTTGAGTCACGCGTAGGCCATGCCCATTCCACCTCCATGAATGGGAGAAATGTTTCGAGAATGTCATGTGATGGCAATGTGACGCAGCGAGTTTGACACCCGTGGTCTAAGGGGTAAGGAAAACACCATTCTTGACCTGTTATACAAAATCTTTTCAAGTTTCAGTAATAGTTACAAAACTTAATGAGACAGACCAAGGTATTTTCCACCTTTTCTCCAATGTTTTTGGAAAGTATTAATTAAGAATACACAGGTATTACATGATGATTTTATAACAATTTTAAAAGAGCAACAATTTTTTTGCCATGCACCAAAATGTTTTTATCAATTATAAAACAAGGAACTTCCTGTTTTCAATAGTTCAGTGTCAGAAAGGTTAGTCACATGGCCAGAATTGACCATTTCTTTCAGTATAAATGATTCATTATTTGGAAAGGTTCTTCCTTTGGTATGTGAAATGTAAATGTCATAGAAACCTGGAGGATTTCCTTTTTCTTTTCTGGAAAAATTCAAAACGGCTCCTCTTTTACCAAGGCAGAAATATCTGGCAATTCTAACAAGAACCAAATTTACCCTAGGCTTGTTTTGTTTGGAGCAACTTGTACAATGTATGACACATTATTGTGTCTTATTGCCCTTATGATTTTCTAGTAATGTGTACCTCAAGAGTAAATATTAGAGCTGGAGGCTCACCAGTTCTTCCTATTTTTTTCCTGAGCTTTTACATCTTTAAATATAATATAATTCAAATACAAACTGGTATAGGTATGAACCAAATAGATGATTGATATGACTAAACAAACACATGGATAGCTGCATACACAAGAACTTGCCAATTATTATAGGATTATTGTTTCTCATTGATTTGGTTGATGTTGAATAGTGTAATACTGTATATTTATTCAAACAAAAGATTTGCCATTGATTAACATTTACTCCACTGAAATATTTGTTCAGTTACCTATTTATGAATGGGTAACTAAATATAATAGAATGCTTGTATTCTTAAAATATTCATATTTAAATATTCATTTAAATATTCATTTAATTCATTTAAGATTCATTTAATGTTTTGAAATAAAAGCTGGCTTGTAGTTTTTAGTCTCCTGCAACAAAACATCTGTCTGGTGGTAGCCTAAAAACTAGAACTTTTATTATGATACAAAATTGTGGAATACCGCACATTTCCTTGTGTCTTTCCTTTGTCTCTGAAAGTAACCGTAGTACTGAAATCCTTTCCTGAGTTTTTTTTTCCTATAACCCTTGCAAACTCATCAAAGACATAAATATGTTATTAAAATTACAGTAATGCTCCATATCCAGTACTACTTTTGAAGACAGCCCAGAATTTCCAGCTAACACTGAATGTGGAGGCAAAGGCACCAATGTCAATTCTTATCAGCTTATTACATCATCCTGTTGTGTTTTATATTATCCTAAGATTTATCCATACAGCATATAAATGAATTAAATAATTCTATGGAACAGAATTGTTTTCATATTTGGCCACGTGAAATTATTAATAGCATTACAGATAACAAAGTACCATTGCGTTAAAGGGATTTTGGTCTCAGATAAAGCACAAAGGAATGCAAACAAATCATGTTCGTTTGCAGGAAAAAAAATTATACACACTATATTTGTGGGTACAGAACTGAGCTACACATTTCCACATGGGACACATTTCCCCACAATCTTCTCAATGACAAAAGGAAACATCTGTTGACATTATGACATTTACAAAATGATAAATTATCAATTCTGGTGAAATAGTCTGAACACTCCAAATGTCTACATTAATCTAAGTGATTACAATAGCCAGATAATAATTTACTACATTTTATTATATTTGCTTTTCCTTTTTCAGCCCATAAGCTTTGGAAATGCTTGTCAATGATAAAGACACTAAAAAATTATGTAGTTAACCAAAGGGGAGCCAAATTGCAACATAAGTATTCATCCAAACAAAAGCAAGAAGTAGACAACAAATGTAAAGTTTCAACTATCAAAACGGATGAAAAGTTGAAAAAGTTTATTCTACCAATTTAGTAATATACAATATTAAAGATATATGAATTTATTTTTATCACTAGAAATGTTGTCCATGGTGCACCTTGCAGGTTCCAAAAATACCAAATATAATATTCCTTTAATTTCTTTGTTAATCATTTCTCTCTAGGAAAACACAGAAATTATTACGATAATAAAAGAGCAATGGCATGTGTCCTTATGGCAAATAGGACCAGTCAGCAACTAGTTTATGTAACTCATTTTGGATATGACTTTGATGAGAACAAACACTTATTTATTTATTTATTTATTGATCGTATTTCTATACCGCTCCCTCTCCGAAAAGGGACTCGGGGCGGTGTACAGCCTAATAAATACTTAAAATACAAGAATACAAAATTAAATAGAGTTTAAAACCGAATTAAACATGAATATAGCTGCATCCCAAAAGTTTAAAAATGAAGTTAAAATTTTAAAAACCCTATTAACTTAAAACCCCTTAAAACCCTCACTGGGCCAGGCCAGCCTGTTTAAAAAATAGGGTCTTAACTGCGCGCCGGAAGGAGAGGATATCTGTCATGGCTCGTATCTCCGGGGGGAGATCATTCCACAGGGAGGGCGCTCCCACAGAGAAAGCACGCACCCTCGGGGCCGCCAGCCGACAGCGATCAGGTGGCGGTACCCCAAGTAGGGCGACCTTGTGGGAGCGTACTGGGCGGCGGGAGGTTGTTGATGGCAGCAGGCGGTCCCGTAAGTACCCAGGTCCCGAGCCATGGAGCACTTTAAATACCGTCAGTACCACCTTGAATCGAATCCGGAAGGCCACAGGAAGCCAGTGCAGCCTGCGGAGAAGTGGTGTTACGTGCGCACCCCGAGGGACGCCCACGATCACCGCGCGGCTGCATTCTGAACTAACTGCAGCCTCCGGAGACTCTTCAAGGGGAGCCCCATGTAGAGAGCATTGCAATAATCCAAGCGGGAGATAACGAGGGCAGAAGTGACTGTGCGAAGTGCGCCCAGATCCAGAAAGGGCCGCAACTGGTAAATCAGACGAATCTGATAAAAAAAGATTCATTTAGTAAGAGTTAGTCTTTATTTAATATCTAATGACAGGATCTCCCTGTCATTAAAAGACTAATTTGCAGCCCAATCACATTCTGTCACATAATGGATCAAATACAGAAGAAATTATCTCAGAAGTAGTTTAATACGTTGAATCTGTTCCTTGCATAGTACACCTAAACCAGGGGTTGCCAACTTTTTGGGCCTCAGGGACCACCAAACTCATAATTTTAAATCCCAGGGACCACTAACTCGTTCTGTGGGCATGGCCTAATTTGTGGGTGTAGCTTGGTGGTTATGTGACTGGCTGGGTATGGCTTGTGTGTAAATATTATAACTATTTATATAAATATTGATTTTTTTATTAAAAAAGAGCAACTTTTACCCAAAATCAGGCAAAGCAGGCAGGCAGATTGAGTTGCTCACAGAATCACAGATTCATTCAGAGATCTATCTGCCATCGGCTAGCTCAGTCTCTCAAATTTGCTTGCCGTGAGCCTGCACTGAATAAGATCTAAGGGAGATTTGGCTGTGCTTAAAAGCATAGCCGAAGATATAAAGACTAGTTAGAAAGCAAGAAATCCAACCATTTCCTGCTTCCTAGCTAATCTAAATCTCTAGGCACAGCAGAACAGATGATGGTCAGAAAAAGGAAAAATAGCAATTTAGCAGGAAAATTTGCCGGATAAGGAGTGAGTGGGCAAGGAGGGTTCCTGCAGGCCATGTGGGCAGCGCAGCCTTGTGTTTCTGCACAGCCTGGATTACTTGCTTTGGGATGATGCTCTGGGGGTGAGATTTCTCTGCGGCCCACCAAAATTTTCTCGTGGCCCACCAGTAGCCATGGTCCACTGGTTGGTGACGGCTGACCTAAACTGTATATGTTGATACATGGAAAGGTATGTCTACTGGGCTACAGCACATTGAAAAATAAGAAATCACAATATAGATTAAAAGATTTGGAAAATAAATGTAAGAAATACAGCCACTCTTCTCTGAGTGGCTCTCTTGTTTTGTGATTGTTAGCAGATATAACAACAACAACAATAAGAATTGTAAGAATATTTGAAGAATAGTGAAGAAGATTCACTGAAGTTAATATACCAGAAACACTTATGGAATACTGGAGAGACGAAACTGACCTACAAGAAAGACCAGATGAAGACCACAGGAAGACAAAGCATTACATGTCCAGTACATTAAAAAAAAATAGCAAGCAAAGCAGATAACAAGACCTGATAACTGATAAAAGCAGGAAAGATGAAAGACAGAGGGGCTAAATCTGGCTGTATGCAATCCTTAAGGCAAATGCATACACAGCCAAAATTAAGAAGACAGCAACAGATAGCAGCAAGTGTTGCCTCTGGAAAGAAGCTGGAGAAACACTGAACCACCTGATTAGGAATATTGCACAGACTGACTATAAACAACAGCATGACAAAGTAGCAACAATGATGCATTGGAAGATCTGCAAAAAATACCATTTGCCTACAAGCAAGAACTGGTAGGAACGTAAAATAGAGAAAATAATAGAAAATAAAAGAAGCTAAAGTGCTCTGGGACTTTAGAATTCAAACCAACATGCCATGTCACACCCCAGACTTAACAACTGTTGATGAGAAAGACAAAAAAGGCTGGCTAGTGTATATGGGAGTATCTAGAGACAGCAAAATTGAAGACTTAAGAACTAAAAAAAAAGACAAAATACAAAAGAAATGAAATGACTTTGGCAAAGGTAGTACCTATAGTAATAGACATTCTTTAGTGCAATCCCAAAACAGTTGGAGTACCATAATGAAACATCTACAAGAAAACAATCAATTTCAGAGAGCACCAAGAACCCTGTATTGACAAATTTATTGCTGTTCCTTGTTCTCAAGGATAATTCTTTTTCTACCTTACCCATTTTTCTGTACACTGCTCCATTTTTGCCTATTTTTCTCACATCCTGCATCTTTCTGAAAAACCAAAAAAGGTAGGGCAAACAGTTTTGATGGTTCAACTGAGCTTCTAGCAGCACATGAGCCAAGCAAAAATTTGCACAGCAACATCCCTGTCCAGAATGTATTCAGATTGTGCTAACTCCCTACCCTAAGACTCCCAAACTGGAATCTTTACTTTCTGAAAACTGTTAGCTATTAAAAATATAAGCTGGAAAATAAACTGCCAAATACACATTTTGTTGAAGTTAGGATGAAAAGCAGCTTTCCTCCATATTGGCTTCTCCTTAAAATCATTTAACTAATCAATCCAACACATAGGAAAGACACTAAGGAAAGTCTGAAAATATACATATAACCAGAGGGCAAATGTATTGAAATGTTTTAACCTATCTTTATCAGACAAGCAAGTTTCAAATAATGAATAAATAATCAAAATTGGATCACCAGAGCTCTCTATTCCCTCCAACTTGTGGGGCTATGGAGTGTCTTGGACTTCAAATCTGAATAGCATTGTCAATGACAAGATATGATGGCTGCTGACATCCACACTATCTATGAGTTGCTTATTTGAGCTCTCAATACCTTTTGAGTACTAGCAGTTCTAGCAGTTGTAGCTCCACTAGCATAAATCAAGGACTGTGCCAATCATTTTTCAGCATTCTGTTTCCAATATTTTTACAGTGAATGTAAAACTTACTCTAAACTATATTCTTCAGGATCCACATATATAAACTTGTCTACAGATTTCTTGATCCATGAAAAATTTTGGATTACTATCCCTGTAAACCCCAACTTTCACATCCACAACCTGTTTAAGGCTGGACTAATGTTTGGGATTGAAAATTTGGAGAGTTCCAAAGTGAAAAAACTGTCTACTATGTGTGTATTATTCCTAGAGTGATCTATGAAATTTGGTATCTATAATGCAGAAAAAGCCTCTTAGATCAATATCACTGTTAAATCAATGTGATTTCAAAGGAGTTATAAATAATCACAAATATAAACAAGAATTCTGATTACTACATAAGTGTTTCAGGTGATGGTGATGCCAGACTTAGAGATGGTGAGACAGAGGACAGGTTTATTTTCAAAAAGATCTCAAAACAGGAATTTATTAGTAATTTTGAATTCTGAATTATAGTTGGAGAATGAGATGGTTCCCAAATTATGGCTTAGCATTATTTAATACATAGGGTTTAGGCAAGGAGTTGGAAATCTTTTCCATTTGATGATTGCAGGGTTTTAAAGAAAATGAATTGGCTGTAGGGAAGGATATCCATAACAGGCTAACATCACTGGAAGGTTTGGGCAGGAGAGCTGGGGTTTACTAAACTTTTAAATAGGTGAATTTTGCCTTGCAGACTTTTGAGCCTGTTTCCACCCTTACAGTATTTTAATGGAGATCATTCACTTTTTTTAAAAAAATCACAGTACTAATGATCTGCTATTTTGATTGACGTTGCGTTATATCATCTCAGACTAGATGCTGCAAATTGGGTCTATGAGAGCACAAGGCTTATTGGCTACTCATTCTAAGCTTAGTTTATGTCACGTGTCAAATTCTTGGCGTCATGTTGCCATCACATGATGATTTGTGATTTTTTTGCCCTTTGCGGAGATGGGGTAGGAGTAGCCTGTGCATGAAATGGGCCATCAGTTTGACACCCTTTGTTTATGTAAAAACCAACTCCAAGTATGCTCTCGTGGCTGTAGCTAAGCAGAGGTCTATTCTAACACTTTTCCCACAGTACAGCCAAAGACCACTGAAAAGCTTAGAGTGTTCTGAAAGAGGAAGAGCATGTGTAACTTTTCTTGTATTTTGGATCATAGTTTCCATAGACTATAATCACTGGATCTTTTGCAGGATCTTTTGGTGTTTTATTATTTTTTAAAAGGCCAAAGGCCTTTTGCTTTTAAATTATAAACTTCTTAATTGTCTCCTTTTCTACAATTCCTTCCATACTCTCTTCTCATTTCAGGATGCAATCCTTATCTCTTCCGAAGACTTACTTTCAGCTGCTGGTAGAATTACAGCCTTGTGTTTTTATTAGGATTTATTTGTTTTTACTCTTAATGCTTCTTGTTAATTTGCATGTTGCTGTAATCTAGCCTGGAATTATATGGCTCAGGAGAAGAATAAACTAAATTGTGGACAATTTAGCAGTTTAATAACAACAGCAAAAAAGCACCCAAAGCACTTGTGTGAATAGAAAGAGAAAGCTGAAGAGCCTCGTGAGAGGTGAACATACTGGATAATCAGAACATGGACCATAAAATAAAGTTTTCGGTATCCATCAGCAAATTGAAAAAGCTAAGTCCCTAGAAGGAGGAAAATGCTGTGTGGGAAATCCTCTTTTTTTTTTTTTACTACCTCATTTTTTTCATAAAGTTTGAAGGGCCTTTCCTCTTCCGTTCCCTATTCTGCAAGTCGTTTTACAATGCGTTTGCAGGTTCTTTATTGGGACTATGGTAAAAAACCGGGGCAAATTTAAAACGCCTTTTCCGAATACAGAGTGATCCCCAACCTGCTCAGTGAAGGGAGACCGTCCGTTCTCCCCTCCCCCGCCTCCGTTGGAAGGCTGCGAGCGGAAGGAAGGGACGGCAGAAAGAAAAAGGGCAAAAATGACCCCTATCTTTAGCAGCGAAAAAGGCGGCCCGGATGGGGCTGCATACTTTTCAAAAAATAAATGCAATCAGCAGACTCCACATTGCAGCTTGTATTTTCAGAGACAAAGCAGACGTCCGACAGAAAAGAAAAACCACTATCTTAAATGAAAAGCCTGTTATTTTTTTGCGGCAGAGGAATCAATATTGGCTGTATACTTACTGCGTCCAGCAACAAACGTTTTACTATCTGCTTTTTCAAGCCAAGTTTGTTTCAGGCTTCGACTTTTCGCGCCGGCTGCGATCAAAACCTCTGTCTGAAGCACTTCCTTCTACTCTGAGCATCCTACACGCCTGTTGCTTTTTAGCTACGAGAGTAAGCGTTTATTACGATTTTTTTTCTAGTTTACTCATTTCCTGGAGATGAGCTTTCTCTCTCCCTCCCTCCCCGAAAAACTCTCTCCACCCAGCAGAGGAAAAAAGCGGCGCAGTCCAACTTTCTGCAAAGTCCCAAGACCTTGTTAAGGTGGAAGGCGGTGTTTTAAACAACCCACCGACAATTGCTAGTTTTTTCAGACTTTACTTTTTTTTTTCCGGTTCGAATGCAGAGGAGAAAAGACTAGCAAACACACTTTCCAAATAGGACAGGACGTGGGGGAGGGTGGGGGAAAAAGAGAGCGGATGGTGGACGCCCTTAAATCTCGACGGTTGTGCAACACGCGAGGAAGCAGCAAAGCAGCAACTTTCCGGAGTTTGCTCCTCGTGGGTTCTCTACTTGTGAAAACAGTCTGTGTAACCAAGCCTCCTGTATGCAAATTTTCTTGTCCGGTTACACTGCCAATATCTTTTTTTTTTTTCTTCATATTTGGCCTTACAGTTGCCTGTTGAGAAACCCGAGGATGCTATGTTGGTTGCAGACATGTTCAAATCCTTGGGGGAGGGGGAAGTCGAGAAAACAATAAAGAGCCCTGAGGATCAGCCCCAACCTTTTGTTCCCAGAATAACTAATCAAATACATTAGGGCCAGGACCTTTTTCAGGAGCACATTGTAATGATAATATTGAGGAAGAATGACCAATACTCATTTATAGCTTGGTCCTTCATGGTTTTATTTAGCTGCTTTAAAAGCTCTGCAAGTTGGCAGGCAACCAAGGTTCTCGTGTCCAGAAGAATTCAGTCTCTTTCTCCTGTTTCCTGCCCCTGGAGTCCAACGGCATTCTGTGCCCATGGGAGTATATGCAGCCAAGTCATTATGGGTTGATTAAGTACCCTCTGTTAAAGTAATTTTCCTTAAAGATACTTTGTGGTTTACAAACTTGGAAGTTCTATGAACTTGCCAAGTTTTATGTCTTATTTATTTATTCATTAGATTAGAAATTAGGTTGCCCGCCTCCAGAGTGGCTGCACAGTTTTAACTACTGCTAAGAAACAACACCATACTATACTACCATGTAATATTATATTACCTTACTACTACCTTTGTCTCTAATGCTTTGGATACAAACTCTTACCCTCTACCAACACCAACTGGAGCTGGCTATAGAGAAAGAGCTCCTGCAACAACATAACCCACTCCCTGCAGTCAGTCCAGAAAAATACTATAATAAACAATATCAAAAAGCCACTGAGAGATCAAGGAGAGTTAGGAAGGTTGTATTACTCCATCCTGGCCATTCCATAAGTCATTGATAAGCATGAGCAAAGTATTTCAATACTGAATGCTGATGCGAATTCCAACTGAAAAGGATAATCCAGGGCTTGTAACTGATCACCTTCTTATCAACTTTCTTCAAAAACAGGAAGTTGGAGACTGGATGAAAACGATGTAGAATGGTTAGATCCAGTGATAGCCTTTTGAAAAAGGGACACACCGCCATCTCCTTCAAGGCCAACAGAGCCCATCCCTCTCCGTTGAACCCTCAAGAGAGCAGATACTGCCACATAAAGCAAAACAAACCTGTTAGGCAGCCTTCATCAGTCAATAGGGACATCATCATGTGGCTGGGTTAGCAGTTCTGAAGATCTTGGGTACTTCCTTAGGATTAACAGGATCACACTATTAACCAATCAACCAAGATTATGCTTTTGCCAAGTCTGAATGAATCTGAGCAACTTTATCTACCAAATCTTTAGAATATTCTCCACCATGGTAGATTGTTCTACAGTTCTCTCCAATAAGAAATAGGTGACCTGAAAAGAGACTGTTGGGCCTTCCATTTTATTGGCAATGTTTTGCTTATATAAGGATCCCTGTTCAGAGTTTTGCAATGGGGAAAACAAGCAATCAAAGCATATTACAAAACACTCCTGTGTCTTCCCAACATATAACTGTGTGTATAGTATATCTGTATATAGGTGGATGTTATCTGAATATCGCATATGACTGGGATAAAAAACATAAAACAACAAAGACTATTCAAATCTATTCTCTGAATCATGTTTTATAAACATATTTTTCAAAGCTGTTTTCTGTTGAAATCAGTGAAATGTCTAATTTCTGAATGTATATTTGTACTGTTATTAAGGAAAAGGTTATACTTACAAACACAGTAACTTCAAAAGCTTAGTAAATGGGTGTGTGCATGCCAACACTTGATTTACCATTATATGCTACATTTTAGCAAAGCTTTTTTATTTACTGAGGTATTCAAATTCAAAAGAATGACTATTTTTAATAACAGAAGCATAGGAAGCCAAAACGTTTGGGCTGAGTGCAGTATATGAGTGAATGTGTGTTCAAAACCTTTAATTAACATATTCCACCTTATTGGAAAGAAATATATCTGGTTCAGGTCCAAGCCTGGAATAAAATAAAATGGAGGCTGATTGGAAAGAAAGTTTAATGATGAACAAAACCACACACAAAGACATTGTGCAGTTCTGGCTCAGCTGGACAATTAGCTAGACAAGTTCCAGGATTTTTATACAGGTCCTGAAGTGCTGCTGGGTGTAGATGTGTTGTACACTGAAGGGGCTTGTGCTCTGAAAGGGTGTTGGGCAATTCCTATCATGGCTAATGGCTTTCATCTTGTGATGGATCTTGGGTGAGGACAGTTTAGCTGCCATTTTTGGGAGAGATTTGTATGGCTATATTCAAGGGATTTGGAGATTACATAAGAGCTCTGGTTTAAAGTTGTACACCCCATATATAAAAGTTTATATATGGGGTATACAACTTTCCAAACATTGTAAAGTCAGCAAGAGCTTGTCACATAGAGGTTGAATGATCTTGTGTTTTCACAGCAGCTACTCTGAAGCTGGCTATCCTGAAATCTTTATGATACTTTACATCTGAAAGGAGCAAAATCAGTGGTGGGATTCAAATTTTTTTACTACCAGTTCAGTGGGCGTGGCTTGGTGGGCATGGCAGGGGAAGGATACTGTAAAATCTCCAGTTAGAGGTGGTATTTTCCGGTTCTCCAAACTACTAAAAATTTCTGCTACCAGTTCTCCAGAATGGTCAGAACCTGCTGAATACTGTCTCTGACAGAATGGTAGAAAATTCATTCTTTGCCTGGGTAATTATGTAGAGAATTATTGTATTTTTATCAAATCTTGTAGAAAAGGAAGTATAATAAAATATTATTTATTTTAATCCTCTCAGAACATGAGCATGTTCTCTTGGCCAATTTTTTAATTTACCTTGTATAGATGCAGATGGGAGAACATTATATCAAGCCATAAAGAACCTTTTGAAAAATAATTGCACATCAAGGCTTCCAGGTAAGGACTGATGGTGGATTAGATGTTCCTGTGAGCAGTTCTGTGAATAGGGACAGTACGCGGTGGAATGATTCTGGCTGACAAAAGTCTGTGAGAATCAGATATAATTTAACAGAAGGAAAAAAAAATACACAAATGCATTATACAATTATGCAATTACATTATTACATGTGCCTAAGGCCAGAGATTTTAGCAGGTTTGCATGCAGATGGCTATATTAACTGTTCAATGGCATGAGTGGCTAATTGGCTCCCTGGAGTAGTGACATACTTTTGCACCATGGGCAAAATAATCTCAGAGACTCTTCTAAAAGAAGATAAAATTACAGTACAAACAAATTACAGTACAAAAAAAATCTTTGTGTCATATTATTAAAGACAAATTACTCTACAGTCTAACTATCTTCTGGAAGACTCTACACTTTGATCGCTTTATTTTTTAATGGCCTCCTCTGTATGTGAGAGCTATGTCATTCTCTACAACTCTGTATGATGCTGCTTGGGGAGCTAAGTCAGTTACTATCACATTGGCAGGAAATGTTGCAAAGACAACTTTTTAGGGTTTGCTTTGGATTTGTGGAGTGATTTCTCATGGATGGGAAGTCCTACCTCAGACTGCAGATTTCTGCCTTTCTATAGCCAGGAGGTACAGAGACGTATGGCCATTTCCCCCTGCCCCAATCCTTCCCATCTGTTCCAAGCAGTGGTGGGATTCAATTTTTTTTACTACTTGTTCTGTGGGCGTGGCTTAGTGGGCGTGGCTTGGTGGGCATGGCAGGGGGAAGGATACTGTAAAATCTCCAGTCAAGAGGGATGGTATTTGCTAGTTATCTGAACTACTCAAAATTTCCGCTACCGATTCTCCAGAACTGGTCAGAACCTGCTGAATACCAGCATTGGTTCCAAGGACGGCAATATCATCCTTCCCAGTCAATGTTGCTTGCCTAACCTACTGTATTTTTCCTCACTAGAAAGAGAAAAGGCA
Source organism: Bungarus multicinctus (assembly GCA_023653725.1). Classification (NCBI taxonomy): domain Eukaryota; kingdom Metazoa; phylum Chordata; class Lepidosauria; order Squamata; family Elapidae; genus Bungarus; species Bungarus multicinctus. The sequence continues at coordinate 52,405,428 of CM042844.1, forward strand.
GTGAAGATGGAATAAGGAAGGGGACAACAGAGTAATAGTTACATGTGGTCTTTAATATTCTCTTGTTGGCTATTGAAGAATATTGGTCAGAAGAAGATAGAGAAGCTGAGGATAATTTTTGCAGCATTGAAATGTTCCTTGTAATGGCTGGGCTTTGGAAGAAGATCTCAACTATTTCAGTGTTCATTTTCTTATAGTAAAAGCTCTGCTTGACTTCAACAATATTTATTTATGTATTCAATTCCTAGAGCTATATTTTTCAAACAAGTGACTCTGGGCTACTAACAACAATAATAAAGTACCTAGCCCAAACAATAAAACAAAACAAACACTTGACATCCTAGAAGAAAACAACAACAAACCAAGTATTAGTATAAATATAATCTAAACATTTCAATACAACTAATTTTCAGGCTCCAATTGACACTTCAGCTCCAAACCTAGGACCCAGAATTGCATACATAGCAAATTGCATGAACATTTATTTGTTCACTAAAGCCCAAGCTTTCCACTCCTTTTCACTAATTGTTGTCCTAGAAAGGTGCTTGGGTGCTTTTACAAAGCCAGCATTTTTGCTGCCTGAATCTCTCTGATGCTGCTGAAAAGTTGACCAGTGTTCCTTCCAGTAGGCCAATGAAGATATGCAAAAAGTTTGGTCCTGTCCAATGACTTCCTCTCCCTAGTTGCCTTCTTAAGGAGAAACTTTCTGACAGTGAGAACAATCAACCAATGGAACAGCTTGCCTCCAAAGTTCTGGGAGCATCATCACTTGAGACTTTCAAGAAGTGATTGGACTGCCATGTCAAAAATGGTGTAGGATCTCCTGCTTGGGTGGGGGGGTTGGACTAGATGACCTACAAGATCCCTTCCAACTCTGATTATCGGTTATATCTGTCTTTCACGGAATACAAGGACCATTGTGCTAGGCTTTCAAAGCCTCCCCAGATCCACTAGAAAGGATGGAAGAACAATGGCAAACTCAGAGTGAAATTGTCCATCCTGCAGATTCAGAGGAACTGCTGCAATGTTTTACAAATCCTCTTTGCTGTTTTTCCTTTGAATAAGCAGGTCAATGGAACTAAATTGGCAGTGTTGCTGTTGAAGGCTCTCTTGAGACTGATTTTCCTCCTACAATTAGACTATATTTATTTATGTTTACATTCTTTACCTTCAAAAGCTTTATCTAATTATTTCCCAAAATGTATTATATTTAGTTGATTCCACTGTTGGGAGCCTTTCACTTCAGTGAAACAATTATATTAAAAATAAAGTGGTATCTTTGCCACATTGTTTCTCTGTGTCATATAATATATGTAGGTTTGTGGGAATATGCATACTTTTTATGTATTTATGTATTTTGTCATGTTTATGTAGTATATATTAGGAGTGGGGACTCTTTGAGAACTGTATGCAGTTTTAATTACTTTTTTCTGTTTCTTGTCCCACTGAACATATACCAATTATCAAAGAAATTAAAATAGAATAACATTTTCGATAGGTAAAACTGGGAACTCTTTCCCTGAATGCACCCACGAACATGGTGTTATAATACAGATCCCCCATCTTGCCATCAGTTTGCAGCTTTGTGTATATGAAGGTGTATAGATTAAACAAGCACCAAAATAATAAGATGGAGAACAATTTACATAAAAAGTCATATGCATCTGGAATGATTTTAGTAAGAAAGAGTGAGGAAAAAACAAGGTAAAAGTTAAGCATAATTGCTATTATTTAATGGTTACATAGTGCCACCTAGTGTATTTGTTTATTATAATATGGCTAACAAGGGAATAATTTCCTCCTGCAAGTGATTTATATGTAGATGAAATTAGGGTAAAGTTTTAGTGTATTTCATTATTTATATCTGGGAAATGGCCAATGAAGTCTTTTACCTGGTGGTTATTTCAATATTGCCACATAAGTTAGATATTATATGTTTAGCTTAAAGCTTATAGATGTATCATCTGAATTTTATTGGCCAGATTGGTGCTATAAAGCAGGGGTCGCTAATCTTTTGGACCTCAGGGACCACCAAACTCATAATTTTAAATCCTGTGGACCAGAGACCCTGGGAAAATCCCAAAAAAAGTTTGCAGGAAAATTACCCACCCCTTTTTCTTACCAATTGATTATTCTTTACACCATCTCCAGCTCTGTTCTCAGGGAGAAAGAGAGACTTTTGGCTTCATGCAAGGAAAGCATCAGAAGCAACAGAAGTCTTTCTTTCTCTCCTACAAACTCCGCCAGAAATGAGTCTTTACCGGCGCAGCCTCTTGGAACAGGATACCCTGCAGTGTCCCAAAGACTAATTTCTGGCGGAGTTTGGGGAGAGAAAGAAAGACTTTTGCTGCTTTCCTTGCATGCAGCCAAAAGCAGAAGAAGAAAGAAGTGGAAAGAAGCAGCCCGGTGGCCAGGCAAGGTGCGTGGGGCAAGTTTCCCCCCTCTGTCCCGTCCCCTTACTACCTCATGTTGTTTGCAATGCAAGCAACGCAAGCCTTGTGTTCCCATGGGCCATGTGGGTGGTGCAGCCTTGTGTTCCCGCACAACCTGGATTGCTTTGGAGGGTGCTTTGGGGGTGACATTTCTCTGTGGACCACCCAAATTTTCTCATGGATCACCAGGGGTCCCCGGCCCACTGGTTGGCGATCACTGCTATAATGTATTTGGGATATTATTTATAATACACTAACATGTAGCAGTTTATTTACTGAAGCTTCACAGTATGCACAATGTGTCTACATGCTTCGTTTTATACTAGACATAAAGGTTTATTTCATTTTCACACTCCTGGAAAGTTCAATCTTCTCAAAAACATTGCATTCTAGGTTTGAATAGCACAGAAATGCAGAAAAATATACTTATCATAAGCAATGGTTGTACTATCTCTTATGTGGATATATTCTTGTTTTAATCTGTATATTCTTGTTTTAATCAGAAGCAAAAATTATTTTTTCCATACCATCTTTATAACTTCCAGAATTTTCAGGCAACATGGTCATGTTGGTTGATAATTTAGGAAATGATAGTTGCAACATGTAATGGACACTGGATTTGAGAAGGCTGCTTCAGATTTATACTAATTTAGTAATGACATTGTAAGGTAATAACAATGCTTCTATGGTTTCCCTATATTTTCTTTTCAGATCAAGCAGAGTAAGATGTTGATTTCAGTGTCACCGAAATGTGTCAGTCTCACCTTGTAAAAATGAGCTGAAAAGGGTACGAAGAAGACCTGAAAAGGGTACGAAGAAAACATGAAAATTTCAAAATGGTATTCGGAGAGAATCAGAATATCAACGGCTGCTAGTAATGAAGGTCGTTAACCACCTTCGGAATCGTAGGTAGCCTTACAACCTAGACGCCGAGAAGAGAATGGAAAACACCTGTAAACTCTCCAACCCAACCAGGCGGGTGAGCTGCCAAATGTACCCTGTCGATCGCTTGCGATCCCGAACGCAGGAGCCCTCCTTATCAGATCGATTCCATACAAGCGATCTACATCTCGTAAAGTTTCCGGGTTGTTTGGTGCTGAATCGATGGGAACCAAGTACTTCAATTTTGCACGAACACTATTTATTTATTTATTTTATTTTATTTGTCAAACGCTTACAACATAATAGAAATAAGAATAAACATAAGTATAAATAGGTACTAATAATTGGGGACCATAGGACAGGGACGATTGTGGGCTTATGCACGCCCCTTTACATTTGCATCTCTCCACATTTATAAGGGAGAAACTTGCAGGATCGGGACCCTCTCTGCCTAGAAACCGTGGAAATAAAGCAACAATTCTTTTGCTACTGCGGCGCCTTCTGCCTTAATAGGATGCGTTTTATTCGAGCGTTTTCGTAAACGCCTCCCTTCCCCAATCCTCGGGGCAGCAGAGCACATTAGAAAAGCAAACGCCTGTTCCGAGTATGAAGCAGGAAATAAAGAAAAAAGAGGAAAGCCTAAACGCAGTGGGTGCACGTGAGTAACAACCATCCGCTCCATCCCTGCTGGAGAAAAGCGGCCCCGCGCCACCCTTTGTTTCCCGCCTTGCTTCCACAAGCCGAGCGTGAACTATCCCTGATGTAACCCACCAGGGGGCGCTGGAAGGAAAGGAGAGAAGGAAGGGAGGTTGCTAAGAGACGAGAACGCGGCCGCGTACACAGCTGCGGAGACTCAGCCGGGAGACACACCGGCTTTCAGCCCAGCCAGTGCGGGACTCCGCTCTCTTTCTTCTCCCTTTCGCGCGCCGGGGCTGCCTATCGCCTCCTCCCTGCAGACATGGCTGAGGTGAGCTCCCGTCCAGGCAATGCAGCCTCCTCCATTTACTTTCCCGTGTCTTTCCTATCAGCAGTGTGAAACTCCCTCCTTCCCCATGCTGACGCTGTTTAGATCATTCTACGTCGCCTTATAGGAGAGCGGGAAGCGACTCACCCGCGGAAGGAAATGAAGGGTAGCCTTGGATACCTCGCAGGTTGCCTTATGCTGCTTAGTTCATGAAAGGAAGATCATTTTCCGTTGTCAATCGAATCATCTTTTACACCACAGTGTGGATTCACTTGCATGTTTTTAGAAACTGAAAAATGTACAGCTGGTCCTTACAGCTGTTTGTTTAGTGACCGAAAAAAAGTGACTTATGACCATTTTTCACAGTTAGGAACTTAATAGCATCCATACATGATCATGTGATCAAAATTCAAATGCTTGGCAAATTTATTCATGTTTATGACTGTCCCAAGGTCACGTGATCCCCTTTTTGCAGCCTTCTGATAAGCAAAGCCAAATGGGGAAGCCATCACTTAAGAAACCAGGTTGCTAACTTATTAACCACAGTGATTCAACTTAACAACCGAGGCAAGAAAGGTTGTAAAATGGGGCAAAACTCACTTAAATGTCTCACTTAACAACAGAAATTTTGGGCTCAGTTGTGGTCGTAAGTCGAAGACTATCTAGATTCCTCCCCACACACTCAAGCCACTAATAATCTCGGATTGGTTCAAACTTGCAATAGACCAATGGAAAAGATAGTCATGACTAATTGGAGTCAATTGGATTAAGTAGCTAAATAAATGGAATAAAAAAAGTTCTGTTTATTTTAATTTGCAAATTTATTATCTATTTCCTTGAATCTTGCAATCTTCCCAGAATTCAGGAGTGGACAAGTCAAAGTCTCCACAGTATTGTTCATGTAAATCACAAAATGGATAATTTAACTAGAATGGGATTATTATAGTATTTTATTTTCTGTTATTGTCCCAGAATAAGTATATTATTATTTTTGATCTGTGCATTATTGGGTCTCCACCCACCCAGTTCTTCCTGTTATTTTCTCTTGACCAGTCTCATATTCTAGAAACCCCACTGATAAATTTGTCCAATAAAAGTTGATTCCTGATACCTAGACTATAATTACTACCAAGAAGTGGGAATAAGATTCCCTGAGAATTTTTTTTGTAAGGCTTATTCCTACTACTGAATTTTACAAACTCTACAAAACAACACAAATATTAAACTTACTGCCTCATTAGTTTGTATCTTGCCACTCTTGTGTCTCTTCTGAGTCATTTAAAGTGGTATCTTCTGGCAAGGTATCTGGTTTTCTCCTTTAGTTTTGTTACCTTTCTTCCAATTTATCACCAGCCAGATTTCACAAATCTGAGAACTGCAACAAATTGTTTTTCATTTTTCTGCTTTCTCTACATTAGTTATTTTGTCTGTCCCTTCTCCTATATCTTATCTGAGCATCCCCCAAATTAAAATGATAATAAATAAACATTTGGAAAAGCTCCAAGACAGAAATAGTTTACAGAGAAGTAGGAGACATATCTTGCCATACCATAGAACCGGGTTAGAACATGCTGAAATTGACTAGCTAGTGGGCAACATCTTACTTCCTGCAACAGTGATGGAAAGTGACAAATAAAGAAAATTGGTAAACAAGCTACAGCTGAGAGAGTTTCAGTGTCTCTATTTTTGGAGAGTGCATTGATGAATTGCTACATTTTAAGATAAATATAATTTCAAAACTGTAAAAGTGGATTAATTCAAACATGCTCATTCTTTTTCCACAAGTAAAATGGTGAAAATCTGCAGATCTATTCTCTTCTTAAATATGAAATTAAATTGGGGTTAGAAACAGAAGGTTGATTTTAACTATTAAAAAAACTCAGGAAAATGAGTACTAATGGAGTGGACAAGTGCCTGGGGGAGAAAGGCAACTCCCAAGGCTGGTTAGTGAATGGAGAATAGGAGTCGTACACACTTCCCATTCACTTGTAAAGCACACCTCTATTTATGCTGCAGCCTAGATCATGTGTATCACTGACCAAAACTATCACAGTCAACTAACCTCACTTCAAGTGCAGGAGCACTGCACGCACCAGAACAGTTTTTCCGTGAAAGCCATCACTCTGCTAAACAAATAATTCCCTCAACACTGTTCAACTATTTACAAAGTGTACACTATTATTACTGTTAATCTTCTAATCACTCCTTATCACCTATCGCCTCCCACTTGTGACTGTAATTTTGTCGCTTGTATCCTTACGGTTTATATTGACTGTTCCTAGTATGATTTGATGTTGATTGTACCCTATGACTATCATTAAGTGTTGTATGTTATGATTCTTGATTCTTAACGAATGTTCCTTTTCTTTATGTATACTGAGAGTATTTACACCAAGACAAATTCCTTGTGTGTCCAATCACACTTGGCCAATAAAGTATTCTATTCTATTCAAAATAAGAAATAGCAAAGCATACTAAATTTTAGAAAACCTTAAGTTATGGTGAGATAAAATCAAAGAAAAAAATATTTTTATATGAATACAACTAATAAGACCATAAGGCTATTTTAGTCATGGTCTGGGGAGGAGATGAAGTCAATGTCCTGGGGTTAAAGGAAGAAAATAGGATATTATCAGGAAATGATTTTGTTGTGATAAACTACACAAGCATTACTTACCCTTATAGATTTCATGCTTTTCTGAATGCCTCTTAATCATGGCTTTCCATTCTTTGTCTATTTTATAGCTTGCTTTATTTCTAGTCCTTCAGATGTTTTCAAGTTCCATCAGCCTGGACCAGAATGGTTCACAATCCAAAATATTTAGAGTATACTGGACTGTTTGCTCCTTCTATGGCCTTTATTTCCAAATTTTTCTTTTCTCCCATAGTAATGCTTTTGCTATATACATTTGTGATTCTTTCTTTAACCATGCTACATTATTTCATATTATCCTTCTCCATTGATAAGAATGGAAAATGTTTAAAACTAGTTTAGAGCTGTGGCATGTGCATGGGCGAGCAAAACAGTCAAGATGATGGTTGCAGCAGTGTGATCAAAGGACCTCCCCTTTGTATGTGTGTACAACAGTGTACACACAAAATGGGCAGGGCATTGACTATGCTGAAGATGCTACATATTTTCTTTTTTGATGCCCTCAGTGGATGTAACTGGTTTAGAAACGCGCCTATTTATGGCTTTCTTTCTTCTGTATTGAGTATACTAGATCTTCCTCATTCAGTTAATTACTCAGAACTTCTCTCCTTTATGTTCTTTATTATTATTGTTTCTTTTTCTTCCTACATCCCTGTCTCTTATCTCTCTGGCTCAAAAGTCATTCCTGAATATAGTTTTAATCCAGTGTATTTTTTTCTTCATTTCTCCATTGTTTTCCTCTCACTTCATATTCCCCCCCCCCCACTTTTATTTGAGTTTGTGCTCTTTCTACAGGGATTTCTTTAGATGAACCCATTTTCGTTTGCTTTTTGCAGCAACTGTTCTGTTATAAACTTTCCTTCTGTCACTCATTTAGCTTCAGTCTGTGCTTTTTGATAGTCTGGGCTAACATGGGGACTATAAAGCATGTTTTATGGTCTGAATAACTGGGGTTGGCATGAATTCAGTCTGGAAAAATATAACAGAAACAATCGTACTACTTTGCTTAGCCCACAGAAAACTTTACTTCAGCTTGATTTCCTTCATATTTCACCATATGTCACCAAGTAGTATATCATAAACAAAATACCATTAAACTTCAAACTTTAAGAATAAAAATAGTTTTATTGTGGGCTCTACGTTCATATAGATACAAGGGTACAACATGAACAATTTTGTTTATATCTAAAATGATAATAGAATAAGAAAGAATGAAGAATTCGTTCAGGACATAGAGGAGAATGACAAAATCATTAGGGTCAATTTAGTTTTATTTGAGAATGAACAAATTTATATATAAATGGTGTCAGAGCTGGAATATTTACATCTAGAGCAATGTATGTATCTCTTTGCATTTACCTCACAGTAACTGTTGAAGAAATAATTATTTAGTAAAAACAGGAGCTTCATGAATGCATAATTTTATATACTAAGTTGAATACATATAAAATTAGATTTAAAATATATAAGCCTACTGGACATATCTGGGATGTTTTGCTTAATTGTAGAACTTTATTATATATGCTTATATAATATTCTAAATATTTATTTAAAGGCAAAAGTTTAAAACAAAAATTTTAAAACTAGAGTAGAATTTCCATAATCACAGAGAATACATAATCCCTAATATATCACCATTTAGATCTGATATTTTTGGCTAGGATATAATAGTTTTGCTTTCCTCCCACATAGGAAAAGTATGATAAGCCTGTAATAGAAGAAAATGTATTTGAAGCTTTGGAAAAAGACTTCCAAGAAGTTATCAGTGAACTTACAGGAGATCAAAGCTTGGAGAAATTTCGTGTGGAATATGAGAAGCTCCATGCAGTGCTAAAAAAGTCATATGAGAATGAAAAGCGTCTCATGGCAAAATGCAGGGAACTGAATGCAGAGATTGTGGTGAATTCTGCTAAAGTAGCTACTGCTCTAAAGCTCTCTCAGGATGATCAAACAACAATAACATCATTGAAAAGGGTAAAATAAAACATGACTTATAATCTTGATTAACAAATACAGAGCAACGTATCAAACAATATATATTGTTTTCAATGGTGAGAACAAATTTGTAAAATGTATTTCTATGATTTTTGATTCTTCTAAAACTGTAATGGCAAACCTATGGCATGCGTGCCGGAAGTGGCATTCAGAGCCATTTCTGCCAGCACACGAGCCGTTGCCCCAGATCAGGTGCACTGCGCATGCGCATGTGTCTCCTGCCAGCCAGCTGATTGTCAGGTATCTGCTGTGCATGCGTGGGGGATGGGGCATGTGCGGAAGATATGTGCGCATGCACATAGGTGTGTGGCACATAGAGGGTTGCGCATGCATGGGAGGTCGCACGCACATGTGCAGGGGCCGGGTAGATCACACACATAGTATGTTATGGGTGCAGGCACGCGGGCATGCATGCACTTGCACACTTTTGGCATGCGAGGATGAAAAGGTTAGCCATCACTGTCCTAAAATGACATTATCTAATAGTTTATATTGGAACTGAGATCCACCTTACTGATCTCAGATTATGCATGTCAACTGGATGTTTAATTCAGTTATATTAGTTCTAAGAGAATGTAGACATTAAAGACAGAGCAATAATTTGCAGTGCTCTACTGTTCATTCCAAAGCACTATTAAAATATATATTTTGGTTCTGTTGTCTAAGACTTTGATTCTGAAGCAGTGTGATGCACCATTGCTTTTAGATGTCTGAAGTGGATGTAATTCCAGGAAAAAATAAATCCAGAAAGCATTCTCCACATTAGCTGTAACTTGAATATATTTCTCAGATTTATCATTCCCTGCTAGCTTTGACTTTGATCTTCATAGGTTTATTAGTCCAACCTGATATGGAAAAAAAAACGTGCCTTGAAAGAACTTCGTTGTAAATATCATTTACTGAATTTGGCTTTAAGTCAGAATCAAAGGTGATTCTCTTCATAAATTATGTAATGCCTTTGTGATTATAGGTAGTCTTTGTTGAATAACCACATGCTGACAATTTCAAAAGCTTATTTATTTATCTACTAAACAAACAAAGTTATAATGGTGCTGAATGAGGGAGACTTATGTTCTGTAATAGTTCTGGCCATCATAGCTTTTCATGGTCATGTAATTGCCCTTTGTGACTTTTTCTGCTAGCTTCCAACAAAAAATGTCAACAGGGAAACTGACAGGAGGTCACAAAGCAATCACACGGCTATGGGACATTGCAATGATATGGGATTTGCCTGATAAAGGCAATAGGGAATGTCACAATTCGTGATAGAATTGCTGGTCTCAGATACCATCATTAACCAAGGACTACCAGTAGTGCTATGATAATTCTTCCAAACATTTGGCCTGGGTACTGGATGAACCTGCTTGAAACAGTTTAAATGATTCATTGTGAGTTGGCCTTAGTCATGCTTTTTATATATTATGCTTCATTCTTTTGATCTATGTTTTTGAACTGGATCATATATATGTTGACCAGAGTTGTAACTGTAACCCAAACATTGACTAAGCAACCAACCAACAATGTTCAGAAGTAGGATGTACAAAAATATACATGAGAATAAGCAGATAGGGAATCATTTCTGCCTTGGTCAACTCCTGTTTGGATTATGGCAGTGTGGTCCACATTAAGGCTACCCTTGAAAAGTATACAGAAGCTTCAGCTGATACAGATAGGCTGTGTGGGCAATCTTGGGCACCTAAGGAATGGTGCAGGTAACACCTTTACTGCATGAGCTGCATTGGGTGCCAGCTTGCTTTTGGATCTAATTCAAGTTGTTCATTATAATCCTTGAAGCCCTACATGGCATGGGGGCCAGGTTACCTACAGAACCATCTTCTTCCCATTATATCAGCCCATCCCGCTTGGTTATGGCTCTGGTCTTATGTGGAGCTCATAGAAGACCATACAGCCATGGGACTGGTTAGTATCATGAACCCCCCTCTGCTTTTAATTAATTTTTAATATTAATTTTAATCCATATTTGCCTTTTTAAATTATAAATTTCCGTACAGTTTTTTAAAAAAATTTTACTTGTAAACCATCTAGAATTGCTCTGTGGGTGGAGATTGAAAATTTTGATAAATAAAATAAAAATACAAGTAAAACACGTATCAATTTACAGAATTCACTATGATACTGGATTAAAGATGATCAGGAATGAGACACTTCAAATAAGGATTTTGCATTAAAAAACACTAATGTGAAGATTTATGGAGTTCTGCTAGTTCACTGTTTATTTCATTTGTGAAGCATCCAGAAGATACTGCAAACACATTAAGTCCCCCCAAACCCTTCATCCTCAATATTTGCAGATTCCAAGCAAGTTTGGTGTGACATTAAATTGTCAGGAGTTCCTTTGATCTCTTTTTCATCTGCCCAAATTAGACAGCAACTGATTATTAAAAAATCATATATTCAACCATAATCAGTCATTCACTACCTCTTATCGCTTTCTGAGGATGTTCAATGAATAAACCTTAGAAAAAATTAAATTTATTTCACCATAGATTCATTAAAACAGATGTTGTGAGCTGTTTTATTCTTTTATCTGATCAAGTCTCTTTATTTTTCTTTTTAAATGTTATTCTCAAGCTGCTTTCCTTCAAGGTATATAGTGAAATAGAGCTGTGAGGCATAGCAGGCAACGTAACATAAGGCCATAAATATAGGATGACCTTGTTTTCATCTGTCTCTTAAACAGACCAAAAACAACTGAATAAAAAAACAAAAAGAAAAAAAATCAATTCCTGGTTGTACTGAGTTGATGAGGAAGCAAGTTTCTGGGATTTAGTGGTATATTGCTTCTGTGTTATTGCTGGCATCCTGTTAGTCAGCCCTATATGTAATTGCTGAGATGTATTAAAATATTTCTTAGTGTAGCTCAGAGTTTTTATACATTTGGTTATCTATCAAACCAACTGTTTACATCTACAAGCTTTCTTCCAATGAATTTTAAGTAAAACTCAGGGTCTGACATAAATCAATTAAAAATAAAAGTTACAAAATGTCCTAATATGGAATATTGAATAGTACTACTGCTACTATAGCTATTATGGAAATTTAAATATGAATTTATTTAAGGTAGAAGTTAAAGAATTGTTGTGATTTTTCAAGTTAAATACCATATGATGTGTAACTGTTATTGTCTAATAAAAATAGGAGATAGAAAAGGCTTGGAAAATGGTGGATGCAGCATATGAGAAAGAACAGAAGGCAAAAGAAACCATCATGTCTCTTAAGGAGGAAATTATGAATTTAACTAAATTAGTAGAACAAGGATCTGGATTATCATTGGGTCAAGAGCACAAGTAAGTTGGGCCTATGAGAGATCCGAAAAGATTGTTACCCGTTATATCTTATTCTTATAGAGGCTATATGAATTTAGGTATATTATTATTTAAATACTGCCTTGTTGTAGATTTGTGTATTCAAAACTTTGTATTTTACAATGGTTTTCAAGTTTGTAAACTATGCTATTTGAGACCATAAATAATAAATGACATAATTAAGTAGGCAATAATCAAAATTTTCCTCTATAAAGAAAAGTAGTGCATTACTGAGACAATACTCTGCCCTGGCAGTAGAATTCAAATCAAAGCAATTGTGGTAAACTTCCTATGTACATAAAATGAAGCTGCTCACAGCAGGACACTAACTATCCTTGTTTCCTAAGTGGTATTGTTGCTGCCACAACACACTGCAGAAGAAACAACACAAATCTGTTCTGACTATGGATAAATTCTTCACTGCCTCCTTTTTTATGGTCAGTCAGATTCATTCTGAGATTTTCTCTATTTCTGCTCAAATGAGCACTTCTCTTGCTTCATTCTCTTACTTCCCCATGAAACCAAGGGGATCAACATTATACTGTGTAAAGAAAGAAACTGATCTAATTATTATCACGTTCCATAAACAGGCCAAGTTTTCAACAAATGTGCTGAAAGAGGTTATAGGAAAATTTCCACATGCATTGAAGAAACCATTTACCGTATTTTCTGGCGTATAAGACGACCGGCGTATAAGACGACCCACTAATTTTATAGTTAAAACATAGGTTTAGGCCTATATTCGCTGTATAAGACTACCCCCCCACTTCCGAGGCAACACCAGTTCTTTTTTAATTAAAAAGCCTGCTTGGATTGGCTGAGTTAGAGAGGCGGTCCAAGCAGCCTTGCAGTGATTGGTGCAGGATCGAGTTGGAAAATTCGTTTGCATGCATAAAAAGCCTGCTTGGATTGGCTGAGTTAGAGAGGCGGTCCGAGCAGCCTTGCAGTGATTGGTGCAGGATCGAGTTGGAAAATTATACTCGGCGTATAAGACGACCCCTGATTTTTGGTTGACTTTTTTTCGTTTCAAAAGTAGTCTTATACGCCAGAAAATACAGTAATTATTTCTTGTACAAAATGGATGTTTTTAGTAACTGTATCACATATGTAATTTAATTAACAATTGGGAGGGAGGTAATCAAAATGGAGTAATATGCCAGCAAATTTTGCTACCTAATTATTTTCTAAGAAATTTCAACTCGTAATAGAGATTTGTTTTCTTTCAGCTTGCGGGAGTTGTTAAAATTTAAGGAAGAAGTAACAAAAGAGAGAGACCAGCTTTTGGCAGAAGTTGTAAAGTTACGTGATAGTGTAGCGAATATGTCAGATCAACAGCAAGAGGCAGAAAAGACAAAACTTGAAGCAGAATCTACTATTGCTCAGGTCTGTGTTATAGTCATTCTAGTCATTGGTGCTTTGACTAGATTGCTATTCAATCTTCGCATTTTACTTACAAGACTCATAACTGTTGTTTCATTTCCCTCACTTCTTTTTCTGGCAGTTCTGTAGGAGGATGTCAAGAACAGGGCAATGCCCTGTTTCTGTGAACAGTTTGTTTTCTGTAAGGTACTTCCTTTTTTTGCCAGATTTAAAGTAATCTGAGAATTTTTTAAAATTATATTTCAAATCTTATATTTCAAATCTAAAAAAGTTACAAAGTTTTCTAGTATGGAATGTTGAATAGTACCACTGCTACTGTAATTATTATGGAAATCTAAATATGAAATTATTTCAGGTGGAAGTAGCTCCAATTCTTTAGAGTTCCATTCTACAGCTATGATCTTTATGATAATTTATTTTGTTTTCTTTCTAATTATTATTCTTCAACCAGAGATGTCTAGCTGAGGTACAGGTAATTTGAGTTGTGTTTTTGTAATGCATACATTTTTTCTCATATTCCTCATACTTCTCAATTTTTCTTTAGTTATTATCATGGATTTTTAAAAACTTCCTAATGAAGTTTAATGCTCAGATAGATTTGCATCAGCTATGATATATATACTGTTCCAGTGGTGAACCTCTTTCCCTCTGTTATCAGCCTTCTTAAAGGATAAAAATGATTTAACAAAATGAAGGTTGAAATGCACACCTATGTCATGAATTCATCTGGATTCATTGGGTACACCATGGTTATTATGAACAGTAAGCCTTTCCTGAAGAAAGTTTGTGTATGAACATATCAAAGGAAGGAAGTAGCACATAGTGGATTTCTGTAGAGACACTGCATATACTTGGGACAATTATTGTTTATTATAATTTAGATACATAATCCATGTAAAATAATCTTTACCAAAACAGATGAAATAATTCTCTATTCTAGATGGATGATTTATTTATTTATTGACATCCATCTCACTATATGATACTATTATACATACATATAATGTGTGTGTATGTGTGTGTATGTGTGTGTGTATATATATGTGTGTGTGTGCGTGTGTATGTATGCATATATATATATATATATATATATATATATATATATATATATATATATATATATATATGTTTTCGCAGGTATTTATATATATGGTATTTAGGTTTCTTCGGATATTTTCCCACGTAATATTTGTGCTTTTATTATAGCGACGTTTCGGCAGAATCTCATCTGCCATCCTCAGGCTTGTGTATTAGGTTCTTTTTAATTTTGTGTGCCAGGCTTGGCAGTTTTTTGGGTTAGGGTTAGGGTTAGAGTTAGGGTTAGGGTTAGGCCTGGCACACAAAATTAAAAAGAACCTAATTAAACAAGCCTGAGGATGGCAGATGAGATTCTGCCGAAATGTCGCTATAATAAAAGCACAAATATTACATGGGAAAATACCCGACGAAACCTAAATACCATATATATATACATATACATATACATATACATATACATATACATATATATATATATATATATATATATATATATATATATATATATATATATACATTGTATTACAACACCCTGTTAATATATAATATATATATTACTATGTGCGTGCGTGTGTGTGTATGTATATTATAGTAGATTTATTATAGGTGCATAAGATTTCTCAGATTACTGTTAATTTTGAAATTTTAAGGATTTATTTATAGATAAGAGATGGGATACAAGAAGAATAGATCGTTTGTTGTATTTTAAGAAAAGATGATATGTACTAAAATTGTTTATATTAGCAATTAAGAAGTAATTTATATTTCATTTCTTTTTCTTTATTCTTATTTTTTCCATTTGCTTGTTATTTTCTGTATCTTTATTATTCCCTTTATTCTATTTTTAATTTCTCTTAATTTTTTATCATTCTATCTTTTAATAACATTAATATTTTAAAAAGAAGAATGTCTGCTTCTGCTTTCCCAATCCCCAAATCTTACTCTATTTGAATTGTTTAACTTTTTTTCCTTTAAATTTCTGTCAAGTAAAATTAATTTGACAAAATTATTCTTGTCATATTCTAGTCATGTATTCCTTGCTTTTCATCCGGTATTTAATCTTTGCCACCATTTTTTGTGTTAACCTTAATTTCATTTCTTTAATTCTGTTTTGCAAATATACAATTTCTGCCACTATCCTGTCCATTTCTAATCTACTTTCATACTACTAAAACTCTAATTTTTATAATCTTTAACTGGGTGAAACAAGTGCATCATAGTACAACAATTTTGAATCACGGTACTTCAAATGGGTTAATTTATAGAATGTATCTAGCATCTGTGACCCATAACTACAATGAGACTCAAAATTGGCAAATTTTATAAAACATTTTATGATATAAAATGATCAGAAAACAGTTTATGACGTAATACAAAATGTGATAAAACATTATGTTGATGTTTGACTAAACTGTTTGAGACAGATACATCTCTGAATGCATCTCAACATTTCCAGTGAAGGCAGGACATTAGAAGTTCTGTCATTGTTGAAGGCATTGGAAAATCTTGTAAGGAAATATTTCTGAAAGGCATTGACCAGTGAGTCACAATTTGTCTAATACATTATAAAATTCCAAACATATTTTAAAAAGAAAATAATGAGTCTAGTTAAGATATTTTAACAGATTAATGTAGCATGAATTTTTCTTAGAATTTTTGTGTTTGGTGCTGTTATAGCTCCATCAGGAAATCCAGATGCGTCAAAATGAGGCTTCACGGGAAACACGAAAGAAAGAAAAAATGGAAAGAGAATTGAAACAACTTCAGAATGAATTAGAGTTCAAAGTAGCTGATATAAAGACAATGCAGCAGGGTTTAAATAAAAGCAAGGAAGAACTCCTAAAATGTGAACAGCAACTTAAGGAACAAAAGGTATTTTTAAAGATTCTCATTAACACACATTTTAAGTTCTTAGACCGAAACCACATTTAAAACATTAGGAGTTTCTAACTTCAGAAAATAATAAATTGAATCATGAATAGAAACTTTCCAGAAATTTCAGTATTTCTATGTGTGTTCACCCAGGTTGGCTTTAGAATATGATAGTGTTGAAAATAGCAGTTGAAATGTTGCCCCACCCACTCCCATTGTAAGCAAGTAATATTGTAAGATCTCAATATGTTTTTTTTTAAATAAAATGTAATTTCCTATGGTAGCGTTTTTCTGTCCCAGACTTAAAAGTATCTTCTGAAATTTGTTGATTTTTTTTCAGGCCATTTCCCGGGTACTGAAAAAATCTTATAGGAGCATTCTTTAGTCAGCAGAAAAAGAACTTTGGTAATAGTAACATATTTCTTTTTGAAGGAAAACCCTTTTGGAAATTTCATGAGTCATGCAGGTGACAAAGAAAATTATTAATCAGTAGAATGTTTCAGTAAAACCAAACAATTTATTTTGAGGAAAGGGAATCTGACTCATTGGAGAATGTTATACCCTATAAAATTAATACAAAGATCTATTTAAAAATTCTGAGTGATATCAGTAAGTTAGTTTTTATACTGTTGTTTTCAGGCATTGAATGATAATAGAGTTAGTCCTCAATTTAACAACCATTCATTTAATGTTTAGAAGTTACGATGATGCTAAAAAAAGAGACTTAAAAGCTGCCTCAAAATTAGGGCCCCTGTGGTCACATGATCATGATTTAGGCAACTTTACAACAATTGCAGCATCTTATGGTTACGTAATTACAATTTGCAAAATTCTCAGCTGGTATTCAACAAGCAAAATCAATGGGGGAAGCCAGGTTCACTTAATGACTATGGTAAATATGATCATAAAATCAAGTCTGTTTACCCAATGATTCCTGTAACAAACGCATTGCTTAGTGACTGAAATTCCAGTCCTAATTTTGGTCATAAGTTGAGGATTACCTATATATTCCACACATTACCATACTGCTCTGCATCTAAAATGTACTATGTGTGGTAATTTTAAGATTAAAATAGTAATGCCTGATCATCAAATTCTTTTCTCACAAAAATGTAAGTTCTTAATTTAAGATATGAAAAGCAGAAGGCAATGCCAGATGCAAGGTGAATGTATCTTTTTTATTTCACAAAATAAGTTATATTTGTTTTAAACTGGTTGGACTTTAAAAAAAAAAAGTCTGATCATTTGAATTAGGAATTTTCATATTTGACTAGCAGAAGGGATAATTGCCTGTTACATTTTCTAAATAAATACCATTATTTTGTACTTTAATATACTTTGTTGTGGAAGCCTAGAGAATATACATATCCAAATATATTTATAATCAATAAAGTTTCAGGCTATTTTCAGTAAAGTTGGATTAATGATGGGAAGAAAAACTAGAAATGTCAATACCATAACATATAAAAATTGCTCTGCTGAATCAATGGCCATTTAACTCTATAATCCTGTTTTTCCCTATTACTTAACAAATTGCCTATAAAAATCCCACACTAAAATATGAGGGCAAATGTTAAAATATGTGTGAAAATGTTTTTTTCCCCTTCAGGAACCAAGATTTGATTCAACAGGTAGTGCTAAGCCATTCTGACTAGTAACGTGCCATGGATCTATCACTAATAATTTTTCTAGGTCCATTAGCATGTGTTAACATTTCTGATTACCTGCGTCCTAGTTGGGTCTGATGCAACTAGACCTGGGATCTATTTGCAATGATAAAAAAGATCCTCTACTACTGAGTAATAAAACTTTTTTCATTAATATAGGAGTAGCTAAAATTCATAGCTCCTTTTAAATTCTGCTGATTAAAATCATTTGGCTATCCTGTTCATTTATAATAATTACCGAAAATTTACACTTTGTCTCCTAGATGGGAAACTGTCATTACAATATTTATTCAACTGATTCTGGAAAATGAATTATACCTGCAGTGTTACTTGTTAAAAGCGTCATTCCTACTACAGCTGTCAAGCAATTATCACATAACTCATTTATTAGATTATTGTTATGGTGATAAGTAGCATATAATAATCAAAAGCAAACTGAGTTTACCACAAAAACTGATTACAAAAAAATTGACTTCTTTATGCCATAATCTTGCAGATTCTGAATGAAAGAGCCACAAAAGAACTGGAACAATCTACAGCAAGAAATACCAAGCTTCAATTAGAGAATGAGCAACACAGTTTAGCCATTGAACAACTAATGCAGGAAAATCAACAGAAAACCACCGAACTGAGAGTAAGTTTAGGGCAATAGCCAGAACAATGCCAATTCTGAAATTGTAATCCATTATGGATTATTAGTATTTGCAGTTCATATATTTCAATATTTGATGTTTGGCACTTTTTGTTGAAATTCAAAGAACAGGCTTAGAAAAACATGTGAGTGTGAAGGAAAGTGTTTCTTCTTTCTGTCCCCTGTAAGCTGCTGTTTACACAACAGAAATATGAATTCACAAAATTAATATGTCTACTTTGATCTGTAAGATAAGCATGTATAAGAATTGTTTGCGTAACAATGGATATTATTTTTTATAATTTGCTCTTTAAATTAGTGTCTTTTCTATTCCATGTTGGTCTCTAATATCTTTCTTGTTTTTATTTAGTACTATTCTTTTTATTTTCATGTTCATGTCTGAAAACTTTGGACAATCTTTTTCCAAAATGAAACTCATGATGCTACCATTCGTCAGTACTATTTTATCTAATCTAACCAAAAACTTCTGCATGTCAGCGCCTTTCTAGCGGATAATGTTTGTTTGTATATACTATATTTAGGGGGAAAAAACCAAATTAACCTCTTTTGCTTGATTAGTTGGTAAGTGTAAAGTAGAATGGATTAAATTGAAGAGTGACTCCAGAAGCTTCCAACCTTGCTTCAATATAAATTATGGAGGGTGATTCATGGTTGGTTTCCTGCTGGTAGATGTGCTTGGTGGGAAGGAAAGGAAAGCTAGGGAAACCATGAGAACTATCTCCTAATAAATCTATAAGGACAGCACTGTTCTTCATTTTCATTGTTGAGGCATAGTAAAGATTGCCTACGGAGGCAATACATTGACAGACTTTTTGTGGCCTCAGTGATGGAGAGAACATTAACGTAGCCATGAGGAAACATACTCAATTTATGATCAACCAGTATCCTAACATTTTTTATAACAATTACTGTTATCAAATTAGTGTTCATCACAATTGTCTGTACATTTGTTTTCTCTAAGCGAAGAACTCTGCCTTTGTTAAATTTGATTCTGTTATTTTCAGCCCACTTTCTAATTTATTAAGAATGTATTGATTGGTATTTCATAGTTTAGAATATTCAATATTCAATCCAGCAAAATATGTTCAAGCATGCCTAGGCCTGCCTGAAACACCTTGTCTCATCTGCCAATGTAGCTGAAACATATTTTAAAGAGGTGCTGAAAGTTATAGCATGAGCGTTTATACACCTATTCAGCTTTGGATTTAAATACAGGTATATCCCATGTTTGGGGTCAATAGGATGGGAAAAATACAGATATTTAATTTGGCACATTATAAACTCATGCATACAAAAAACGTCATTTCCATTTTTAGTGGCTGGTAGCATGATCTTATGAATGCCTCTCTCACAAATAGGCCTGAGGTTAAATAAGATTGTTACAAGGTAGATATTTAGGACCGCATCCTGATTTGTTCCAGGCCTTTCTTTTACTATAGTTATTTAACTTAGCAGAGAAAATGCTAAAGAAAACTAAACAGAAAAAATAATGTCTAGCAATTCTCTTTCCAGTTGTCCTTAGATAAGTATTGATAGAAGTAGTGACAAGTTTCCTATGTCGTGAGGTCAGTGAATTGAGGGTTTTGTTTCTTTGTTTAAATAAGAAAAAAATTGTGAAAAGAAAGTATGAGGGATGCAAGTTATGCCTTAGATATTTTTGGAAGTTTATTACAATATTGTGATTTAATATTATCATTTTTTCATTTTCCCAACTCTATAAAGGAGCAAATGAATATGATAGAATTTGTATTAATTGTATCTCTCTATTCTTATTCACTTGTCTTTTCTAGACAAGAGAAGATGAAGTGTCTCAGATGCGTCAGGAGATTGGAAAGCTAACCAAAATGAGAGAAGTAATGCAGCGAAAATTACGTGTTGTAGAGGAGAACAAAACGCAGGCAGAATGTGAAAGGGACACTCTTAAAAATCAGATAGCTGGACTGGAAAAGGGTAAGAAGCAATGTTTTTTGTGTGGATCTGCTCCAGTTTTTCTTTTTTACTTATTGAAATGTGAACATATGATGGCTTCTTAATGTTTGCTTAATTTAACTCACTCTTTATACACTATTGCTTTTTTTAAAAAAAGAAAACTCAATTTCCACCTCCATTGACACCAATGCAATTAAAAAAAATAACACAATGTAATTATGGTTTATTTCTCTTGTCTGTACAGATCCATTGAAAGTGTTCATGTGAAGTGATCCCTAGAAAGACAGAAATAGGTTCTAAGTGGAGGAAGAACAGGATTTGACTGAAGTGGCTTTGTGGGCTTAATAACTGTAGGGAAATTACACTCCCCTATGCAGAGGTGGTCTGTAATTTGGGAGTTCTAGACTTACAGCTTCTATATGAGGGCAGGAAACAGCTGCTCAGAGTCACTCAAGCTCTAATCATTCCCTATTCAGCTACTGTTATGTCTACATGGGGCTGTCCTTAAAAAAACATCTGGAAACCACAGCCAGCATAGAATACAATAGTCTGGGCAGGGATAGGCATATTTTGATAAACTCAAGTGACATTGCTGAATTGATTACTAATTGGCTTCTGAATGTGATTCAAGGTATTAATTGCTATGGCCATACATGGCTCTAGACTTGTTATCTGAAGGCACACCCTCTCCTGTGTGTATCTCCCACCATATTAAGTAGGGTCATTTCCCCATTTTACATGTTACAGCCCTGCTATCTGGTATTTTTGGTGTGCATCCCAATTCTTTGTACTGAAGATTCCTTGTGGCAAAGAAATTATGTAAATGAAAAACTGGTGGTGAATGATGAGTTGAAAGAAATATCTTAGAAGAGAGGTAGATGTCCCAGCCTTGGACAAGGGCACTCACAGTGCAACATTTTGTTATGTTTGTAAAGGGGGTGGAGTAGTAAACATTGAAAGAAGTGGAGGGCTTTTTTTTTGTAAAAATGCAATAATTCTATTTAGGTTTTATTTCTCCGTACAATTTAAGTACATAAATCATTTTTTTCTTGTACTTTAGAACTGGAAGCTGCAAAAAAACAAGCAGAAGTTGATAAGAAGGCTATAGATGAATTGGTGAGAGAAAGGGACATACTGAACAAGGTAAGTTCTTGGCTTCCATGATAGCCTTGGGCCTGACCCAATTAATTGGGAGCCCTACTCACACTGCGGATCACATCCTGGATCTGGTTTTTGTCTCTGGACAGTGGCAGGATGATCTTGGTATAGGGAACGTTGGTATTGAGCCCCTGTCATGGTTGGATCATTCGCTCCTTAGGCTGGACTTCCAGGCCGTTCTTCCCCACCACAGGGAGGCGGACCAAATACGATGGTTCCGCCCCAGGCGCCTGATGGATCCAGATAGGTTCCTGATGGAGCTTGGGCCATGTCCCGACATTCGAGCACACAACTCGGTTGAGGACCTGGTGGCCAACTGGGAGAGGGTGGTGGCTGGGTCCCTTGATCAGACCGTGCCCTTGCGGCCTCTGACCCGGCATCGATCTCACTTGGCCCCTTGGTTTTCTGAGGAGCTGCGGGAGATGAAGCGCCGGAAAAGATGCCTGGAGAGTGTTTGGGGGACCACCAACTCTGGATCTGACAAAACACGATTACGGTCTTATATTAAGACTTACTTAGTGGCGATAAGGGTGGCAAAGCGTTCTCACTTTTCCGTACTTATTGCCTCTGCAGGAAATTGCCCAGCCGCCCTATTTAGAGTGATCCGCTCCCTCCTGGAAGGGGGAGCGCGGGAGGACCCCTTGCAGGGATGGGCTGAGGACTTTTCGAATTTCCTGCTGGATAAAATCACTCAGATCCGGGATGGGTTGGACTCTGAATGGGCAACTCTGGGTGGGGGGTTGGGGGCGGAATTTGGAGAGGTCATTTGGGAAGAGTTTGATCCTGTGACCCCCGAAGACGTGGACAGGATCCTGTGGGGGCTGAATGCTACCACGTTTATTGGACCTGTGCCCCTCCTGGCTGGTGTTGGCCAATCAGGAGGTGACACGAGGTTGGTTCCAGGGTATCATTAACGCTTCCTTGAGTGAGGGATATCGGTCCGTCGCCTTGAAAGAGGCGGTGGTGAGACCCATCCTCAAGAAACTGTCCCTGGACCCAACTTTGTTATCTAACTATCGTCAGGTCTCCAACCTTCGCTTGGAGGTTGTTGAAGGTTGTTGAGAGTGTGGTGGCATGACAGCTCCCCCAGCACCTGGATGAAGCTGACTATTTGGATCCACATCAATCGGGCTTCAGGCCCGGGCACAGCATGGAGATGGCTTTGGTCACATTGGTGGACGATCTCTGGAGGGCCCGTGACAGAGGCTATTCCTCTGTCCTGGTCCTACTAGATCTCTTGGCGGCTTTCGATACTGTCGACCACAGTATCCTATTGCGACGGCTGGGGGGGTTGGGGGTGGGGTGCACTGTTTTGAAGTGGTTCTCCTCCTTCTTCTCCGGCTGTTCGCAATTTGTGTTGGTGGGGGGGCAGAGATCGCCCTGAGGCTCCTGATTTGCGGGGTTCCTCAGGGGTCGGTGCTCTCGCCCCTTCTGTTCAACATTTATATGAAGCCGCTGGGTGAGATCATCCGTGGCTGTGGGGTAGAATTCCATCAGTACGCTGTTGACATCCAGCTGTACATTTCTACCCCGGGCCACCCTGATGAAGCCGTCGAAGTGATGGCCCGGTGCCTGGAGGCCATGCGGTGTTGGATGGGACGGAACAGGCTTCAGCTCAACCCATCTAAGATCGAGTGGCTGTGCTTCCTGGCACCCCAATACAGCCAGCTGGCTCCATCGCTGGCTGTGGGGGGGGGAAATTCTTGCCCCCACAGAGAGGGAGCGCAATCTGGGTGTCCTCCTGGATGTACGGCTGTCACTGGACGACCATGTGGCAGCCATCGTCAGGGGGGCTTTTGGTCAGGTCCATAGGATCTACCAGTTGCGGCCCTTTCTGGATTGGGATGCGCTTCGCACGGTCACTTCTGCCCTCGTAATCTCCTGCCTAGACTATGCCAACACTCTCTACATGGGGCTCCCCTTGAAGAGCACTTGGAGGCTCCAGCTGGTGCAGAGTGCGGCCGCATAGGTGGTGTTGGAGGCTCCTCGGGGCTCCCATGTCACGCCGCTCTTACGCGAGCTGCATTGGCTCCCAGTGGTCCTCCGGGTGTGCTTCAAGGTATTAGTTACAATCTTTAAAGCGCTCCATGGCTTGGGACCGGGGTATCTACGGGACCACCTCCTGCCATTATCGGCCTCCCGCCAGCCAATACGCTCCCATAGAGTGGGTCTCCTCGGGGTGCCGCCGGCTGGACAGCTGGTGACCCCGAAGGTGCGAGCCTTCTCGTTGGGGGCACCCTCCCTCTGGAACGAATTACCCCCGGAGATGAGGACCATCCCTGATCTTCTGACCTTCCGGCGGGTGGTGAAAACTCATCTATTTTGCCAAGCCAGTCTGGCCTAGGGTTCTTTTAGGGTTTTTAATCTGGTTCTATCTGGTTTTTAGTTTTTTAAATTCCTTTTTATATGTTTTTACCTTTCAGCCATTATATTTGATCTTTTAATTGATTTTAATTTTGTATTATTGTTGCATTTTTATCGGCTGTACACTGCCTTGAGTCCTGTCACGGATAGAGGGCGGTATATAAGTTTTTTTAAAAAAAGTACATATATCTGATTCTGCAGTTTACCCAAGTCTTTACCTGATCCTTATCTTTGTCTGATTTTAGCTGTTGTGCTTTTACACAAATATTAAGCGCTCAAATATACAATATCTACAAGAATAAAACTGCATATGTTGCATAAATTGCGATGATTTTGAAAGCATTTATGATAGTGTTTCATATAGATATGGAAATTATAGTGTCTATTTCACAGGGAACTGATGTTTATTTGCTGAAGTACACTTGAATTGATACAGGATTAAAAATCACCACGATTGTAGTTTAAAATGATGATGTTGTGGAAGATACCAGGAAGCCTAGGAATGGTTTTATAATTAAGGGATAATATATTTTAACACAGCATGATATTTTGGGTTGGGTTACTCCTTTTACCTGCTCCAGTTGTCAGGAACATGTAAATAATAACTTTCTTGGTATAAACTGCTTACTTTCATTTTTTTTTCAGGCCTTCATCCAAAACAGGATATCTTTTCCACTTCACTCTTCTCCCCCTTTTTTTCTTATATTTCCACCCCTTTTTACATTAGTTAATTTATCTTTTTATGATTAGCAGAAGAAATTCCCCCTCCATTAGCAATGAAGGTCCATTTATCTAGATATGATTTTTATCTCTTATACAATATCTTATATATATATCTCCTTCACAACCTTATTTTTTTGACACAGATAAATGATATTCTCCTTCCAACAGAAAGGAATACATGTAGCTCAAGGTTCCACTGTGGAGACATTTGGTGATTTTACCTAGTTAACTGATGTTACCTAGGTAAATTATTAAGTTATTTAGTTGGATATTGAAACACCTGCAAGCAATCAAGCAAAATCAAAGAATACTAGGGATTCCACGTGGAATGATAATTTTTTTCTGTCTTATTTGGGCATCTCTTTAAAGTTTCATTTCTCCACATTTATCACATGTTTACTGACTCTACAGTATATTCACGCTGCTTCAGGGATATGTGTATTTTGTAAGAATAGATCTTCAGTATGAGAACCGGTTTGCTACAGCAGTTAAAGGCAATGGTCTAGAAACTATACAGTGCGTAGTTTGATTCTGAGTGTCTGGCATTATTAGACTTCACTGCACGGATTTTTTTTAAATAGAACTTATTGAAGGCTGCTAGCGTCACTCAAAAGCAGATGAATCTTGTTAAGCTCCATGAACAGTCCAAGAAAAACCTAGAAGAAGAAATTCAGAATTATAAAGATGAAGCTCAAAAACAGAGGAAGATTATATTTCAGCTGGAGAAAGAGAGAGATCGTTACATTAATGAAGCTAGTGATCTCACACAGAAGGTAGGAGAAAGTTGTTTGAAAGATATACTTAATTTTGTGATTCAATTTTAATTTGGAATTCAGTGTGGATTTTATATCATTTAATGGTCTTTAAAATAAAAAGCTTTTAATAAAATTCCTCCGTGTCATTCACATAACTTCTTACTTTGATATATGTAGATTAGGGATTTCAAACTCAAGGCCTGCAGGCTAAATCTGGCCCACGGGTGCTTAAATCTGGCCCACAGGGCCAGCCTGGACATAGCAAAGGACTGGCCCGTGGTGCCTCTCACAGCCAAAATGGGGCGCGCACGTACAACCTATGCCCCATTTTCAGCCTGGATGGCTTCCAGCAGCACTCTGCCAGCCAAAACAGGATGTGGGGCAGCTGTGTGCGAGGCCCCCTGCACCAGGGTGCTGAAGGAGGTGTTCATCCCGACTCCCCACCCTATCTTCCCCACACTCCCCCAGCCAGCCCACAGAGGAGAACTACAATGCTGATCTGGCCCTCAAAGAATTTCAGTTTGATACCCCTGCTGTAGATAGTAATCTGAAAAAAAAAGGGGGGGAAACCACATCTCAACTAGCTTTTCCTAACTTGATGTTGAAACCACAGGGCTATACTGAATGGGAGTAAATTAAAATTAATGAAAGAAAATGTAAAATTAAAATGACAGGTTCCAGAGTAATTAGGAAGTATCATGAAGTTAATTTATTTCAACACCCAAGTATTTAACAGAGTAAAGTAACTTTCTGCATGAATGGATTACAATGCCACCGAAATGCCTATTAACAAAAAAATTGTTAGTCATCCTATGAATGCCAAGTATATATTTTGAACCTCACTATGAAGGTGTCTTCTCCTTCCTTTTATGCCACTAAAAGCACAATTTATCCACAGAAAAGTGTCCTAGTAGCATTCAAAAATATTGTTATTCTAAATTTCTTGCTTTCTGGATAAAGCTCCTCTATGCTTTTAGGACAAATAAGTTGTAAGAGTAAGTTGGTCTCTTCTTGTGGAAAACAGGGTCCTCCATCTCTTTCTTTATAGCTCCTAAACCCTTTCTTTATAGCTTTTGCCATTTCATTTCCAGCCACCATGAAATTAATTCACTAAAGGGCTAGCCATGCCCTTTCAAATATCAGCTGTAAGACACCCAGCCTGTTTCAAAACCTCTGCAATCACTCACTCAGCCGCTTATGCTTCATCCTCCGCCCACTTTTTCTCTACTAACCAAGTATGGAAGATTACTGATTACATTGTATATAATCAGATATTTCTGGACAGCTCCTTAAGAGCTAGATGTGTGATAGAAGAGATATTGGAAGGAAGGGAAAGGAAGCTAAAAGTATTATTTTTTCTTTATCAGTAAGAATAGTTAGGTACTGATATTCTATCTCGTCCTCATTGCTCAGCTGAATAGCTTCCCTTTAGAACTACCCCTCTGATAGGTAGAGAGAATGGACTGTGAAGGAGGGGAACAATCACCAAATGGTGGGATAAGAGAAGGGGAGAAAGCTGGCATATGATTTCATTGGTTGGTCAGTTTTGGATTAAAAGATCTATATGCATGTTCTGTCCAAAATATAGTGACACCAAGCTCACAATCATAACAATTGTCCAGGCAGTCACCCTCCAAAATATCTGTATTGTATAATCCAAAGATATGTGATTTAAAGCAAGTATATCATGGAAGTTTTGATGGAACCATTTTTGCTGGAAAGAACCAGTATTCTATCATTTAATTTTACATTTCTCAAATCACATTTGCATAGGCATACAGTTGTAAATATACAGTATATTTAAATTAGCAGACTTAGTATTTAATGATTCTTGAACAGATTTAGCATGACAAAGAGATTAAAATAACGTAATATCAAAGACTTTCTTTCATCAGAGGATGTCCAGTGAATACAACAACAAATTGTACCTGTTTAACTTTGTTTTCTTTTTTGGTATTTTTCCCATCAGCACTCTAATTGCTGTCAAATATAGTTTGAAATATTGGATTCCCTAGAAGTTAGCAGAGAAACTAATGTAGATCAGGTGTGGAGAAAAAAGAAATACTATAGTGGATGATAACTTGTTCAGACTATATAACTACGAAATTGATATAATTTTTCTAATAAGAGATTATTTGAGAGAGATAGTGACCATTTAAATATATACCGTACTTCCTTTTGAGGTAGCCAAAAAGAAATCATCTTCTTCTGCTGACTTCAGTTTCAAAGAAACTAGTCATTTAAATTCCCCTTGAGGGGGATTATTTTAATACTGTGATTTGTGAATATTATATAATGTGCAAAATGATTCCCAAGAGTTATTATGAAATAAATAACTATGACTTATTTTTTCCTTTTCATACACAGTGGATTGGTAATATGATAATAGCTGTTTTTATCTAAAATGAGAGTCTGTCCACTGCATAAGATTAGTGCTCAAAATAAAGGATATTTAATATGTAACTATTATAATGTATGGGAAAAAAAGATACAATTCCTTACTATCTAGATGGGACAATACGACAAACTTTTCAGATGTGAATACCTCAAAAGTGATTATTACAATATACTTTCAGTTATTAACATACATTTAGATAGTACAAATTTAATTCCCCAGTAGAAACAAATTGAATTTGGGCCATGGCAAATTCATTTGAAAAGTAGTAACTCATGTCAGATGCTATACTTATATAATTATATATTGGTTCAAAATAATTAAGATATTAATGAATTTTTGCTCAAGTATGTAGCCCCTTTACTTCTTGCTTAAACACATAGTTAACTATACTTTGGTTAACTATGTGTTTTGAAAATTAAGTTTACCAATCAAAGCAATTTGTTTGCTTGATAACAATAGTGTCTTTATTGTGACAATTTAGGAAATATTGGTTAATAAGAGACTTCTTGGTTTAATTCAAGCTTGCACTTAAAGGCACTATTTTTGCAGAGAAAGCTATTTGTTTTTATCTTCTTTTCTTTTATTTTTTTTAGGTTTTTTTTTTAGTTTACTTTATTGTTACTTCACCTCATACAATGAAATCAAACACCATCTTCAGTGCACATCATGAAAATAAACACAAACACACATCCTTCACACTCTACACATTGAACCAAAAACCTTCAACACCGCACCAACAATACACTATACAGTAGAATTCAAAAGAGCTATTGCCCTGGGATAGAAGCTGTTTTTCAGTCTATTTGTGTTTGTTTTTATTCTGTACCATCTGCGAGATGGTAAAAAAGGGTACCCAGAATGAGATAGATCTTTGAGAATGTTTTGAACTTTCTTAAGGCAGCGGGAGCTATAAAGCTCTTCCAAAGAGGGGAGAGGGCCACCAACGATCTTCTGGGCAATGACATTAACCCTCTGGAGTGCTTTCCTATCTGCTACTGTGCAATTGGCAAACCATATAGAGGTGCAGTAAGTTAAGATACTTCTCTATGATACAGCGGTAGAAGGTCACCAGCAGTTTTTCATTCTGTTGTTTTCTGAGACAGTTTTTTGAAACAGTTTTCTGAATGTTATGGAATACTGAATTTGAAATGTTGACCCTGGATTCAATATTCTAAGGGTTAACTGAGAATGGGTTTACTGATAATTCACAGTCCAAGCTACACAGTATTGTTGCTGGATTGATAACATGATGTGAAGCTCTTACAAAAACCAACTTTATCTATCCATAGCATATTCTGCATACAGGTGGTGTTAATCTTATGGTTTCTGTAACAGGTCCTTCATCACATGGAAGATATCAAATTACGGGAAATGCAGATTTTTGATTACAAAAAGAAGATAGCAGAGTCTGAAACGAAATTAAAACAGCAGCAAAATCTCTATGAAGCTGTGAGATCAGACAGAAACCTCTATAGTAAAAACTTAATTGAAGCTCAGGTACCAAAAAACACTTTCGTTGGCTTCTTTCTCCTAATTTTGGTTTGGGATAATATTCTTGAATGAAGTTCAGTGCTAATGTGATATTTTCCACATTTTTGTTTTTCTTAATACTAAGCATACTAATTACCCCAGTGGTACTTACGAAAATCATTTTCTGTCTAAATGCTGTCAGAGGACAACCTTTTTCATATGTATTTAATGACAAAAAAACACCACGTCTCATGTGGTCCCTGGAGTATAGTAGTGTTGCTGAGTGACATGTCTTCCAAAAGTGAATTGGAGATTTATAGTAGCAAATGAGAGGACTGTTTGCCAAACATTTGCCATAGGTGAGCATTAGCTGATTTATGTTTTAGAAACCATATTCTGTCAAATACGTGACATTAATTTTATGCTGTTGTTTTATGGAGTATTTTGGATATTGACCCAAGGCTGCAATGTTTTCAATTTTCATTAGAATTGTTCAACACATATTAGTGATGACTAATGCATATTATTATGCTGCCCAATTTTATGTGTTTACATAAAAATATTCCTTGTTTTATGTAATATTTTAGATATTATGTATCTGATTTCTCTGAAACAAAGATTTCTTCACAAAGAAACAGGTTTTCTAATTCTGTCCAAAAATAACCAAGAATTTAAGGAAATTTGTTTTCCAAAGCCTTGTATTTATTTCACTATAAGTTGGCTCTCTTAATGAAACTGATTGCTGGTCTTACCTACCATTATCTATTTTTGCTGAATGCAATGCTCTGAAAATGATAGATTTCTGAACTGAATTAGAATGATCATTATCATTAAGTAAAAAAAGCATATTTTTTTCCTCAGCTCCTATATTTTTCTACTGGTCATGCTTCTCTTGGTTGATATTACAATAGATGCCATGGAGGCAGTTATTTTTATGCAGGTATTGCAAGAGTAAGAAAATAATTTAGAAAAAAAAAGTCAGCAATTGCCAAGTATAACATACAATCCCTATTTAAATTGGAAGCAAGTTTCAATTTTTATATCTCTACTACCTGTGTAGTGTAATGAGTTGTCAGCATTCATTGGGGACAGGAAGAGTGGTGCTCACCTGTACTTTCTTGTGGTAATGAATTGGTCTGGTGCCAAAGCTGTTTGCCTTTGACCTTGACAGCTCTACCCTCATGATATACTTCCCCATTGCTATTGTGGGAACTTGCATCTGCCATATTTTCTTTAAATTAAAACCTTGGATACCGTATGGAATTTCAGAGATACAGTTTTATAGATGATAGAATTAAGAGTCTAGTCATTGTAAAATACATACAGCATTTCAGAAACTTGATTATCATTTGTCATTCATACATAGTAGTTATTTTAAAAATGTTTTATTTTTACTTAAAATGCCTTTTGAGTAATACTAATCTCATTTTACGAGGCTGAATAGTTGACTCGTTGCTATTCATTTTAAAGAGAGGTTTCTTTGTAAGTGATAACAAGTATAAATGAAAGCCCTAGTATTAATTTGCTTCAGCCTTAGTCTTTTTTTAAGCATTTATTTTTTTCAAAGGTTATGGGAAGGGAAACATTTCAAGCTGCAGTCTATACTTACTGGGGGGAAAATGATAGATAATACTCGAGGTTTTTTTAATCAGATACTAGTACTACAAAAACTAAGTACCCCAGGTGCTTTTTAAAAATCTGTTCCTTCTCTCTTCTCATTGACTTAACTTAATAAATTAACTTGTTAGAAAATCGTAATATTCAGTTTACCTATATTTATACAAAGGTTACCAGTAATGAGCATTGACTTTCTGCAATTAGGATGAAATCAATGAAATGAGAAAGAAGTTAAAGATTATGACACACCAGGTTGATCAGCTGAAAGAAGAGATTTCTGTCAAGGAGGCAGCCCTTGTGAAAGTACATCTGGATCACCAGCGGATAGAAAAAGAAAAAGAAGCCTTAAAGGTAAGGTACTTTCAACAAAAAGTGCACCTAAGCTTCCTAGAAATAAAGGATCTTTTTCAATGATGTAGTCTCCTTATGAGTATGTTTCTTGGATCACCTGCCCTACCACCACTCTGTGTCTGCACATGGTATGTTAAGACACGTGTGTCTTAAAATCTCCTTTTGGAGGAATAAAGTTGCATTCATATTATAAGAATTATGAGAGAGGGAAAATACAAATGAATGTTGTTTAGGAAATAGAAAGGAGCATAATGATTTGCTATTTTTTTTCTTTCTAAACTTTTTTTTCAGTACACTGCCTTCTTAGAAAGGGCTTTTCAGGAGTTCATTTTCTGATCTTTAATGATAAATACAAATTTTGGGTGAAAAAAATCTGATCCTCTATAATCTAAATTCATATGGCTAATTGAACCATTTCTGCCAGAGTAATCCCAGTTCCTAAATTTACCAGTGAGTTACGGGAATTCCCCATCAACAAAAATAGCTAATTGCAAGATTGGTGAAACAATATATTGCAGCTGGGTTCAAAGAAGAGAATGAATGTGGACTTAAAGCTATTATAGCAGGTGAGCCAATTGATACCTTATCTCGTAAACAGCAACTTGTTATATTTTATCAATTGATTTGCCTATAATCAGTTAAATTACTATCTTACTATCATCTAGTGTCAGTTTTGCTGGGAATTTATACACAATTCTTTTAAAGCAATATTTACATAAATTTTTGTATCTAATGTTTTCAAGATAGCTTGTGGAAATAATTTAATTTTACCTAATAAGATTAATCTGACAATAAAATAGTTTGAATAATGATAGGCTAATCTTGGAGCATATTTAGCGGAAAAGAAGATCAAAGAATGCTGAAAGAAGACAAAGAATGCTGAAAGAAATAAGAATGCTGATAGAAGACAAAGCAAAACCAGGAAATAAAAAAGATTGAAATTGTGGATTTGGGAAAATTGACTGCATGATTGTAACCCATGAATTCAGTCCAATTTTCTCCTTTAAAGATTAAGAGAAATAATTTTGAGCATATGACTTTTATTTTCAATAAAAAGGGGAAAATATCTCTCTTGCCATTTTTTGGGTTTCTTTTTGTTCATTTACTAATATGTGGTTTTTCTGTCAGCACTTTTACCATTATAATAGGGTATCTGCAGAACTTTGTAAAAAGGTAAAGAACATGGATTCTCTATCTGCTGAGAGTTGTTCTATCAGTGATGGAGAAGGCATTCAGAGCTTCAAATTGCACCAAACCTGTTTTAACTAGACTGTAAGGCTACAATATCATTATGGACTTATCTGCCAGCAAGTTGACAGCAGCTTGATTGCTTTTCCCTTTTATTGTTTTATCAGTAATAAAAAGTTCTGTGATCTGCTGTCATTTAGTGACTGGCTTGAAGGTATATGAATGGAATGTCTGCTGAATACCTAAAGCATTGCATTGTCAAATTAATATGTTTAGGTTTGCATTGATTGCAGGATTCTTGAGGGTTTAAGAATAGTTGTTTAGTGTGGCAAAATGTTATTGATAAGGGCTTAAGATTTTAATTTTTTGTACTGTCAGCTTAAAATTCTTGAAAGACCTCAGGATATTTTTTATCCTAACCTTTGCATGTTATGTATTTGGAAGCTTTTATGGCTGTATTTTCTCTTTCATAGATGTAGGAAGAGTACTTCTTTGCCTCTAATAGCAGATGAGATACTTTCAAATGAATAAATAATAATATTGCCTTCACTAAGGGAAGACTTGCTGAATATAAGAAACAAGCCTATATTTCTTACTCCTTTATATTTCTAAATACAGCTAGTCCTCAACTTATGACCAAATTTGGGACCAGAATTTGTATTACTAAGCAAGGCGGTAGTTAAGTGAATCATCTAATTTTATGATTTTTTTTGGTCACTGTTTTAATGAATCACGGTGGTTGTTAAGTGAATCCATCTTCTCCCATTGGCTTTGCTTGTTGGAAAGCAAAAGGCGGTCACATGAACTTAGGACAGACACTGCAACTGTCCTAAATGCATGCTTATTGTCAAGTGCCTGAATTTTGATCATATGACTGGGGGATGCCTTAGCGATTGTCTTTTAATTATTATTTTTTGTTCAAAAAGTTAAAATACAAATTTCCATTGTAAGTATTGGAACTGACTGTAAGTGCCATTGTAGCTTTGAACAGTCTCTAAACAAATGGTTATAAGTCATGAAGTACCTATACAATAAGAATTTCCATTTTTGGCTTCATAAAGAAAATAAAAAAATTAATTTCTGCTTTCTAAATAAAATATTGCTCTTATTTATTGTTTAAAATTGGCTACTAACTGGGGAGTTATGAAAGCACCGTTAAAAAATTGCTTTTCATTTACTTTTACTATTTTTCTCCCTTTTTAGATTAAATGTGACAGTTTTAGAAGTTGTCAGAGTACAGAGCCTTTTGATTTGCTAGGGATCTGAGAGCAATGAAGGGGATAGGACAACATTGGCATGCAAGTGCAGGACCTCTCTGGACGTATTAGATTGAGCACAAATTGAGGTTTACTTAAACACAGGCTCTACAACCCTGAAGACAGAAAAAATATTGCTGTAACTTCATCTACACATAACAAAATGGTGTTGCTTTTTTATGCTATGTGATATTTCTTTCAACAATATGTTTTCGAGGAGAGCTAAAATTGTTGGTGGGTTGCTGTACACAATTTGCATCATCCTTTGAGAATAAACTCAGTGAAATTTACCTTGACACAGACTCAAGAGCTGGGTCAGGAAACAGAGATGTAATCTCAGAAACTGATTATATTTTGGATTACCTTCTTTCCTTGTAGATATCAAATTGTAAATTGGAGTCTGGTCTAAGATAGGATATAAATTGAATTAATCTTCACATAATTATCATATAGATGTGGCAGAATGACTGGAGAAATGAGGGCTATGTTTAATACCGCATTTGTCCTCTCTACATTGTTAAATATTTAAAAATGAGACTAGCCCCTGCTTAAAGGGAGGTAATCTATGCCTCCTTTTCCTTGTCTAGTAACAGTAGCTGTAAGACCTCATCCTTTCCTTCATCTGTATACTGCATACATTTAATTGCTATAGTCCAAAAATATAACAACAAACTGTTCATAATGGGAGCTCTACATACAACTCATTGAAGCAGATATAGTTAAATTATAGCTCAAGTATGTTGTAATATTTTATGTTCTCTGATGCTTTCTATTCAACAAAGTATATGAACTTGAAAAATGACCCTGCCATAATTGTGAGCTTTTTCTAAAAGTACTGACATCCTTCTGAATATATTATTTAGAGATCAAATAATGTTTTATTATCATAATTAGTTTTCTGTATGATTTATTATTAATCTAAAATATATGTTAAATGGTTATAATTTTACAAACAGCACCAGTCACTATTTATTTTATTTTATTTTCATTGGCAACAATTCTGGCTAGGTTTGAATTGTAAAAGTATTGGTGGGTTATTTCTACATATGATGAATCATTGAGTCTCTTATGATTAACTTTTTCTTTGTATTTATTACATATTGACCTTAAATCACATATTTTTTCAGTATGACATGCAGTGCAACATTTGTTCATTCTACATTTGTGTAGTAAATCTCATTTATTCTTGAGAATCAGATAATTGAATCAAATAAAGCAGGAGAAGTCAAATAAGTATATGAGATTGTGTCTTTATAGTCTTAAATTTCCAGATTTATGAAGTGGAAAGATGTTATAAACACAATTTATTTTCCTCTTTCTTTTGTTTCTGTCAGGGTGAACTGCTTAAAATGAGACAACAGGCTATAGAGACAAAGCATTTTATTGACAAACAAGAGGAAGAAGAAAGAAAGCTGTTAAAAATTATTTCTGAAGCTGATGCAGAAAGATTGAGACAAAAGAAAGAATTAGATCAAGTAGGTTACAACAAGAAAAACTGTCCAATGTCCAATGTAAATTAGATGGGGAGTATTGCATTAACCCATTGAATTAAATCTTTGGGAAGTAAAAATAACATACTAATTGAAACTCTAGCTCTCTGAACAAACAACAATTGGCAATGCATTCCCAATAGTGTATTGATAATATGTAATATTTTGAAACTGTATGTTTTTTGCTAGTGAAGATGTTTTATTATGAACAGTAAAATTATGTCTTGGCTGCTATTATTTGCAGGTTATTAGTGAAAGGGACATTCTGGGGAGCCAATTAGTTCGTCGTAATGATGAATTGGCTCTTCTTTATGAGAAGATAAAAATTCAGCAATCAATTCTCAATAAGGGAGAAATGCAGTATCGACAAAGAATAGAAGACATCCGATTACTTAAGTTGGAGATAAAAAAACTTCGACGGGAAAAGGCGATACTTGGCAAGAGTGTGGCTAATGTGGAAGAATTAAGGTAGAAACAGTGTGTATATTTACCTGGCATAATGCCGGGAATTGTTTCTTTTCAGTATGTTAGAAAAGGATTTGCTTTGGGTGCCTTCATATAATATAAATTTAAATTAAAACAAATCAGTCAGTAATGTACAGAATATGCAAGATGAACTTGGTGGAGATATAAAGAATCTCTTGTTTAGGCAAAAGGGCTTAATTATTTTTTAAGGCCAGATCATTCAGATAACCTTTGGAAGCAGCTCAGACAGCAGACACCTCTCTAACAGTGGTGGGATTCAAATTTTTACTACCAGTTCTGTGGGAGTGGCTTGGTGGGCATGGCAGTGGAAGGATACTGTAAAATCTCCAGTCAGAGGTGGTATTTGCTGGTTCTCCGAACTACTCAAAATTTCTGCTACCGGTTCTCCAAAATTGGTCAGAACCTGCTGAATACCACCTCTTGAAGTATAAGAAATATGGGGAGGTTCAGTAAATCAGAGTTGCAAGATTCTGTTATTATAGCTGATGCAATAAAAGTAGTTTAATTTTCCACTAGAGTTATTTTCATGGATGGTCTGGTCTTCTTAGCAGGGTTGATAACTAGTCATGAAAAAGCAATAATGATTTAAGAGGAAATTTTTGATAGCAAACTACACTAATTTCAAATATTACCTTTTGTTTATATATCTGGAAAATAAACTTGATAAACAGAAACAGGAAGGTATTACAATTCGGTGAATTATTTAGAACAGGATCCTCAGTCCATAGGCTGCAGCCCATTTCTAGACCTTAGGCCATTCAGAACAGGGTTGTGGAAGTGGTGGGCCAGTTGTGTACACATTTCTACTTGCACTCACAAAAATCAAGGTTAGGGGAGAATAGCAAGTAAAGCACCCCCTAGAAGATAATTGGTAGTAACAAAAACTACCAAGCCACCACACAAAGTAGAAAGTGCGACTAACGAAGATTGAAAAAGAAAGTTTGAGGTCTACCCTATAAGCATAGCTATTTTACTACAAGATCCTAAGTAATATCTGCAGATTTCAACATGTTTTGTTTTATTGTTTTGTATTTCACTTATTTTTGAAATCAGAGTGACAGTATCCCACTGCTTAATTTAGAAAATCTATGTATATATAACAAAATAACAGAATTGCAGATTTGGAAAGAACTTTGGAAGAGTTTTATTACTACTATACACTATATTCAGATTCTCTACTTTTCTCTTGAGAGAAATGTGGTAAATTTTATTTACAGTATATAATTACAAGAAACAAATAGGGGATCTGAAAATACACTAGTAAAACTCATTTATAATAATTGGTAAATTATTTTATTTCAGTAATTGAAATTTCTACAAAATATACCAGACCCAAAATATCAGGATGTAAAAATATGTCAGAAAGCATGAGTGTTAATGGTGGTTGTACAAATATCTTTTAGCAGAGGAGGAAGCTAAACAAGTTTATAAATATGAGCTCATTGGCTGAGTTCATGATACATACATTGAATCTGTTTTGAAGGCAGGAAGTTTATCATATGCAGAAGGAGTTATTGAAGGAACGGACACGCTGTAGAGCCTTGGAAGAAGAGCTGGAAAATCCAATGAATGTTCACAGATGGAGAAAATTAGAGGTATAATTAAATCCAAAATTCCCTTCAATTGATAACTGGTTAAAGAATAGAAAAGAAGAATATAAGATATTTTAAAAATGGATCTTCCAATAATCTGTTCTGAGCCTGGGTATTTTTCTGTTGAAGCTCTAAATATATTCCATATGAAGACTTCACAATCTCTTTTTGTGGAAGCAATTTAGACCTAATAGGCCAAGTTAGTAACCCAAGAAGTAAAAATTTCATGTGAGCTGTCATCAACTATCTATACAAACTTGTCTTTTCTGCCCAGCATTTCTTATGGCAAGTCATAAATAACACAATAAAGTTTCATTATTTATTCTTTAACAAGTTTTATTATATTGATGTGGAAAATATCTACACCAATATTATTATATAGGAAGTCATATAAGTTGTAACTAACCAGAGAAAATATTCCTCTTGTGTAGGCCAGTGATCCAAGTACTTATGAGTTGATACAGAAGATACATGCACTTCAGAAACGACTTATCAATAAGACTGAAGAAGTTGTTGAAAAAGAATTACTTCTCCAGGTACATTTAACATTGAATGCATCCAATATGCCCTTTTGTATTGCTTGTGATTCTATTCCAGATTATAGACGGCAATTTTTTCAGTAAATAAACTAATGTTTTGTATACATTTGTATTATTTATTAACTGTATCCACGTACTATAACTAATAGCCTTTTTTCAGTAATTTTATTGAGGATTATATTAAACAAGTAAAACTAATATAATAATATGTTCGTCTTCAGCAAGTGTAGTCAACATCAATAACTTATCACCATCTCTTAAAAGTCAACCAAATATTTCTTCATTTCAAACCTCAATTTTCTATAAGTCCATCTCTAAATCTTCAGCATATCTTAATAATCATCAAAAGTCCAGCAAGGGTTATAAAAATAACCACTTAGTATTTATATTTCCATTTACAAAATTTCCCCAAATCTCTTTTTCAAATATAAAAGTTCATACCTTTGTGTATTGCTTAGAGAGTGCTATAAAGAAGTGGTATATAAGTCTAAGTGCTATTGCTAAGTGCTATCCTCAAACAAAGAAAAGTACATTGTTGATTTTATTTTTTTATTTTGATTTATTTTGATTTGTCAATCGCTTACAAGATAATAGGTATAAGTATATACATAGTTATGAATACATGAAATGGGTACATATAAGAAAACTAAAAGAAACAATAGGACAGGGACGGTAGGCACATTGGTGCACTTATGCACCAACAGACCTCTTAGGAAAGAGGTGAGGTCAATAGTAGACAGTCTAAGGTTAAAGTTTTTGGGGTTTGGGGAAGAAACCGCAGAGTCAAGTAGAGTATTCCAGACATTGACCACTCTGTTGCTGAAGTCGTATTTCCTGCAATCAAGTTTGGTGCAGTTAACCTTGAGTTTGTATCTATTGTGTGCTCTTGTGTTGTAATGGTTGAAGCTGAAGTATTCATTGACAGGTAAGTCATTGCAATGTATGATTTTATATACCATACTTAGATCAGACCAAAGAGGGCGTAATTCAAGGTTTTCTAGGTCTAGAATTTCAAGTCTGGTAGCATAAGGTATTCTACAGCGAGTAGAGGAGTGGAGAAGTCTTCTTGTGAAATATTTCTGGACTTTCTCAACTGTGCTAATATCAGATATGTAATGTGAGTTCCAGACTGATGAGTTGTATTCGAGTATTGATCTAGCAAATGTTTTGTATGCTCTAGTTAGTAGTGTGATATTACCAGAGAAAAAGCTACATAGGATTAGGTTAACAACTCTTAATGCCTTTTTGGCTATGTAGTTACAGTTGGCTGTAGCACTTAGATCATTAGAGATTAATCTTCCAAGGTCCTTTACATAGCTTGGATCTTCAACAATATTTTGACTATTCAGCTTGTATTTTATTTTCTGATTTTTTTTTGCCAATATGTAAGACAGAGCATTTATTCGTTGAGATTTGAAGTTGCCATTTGTTTGACCATTCTGATACGTAGTCAAGATCTTTTTGAAGGGTAGCAGTATTGTCTGTGGTATTGAACAGCTTTACATCATCAGCGAAGAGAACACAGTTGCTCTTAATATGACCACAGAGATCATTTATGTAGAGTATGAAGAAAGTTGGTCCTAGAACACTGTCTTGGAGGACACCACTATTGACAGGTACAGAATTTAATAGGACACTCCCAATTTTGACCATTTGTTGTCTCTTTCACAGGAATGTTTCTATCCAGTTATGCAGTTGTCCAGAGATACCATAAGATTTTAGTTTTAGGAGTAGTTTGTCCTGTACCACTGAATCAAAGCCTTTACAGAAGTCTATGTAGATTGTGTCTATTGTTTTGCCCTGATCGAGTTGTGTAGTCCATATGTTTTTGCAGTGTAAGAGTTGCAGATTACAGGATAGTTTTTTTCTGAAACCAAATTGTTTATTAGAGAGTAGGTTGTTTGTCTCCTAGTGGAGGATAATGGATTGGTTAATAATTGATTCCATGACTTTACAGGTGATGCAGCATAAGGAGATTGGTCTGTAATTTTCAACTAGGCTGGGTTCTCCCTTTTTGAAGATGGGGATGACCGTGGCTTGTGACCATAGGTTAGGCAAGGAGCTGGTTCTGAAAGATTTTTCAAAGATTATGCTTAGAGGTTCTGCTATGGCAGTGGATAGCTTTTTTAAGAAGTAGGCACATATTCCGTCCAGTCCAATAGATAAAGATGGTTTTAGATTGCGTATTGCTTTTTCAACACTGTCTTCTGTAAAATCGATATGTATTAGATCATTGTAGTTTTCTGTGGTTCGGCTAGGAAATACTGGGCATGATCCATTGCTGTTTACAAATACTGAGCCAAAGAATGTGGTATGATCTGTTTCTTGCTGCTTTTATCATCATTATGAGTCCCTCGGGAGAAGGGCGGTATATAAATGGAATAAATAAAATAAATAAATTATCTTGTAGATCATTTGGAGAATTTACTTTGGTGTTTGAATAGTTCTATTGCTAGTTTATTCAGGCTCTGAGTAAAAGATGAAAACTGAACATTACATTTCTTGCTATATCGCTATGATGACTCATTATTACTGTTCTTTAGTGCATCTTTTACTTTAATCAATAACATGAAATTTGTTTCTTTTATCAGGAAGCCAGTGATGGAATATAGTTTTGTCTCATACATCCATTCTCAAATTCAAAAATTGCCTGAATATTTGTGTTAACAGACTATATTGTTGGTGAAACATTTCAGTGATTGCCTAACTAGATTTTTTTGTTTATTTCATTAGACAAGAACTTAGGATGTTAAGGGAGAGTACTCCAAAAGTTTTTTTTCTGTAATTACAACCAGTAAATGAAGCTGAATGCATTTAAATGCATTATAGAACTATAAATGATCAGCAAGGCAGTTGCAACATGTTAAACAGTGCAAAACCATTAAAAGCATGGATCACTTCCAATGATTAAAAAGAGGTTTGATTTTAGGAACAAGAAAACCGGAGATCTCTGCCCTATACAGGCATTTTAAAAACCACATTCTGATTTTCAGAAATGTGTAACAGAATAGCAAATGCAGATATGCCCTGCAAAACAGAAGAGAGTGTAACATTTTTAAGGCATGTAGGAGAACTTATTAAGATTCAGAAAAATAATTTCTCTCAGGATTTCAAATCTGAGTACGTATAGAATGCTGAGAAATAGTCATTCCAGTTCAAATTTTCCATTTGTCTTTTCTTTATACTTTGTGAATTTTTCAGGTTTTGGATTTCAATAGGACTGTCTTATACATATATCCTAACAAGCCTATTGTTAAGCCCGAAATTGACATAAGTGTAGCCAACTAATATTGTGAGGTAATTCCGGATAAGGTCAAATCTGGAATTACCATGGACTTTGCCAATTTGATGCTTTCCTAAATAAAAGAAATCTTTTTGAAGATGGACTTTGTTATTTTTCTTTTAACATGGAATTCATTACTTGGAAGCCTGACACCCATTGAGTTTGGTGGGAGTGGCTGGGAAAAGATACTGTAAAATCTTCAGTCAGAGGTGGTATTTGCCGGTTCGCGGAACTACTTAAAATTTCCGCTACCGGTTCTCCAGAACTGATCAGAACCTGCTGGATACATAATGGTTACATAATGAGTTGGTGTTTGTAAGTCTATTTTGTTTTCAAGTTCAACAAGCAAGCAAGATTTTGCTGTGAGGCTGTCAGAGTGCTATGCCTGTTTGCAACTCCAGCCTAAAGGGTTCCAGGGTCAGGAGGAGATAGGAAGGTTTTCTTTTGTTGCATGTGAGATATGAGCGAGGCTGGCCCTTTCCTGCCTTCTCCCAACTTCTGGGTATGGATAGGATTGTTCATATTGGCAAAAGTTTGCAATTTGAAAGTTTGTTAGCAGAATAATGTCTATATTTGCTTTTCAACACCAACATCTGCATCTTCTCCGTTGTGGGACAGGCAATTTCCTCAAATGTTCCTGATATTTGGAAGGAGTTTTTGATATAATTAAAAATAAACTAACTCTTTCTGATCTGCAGAGTAATTACAGTAAAACAATAGAATAATAAAACACCCAACAGAGTAATTAAAGCATCCCGATTCTGGTAATTCTTAACATTCAAACTGGGATTTGTGATTTGCAGGTTCTGAAATATAGTCATTTTTTTCTACAGTTATAAAACTAAAAATGTAACAAAAATCTTACAGTCAAGACTCATGATGCCATTACATTGCTTATGCGTTTTTCATGAATGACAATCTCCTCAAACATCAAATTGAAATAAAGGCTACTGTTGCTTACACTGATGTTAAATACTTGGAAATCTAATTACTGACTATTGTAGATGATATTGTTGAATCCATTAGGATTTTATCCCATAAATAATAAATAAAATATTCTTGTGACAGCAATTGCTGTTAAAATAGTACATAGGAACTTATTGTACCCCAGATGTTTCTGCCATATTGAAATGTCTTTCAATATTAGTAGCTTGGGTTGGTAGTTATGTTGTTGGTTTGAGCTCTGACCTTGGCAACAACAACAGCAGTACTAATTTACATCACACAGATGGTACTTAAAACCAAGGACTATGACTCAGCATCTACAGCTAGTCAATCACACAACCCAAAATCAGATCAGGATTCAGAAAGATATTTAAAGGCTATAGTGCTCCTCCAGACAAGCACAATCCAAAGTGCAATGAAGATGTCTCCTTGAATGGGGATGAAATGTTTGCAATCAAATTGCCAAGCTCGGAGCTCAAACCAACAACATTTCTGCCATATTTTGTGAATAATTTGATTAAAGCCCTTGTGCCTATAGATAGATAGCATATTACTACCTTTAGCTATGATTCCTACTTGACTTTCTCTCTCAGAAATTGTACTGTGATTATCAGGATAATATCCCTTTTTGATAATTTATATTATTCCTTAAGATTTTCTGCTGTTGGTTAAGGTGATATATAAAAATAAATGCTTCCCTATATACTTAAGTTGTAAATGCTATTGATTTTCTATAGGAAAATCTGACATTCCCTCAAATACTGTATATACATTTTAATACCTCTTTCATTGTGGCTGGGTCAGCTAAACTTACAAAATCTAGGGTACTTGGATAAAAGTGAAATTATTTTACCAGCATGGCACCTTTATTATTTCAGAATACTTTAAAACAGAGACTGCCATGCCCCAAACTAAGAATGACACATAGTGATTCTTCTGAGCTGATTTCCATACCTATAGACAAAATCTTGCCTGACTGAGCACTTTACTACCTACATCTACACCACATTCTGTGAACCATTAGGGAGGGGCTATTTCTCCCCTTTTTCTCTGACAACTAACATCTGGACTGAGTTGCTTCTTACTCCTTTGGAATGTACCGCTCACTCCTGGGAATTCACTACCTTATGATATTCCGTCACTGCTATAACTTCATTAGAGTTTGTTCAAATATCTCTGGTAGCTTTCTGAGCACTGGGAAATTCAGTGAATAAAGAATAAATATAGATCTCATCCAGTACACTTTAACATTTGGAGTATATGTTTGGATATAATGCTAAGTAGATTTGATATTATTCATAAGAAAAATTACAATAGTAGCTAATTATCAGTTTATTTGTGCTGCATTCACACAATAAGATGTTGAAAGGATATTTAAATTAAGTATAAATAATAAAACATAGCCTTAATATTTATTCATTCCAGTCATCTCTGAATTTCTGTTTAGCATATTTCATACCTACATGCTGTAGCTCTGTTTACTTTGAGTAATTGCTACCAGCATGGATCACCTGGAAGAACTGTTTGTCCCTCAGGAAAAAGCTTTTAGCACAGGACAAAAGGTTGAGGAAGAAATTTGCAGCTTGTTTCTTTAGTGATTACTATGAAGAACAGAAGAGCTACCTTGTTTTGCATTTTTAGCAACTAAGCAATTAATATAGTTTAATTTAATAGGTTCAGGGAGAGTTGAAAAATAAATTAGAACCTGTCTATTTCCTTCTGCATAATCCTGTGATAAGTTATTCATCTTCCTTAATAGCAAACATATGTACATTTATAAAGCTTATACACAAAAGCGCCTTAAAAAAAGTAACTGTTTTATACTTTTTATTTAATTGACTGCAGTGCATTAGAGTACTACGGCGCATAATAAGGATTACTTAGTTTTAATTTATTTAGTTTGGTTTATATGCCACCTATCCTCTAGGGGCTCAAAATACCATTCATACTGCTTAACTCCTCTGATTTTTTTCCACAACAAGAAAGTTGGGTAGATTGGGCTGAGAATGAATGAGTATCATTCTCAGTCAACAGGTAAGCTTCCCTGGTTGAAAATAGACTGTAACTGAGTTTCCCTAATGGTAATCTAACACTTTTGTTAGTAAACCACACTATCTCTTTTGTCTGGAAAAAAGCACTTACTCTTTAAGTGTTTTTAATTTTGGAAGTTGTAAATATTGATGGGAAATGCAACTGTTACAATAAAATAGTCTATAAGGTCCTAAGTAAGCAATGGTATACTAAAAT
Source organism: Bungarus multicinctus (assembly GCA_023653725.1). Taxonomy (NCBI): domain Eukaryota; kingdom Metazoa; phylum Chordata; class Lepidosauria; order Squamata; family Elapidae; genus Bungarus; species Bungarus multicinctus. Next base: position 52,450,080 of record CM042844.1, read on the forward strand.
ATACATACAGGCACAGGGAGGATAGGAGCAGTTTTCTTATACTTCCTGTAATATGTATGTTTGATCTGGACTTTTCACTAAGTTTATTGTGTTGGTCTTTTACATAGTAAAATATCCCTAATGATGTCCTGGAAAGACCTGGCAATTTATCTGGGTAAGATGGATGGAACTCCCCTATTATTGATGTTCTTTTTGTTTTATTGTTGGATTGGCATTTTGTGTTTAATTTATAATTATTTTGTGCTTTTTAAAAATTGATTCTCGAGGATCTAAGGTCCCTTCATTGAGAAAACTGGCCATTTATTCCAATGACTTTACTTTTTTTTCACATTTGCCATCCCATGACTGCTAACTCTATTAAAGAGGTGTTGCTCATGGGGAGGTGAATGTTCCATGTAGGCTGGATGCAAAGAAAAATAAAACATCAACCAATATATAGCATTAGGGTCAAAGTATAGTAGACTCTTGGCTAGGGTAAAATACCAAGTCACAACAATTAATTTTGACAAGTTTATATACATTAATACAGTTCAATATTATTCCATCAGCACAGCTGGAGGAGAAATTTCTTATATAAAAATGGCTTTGCCCTTGTAAAGATAGTAATATTGAAACACAAATTCATATTCTATATACAGTAATTTCTGATCAGATATATGCAAAGATACCTCCTAACATCTTTTTCAATTCCATTTCTGAGATAGATTGAAGAATTTTATATGAAATTTTTACTAGCAAATAAGGACTCCTGGCATTGCAAAGTTTGCTTTTGCAGCTTGTAAAACTCACATAGGGCTAAACAGCAAAATAATGATGGTATATTTTTTATCTTGTACCCTTTCTTTTTGATGATCTTGTAGCTCTATTTTTTAAATTCTTTTAGTAAGTTTTATTTAGTCTGGCTGACTTATAATGAAGAATTGAGGGTTCTTACCTCAACACCTTAGTTCTGACTGCCAATGCAGGATTTTTCTGCTATCTTCTGTCTACATTTTGTTGTCCTTATGATACTTGTTTGATTAGTATTTTATAGGCTCTTTTTATCAACTTGTCAACTGTTGATATAAAAGGGGATAGCATTATAGCAGGAAAGACATATAAAGGGTATATTTAATTTGCAAAAAATAGTGGCTGCTGAATGGTGGCATATAAAATATTACTATATGAGAACTAAACACAGGAAATCTATTGTCCTATTATAATACATATTGTCCTATTATAATACATATAAACATATAAAAGCAGTTACAAGTTACATTTTGAGAGAGTTTTGGTCATGCTTGTAATTGATCTGTAGTAGAGCCAGGATGGAGGTGTGCATCCATCCTCGTGCTCCTTGATCTCACAGCCACTTTTGATGCTATCAATCACAGTATTTTTCTGAAATGATTCCTTAGCTAGGGACTGGGGACACTTTCTGGAGCTAGTTCTAGTCACTGCTAATTGGGAAGGAGAGATCATTCTCATGACCTCTTCTTTGGGCAATGCCCCAGCATTCTATTCATTCTCCCCTTGTATTTAACATTTACATGAAATTACTGGGTGAGGTCATTTGCCAGTTTGTAGTTCAGTACCATAAGTGTGCTGTTCATACCCATTTATCTTTTGGATCCAGGCCAGCCAAGTGAGGCTGTCAAGTTTCTGTCCCGGTGCCAGGAGATAGTATAAGTTTAAATCAGGAAGAATTGTCTCAGACTCAATCTTGCCAAGACCAAGTAGGTGTGGGTGTTTGGGCCACTGAGATCTTCTTTGTCTTCTACAGGTCTGGGGTATTCCATATCTGACCTTGGATGGAATTGCAATTCCCCTTTCAATTTTGGGGTCTCCTTGAATGCATAGTTCCTGCTCAATAAGCAAGGGCAGCTATGGCTAGGGATGCCTTTGCACAGTTGTATCAGTTGTGCCTTTCCTAGATTAGGGGACCTTCAGGGGGTCACTCATGTCGTAATAGTCTCACAGCTTGAGTACTGCGGTGCAGTCTACATGAGCTTGCCCTTGAAACTAGTCCATACTTGGTATGTTTATGTAACACTTCTGTTTCATGAGCTGTACTGGTATGTGGGATTGATCTTGGGTGAAGGGAAGAGATGTTGCCTAGGGAACAATCAGACAAGAGAGGGAAGAGCCCAAAGTTACTAAATAGTCAGCCTGTCTTAATTTATCAGGGTGTTAAAAGTGATGGCAGGAGATTTGTACCTTCAAACCTGCAAAATTCCATTAATGTAGCCTTATATTATGTAAAATGAATCCATCTGACCATTTTTTCTATCTGGTTTGTCTGGGAGGACTGACACCTGGTTACCAGTTGGCTTCCAGATGTGATTCAAGATAACATAGAGCCTGTTAGTTGAGGGACCACTTACCTTTCCAGATTATTTGAAATGGCATAGTTGGCACAATTAAACCTATATTAAACCAATACCCTGGAAGTACATCTTCTCTGTAACAGTTCCTGCAGTCTGGAATGAGGTTCTTCCTGAGATCTGGATGGCATCCACTGCTAACCTGTAGGGACTTGAAAACCTGGGCCTTCTATCAAGCCTTTAGCAAGTTTGAGTTCAGGATGAGCAAGCTTCCTTTGATTCTCTTTTCCATTCTATTCCAGTTACTGACTGGCATCACATTACATTCAAAATATCTGGATAGGTTGGGTATCTCTAATCTTTATATCAATACAGATCCCAACTTGCCACATACTATGACATTATAGTTTTATGGCATTATTGGCTATCCCAATAAATATATGCTTCAAAACAAACAATTGTAATTCTACTGAGGTTGTAGTAATAAAGAAATAAAATCTTAGTTTTGCAAACTTTATTGACAAATGTAATAGGAGATGCTGTCAGAGAGATTAAGCATCAAATGACTCCCTACTATAAATCTGTTTCCAATTCAGACGCTGATACAGGTGCCCTGAGGTAATTGCAGCCCTGGGATCTGATCAATGGCAGAGTTACATGGCTGATATTTTAAGGTGTTTATTCCTGCTTGAGGAAAAACATTTCATAGCATCCTTCCCTCAAATTACATCCTGCCCAGATCTCAATACAGAGACAAGTGCAATGGTGTTTAAATAAATAGTTCTTTTTCTCCTGCGTTCCACTCCAGTTTAACAGCAAATCTTGACACTGGAAAGTAGCAATGCTTATTTTCTTTTCTGCTCAATTCTTTCCCTTGTCAAAATAAACTTTGCCACTAGAGAGCAGCAGGACTCCATGCATTCACTTGAATAGTACTTATTCCTTGAGACAAATTTATGATAAGATAATGGGCACTGTGAACTCCATCGCTAAGGTTACTAAGAAAAATATGACTTTTGCTATGTAGAAATTGCCTTTTTCCTTTTCATCCTTTACTTGGAAAGGCAAAAGGGAGGTTCTTTGGGTAATGGTTGCTTTTAATAATGGTTATTTATCAGTGGTTTCCATTTAAATGGTAGTAATGTTTTTGATACTATATGACAGGAACAAGTAAAATCATAGTCCATGAGGTTACCTGAAACCCCAGGATTCAGCTTAGTTAAGATAATTTGGCTTTGATTCTTGCAGTCAATGTGTAAAGAAATAGTGTAAACCAGAATGTCAAACTCACGTCATCACGGCAGCGTCACGTGACGTATTGGGACTTTTTCCCCTTCGCTAACCTGGGTGTGGGCGTGGCCAGCACATGACACATTCAGCCCATGGGCTGGAAGTTTGACAGCCTGATGTAAACCAAAGAAGCATTTCCATTGTCTCATACTAACATCCCCTAATGAACCCCAGAGCATTTGTTTCCCTCTTGACTTACGTTTTCCTCATCTCTTTTGGGTCCTTGTTGTAAAATGCCATGCCATCACACTATTTTTACATGGTGTCCTTCAGAAAGGCAAGCTCTGGTTCCTTTCAATTGCATGAGTTGTTCCTCTATCACTTTAATCCATTTTGAATATTCTTTATTGCCTGTGCTATAAAATACACTCCAGCAATGCTGAGTATATGTAGATTCAAACCAGCCATCTATTCAGCTGGATTAACTTTAGTATAGTAGATTGCTTCATCTTTGCCAATTCATTCAAAGTCTCTTTCCCAAGGCTCTCGTGGTGCTTCAGTGCCACCATGATTCAGGTTAAATGTGTGATAACCCAGAAATTACGGTGCATTATACTATTGAGCACTTTTGCTGACATGGCTCTTTATAGTCCCTAAACATAATTTCAGCTATAAATCCTGGAAAATCATTAAGTAAGGGCTTTATTATAGCAGGAACTGAGTATAGCTCATTTAGCAGCTGCCACTCTCATCAGATTGATAATAAATCCCACCTGGGTTCTATCATCCACAAAATCCTCTACCTGGGGCTGAATTTATAAGGTACTTGAATCAGAAATACTGCAAATGTGCTGGCTTTCCCCCACACTTTTCAGGAGATGGTACTGCTGATTTTTTTACCAGCAAGGAAGTCACATGGATGCTGTATGACAAATACGCTGCCTCAGATGGGTCAAAGACCTACAAAGTTGTTGTTAACTGGAACACTTTATCCAACAGCGCTTGGTTTTTTAGCAGCAGTGGTTCTATCTGCATAGTGGACATGGCTAGAAGTCAACATGTTCCAAAATCAACAACTGAAAATCTCAGATGAAGCATGTCTTGTGTGAGGCTGTGGGGGCTTGAAAGATGAACAACAGGCTTCAGCTCAACTCTGACAAACTGAGTGGCTTTAGGTTTTGGGGTCACCTGGATCTTGGATTTACTTTATTTAGCTCTTGATTGGATGCAACTGCCTCAGATCACCCAGTGTGCAGTTTGGGAGTTCTTCTGGATTCAGAAGTCCTATTGGATAAACAAAGTAGCAATTGTGTGAGGGCCTTTCTACAACCTCAGGATATATGCCATTGTGCCCATTCTGGGATCCAGATATCTTATTTTAGTCGCCTCCTGCATGGACTACTGTAATGTAGATTGGCCCACTCCTCAATATTCTATTTTTACAAAATATCTTTTATGATCTTATGTAGTGTTCTGAGTTTCTATGCCCTACTAAAGTTTTAACTGAATCTGTACCTCCTGATAAGGCATCCTGATAAGCAATTTAAGAAATGGATTGTAGTTTGTCAACAGAATGGCTAACTTCATCCAACATGTTTACTATGTTCCACAAGCCCTATAACATTTATTGGTAGAAATAGTTGGGAAATATAGAATTTTTCTTAGTGGAACTTTCCTGCATAATTTTCTCTGACTTTGGGCAGAGAGGAAAAGAGGAAGGAAATTCCTGTAATCTCCCGTGCACCACATTGTTAATGTAAACTGTTTTTCATTGTGCACCTACAGAATTGCAAAAATCTATACAATATTTATTTGTAAGCCTGCATTAAAAATGCATAGCTGTGTGGTTGCATGTGTATTTACCAGGTTAATAAAAATAAATCTAAAATGGAATATGCTACCCTACTTTTTTCGAAGTGCGTAGCTTTCAGTGGCTTGTGCTGACATTATAAAAACAAATGCATTAGAAATGACCATCCTTTGTTACACAAAAGCAACATTATGCACTAGAGCAAGACACTTGATCATATTACAGATATAGCAGATACGGTGCCTAATTCATTACTGTATATTCATCAAACAATAATTGAGTTTGGAAAGTATAGCTACAGTGGTGTTTTAAAGCTCTGAGGCAACTTTGCTTATGTTTCTAATTTCTTAAATTTCCCAGTATCAGGCTTTTTGTTTTTTATTTTTTGCCACCAAGGGTGCATGGTTAGTACTAGAGGCACTTCACTTGCTTGTTTGGAACATGTGTTTATTTGTATACTATTATTAAATTATGCTAGTGAACAGTAACTAACAAAGTAATTTTGTAAGGACAGCTAGGAAATTGTCCCAGTAAATTGAACTATATAGCTTTGTCATGAAAACTTAGCTGTTTCTTTCTAAGCAGTTTCCCTTTTAAAATTTGATCTTATCCCTAACTGGTTAAAAGTCTGGCTTATTTAACTATATGTTCAGATTGACACAGATGAAATCATAAAACCTTATGGATACCTGCCGTTTTAAAGACAAGAGCCATGGTGGTACAGTGGTTAGAATGCAGTACTGCAGGCTACTTCTGCTAAGTGCCAGCTGCCTGCAGTTTGGCAGTTCGATTCTCATTGGCTCAAGGTTGACTCAGCCTTCCATCCTTCCGAGGTTGGTAAAACGAGCACCCAAATTGTTGGGAGCAAACTGATAAACTGGAGAGGACTGTAAAGCTCTGAAGTGATAGATAAGTCTAAATGCTACTGCCATCATAATACTGGATACAGAAAAGTTTTAGCTAAAAGAAAATGCAAAAAGTAGTCTTCATTAAGAAATAGGTTGTGTCATTCTTGATATACTAAAAAGCCATATATAGCTCCAATAGTACAGGGGTCCCCAATCCCCGGGCCATGGCTCACTACCAGGCCTTGAGTCATTCAGAACCTGGCTGTGGAAGTGGTGGGAGAATGTGTACATATTCCCACTTGCACAAGCACTGGGTGAGTGCATGCACTCCATTTGCATGAGCAGTATGCATGCGTGCCCACCGTTCATGCAAATGAAGCTGCGCCCATGCGTGCTTGCCCATCACTCATGTGGAACCATCCCCTCTGCCCCCCCGCTTCTGGTCTGCAAAGCTGGAAAGTTGGGGAACTCTGCAATAGTATTTTTCTCTTTTAAAAATATGGTACATGAAATCTTGTGGTAAAAAATTGTTTAGGCATAAGAGAGTTCTTGTACAATTAAAGTAAATATTACTGAAAAGATTTCAATATGACAGTGTGTAAATACCAAATTTATGGGTGGCAATTTCACTTAGTTAGCATTTTTACCTTCATGACTGCATTTTAGTCTCAAACCCAAATGTTTATTGTGCTTATTCATTCAGTTTGATTATAGAACAACATATCATTTAGTATTGTCTAAAATTCATATTTTTTGTAGAAATCATATTTTTAACCAGTGTGGAATTATTATAATCTATATCCTTACAGGAAGTCCTAAACTTAGGAACATTTGTTTAGCAATTTTGGAAGTTATGACAGTGCTAAATGAAGAGACTTACAACTGGTCTTCATTGCAGGACCCATGCAATTATTTGATCATAGTCTGGGAGCTTGACATTTGCACTTACAAATTGTGATTGTCATTTGGAATCTTCCTTGTCAGCTTCTCTAGAAAGTCAGTGGCCAGATGTGCACCTTTGTGCATCTGCCCTGACTTGGCGCTTTTTGTGCATCGGTGCACTCCTACACATTCTTCCTGTCCTGTACCAGACCCCAGCACAACCTTCCCAACTCATACAACATTTCTTGTACACCTCTACACATCACTGTGCATTCTTCCTGACCTGAGCTACACCACCAGGCACCCTTCCTGATTTGTGCCACATCCTGTGCACACTCCCCAAACTGTGCACTTCTCATGAACCCTCTGAACACCCTCCCAAGCATTTTCCTCATCTTGTCCCTCTCCCCACTTACCTTCTTGTTGGCCTGGAATTTCCAACTTCCTGATAGCTTTCCCACTGACTTCAATCGTGGGACCGTGAGATTCAGTTGACAATGGGACTGCAGAGGTTGGTGTCATTAATTGATGGCATGCTTTACAACTGTATTACTTAGCAATGGAAATCCAAGTCCCAATTATCGTAAGTCAAGGACTATTTGTATTGTGTCTTTAGTATTCAGTATTAACTAGATATTGTCTCTGAATATTGACCATTGTGTAAATGTCTGAAATTCTCACTTAATAAAGCATCTATATATTAGGATAGATCCTAGCTGAAACTTTATTGAAAGAAGTGATAAATGCAATGTGACTCAACGTATGACTTTTTTCTATTTTATTATTAATGGCTTTGCAGCTAGGAAACATATGGAAAGAAATTGTGTATAGATGCTTTATTAATCAAAATAATAGCTAATAAACATATTAGTTAACACATTACTTTTAAATACTCTATTATCTCTGAGGGCTCTGTCGTAATTGCAAAAATAATAAAAAGCAACAACAATTCTAATTCTTGAACATTTTCCTTATACCCTGATGTAAAAAAATAGAGATTTATAGTATTTGTTTTAGGAAGAAATACAGGTAGTTATTCAAGAAAAAGAGTTTGACTGAATGAACCATAGTAACATCTCACTCATTTCCTGGTTTCAACAGAAGAGATTATATGTAGCTCAGGTTGAACTGTGGATTCTCTTTAAGCTATGCAAATGTTTAATTATCCAAGTAGGTAACATTATCTGGGCCAGAACTGATAATGTTACCTAGTTGAGTAGTGAAATGTCTGCAAGCTTAAAATCATGGAGCACCAATCATTTCCTAGTCATTCAAGTTATCTACTGTGTAAATTGACAGAATAGAATAAGAATGAGCAAAGAATATTTATTTGTTAAAGGCTACTATTTACAGAAAGACTCACAGAGAAGTATTTTGATCTAGTCCTATACATAAGTTGCATATTGTAAGATGGGTTTCTTCCAAACCTTCAGCATAAAAACGGCTTGTATTTTGTCCTGCTTGCAATGAATGTTCCTTTATAAAATTGAATTGGTGAATATGACAAGCATATTTTTCATGTTATGTGCCAATTAAGAGCCTCATTTAACTGACCTGCTGAATTCATGAAGACCATGGGCATTGGAGAAAGAATCAATGAAAATTTTGAGTACGCCACTGTTGTGGTTAGCCGGCAGCAGGTGCAGATGGCTGAGGAGAGTGATGACTCTGATGAGGGGCCAGGGCCATCAGGGAGTGGACTGCTGCCTTCAGAGATTCTGGGGGCTGGCAGCAGTGACGAGGAGATTCCTGAGGAGCCTGTGCCAAGTGCCCGTGCATGAAGGATTACTTGGAGGAAAGAATAATTACAGCAGCACAGGTGACTTGAGAGTAAGGCTGAAGGGTAATGGCCCCTCCCTCAAGAGCATAAAAGCCAGGTTTGGAAAAGCGTTCTTTGCAGACAGCAAAAAACTCTTAAACTCAACTGGTTGACATCTTAGTTCATGAATCTTGTAAATTAGTTCTTATCTCTGGGTTTTTGGCAGCCTTGACAAACAACTTGGCAAGGCTCTTTCTTGTCAGAGATAATTGTTGGAAAGCAGCTTTTTATCTGTAAAGGAACAGCATTCGTAATTAAACCTTGAAAGGTGGGGGTGCTGCCTTTATCTGTGTTTGTTCTCTGGGAACCTGGTTAGGTCAGAACAGCTATCTCTATTTCCATCTTTGCATATTTAGCACTAAGATGTAAAGAAGGATTCCAAGTACATTTGGAAATGAACACGATTAGAAGCCCCAGAGTGTTTTGGTATCTTCCTATTTTTTAAAGATCTGAAGTAGAGCTGGCATACTGCAAAGACATTTGGAGCAAGATTTTGCATGGGCCTTTCTTCGTTTGGTATGTTTAGTAAAATGCTTGGATAAATGCTGTAATTTTTTTTAGTGTATTATTTTAATACCAGGCTTGGAAATATTGCATAAAGGATCTGCAGATTTCACTTACAATAGGAATATAGGTTGAAAGGTTCAAGATGACCTAACTTTATTCCTTATTCATTATACGTGTAGGGAAATATAGTGAGTTCAGCTCAAATAAAGTTTAACGTTTAAAGTTTAAAAGAAAGGTTACTAATTGTGATAGACAAGTCTTGTTAACAATTTTAGGAAGACATAAATGGATGACATCTTCTACCACTTCAGTCTTCCCTGTAAATATCCCCACAAAATGATTTAGAGCTTTGACTCTATTATTAACACCAGTTGTTCTGCCTCAGCCAGTATAATGGGCAACATTACAGCTGCATTGTGTTTTCCCAGCAAACCTAATTAACCACTTGGTTTAGAATGATTTTTCCTCAGAAAGTGGCAAGCCATTATAAGACAGCAGCAACAAGTTTAGAACTGTTTTCTGTGCTATTGCATGGAATAGCTTTTATTTATTTGCTTGTTTTCTTCCCAAGCCATTCTTTCAACTAAAACAAGACAAGAGGAGCATTAAAATCTGTTTGGAAAGATGAGAAAATGCATAAGGATTTTGGTCCTTAAGCATTTCTTATCCTAACAAATAGCTTAGGGTTTGGGAAATACAAAGGAAAATACAGAATCATGTCAGAGTTTTAAGAAATGATGGCCCATTGGCCCAAATATAGATACATAGGCATATATACGCATGAGTTATATTGATCTCTTTCTTTTCTTATATGATTCTATTTTTGGGTTCTGTTTGTTAAATAATGGTAAAACAAATAAATTTGCCTGTTGCCTAATAGAAGTACCATATTTTTTGGTGTATAAGATGCACTCCCCCCCAAAAAAAGTGGGTGGAAATGTCTGTGTATCTTATACAGCAATGTTGCAAAAGCCCTGCCTCCTTGCTGGCCCCACCCTTCGGTCTCTGCCTCCCAGCAATTTGCCTCCTTGCAGCAAACAACAAACAGCCTGGTCAGCTTCAGCACAGTCTGATTGGCACAAGCAGCTGATTGTCAGTTGGATCGGCCTCCCAATGATCACCTATTTCAGGCTTCAGGGATCGCTATTGCCTATTGCCCCCTCCGTGTGTCCCATTTTCGGTCTATGCATCCCATTTTTGGCCTCCATACGCCCTGCTTTTGGCTTCTGCGCGCCCCATTTTCGGCCTGTTCTGATCCCCGCTGCCTGGAATGGGCTGAAAATGGGGTGCAAGGAGGCTGAAGATGGGGCGCAAGGAGCCCAGAAACGGGATGCAGAGGTCGAAAATGGGGCATGTGGAGGTGGCAATAGGTGATGGCGATCCGTGCAGCCTGAAACAGCTGGTCATCGGGAGGCAGATCCAATCAACAATCAGCTGCTTGTGCTAAATCAGGTTGTGCTGAAGCTAACCAGGTTGTTTACTGTTTGCTGCATGGAGGCAAATTGCTGGGAGGCAGAAGCAGAGAAGATTTTTTTTCTTGTTTTCCTCCACAAAAGTTAGGTGCGTCTTATACTTCGGAGCGTCTTATAGTCAGAAAAATATAGTAATCATGAAATCCACGAGCAGCTCTATAGAGAGCTGTGTGTCACAGAGAAAGTAAAATCGTTGCTCTCTATTTCATATAAAAAGAAAGGGAAAAGAACGACCTTGTAATAATATGATACTATGTAAAGGACTATCGTTTGTAAAACAAAACATCCCCCCAAACAAACAGAAAAACCTCTAAAAACTGTCTATTCACCATCACTATAATGCATACTGTACAAAAACATCTGAAGGTGTTCAGATGGTATAACCATAGTAGTATTCTTGCAATCAGATGTTTCACCCAATATTTCTGATTATGGTTGGATGCTGCTGTATCTGCTGGAGTGGAATAGAAATAGATAAATCCTAAGCAATGTAGATAATTTCTAGAAATGCTACCTTAAAATGCAGCCAAGGCTGTTTTGATTCATGATCTTCTTACATCCAAAGTGAGCATGGTGTGAAATTGTAAGAATTGTCCCTGTAAAATGTCTGGCTATTGAAGTTTTTTAAAAACAAGTAGGTATCTTGAAACAGAATGACTTGCATAAGCTCAGAGACTGAGAGAAAGAGTCAGGATTTTTGTCAGTTGTTGTGTAGATTCTGTAAGCATGTTGTAGCAATGCCTTAGCTAAAACAAAACATATTGCCATTAATTTGATATTTGATTAAAAAATTACTTGGTCATAAAAAGGAAGTTTTTATATTATATATTTATTATAAATATTCAATAATATAACAATTAAGTGCATCTAACCCAGCAGACTTGTCCAATATATATGATGTATCATGTATGTAATCAAAACCATTTATATAATGTTATACCTAATATCCTTATTTACTAAACATAGTTTATTTCTTTTACATCATTTCTCATACATTCTTGTATTACATTATAAATGTTAGACTGCACTAGAAAAGCAGGACCCTGGTTTTATAACAGTCTTCCACAAGAGTGCTGGAGTATTGCTTTCTGAGTTGAAATAGATTCATCTATAGTACTACAGTAAATATTCTTAAACTATAGTTAAAAGTTGTCATTGCTTGCTGATATATGCCATTTTGCAGCTCAATTTACTGTTGCTCAACCTACAAGAAAAATGTTGTGTTCATTTCAGAGACAAGTGAAGAAGAATGTTTTTCCAGCATGAAAGTGATTCAGTTAATACTAAAATTTACAAGGGTGCAACAATGTTAATTGACAAGAAATATATCCATATAAAATAAAGCAAATAATACTTTTTAATTTAACTTCTATTAAATACATTATAGCAGTGGACAGATATATAGTTGTAGATGTAGATACAGATACAGAAACATACATATGCATATACATGTATGTGTATTGTACCAGAGGTGGTATTCAGCAGGTTCTACCAGTTGGTAGTGGAAAATTTGAGTAGTTTGGAGAACCAGTAGTGGAAATTTTAAGTAGTTCAGAATACCTCCTCTGATTGGTCCCGCCCCCTTCTATTCTCTGCCTCCCGAGTCCCAGCTGATCAGCTGGGTCTTCTTTTGTTGCCCTGCACAGGAGAACTGGAAAGCAGGTTAGTGGGGTGGGGAGAGAATGGAGATTTTACAGTATCCTTGCCTTGGAGTAGGGTGGAAATGGAGATTTTACAGAATCCTTCCCCTGCCATGCCCACCAAATCATGCCCACCAAGCCACACCACACCACACCCATCAAGCCACGCCCACAGAACCGGTAGTAAAAAATGTTGAATCCAACCACTGTACTGTACGCATACATGTATGCATGTGTTCTATATCTTTGTGGGGTATATGCTAGTGAACAAATGAATGAAGAAAGATAATAAAAGTGTACAATTCATGAAGAAACAAATATGTTTAAAATAAGAACAGTATTAGTGGAAAACAGTAGAAATGGAATAGTTTACTACAAAGATGTTCTTGTTTCTTTCTAGCCTCCAGCCTTTTTCTTAACATAACTATTACTTAAATGAGTTTTAGAGGAGTTTAAGAATTTCGGCTACTGCTTGCCCATATAATTTATATAAATAATATTCAGGATTCTTTTTTAGAAAAATCCCAGCAGACTGATTTTGTTTTTCCTCAGGGTGTTTGAAATATTCTGTGGATTTTCTTCTGTATTAGATCAAGAAAATATATTTCTGCATCTGTCATTCAATTTATTCTAATATTTTTTATTCCTCCTTGTTCAGGATGTAAACTAGTTACAAACTTCTCAACCCATTTTGTAAATTTCTTTTGTACATTTTTAAAATCTCTTTATGCAGCATGCACTAAAATATACATTCTTTTTATTGAGAACATTTTTTTTTCAGTTTAGTGTTCCTAAACATTTTCAGGCCTCAATATATGAAAATAATATATTGTTTCTCCTTCCCTACATGTTGAAACATTTAAGAATGCTTTTCTTGGGTTTATAGCACCCGGAGACTCCAACTGGTGCAAAATGCGGCCACGCGGGTGATTATGGGGGCGTCGCGAAGCTCCCATGTGACGCCTCTCCTGCGCGAGCTGTATTGGTTGCCGGTGGCTTTCCGGGTTCGCTTTAAGGTTCTGGTTCTGACCTTTAAAGCGATCCATGGCATTGGGCCAGGTTATCTGCAGGACCGCGTTCTGCCGGTAATCTCCAACAGACCTGTGCGTTCCCACAGGGAGGGCCTTCTCCGGGTGCCGTCGGCTTCTATGTGCCGTCTGGCAGCCCCCAGGAGTAGGGCCTTCTCTGTGGAGGCCCCTGCCCTCTGGAATAGTCTGCCCCCAGAGATACGCACCAACACAGACCTGAGAGCTTCAGACGGGCGTTAAAAACTTGGCTTTTTGAGCAGGCTGGCCTAGGCTGACACAAGATTTTAACTTTGTCTCTAGTTTTAATTGGGTCCGAATATTTGGGGTTTTAATTATTCTTGGGGGAGGGGTAAACTTTTTAAACTTAAACAGCCTAAATTATTTAATTCATTTTAATTTTTGTACAGTGTATTGGGGTTTGATTGGCTGTGCACCGCCCTGAGTCCTTCGGGAGAAGGGCGGTATATAAGTATTTAAATAAATAAATAAATAAATAAAAATATAGTGTCTTTGAGAAAAATCAGTTAATTTAAAAATACAGATAATCCTCTATTTACAAGCACAATTGAAATGTCATTCTACATGGTCGTTATTCTTAATTCGTTCTCCTTAATAGATGGTTTTTTGTTGCAAACTGACAAAAAAAAAAGCCAGAAACCATAAAAAAGGTCATAAATTGGTCATATGACTGTGGGATGCAGCAATTGATCAACATATAAGCCAGTTGCCAAGCTTCTGAAATGCAATTGCGTAACTGTAGGGAGTGGATGGAAGCATGACATTTTATTTATTTATTTATTTATTTATTAATTACATTTATATACCGCCCTTCTCCCAAGGGACTCAGGGCGGTGAACAGCTCGTCTAAAAACCCCACAAATACAAAAGTTAAAAAGTAATTAAATATTTGAATCAGCTGCAGACTAAAATTAGGAAACCCCCCCCCCCCCCCTTAAAACCCAATTTAAAGTTAAAAATGGAGATCAAAATTAAAATCATTATCTGATGATTATGAAGGCTGAAAGTATTTTAGAGATTATAAAGCACCCTTTTTAAGACTGTGGTAACTTCAAACAGTCGTTAAATGAGTGGTTGTAAGTTGAGGATGTATGTAACTTAGTACTAAGAGTTCTAGCAAGCATATCAAATACTTATTTACTACATAATCAGTTCAACAACAGCTTTCATTTTGAGATATGTAAAACTCCCCAATTTGATAATGAAGCTCTTTACAGAAATCTGGAACATCCTGACCCCCCTCTGGACCATGATATTTTAGAGACAGTTGGTTTGGCTGTTTCTGGAAGCAAATCCTATGAATTAGAACTAGTTTAAAGTATTCTGCTCATGTTGGAGGATTTACTTGTAGGCATTGCCAAACTTCCCAGAAATTCCACAAGGTCTGAAGGAAAAACAGTATGAAGTTTTCCAGAACATTCTAGGTTCAGTTTGATGAGTGTTGGGTTCTACATATTACCAGCATCCTGAAGCCCGACATTACAGCTGTGCCTTTGAGCTGTGAATCCCTTACAGCTGTGAATCCCTGATCTGCACTTTGAGTCTGGCATTGCAACTTGGCAGGCAGCCAAACCAGACCAGTAGAGAAGGAAGGGAGGGCTGTGGGTGACATTTCACAGCCTCAGAAGTCAACTTCGGAATGTGGGAGGGCTGTGTAGCCTTCTGTATTAACTCAGATAATACAGATAGATGTTTCTTTTGCAATGTTTGGCTTTAACACAGTGCTGGGTTTAAAGCAAAGTGATCATTATTATTTATACTAATGGAAGATAGGGTGAAGGGAGGAGCATAATATTAGCTTAGGTATGGTGTAATTAGGCACAGGGTGGTGGCGTGGATAATTAGATAATGGGCAGATTAGGGTGGGGCGAAGGTAATTGGGCAGGGATGGATAAAACAATATTGGGAGTTAACTGTTTTCAACACTCACTTTATACAGATATCTGTTGTTACAACTCTTACCATGATTGTGAACACAGCAATAAACTCTTTAATTTCCACTCTACAAGTGTGAGTAACATGGTTTATTGATTGAAGTCTCCAGTTCGTGGCAGAGATCGACAATGAGTTCTGTACATAAAAACTCCTTGTCACATCTTTAGAAATAATTATTTAAACAAAACAACATCATTTCTACTCTACTTCATAGTAATCATGATTTTTATGACATTTCTGGAAGTTCCAGAAAAAGATGCTCAGTGATAAGGTCAAAAGGTAGGGCCCTTAATGGTATTACCCATCAGGGAGCCTGAAATTAAAGCTCCAAGTAAATCTCAAATTTATGAAGTGAGTGTAAAATATCTTTAAACTTGCTGTTATTTTTTTTTAATCAAGCATAAGAATGTTTAATATGACAATTGTATGTATATTAATTAGTGGTTAATATACAGGTGTCTACCCAAGTGTTGTTGTGCTGCATATTCCCAATCCAATAAATGATCGCTATATATTCAGCTTGGTGTCATATATATCATATATCAGGAAAACAATAAGTTAGAATTTTGTTGTTCTTTGAGTATGATGTAGACCTTACAGGTAGAAGACATCTGCTTGCTGATGACCTTCCTCTGGGGTGTAGATATTTACTTCTAACCCTACTGCTAACCCTATCACAAAAGGTTTATAGGCATTCTCTACTCTGTTGGTGCTTTTCTGGTACAAAAAGAGGTGAAACACATAATAAACAATGCTTTTGTCAGTACCTGGGACATCATATACTGAGAAACAAATACTTACAGATAAGCACATTAACACAAACTTTCTGACAATTTTGATGACCTGCTTGATCCATTGCAAGTCTTGCGAGAAAGGGAATTTTGAGTAATGCCTGAAGATGTTTCTGTTCAATTTATTTTTTTTATAGAGGACAAAGCCCATATGCTTATTAAAAATTTTACTTTGAGAGTTTGTAAGTGTAGTACATTACAGATTGGGACATTGGCAGTTAGAAGTTTTTTATGCCAAACAAGTTGTTTATGCCAAATGATTAATCAAATTGGTATTAGATCTCATGTATGTATTTGCTTTGATGCTAAATAAATTACAAAAATTTGTAACTTATATTTTTCTGAAATGTTTTGCATTTTAAATAAGCTGAATGGTTATGCTCAGTAGAGTTCAATACACAGACCTATCCAAGTGATTATTTTATTTTCCTTTTTTCTCCATTCTCCAATGATAACTCATTAGGCATTGGCTTTAAACCCTCAGTACTCCCTTCCTAGCTACCTTTTAATGTTCAGTAGACAACAATATTAATAGTGAAGTAATTAATTGTTTTCAATGAAAGACCTGAACATTTTCTCTCTAAGTATGTTTCCGTGACTAAGTTGTAACTATACATTCTAGAAACAAATCTGGTTGTAGCTTTGTAGATAAAAGCATATATGAATAATTACAGGTTACATAGTTTCTTCAGCTAATGAGCTAACTGCTGAGAACTTCAGATAATTTCTGGTTGTTGAGTGGGAAAAGCATTAACATCATTGTTCTTTCTACACTCAGAGGAGTCAAGGCAGATATATTGTCCAACAATAGCAATAGCACTTCTATTCTATTCTATTCTATTCTATTCTATTCTATTCTATTCTATTCTATTCTATTCTATTCTATTCTATTCTATTCTATTCTATTCTATTCTATTCTAGTGCTTTACAGCACTCTCTGAGTGATTTATAACATCAGCATGTTGCCCCCAACAATCTGGTTCCTCATTTTACCAATCTCGGAAGGATGGAATATTGAGTGAGCTTTGAGCTGGACAGGATTGAACTCCTAGCTTTTGGCAGAGTTAGCCTGCAATATCGTATTCTAACGATTGCGCCACTATGGCTCCTATGAATGAATGGATGGATAAATTAGAGTTACAACTTTTTTAACTTGTTACAGTTTGGTTTGTAACAAGCCTGTTACAGTACTATGCAGGGATATATATATATATATCCCCCAAGTAATTTCCTTTAGTCACTTTTCAAAGGAAGGATACACCTTCTTTCCACCTCTTCCTGATCTCCCCTGACTCCAAAATTCTAAGCTTGTGCTGTGGGTAAGTCTCAAAAGAACTCTTTTTTCCTATTTATTCTTAAGGCTAATTTCAAAACCAAATTTTCACCATACAAATATTTGTGAATAGTCACTGTTTGAAGACTGTTGCTTTCACTTTCCTGTTTTGGTAAAAGAGGAAATGTCCACAAAATTCTATTCTCCCAATGGGCAACCCCACAGTTTAACAGATTAACTAAAAATAATGGACAGTATCTCTCTTATTAAACATCACCTTCTAAAACAATTTGCCATAGTCATATGGAAATTCATATTGACTATATTTCTTTCTAGATTTCCAGCTTCTTGTAATTTGTGATGAGGTGACATGGCGAAAAATTAAACTATTTAACCATCACTCCTTGATCTTCTTAAGATGTGCTATAGATTTCATTATATACATAAAAAACTGGGTTTTTTTAGTAGTCCATAGTTGGTACCACCCAAATGAAAAAAACCACAACCTTTAGAATCATGCATAATGAATGAAAGTGTTTCATGTTTATGTTTATTAAATTTCTATACCGCCCCCTCTCCCAAAAAAGGGACTCGGGGCGGTGTACAGCCAGCTAAAACAGAAACAGTATATACAATTAAAAACAATTTAAAATGATTAAATTGAAGGCCGAATATAAAATGAACAGATATAAAACTGATAAAAAATTTTAAAATACCAAATTTAAAACCCCACAAATCGTTACTGGGTCAGGCCGGCCTGTTGAAAAAACAGGGTCTTTACTGCACGCCGGAAGGTCTGAATGTTGGTACTGACCCGTATCTCCGGGGGCAAATTGTTCCAAAGAGAGGGAGCCCCCGCAGAGAAGGCCCGCACCCTCGGGGCCGCCAACCGGCAATGCCCAGCCGTCGGAACCCTGAGGAGGCCAGCCCAGTGGGAGCACACTGGGCGGCGGGAGGCTGTTGGTGGCAGCAGGTGGTCCCATAAGTACCCAGGTCCCGAGCCATGGAGCGCTTTAAAGACGATGACTACCACCTTGAATCGGATCTGGAAGGCCACAGGAAGCCAGTGCAGCACGCGCAGGAGCGGTGTAACATGGGAGCTCCGAGGAGCTCCCAAGATCACCCGCGCAGCCGCATTCTGGACCAACTGCAGCCTCCGGGCACTCTTCAAGGGGCGCCCCATGTAGAGAGCATTGCAATAGTCCAAGCAGGAGATGACGACGGCAGAAGTGACCGTGCAAAGTGCGTCCAGATCCAGAAAGGGCTGCAACTGGTAAATCAGACGAATCTGACAAAAGGCCCCCATGGCAACGGCTGTAATGTGATCTTCTAAAGACAGCCATACATCCAGGAGGACACCCAGATTGCGAGCCCTTTCCATGGGGGGCAAAATTTTTCCCCCCACGGCCAGCGAAGGAATAAGCTGGCTGTATCTGGGCTCAGGAAACCACAGCCACTCGGTTTTGGTCGGGTTGAGACGAAGCCTGTTTAGACCCATCCAACTCCGTACGGCCTGCAGGCACCGGGTCATCACTTTGACGGCTTCGTTGGGGTGGCCCGGGGTAGAGATGTACAGCTGAGTATCATCAGTGTACTGAGGGAACTCCACCCCGAAACCACGGATGATCTCACCCAGCGGCTTCACATAAACATTGAACAGCAGGGGCGAGAGCACAGACCCCTGGGGCACCCCACATAATAGGGGCTTCGGGGTCGACCTCTGCCCCCCTGTCAACACAAATTGTGAGCGGTCGGAGAAGAAGGAGGAAAACCACCGTAAAACGGTGCCTCCCACTCCCAACCCCCCCAACCGCCACAATAAAATACTGTGGTCAACAGTATCAAAAGCTGCTGAGAGATCTAACAGGACCAAGACAGAGGAACAACCCCTGTCTCGGGCCTTCCAGAGATCATCCACCAACGCGACCAATGCCGTCTCTGTGCTGTGCCCGGGCCTGAAATCTGATTGGAAGGGGTCTAGATATACCGCTTCATCCAGGTACTGAGGGAGCTGACGTGCCACCACACTCTCAACAACCTTCACCACAAAGCGAAGGTTGGAGACCGGACGATAATTCGACAATAATGCTGGATCCAGGGACGGTTTCTTGAGGAGGGGCCGCACCACTGCCTCTTTCAAGGCGGCGGGTAAAGCCCCTCGCTCAAGGAAACGTTAATGATCCCTTAGAACCAGCCTCGTGTCACCTCCCGAGTGGCCAAGACCAGCCAGGAGGGGCACAGGTCCAATAAACAAGTGGTGGCATTAAGCCCCCCCTGTATCCTGTCCACATCCTCCAGGGTAACAGGATCGAACTCATCCCAAATGACCTCACCGAAATCCGCCCCCGCCCCCCCGCCCGGCGATGCTCAGTTGGAGTCCAGCTCATCCCGGATTTGAATGATTTTGTCCTGCAGAAACCTAGAAAAATCCTCAGACCGTTCCTGCAAGGGATCCTCCCACGCCTCCACTTTCAAAAGGGAGCGGGTCACCCTTAACAGGGCGGCCAGGCGATTTTCTGCAGATGCAATAAGGGCGGAGAGGTAAGATCGCCTCGCCGTCCTTATCGCCACTAAATACGCCCTAATATGGGATCGTAATAGTGTTCGGTCAGATCCAGAGTGGCTGGCCCTCCAATCACTCTCTAGGCATCTTTTCCGGTGCTTCATCTCCCTCAGCTCCTCGGAAAACCAAAGAGCCACTCGGGATCGGCATCAGGTCAGAGGCAGCAAGGGCACGACCCGGTCAAGGGCCTCAGCTGCCACCCTATCCCAGGTAGCCACTAAGCCCTCGACCGAGTCGTGTGTGTGAGTCTTGGGAAACGGCCCAAGCTCCATCAGGAACCTACCTGGGTCCATCAGGCACCTGGGGCGGTACCATTTTATTGGCCCCGCCTCCCTGCGGCGGGGGGGGTGCAGAATGGAAGTCAAGTTTAAGGAGCAAATGATCATTCCATGACAGGGGTTCTACAGCAATATCCCCTATACTGATATGCCAGAACATGTCATATATGCCCATTACTTTAACATATTGTTATTGGAATTTGCAGTAAATACTTTCTTCACACCTACAGACCTGAAAAAAAAAGATAATTAATGAATTGTAGGGGCTGACACTATTAGACAGAAAGAGTTTGGGTATGTGTATGAATGTATGAACATTCTTGAACGGAGTCCTGAACCTGAATAAGAAGACTTACTGAATAAATATTCATAGGTATAGGCACAACCTAGCATGTACCTAACAACAGACTCAGAAAGTAAGTTGTCAATGCATGCATCATTGTGAATAAAGGCAGAAGGAAGTTGATAAATATTTAGCAGAGTTTCCTTGTCTATCAAGAAGCATACAGCAAACGAACTAGTGTGCAAAATTGTAGCAGTGAGTATAGAGTCACACAGGCACAGAAGTTGAAGGGTAAAGGTTTTATATACAAGGGTATAAGCACAATCCAAGATTCAGTCTAGTGTTCATACACAGTTCATCATTCATTAGAATATATAACTAACCATCATAGTCAGCAGGCAATACAGCAGCTTCAATACATCTATGCAGCAATGGAGAGATATAGTTGCAAAGTGATTAAGATACTTGCTGAGTAGCCTAGTAGAATAGAAGCAGCATAGTAGCAGAGAAGCATTCAGTAGCAGCCACAGTAACCACAAGCAACCACAATGTGCTCTCTGGCTTCTTGTTATATAGTAATCCTGCTTCCTGTAGCCAATCAATATCCTGGCTTCAGTTAAAGTGCTTAGTCATTATGACTTGCATCCATATATGGTAAACCAATATAGTTCAGGTTCTTAAACCTAACAAAAGTGACAAGATTAAAATTGTTATCGAGAAAGAGGAAGCAGAATGACAGGGGGGGAAAAGGAACACATCAATACACTTTTTAGCTACACTGTCTCTTGTGGTCATAGATTGTAAGGTCTTGAAGAGATAATAACTGACACTTCCAATAACATAATACCCTAATGGCTTCAAATAGCCATTTCCTCATTTTTATCATTATAGGTCAATAACTGATACTGAACTATAAATAAGCATAGGCCGGGACAAAAAGTACTGTCCTATGTTTGTCATGAGACTTATATTGTAATTCCCTTTAACAGAAGTAGGGAGAAGAAGCTTTGTAAGCTAAGGGCAAGAGTCCAGTTGCCTCTTGAAAAAGTATCTTTGGAATAGTCTACAATTTTTTTTACAGCCTAAGAAATTGAAATTACTTATAAATTTACTTTTGTAAATTCCTACATTCCCATGAGTAAGAGGTGAAGCCTCATCCATCCTCTGTTAATATTATTAATCTGTTTCATTTATATAACAGTGATAAGTTTGAATTCTCTAAATATTTAAGTAAAATAAGTTTGTTTACTATCTTCTTTACTTTTTGATTCTTATTTTTCTTTTCTGATGCTGTCACATTTGCTCCCTTGTTTTCTAAAGTAGAATAGGGATAATATTTTGATTTATATTGAATGGTGTCTTCTAGGAGAAGGAGAAATTGTATGTGGAACTGAAACACATTTTAGCTCGTCAGCCTGGGCCAGAAGCGGCAGAACAATTACAGCTATATCGACACACACTGAGGGAGAAGACAAAACAGCTTAAAGTAAGAAGCTTGGGTTTGTTTTTTTCAAACTCTTTGTAAATAAGGCATAGGCGATTTCTCCTAGCCTTCTAATTAATAAATAATGAAGCATAGAGTTTTAAATTTACAAAAACATTTGGGCATTGGACTGAACACCTTAATTCATAATATATACTAGAAGAATATTGCTATTTCACTACTTTTTTGTTACAGCCTCATAAGAAATACTGTGATCTTACTAAAAATATTGAGTTCAGATCAGAAGTTTCAAGCTCAAAACAGAATAATTTCATTTCAGAACACTTTTGTTAACCAGACTTCCCAACAAAAAGAGAGGCTTTTCCAAGCTGTTGCATAGCTTGGAGAAAGATGTATAACCTAATGAACTTTGGTTTCAATATAAATGGGATTTACTTTTATTACACAGCAGTATTTGTAATGGCATCTTAGTTTTCCTACAACATCCTTGTTAGATGTTCCTGGATTCTTGAATCCTTGATTAAGGGGGTTTGCCTGGGAGAAGCCTAATACTTTATGTCTTGTTCGTAAGATTTTAGTTGAAAGCTGAAAACTTCTATATTCATCTTTGGTCTGATCCAAATTTCTCTTGCAGTCCTAATTTCTTCAGTTTAACAAAAATCTGTAAAAGGAAGGACGGTTTTGAATAATATGAATCACATTGACAATTTAAATAAATATTGATGAAGGTTTACATTGGTTTGCTAGAGTTTTAATCTTATCCTTCATACAGGAGCAACAAACCACATTAACTCAATTAACTAAAAGCTTGAATGAAAATTTCATACTTGTGTCAAGAGTAGCATTTTGTGAAATGTTTATCAAATTAAGATGTGAAAAACTAATTTAATAAATCATTGCTGTAATATAGATCCTTCAATGGCAATTGAAGGCAATACTAGCATTTTATATGATCTTCAATCTCCTTTTCATTTTAATTTCCTAATAAATGAGTCAAACTATTTTCCTTCTGTTCATAACTAGTTTGCAGAAACTGTCTAAGGAATAGAAAGTGATTAGAGGTCCCACCCAAACTCTACTTTCTATAATTCTATGTAAAATAATAAAAAGCCAGAATAAAATATTGTAAAAAAAGCAGATGCTGACAATGAATAATAATGAATTTATTAAGAAATCATCTTATATCTTCAGGCTTTTCTAATCAGGATGGCCAAAGTTAAGAATGAGTGAGCATCTCTATGAGAGTAATTTTATAGAATGGGATAAGTATAGAAAGAACCATCATTCTTTCTTTTCCCTTTTTCGTTTCTCCCAATTTATTGGTGTAGGCAGCATTCCCTGCATAAAATGATGCTAAAAGAGAGCATGGCTAAGACAATCAAGATTCTCCTTGTTCCAAGGATGGCTTTGTGTCACATTGTTTAAGAACTTAAAATAGCATAAAGGCAAATCACTGATTTGGTGCACTATAATAGGTTTTATTTTGGCTTTTTAAGGTTTTATCTTCTGAGCTGAATATGTATGAATCACAGAGTCAAGAATACAAATACGAGATTGAAAGACTTGCAAATGAACTTCTGAATATAAAGAAGAAATACCTTACTCAAAAACGCAAGGAGCAGGAAAACAGGTAAGAAGTATTAGTAATTGTAGTAAGAATAATTGCAAGAATAGTATTTAATGAAAAATGACTAGTTGAAGTCTGATAGTGACAGCACTTTTCAAGTTACTTATGTGGAATAGATGACACATATTCCCAGGATTAGATAATTGAGATTGGCCACAACTGGAATTTTCTGTTATTTTAAGTGAAAGGCCCCACTTCTCTCTCTCTGTTTCTAATCTATTTATTTGTTTTGTCATGCTCCAAATTATAATACCATTGTATATCTCTATTGATGAGAATATATTTACATTTGAATTTTTATGCATCTACAGAATTCACTTGTGGTGTAAGACTAAGAAACTTCTTAATCTTTTGTATAGATTTGTAAATACTGAGTTTTCACCAAATGAAAGTATTACAAAAAGTAGACTGTATTACAAAAAGTAGACTATTCTTCCAAAATGTTCTCTGCTGAGAATATTTCTGTTTTCTACTTTAACTATTTAGTTCAAACTAAGAATATAAGAGAAATATTACAATTTGGTAGAACCCATAGAACTTTGCTTTGCAGAGGGCTGATGCTCTTGTGATAAACAGAATAGGTGGTTTCAAAATGTATGAATTAGCCCTGATTCATTTCTTCATGACAATTAAAGAGGTGCAAAGAATGTTGGCTGGCAAGCAATCAGAGATGTGCCTTTTCATCCATTGCTGAGGATTAATTTTATTGAATAATTTCACGAGTTTACAGTAGGGTTTTTTTTTCAAATATTCTAATTGCACCACTTTTCAGATAGAAATACCAAATTATGTACCATATTTTTCCATGTATAAGAAGATACTTTTTCTTTAAAATATTTACCTAAAAGTGGAGTGGCGTCTTATATATGGGGGACCAAGAAGAGAACCACAGTTGCGAGGACTGCCAATATCTTCTCTTCAAACTAGTCTCATGAGTGAAACTTCTGATTGCAGAAAAAAGCTAACAGGTTTCCTCCAATCATGAGCCTTATGTAACTGACATCAGCTGATGCTGTGGAAAGCATGTAGCCAGTGCCCACATGTGACAGGGAGCGGTAAAGTTGAAGTGTTCTTAGCCCATACAAATGTAGAAAACAACAACAAAAAAAAATACCAGTACAGTAAGCAAATGTCTTACTCTGCAAACTAAATGTCTTCTATTTAATGTTTAAAATATTGATTTCTGAATTTTGAGTAAGGAAAGTGGGGGGAATCCTATACATGGGGGAATCTTATAGATGGAAAAATACGGTAATAGTGATGGCTCCATGTATATCACTAATGCAACTGCCCTATACAATTTAATTGACCACTTATAAAGATTTTGCTTGGACATGCATGTTTGCATATTACACACGAGTAGTCTCTAATTTTTCAATGTTATGTGAGTTTATTTAAAATCATGATAGACATTTTGGCTCTTAGGAAGTGATTTAAGTATTATTGGAACACTACGCAGAAAACAATATAGTTGTTTTTTTAACTTAGCTGCTGCGTGTTGAATTCAGTTTTAGTCTCACAGCTTTTATATTAAGGTCATATAATGTTTCATTGCTTTAATGAATTTCATAGAACATTCTGTAGCATTTGTGCAGTCATGCATCTCTGTGCACAAAAATTGGTTCCTTACATTGCTCTATTTAGTACTCATTAAATGGCTGAATAAACATTCAAATTGTTTTTTTTCTCTTTAGCCTGGTAAATTTAAGCTGTGTTTATTCATCCTATGGTACATATTCTAGAAAACATAACAGTTTAGAGTTATATACATAGTCTTGGTTTTGTCTAAAAGAACACATGAAATTAATACAAAATATGTTACACACACACATTCTGTTTTGCGCTTTATGATCATTTGAAAAAATACTTATTTTGAAAATGGTATTAAGATTAGAATTTCTGAATTACAAAGTTTACAATTAATTTACAATTATTCAGCTTCTAATGAGAAATGATTTCAAGGGGTTAACAGTAGGAGAGTGATTCATTTCCAATTTTTAATACATTTCAATCAGCAGTTACTTAATTAGATTCAAACAGATGTCTAATTGTGGGTGCTTAAAATATTGATATATTTCATCAACATATTTTAAATGATCTTTTGATAGAATATTTGCCATTATGAATATACATCTGATTTCTTTATTTCCTTTCTCTTTTGTTTTTCTTCATCTCCAAGGGAAAAAGAGAAAGCCTTGAGTAACATAGAACATGACTTCTCAGGACAAAGAGCCAGAGTTCCACGCTTCACAGGAGGTGGTTTCCCGCTTAGCAATCCACCTCCCAAAATTGTGGCATAACAATAGCATCAAGACATAATATCACATGTTGTGGTATCCCCTACAGTATATTGCTTTTTCATATATTATTGGTTTCCAAAAAGATCTCTGTGTTCATTTTATACAACTCTGGCACAGGCAAGTTCATGTGAATTGGAGTCTACCCATAAGAATTCTACATTTTATATATTAATATCAGTGGAATATGCCTTTTTTAAAAACAAAAATAACAGCAACATAATCTTATATTGCATTTTAAAAAATGCTTGATTTGGAAGTTAGTTCTCTTGAAGTCAGTTTTGCAAAAATTGATTGCAAAAAATATGCTGAGGATTGGATGTAATGCATGCAGTTGTTTTAAAGCTTTACTGTTTCTGACTACCTCTTCTTGAATTTACATCCTAAAATCCCAGTAAAAATATTTACATTATTAGTATCTTAAGAAAATATAAAAATTAAATTTTATAAATTTCATACAACAACATTAAGTTATAGCAATGTAGTCATGTGTAATATGCAATAACAAAATTTATTAGGCAGATAGGAACATGTGAGAAAGCTTGAAGAAACATTTAAAACTTGCTTAGGCATGAAATGTATGGCATTCTATACCTAAACTTCTTTACTTATGAAATTTTATCATTCAGTAGCAAGTCATATGATGGAATCAGTATATGAGGTGCTGAAATGTGTGTTAAAATAAACTGCTTTGGATGTGGCTTTGTGGTAAAATGTTTCTTCCTCCCTTAGGGCTGCAAATTAAATCCAAAGAAAAATTATGATAAATACTTCTTTTTTCTTTTCAAAAACCAATCTTTTGGAAAGGTCATTGCTTTGGAAGAATACAGAGTTAAATGTTAAAACTATTGTGGAGAATATTAACATTCTTTATTCATAGAAACAAATTATTTTAATGTTAGGCAGTAGATTAGTTAGGAATAGTTCAAAAACAATAATTATTAAACTCCCCAAATCATGTATCTTACTTGCTGAAGAGTATTACATAGCCTTGGGTATCTAAGGTTTTGATAAATATAATTGTAACAAACTCAGTATATTTACTACTGCAAAAGCATAAACCATATAATTCTTGTATCCTGTTCCGAGGGATTAGCAGCTTCAGAAGAAAATATTCTCAATGCATAATTTATAATTATTAGATTTAGTCCCATTAACCTGAATTGAAATCATTGGGATTCAGCTTTCACTTTTGAAGTGTCTAAATTGTATAGCTATAGAATGAAATTGTCCAATATGACACCCAAAATTTTCCTTGTAGTTATTTCTGGAAGAAGTAAATTAATATCTTTCCTTGTCTGGATTACTAGTGGGGGACAAAGTAATAAAGAAAGTTCACTATTCATCAGCAATTTGTTGAGTTTGATCCAGAATGAAAACTGTAAAAATTATATATATATAATTTTTGGATGGATAGTCATTCACATTGTCGAAGCAGTTGTACAATAATAATAATAATATAAATGAAATAGCACATTTAGTGTATATTGACGTGTCCATCCTTTCCTTTTTGTTTTGATGATTAAGTGGTAGCGCATTTAGTTTTTTTTCAAATAAATCTACTGTGAGAACCTTCACTTTTTAAAGTCATCATCTTATAAACTCAGAACTATCATTTTTCTTCATATTTTTATCATATTTGATTTACTTGAATGATATTAGCAAATTTGTAAAAAGTGCTCTAATTTGGAAGAATATACTAAGGTTATGGTTACATGATGACAAAATAATGTAAACTCTAACAATGACTAATAATTTAACTTGGCATACGTTTGTGTAGGCAAGATAAAATCTCATGCCACAGTAATATATTCTTAAAGTTCACAAGATTCTTTATTGCTTGCTCCAATATATTAATAGAAACACTGTGGCATTTATCCGTCAACTTAGCTTATATAAATTTTATTATTTTAAGTTTTGACATTTAGGAAAGGGGATGGGATATTTAGATAGAAATGGTACTTGGATCTATTATTTAGTTATGGAATGGGTACTAAAACCTCCATATCTGATCTTCCCCCATAAAGATTGGAGGAACATTTTTTTAAAAAAATATGATTGTTTAACACTTGAATATTACAGTTTTATTGTCGCATAATCCATTTGAAAGCAGTTTATAAATCTACTTTTTCTTGTTGAATGGGTTATTTCCCTAATGTAGTCAATTAAAATAGGAATGCAGATTTAAATTATAGTATGCAAATTATTGCCTAATGTCCTTAATTTTCCTTTGAAAGTAGATTTCAAAATACTCTGGAAGAGTTCAACTAGCACATTCGCTATAACAAACCTACTAGTTTCTTTAGATGGCAAGTTGATATCTATCTAACTGTGTCATTTTGTCCCTCCCATGCTTGCTTTAAAATTGGTTTATATATTTTAAATGAGGTAAAATCACGATAGTGATATATATGCATTGGTTATCACTTGAAGAATTTTGTTCACCTGTTTTTCCTTCAGCAGCTGAGGTCCTATTTGTAGGATACTATTTAATTTGATTAATAGATTTGTAAAATGAAATGTTAGACTTGAGATTTTTTTTCCTTTTAGGAATATGCCACAAACTCTAACAGCGACTCCCTTGTGAGTCCATTTCATTTAATCTGGCTTTTAGAAATATTAATTTTAAAGAAGAAATCACAAGGTTGAAATGCTTGCCTTGGAATTACTGCCAAAATTGTGGAACAATAATCTGATTAAAAGATATTGGTATCTGAATCTCAAACGGTAGCAACAGAGTTGAAAAAACCCATATATTGTCCCATATATTGACATGTTTTTATTTTAAAAATAAAGTATGTTTAAAATAGCCAACATTGGATTAATTCATATGACCTACATTTCTGTATATTATCCTCTTAGTGGTGGAATCCATTACAAAAATCTTAGTCCCTTTCCTACAAACTATTATTTATACATATTTTTGTTTTGAAATTCTTAACCTTCTTTGTGCCCTTTGATTTATTTTGAAGCATTCTCTTTAATTATCCTTATCTGACACTGAGTGTCAGTGCATTGCATTCAGATTCTAGTTTGTGAGAACAATGGTACATTTATCTGCAAGGTAGTGCTTAGTTTAGAGATCCAAGCTTGCATTCAATTGCAAAAGCATGGTTGGAGTGAAAGTGTGTGTTGGTTGCCTTTGTAGTAGACTTCCTGCTTTGGTTAGCAGGATGAGGTCTTAATAAAGATTGAAACAAATGTATAAAGGAACAAAAAAAATGATTGAAGTGTAGAAAGGTATGCAAAGATGAAGTGAATGATGTTGGTGCATCATTCACCAATATCATTCCAGACACTCTTCTAAGTAAACTAAACCAACTAGCAGTACCTGAACACACTTGTAAGTGGATCATAAGCTTCCTAACAGACAAGAAGCAGCAGGTGAAGCTAGGCAAAATCACATCCAATATCTGTACAATCAGCACAGGGCCCCCCCAAGGCTATGTGCTATCTCCACTTCTCTTCTCTCTATATACCAATGACTGCATCTCAAATGATCCATCTGTTAAAATACTGAAGTTTGCTGATGACACAACAGTCATTGGTCTCATTCGAGACAATGATGAATCTGCATATAGACAGGAGGTTATTACAACTTGCCTTGTGGTGTAACCGGAACAATCTGGAACTGAACACACTCAAAACCGTAGAAATGGTGGTAGACTTTAGAAGAAACCCTCCCATACTACCACCTCTTACAATACTAGACAACACAGTATCAACAGTAGAGACCTTCAAATTTCTAGGTTCTACTATATCACATGACCTAAAATGGACACCTAACATCAAAAACGTCATCAAAAAAGCACAACAAAGAATGTTCTTTCTGTGCCAACTCAGAAAGCTCAAAGTGCCCAAGGAACTGCTGATCCAGTTCTACAGAGGAATTATTTAGTCTATCATCTGCACCTCTATAACTGTCTGGTTTGGTTCTGCAAACCAACAGGACAGACACAGACTTCAGAGGATAATTAGGACTGCAGAAAAAACAATTATCACCCACCTGCCTTCAATCGAATACCTGTATACTGCACGAGTCAAAAAGAGGGCTGTGAAAATATTTACAGACCCCTCACATCCTGGACATAAACTGTTTCAACTTCTTCTCTCAAAATGATGCTATAGAGCACTGCACAAGAACAACTAGACACAAGAACAGTTTTTTCCCAAAAGCCATCAATCTGCTAAACAAATAATTCCCTCAACACTGTTCAACTATTTATAAAGTGTACACTACTATTACTGTTAATCTTCTCATCACTCCTTATCACCCATCCCCTCCCACTTGTGACTGTAACTTTGTTGCTTGTATCCTCTGTTTCCTAGTATGATTTGATGTTGATCGTACCCTATGACTATCATTAAGTGTTGTACATTATGATTCTTGATTCTTAACGAATGTTCCTTCTTTATGTATACTGAGTATTTACACCAAGACAAATTCCTTGTGTGTCCAATCACACTTGGCCAATAAAGTATTCTATTCTATTCTATTCTATTCTATTCTATTCTATTCTATTCTATTCTATTCTATTCTATTCTATGCATAGTTTTATTTAGAATTCCTTTTCTTTTCTCTCCTGACCTTGATTTCTTAGGCTTACTACTTCATATTGTTTTGACGTGGTTTGCATAATGTAATTTACCTTAAAATTGGAATAACTTGGTGGGTGTATAAGTATATTTTGTTTTTCTGTTCATAAACCTGATAAAGAAATGAATTGCTTCCTGATTCTTACAAACAAAAGAAAAGAAAAAAGACAACCAGTAAGCCTTGCTTTTTTCAAATGCTTAAAAACTTTAAATGTTCTTCAATGGCTCCAATCTCCAAAACTTTTAAGAGTCAAGTTTTTCAGTTAGTGAAGTGCATTTTACTCTTAACTGGCATACTGATTTTTAACTATCATTTATTTTAGAAGATCAAATTAGACTGATTTTAGAGACTGTGGCTGATACCTTTTATCTTAAAGACTGATGTTTTAAAACAACAGCAACAAAAATGAAGCAAGCGGTAATTAGTATTTAATAGAGTAGCTTTTTTGTTTTTAAATTTTAATTTGAACTTGAAAAAAATATCTCTGTGTGTCTTGAATCCTGCTGACTTTCCGGACAAGATCCTGCAATTTCCTTGGCAAGATTTTTCAGAAATAGTTTGCCATTACCTGCCTCCTAGGGCTGAAAGAGAATGACTGGCCAAAGATCACCCAGCTGCTTTGTGCCTAAACTGTGACTAGAATTCACTACACCCAAAGAAAATATTACAATTAACCAAAAATTAACTATGATATCATATAAAAACCAAATAGCAATACAATAGTATCACTACAATTATGTAAGAAGTAAGCACACATTATATAGTTTTTATTTTTTAAATATCTGGATATATCAATAGTTTATCTTCAAACAGTTTATAAAGATAAAGGTAATGTAACTAAAAAAAAAAACTATGATAATGTGACTCTGCAATCATTTATTCAACAAAAAATTAACTTATATACTATTTCTTTCCTCTCTGATGTTTTAATCATTTGCATCTAATCTGGTGTAGTTGATTCTAATTTTAGGTATTTGAGATACTGTATATGGATGTACAATACTTAGTTTTTCTGCACATGAAATTTGCACTCATGTTTATATTACACAATGGACTACAAATGTAAATGTACAGGGAATATATTATATCCCCTTTAGCTATCAGTATTGTTGAAATGAAAATTAAGCATTCATGTATTGTAATATTTTGAAAACGTCAGAAATTTCAGTGAGGGTCTTCCTACTTTTTCACATGTCTGTATATTACTATTTTATATGAAAACACTACAGTTTAGAAATAGATACCTAATTTATTTTACATATATAAAAACAGTGAAGAAAAAAAGAACTAAAATGCTATATATCACAATGGTTTCTTCAGAGAACAATTGGTTTCTGTAAATAGGACAATCGGGAGGAACTGTCCTGTTATTTTTCACCATTCCCTGCCAAGTAAGATGCAAAACAAACTGAATCCCCTAATTCGCTATCTAAGTTTAGGATCTACAGTAAGAAAAAAAGAGACCTTATTCAGTCCTTAAATTAATTCAGCTTCTAGACTTTATTTTTTTCAACCTCTAGTGTTCATTGTCCTACTCATCCCCATGCACTTTATATTGTTTTGAAATAATAATTAAAATTGATGCAGAGATAAAATGAAGCAGATTTGAGAAACAGATACATATCAGAAATATACCGATCCTTATAGATTAATTCCACGGTTTCTAAGGTGAAATTGGTGCTATTATATGCTAAATAAAAGGAGAGATCAAGCTTAAGTAGACAAGGTAAAGTTGAAGGAATTCCATTAACACATTATGTGTTCTTGTGTGGTTTAAAACCAAATGAAAAGTTATATCAATGTCTGGATCTCTTCTGCCTCAATCTGAAATGTCTGAGTGGCATAAGGTTTTCCTCCATTCTATTGAGTATCTATTTATAAAAAGCTTTTATATTGGATGTATACAGCAGATTGTGTGCAACTATAAGCTGTTTTTAATCAACTGAAATGGGAAGAGATTGCACTCAAAAACTTAAGAATAAGAAAGTTCTAAAATGGAACCAGAGTGATAATTAGATAAACAAGAGTGAGTTAGAAAGCAACAAGATTTAAGCCTCAGCAACAAAACAGTGAGTCTTACATCCTGATTTGACTATGAATGGATAATGGAATCAGAAAAATGGTATACCCACTCTAAAGTAGATTAAAGACAATGCAGTATGCTACTCACAAGGACTTACATACCGGTAGGTGTCAATCATATTTTTAGCAAGCCATGTTGGACTGTAACATATTAAAATATTGCCATTATAATATTTTTGTAATGCATTGTATATTAATAATGAAATTCAATGCCCAGCAGATTCCCCATGGTATAGGCTTATGGGATTTAAATATAGAATCATAGGGCTTGAAGTGACTTTGGAGGTATTCTAGTCCAACCCCCTACCCAAGGTAGGAATCCTTATTCCAACCCAGACAAATGGTTGTTCAATCTTTTCTTAAAAACCAGTAATGGAGTACCCACAATTCCAGGAGGCAAGCTATTGCATTGTCTAATTGTTCTCACTGTCAGGAAATTTCTCCTTGGTTAGATTTCCCTCTGACAAGCTTCCATCCATTGCTTCTTGCCTTGCCCTCTGGTATGTTAGAGAATAAACCAACCCATCTCTTTCCTGTGACAGGCCTTGAAATATTGGAAGATGGCTATTAGCCTTAGGCTTCTCTTTATGGGAAATTGGACACAGTATTCCAAGTATGGCCTTACTAGTGCAGTGTAGAGTGGTACTATATTTAACTTGTTGCTTACATAAACGCACTGCTGCTCTCTCTTCATTGATCTAGACAGACAAAATAATATAAGCGAGATGGAGTGTCAGTGACAAGTGATACAAAACACAAAGACTGTTTCCACAGACAGATGGATTATAACTCCTCTGTAATTTTTCTTGTATCATGTTTTAAATGATACGTTAGGAAGCTCAGTTCAGAATGTGAATGATGTGAGAGCAATAATGTGCTAGTTTTTTTTAAAGAACAATTTATAGTTCAGGAAATTTTCAGGCTTGAAGAAGATAAACCTTACAAAACCAATTACAAAGACTTTGAAAAAAAAGACACAATTTTCAGGTGTAGAATGTCAGCGAGCTGTAAAGTGCAAAGATTGCACTAGAAGCCTATACACAAAGTGGTTATGTTGTAAACACATCTTTGGAATATTTACAAGGATTGATACACTTGCAGTTGGATCCTCATGCTTTGGAGTTATATAGCATTTTGTTGTTTATAAATTTGTTAAAATATGCTTTGAAGATTATTTAGAGATGAAAATATTATGTTACAAGTCTGAAAAAACTGGAAAAATCCAGAGCATTTTGAAACTGCACTCATTTCCATAGTTTCAGAACCCCTAGGAGAAGATCCTTCCCTGTGTATCAGGTAGCCAAGTATCTCACAATAGGGGCATCTTCCAAAGGACTTAAGTAATTAGGCAAGTTTATAGTGGGAATGGCGATCCCTCAAATAGGACCTCAGTGGGGCGCTAACAAAGAAAACAAACAAGAGAATATTTTTTTGAATTATTCTGTATACAATTTCCAGAATTCTCCTTTCAGAATATACAGTATATTCTTTAAATTCAGTAGTTTTACTATTCCTAATTCTTTGCAGTAGGAGTTCATTAGAATATTGATAATTG
Source organism: Bungarus multicinctus (assembly GCA_023653725.1). NCBI lineage: Eukaryota > Metazoa > Chordata > Lepidosauria > Squamata > Elapidae > Bungarus > Bungarus multicinctus. The sequence goes on from CM042844.1 coordinate 52,484,362, forward strand.
TATTAGATGATAAAGAGAAAGGATCCATTAGTTCAGATATAAATGACTGTAAAATGTCTATGCATTGGTGTATGCCAACGAAAGCAACTCATATCAATTGTACCAATTGTATCAATTAGATAAGTGGGTAGAAAGAAGAGGCAAGATACCAGACTCTTTATTTCAGCTCTGGTAAAAAACTCAAAAGGTGTGCCTTAGCAATTCCCTTTAAAGGGAGCTGTCTGGCACTTCAGCCACTGACATTTCTTCATTTTCCTACCCGGAAAATGAACCAATGAATGAAATCTTGCATTATACTTAACTCCTATTTGAATGTTCAGCAGGGGGGCCAGGGGGACTTTTTGTCAGGTCCGTCGGATCTACCAGTTGTGGCCCTTTCTGGATCGGGGTGCTCTTCGCACAGTCACTTCTGCTCTCGTCATCTCCCACTTAGACTATTGTAATGCTCTCTATATGGGGCTCCCCTTGAAGAGCATCCGGAGGCTTCAGCTGGTGCAAAATGCAGCCGCGCGGGTTATCTTGAGGGCTCTTTGGAGCTCCCATGTTACACCGCTCCTGCGCAAGCTGCATTGGTTCCAGTGGCCTTCCAGGTGCGATTGAAGGTGTTGGTGGTCAACTTTAAAATGCTCCATGGCTTGGGGCCCGGGTACTTAACGGACTGCCTGCTGCCACCATCAGCCTCCTACCTGTCAGTGCGCTCTCACAGGGTGGGCCTCCTTGGGGGTGCCGTCAGCCAGACGATGCTGGCTGGCGGCCCCAAGGGTGCAGGCCTTCTCTGCGGGGGCTCCCTCCCTCTGGAATGAATTACCCCTGAAGATGCAGACTATCACTGACTTGCAGACCTTCCAGCGCGCATTAAAGACACACCTTTTCCAACAGGCCAGTCTGGCCTAGTATTAATTATTAGGGTTTTAAATTTTGGATATTTTTAACTTTTTTACCCCTTTCTATTCTGCTTTTATAATATTATTCCAGCCACTAGTTTAATTTCTTTTAAATCTCTTTTAAATTTTTTACTATTTATATCATTTTATCTTGGCTGTAAACCTCCCCGAGTCCCTTTTTTGGGAGAGGGGGCGGTATAAAAGTGTAATAAAATAAAATAAATAAATAAAAAGTTCTTAGCAAATCTAAAAAAAAGTAGGATTGATGTACAAAAGAAAGCTGACTCTTATGGGTGCTTTGCTTGAATCTGCAATGAATTTTAAATACAAGTTAAATGACAATTATTGTGTATAAATGCATAGTATATTTAGACATCTGTTTTAGATTTTTAATACACAGTATTGATGCCTTTCTTATGTACCCCGTATATAATAGAAGTACCTCGGACACACAGAAGCATAGCCAGCTGCACCAATAAGCTGAAGAACAGTTTCTACCCGTGGGCTGTCAGACTTCTGAACGGAAAATTACTTGATGTCAACATAGTATGACAGACTTGTGGGGCCAGCGCATTGTACAACAAGGTCATCTAGGGTAATAAGATTGGGTCTGGGTTAGGGACTTCTGTCCTCACTGTGAGTTGTGTGTGTATGGGGAGTGCACGAAGGAAGGCTCAGCCAATCTCATTGTATACATGTTGTACTCTGACAATAAAGGTAATAATAATAAAGTATTAGATGAAAAAAAAAATTACACTGAGCATATGGATGAAGTCACAATATAAACAAAAACAAGTGGCTGATTCCCATTACTGATGGTGAATGGCATTGGCAAGCATTCTGTACCCTTTGCAAAATTATCGAAAAAATACTTTTCAGATTATTGTTTTTCTCCAGCCTATCTTGTTATTTGAGATAACTAAAATGATAGGGAGGGACAGAGAGAGAGAGAGAGAGAGAGAGAGAATAGAAACTTCTTATGTCTATATTTCTATAGGAGGAAAGATCACTCAAAAATGTGTTTGTAGAGATTGATCTGTCCATAAACTGAAAACAAATGAGTGAATGTTGGCAAATGAAATAGGATGGCAGAACAAGGCAGCATATAAATTTTGCAGCTAATATGACCCTGTACAAACAGAGGCTATGCACAGTTGATTGTGGTCATTCTGTTTGAGTGAAATAGTACTGGCTTAAAGGTTTTGTAGTGCAGGTATGTCACTGAAAATGGAGAAAGGGGAAATAGTTCAAAAGGGTAGAAAATAACATTTTGTACACAGTTTGGGGCTGCTTATCTTGTTGAGGCAACGGTAGGTTTTATAGCTTTCTATCTTTAAATTCTTGTTTACTTAGGACCAATATTTTTGCTCACTCTATACACATGCATTCACCAAAAGCATATAAGAACAGTAATATTTCATTCTCACTATTCTCAATATCTAGGCATTTAGGTTATGGGGAATTGTCAGTTGTTAAGAGCAACTCATCTGTTGCTATAACTTGTAATGTTAATCTTAAAAGAAAGCAAAAAAAGCTTTTTTATTTTTTAGAAAACAAGAAAAAAAGATCATTTAGGATATTAAATAACTATACTGAGTCATTAAAGTAATTGAAATATTTTAATGCAAACCAACCATTGTTTATAACACTATATATGGCTTCCAAAAGAAGATGTATGGCTGGTTGCGATGAATGAGGACAACTCTATGGGAAAATTTGATGGCCAAAAGCCAGGTAATGAAAATCTCCCTGGAGAAAAAGAGAGACTGGAGGATCTCCCATTTATGTTCTGGAGAGCAGATGACAGGAACTGAGTTTCTTGTGGCTAGTCACTAGTTGAGTGGCTTCATAGCTTTGGGGATTATTACATATTCTTAACTGCTTTGCAGTCTTTACAATATATAATCAGCAAAAAGAGACTTTCTTCAATGCCTTTAGATTTAATTAATTTACAACCCAAGAGGGCTTCTGAACATCAGGGAAGATGAAAAACTCTCAATGATTTATGTTCTTTGAAGTAAGAATGGGAAAAACTCCTATCTTAAAGGATTTTAATTTAAAAGCAAAAAATCTTACTATTGTGACTCAAGAAAGTTTTAAACAAATGAAAATACCTTTAAAAAAGCAAAATTAATTAGACAAACTGGACTTCTATGTGACTACTGATGACTATAGATAACTAGTGAACTTTACAAAATAAGGAGAGAAGAGTGGTATGAACTAAACTGTTCGATTATACTTTGGGAGAGCTAATATGATTAAAGTGTTAAAAATAGGGAAATGCAAAAAATAAAAAGGGGAAATCTGCTTTTTATAACAGTAACTGAATATTTTTCACTTTCTCATAATGGCAACCACAAGAAAAACCTGTCAAATTAGGAGAAGGATGGGAAGTTACACTAGATAGATAAGGGCATTTCACCAGATTTATTGCAGAAAATATTTGAGGAATTTGGCAAAAGAATGACTGAAAATGTTTTCCAATAGTTTGGATGTTTTTAAAAAAGAAATGGAAAAGGATTTTCAGAAATAAAAAGAAGATATTAAAGTAGAAATTAAGAAGATTGAAGAATCTCTAGAGTAACTGACTGGAAACTGGAAACGAATGACTGATGAAGTGGAAAATTTAGAAAGTAAGTTATAAAGAGCTAGAGAAAAACATGGGCAACTTGGCATTACTGAAATTGAGAGAAAAAGAATTTTGTTTAAGATTTAGAGTAATTCATGGAGAAGATATTAGATAATATGGAGAAGATGCTAGGCAAAAAGTTGTTAAGTCTCTATCAATTACTTGGATTGGGAGGAAGAAGACACTAAGATAGTAATTGGTAAATTTTATAGAATTAATACATGCTTTGCAAAACTAAGAAATATTCCAAGAGATGGTGCATACTTTGTCAAGAACAAGACCAAAAATCAAGTTTTGCATCAGCATTATAATACTAGTTTACTAATAACATCTGTGGAGAACATAGGAAGCTACTTCTTTATTGTTTATATATTTTTTCTAATTTCTTCACTTTTAGTTTTATCTTTTACTGTTTCTTTTTCATTTTTTTCCTCTTCTAATTTACATTTTAATAATTCTTATTTAAAAACATTTAATAAAACAATATAAACAACACTAAATGTTAGCCTTTTGCTTATGCAATATAGTTTCATTAAAAAAGGGTTAAATAGGCATATGTATGGATCCTGTTCTCAAGCCTTGTAGCTGGTCCAGCAAGATAATAAAGTTAATGGTATTAAATGCCATTGATAAATCTAGATGATTGCATTCAAGATCAAGAGGGTTGCACTTGGCTAGTTCCAGTCTTATCAGAGACTGTCAAACAGCATGACTAACACAGTGTGTGTTTCGAACAGACAACAAATGGTCAAAATTGGGAGCGTCCTATCAAATTCTGTACCAGTAAACAGTGGTGTCCCCCAAGGCAGTGTTCTAGGACCAACTTTCTTCATACTCTACATAAATGACCTCTGTGATCATATTAAGAATAGCTGTGTTCTCTTCACTGATGATATAAAGCTATTCAACACCACAGAAAATACTACTACCCTCCAAAAAGACCTCGACTATGTATCAGAAAGGTCAATCAAATGGTAACTTCAAATCTCAACAAATAAATGCTCTGTCTTATATATTGGCAAAAAAAATCAGAAAATAAAATACAAACTGAATAGTCAAGACATTGTTGAGGATCTAAACTCTGTCAAGGACCTTGGAGTACTCATCTCTAATGATCTAAGTGTTAGAGCCCACTGTAACTACATAGCCAAAAAGGCATTAAGAGTTGTTAACCTAATCCTATGTAGCTTTTTCTCTGGTAATATCACACTACTAACTAAAGCATACAAAACATTTGCTAGACCAATACTTGAATACAGCACATCAGTCTGGAACCCATATCATGTATCTGATATTAACACAGTTGTGAAAGTCCAAAAATATTTCACAAGAAGAGTTCACCGCTCCGCTATTCATTGCAGAATACCTTATGCCACCAGACTTGAAACTCTAGACCTAGAAAACCTTGAATTACGCCCTCTTTGGTCCGATCTAAATATAGTATATAAAATCATACATTGCAATGTCCTACCTGTAAATGAATACTTCAGCTTCAACCATAACAATACAAGAGCAAGCAATAGATACAAACTCAATGTTAACCACTCCAAACTTGATTGCAGGAAATACGACTTCAGTAACAGAGTGGTCAATGTTTGGAATACTCTACCTGATTCTGTGGTTTCTTCCCCAAACCCCAAAAACTTTAACCTTAGACTGTCTACTATTGATGTCACCCCTTTCCTAAGAGGTCTGTAGGGAGCATGCATAAGTGCACCAATCATGCCTACCGTCCCTGTCCTATTGTTTCTTTTTATTTTTCTTATACGTATCCATCTCATGTATTCATAACTATGTTTATATTTATACCTGTTATCTTGTAAGTGATTGACAAATCAAATAAATAAATAAAATATCTCGGCCTGAATTCTGACAGATAACAGTCCAGATAATCTGTTTTTCCAGATGTCCCTATACAGGTAGTCCTCAACTTATGACCAGCCGCATGGCAATGGGTTCGCTTAATGACTACAGCATTTGCATAATGACTGCAAAAAAGAAGAAGAAAGAAATGGTAAAATTGAGCTGGTCATGTGACCCACCCAATTTACGTCATCACAATATACAATTATAATGAGCAAGTTCCATTATGGTTATATGTTGAGGACTACCTGTAATTTTGTGCCCATCATCTTTTGTAAAAAACATGAAAGGTTGGTAAATGGATGGTAATAATCCAAAATAATTGAATTATTTTGCGGTGGTTTCTTGAGAAGAGGGTAAGGATATTTATACTACTGTTCTTGATAAATACAAATATATACCTTCATAGTTTGCCATTTTTTTCAAGGTAAACTATGATGGAAAGAGAAAAAAGCAAGGAATAAGAAGCCAAAGAAATTAAAGGCATGGGATAAATGCATGAGCTTTACTATACCTCTCTATACCTTTTTATTTATTACACAAGTCAATAATATTCCTTGCCTATTGCATTCAATTTTCTCATGATTTAACCAACTTTCTCTTTTATATAACAAGTTGGCAGAAGGATATTGTTATATGCAATTATTTTCAATGTTTTTGATTTATTCTTCACAATAAGAATAAATAAGACCTCATAATTTTAGCTATTTTTGTCACAATAGTTAACAAATTGTTCCCACTGTTGATAAACATTTCATCAAAATAAAGAATTGCTTGGTCTAGTCTTTTGCTATATAGGCATAGCTTAAATCCATTTATTTCATTTTCTTAAATCCATTTTATTTCATTTTCTTTGTCGAATACAACTACCTTGTTCTGTTAATTTTCACAATATTCCTAGTTGTATCACAGAGTCAGTGTTCTGATATACTAATCAGTTCCAAACTCTCAGTATATAATTCATTAACGTATTTAGTCCATTCTTCTTATCAGACCATATTAACAAATGTGTAATTATTGAATGAAAACAGAACAATAAGACAAGCTATATTCCTCTCTATGATTTTAAACTTTCAGCATAACAAAGATAGCCAACTTTTCTAAACATTTTGTAAAATACCCAACCAATATGTTCTTTAAGATGTTTAACAATTCTTGACCTCTTTATTCCAGTCTACACATACACAACATTAGATTTAGTAATGCTCTTTAAATGTCTATAGCATGATATTTTAGAACAGTGGTTCTCAACCTTCTCTTCACCATGGACCCTCTTTAACATTTGTGGCCACGGATCATGGCCACAAACCCCCAAAACATAACAAAATATTTAAATTCATAACATTTCTTCAAGCCTTCCCAGAGCCCCTGTGATGAATTCACCCTCCCCCACCCCACCCCATCCCAGGGATCTGAAGACAACAGGATGAGAACCACCACTTTAGAAGTTGTTTGGTTGAAAAACTGGCAGAAACATATAAAAAACAATTCCTATTTTCTCTGGGTTTTTTATTTTTAACATCTATTGGTACACTATTTCACTATTCTTCTGCCCATGTGAAGTAGAAGCTGAGGTGATTTTTCTCAGCTCAGATGGCTAGAAAAATAATGAAGTGTGTATGACTGAAATTTATTTTTTGGGGGGGAGGGCAATTGGGAGTAGTTCTGAAAAGTGAATAAAAAAGATGAAATTCTGTGAATCCTTATATTCATACATGTGTTGTTTGTTGGAATGTAATTAAATCAGAGAACTTTCAAAATGTTAAGGTTATAATTTAATGATAAGTAGTATATCAAAATTCATCATTGTTATAGCCAGAGAAATAAAATATAAGACTTAAAACAACATATGCTTGACCTGCAAAGATTATCTCACTAATTTCTCAATGGAGAAATAAAAACTTTGCATGGACAAGGATTTCTCTGACTCTTTTTAATACATGATGAATTATTAATGCACACACTGTTCTATAAAAATGATATATGACTATCAGAGTTCAGACCTAGCATTAGATTTATATTTATGAATCAAGATAATACATTTTAAATTTTGAATGTATATTTAATCAAACAGTACTTTACTACATTATACTGTAAACTGTTTTGATGCTGAAAAAATATTTTATTAATGTATACTCATTTATTGTTTCTGAAGTTTTGAATGTTATGAGTTAATATTTTTAAAACATTTTTATTACAAATTTGTAGAGAAAAGTAGAAGAGAACTCTTTCATCTTTATGCATCTTAGAGCTATTTTTCAGTGAGGAGAAACCTTTTGTAGTGTTTTCTAGGTTCCTGAACCTATTAAACAAATATCTAATATACTTATCTGACTATAATCCTAATGTAGTCCAGCGATGTTAACCTTGAACTAAATATTGTCCCAAACAAACATACCTTTGGTATCTTTCTTACTTGTTCCTTTTTGAATACCTTGGATTTTTAAAATTTGAAGCTAATTTCATACATTTTATTTATGACTTAAATCTATAATGCAATAATTTCATACATAAGCATTTTCTTTTATGTTATCTCTGTGCTTACACAGATACACACACATGCATACAAATATACATACACATACCTAGACACACATAAACATATAATATACATACACATGCTGATTAAATTCTGTCCACAACGGAAAATATTTAACACTATTATGATATAAATCAGTGGTATAAAATATAAGTGATTAAGTGATTGTATCATTTTGTTTTTTAATTGTTGACATGAATGCCTAAAGGAATAATTTTGAGATTCTTATTTGAAGCCCAAATGATGTCCTTGAAGTTTGAATTATGACTTCTATTAAATATTAATACTTGTACATCAATTGTACAGTCAAATATTTGTTTAGAAATTCTTCCATGCATGTTATCAGGGAAGAACAAGTTGGGTCCGATAGTGGAATAAGGAATGAGGCTGAAAAGAATGAAGTAAGAATAAAATCATATTTGACAACAATGCATCAATTATATCAGGTACTATGTGGGCAGTTCTGATCATAGATATTCATAATATAGTATCATGAGAATTGTAACATTTTATAAAATGTCAGAGGACAAATCCCTTCCCTGAGGTGTTCATAATCTATTTGCCTCATGTAAAATATGAAATGGTTGCCAAGGTAAATGGGAGAAGAATACGCAGTTGTTTCAGTCTTTTGACCATTATTTCAATTTGACATTAAAACCACAGGGCTCTGAGAAGGATTTTATAAAAAAGGTAATTTTTGAGAAAGGACTTGAAAGAAAAAGAGTGTATTGTACTATCTGTTGGGGGAATGAGTTTGAAGTTGAGATAATATTGAATGTGATGGAATAGATCTGAGGATATACGGAGATATAAGAACTGAGGGATGAAAGCCAAAATTGGGGATGGTTATATAAAAATAAAGAGACTTTAACACAATGAGAAGTGGAATCACATGTAAATATCTAAATATAAGCATGATTTGATAAGAAAAGGAATTCACTGTATTTTGTGTGACTCACTTCTGATACAATCACTTAATTCCTGTTTGGATGCTTGACAACTGATTCATATTTATGACAGTCACAGTGTTCTCGAGTCATCTTTTGTGACCTTCTGACAAGCAAGGTCAATGGAGAAGCCAGATTCACTTAACAACCAGGTTACTAATTTAACAACTGCAGTGATTCACTTAACAATTGTGGAAAGAAAGTTGTAAAATAGACCAAAACTCACTTTACACTTAACAACATAAATTCAATCGTGATCATAAGTTGAGAGCTACCTGTATTTCATAGAATACATCTTTTTTATTTGGCAAAGACAAATAAGATACTGAACTTACCAAAAATTCTATAAGTAATTTTCAAATTATGTGCATTTTATTGACATGTTAAATAGAGTAGAGTTGCAACTAAGTAATAGCATTTACTTTTAACAGAAATGAAACCACTGAAAATGTGCAAATCATATTGGTTAGTGGTGTCACTTTTATTTTCTTGATTAAAAGAAAATAACATAAAGATAATACCTATAATTTCAAATTATCCTTTGGCTTTTATATTTTCTAAAAACAAAGACAGCACTGTTATTTTAAATATCATACAATCATTTCTATGACATTTATTTCTTACTTTATATGCTTAGAATTAAAAAAATATGTTATCACAAATAACAGGATATTCATGCTGCAGGCTTTTATTTTCTAGTGACTGTAGCAGATTGTGTAAATACTTGGAATACAAAATTGCATTGGTGATGGTGATGAACTCTCAAAGAAAGGATGGATTGTACTTAATGGAAAGGAGGCTAAAATAGTAATGGCTTATATTGAATTCTGTAGAAAAATAGACATCAATTTACAAAAAAAATTAAGAATATTGATTTTAGATTTTTTAGGTATTGTAATGAAATCTACTGATCCTTACTTGTTTCAGTAAGCATCTTCCCTGCTCTGTTTCCCAGTAATATTTCTGATTATGGAATTATAGTTCTGCACAGTAATTGCTTACTCATCTTTTCTCCTGCTGTTTGTTAGAATGTTCATAATTACTTTTTGTCTGAATGGAACTTGCTATTCAGAGGAAAACTTTAATGGGAAAATGTTTCTTAAAGATAGTATAAAGTAGGGATGGGCAACACAATTCAGTCTTCAATGACATAGCAACTTCATTAAAAGGGGCAGAGCTAAAATTCCAGAATTTGATGCATTATCAGGGCATTGATTAGTTGTAAACAAAGAATTAACTTTTGATATGTATGACAATGATGCTGGCCCACAATAACTACCATTTTATTTTTTCCTACCTAATAGCAGAATTGAACAACTTTTAGACAATAATTGGACTTTCATCCTATTGATGCACATAACAACCAAAAAGACATTATCAGCATTTTTGTGTTATATTTTTCCTACTTTTCTCTTGAAGAATATGGACAGCCTTTTCTATTTCTGTATAAGTTTCTTTTAATCTGTTCCTATCACATTCATTTTGAGGGGGATGGGTGGGTCAGAAAGGTGAAAAATAAATAAAGTTTGGTAACCAAAAGATGAATCACACAATTTGGGGATAGAAGAAAAAGATCAGAATAAAATGTAATTCCTTACCAACCATACTTCAATATGCAATTAGCCTTCATGTCTTTTAGATTAAGGTGAGACTAGAAGTCATGGTCTCCTAGTTTCTAGCCTGGTACCTTAACTTCTAGACCAGGGTTGTCAAACTAATGGTCCACGGGCCAGATGTGTCATGCGCTGGCCACTCCCACACTCAGTTTAGCGATGGAGAAAAAATTGTGATATGTGATGACACTGTGACGATGAAAGTTTGACACTCCTGCTCTAGAACAAATTGGCTCTCCTACTTTATTTTTTTGATTAGATTCCTTGCATGTGCATATGCATACACACAATCACAATCATATTAAATCATATTCAGTCATAAAATTTAGCCTTCCAATGTGGCTAGATACTATTCTTATTCCCAATGAAATGGAAAGGAAAGCTACATGACATGTGTACAATAACAGATGGTCTATTGGTGAGTTGGATCAATGAGATATTTAACCAATGACTTTTACCAATGCAAAATTTAAAAAAATTAAAGGTGAAAATATACCCCTGATTCACTCTGTTCTTCATTGAATTACATCTGACCCATAACCCAAGCAGTTATATCTGATTCATAAGGAAGCATTTTTATGGAGTTGATGAACAAGAAACAATTATCTAGGTAATTTATAATTTCTGCATGATTGTGTTAAAAACAGATTTAAAATCTAGAGTATTATGGGATAGTGGTGGAAGAATAATATTTATTTTATTAAAAATAGACATTCATAGTTGCTTTTTTGAAAAAAGTTACTTCATTACAGTAAATCAAGTAATTTCCAATAGAGATATTGAGCATAAGCTTACTAATTACAGCTAGCAGAATAGATCTGCTTTCTTCCCTTTTAGTGAAATGGAATAATGATTGCATACCTCAATTCCTTAGGAATGTTTGCTATTCTAAGTGAGTAAAACAAGCTGAAGAATGGTTACTCACAAACCTATATTGGTTATTAACAATTGAGGTGGAATTTTTTTTGCATCCATTTACCATGTTTTCTCAAAAACAAGACCCTGTCTTATATTTTTTTTGACGCCAAAAAAAACACCAGGTTTTATTTTCAGGGAATGTCACCCACCGACTAACCTCACTTGCCCTAACCCTAACTCTAACCCTTTTCGCTGTTAAAGGTCTTCAGGAACTTCTGCAGCCAGCAAGGCTTTCCTGAAGGCCTCTGCAGCCAATATCAGAGCTCCAGATTGACACAAACCTTTGTTATCAACTACAGAGGCCTTCAAGAAAGCCTTTACCAGCCGTGCCAGCTGCAGAGGAAATGGGCCGGCAAGGCAGGTGTCTGATGTGCAAGGCCTGGCAAAAACTGTCCAAAGGTAAGTACTAAAGGTAAAGGCAGCTCAACCCCCTTATCCCCACCCTAGCTTAATTTTTACCCATACACTCGGGTGGGTGGGATCTTAATTAGGGCTTATTTTAGGGATAGGGTTTATATTGGATGTAAAAATCAAGCTAGGACTTACTTTCAGGGTAGGTCTCATTTTTTGGGGGAAACAGGTAATTAATTGAATGTGCAGGAACAGGTGCAGAAAAGAGATAATTGCTTTTTGGGAGACCCATCTGTCATTGTTGAAGTTATCATTTCTAACATAACATGTCATTTGAGATGAATGAAAAGCATACATATGTGGTAAGTCCAGCTGTTGAGCTACTGGCACATAACATTCTGCTTTAGTTGATGGCCTAATGCCAATTTCTGCAGCTGTCTGCGTCTTAAATGTCTTCCTGGTTAATATTCTAACCATCTCACCATTATGGATATATTAAAAAGCAGTTTAGAAAACAACAAAGCATATGTCATTAATATTCAGTAATTTTTGGAAAATAAAATATACCATATCTAAGTGAGTTCTGGTCCACCTTAGACCTAAAGCCAGCTTGATGACTTGGAATAATCACTTTACCTCAGCTCTAGGAAGCAGGTAATGACAAACCACTTTCAAAATTTTTGCACCAAAGCTTCAGGAACATATCACCAGGAGCCATCAATGACATAAAGTCACACAAACAAACAAACAAACAAATACACACATACATGTCAATGTGCAATGAGATATTCTAATATTTTTAGACAGGGTCCTTGACTAAATACTCATTCTTTAGGTATACTTACTGATTAAGCTCAACTGGTAAAACACTATTGTTTGATATTAGATAAATATAGGAAAGAAAGGACAGCACTCCAGAGGGATAACATCATTGCCCAGAAGATCATTGGTTGCCCTCTCCCCTCTTTGGAAGAGTTTATAGCTCCTGCTGCTTTAAGAAAGTTCAAAACATTCTCAAAAATCCATCTCATCCTGGGAACCCTTTTTTTGAACTATTACCATCTGGCAGACGGTTCAGAATAATAAAAACAAGGACAAATAGGCTGAAAAACAGCTTCTATCCCAGCTCTTTTGAATTCTGCTGTATAGTGCAGTGTTGGTGCGATGTCAGGGATTTTCAATTCAATGTACGGAATGTGAAGGATGTGTATTTATGTTTATTTTCATAGTAATAATGTACACTGAAGGTGGTATTTAATTTCATTGTATGAGGCACAATGACAATAAACTAAACTAAACTAAACATATTATTGATCACATTATTTCTAAGCAATTTGCCTTATTCTTGCAAGGAGAAGGGTCTTGCTTGAAGAACATGGCTGAGTCTATATCAAGATCATGGATTTTTTTTAGATAAGTCAGATTACTCAGCAGCACAAGACAAAAGTGGTAGGGAAAAAGGGAAACATGTAAGAATGCACTTGTAAAGTGACACATACATGCCTTAGATGTGACACATATATGCCTTAGATGTAACATATAAAAAGATAAAGAGGAAGAGGGCAGTTAAATTGTAGGTGCTGCAGTATATGCTGCTGCCAAGGCTACCACCTCATTAACTTGCAGGGAATGAAAGAACAGTCTAATTGGCCAAAGATTTCAGCTTTGGGATGAGAAGGTAGACCAGGAGGAAAAGTCTGGAGAGACTTATGAGGAAAGACCAGAAGAATGAACCATGTTTTATAAGAAGATTCAGAGTGTAGACAGTAGGACTTTGTGAATCAAAGACTTTTTTTTTTAATGGCAAGGCAGATAGAAGAAAACTCATAGATATTCCAATATCAGTAACTGAGATAAGGATGGGAAAAAGGTGTAATCAAAAGTAAGGGAAAAAGAACTTGAAAAGATTTGATTTGGTAAGCTTCTTATATCAGGAGTCCCCAACCCTGGGTCACAGCCCACTAATGGTCCATGGTCCATTCAGAACTGAGCTGTGGAAGTGGCAAGCAAGCATGCACGCACAGTTCCATTTGTATGAACAGCATGTGTGCATGCCTGCTGCTTGTGACAATGGAGCTGGTGCGTACTTGCCCACCGCTCACACAGAACTGTCTCCTCTTCCCCCACCCAACTGGTCTGCAAAGGTTGAAGAGTGCTGCCTTATATTATTTTGTACGTACAAAGAAGCACAAGCTAGTTTTGTAAATAATATTTTCACCTCTGTATATTCACCACTACTTCACTGGTAGACACAATGTCCAGAATAAAATTAACTACTGGGTTTGTGTGTAATTGTGTGTGTGTTTACCAGCTCCAATCCTGACTACAGTACTACTTGATGAGACCCAGAGAACAGGTCTTCAAAGTCACAGTATGTATCTTGCTATTAGATAATAGGAATGAAGGGTTATAAAACGCAAGTACAATGATTCCAGGTTTGGCAGGAGAAGGGTAAATAGGCAAAATTGTAATGGATGTTTTTTATTTCTTTGTGCTGTTTGAGAAGTAACATCAAGGAATGAAGATGCAGACTGCACAAGGTCTGCACAAGGTATTTTCAAAGTACATGCCTAGAAAGAAGGCTCTAGAAGTAAACAGAAGCATCTGTTTTTGAAGCCAGAAAACAAATAAGTTTTATATGCAAATTATATCTAATGGCATTTTTTCCACAGAGATAAAGAACCTATCTAGTACATTAAAAGTGCAAATGAAGGAAGAAATGGCCAAAATGAAGATTGGAAAGGAAGAAAAGAAGGAAGAAATAGTTAAATCATGAGAAGGCTGGAGCTAAGCTCAAAGGATGGGAAAAGATGCATTCTTTGAAAGAGAAACTTCAAAGAAGCCTTACTTCAGGAGCCAATAAAGGTGGTGACAATCTGAATTCAAGATCAACATGTCTAGAGGAGCAATTGCTCCAATGTTGAATTAAAAACAAAGTTACATGGTCCAAAAGGCATAGCATAGTGCAACTGAAAAGTAAATAAGCTCTCAGGGGATTGGAAAGGCTGTTATACAGTAAATACTGAAGTATATGAAGATAATTATTTTGCATGTTAATAGATGTACGGTATTGTCCAGATTTAGACTCCCATTTGTTAGCCATGCAGTCAGAAAAGGACATAGAACTTAATGTATTAATAGAGATTTCTCACTGACAAATAATAATAGAGTTTGAAGTTGAAAGAACCATGTTGGAAACCTGATCTTATAGACAGCTCCCCTGGGAGTTATCTGATATGAGAAAACCTGATAATGCAAAAGGAGGAATTGTCACTGAATCTTGGCATAAATCAGGCAGAATCAAAAGGAAGAACTGTTTAGTTGTTTCAAAACTGTAAATTGCAAATGTATCAGACATACAGTCTTGTTTGATTTCATGGTAAAATGTCCTTGAGAGTCATATACAACAAGCACTGAAAGCACAAATATGCAGCACAGTAGCAATATTTAATTTGTGAGGAAACCCACACTTGTCCCTTTTTCCTTTCCACTAAATCAAATACAGAATGGTAGCATTTTGCACTTTTCTTGGTGAAAATGTCTCATTTTTGCTGCTTATATTTGATTTCTGAAGAAAGGCAAGATCATGAGATAATCAAATGGACTCTGGCAGATGCTTCTTGTTAGTAGATTGCAGGAAACACAATTTATGATCGACTAAGAGTCAAGGATACCATCTAAGCTCACAGTCATAATATAGTCTTTTAAGGACAGAAAGCTAGACTGAACCTCATTTCATAATCATTTTTTGAATTATCTTTTTATTGTTTTGAAATATTAAGATCCTTTGGATTGCAAGTTTTTACTGTATTCATTAGGTGAGTTTTCTTCTTAGTGAAAGAAGTTTTAAATACAATTTTAAGGACTTCGAAGAATATTACTTTTGGCAATACAGCAAAAATAGTGTTTAGAGTTCTGAAAAGTTAAAAATGGGTTCAGAGTCCAGAAAGACTTGGAATAAAGGTTAATTGAAATTAATTATAAAATCCTAACCATGGGAAACTATGACTGCTTTCTTTCTTTAGGAAAAAATGTGATAAGTTAGGTTGTTGAAGGTTGGACACTAGAGGGCAATAGAAGCAAATAAAATAATGGATGAATTGATTATGTGTAAAAATAAGAAGATACTCTTAAAGATTTTTGCCATTACTGAAAGATTAGATGATGATATGGAAGAGAAACACATTTTATGGTTAAAGATGGAATTGACTTATACATGTACTTAAAAGTGACAAACAAATAAATAGTGATTATTGAGAGAATAAAAATGTTAACTATATTACAGTGATTAAAATTAGCAAAAATTAAAAAAACTAGCAAGAAAAATATGCCTATAACAAATATAAACAATTATATGAATTTAATTCCATTCTTTCCATTATTGTCTAGATCATATAGCAACTTATTAGGTCATCTTATTTTTAGAACACAGCGACTTTTCAAAAATAGATTACAAACTTATATCCTGGATTTATTTCTTAAAATCAGATGAATAGTTTCTTTTCCCTTATTTATTTATCCTCTTTAATATTTGAACAAGACATAATTTAAAAATCGCAAAGCTCACCTTAAATTAGGACACAATGTATACACATCATTTTGGGCAGGTCAGTAGAAATATTAAATCTAGTATATAGTGTTGAAACGCTTGGTTCCATTCCTGCATTTCTCTCTCAAGAAATGATGATGTAAATATCAGTTTGGGGTCTCATTTAGTTGGCAGTATTTAAATCAGATTGCATTCCAAGATTTTATTACCTCACTTTTCACACAAAAGACTAAGTCAACATTTATAATCAGAAAGCTGTTTTTAAAAATCAGAAAGATTTTTTTTAAAAGTTGTTTTGGTCACATTGGCTCATAACTCTAAATAAGCTCTGAAACCTTAAGTTTAGAGAACATTAGGAGACTATGATCTGATTTTTAAAAAAAGAAGTACTTACATTGGATGTACTTACATTGAATTAAAAATAGTAAATCAAATAGCAAAAAGGAACCATATGACGTGTTTCGTAGTACATGACAAACTACTTCTAAAATTAAAATCTTATGGCATCTCTGGACCCTGCATAATTGGATAGCTGCATTCATGTCAAACAGGTAACAAACGGTCAAAATAAGGGAGCACCCTATCAAATCCTGTACCTGTTAACAGTGGTATCCCCCAAGGCAGTATTCTAGGACCAACTCTCTTTATACTTTACATAAATGACCTTTGTGATCATTTTAAAAGCAACTGCATTCTCTTCGTTGATGATGTAAAACTATTCAATACCAGCGACAATGCTGCTATCCTTCAAAAAGACCTTGACTATGTGTCAGAATGGTCAAACAAGTGGCAACTTCAAATCTCAACCAACAAATGCTCTGTCATACATATTGGCAAAAAGTCAGAAAATAAAATACAAACTGGATGACATGACCTTGTAGATGACCCTCACTCTGTAAAGGACCTTGGAGTACTCATCTCTAATGATCTAAGTGCCAGAGTCCTTAATTGTAGCACTGTAACAACATTGCCAAAAAGGCATTAAGAGTTGTTAACTAATCCTGCGTAGCTTTTTCTCTAGTAATATTGTACTACTAACTAGAGCATACAAAACAATTGCTAGACCAATTCTCGAATACATCTGTCTCATTTGTCTGGAACCCACACTGCATATCGGACATTAATACAATTGAGAGAGTCCAGAGATTTTTTACGAGAAGAATCCTCCACTCCTCTACTTGCAACAGAATACCTTATGCCACCAGACTTGAAATTGTAGGCTTAGACAACTTAGAACTATGCCGCCTTTGGTCTGACCTAAATGTAGTTCATAAAATTATTTATTGCAATGCCCTACCCTTCAATGACTACTTCAACTTCAACCACAAAAAACATGTGCATACAATTGATACAAACTTAAGGTAAACTGCACTAAACTCGATTGCAGGAAATACAACTTCAGCAACAGAGTGGTCAATGCCTGGAATACACTACCTGACTCTATGGTTTCTTCCACAAACTCCCAAAACTGTAACCTTAGATTGTATATTGTTGACCTCACCCCATTCCTAAGAGGTCTGTAAGGGGCGTGCATAAGCGCACCAGCATGCCTACTGTCCCTGTCCTATTGTTCCCTTTTATTCATATCCATTTCATGTATTAATAATCATGTTTATACTTATATCTGTTATCTAACACATGCTTGACAAAATAAAAATAAATAAATAAACAAATAATATGTTATCAACATATTTGCTTTTAATGTGCAGTGGAAGCAGTCAAGGTATTAAATGCAAAATATGGCTGCCAAACAAATTTGGGACACAAATAGTACACATTTCAAAAGACTTAAGATGGTAGTGTCCATGATCAAGCACTTCTAGAATGCCTTTGAAATCAGCCTTTGGCCTAATCTAGCAGAGCTATTTTAATATTTTTATGAGAGCTCCAGATAATTTAGAGATCAACTAAAACATTTGTCTCCCAATAGAGAAATGGACTACTAGAATTAGGAAGATGAGAGGATGGGATTAATATGGACCTGAGTAGGTAACAATTGTTCTGCAAGTTACAATTCTTCTGAAAAAGAAAATATCTTTGAAAAAACATGGATTACATTTCTACACATTCACATCCAAGGAATGGTATCACTGAATTCTATAGTTTGAATTTTGAGTAAATATAATGTTCCATTTTATGTGCAATACTATACATTATTTTTGCATTGTTTGCAATTCAGTTATTATTGATGGTGGACATACTTTTTCTTCTGCTGTTATTATATTCACCTTTCTTACATCTGGTCCAGTTGGGATTCTTCTGATTTCAGGATTTCATTGAAGAAGAGTAGAATCCAGAAGTCCAATGTTAGTTCCAGCAATAGCACTTAAACTTATATACCGCTTCATAGTGCTTTACAGCCCTCTGTAAGTGGTTTACAACATCAACATATTGCCTTCTCCAATAATTTGGGTCATCATTATACCAACCTTGGAAGGTTGGAAGGCTGAGTCAACCTTGAACTAGTCAGAATCGAACTCTTAACAGTTAACAGTGAAAAGCTTGCAATACTGCAAACTAACCACTGTGCCACCACAGCCATTGTTACTCTCAAAAATATATTAATAGGAGTACTTCTTTTTCTCTGCTGTTTTAGATGGTTTCATCTTAAACTCACTCATGCCTTCTGTCTAATGATTTCTCTCCTCTAATTTCAGTAGCAGATTTGCTAATTAATGATTACCCAGTATTTAATTTTATTTTCAATTATATAGAAAATTGTTTTCTAAAAAATCCCTTTAGGACGAGAAAATTGCTATATAGCAAAAATAATAATGTCATCATCATAGCTATTTCCCATATAAGAAATAGATGGAATAAAAACAAAACTACACAATTAAAGTGCTGTGCACGTTGAAATTAGAGCAATATAAGTTTGAGACCAATTTGCCTGCAAAAATTACATTATGATGTTCATCCTCCATACATATACTTTCACCATTCCTTTTCTACAATCAATTTTTGTGTCTTATTTTATTTAAACTAGTGCCTATTAGTGTGCTTTTATGCTTCAATAGTTTGTAGTAGATTGTAGTTTTAATACAAAGAATTAATAATTGTCATGTGTGAGTGCCATTTTGTGCATATTTTTTAAATTTCAGAAATGGCAGTTTAGTGGTGTTTTACTACTAAAGAAAATTGGTACACAAATTTATTATGCACATTGTCACCATCACCCGTGTGGGATCTTTTTTTTGTGGACCCCTGAAGGGTACTTTGGAAATAAACTTAGTAAGTGCCTAGGAAAAGGTTATAAAAAATTTGGTGAGGACCAGGTACAGCTCAGCATGGTACCAGAAAGAACACCTCACTTACAGTACATCAGTTTCCTTCTAATTTGGTGCCTTGGGTATATGAGAACAGTTCAGGCAACCACATTTATAGCCTGACTCTATTTTTTGTTTTTTGGGTTTTTTTTGCAAGTAACTAGTACTATAATAAGTAAATAAAGTGATCCAGTTAAATCTCCTGGTTGAAATCATGGGTAGGTTAGTCCATATTGAAGATCGCTTTTATTGTCCAAATTATTTGTAATATTTTTATTTGTAATATATTTTTTGAATTGTAAGCCATCCAGAGTTGTGGACTAAGATGGCCAGCTATAGAAATTGATTGAATGAATGAATTTTCTGCAAGGCAGCCTACAGAATTATTTAAAAAGAACTTTTGAAAGAAATCCTGTTTATGGGTTAGGATTCATTTTTTGTTTGGCAGTGTAACCTTTAGATAGCCTATCCTGGAATAAATGCAGAATATTAATATGTTCTTTAAAAAGAAGACAGATCCTAATTTCATATTCCTTACAGTTAGCATCCCATAGGATAAAATAGCTGAGTACTGAACAAAGAACAACTCACTTCCAATTAACGTTTTTGTTAAAATTTCTAACATATTCTTCAAATTAACTTGTCTTTTGACAATTTTTCTGGACGTTTAGAGACCAATACCAGTCACCATGAACTGCTACCCTATCTGTTATTATAATTCCTGAGGAGAAGAATAAGAAAGAATTGGGCTTGTTCTGAGATCTCACTGTTACCTAACACAAATACAATAAGTAAAATAATTACAAGAGTACAACCTACTGATATTGTAGAGGCATTTGACTAGATGTTTCAACTCTTCCTGTCTTCATTGGGAATGTAGAATTTTTGCTAATCCCTAACAATTGCACATGAAGATAATTCCAGAAGCTTTTCATTTGAGTCTTGGGTTAACATTCAGCAGAGAGTTGTTTGAAAGTATTCCTAGAAAGAACAATTTTTGCCATGTGCAAAAAGTAAGCTCTTTGATCAAGTTAGTTTCAGATATTATCTGCATTATATTACTGTATCCTTATTTGTTTTTTAAATATTTTTCTTGAAGAAATGTACACAATAATAAGCTGTGTAAATTTAAGAAAAGGAAAAAGAAAAAAAGAAAATAGTATAAAGAAGCAGCTTCCAATCTTTACAGCAGTTACGAATAAGTTTATCACTTGTACTCCCTCTTTAAGGTTACATCATAATTCCTTTCTTTCCATATTTTACCCTTTCTAGCTATCAAACCCATTAATCACCACTTCATTTTCTTCCATTTTCAGCAAAAAGGGTTTCTAGTCACTAATAAATATACCTTCTGTCTTCTCTCTAATCAAACAAATCAATTTTACTATCTCTACAAATTCTGTCATCTCACTAAACTCTTCATGCATGTAATATTCTCACTGCAGTTACCATAAGCAAAAGCAATCTTCTATGTGTTTTTTTTTCTACATGGTTATTCATCAATTCCAATGGGGAAAAATTGATTTCAACCAATTTGTTGTTGTATAGTGATATTTAAAATTCTTTGTATCTCTGTATGTATTTAGACTCAGAATTTTCTAGCTTTCTTACAAATCTATCACTTGTGGTAAAATGACCCTTCATGTTTTCCATGTTTCCGGAAACATGGAAAACATGAAGGGTCATTTTACCACAAGTGATAGATTTGTAAGAAAGCTAGAAAATTCTGAGTCTAAATACATACAGAGATACAAAGAATTTTAAATATCACTATACAACAACAAATTGGTTGAAATCAATTTTTCCCCATTGGAATTGATGAATAACCATTTATTTATTTATTTGATATGTCAATTGCTTACAAGATAATAGATATAAGAATAAACATGAGTAAGAATACAGGAAATAGGTATGAATAAATGGGGACAATAGGACAGGGACAGTAGGCACGATGGTGCACTTATGCATGCTCCTTACAGACTTCTTAGGAATGGGGTGAGGTCAATAGTGGTTAGTCTGAGGTTAAAGGAGTGTGGGTTAGAAGGTGTAACAACAGAGTCAGGTAGTGCATTCCAGGCATTGATCATTCTGTTGCTGAAGTACTTTCTGCAATCAAGTTTGAAGTGGTTTACATTGAGTTTGTATCTGTAGTGTGCTCTTATACTATTGTGGTTGAAGCTGAAGTAGTCATTGACAGGTAGGACATTGTAGCAGATAATTTTGTGTGCTACACTTAAGTCTAACCATAGGCGACATAGTTCAAGGTTGTCCAAGCCCAAAATCTCAAACCTGGTGATCAGAGGTGATATTCAGCAGGTTCTGACCAGTTCTGGAGAACCGGTAGCAGACATTTTGAGTAGTTTGGAGAACCGGCAAATATGGGAGATTTTACAGTATCCTTCCCCTGCCATGCCCACCAAGCCACACCCACAGAACTGATAGTAAAAAAATTTGAATCCCACCACTGCTGGTGATAGAGGGTATTCTGTTGTGAGCAGAGGAGTGTAGTACTCTTCTTGTTAAATACTTCTGGACTCGCTCAATTGTATTAATGTCCGATATACAGTGCAGATTCCAAACAGATGAGCTGCATTCGAGTATTGGTCTAGCAAAGGTTTTTTTTGTATGCCCTAGTTAGCAATTCAATATTTCCAGAAGAGAAGCTTTGTAAGATTAGATTTACAACTCTTAATGCCTTTTTGGCAATGCTGTTAGAGTGAGCTTAGGGTGCTTAGGTCATTAGATACGAGTACTCCTAAGTTGTTGACAGAGTGAGGATCATCAACAAGGTCATATCTGCCTAGTTTGTATTTGGTGTACTGATTTTTTTACCAATGTGTAGGACAGAGTATTTGTTGGTTGAGATTTGGAGTTGCCAGATGTTTGACCATTCAGACACATAATTAAGTTCGCTTTGAAGGATAGTAGCATTGTCAGTGGTGTTGAATAGTTTTACGTCATCCGCAAAGACGATGCAGTTGCTTATAAGGTGAACGCAAAGGTCATTTATATGGAGTATAAAGAGTCTGAGTCCTAGAACACTGCCTTGGGGGACATCGCTGTTAACTGGAGCAGGGTTTGATATAGCACTCCCTATTTTTATGATTTGTTGCCTGTTTGACAGGAATGCAGTAATCCACTTATGGAGGGATCTGGAAATGCTGTAAGAGTTTAGTTTTAACAGTAGTTTGTCATGCACCACTGAATCAAAGACTTTGCAGAAGTCTATGTAAATTGTGTCTATAGCTTTACCCTGGTTAAGTAGAGTAGTCCATATGTTTTTGCAGTGTAGGAGTTGTAGATTGCAGGACAATTTTTTCCTGAAACCAAATTGTTTTTGGGAGAGTAGGTTGTTTGACTTTAAGTGGAGAGTGATGAATTGGTTCCATAACTTTGCACGTGACACAACACAGTGAGATTGATCTGTAGTTTCAACTAGGCTGGGGTCACCTTTTTTGAAGATAGGGATGACCATAGCTAAGGACCATAGGTCTGGTAAGGAGCTGGTTCTGAATGATATCTCATATATAATGCTTAGGGGTTCCACTATGGCAGAGGAGAGTTTTTTTAAGAAGTATGCACATAATCCATTGTGGCCAATAGGGATGGTTTTAGGTTTCATAGTGCCTTTACTACGTTATCTTCTGTAAAGTCAATATATAGTAGGTCATTACAGTTAGTTGTAGTATGACTAGGAAATGTGGGGCATGAACTATTGCTGTTTAGAAAGACTGAACTGAAGAGTGTGTTGAAGAGATTGGCCCTAACAGCTTCTTCATTGCAGTCTTTCCCATTTGGTTCTTTTAGGGGTGGGATGATTTTTGATTCTTTAAGTTTGGTGAATGTATTTAAGTTTCCTGTATGTATACCTTATTGGAGCAAGCAGCAGCTGTGAAATAGTAACTATCTGTTGCCCTTGAATAGACACACTTGTCACTCACTATTTCTTTGAAAGCATGCAGTTTCTATTCTCTTTTTGTTTAAGTGCCTTAACTGCAACTTGTAATAGCAGCTTTATCTCTGCAAAGCTTAAATGGGTTCTAGCCTGTTTTAAATATGATCTAAGATGGTTTCCATTATGACTTTTAATACTGGATTCCTATAGGTGATAAACTACCTTGACCATCTTAGAAACATAAAGAAACATTAAAAAAAGGAAACAAAAACATAGAACCTCTTATTAAACATATGTATTACAATGTAAATATAAATTCAAAATCTGTCCAGTTCATGCTTTTAAAAAGGTATTTAAAAGAAACATACAAGATAAAATAAAATGGCACAATTTTTTTCCTTTGGTTCAAAGTCTTGTAAGAATGGTGCTGGTTATGATTTTCAAATCATTATTACATGTTATTAGGACATTCTTTAAAAATCTTATCTTCACTCATAGCCTGGTGATTGGATAAAAGCCAAACTCACTTTCAATTTTTACAGAACAATGAAAATATTAGACATGCACAGCACAGAAAAATAAATAAAAATTTAGTGCAAAATCATGGCTAAATATTTTTATTTCTTCAGAATGCTATTTGATGAATCTAGCAATCTGCTTCAACTTTTCAGGGTGTCTGATGCTACTGGAGTGATGGAAACAACACTGTTCTTTCCAATGTCAGTTCTTTCCAATGTTAAACAGGGACAGGGTGAAACCAATATGAATTTGAGACAGGGAAGACAGGGCAGATGGCATGAAAAGAAGGCCCCTTCCTAGGCTCTGCATTGTTTAATTGAAAAGACCTGCTATATCTTGTTTACTTGACAGATCACGTAAATGGGCAGAAGCTACAGGGGATAAGTAGTGCTTTAAAAAAACAGGTCTTAGTCTCTAAAAGCCATCAGAGATAATAACAATCATATTGAATTGTTCCCAGATGCCTACTGGCAACCAGAAGGATCACACAGACCTGCTACATGTCCATAATTATCTATGCAGCTTCTGAATGAACTTCAATGGCAGATCCATATAGAAGTCCCTACATTAGTCCAATTATGAGATGACCAACATATGAGTGATCGTCTTAAGTGTTTCCTGGTTTAGGAATTGGTGAAGATAGCACACTGGATGAATTGATGCAAACTCCTGCTTCTGAGGCAGGAGTTGTGAGTCCAAGAAGAATAGCAATAGCACTTAGATTTATATACTGCTTCATAGTGCTTTACAACATCTCTAAGTGGCTTACGTACATATTGCCCCCAACAATCTGGGCCCTCATTTTACTGACTTTGGAAGGATGGAAGATTGAGTCAATCTTGAGCCAGTTAGGACCAAACTGTTGGCAGTTGGCAGAATTAGCGTGCAATATCACATTCTAACCACTGTGTCACCAAGGCTCTTAACTCAACAACCCTGAATTGTGCAACTAACCTGAAGAGGAGACTGCAATCCCACTAAGGCCAGAGATGGAACCATAGATTTGCAATCTAAGTAACTGCAGCAACTCAACCTAGTCAGGAACCTGACAGTGTTTGTTCCTATCCAGACATTGATATAAGATTTGAGTAGCATCATCTGGATAAATGGAGGCTGATATGTAATGGGTAATTGATGTTGCAGATATCAAACCAATAGAAGATGTCATCCAGTAGCCTTATGTAGATTTTAAACAGGAAGGGTAAGCATGTTGAAACTTGGTGTACTATATGAGAGTTCTTTGGCTGGATCTTTATACTCTATCAACATTGACTGACCCAACCATAGAGAAATGAGGAAAATCAATGGAATACTATGTCTCCTAGGACCTTCCAAAGCTATAGCTGATCCAACATTTCAGCAACCTTCCCTAGAAAGAGACTAGTGGAAACTGAATGAAAATTGCCTAGAATAGTTGGGATCGGAGAAGGTTTCTTGAAGAAAGGGCATATCTCCTTCAAGATAGGAGTCCCTCTTTCTCTCTTTCCCTCCTCCCCAGATTTTATCAAATGGAGTCATCTATATATTACCCCCTGGATGTCCTTCACCAGCAGCCATGAATCTAATATTGAGATGGTAGGCTCAAACTCAACCTAGATAACCAGAGAAGAATTTGGTTCTATCACTTCAAAACTATTTGCTCAGCCAATATCCAGCTCTGAATGAATCTGAGTAACTTTATCTCCTAGATGTTCAGAATACTGTTAATTAGAGTCTCTCTGTGAGGGAGATGGGTAGTTTTAAAGTCCAATAAATAAATAAAATTAATAAATTTGCAGAAAGGTGACTGTACTAATTCTTCTAGTACTTTTGTGAAGAGATGTATGTACTAATACTCATCATTAAATGCTTCTAATTTCTCTCTCTCTCTATGTTGAAAAAAGAAAGAAAGCTATATATTCTTATCTGAAAACAGATGTTGTTGAACTTAATGAAATAGCTATATAGCATTTGGTTATATAAGGGCACATTGAAAACCCTCTTTATTTGTATTGTTATGCACAACTGCAATTTAAATTTTTAATTCTTTTAAACAGCCTTTTCTAACCTGATTTTATCTAGCTGTGTTAATATTATAACTCCCAAAGTTCCCTTGCAGCATGACATTACTCCATAAAAATGCACAAATCCTTTCATTGTTTGCATTATATTTCAATGACTTCCTTCAAATTACTGTTAATGGAATGTTGTGTTTGAGAGAGAGTTCATAAAATTTGGTCTATTCTGTTCCGCTCAGTCCTGTCCTTGAGTTTATGATTCTGCACAAATTAATTACACCATCATACAATTCATCTCCTGTGGCAGTATGGCCATAGTAAGCATTGTGGTTATTGCGCTGTCCGGTAAAGGCAGCTGACCATTGAACACTTATGTTTATATGGCTTTCAAGAGTCTGCTTCCCCATTCCAGCTGAACACATTTAAGGCTAGGCTGTTTATATTTTCCTCAGGAGAGTAATCTTAAAACAGCAGGGTATGTCAGAGACTGCAGAACAGTGTCTATACATTTCAGGTTGTTGCTACGCAAGGCAACACTGGTTCATACAGGAAGGGTGAAAAGACGTTTCCTTTGATTCTAATCACTTGCAGGTTTCAGCAGACACTGAAGGAAAGAAGGCTTGCTTCAAGTGCCACCAAAGGCAATGTGCAGCTCTCTGACAAACAGTAATTCTAAGTGATTGTTTCTTTTTTAATGTGGACAATTGCGCTCCAATCACAAAAGGAACCTAGTGGCATTTTGCTACTCAATGCGTAACTTGGGGGTTGGCATTCTGCATTTTCTAATTTGTTAATATTACCAATCGTTTAACTTGTGCAAGGAAAGTTTAAGTTCTTACGGTAATTCATTTTTATTTCTCATATTTATACAAACGCAGGCATAAATATGTAGAATGTTATCATGATAAAAAATGGTTCTTTAGCTGCATGGAATACTCGGCCCACTGTGAAGGGATGATGAACCTTTAAAAAGAAATGATTTGCTACTCGATACAGGATTTGTCATGATTTATGGAGCATGTCATATCCTCAAAGGGAGTTAATGAAAATTTTATGAGAAGTAGATGCAAATTCTAGAAAGGGACGCCTGGTTTTCCTTATTCATTAACCCTGTTCCTTAGGTCCATTCTACTTGTTCTGTGAACTTTCTAAGATAGAAGGGTAAGAATGATTTAGCATTTTGATTTCAGGACAGAACAATTGGTCTTACACAGCTTCTTAGGTGTTCAGACATAATAATAGCTTATGCAATTATTCAGGATGCTCAGGAGAGTAATATTAGTTCTTAACAAGGGCTAAATAGATTTATAAATGTGACACCTTTAAGTATGAGGAAAAAGAATAGTATTAGGTTGCCATTTAATTTTTTTTCAGCTTCTGAAGGCCAGAAGGTAAGAAAAGAGTCATCACTAGAGGGAGTGGATCTAAAATGCTATACTTGATTTTCTCAAAATTAAGTACTGTAAAATCAAAACCAAACTCAGTTGGTTTTGAGGAAGATTCGGATTCTCTTAATACAAAACTGTTCCATGAAGCTTTTCTCCCTTTTCAAAACATTTCTAAATTTAAGCAGCATTTCTTGGGATCCTCGAGAGAGGCTGCAGAAATGAAGCCATGGGAAGTCTGAAAACTTGCCCATCTCTATTTTGTGAATGTTTATTTCAGCTAACTTTATTTTCTCAGTAGAGGAAAAAGAACCCAGAAATTTGTTATATTTCTGCCAGTTTAAAACTAATTATCTCACTTCAGTGGCATTCTTCCCTAGACAACTTGCTATTCTAATAGCAGCTATTCCTGACCATGCTGGGGTGGGAGAAGGCCTAACATCTCCCTTACATACTATTTGAATTTTCTTTGCCAAACAATGTTGAGAAAAAGAAGGGATATTGTCAAAAGGGACAGAAACTTGGCTGCATCTCTATTCCAGAGAAAATCATTATTTTACTTAATTCTTTCAGTGTCTCCTCCAAGGGCAATTGAATTTGGGCAGAAGGATACATTATTTAATGGGGTGGGGGGGAGAGGAAGGGTGTAGCTGAGGTCCATTAGCAAATGTGAATGGCTTAACAGCACTGTGTTGATTCAGGAGAAAGATCTGGATCTTGAAAGTCTCTCTTCATCCGTTAGCAGCTTGTTAGTAGTGCCCAGATAATTAGGAAGCTATAAATACTGGAGGCAGACATAATATTTCCAGGCAACATCATCAATTAAGGAACATCAGCATCAGAGAAATGTCAGGTTAAAAATAACCTTGAATAGCAGTTAGACTTTTTCATTACAGTACTTAATTTACATATCCTTTCTTAAGGAGTGAAATATATTGAAAATTTTAGAAGTGGAGAGACGAGAGAAAGATACCCTTAAGTGGAACTTGATTCCATGTGGTCTTCTGGAATGTGTTTTCATATTCTAGTCTGATTTAGCAGCCTAGAAATTCTCATGTGGTCCCATTCCAGTTTTACTCAGAGCCAACCTAGCTTAACATCTGAGATCAGAAAAAGCTGCCCAGATGTTGCCATCTGCTGAGGCTTATATTAGAATACTTTATTTAGAAACATGTTGAACATCTACTATGGTTGATGATGCAGATGGGTTGGTAAGAGATATTGAATCTTATTTTCTCATTTTATATTTGCAGCTTGGATTTTTTTTTATAGCACTTCTGATAGAAACACACCCTAGGTATGTTCATAGGATGAAAATGCATTATGAAAAAGTAAAAATAAATAAATCATCCAAGCTATTTATATAGAATTGGAAAGAATTAGATGGCTTTCTATAGATATAGTTGCAGCTGCACAAAACTCTATTTTTATCAGATTTTACGACTAGGACTTGACAATAAATCAATCTTGATTCTTACTTGACTACACCTAATTCCTAAGTTAGAAATCTCACTGATGCAGTTTAGCTAGAAAGGAATCTTTATTGTGGATAGAAAAATACATATCAGTTGATTGTCTGCAGGGTACGGTAAATGCTTCTTATACCCACAGTAGTAACGTCTGCGCCTCCTCTCTCATGAATTAATGGAATTTTTCATGGCATGTAGTGGCCTTAAAACTGAATGTTGATTGAATGTTTCCCTGTTCTGAAAATAGCTGTCTCTCAGCTTATTTCTCACACTATTCCCCCATTTCCTTTATTCTAAAGTACCTTATCTGGAAGTACAAGGTTTCCCCCTTCCTCCTGGTCGACTTTATGTGCAATAGCATAATTGTTCTCAGGTCAATAAGACTTGCTGAATAGGTTCAACTTCTAAAAACTCTCATATGTGCAGGAGAATGGGAAAAGAGGGCAAGAAGACGTAAACTAGTGTCTTTCCTTCTCATCTGTCTCTTCAATTTCTTGAATCTTCACGTTTTTTGCCAAGATGATTTATCTTAAGTCCATCATACCCCTCTTTTTATGTTCAATACATAATGTTCAATGTATTTGCTCATCTCCATTTTCACCTGATAGTCTCTCTTTGAACTAGCCAATTAAGCATTTTTCTTTACAGCCCATGTCCTTAGCTAGAAATCTAAACTCTCACATATCATACAAAAGTGTCACCTTTGTCAAAGCTGAACCAGCCAGTCATTTGCTTGATATCTATCAAGCATGTCACAAAATTAAGGTGACTCTCTTTATCTGGGCTGGCTTGAACTCTATACTTTACAGATCTTTCAGATATTAGGCTCATTACAAATCCTATGGGGGCCTGATCAATAGAAAATCTGGTTCCAGAGAGGTATAAAGTTCACATTGATTGAAGAGGGCAGTAAATAGGCTTGGATTCCTATTATATATCTGACATAGACAATGTTAGAAAAGGAAGAGAGTCGGCCTGGGCCTTCCTTTGGGAATTGGTTTTCTTCAACCTGTTGAGAGCTATACGATTCATCACTTGGGCTAGCTGGTCCCTTTGGGAAGCCATTTTGTTTTAACTTTGGAGCAAACATTGGCTACTTGATTGATGGAGACATGCCTCTCTTTACATTGCCATGAGACCATTCATCAGCAATTATAATGATCAGGTCTTAGTGGAAACCTCAGAAATATTGTTTGGCTAGATAAGAATTATTATCTAGGACCAGACAAAAGCCATACCATTGAGTTCTCACTGCCAATTCTCTTATACCCTAGTGGTTCAAACATGTCATTATTTCTTCCACAATAACCAGCTTGACCATGTGAAAGGATAATTTCCACCAATCATTTCTCAAGAGCAGGAATGCAAGATAACCCCATCTCTTCCCCCCCCCCCCCACTGTCCACAGTGGATTAGGAAGATATCTTTCGTTTCCTGCTTTATCTACGTCAGCTGACTACCATGCAATGTACAGGAGCACCCCTTCCTTCAATCATTGGCCCTTCATCTCTAGAGTGAATTGTTTAATAAGTCAACTCATGAATTAGTGAAACTATGGAGTTGTCCTTAAGAAACAATAACTCATGAAAGTGATACAAATTCTGCCAATTTCCTCTTCTGTTTTAGATAAAATAGTAGTTTTTTAACTGACCCATGATGGGTAAAGAAATGGGCAACAGGGGCCTCAAAAATACAGCATGGGCAGAACATTAGGGCATCACCATAGCCAAAGCAGTAAAAGAGATTGAAATCTGGAGATGGATTTCTTAAACTGGCTTTATTTCCAGTTGGTTTATTTTGAGTTGAGTTGAGCAACTATAGGCTGCAAACAGAAAAACCCTTTGTGTGGTGCTTGGTTGGCCTTGAAAATTCCTCATTTAGTTTGATGTTACTTGAAACCGCTAAGCTTGGCTCTCAGCTCAATTTTCATTCCATCTTTTATAGGAATCCAGTTATTGTCACTGCCATATCTGTAGATGCAGTCATAATCTTCTTTTTCCTAATTGTTCCTGAGCATAATCTTCATGAACACAATTTTCACTATATTTTAAATTAAATCATGTATAGGGCAATGTATACCTTTGCATGCAATGGCCTATGCAACTGGTTTATCTACACTGGATTTTTGAGCAACCAAGATGAATATAATGAATTTATAATGAATATAAAAAAATCCAGAAGGTACAATGCTTATCATTGTACCCAAGCTAAATATATTGTATATCACATGACAAAGAAGAGGAGTGGAGGCCATCCTCAAACATAAACTTGCAGCTAATTGGAAAGTAGACAAGAATGACTTAAAAAACAACAATCCACTTTTCAAAGCTCTGAAGCCATAAACACATTTCAAGATATGATGTACCAGGGTATACAACCCAAATTCCTGAAATTCCAGAGCCTCATCAAATATTATCATTTTCTTGTTCTTTTAACATGACAGGTGTTATAGGTGAAATTTGGTTATTACACTTGAGAATATAAAGAGCCGAACTGAAGCCATTTTGTGTTCTCAGTTTGAACTTTTAAAGCTCAGAACAGTTATGAAATGTGTTTTTTGCTAGGAATAATACAATATTGTATTACTATGTACTTGGCATAAGTTAGAGGTATGTGCTGGGGAGCTCTGACATTAAAAATGTCACATTAAGGAATATTAATGTTTTCTTATAATTTTCTGGAATTTGACAAACAGGAAATATGAATATGTTGGAAGTTTTCCATGGAAGGTTGTATAACATCCATATATGGAAACAGGAAGTGTTATGTAACCATGTGATTTGATAAACCTGTATAAGTTCTATTCACTAAATGGAAGGGTCTCCTTCCTCCTAGAAAATGTTTTTTTTCTGGAGTAGTGAGGGGTCAGTAATACTGCAGTATTTTACTGCAGTATTTTCCCTAATAAAGCATTCTATGAATCAGATAATCAAAAGTCTGTTGATTCGTTTTTATATGCTTTTATTTAATCACAAGTTAAATAAAAAAAGTTATATGCTTTTATTTAATCACAAGTTTTCTCACAACAGGAGTGAGAAAAATTACACAGGGAATAATGGTAATGTGGAAAAGTCAGAAATTAGAAAATATAATATTTTTGAAAACTCAAATATTGGGCCCCCACTCTGGATCTTGTCATATGGAACATTTCCAGAATTAAATTAGGATTTTAATTAATAACTTGTGATTAAATAAAGTCGAAGTGTTCTCCAGGTCTTGGATCTCATCTACTTCTTTTTTCAACTGTAAGATCCCTATAAGCACCCCATGTGTATCTCTCAGGAAGGTTGACCATTTATCTTCTAAGCTGGAGATGTAGTATATTTGAAGGTATAGTATCTGCCTTGGTTATGTTCTGAGGTTGCTTTATTTTGCTTGAATTGGGTTTAATTTGCTTATTGTGACTAACCAGATTCTTGAAAAGTATCAATGTAGAATTTAAAATTTTGGATGTATTATCTATGAAGAATTGTGCTTGCATTGTTGCTAAAAAGTCCTGGAAAGATACTCATTTAGCAGATGTCAAAAGCTGGCTTGATGAACTATGTCATATTTCAGCATTTGAACTGGTTGTTTTTCTATTAAGAAAAGAGTGAACAATATCGTTCCCTATGGGCAAAATTGAAATTTATTTGAACAGTTTTTGTTAAAAACTGAAAAATTTATATAGTTTCCCTAATACTTATAATGTACTTAATGTATTTGTTTTATTTGTTTCTTAAACCCTTGTCTTTATTTGTATTCCTATCTCTTGTTTCATAGTTATTTAAAGAAGTAAAAAATTATGCATCCCTCCTATAAGCAAAGGTAAAGAACTTTTGGAACATAGGAAGTTGCTGAATATTGAGTCAGAATACTGAGTTAATTTAACTTATTGCCAGCAATATCTGTCAGTGGATTTAAGGGTGTCAGGCAAGTTTACAACAAAGTGCATTCACTTAACTATACATACCCTTAATGGGTGTGCCATGTAATTATACTACCGAGCACAGAAATTGAAATATTGAAATATTACTGGTCTAGTATTAGTTTTGAAAAGATATTAAATTTCCCCAAAGCTCTTAGTCATAGAGCTTATATATCTCCATGTCATAGTCAATATTTCACATTTTTGTTGCATACACAAATACAATTCACTTATGGAATTAAAAGAAAAATAAAAATAATTCAGTTTTGTTCATGGAATCATCATGATCTACAGTGCAAGTGTTTTATAGCAGGGCTTCTATATATTTAGCAATTGCCTAAGACATGAATAAAAGCAAGCATCAGAAAGTTCTTGATTCTGTTTCCAGACTCTGAAATCAAATAGGATCCTGTGCAAAGAGTCAAGGAATCAGACCACCAGGTGTTTGCATGAATTTGATTTAATGAATTGATTTTCTTTTGGAACTGTTGGGCTTTGATCTACTGTTCTACTGTGTATCTACTGATCTACTGTTAAGGAAGATGAACATTCTTTCAATTGTAAATATTCAATATAGAGAAAATGTGCACTTGATAGATTTCCAGTACCATCCAGGCAGAGAAAGAAAAATAAAACCTCTGAAATCCACTCTGATATAATCTCATCAATACAAACAAATGGATTTCTACCAATTAGGTAAATATAAGAAAGTTTGACGCTTTCAAAATTGTATGTTTTTGTGTGTACATAACTTCCAAAAAGAACTATAATATTAATTCTTTAATCCCTGTCAAAGTATTATTTTGCTGGACATTTCGGGAAAACTCTTTCTTCAATGGTAGTTTCAAAGCTGAGGCAGTGGCATGGAACAGCTTGTCTGGGATTTCAATCTCTACATAGTCTTAGCCAGGACTATCTTTAAGAAATAATATAATGAGCTAGTCCACCCTTCTTTTTTGATCTTTCAACCCAGCTCCGAAAACTTCTCACAAAACGGCAAGGAGGATTATATGAAGTTTGTTGCTTTTTGATGAAGTAGCTGTAGACTTTGATTGACATCTTGTTTGCTTGCTTCTTATCTCTGATAACCTTTCTCAACACTGCTGAATTTCCTCATGAGTCAGGCAGAAGTCATATAATTAATTTTCCAGACCTTGGCAACAAAGTGGGATAGGAAAAATGGACATTCTGGAAAACTGCCATGAAATGTTGCTTAAAAATAATACTCAGTATAGCCACTTACCTTTATGTTACTTTTTATATTATAAAATTAGTAGATATGCCTCATGTGCATCCTAAATGTATTTGTTGCTTCTTTATTTGCTTTGCATATATACATGTCATGAAAAATTTCATATAGATGTCACAATCATTCAGCCAAGGCAGTTACAAAGCAACAATCGTTGAGTAAATGTTTCCAGTCAGGACTGAAGCAACAGATAAATGTAATTTACAGCCATAGACTGTGCAACTTCCAACATCCTTGTTGGATTTGAAATGGAAATGAGAAAGGATGAAGGATCTGATATTCCTTCTTTTATTTTCAAGTAGTCCTGCTGGTTCAGTATCTAAGTCAAAAATTACCAAAAATCTGCATTAATCTCTATCTATGTTTTTTGAGAAAAGCCTCATCCACCTGGATATTGGCATTACCTGGCTCTAGAAATCTGCAAAGGATAAGTTGAAAGTCATAAAAGGCTTGAAAGAAATGGCAGCACGACTTTTATAGGGATAAATCCTGAAGGAGATGTTACACATTTTATTTATTGGACATATACAGATAAAACTCAAAAAACTAGAATATCGTGTAAAAGTTCATTTATTTCAGTAATGCAACTTAAAAGGTGAAACTAATATATGAGATAGACTCATTACATGCAAAGCAAGATAGTTCAAGCCATGATTTGTCATAATTGAGATGGTTATGGCTTAGAGCTCAAGAAAACCCCAAATCCACAATCTCAGAAAATTAGAATATTGTGAAAAGGTTCAATATTCTAGGCTCAAAGTGTCCCAATCTAATCAGCTAATTAAGTCATAACACCTGCAAAGGCTTTAAATGGTCTCTCAGTCAGGTTCAGTAGGAATCACAATCATGGGAAAGACTACTGACCTGACAGTTGTGCAGAAAACCAGCCCTGACACCCTCCATAAGGAAGGAAAGCCTCAGAAGGTAATTGCAAATGAAGTTGGATGTTCTCAAAGTGCTGTATCAAAGCACATTAATAAAAAATTATGTGGAAGGGAAAAGAGTGGAAGAAAAAGGTGCACAAGCAGCAGGGTGACCTTAGCCTGGAGAGGATTGTCAGGAAAAGGCCATTCAAAAGTGTTGGGGACTTTCATAGGGAGTGGACTGAGGCTGGAGTCAGTGCATCAAGAGCCATCACACACAGACGGATCCTGGACATGGGCTTCAAAGGTCGTATTCCTCTTGTCAAGCCGCTCCTGAACAACAAACAATGTCAGAAGCGTCTTACCTGGGCTAAAGAAAAACAGACCTGGTCTGTTGCTCAGTGGTCCAAAGTTCTCTTTTCTGATGAGAGCAACTTTTGCATCTCATTTGGAAACCAAAGACCCAGAGTCTGGAGGAAGAATGGAGAGGCACACACTGCAAGCTGCTTGAAGTCCAGTGTGAAGTTTCCACAGTCTGTGTCCAGGTCAATGCAGCTGTCTACCAGGAGATTTTGGAGCACTTCATGCTTCCTTCCGCAGATGAGCTTTATGGGGCAGGACTTGGCATCTGCCCACACTGCCCAAAGCACCAAAACCTGGTTCAATGACCATGGGATTATTGTGTTTGATTGGCCAGCAAACTCGCCTGACCTGAACCCCATAGAGAATCTATGGGGCATTGCCAAGAGAAAGATGAGAGACATGAGACCAAACAATGCAGAAGAGATGAAGGCTGCTATTGAAGCATCCTCGTCTTCCATAACATCTCAGCAGTGCCACAGGCTGATAGCTTCCATGCCACGCCGCATTGAGGCAGTAATTGCTCCAAAAGGGGCCCAAACCAAGTACTGAGTACATCTGCATGCTTATACTTTTCAGAGGTCCAATATTTTTCTATGTACAATACTTGTTTTATTGATTGCATGTAATATTCTAATTTTCTGAGATTGTGGATTTGGGGTTTTCATGAGCTGTAAGCCATAATCGTCTCAGTTATGACAAATCACGACTTGAACTATCTTGCTTTGTATGTAATGAGTCTATCTCATATATTAGTTTCACCTTTTAAGTTGCATTACTGAAATAAATGAACTTTTGCATGATATTCTAATTTTTTGAGTTTCACCTGTACACTGCTAATAGTATTTAATTTATATTGGCAGGAGTGGGGGTGAGGATTCTTTGTTCTCATTTTAGTTCACATGCTTTAGAATATTTTAACTTATACTACATTATCCTGGCCTAACTTGTGGCCTCCTCCTTGTTAAATTTCAATAAATTAATAATGGAATATGTGTGTGTGTGGGGAGAGATTTTGATTAGGGTTGAGAGGACTGGCATGATTTATACAGCTTACAGTTGGAGAGCTTGAAATTTCATTCAGCTGAATATATCTATGGGGATTCAGAGCAGTAACAGATCAAATTAAAAAAAACTGGAAGAGAAAGTGATTGTGATCTCTAGGAATGTTCTTTCTTCTCCAGGATTCCTGCCCATTCTAGAGTCAACTGAGAATATTTGTATCTGATGTTGGATATTTGGACCATCTGAATATTCTGTTCATGTGCCATACTTCCTTTTGCTGAAAAGTGGCTTTTCCTTCTCTGATAGATCTTCTGCTAAGATCCTCCATTCTGGCATGGATGGATTTCAGTATCCATGTAGGAGCAGCTTAACATCATTACAACTGTGTCTGCCCTCATTGTCCTGCCACAACATTGGATCTATGGGTTATTGTGTATGTATGTGTGTTTCCTTGTTGAATTGGGCAGAACAATAATGTTCTGAAATTGGAAGATTTTATTAGGACGTACCACATATTGAGGTTTATACTTGGAATATTTATTTTGTCTCCCAGTGTGTTGACCTATCCCCGGAACCTAATGGAGTCTGCTGAAGTAATTTCCAGCTAGTAAGATGGATATTTCTGCCAATGTCCTTGTTGCTCCTTTGTTGGAAGATGGTGCTCTTAACAGTCCTCTCCCACTGTATAAAAGCTCATTGATACCACTGATATACTTCCCATCAAAGGTCAGTGAAGTAAATTAGGAGATAGCTAGAATGCAGATTAAAGAAAATTCATCTCAAGTTTGATCAGATATCAGTAAAAACTCTTTATAAATCCTATTCTAAGGTGGTGATAGAAATAAGGAACAATTTTTCTCTTCACTACTGTATCCTCTCATATTCTGTCTTATTTCAGTTACTTATCTCTACTTGCACAGAAGAACAACAGTGAAGGAAATAAAGCAAGTCTAAAACAAAAGCAGGGTTGATAGCCAGAAGAATGCCAGCAGCCTGGTTTGTCATGTTACAAATCCTGTATTACAAACTAGGAGGGGGATAATTTAAAAATATTGCTGGCAGACATTCCGCCAATGGTCCCATATCAAAAGATAATTATAATAGCTTGTCACCAGTCAGCTTGAACTCCTGACCTCTCCTAGTAAGTTGAATTGTAGCCTTTAGCAATTTTATCCAGAATTTATGCCTTCAGCCCAGCTTGAACAAAACAGAAAGAAAATGCTTCGGATCTTCTCACTTAAAGCCTAGAAATACAGAACAATATTTTTTGTGCCAGTTTTGAAAGACAAGGGGCAACTTGGTAACATGCAGCCTTGAACATTTGTAAGGGAAGGAAGTCAAGTCAAATTTATAGAACCTAGGATGTATTTCTCATGATTGTGGGTTTGTTTGCCTAGCCAGCTTGTCACATTGTTGGCTGGAATGGCAATCTTTTCTGAGTGGCAGGAATGGATGACATTGCCCTGAACTCACTACTCACCCGCTGCAAAAACAACCTCTAGGGGTGTTTTCCTGCTGTGATTTTGAAGTATCCTTTCTCTGCTTTGGTTGCCTCTAGCAATACAGACTGTTCTGCCTGCAGCACATGACATTTTTCTGGGCTAATTTCTGCACATTGATTGACTACTTTAAAAAGACAGGAATACCCCCTTGACTGATTTAATGGGTGCCATAGTATCTAATGTATTCAAAAGCTGGTCCTAAATATAGTTCTCTAATACCACAATGGTATGGCACTTGTCTTGTGTATAGAATGTGGCTAGTTTGAAACCTACTAGTTTTTAAAATTAGTATTCTTTCTCTACACTACTTACTGAGCTTTTTCTTTTCTTCTTTTATTTTCTTTGTAATTTGATTCACAGATCATTTCATCATTTCTTCAGCCTTGAGTTAATATACTAGTAACTGCATAAATGATGCAGAGTTAATTTATTAATTTATTTGTTTTTAAATTAAAATGAAAGTAGTTCTTACCACTGAAACTGAAAAGGAGCTTTAAAATGGTAGAATCTAACAGAACAGCAAAATATATTTAATTTTTTTAAAAAACCAGGCTAGTATGACTGTGTGACTGCATATATGTGCTTTTTGTTTTTCTAAATGTGCAGAGATAAAGTTAAATTTTATTTTAACTTTAACACACACACATACACAAGATACAAATTATATATGCCCTGTTGGAACTGCCCGCAGGAAGGAAATTGACTTTTCTGAGGAGAAAGCTGGGAAGGAACACAGCTGTGGAACTGTCCAAGGGGAGGCCATGGTAGCTTGCAGTTCAGATCAAATAGTTTGCCAGCTGTGGTTGAAGTTGACAGGGACAAAGAATAGAAACAACTTAAGGGTGGCATGCAGATAGGCTTTTAGACTCTGAAGTTTGAGGAGTTCAATCTGCAAAAATGTCTAGGGCTTTATTTGTGAGAAACCTTTGGATAATTTTTAAGTTCTGAAGATGTGGACAAGAATAATGTTTTAAGATAGCTCAATTGAGATAACTCAATTTTTGTTCCATATGGCCTATATTCATGAAGATGGAGATAATAGAATAACAGAGTTGGAAAGGACGTTGGAGGGTTTCTAGTCCAACCTCCTGCATAAGCAAGAGACTCTACATACTATTCCAGACAAGTGGCTGACCAATCTCTTCTTAAAAACCTCCCATGTTGGAGTACCTACAACTTCTGAAGGCAAGCCATTCCACTGGTTAAATCTTCTTATTGTTAAGAAATTTCTCCTTAGTTCTTAGTTCAGCAAAAGCTGGCATACATTACAGCAATATAAAATACAATTAATCATTCATTCCTTCAGTTATCCACAGGCATGATTTTCAGTCTCAGTAAAGGAACCAACAACAAATCCACTTTTGGAAAAGAAAATAACTTAATCCAGAAAATATAAACATTTGTAGTCTTCTGACTAGCACTCCCTTCCCAAGTAAAGTGCATGAACAAGTGACTAATCAGCTCCAAATGTTCTTAGATAAAAGCAATGTTGTTATTCCATTTCAAACACAGTTTAGGTTTGAAATTGCTTTTATGCTATGGATGTCTTGTACTATTTATTGATACTATTAACCATGGTCTAGTTCTGGGAAAGTTAACAAAACTAGCTATGCCTGCAGCAGTTTTTGTGGTGGGTCCACCTATATCCGTTATTTGTAGAAGGTGGTAGTGAGAAAATGGAGCCGCTTGCAATTTGTAAAGCAGTTTCACAAAACTTTATCTTTATGGAGCTTTTCTTTGCATGTCTCTAGTCATTTTTTAAGTTACCCTGTGTAAACACAACTATGTAAGTAAAAAATAATTTTCTCTATCTGCAATAGTGAGGTTATTTTAGAAGGCTCCTTGGTGGCCAACTATAATTTGTTTCTCCATAATTGCCTATTTCCCATCCATTATTGCTAAATTACAATTTAGAAACACACATAACTTGTACAAATAAATAAATTTATGAACAGTTTGGATCTCTGCTGAGGTGGTAAAATGTATTGAACAATTTCAGCATCACAAAATTTAATCTATTTTCTCCTTTTTAATATTAAAAATGTAACTTTTATTTATGAAAAGAAAAAATTCATTTTCCCCAACAATATTTTACGCTTCATTAAATTGTCTCATTTAATTTCTTTGCCAGAGACCGTATGATGTTTTTTGTTGTCCCATGCTAACATGGATTTCTTTTGTTTGATATTATCTGCTGTTTAAAATTATATTTCATTGGCATATTCTTTTCTCATTTTCCCCTCCCTCCTTCTTCCCAGGGAAATGAATAAGGGGGAGGGGAGAATTCTCTATTATTTTAGTTTTGCATTCATGTAAGCCTATTTTTTTAAAAAGCTTCATAAGCTTTCCTTTGTGAAAATTGCATTGGTGACAATAATAACTGCCTAAAGCTTTTTCCCCCTTTCCCTATTTCTCCACAGACAAGAATGCTTGCCAAGAAAATAAATAAATGAGGCATCCCATGTAGCAAAAACCATTATGCAGAGAACAGCAATAATCGTTTAGATATGCACATAAAAGTGAATAGGTTGTAGCACAGCGTAATTGCTTAATTTATATTGTGTGAGAAGATTATCTCATTTCATTGACAAACAAAGCTTTAGTTGTAGGTCAGCCATTTCCTGATCAGCAGTAAGCAGCATGCTTTCCGAATAGATGGAAGATTATTAGGAAAGTCAAGTATGTCTAACTTTTTACCTGTAGGGTTTACAACTTTTGATATTCCTGGTTTTGAATTCAAGAGAAATAAAGAATTGAATAAAGTGTTTTTATTTATTAATGTATATACCACCCACCACATATATTTCCTCTCAGACAAAGGCGAAATAGAACAAACCTCTCACAGTGTTTAGAGCAACGAATGAATCATTCT
This sequence comes from Bungarus multicinctus, assembly GCA_023653725.1. Taxonomy (NCBI): domain Eukaryota; kingdom Metazoa; phylum Chordata; class Lepidosauria; order Squamata; family Elapidae; genus Bungarus; species Bungarus multicinctus. Next base: position 52,524,944 of record CM042844.1, read on the forward strand.
TTGAAAGAAAGAGAAGGCAAAAGAGGATACACATCATGTTTGAACCACAATTAAAAATGGTGAATACTGTTTGGGGATAGGCATTCTGCTGACCTCATGAAGCAAGGTCTGGTTGCTTGTTTATTGCAAAGGAACAACATACAAGGTTATTGAGATTTAAATCTTCATAGACTCTTACAATGTGACAACTGTTTCTCAGAAAGAAAAAAGAAGGAAAGTATAGAGAAATACATAGAGAATACACATTGCCTCATGTATTGCATAAACACAATTTTCATTATCTCTCATCATTGGACATACTGGCTGGGGTTGCTGGGAACTGTGACATTAACTCATAAAGATCCTCATTTCTCAGAGACATACTGAAAAGTTATCAGAGAGAGGAGCACTGCTAACATCTTTGTCTGATGCTTTTGTCTTCACCTCCAGAATAGGTGACATTCTAATTCAGCTAAATTATTCAAAACAGTACAATTTCTGTCATTTTTTTTGAGAATTTTATAGAAGTCACATCCACCAGGTCTGCTCTCATTTGCTAGCTAGAATTGCTGTCAAATTGAAGCAATCTATGTTATTTAATCATAAGTATAGGAATAGGTTAAATTTACATATTAATAAACAATAGTTTTTGTTGCCATATAGACAACTGAAATGTCATACTGCACATTTAACTATCAATCTATGAAACCAGAACACAGCGTTCATATTCATAGAACACAAATTTGTTCTTGGTTTTAAGAAAAATATTTTTAAGAAAAAGTGATACGATTTCCACTGCCACAATTGATGTCTTCTTGTAATTGAGATTTCTACTGTATTATCTTCCATGTTTACTTTGAAGAATCACTAGCACTGAGCTCAATTAAGCTCATGGAAGTCAAATTGCTATTTGGTTTAATAACATAGATAACTGCAAAGGGATTTAGAGCATTTCTTTGGACAATGAAGCAAATCTTTTCTGATATTATCTGACGTTTGTTCATACTGTATGAAGTTCTATATGTTTCAACTTGGACTATAAGAAACTACTAACCAGGCTTTACATATATCTACCCATTGAGTCTCTTCTTTACTTTGATGATGTACTTTTTTTTAGAAGTGCAAACTTATAGATATCTATAGGTAACAGTGGAAAAATCGAGGAAATTATTGTTGCACTATTTGGTAGCATTTCATATCATCAATTAACTTCATTCATGTTGAGAGATTCAAAATAATTTTCACTGCGTAGTGTTAAGAAGATTTGTTTTACTTTCAAATGTTTTTTGCATGGGAAGAAAACAACAGTTTTACTATACACACGTTGCGAATGATATGCAAAGTAGTATAGGCAGTGTGATTGTATGGGCATAGTTCATTGTTATCTACATATTTCAGATCTTAATTGGGCAAGGATTAAGACTCCTCCAAAGTCCAGTGTAATCCCTAGATTTACAATGCAGTGTGGAATTAATGTATAAAGTTCTTGACATGCTATGATGATCTTTAAGGCTGCAGGATTGACTACAATTAGTGACAACTTTGTAATGTTTCCCTTTTTTTCAGAATGAATAAGGATAAACTAGTACCAGAAAATTCCATGAACTACTCTTCTTCTGACTGTCAAGAAATGTATAAAATAAAAAGTCAAATAGCCAGCAATTTCCTAATCTTCATTTCATAATACCCAATTATTGTCTTTCTGGGGTAACTGCCTAGTGGTCTTATTCTACTTAATGGTTGAGCTGTCCATAACAATTAGAACAATTTTAAAACATATCACACAAAGTGTTCCATTCTATAATTCTCCATGCTTTCAATCCCAAAGTTGCAATTCAGCTTCACAAATCTTATGCATGGTTTATTCCTTTCATAGCATTCAGCAAAGTTATGCATTCGTTAGCTGAGCAGTATAAAACAATCTTGTTACCTAGGTATTTGTCATTATACAAATGATACACCTCCCTTTATTTGTGGTGCAAGATTAGAAAATATCCTTTCAAAGTGGTACTTGGCATTTGGCTTGATCCAGAGTTGCTATTCAGCCAGTTTTGATAGGTTCTGGAGAACCGGTAGCAGAAATTTTGAGTAGTTCAGAGAACCGGTAAATACCACCTCTGATTGGTCCCGCACCCATCTATTTTCTGTCTCCCAAGTCCCAGCTGATCGGCTGGGTCTTCTTTTATTGCCCAGCACAGGAGAACGGAGCTGGAAAACAGGTTAGTGGTGTGGGGAGGGAATGAGGATTTTACAGTATCCTTTCCCTGGAGTGGGGTGGAAATGGGAATTTTACAGTATCCTTCCCTTGCCATACCCACCAAGCCATACCACACCCGCCAAGCCATGCCCACAGAACCGGTAGTAAAAAAATTTGAATATCACCACTGATTTGATCAATTGTCAAGCAAGAGAATAGACATTGCTGGCAAACTTAATTTGGTCTACTCCTATGCATCAGAAATAAAACTACACCAGACAGTTGGGGGACCCAATGGATAAGATTACCTAGAGCAGAGGTCTCCAAACTTGGCAACTCTAAGAGTTGTGGACTTCAACTCCCAGAATTCTCCAGCCAGCATAGCAACACAAGAGTGCAAGGAGAGGAGAGTAGGAAAAGATTTGATAGAAAGGGAAAACCATATCCTTCATTATCAATATTAGGTAGATATTAGTTTTTTTTTAAAATGCCCTCGTCCATTTAATTAGGCTTTCTTGTTGAACTGAATCAAAAGTTTTAAAATTATTACCCAATTCATTTACTGAATTTAATGCATATGTTTTTACTTTGGAATATCAGGCAGGTAGCAGAACCAGTTGTATGAATTTTTCCTATATTAAAGCTATAACTGGGCTACAAAATGCCAGAAGGGCATTAGATGGCAGCAAAGGGTTAATGAGACTTGTATCTTTTTGCTATCCCATAGTGATTGTATTTTTGCAACCCAAATGGATACTCCTCTCTGTATTGCCAAGTATTATTGCTTTATATAGTTTCATAGAATTGAACTCATGCTGACCCTACAAAAACAGAAATATTCTGTTACTGTTTTTCTTTTTTTAATAATTTCATTTTTGTCTCCAAATGGAAGTGTTCAGATACATTATAATACTATTTTTTTAAAAAAAAATGCCCAAGGATCTGATATACTGTAATTGGGAGAAGTACACAACTATTTTTTTAGAATTCAAAATTTCCATTCTGTTTTTATTGGTGATGGATTTCCAGGGATACAAACTGTTTAGAACCCTTAATATACTTTGCAGTAATAAAATTTAGTATAAATTATTATTTGTGACTTCTTATTTTAGAAAGTTTTTATATCTATCAATTCCAAAATTGCAGTCCTTTCAGCCTTCTCACTGATGGTCTTGATTGCTTGAAATAAAGCAATAAATAAATAAATTGCTTTATTGTATAAATTGTACTGATGAATTGAGTATCTCAGTTAATAATGTTTAAATTTAAATGGGAAGGAATCACACAACAGTTTATTAGGCTGCATTTGTGATGGGGAATACAAGTTTAGTCTAGCATTCTGTAATGAGCATAAACAATTACTTATTCTAAGCATTTTATTATAATCAGTGACTGTCAATCTAAATTGACTATGGATGTTTGCTTATTGTAACGATAGTATGTAGCTTGGTAAGGGGAAAAATGAACATTTACAAGTGGTCCTAACTCATAGCAGGACGACTTGCTACAGAACAAGAGTTACCCCAATATCAAAGAAATTGTAGAATAGAATAATTAAAAGAAAGGATACAATAGGAGTACAGAATGAAATGTGAATGGCAAAATAATGTTTTATTAATAAAAATAAAATAATGTTTTATTTATTTTAAATAATTAAATAGAATTGTTAAATGGTCCCACAGCAGGTTGTCCCATGGCAAGTTGGCTGTGGCAAGTTCTCCTGTAGCGAGCTGGCCATGATGAATTGGCTGTGGTGAGTTGACCATGGTGAATTGGCTGCAAATTGGCTGCAGTGAGTTGACAGTGACAAGTTGCCCATTCTGTTTCCAGTCTGCCTACTTTCCAGATGTCTAGGTTTCAACTGTCTTTCAAACATTTGGAATGTTTTCATACAAGTCTGGAAACAGTGAGAAACCCATCTGAAAGATCCTCAAGTCTTGTTTGTTAATTTGTTTTAAAGCAAGATAAGAAATTGAATTCTTAAAAATCTTTGACCTAAAGCTGCTTGCTTAAATGCTACTGAGGACAGTAGAAATTTGGAGGATTGGGATTAAAAAAGATTTATGAGAAACCATAAATCTTCTTATCGAACTAAAGGGAAGGGATATGTCATCTTTCTTAAGTCATGGTAACTTAACTTGTCTCATGATTGCATAGCACCAGCAAGTTGGCTATTCTAACAGAAGGTAATATTTCTTTATTAAAACAAACTGGCATTTGATCAGGATACTGTGGACTATATGCTTTTCTTGATGTTACACATTTTTCTTTAAATAGACTAAAAGTATTGGTGAAAGATAATTCTACTTTGTTCTACTCTACTCTTTCTATTTTAACAGAGACTAATTTACTCACAAATTACTAGAGTCTAAGACTCATCAATAACTGGCCCATCAATTCTAATCACACTGATAGATCAAGGAAGCAGTTGGTCCACTAAGAAGAGAAGATGCCAAGGAAATAACAGGCAACAGAGAGAAAGTAGAGCTACTTAACTCATTCTTTACATCAGTTTTCACACAAAAACAAACTATAACTCAACCAAAAACATATCTGTAATAGACAGACCAGAAATAAAAGTTAAAATAAGCAAAAATATAGTAAGAGAACACCTTTCTGATCTTGATGAACACAAATCTCCGGGGCCTGATGGATTACATCCCAGAGTTTTAAAGGAGCGGGCAGAGGTCATCTCAAAACCACTACACCATATCTTTCAAAAATCCTGGAGCACCGGGGAACCAGAAGATTGAAAAAGAGCTGATGTGGTTCCCATCTTCCAGAAAGAGGAAAAGAAACAGACCCTAGTAACTACAGACCAATCAGCCTAACATTAATACCCAGGAGGATCCTGGAAAAGATAATAATAATAATTAAAAAAACAAAACAAAACAGATCTGCCAACATCTAGAAACAAGTAAAGTAGTAACTAGCAGTTAGCATGGGTTTGTTAAAAACAGATCATGCCAAACCAATCTTACAACATAGTGACTAAATTAGTAGACCAGCAAAATACTGTGGACATAATATACTTAGATTTCAGCAAGGCATTCAACAAAGTAGACCACAACCTACTTTTTGGTAAGCTAGAAAAAAGTGGGATAGATAGTATTACCACCAGATGGATTCGCAACTGGCTGACAAACTGTACTCAACGAGTAGTCCTTAATGGGTCTAAGTCTACATGGAGGGAAGTAAGCAGTGGGGTGTCACAAGGTTCTGTCTTAGGCCCAGTATTCTTCAATATCTTCATTAATGACATAGATGAGGGAATAGAAAGGGAACTTGTCAGATTTGCAGATGATATTAAGCTGGTAGGAATAGCTAATACTCAAGAAAATAGGCTCAAGATCCAGATGACTAAAGTCCTAAAGACTAGAACACTGGGCCATATTTAACAAAATGAAATTCAATGTAGAGAAAAATAAAGTCCTACACTTAGATAAGAAAAACCAAAAGTACACATATACACTGGGTGAAACCAGGCTCAATAGCAGTAACTATGAGAGGGATCTTGAAGTCTTAGTGGACAACCAGCTAAATATGAGCCAGCAGTGTGCAGCAGCAGCCAAAAAAGCTAATGCAATCCTAAATTGTATTAACAGAGGGATACAATCAAGATCAAGGGAGGTACTAATACCACTCTATAAAGCCTTAGTAAGACCACACCTAGAGTACTGCATCCAGTTTTGTTCACCACATTAAAAAAAGATGTTGAGACTCTAGGAAGAGTACAGAGAAGAGCAACCAGGATGATTAGGGGACTGGAGACTAAAACATATGAAGAACGGTTACAGGAACTGGGCTTGGCTAGTCTAGTAAAGAGAAGGACCAGGGGAGACATGATAGCAGTCTTCCAATTTCTGAACGGTTGCCACAGAGGAAGGGGTCAAGCTATTTTCTAAAGCGCTTGTAGGCCAGGCAAGAAATAATGGATGGAAACTGAACAAGGAGAGATTTAACCTGGAAATAAGGAGAAACTTTCTGACAGTGAGAACAATCAACCAATGGAACAGCTTGCCCTCGGAAGTTGTGGAAGTGTCATCACTTGAGACTTTCAAGAAGAGATTGGACTCCCATCTGTCAAAAATGGTGTAGGGTCTCCTGCTTGGGCTGGGGGTTGGACTAGATGACCTACAAGGTCACTTCCAACTCTGATTATCTGTTATCTGATAGAACTATGTTGAAGAAGATTCTTCTAGATGTTTCTTCAAAATATACAGGGAGGAGACACCTGAGAATACCAGTATTAGAGTGCGTATTTATATTTCTGGATAAATCCTGCACTAATTAAACTTTGCAAGATCATATTTCTATTATGTGATAAACCTCCTCATATTTTTTTATTTGCAACACATTCTGTTGGCTGTTAAGAAATCATATAGTGATTTTATGCAGATTGTTTAAATTCTTACTTTTTATTATGGTTCTGTGTTTTATTCTATGATGGTCTATAGCTGTACACAGTAAACCATGTCTACATTTTTATTGGAAAAAGATTGTTACATTAAGACTTCAGCTCTCCTCTTTGGCTTGTAATTGTGCACTACATGTGGTTGAGTACTAGTCTCTCTTTTTACTTTGTTCTAAAATCTTCTGTACAGCTAAAAATTGTTTTCCCTTATGACAACAGAAACAAATTAGTGGAAGATAATTGCTTTTAGAAGGTTTTTTTTGTTCCTGTTGAGGGGAATGCGGTCCCATGCTAACATATTTCCCATTTAAATACTTTTAATTTTCTTAAGTTTTTTAAAAAAATGTAAAATTATTTCTGTAAACCTGTTGTACTACATTCCTTGGGACAAACTAGGCATGAATTTATTTGCGTAATTAGCAACTACATGATTGTTTTTTCCTCAAAAAGAAAATAGGTATGCTTGTCTTTCTGTCATCCCCAGCTGGATGGAAACCATAGTGGCCAAGAAGTTTGGGCTTTTAATATTTTATCTATCCCTGATCCCATTCCTACCACGATCTCAATTGATTACTAAATTATGATGCTTTTAGAAAATATTACATTTAGCCATTACTTAAACTGAATACACAACCTGGCAAAGATTCTGCTGGCCAATTTGTGATAAAGTTTGATTTCTTTTTTGGCTTGTATTTGCCTAACTTCCCCAATCTGCTGAAGGATAAGTAACATTCTGAAGATCAGTCTTTCTCAATTTTAGCAACTTGAAGATGAGTGGCCTTCAACTCCCAGAAACTGCTTAGAGAATTCTGGGAGTTGAAGTCCACATATCTTAAAGTTGCTCATGTTGAGAAAGACTGATCTACAGAGTGTTATTTATCCTTCTGCAGACTGGGGAAGTTAGTCAGATACAAGAAAAATAATAATACTAATAATAATCAAAGTTTATCACAAATTGGTGTAGATTGCACCATTTTCATCATCTGTAGGTTCAATGTCTTCTCTACAATAAAGCAATCTATATGAAGGGAGCTTGTGTATGGGCATTACAAAAAGACATTTTGTGATTTTATGGTACTATAAGTAGTGGCAAAGAAGGGAATATAATCCTGTTAGCAGACACCATTGTAGAAGTACTTGAGCAAGCCATAGCAAAATCATCCCATAGTGTTATCAAATGTTATATTTCTGTTATAAAAGTCACTGTTTAATTTACTTTGCTTTATTTTTCCTAGGTAACATTTTTGAAGGTACAAAACTATAATTGGCTTTAACCAGTGCTGTTTCACATTATTTTGGCTTGGGAACAATATAATTGTGCAAAATAATTGGGCATGCTCTGTTGTAGAAGAATATGCTTTGATACATTTATATCAAACACTTTTAATTCCTTATTTAAATAAGTATTGTCCCGTAACATCTGGTGACAAATGAAAAATGTATTACAATTGTCATTACAACTTCACAATATATTTGGATGTATTTCTTTTTCTTCCTAATGTTTTTCCCACAACTGACTGATTGATCCATTGACCGGAACAGGAATTGATGATGTGTCTTTTCACCCATGACTGAGAAAAAATGACTGTCCAAAAGTCACCCTGTCTATCAGCTTTTATGCCTAACATAGAACTAGAACTCACAGTCTTCTGGTTTCTAAACTGGTGTTTTAACCTCTAGAACAAAAAGGTTTTTTGATTATATTGCTTTCACACACTCACACACAACTATTTAGCCTTCCAAGGAGTGATGAGTACTATTCTTATTCCCAATAAAATGGCAAGGATAGTTTCATGACCTCTGCATTATTTTAGATTGTTGATTTGTCTATATGCTACTGGCATAGCTAGTTGTTTTGCTGTCAATGGACTTCCTTGTGGGTCAATGGCCATGGCCTAAATCCCAGACATGAAGCCAATGGTCTCTGTTGTAGAAGAATAAGGAGCTTCAAGACTAGGAGATGCTGTTCCCCAGTTGTCTTCCCACCTGGGTGCAATTGCCAATTATCATATATCTGTCAATTGATTTGCTTCTGCTTTCCCAGACACCCCACAATTTCTCACAGATAAGTGCAATCATGCCCTTGAAAAAGGTTGTACATCACTGTACCAGACTATTAGCCTTTTATCTGTCTCCTTTTTCTTCCTGTCCTCCTCTCTTTTTCTTTACCTATAAAATGAAAAGGATTTATCTTAAGTTTGTCACTAGTGCATTTTACAATTACATCTTGGACTGAGCATTTGGTTATGTCATTTCTTCTCTACTCATTTTAACAAGGGAAAAGAGGACACAGCATGACATAAATACCATCAATTGACCAAATATCTTACAAATACTCCTTCTGCATCAGAATCATTCAGCTGCAAACATAAAAAGCAAATCCATTTTAACCTTGCTTGAAAGAGCTGTTTTGAAACAGTTAAAAAAGATATAAAAACTTTTAAAAAGTGGAAATCAATAGGCATAATCTTTGGAACTTTTGACAAACTTACACCATTTCTTACGTTACAAAACAAAACAGAACTGTGTTGCTATTTTGAAGACCAGGAAATTCACATGTGTTTATAGAGATCTAATTGGCTAAAAATTATTCCAAGAGTGACAAAATAAGAGATTCCAGCTCTTACACTGTCTCATAAGACAGACGAGTCTAAGAGAATATCACCACAAATTCATCAAAATTTCCATCAAAATTTCAGTAGTACATCCTGGTTTTCTAGCTAATTAATTAATGTCGTCTGGGTGTTGCATGAGCCCTTGGACAGGTAGTAATGTGGCCCCACAAAATCATAAATGTTTAACATTATGTGATTTTATATTCTAAAACTATGTTATATATTTTTAAGACAAGACATGTTATATATTTCCAAGACAATTCCTCATCATTCAATCCAGACCAGGCAAGCAAAGGTTTGGGCACCCATGTCTTTGAGTAAGGTGCCAATTTAAATTTCTACTTATCATTAAAAAAACAAAAACAAATAATTTCTTTATACTTCTTTTTTTGCCTTTCTGTACTTTTAGCTTTGTTCTTCCTCACTTTACTATTTTCTTTCTCCTATCTTAATTATTAGATCTAATAAAGTTATCTAAAAAAACCTTAGAATTTTGGAAAATGCGTGAGAGCTCAATTACAGGACAGCATAAATAGAAAATAAGAGCCATGCTTATTCCTACATGGCTGAATAAAAAGATCTGTAAATAACTTTGTAGTTCTAAATGCAAATAAGCAGGTTGGTACTATGGATAACAAGTGAGTTTGGCAGTTCAGCTTAATTACAGAAGGTGCCTCAGGCAGCCATATTATTATACAGTAAATGTTCTACCAGAACATAACTAAGCTTGAAATATAAACAATACATGCATTTGGCAAAGATGCAGTGACCATTATTTTTTTGTGCATGTCTGTTATAAATTGGGAAGGGAATAATTTAAAAACCTCCCTGCCAAGCTTCTTCTTCCAAATAAAAGATGATTATGATTGGCTGCTACCAGCCAAACTGAACCTTTTGACATCTGTCTGCCTGGCTACAGAGTTCTTAGTCTTTCCACCCAGAGTTTCTCCCTACAGTCAGCTCTAAAAAAATAGAATGAAAAATAAGTTGCTATTTCTGCCTGAAATAGCAGATTAGGCAGTCAACAAGTGAAAAGTTTAACAAGTCTTATGCCAATCTTAAAACACAAGGAGTTGCTTTGCAATTGAGAAGCTTTGGGGATGGTTTTTAATGAGAAAAGCCTTTTAAAACAAATAATACTAATATCTTCCTATAAATAAAAAAATTATTAAAGAGAAATACAGTATAAAAAAAGTAAGTTCATATTGAAATTTCCAGTCAGTATAATTAAACATAGTTAAACTTTTAGAGTTTTAACTAGTGGTGAGATTCATTTTTTTAACTATCAGTTTTGTGGGCATGGCTTGGTGGGCATGTCTTGGTGGGCGTGGCATGGAAAGGTTACTGCAACATCCCATTTCCTCCTCACTAACCTGCTTTCCAGCTCTGTTCTCCTGTGCAGGGCAACAAAAGAAGACCCAGCCAAACAGCTGGGACTCGGGAGGCAGAGAATAGATGGAGATGGGACCAGTCAGAGGTGATATTTGCTGGTTCTCTGAACTACTCAAAATTTCTGCTACCAGTTCTTCAGAATTGGTCAGAACCTACTGAATACCACCTCTGGTTTTAACATGTTCATTGCAGAAGAGATAGTTGGAGGGTCTCAGAGCCATGAAGAATTGGAATATCATCAGAACTGTCTGCTTGAACATCCACTGACAACCCTTCCAGTTAATTTTCCCCTCTTCTTCTTATCTTCAGTTTTATAGAATGTGGGACAGGTAAATGTTAACCCCTTTCACTTGTCTATTGCTTTGCTAAGCCAAGAACAATACCCCACCTATAATATCTAGATCCAGCCAGCAAATAAAAAATTATCTAGTGACTAATTGATAGCAATAGCACTTAGACTTATATACCACTTCACAGGGCTTTTACAGCCTCCTCTAAACAGTTTACAGAGTCAGCATATTGCCCCCAACAATCCGGGTCTTCATTTTACCCACCTCGGAAGCTGAGTCAACCTTGAGCCTGGTGAGATTTGAACTGCCAAATTGCAGGCAGTTGGCAGTCAATAGAAGTACCCTGCAATACTGCATTCTAACCACTGCACCACCACAGCTCTTGAGGTTAATTGATGTTCCTTACGAACCGTAGGTGGAACTACAAAGTATAGTTTGATTTTTAAACACTATGATTTTTTTAAGAAATGACAATAGATTGAAGAACTTCAATTTGTGGAAATAAAAGTTGACCCATATAGGCCTTATCAGTATGGATCAATTTATCAGATACTTTACGTGGCACTCTTGTGCCATACCTGAGGCAGGGGTTTATCATAATTTCCTTAATTAAACTTCCTAAAGTCTTTTCTCTCTGCGTCTGATTTTAAGTCTAAATGGTAGCAGATTGAAGATGGCAGTTTACTGGTTCAAAAACATTATGATTTAGACAGATTATGCAAGGTGACTAAAGAGAGTATGTTTTCATTTTTTAGGAAAATGCATGATATTCCCAAGCAAAAGGAATCATTAAACAGTTGAACATGAACTGCTGAGACACCTTTATTTTTTTTCAGACATTAGTGTAATTTTACAGGACAGATGCTTATTTTAATTTGTGTCATACCTTGCTTACTACTGGGATAAAGAGGACCTGTGATTGACAGATAAAAATGTTATTTCAGTGCATCTGGAAGCATGCATGTAGCATTCCTTTATAATTCTTTAGAATTTAGAGCAGTACACTTTTCTGGGGATTGTGTGATACTGGGAAAAAGATATATATGGATTAATGCACTGTTGTGTAAACTGAAGTACCTTTTTGACTTTAAATCTGAATTATGAAGTTCTGCTTCCTATGTCTTCTCTTAAACCAGGAATGTACAAATTGTATTCCCACTGGATACGTATTCAGAGAAAAAAAAGATATTAGCCTCACAAGATTTCTTCATATTGTGCCAGTTTTATTGAACATCAGAGAAGGCAGCAATCAAGGAAATTGTCACAAAGCTGGAAATTTATGCATAATTTTAACATAGATTTTGCTTATTGGAGCCCTTCAAATGAAGTTATGTTGGCTGGTAATTTTAAGGATTATAGCCTCAATTTATTCTAGAGAACAAAATACTGTTTCAACAAATGGTTATCTTTCTATTCATCTGGGTATTACATCTGTCTTCAGTTGCATAGTTATACCAATCCAAGTCAAAAGAAGACAAATATATTCTCTAAAAGAACTGGAGATTGATACAAGTATTAAGCATAACATCACACAAAATTTCCAAACAATTCACAGAAAATCCTAAGTAGGTTTGCTCTGAAGGAAATCTCATAGCATTCAATGAGATTTACTCCTGTGATTGGGCTTTCTGGAGCCAGCATTGAGTATACTTGAGTATAAGAAGTTGATACTTCTCAGCATTGAGAAGTATCAACTTTTTAAAAGGAATAAATATTTTCTGGAAACACTTTGAATGGTGATATAAGTCAATGGAAGCTGAAAAAAAAATTGAGGGAAAAATCTATTTCAGTGATTTGTACTGGAATCAAACCTAGATATATGCCTATGCCTGTTTCTCTTTCTCTCTCTCTCTCTCTGTATGAGAGAGAGAGAGAGAGAAGAGAAGAGAAGGAGGAAAAAGGGGAAGTTGCAATGTTTACATTTTAAATAGACTCAATTATTGCTACTGAAAAGGATTGACATAATTTTAAAGATATTGTAAATCACTTCATCTCACTCTACTCTAATCACATTTAAAGATTTATAAGATAATGCTGCATTGCAAACAAATCAGTTGGAATTCAAAAGATCTTGGAGTTCAATAGATTTCCAACAATTGGTGAGATACGACCTTTGATTCAATTATATATCTACCCTTTTCCTTTAATTTCTGCCTTGTGGTGGCTTTGAACTTGACTTTTAAATTCTCTCATTTCCCTTGGCCTACATTCTGTAATGAAAATTTTAAAGATTTCTTTATAAAAGGAAAATTGCTCCAAATGACTTAGCTATTCCCAAGAGAAGCACTAACAACTTGCAAGCTTAGAGCCACAACGAGGCTTTTAACACACAAGAGAGAATAAAGATTAAATATTGTAGTGCTTGCAGAAAAACTGTAATCCATTAATTCTTCTGGCCCAAGAATTTCTATATGGAACTGAAATGTGATAATACCACAGTCCTCTTTCCATAGTTTGGGGCAACCTATGTGATTGTCGTATTAGTATGTGCTGCCTAGTAGCACCACAGGGAAGAATTTCACATACAATTATAGAATATAAGGACTGCAGAGTATCTAGTTCAAGTGCAGAAATTCACTATCACAGCATTCAGAACAGATGGCTATACAGCTTCTTTTTAAACACTTTTAACTACTTTGTTGAAAGAAAGCCCACTGTTTCCTGAGGTATCTTGTTCCATTGTTAAAGTTTTTACTCTAAGAAGTTATTCCTGATAGCCAATCAAAGTCTGTTTCACTGTAATTCTTTTTCCCACTTAAGCTGGAAACTGAGCAGATTCATGCTTAGTTCCTTCACCTTCTCTTCAGAATGGCAATTAGTCTGCCCTCACAGTAAGTGAAGTATTTGTCATCTTTACAGAAAAAAAGAAAAGGACAACACATTTTTTTTCAGATCACAATAATATTTCCATATTCACCAGGTGAGAAGACAGATGGAGTGGGGGACAAAAACTTAAGAGTCCCCTTTTTAGTAAAACACCAACACAAAATACCCGATCACCTATCCTGGCTGCTGGTATCCCAGAGAAAATAAGACAACATGTTGGGGTTTTTTTTTGGCTTAGGCATCTCCGACTTGAGTTTCAATGCTCATTGCAGGCTTGAAAACTAGCAGGGTTTCCTATTACATGCATTGGGAGATCAGCCAACAGTTTCTGCTTTTTCTTGGCTCTTCCTCTCCCCATTCTCTATGTCCTTTCCTTAAATGATATCCCCAAGCAAAGTCCTTGTTGCTCTTCTTGTCTATTTGCTCAGTTGAGGTCATTCTATGAAAACTACAGTAGAAAACGAGCATTATGGATGCCAGCAGAGAATAATCCTTGAAAGAAAACAGTCACTCTACAAATAAAAAGACAAAGGTGCAGACATTTTAAGATACAATAGTGCTTTCCACGAAAATGAAATAGAATTGTTTTTTTCTTCACAATCAAAGATGGTATTCAGCAGGTGCTGACCAGTTCTGGAGAACTGGTAGTGGAAATTTTGAGTAGTTCAGAGAACTGGCAAATACCACCTCTGACTGACCCTGCCACCATCTATTCTCTGGCTCCCGAGTCCCAGCTGATCGGCTGTGTCTTCTTTTATTGCCCTGCATAGGAGAACGGAGCAGGTTAGTGGCGTAGGGAGGAAATGGGATTTTGCAGTAACCTTCCATCAGGAGTGAGGTGGGTATGGGGATTTTACAGTATCCTTCCCCTGCCATGTCCACCAAGACATGCCATGTCCACCAAGCCACACCCTCAGAACTGGTAGTAAAAATTTTTTAATCCCACCACTGTTCAAAATATAATGAACCCTATGAAGTTAAGTGTCTCAGATGATTCAAATGTGTGGAATTTTTGTATATCACATAAATTTGAATATGAGAGCTAATTTGGTGTAGTGCAGGGCTGTCAAACTCCTGGCCCACAGACTGGATGCGTCATGCCCTAGTTTAGTGAAGGGGGAAAGTCCAAATACACCACATGACATTGCCATGATGATGTGAGTTTGACACTCCTGGTGTAATTTATTTATTTATTTTATTTATTTATTTGATTTGTCAATCGCTTACAAGATAATAGGCATAAGTGTATACATAGTTATGAATTCATGAAATGGGTATATATAAGAAAAATAAAAGAAACAATAGGACAGGGATGGTAGGCACGTTGGTGTGCTTATGCACGCCCCCTATAGACCTCTTAGGAAAGGGGTGACAGTCTAAGGTTAAAGTTTCATTATAATTTCATTATAAAGGGTATGGTGCTGGTTTAGAAACCAGGAGATGGTAAATTTTAGGGCTGCCTTAGTCATGAAAGCTGCTGGGTGACTGAGCCAATCACTCCCTCTCAACCCAAACTGCCTAATGCAGATGTTGTTAGAGTAAAATAGAAGGTAGGAAGATTAGATGTTAAAATGGAGGGAAAAGTTAGAGTAATAATATTCAAAAGAAGAGAAGAGCTGGGGGAAATTAGGATTTTGCCCACCGTCTCCACTTTTATTATAAAGGCAGGACATTTGGATTTTACAATATTATTTAGCTATATTTTTCAGTCTTAGCAACTTTGCTAAGGTTGAGAAAGTCTAGTATTTGATGTTAAGCTATACAAACAATTCAAAAGCAGTTCTATTATTTATAAGCTCATGTGCTTTGGAAGCTGTCTCTTGGCTTGTATTGAGCCTTGCAATTGATGTAGCTATTTACTGAATCAAAATGAGGTGATTTTTTTTTTGCTTCTTAGTGTTTCCAAGCACCTTTTCTGAAGTGGAAACCCTTCAGCCCTACTGCATTTTACCCCCCCCCCACACACACAAATATAATCAAAGAGTAAACAATTTGTTTAATGTACCACCCTTTAGCTCATAGGAGAGTATATTACTTTTAATAGTTCAGAATAGTGAAAGATAGCATCATAGGACTGATCAAATATAATATAGAAGAAGGCACTGTGCAAAGAAAGAGATTGGAGATGATCTGCCAGGAGAAAATTCAAATGTTAATGAAATATGGAGAGAAAAATAGTCAGATCACTATAAGGTTGTTTTGGAGAGACCATCAAGATGGCTTGGCACTTTACTCTTGATTCACACACATAATACAACTTGCACAAAGAAGCAAATGAGTTTTTGGCTTAGTGTTTGAACCCAGGCACTTATCCAGAAAGACCAACAAGTGAAATATTTGAAAGTTGGCTGGATTTTTGGCATTTGTAATAAGAGAACACTAAGTTATGCTGAACTGAGGTTTGGCTACTATTAAACATCTGAAGCCAATCCTTTTGTTTGTTAAATGGAAAGTTGTTAAACAGAGGTTTTCATTAGTACTAGTAATTCTGATATCAAGAAAGAGAAAGACAATTTAAAAAAACAATACAATTATTCTAAAAAGAAATGGTATGGCTACAAGAATGCATTGACATCATTGACACTCAAGGCAGATCTGGATAATTTGTGTTGTCTCAATGCCCCCACCTCCAGAAATCGCTACCTTGCAACTTCCACCATCCTTCCAGGTGGACTAAGTAGCTGAAGTTGCTGGTCTTGTGGTTTGGCAATAGTAAAGCAACGTAATTCCTTACATCTGCTATTATTGAACCGCAAATAAGTATCTTGAATAGAGAACAGGCCATTCTGGGAACCTAATGAAATACAGGAAGTTCCCCAAAGAACTCTGCATGGAATCAGGCTTTGGACTCAGTACACATTCTATCAAGGGGTAATTCTTAGTTTGCTTGTTTGTTGGGTTTTATTTGTTTTTTTTTTTGTATTTTTGGTGTAAAAGTAAGCATATTTTAGGGGGTCAAACAATACTATAAGAGAAAACAAGGAAGAAAAGGACGTGTCCATCCACAAGAATGAAAGCCAGGAATCAAACAGGTTAAAAAAAGCAGGCAAATTTGCTAAAAAAGAATTGCGAAATCTTGTTTAATTTGGGGTGTTAAGTTGACATGGCCCTACTGCAACCCCAAATAACAAATAATGTTGGGTTATGAGAGTTAAATCTTTAGAATAAAGAAAAAAAAGATTAAGGGAATGGTCAAAACAGATTCTCCCATTCATGCAGGGAAGAATGAAAGAGGAGAATGATGTCCCATTAGCAAGAAGAGAAGAATAACTATTCTCCTATTGACAG
Source organism: Bungarus multicinctus (assembly GCA_023653725.1). Taxonomy (NCBI): domain Eukaryota; kingdom Metazoa; phylum Chordata; class Lepidosauria; order Squamata; family Elapidae; genus Bungarus; species Bungarus multicinctus. The sequence goes on from CM042844.1 coordinate 52,541,945, forward strand.
CTCTCAGAAGTCAAGAGAAGCGAAACAGTGACATTGAGGAAAAAGGCAGGGGGAGGAAGAGAGAGAGGATAATAAAGTAATAGAAATCTAAGATTTAAACTGTAAAGGCTCTTCTGTAGGTCATCTTATTATTAATTTCATGTATTTTTCTTCAGTATCCATTTAACTATATTATACATTCCTGCTATGAGAATGCATTCTTGCCTGCCTCTCAACCTGCAAGTATCTACCATCAGAAGCACAGATCTCACAACAAATAGACTCATAGCTTTCTGAGACGGAACTGATGGTATTAAATAAAAACAGCTGGGAGGTATATTTTGAGAGTATTAAATTGTTGCTGCTGGTGGACGGAGAGAGAGAAGAAAAGAAAAACAAAATAAAAGAGAAAAGGGAAGAAAAGTATCTCAAGGCATAGAAGAAATTCTGAAAAGAAAGATTTGGAGATTCTGAGTCATCCATGTTATGGCTGTCCCAAATACGCTTTTTAAAAAGTCAATTGACTTTGTTTTCCTTGAAGATGCTTCACTTGTCATCTAAGAAGCTTCTTCAGTTCTGACTGAATAGTGGAGAATGGAAAGATTTATATTCCTTGCAATCATCTGGTCATTAGCACTCTTTCTGAGAGTCACTAAGGTTTCTGAGAGTCATTAAGGCCACTTGAAGGTTTATCTGTGCCCTTGGGGACATCTGAATAGTGCAAATGGGCATAGAACCTTGTTAAGAACTGCTGAAAGGACTGTGTTGTAAACAGGAGATAGCTGGGATCATATCTCTTTTCCTCTCTTGAGGGAGGGCTGTTCAGTCTTAACATAGAGATCCTGAAGGAAATCCACAATTCTGGGATAGGAAGAAGGGGATGGTCAAAAGGGATTCTCCCATTCATGCAGGGGAGAATGAAAGAGGAGAATGATGTTCCATTAGCAAGAAGAGAGGAATAACTATTCTCCTATTGACAGCTCTCAGAAGTCAAGAGAAGCAAAACAGTGACATTGAGGAAAAAGGCAGGGGGAGGAAGAGAGAGAGGATAATAGAGTAATAGAAGTCTAAGATTTAAACTGTAAAGCAGTCAAACAGTAAAGAAAAGGTTAAAAGTGTAATGTAATAAAAGACTGAGAACAGGAGAGGTTAAATGAAGAACTCAGTGATTGAGCTGAGAAAAACGTTGACAAGTTCAGAGAGAGCATCAAGGTTAAGGTGAAGTCTAATTAGAGGAAATTAAGTTAAATTAAGATAGAAAAAGAACACCTTTTAGAAATTCTGAGGATAAAAGTTTAAAAGAGACACATATAAGGCCTCACAGTCATTTAGTATGTGAACATTCAGTGCATATTATATATAATTGTGTAAGATTGTTTTTTTTTTTTTTTAAAAAGCTTTTGTCCTACAAAGTTACCACCACTTCTTATGAACGAAGCTACATTTCTGAACAAGGCTCCACTAGTATGCTAATATTTTGTAAAATGCCTTAGGCATGTTTGGCATTTAATGCATTTTGTTGCAATTATTTGTCTTAACAGTGTGGTTTTAAAAGCAAGACATCTTCTATCCATTTCTTAGACCTAGGGGAGGACAAATAGCAAATTAAAGTTCATGTAAATGTGCCTGAGGCCGTGATAAATTTGTAATGAATTAATATAATCTCTATAACATTCTGACTGCTTTCACACTATAGAGCACAGTGATTTTTTTTAAAAAAAATATAAGCCATGGACTCTGAAGGCTAGTTTCTTACAATATGGCCAATACATAAGTCATAATGCATATGCAAGAAGGATGATAACTATGTGATATGTTGTAATGTGAATGCATAAATTTCTTTGGAAGATATGGAAGAAAAAACTTCTTGTCTAAAACTGCACACTCCAACATAAATTACTGTAAGGTAGTTTCCTATGAAGGCACACACAATGGAGATTTAAAGTGCTTTCCTATTGTAAGAGAGAAACTGAAAGGCAGCAGTTCTAAGGGCAGAGATGTCAGCTATGTCAACAATCAGTTGCTCAGCTTCTGGGAATTAGAAGTGCAAAGCAGAGTCCTTTGAAACACGGAAAGATGGGGGCATAAGAAAAGCAACAAGTTTAAACTACCATAGATATAGAAGCAGTTGCACTCTTAGAAGGTGTGATATCTCCCTTGGAAGATTCTCAGATTCCTTGGAGGTCAGCTCAAAGGAGGATGAGCTCATTTCTGGCATGTCAAGAATTGAATTAATTGATGATGGCTGGTTGAAGGACATTTGCAGGAGGCTTCAGCTGGGGACAGCTTGAAGTGAATGGCCAGTTAGGAAGAGGAGGAGAATCTGCCTTCTGTGAACATGCAGGGCAGAGAAAAGATAAGAGCAATGGAGATCTGCCAGATTATTTGGAAAGATGCTCTGCCTATCTTGATGGGCTGCACTGGAAAGCTATTTACTACAGAAGGCAGAAAGAGGAGTTGCTGGGAACAATGTGTTGGGTTTCTGATTGTGTGTTTGTTCCTCATATTTCTTGCTTGACTTTGTGTCTTGGAGACTCTGAACTTCTCTGGCCAAGTGAGATCCCCTGCCTTCTAACCTACAGTTTGTATTTCAGTTTTTCCTGGTGGATTTAAGTTTGCTTTGTGAACTTATTTGTTGGAGTGACTTTCCATTCTTTTATGGAGTTGCCTTGTGGGCTAATCTTGAACTACTTGTGGCTGGATTTATTTGGGACAGTTCTAAGGTTGGGCGAAGGGAACTGCTGGGGAGGTATTAATATACTCTCTAAAACACATGTATAGTATGCATGTGTGTGAATGAGTGGGCAGCAGAGATGGACAGAAGAGAATCAAAGTTTCAGTGTACTTCTATTTCAGTAGTATTCTTACTCAGCCTTACCATATAATGTGTCTCAGAAATTTCAATCTCATTGAACTGAGTGAGGTCAAGAGATTGAGATGTATTGCTGATATCAAATCCTGCTCACAGCCCCAAAAACAGGAATTCTTGGAGTTTGTAAGCAGTCATAGTGTTCTATATTTACATACTTACCCGCAATTGGTGGATCCAACGGCGGGAAATTTGAAGTACTGTCATTGGCTGACGAGCCACAAGCAGCCGGCATAAGAAAGGCAGTTTTGCCGCGCTTAGTCCTGGAAGATAAAGAAAGAAAGAGCATCAACCGGAGTGCGAGTGTCTCATTTCCTGCGACAGAACACTGGCGACGAAAGTGGGATTTCAGACAGAGGAATCCAGTTGAGCATGTGGCTACAAGGTCCGAGCAAGGCACAATGTCCGGAAGCAACTCACCATCCATGCAATTCAATCTGGCGATGGAAGAATGGCAATCATATGTCAACCGATTCCTAATATTCCTGGAGAGCAGCGATCTAAATGGAGTTTCGGAGCACAGGAAAAGGGCTGTTTTCCTGACCCATTGCGGCCCGCAGTATTCTGGATGGCAAAGGCACTGGCGGCACCCACAGAAGTTAAAACCATGACGTGGCCAGAGCTGGAGAAGCTGCTAAGAGCCCATTATGCACCAACTGTGTCGAGCCTGATAAAAAGACACGAATTCTATTTGAAGAACCAATGGGAGGATGAAAGCATCGCCGATTTCATGGCAGCACTCCAGGACATCGGCGGAGCGTGCGATTTCCTCAACTTCGATGAGGCACTGAGGGACCGCGTGGTTCTTGGGCTCAAGGACATCACTTTACAAGGCCGGTTGTTAACCCGACCTAAAATCACTGTAAAGGAGGCAATAGAAGAAGCCACTGCTGCAGAAGTCACACACAGATCGGCCGCAACAATGAAAAAAATAAACAAAACAGCCGGAAATAACAGTAAAGAGTTTCAAAAACCAGAGGCGGACAAAGGTACAACCACCACGCACCACGAGGATGTTGAATCGGTGTCTGGAAGCGAGGAAGATGATGAAGAAGAGGTATACCACCTCCGATTGGGGAAAAACAAATAGGAGCAGAATGGGAGAAAGCCTGAATTTGAGTGCGCTAGATGTGGGGGAAACCATCCATACTCGGAGTGCCGTTTCAGTGATGCAATTTGCAGAAAATGACCAAAGGGGACACATAGCGAGGGCATGCTGTTCCAGAAACAGTTACAGCCCCCGACGAAGATGGAGCCCACCCCAGAGGGACAAAGAGAGAGACAGAAAATCTGGGAGCCATTGAAGCCATGAGAATAGAAACAAGAGAGACAAAGAAACAACATATAGGAAGGAAGAGACACACCAAACAGTGACTATTGGACACTCAAACGCAAGAAATGAGAGGAAAGTCCACATACAAGTAGAAATCGAAGGATGGAAATGTGAGATAGAAGTGGGGTTCTGGCTCATATCTCTCCATGGTATCATGGGAGACCATCAAAAATTTAATCCCTGATATACAACAGGAAGAGCTAGAAACACAGGAACTCACACTAAAGGACTACCAAGGAAACAAAATTCCCGTGCTGGGGGTAGGACATTTTAAAGTTAACTTCAAGAACCACACAGAGATCCTGCCATTAATCATCATCGATCGGAACAGACCCAGCTTATTGGGACTGGAATGGTTCGCGCCATTAGGGATTGGAGTGACCGGAATAAACAGAATTGACGACACAGAATGGGAAGAGGACCTCGTGAGGGAATTCCAGGACATATTCAACAGAGAGCTGGGCAAGTACTGGGCGAACCCAATTTCAGTTAACTTAGATCCTAACATAGCCCTGTTAAGACTTAAGGCGAGGTGTGTTCCCTTTGCATTAAAACCTAAAATCGATCAACAGTTAGATAAACTTATCAAACAGGGGGTGCTAGAACCAACAGACCACGTGAAGTGGAAAACCCATATTGTGACCCCAATTAAACCAGACGGGTCCATAAGAATTTGTGGAGACTACAAAGCAATCCTAAATCACGTGCTGCAACAAAGTGCATATCCTGTCCAACACCTATTACATTCCATAAAAGGGGGAAATTTTTTTGCAAAATTGGACTTGGCACAAGCCTACCAACAACTGCCGGTGGATAACCAAATGGCAGAAGCGCAAACGATTGTAACGCATCGGGGAGCATTTAAATGCAACCGTTTGCAATTCGGGGTTAGCGTAGCCCCCTGAATATTCCAAAGCTTGATGGAACGCCTCCTGAAAGGAATAAAAGGGGTAATACCCTATTTCGATGATGTACTAATAGCAGCCAAAGACAAAGACCAGCTAAAAGACCGCCTAAGAGAAATCCTAACTACATTTAAAGGGGTAAGCCTAAAAGTAAAAAAAAGAAAAGTGTAAACTAGTAACTGACCGGGTAGAATTCCTGGGATATCTAATAGACAAAGATGTTATTCACCCATTCACAGAAAGCAAAGTAAGAGCAATCAAAGAGGCACCCATACCGAACAATAAAGTAGAGCTACAGGCATTTTTAGGACTCATTAACTTTTATGATGTGTTCTTGCCGCAGAAAGCGACGGCAGTGGAACCTCTACATAGATTGCTCAATGAGGAGGCAACCTGGAACTGGAAAAGTGGGAAAACACAGCCTTCCAGGAAATAAAAAATCTCCTTACATCCAGCAAAGTACTCATACAGTACAACGAAACACTTCCCATAACATGCGACGCACCACCCTTCGGTGTGGGGGCAGTACTCAGCCACACCTTGCCAGACAGAAGAAAAGCACCCATAGCCTTTTATTCAAAGACTCTCTCAAAAGCGGAGATAAACTACAGCCAACTCGATAAAGAAGCGCTGGCCGCCATATCAGGAATAAAACGATTTCACGAGTACCTATACGGTAGGACCTTTTCATTAATTACGGACTATAAACCACTATTGGGAATACTAGCCGGAAATAAAGCAACACCCCACTTATTGTCACAACGAATGACTAGATGGTCCGAGTTCCTGGCCGCCTACAACTACAACTTAACTTACCGGCCAGGGAAAACCATAAGTCATGCTGATGCGTTAAGCCGTTGCCCCTTACCTGACATAGACGACGACTCCGCACCAAGCACATCGATCCTCCAAATCGAAACTCTACCAAACCTACCTATAACCGCCAGAGACATTGCAAAGGAAACCACAAGAGACAAAACGCTGAATCGAATCACAACATGGATAAACAAGGGCTGGCCAGAATCAGGGGGTGACGACTCTGTAAAACCTTTTAAAAATAGACAGGCTGAACTATCACTGTTAAAAGGATGCATATTATGGGGGGATCGGGTAGTCATACCCAACAAACTAAGGGAAAGAATACTGGAATTATTACACGAAGGACACCCGGGTATAGTTAAAATGAAAGCGTTGGCTAGAAGTTATGTATGGTGGCCAGGGTTGGATAAAAATATAGGGGATTGGGTAGCAAGCTGTAAATGTTGCCAGGAATCCAGACCCGCACTCCCACAGGCACCAGCTACAGAATGGGAAATACCCAGGGGACCATTGTCGAGAATACCTATTGACTTTGTGGGACCAACAAAGGGGTATACATTCTTAATAATTGTAGATGCTTACTCAAATTGGCTAGAAGTAAGCATCATGCATTCTACCACTACAGACGCCGTAATTAGAAAGCTCAGAACAATATTCGCAACACAGGGGTTACCTGATGTATTAATATCTGATAACGGGCTGCAGTTCACGGCAACAACATTCGAAGGGTATTTAGCTAGCCAGGGTATAAGGCATGCACTAACAGCGCCGACACATCCGGCAGAGAACGGACGAGCAGAACGAATGGTCTGTTACACAAAGGACATGCTTAAAAAATTGGGCCCGGAAGAAATACAAGAAAAAATAGACAAACTGTTAGCCATACAACACATGACACCAAACACAACAACTAACAAAAGCCCAGCAGAACTATTGATGGGTAGGAAACTAAGATCACATCTAGATAGATTACACCCCACATGCACAGAGAAACCAACAGATTCCTCCAGCAAACACCGAACATTTAAAACCGGAGACTTAGTCTATGCAAAGAATTTCTCGGGGGACCCGTTGTGGATACCAGCAACAATTACACAAATAACGGGATCCCGGTCTTACAGACTAGTTACCGAAGACAATAGGGACTGGAGAAGACACATAGACCAGCTCAGATCACGAACACTACAGACAAACACTGACAGAATAGGAGGACAAGGAGGAGACCCTTCAAACACAAACCACAAGGGAAGGGAAGACCATCCACAACCCACAAACATAAACAGGCAAGAAGGGGGAGACCCTTCAAAGACACATCAAGACACAAACAGAAGCAGGCAAGAAGGGGGAGACCCTTCTAGCACAAACCAAGGGCAGAAATAACAAAACTTACCCTAACAACTACACAACCACCATTAACGCTAGCCCCAGTCGAAGTTCGCAACTACGCACCTGTAGCCGAAGGGAGTAACATCACGAGTGATGTGGAACAGGCACTGGAGGAACAGCCAGGAAGAAACCTGGGAGGGAGCGACCTAGCCAACTCAACCAGCCAAGCGAGGCCTGGTGGGAGCGGCATGGCCGACTCTATCTTTCAGGAGGTTCCACAGGAAGAGACAGGAAGAACAACAAGTCCATCTGCACCAGCTGCTGGCGAACTCGCGACTAACCTGCGCAGGTCTAGTCGGAACCATAGGAGCCCCGCCTACTTCGGGACTACGTAACCTAGGGCGGCCCTGATTGGTTGGACTAAACCAAGTGGGGAGGGGTGTTCTATATTTGCATATTTACCCGCAATTGGTGAATCCAACGGTGGGAAGTTTGAAGTACTGTCATTGGCCGATGAGCCGCGAGCAGCCGGCATAAGAAAGGCTGCCGTGGTTTTGCCGCGCTTAGTCCTGGAAAAGAAATAAAGAAAGAGCATCAACCCAAGTGCGAGTGTCTCATTTCCCGCGACAGAACACATAGGATTTAATTAGAGCAACTACCGGAATCCTGACAGCTGATTCTTGGCCTGAGGAGATTGACACATGTAGGGGTGATTTCCTTACTTAATACTCCATGAATTGTACGCTATTTTAATGGCCAGGATGTAGGGAATCAGATGTGAAGTCTATAGGAAATGGGCAAACTTGCAGAATGACTTGGGTTATACCTTGCATCTTAGAACTGAGCATGTGTTGGTGAATTGTCTTTGTTTTAAGTGGCATTATGCCCTTTTGGTTTAAGTGTTTTGTTCTACAGAGGAATTACTGAGTCTATCATCAGCACCTCTATAATTGTCTGGTTTGGTTCTACAACAGGACAGACACAGACTTCAGATGATAATTAGGACTGCAAAAAAACCCAACAACCAGTTACTACCAAGCTGCCTTCAATTGAGGACCTGAATACTGCATGAGTCAAAAAAAGGGCTGTGAAAATATTTACAGACTCCTCACATCCCGGACATAAACTGTTTCAACTCCTACCCTCAAAACGACGCTATAGAGCAATGCACACCAGAACAAGACACAAGGACAGTTTTTTCCTGAAAGCCATCACTCTGCTAAACAAATAATTCCCTCAACACTGTTCAACTATTTACAGAGTGTACACTACTATTACTGTTAATCTTCTCATCACTCCATATCACCCATCCCCTCTCACTTGTGATTGTATGACTGTAACTTTGTTGCTTGTATCCTTAAGATTTATATTGACTGTTTCTTAGTCTGATTTGATTGCTTATTGTACCCTATGACTATCAGTAAGTGTTGTACCTATGGTTCTTGACTCTTGACGAATGTATCTTTCATTTATGTATACAGAGAGTATTTGCAACAAGACAAATTCCTTGTGCTTCCAATCGCACTTGGCTAATAAAGAATTCTATTCTATTCTATTCTATTCTATTCTATTCTATTCTATTCTATTCTATTCTATTCTGTGGCATGCCTTTTTGTAGCACAACTGTTTTTAACAGTTTTGAATGGAGACGGTTTTTGATATACTGCATTGTAAAGCAATTATCAGAAACCAATAAAGGTTTCTGATAATTACTAGGAAGAGTTCCCCATTGTGTTTGGGGCTGAAAACAGCATTCATGCAAATGTACTTCTACCTCCCAAAGTTATGTTGAATATATCCCTGCATTTGGAAACATATTCTCCACAAAACCTTAGCCCTATTTGTTTGCAGCAAGAATCAAAATATTCATTCTATTAAAGACTCTCCTTTATTTACTAATCTACAGTTAAGATTGATTCCTATTTTTATATTTTATTATGCAATTATTTACAAAAGACAAAATCACTGAAGAATCCCTTTGCATTTTGTTTGATTTGTTGTTCTGAACTATAAAGTACCCTGTTACTCTCACATAACCACCTGCTTGCTATAGGCAGCCAAATTCTCCAGCTGTTTTGCAGTCCCTTGAAATGCAGTTATTTTCTTCTGGTGAGCTTCTGCATTGGGAAGAAAGCACTTGCCTATTCACATCTGCTTTTTGACTCAAGATAAAGGTTGCTAATTAATACTCTGCCTTCTAACCTGCAGTTTGCAAATTGCCACACTGGAGGTACCACAGAGGATTACTATAACCACCACCAATAATTTATATTACACTTAAAAACAATGCATGGAATGAAAATGAAGAAGTATTTATTAATAAAAGTATTCATATTTACAGAGGCAAATATGTGAATTTGCTATCCAAGTGCGGCAAGAGACAAAATATAAAAGGGGACTCATCATGTAGCTATTATTGAATATACTTCCTCCACAATACAATAGTGCATGGGTATCAGACTCAATTGTGTCATCTGACTTATCATGACTTTTTTGCTTTTGCAAGTTGACATGGCCTGTATGTGACACATCTGGCCTGCAGGCCACCAGTTAGATACCCCTGTGATAGTGGATGAGTAGTATATTTCAGTGCCCCAAAGGCTCAAATTAAGATTCTGTGGTGGTGCCTGGCTATAGCTGGGAACAAGTGCAAGGCAGTGTAAGGAATAGACACATGAGAGAAAAAGGAGGAAATTGAAAGCAGCCTGGATTATTTTAAACCCAGTTCAGTGTAGCAATAACATATTCATAACTCAAAATTCTCTTTCTGTTAATCAATTCCAAATGTCTGGTTATCCACCTTTAATTTTTCTCTTAACTGCAAAACTATTGAAACTATATCTCCCTGCAGACAATTGTCTCTTGATTTTATTTTATATTCTCTATGTTCTTATTATAATAATTCTCAATAGGTTAACCATATCTCTTTGCCTGCTATTTCTTTCTTATAAAATGCTTTTATGCTGAGACTCATAAAAGCATTTTGAGCACAGTCTGGGTTTATATCTATTATGAATTGATATTACTACTAGTATTACAGTATATTTATTATATCTATATTGCATATAATTATATTTATTAGGTAAAATACTAATATTAGTTTTAGGTATGTTTGTTGCCTTAAGTTATTTATAAAAACAATAAAGGTGGCAAATAAACAAAAATAAATATTCTCAGTATGGCATTTCTTACATAAGTTTATGAAATCTCCATTAACCTTACTGCCCCACAGAAAAGCATGCCACCAAACCTCAGATCATGCTCTAGTTGTAAAATGCTTTTGTTTTTCTGCAGCATCCATTCATTCATCCTAAATAAATAGCCACTACATACTACAATTTTAAATCAGTCAGTTCCAATCCTCCATGTTCTTTTGCATCTTGCAGGACTTTTCCCTTGCCATACATATCTACATATATTTTTCTGCCACTGCATAAAAATAGGTATTGTCTGAAACAAAGACATAATTCTAGGAAATACATTGACAATTGTATAAAATGACAATTGTAAGTTCTCCTATGTTAAGATATCCTTCTTAATTTGATTCCCTATTTTAACATAAATTGTATTTTTTGATATCCCTCTTTTTTTGAGCTTCATATTATGTTACATAAAATGTCCCCTCATAAAAGCTTTACTTGCATTTCAAACAATACTTATGTATATAACTTTATCAGAGTTGTCAAAAATTCTTTCAACTTATTTCTGTAATCTTCAGTTACTGTTTCTTCCTGTAACTATGTTTCATTTAACTTCTAAAGGAATTGATTTTCTTTTAAATGCTGATCACTGGGTTTAAATGCTGAATCACTGGTTTGGAAAGGGTTTTGGCAGTATCTTCACTTTATGAATACTTTAATTCTTGGATATCCAAAGTAGATCAATTCTTGAGAAAGTCTTTCAGAAAAAGACATTGATCTTTTTGCACCACAATTTTTATTTGACCAAGTATATACAAGCTCTAAATTGTCCATGATATGAAAAAAAAACCTTGGTATTTTACTAAGTTTCATTTCAACGTGTTTCTTAGAGATTCTATCTTTTCATGGACAAATTATTTGACTTCAGTTTTACATTAAATGCCCATTTTCATATGGTAAATTCATTAATTTATCCATAATTATTTATGTCTTTATTAAATGTTAACTTGATCCTTATTAAGACCTTAAATTTCCATTATTAAAGCTTTAGTGCCATGCAAAGTAGCTTCAGTCCCAACTTATCTGCCACAGTTACCAGTCAACATCAATTTTGGTTATAATTGGGAGTTTATGTACAAAACTATTGTTTTTGATTCACACTGAAATAAATTCTTCACCCAAATTTTTGCAGATCAAATATTTTGTATCATTTTTTTAATAAAAAAAATTCTTGTAAACAAGTTAGATCTTGTTTTAATGTTTTTTTTAAAAATAAGGAAATATTTTTCTTCCTTTTTGAAGACTGTTTGCTCCATTTATATTCCATGTTAGGCATTTAAAATCCATATTCATCCAGAGACTGTTTTCCTTGTCCCAATTCTATATTGATTATAGATAAAAGTGATTTAAAAAGTGAGGGTTTGGTCAGCTTGTCCTTTAAAAGGCTGCACTTGTGTATGCAATCAAGCTATTTGTCTTTGAATCTCTAGTGCTCAACTCATAAGAAAACCAAAAGACTTCCATTACATGGGTTCCTCATGAGGAGTATCAGTCCAGGTTGTAGGTGGATCTCTCAATCTTTTATGCAGAAAGACTTTGCTGGCCAGAAATCACCACTGGCTATTGCTCACGATGGTGTTGTTGGCTGTTGTGATGTCTCCACTTCTTCAGAGACATCTAGTTAGCTATAGTAGGGGTTTCCAACCCCTGGGCCAGGGACTGATAGGAACTGGGCCACACAACTGGAAATGAAACCGACCCCTGTGAGGGTTGCTGTGCTGTAAAGCCTCACCCAGAAGCCTGCCAAATAGAAATTAACAGATGGTTGAGAATATCAATATTTGAGCAAGTGCTTCACCAGTGAAATGACCAATCAAACTTCCATCTGAAAAATGGCACAAAGATTAAGTTAAGCAAGATAGGTTTATTTGAGAGAGAGAGCAGGGTTGCTTGTGGCAAGCTGGATGTCAAACCAATGTAATAAATAAATAAACAACTATCCCAGGGTTTTTTTTTTTTTTTAAAAAAGGGAGGAGCGACACTGGACAATAACTTGAACAGATAGGAGGATAAAGGGGATATTCCAACATATAACTCATGAATGAAAATGTTTAATGAAATTTGGTAAACTCCTAGGCTGGTCAAAAAGGGAATGACACAGGGAAGGAACAAGGAGTACACAAAGAAGGGGAAGAAGATTTGGGAAAAGATTAAAAAGAATCACTACTCAAAGGTTCCACTGTGGTTATCCACATTGGAAGCAGTTACTCACCCAAATGTACTGGACTATGAAAATATTATAAGGTATAAAGATTTACTGTATGATACTGGAGACTTCAAAAACAAACACCAAATACAAATTCAAGGAAAAGAAATAGCATGGTAGCCTTTTGTACAAATACAAACCCACTATAAAAGAGATAGAGAACAATTTGGCTTTAACATGATTCCACAAGAATTAGATAAAATATGAGAGGAAAAGAAAGCAATCAGCAAATTATACAAATGCTTCTTGGATTATAAACTTAAAGAAGAAACAATTACAGAATCTATGACAATTTGGTCCAGAAATTTAAGCTATAGTATTGATTTAGATAAATGGGAACACATCTGGCAAACAAATTATAAATTAACTATGTCAGTCTCATATAAAGAAAATCTATATAAAATGGTTTATCGTTGGCATCTACCTCCGGTGAGACTGGCTAAGATGTTTCCTAATCTACCACCCAATTGTTGGAAATGTAAACATGTACAAGGAACATACTTCCACATGTGGTGGATCTGCTCATATGCTCAGAAATTTTGGAAAAACATTAGAAAATGGATTTTAGGTATAACAAAACAAAAATTAAAATTTGAACCTGAAATCTTTCTACTAAGCATGATAGATACAAACATGAAGAAAAAATATCAATATTTAATTTTACATATTATAATTATGGCTAGAATAACATATGCACAAAATTGGAAGACATCCCTCACCCCCTCAGGTGATATGGTAATTAAAAATATATATGAATGTACTGAGATGGATAGCTTAACTAAATTGCTAAAAAACAAACAAAATAGTGTATACTATGAAATATGGAATATTTGGTATCAGTGGTTAAGAAAAAGGTAATATTGGATACTTGATAAACTATTGAAATGATAGTAGATGTGCGTTTAATTAAAAAGATGAAGAGAAAATGTAATATCAAAAGAACGAAGGACTACTTTGTCCAAACGAAAACATTCAGTTTTATAAATTAGAGAAATGGATCGTGTTTTTCTATTGCCAGCATACTTTATTTACAAAATAACTAAGAAACCAAAGAAACAGCAGTACCATCCTACTAAGCAAGCTAAAGAAACTATAAAGAAAAATGAAGCAGAAGTAAAACTCCTCCCCTGCACACATGCGCAGTATAAACAGAAACTTCACAAGACACTCATATCTTGTTACTATGGAGACTTGATAAGCAGTCCAGCTCATTCTGTAAACATCTGTGGAAAGCTCCTCAGACAAACTTAAAACAAATGCAGTGACACCCCCTTCTTTGTTTGATGACCTGACATCAGGTAAGGCACATCTTCTCACTCAGGTAATCATGCTGAGCAGCTGCAAGTGGTCTGTTGATGTAACCTAAAAATTGCAATATAAAACATTTCTGCAAAGTGTTAGCAAAACTCTCACTCATTTGCTTATTTGGACCAATATAAACAATATCTTCAACATAAAAAAAATCATCTCATATGCATTCCCAGATCTTTTTGTGAACACACTTTCATCAGTTTCGGATTTAATAAAACCCTTTAAATTTAGTTTGTCAGTAAGACATAAACACTATATTAAACCAGACTGTTTCAGACCATAAAGACTTTTGTTTAATAGTCAGGTATCCCCTTCTTGCTTCTGGAATCTGGAAAACCTTTGACGTAAATTTCTTCATCCAGATCAGCATGTAAATAAGCTGTTTCAACATCGAACTGGAACACTTCTAAACAAAGAATAGTTGCAGTGGTTAAAGCAATTTTCACACTCTCAGTCCAAACTGTCGGTGAGTAAGTATTTGTGTAATCCTCAGGATAACGTTGAGCGAAACCCTGAGCTACAAGTCTGGCCTTGTATAATGATTCACCATTTGGTTTCTTCTTGATTCTGTAGATCCATTTGGTGCCAATGACTTTCTTGTTTGCTGGAGGACTTGCAGGCGTAAACACTTTAGACGATCCATTTCAGTCTGCATGGCCTCATACCATTTCTCTTGCTCTGAATCAGGAAGATGCTTAATTTGCGTGAAGTTGTACGGAGGCAGTGTAACAGCACAAAGCAAAGATAAAAGTGCTTTTGTCAATTGCCATGAATATCACTTCAGAGGGATCTCCTTCTTGACCCTCTCGGAACGTCTTGGAACAACGGTCCATTCTTCTTCCATTTCGTCCTTGTCTTCTTCCTCGTTGCTAGCCTCAGCATTGATGGCATGTGAAGACGGAACCTCTAATTGAGAAGAACTAGTTGATGGAACATCTGCCTGATAATCTCGATCATCAGACTGTAACATCATCTCTAGGAAAATAAACTCCGGGATCATTGGAGTGAATCCTGGACCAGTCAGTCTTCAAAATTAAAGGATTGAGAAACCACAATTACATTTCTGAAGTCAACGAACTCGCTGCATCTGGAATTGTCATCAATCCCCATAAATCTCAGTCTTTTTGCTGCTGGACCTCCTTTCCTTCTTTGAGGTAATGGAATATTCACCATAGCACAGGAACCAAAAATATGGATATTTCTCAAGTCGGGTTTATATCCATATAACATGAAGAAAGGTGTCTGGTTAATTACACTGCTTCAGATATGGTTAACAATGTAGTTTGCATATTTAATTTCTTCACCCCAGTATGGGAAACTCAGATTAGCATCTTCCAGTAGACAACGCATCATTGTTTGCAGTACTCCATTTCTGCGTTCCGCCACTCTATTTTCCGCAGGAACGTAAGGAGCTGAGGTCTGGTGCAGAATTCCATTCTTACGCATCCAGTTCTGAAAACGCTGGGACATGAATTCAGCACCGCAATCACTTTGAATTCTAGCAATGCGAACATCATGTTGAATGTTGACGTAAGTTGCAAAATCTTTAAAGATCTGAAAGGTCTCAGATTTTTCCTTCATAGGAAACACAAATCCATATCTAGAATAATTGTCAACAATTGTTAAGAAATATTTTCTACCACCAAATGTTGGTGCAAATGGACCTACTATGTCAGTATGTACCAAATCAAAAATGCGTGTTGACAGGCATGTAGCGTGTTTTGGAATGGCTGCTGCCTTGGAGTTGGCTTTCTTGCAGACAGCACAATCCAAAAACACCTTACACCCCTTCAGATCCAAACTTTTACGAATTCTGGCATCTTGCTAAGAACACGAAAACTGGCATGTCCCAATCTTCTATGCCATTTATGGATACATCTGGAATGCAAAAGTTTACCTGTTAGTAAATTTTCAACATTCATATTAGGAACCTTAGGCTTGCTTTGAGCAACCTTAGGCTTGCTTTGAGCAACCTGTTTCTGACTTTTGTTGGTTCTAGGAACCTTTGGGATAGCAACAGGATCTCTCTCTGGAACATCTCTCTCTGGGCCTGTGCTCCCTCTTATTGGAACAGGTATACTTGCCTGTGCTTGCGAAGTAGACTTCGGTTTTAGGTAATAAACACCACCAATTACTATGATTTCAGCAACAATATTACCTTCTTTCATCATATAACTTGCTTTTTCAAAATGGTGAACCTGGTACTTGGAAACTCTCACTAAATGACTCTGACTAAGCAAACTGCTGGTTGCTGTCGGAATATAATAAACATCAGGAATTAAAACATCTAAAACATTTCAATATAAACACTTCCTTTTCCCTTGACCTGAACAGTATTATTGGAAAAAGTGTACAGTTCACACATATCAGGTTCAGGCTCGTGCATCTCTGTGAAAAAATCTCTTCTGTATGTAACATGCACAGCTGCTCCACTGTCCAAAGTCCAGAGATGTCTTCTATCATAATCCAGACTTCCTTCGTTGGTCAATGCCAATGTGATGTGTGGAGTTTGTAGATCACACCTGGAACCACGATGACCTTGTCTTTCACCTCTGCCCTTGCTTCTGGAATCTGTTCCTCTGGGCTGGTATGTGACAGGTGCTGGAGATCGCTGGGGACAATCACGGACGATATGTCCCAGATGACCACAAATGTAGCATCTTGGCATCCTTGGAACGAAGGTATTTCCTCGGAAATTACGCCTCATATCTAGAGCCTTCAATGCAGTCGGTCTTCTCAAATGTGGCATGGCGTGCATGAATGCTTGCATTAGCTGGCTTGATGGAGACATCTGTACAGCAGACTGACTCCTTGACAACTTTGTAAATGCACTTTGCAAATTTTGTAATTGTTCCTGTATTTCACGCAAATCACCAGCAGATGGTACTGCAACATTAGAAATCGCAGAAGCTCTTTCAACTGAGTCAGCATCACAAGACATATCATGAGGTAGCTGTGATGAAGGCATAGCTCTCTGCTCTGATTGGTCTGACACCACTCCCGGCTGATGTTATGCAATGCCAGGTCCATTATAAATAAGGCCCCCCTGATTTTTGATTAGATTCAGGATGAGGGCATGGACCTGGCAGGGATCACCAAAATCTGGTTGGTCCCAGAGGGGGGTCTCCCCCTGAAACGATGTGCCCACCACGTTTCCAGGCATTTCATCGGCCGATGGCTCAGGGTAGGGGTGGTGGTGTGGCGGTAATTATTAGGGAAGATCTCTGTCCTAGGGAGGCAACTGTATCTCAGATGGCTGGCTGTGAGTCCCTCTTTGTGAAGTGGAGTCAGGGTGGGAAGATGGCTCCCTGCTATGTATCATCGGCCCTGCCCGGGCTCCTCGGGGTAATAGCCGAGCTGGCGGTGGAGACACCCAGACTGGTAGTTATGGGTGACTTCAACCTGCCTTCACTCGGTGAATCCTCTGGGGTGGCCCGAGAGTTCTTGGCCTCCATGATGGCCTTGGACCTGACCCAATTAGTTTCTGAACCCACTCACACGGGAGGACACACGGTGGACCTAATTTTCGTCTCTGGACAGTGGTTGAATGATTGGTAGGGGATATAGCTGTCAAACCTTTCTGGATCTGGGCGCACTTCGCACAGTCACTTCCGCCCTCATTATCTCCCACTTGGATTATTGCAATGCTCTCTACATGGGGCTCCCCTTGAAGAGTCTCCGGAGGTTGCAGTTAGTTCAGAATGCAGCCACGCGGGTGATCGTGGGCGCCCCTCGGGGCGCACACGTAACACCACTTCTCCGCAGGCTGCACTGGCTTCCTGTGGCCTTCCGGATTCGATTCAAGGTGGTACTGATGGTATTTAAAGTGCTCCATGGCTCGGGACCTGGGTACTTACGGGACCGCCTGCTGCCACCAACAACCTCCCGCCGCCCAGTACGCTCCCACAGGGTCGCCCTACTTGGGGTACCGCCACCTGATCATTGTCGGCTGGCGGCCCCGAGGGTGCGTGCTTTCTCTGTGGGAGCCCCCTCCCTGTGGAATGATCTCCCCCCGGAGATACGAGCCATGACAGATATCCTCTCCTTCCGGCGTGCAGTTAAGACCCTATTTTTTAAACAGGCTGGCCTGGCCCAGTAAGGGTCTATGGGGTTTTAAGTTAACAGGGTTTTTTAAATTTTAATCTCATTTTTAAAATTTTTCGGGATGCAGCCACATCTATGTTTAATCTGGTTTTAAATTCTATTTAATTTTGTAACTTTGTATTTTATGTATTTATTAGGCTGTACACCGCCCCGAGTCCCTTTTGGGAGAGGGAGTGGTATAGAAATACGAACAATAAATAAATAAATCAATAAATAAAACCTTTGTCATGGTCTGATCATTCTCTCCTTAGACTAGGCTTCTGTACCGCCAATCCGCACCACAGGGAGGCGGAGCCGAGGAGATGGTTCCGCCCCAGACCCTGATGGATCCTGAATGGTTCCAGACGGAGCTTGGGCCATTACCTGAAACTCTGGCTCATAACTCAGCTACAGACTTGGTAGCTGCCTGGGATAGGCCGGCTGCCGAGGCTCTGGACCGAGTTGTGCCTTTGCGACCTCTGACCCGGCAGAGGTCTCACTCGGCTCTGTGGTTTACGAAGGAGCTGAGGGAGATGAAATGCCGGAAAAGACGTCTGGAGGGCGTCTGGAGGGCCAGTCATGCCGAGTCCGACCGAACACAGGTTAGGTCCTATATTAGGACCTACCTAGTGGCAATAGAGGCGGCGAAGCATTCTCACTTCTCCACCCTTATTGCATCGGCAGAAAATCGACCCGCCGCCCTGTTTAGAGTAACTCGCTCCCTGCTTGGGCCAGGAGCGCAGGAGGATCTCTTGCAGGGTAGGGCGGACAAGTTTTCTTGATTTCTGCATGATAAAATCACTCAGATTTGGGCCGGGTTGGACTCTAGTTGGGAGGTCCCGGGGGAGGTGACCACGGCAAGTCTTGAGACAGTTATCTGGGACGAGTTTGACCCTGTGACCACCGAGGGTATAGACACCACATGTTTATTGGACCCTTGCCCCTCCTGGCTGGTTTCTACCACCAGAGAGGTGACGCGGAGTTGGCTTCAGGGAATTGTTAATGCCTCTTTGATGGAGGGCTTGTTGCCTACTGCCTTGAAAACGGCAGTGATGTGACCCCTCCTTAAGAAGCCCTCCCTGGACCCAACTCTTTTGAACAGCTATCGTCCTGTCTCCAACCTTCCCTTCATGGCGAAGGTTGTTGAGAGTGGTGGCAGGTCAGCTTCCCCAGTACCTGGATGAAGATACGTACCTGGATCCCTTCCAATCGGGCTTCAGGCCTGGATATAGTACTGAAATGGCATTGGTCGCGTTGGTTGATGATCTCTGGAGGGCCCGTGACAGGGGTTATTCCTGGTCCTATTAGACCTATCAGCGGCTTTTGATACTATCGACCATAGTATCCTATTATGACGGTTGGGGGGGTTGGGGATTGGGGGCACCGTGTTGTGGTGGTTCGCCTCCTTCCTCTCCGACCATCTGCAATTTGTGTTGGCGGGGTGGAGAGGTCCACCTCTAGGCTCCTTGATTGTGGGGTGCCTCAGGGGTCAGTCCTCTCTCCTCTCTTGTTCAACTTTTATGTGAAGCCACTGGGGGAGATCATCCGTGGCTTTGGGGTGAAGTGTCATCTGTACGCTGATGATACTCAGCTGTACATCTCCACCCCAAGCCACCCCAACGATGCCATGGAGGTCATGTCCCGTTGTCTGGAGGCCGTGCGGAACTGGATGGGCGGGAACAGGCTCCGACCAACCCTTCCAAGACTGAGTGGCTGTGGTTTCCGGCATCCCGATATAGCCAGGTAGTTCCATCGCTGGCTATTGGGGGTGAGATTTTGCCCCCTTCAGAGAGGGCTCGCAATCTGGGTGTCCTCCTGGATGTATGGCTGTCTTTGGAAGTCCACATTATGGCCATCTCCAGGGGGGCGTTCCATCAGGTTCGCCTGATCCGCCAGATGCGGCCCTTTCTGGATCGGGATGCCTTACGCACGGTCACTCATGCCCTGGTCACCTCCCGACTGGACTACTGTAATGGGGCTCCTGAATGGGAGTATCCAGAGGCTTCAACTGGTACAGAATGTGGCCATGCGGATGGTTATGGGGGAGTCAAGGTTCTCTCATGTGATGCCCCTCCTGCACGAGCTGCATTAGTTGCCAGTGGCCTCTCGGGTGCGCTTTAAGATTTTAGTGTTAACTTTTAAAGTGCTCCATGGCATCGGACCAGGATATTTACAAGACCGCATTCTGCCATTTTCCTCTCACTGTGCGCTCCCACAGGGAGGGTCTCTTGCAGGTCCTGTCGGCATCTATGTGCTGGCTGGTGACCCCGAGGAATAGGGCCTTCTCTGTGGGGGTGTCTGCCCTCTGGAATGGGTTGCCTCCAGAGTTATGTACAGCCAAGGACCTGGGGACCTTCAGGCGTGCCTTGAAAACCTGGCTCTTTGACCAGGCCAGCTTGGGCTGATTTTAGATTTTAGATATGAGTATTTTAATTTTTATATTAATTTTTAGGGTTTTAGGGAGGGGTTTTAATTATTTTCAGCCAGGGCCTTTAGCTTAATTTAGTTTTAACTTTTATATATTTAATGTTTTAATTGTATGGCTGTGCACCGCTCCAAGTCCTTTGGAAGAGGAGCGGTATATAAATAAATATTATTATTATTATGTGATCAATTTGTGGGTGGACACTTGGCTTCAATGAAGAAGGCAAGATGGAGGACTCAGGAACTCTAATCACACCCTTATCTCGCTGAATAGACAGTGCATAGGCCTTAACTTGCTGTAGGCTTTGTTCAAAAATTGCAATCTGTTGCATATAATCCTGCATAGCTCTCTGACTCATTGTTGGCTCAGGATTTAATGAAGAATAATAAATTTCATCTTTCTCTTTTGGTGAAAAACTATCAGCTGCCTGGATAACTTTAGGTTTAGCTCCAAGCTTTTCATATTCTGGCTTCTCAGGCTGAGTTTGATAGCATGCATCATAAATAAAACTTGGTACAGACCTGCTATCTTGTCGTCCTATGGCAGCTTCCTTCTCCAGATGAGTAGCAGTAACCAGCGGACTTCTTATCTCTTCAGGAATTTCAGAAAATGACAATAAATCCTCCGCTGACCGAGCTCTCCGCTTTGCTTTGCCTTTCTTTCTTGGCATTGTAGCGTTTATCAAAATTAATCACACATTCCTCGGAATTGTTGTGATCTAATTATTAAAACAAACCATCCTCTGCTATCATGTCAAAACGAAAACATTCTGTTTTATAAATTAGAGGAAATGGATCGTGTTTTTCTGTTGCCAGCATACTTTATTTACAAAATAACTAAGAAACCAAAGAAACAGCAGTACCATCCTACTAAGCAAGCTAAAGAAACTATAAAGAAAAATGAAGTAGAAGTAAAACTCCTCCCCTGCACACATGCGCAGTATAAACAGAAACTTCACAAGACACTCATATCTTGTTACTATGGAGACTTGATAAGCAGTCCAGCTCATTCTGTAAACATCTGTGGAAAGCTCCTCAGACAAACTCAAAACAAACTCAGTGACATACTTTAACAAGGTAGATCACGTCAATGATTATGATAAAGAAAAAAGAAACCATTGCTCAACATATGCTGTAAAATTTAGATATGTATATATATATATGTGTGTGTGTGTGTGTGTGTGTGTGTGTTGATTTGTCTGTTTTAAATGTATGTCATATAAATGTTTATTAAAAATAAATATTAAAAAAAAAGAAGGGGAGGAAGAGCAATCTGAGGGAAAGTCACATGTATCTTATATACAAATATTTAGCTGGGGTCTCAGTACACGAAACCTTATCTGAAGAGTGCAGTACTTTCTCTTAGCTGTGCTCATGCCTGTCTATGTACAAGAACCAATGTCCCATTCATTGTCAGGGGAAACACATCAATTGTGCTTTTGCAAAGGGCTAAGCAAAGGAAGAAACGAGAGATAAGGACAGAAGATATTTCTCACATAAGAGTTAGGCCAAAACCACAGACCCCCTGCAGGTCTACCATACCTTCAAAAAGTAACTATATTTTCTGATGGTCTGGTAGATGGCCTTCTTAAATTTAATAATACTTGATGATAATCCATGATTTAAACTTGCCAGATTTTTAAAAAGGAGAAAAATGAAGAAATCACAAACTGACTTCCTTTTGCTGAATCTCCCCCACACCCGCCCCGCTGTTTGAAAGGCAATTTCTCCTCTCGTGTTACCACTTGTCTCTGAAGAGGTGCTTGAGAAATGTAAGAAACGTTGGAGTTTTGCCCACCTCATTTTGCCTTCATTTCTCCTCTTCTATGTTTTTGGCTGAATGAGAATTAGACAACCTTTAACTACACTGGCTAAGATTGGACTTAAGCATAGTACATAAAATCATATGTTACAATGTCTTACCAGCTAATGAATATTTCAGCTTTAATCACAACAACACAATAGCACACAACAGATATAAATTTAATGTAAACCATTCTAAACTCGATTTCAGCAACAGAATGCCTGGAACTCACTAACTGATTCTATTGTCACCTGCTCAAACTCCCACTCCTTTACCCTCAAACTAGCCTCTATTGACATCATCCCATTCCTAAGAGGTCTGTAGGGGACGTGCATAATGCACAATCATGCCTACGGTCCCTGTCCTATTGTCCCCAATTATTAGTTCCTATTTCTTACATTTAAACTTATGTTTATTCTTATTTCTATTGTATTGTAAGCTTTTGACAAAATAAATAATAAAAATAAATAAAAATAAGAATGATCTCCAGTACCACCTTATAATACACTAAGCACTGAATTTTATTGAATACCCAACTATAGGAAATAGTTGGTATTGCTTTTGAGAATCAGAAATCAAGATTGATTGAAAGGCTGAGCTGAGAACAAGATGTAAAATAGTGGTCAGAGAAGGATTTGTCTGTTTTATTATTTATTTATTTAAATTTATATACCGCTCCCCTCTCCCTAAGGGACTCGGGGCATTGAACAGCCAGAATAAAATACACATATAAAACACATATACAATATTTAAAAATTAAAAGAATTAAATACATTGGCCCTTACAAAAGATTAAAAATAAGGGAATAAAGAAAGTTAAAACCAGATTAAAAAATTTAAAAACCCCTAGGCCAGACCAGCTTGCTGAAATAAATGAGTTTTCAACGCACGGCGGAAGTGCAGGAGATCAGGGATGGTCCTCATCTCCGGGGGTAATTCGTTCCAGAGAGAGGGTGCCCCCAATGAGAAGGCCCGCATCCTCGGGGTTGCCAACCATCCAGCCGGCGGCATCCCGAGAAGGCCGACTCTATGGGAGCGTATTGGTCGGTGGGAGGCTGATAATGGCAGGAGGCAGTCTTGCAAATGGTCCTGAGCCATGGAGCGCTTTAAAGATGATAACTAAGACCTTGAAGCGCACCCGGAGGGCCACCGGGAGCCAATGTAGCTCGTGTAGAAGTGGGGAACATGGGAGCCCCGAGGAGCCCCCAACACCACCTGCGCGGCTGCATTCTGCACCAGCTGGAGGCTCCGGCTGCTCTTCAAAGGCAGCCCCATGTAGAGAGCATTGGCATAGTCTAGCTGGGAGGTTACCAGGGTGGAAGTGACCGTGTGAAGCGCATCCCGATCCAGAAAGGGCCACAACTGGTAGATCCTACGGACCTGGCCAAAAGCCCCCTGGCGACGGCCGCCACATGGTCTTCCAATGACAGCCGCACATCCAGGAGGACACCCAGATTGCGGGCCCTCTCTGTGGGGGCAAGAATTTTTCCCCCCACAGCCAGCTGTGTTATTCTTTTAGTTAAGCATCTATAGAAAATTATAAAAATAATATAGGTTGGAAATGTGAACAACATGAGGGGACATTTTTTCATGCATACCTGAAATTTTTACCTGAAAGAAATTTGGATTCAAAGAGCGTGTGCTCACCAAAGTAGTTGTTACACTGGTTGAATTGCATCCTTGGATAGATTATAAAAAGAAGAGCAATAGGATGTCATTTTAGAGAAGATGTCATTTTAGAGAGAGGCTAATGGATATATAATTGTTGTGAAGAATTTTGGAAGCCATTCAGAGGTGGTATTCAGCAGGTTCTGACTAGTTCTGACCAGTTCTAGCGGAAATTTTGAGTAGTTGAGAGAACCAGCAAATACCACCTCTGACTGGCCCCGCCCCCATCTATTCTCTGCTCCTGAGCCCCAGCTTCTTTTGTTGCCTTGCATAGGAGAACGGAGCTGAAAAGCAGGTTAGTGGAGTGGGGAGGGAATGGGATGTAGCAGTAACCTTCCCCCCAGGAGTGAGGAGGGAATGGTGATTTTGCAGTACCCTTCCCATGTCATGCCCATCAAACCAGGCCCACCAAGCCATTTCACACCCACCAAGCCATGCCCACCAAACTGGTAGTAAAATTTTTTGAATCCCACCACTGAAGGGATTTCTTTATTTCTTTTTTCTTTTCTATTTTTCTTCAACTTTTTTAAAAAGCACGTTTCTGCTTTTTGATTTCTTTTTCTTTCTCTTGCTTTATATTAGTTTGCATTTATATATTTTTGATTAATGATTTCAATTATATAATTTTATTATATTGCCTCACATGTAATACTTCCCTGGTTCGAATCCCAGTAAGGGTATGGCTAGCTGAAGAGAGCTAACTAGCTCGAAATAGATCTATCCTAGTCTCCCTTATTTAATTATCAGTTCAAAACCTTACACACACACACACACACACACACACACACACACACACACACACACAACACACATACACACACATACATGCATACAAATATAGGACACAATTTATCTTTCAGAAATTATTTAAAGGATTGGAGAAGAGAGGCTCAGCGTGAAATCTGAAATAAGGAACTGACCTTTAGAACCGTAATAATATCAGCATAAGCAAGGCTAGTATTCTTATGCTAGTCTTATGCCCTTTAGATGTTTCCCCAAGCATGAGAGAACTGCTCACTATGGGAATTTATGACTGAATGTTTATGTAGGCAAGCTATATGGTTAGGACTGATCATAGTTTCCTTTTCTGCAACTCAGTTTCAGCCTAGGACTGAAAATGTTGTGGTACTTCCAATAGTCTATGTAATAAAGATGTCTGTGTTAGGTTGAAGATAAAACAATGAATCAAGATTAGATTTTCTTATCAATGGTTTGAATTGAATTGTTAAAGAATATAGTATCCATTTAAAGTGGGGGTATTGTCCATGAAAATCTTGAGAAACTGAGCAGCTAAGCAAAACTATTTGTATTATTTTTGTATTTATGTATTGCATTTTGAGATGACCTGATTTCAAAAACAGTACCTTAGGTCAGTGGCCCCACAAAATGAGAGATGTTTTTCTGTGGAACAGAGAGGGCATGGTTTTGCATGCAGCCTGCATCCCACAGAATGAACTTCACTTGTGACCCAGTTTCTGGTAGGCCGGTGCCGCTCCATGATCAGAGGGTTGGGGATCCCTGCCTTAGGAATTGTATAAAGATACCTTACAACTTTTAAAATATTTTTTAAAGGAAAACCATTCAGCAAAGACACATCAGTGACATTTGGGAACAATATTGCAAGGGACTCTATAATGAGTTCTTAAATGGCCTACATGAAAAGAGATGCTTCCACTTCATGTTTACAATGCCTAAAGAATACAAAAATGTGCTTCAAAGGTTTTGAAGCAAGCCAAAAAGAAGACAACACCCTCCATCTCCTTCTGAATGCTATCACAAGGTAGTGAAATATCACATCCATTTGAGTAAATCCTCATGTAAGGAAGAGAGAGAAGAAAGGGTAGATGAGACTCTTGTCTGAGATCTAGATGTAATCATGGACTTGCAGGAAGAACCAGGTCCTTAGAATTCAACAGAACCACAACCAATCTACATCTCTTTTAGATTTTCTAAAGTCAGAATTTCTCCTCAGTACACAATAAGAACCTCATTTTACATACAAATCTTTGCTGCCTCTGCATTTAAACTATGGGTTGAAGTCATCCAGCTGCCAAGAGTCCTATGATATGATGGAATACAAATTTGATTAATAAATATAAATGATATTGGCCATAACTTTTCTTGTGAAACAGAGTAGTGGGATCTTGCTCATCTGGACCTTTGTACTACAGCCTGATTTTTTTATTATTTTCTCCTCTTAAGGCTATGGATTTATAATACTGCTTTAGCATTTTATCTTCAGATCATATCTTTATTGCCTTACTGTGATATGAGTTTCTGAAGTTCACAAAATTCACTTGTTAGATTGTTTTAGTCCCATCCTTCTTTAGCAGGAAAAAAAGACATCTTGGTAGGGGTGGGATTCCATCAGTTCATACCTAGAATTGGTTGTTAACTTTCTAAGCAATTTGGAGAACTGATTGTTAGAAGAAATCTCCTTTTGGTTTTTTCCCACTTTACTGGCCTAATCCTGAAAGGAAGGCAGGAAGGAAATATTCTGGTGTTGCTTACACAAACTGCCTCTTCATTAACCCTTATTACATTCTTTGCAGGACTAGACTTCCTGTCTCTGGAGCTTCTCTGGAGTTTTTTTTTCCTTTGCTGGTACTTTGCTTGTGTGGAGCCCAAAATTGACATATGTGTAGCCATTTCACTTGGAAACCTGACAGCTTGACTTTCTTAAAGGGGAAGGGTTGTTTTAAGCTTTTTACACTGCTGTTGGAAGGAAATATTCCCCTGTTGGAGTTAGCACTTTGAAGAAATAATTGAATAATGAAGCAGAGCTGCCAGAAAGAATGACAAGGAACCAAGATGAGTGACATTCAGCAAGACTTCTTGGCTAGCTAGAAAGATTGTCATTCAAACATGAGTTTACATACCCTTTCTGAGTTTTGGTCTAAAACTGGTTTTTGGTGAAATTTAATTCTATGGTTGGTAAGATATAATCCTGTGTTTATTGATGGGATAATTTCCCCTATTCAGCTTTGTTTAGAAGGAAAAAGATTAATCTCTGTTCCTGAAAAGAAACTGGGTTGAAAAATCTGGCTAGTTCCTGTGTTTATTTGTTCTGGTAATTGGTTTAACAAGCTGTTACTGTTGTGATTTAATTATTTATATTGTGTTTGAATTTTTTCCTGCTTCATGTTTCTTTTTCTATCTGGGGAGGGGTATTCGTTTACAGTATGTAGTTTTTTCAGGAAGTGTCAGAAAGAATGTAATAGGAAAATGATGGACCAGTTCAATATATGATTGAGGGGAAATTAGAAAGAGCAAGGTTTATGTTGTAAGATATGAAAGCAATAAAAATAAATCCATTTAACTACATTTTGTGAGCTTATCATGTTGCCTTTCCTGATGGCTTTATGAACTTGAGCAAAAGAGAAGGTAGCTTTTGTAGGAGACTATAACTTCTCCAGATATAGATAAATTGTTGTATTTCTGTCTCAGATTTGTTTTAGGGAAAGAAAACAAGTTTTCTAAAAATCTTGTTACGAAGGACAGATCTGCGTGTTCTGCTTGGAATTCAACAGCTTTCTATGCAGGAGCAGATAATGCCATCCTCCTCCCATTGTATAACATCCCTGTTCTTTCCAGGTACAGTTGCAATTCAAACCTGCTGCTTTCTGATTGAAGCTATGTTAATTTATTATTATTACTATTGACCTCACCCCTTTCCTAAGAGGTCTGTAACGGGCATGCATAAGAGTACCAATGTGCCTACCGTCCCTGTCCTATTGTTTCTTTTTTATTTTTCTTATATGTACCCATGTATTCATAACTATGTTTTTACTTATACCTATTATCTTGTAAGCAATTGAATAAATAAATAAAAAAAAATAAAGTTCTTCATCAGATGGTTCCCCAGTGCTTCGTTCTATTTTAATTGCCCCAGCTCTATTTTTCTAGCCTGCTGTCATACCTTGTCCTCGCCAGCTGGTAGTTGCTACTTTGGACAATCATTTTACCTTGGGTGGCTATGTTCTGTAACGAATGGCTATTGCTGATTTTTTAAAATAAAATAACCTTGTGTTTGATCCAATGGTGTCTCCTTAAGTCACTAAAGAATTGCCATATGCTAAATAAATAACTAATGTTCAACTCTAGAAACTTAAATTATATTCAGCCTTATATCTCCCACTTGGACTGTTTTGATTTTTGCTCAGTCTGGGTTTGGCATGGTTCCTCTGATGTTTTCTAACCTTTGACATTCTTCCCTTCTTTTTCTTTTCAGTACATCTGTAAGCTGCAACATAAGTACATTACTATATGTTATACCACATTATTTTTCTGAAGCTGAACAAAATTCTTCCTTGCTATAACATTTTCCTGGACTTACAAAGAGTGTAGAAATGAATGAACAACCCATTCCTTATTACTTTATTATTGTACCATCAGAGCAATTATTGATAATGTAAAGAAGGGGAAAAAATTGAAATAGGTTTAAGAAACAGGCAGGAGCAGAAGCAAACAATTAAGGCTGTATTGCTGAATTGCTCTAAGCATCCTTTAAAATTATTGCAGAAGATGGAATATTTCCTTCACTGCTGTATGACTGCAGCTTGCTGCCTTTAATGCTAGAAATATTTGCCAGATATCATCATTTAATTCTCCCTACAGTGCTGTAAAGATTTTGGAAAGTTTTCATTTTAGTCTCATCTTTGCTTTTTAAAAATGAAATATATTATTTTGATTGCTGCAGAATGTGATAATATCCTCTCAGTTGAAGACAACTCCAGTTTCAGAGAATTATTTTCTATGGAATTGTGTTTATTGTTATTAACAAAAATGACTCTTAAATATTATTTAAAAATAGTTGGCATCAATTCTATGGTTAGCATTGTGTAGTAGATAATATCATTGTATAGATCAAAAGTATTTATTATAGATAATAATTTATCCTAATATCTGAATATATGAAGGATATTGGATTTTGTATGTTACAATCCGGCTGCATAATATTTAAATCTTATAGTACCAGAAGAAGGGAGAAAACAGCATTTTAGAATATCTCTTTTTAGATAGAGACACCCACTGTTATTGAGAAAAGTGATAGTTTTTTAATAGGGCTTTGAATAAAATATCTGACAATCTTTGATATCTATTCATTGAAATAATAGCTATCATTGAGTCATTTATTTTTTTATTTCAGTCTGTATAATTTCAACCCACAAAGATTTGAAACAACTAAAGTTCTTGACAATCATTCATTTTATTATAGATATTTTATCTTGTTGGAAATGATCATTGATTCCTCCAAAGAAACTTTTCAGAATATTCATTTTAATCTTTTTTGGCAGAGACTAGTAACTCAGTAATAATAAACACAACTGCCTTATGTTTATGCTTTATTATAGTTTGAATGTTATAGAGATATTGGGACATGCATCTTAAATTTTTTTGGTAAGATGATTAAAAGAATCTTACTGTGACAAATCTTCGACAGTATATGGATGGTAGCTCTGGTTACGGTAACATTTCTAATATTGGGTTTTTTTTTGTTATTTATTAATAGTCATTGTATTAGAAAATTCCTAATTTTGATTTTTGGAAGAAACACTTGTATCAATAAATTAAGGGAAAAATAATCATAGCAATATTCACAATTGCTTATATCAGTGCAGCATTTCTGTTCCTATGTACAAGAGGAAGCTTCAATGCTTTGTGTTATGTCAAGTTTTGGCACTGTTTGCTGCTTCCATGTTAATTGTTATTGTAATTGTGACTAGTTTTGAAAAGGCCTGTCATTTGAGATTACAATCATAGGGCAGAGTCAGGAATGATCTGTGCTATTAGCTATGGAAGTGACAGTTGCAAATGTTAATCTGATCAACTATGTACACAAGATGACTTTTGACTGGCTGACTCCATCATCCCACTGTTAGCCTGTCTACTCTAACAAGCTCTTGGAATCCAGAACTTCTCTAACATGTGTAAGAGATTCTTTTATTCTAATTCTTTATTCACAGCAAATAGGCTATAAGAAAGATGTGGCCACAACGAAGTCCAGTGCATGGAATGTGGTTAGACAAACGACCATGACTGAACAATTCAAGCAGCACAGTGCTAATGTACACATAAACTCCATGCACTTCTGAGTAGACCAGGATTTATGCATTTATCCAGCCTTTTCTGTCTACTTGTTTTTTGGTTAACCCTGTGTTTGGTGCTAACGATATTTTCCTCTTTGTGTGATATTTCTGCATTTTTAGACTTGAAGAAAAGTCATTTTAAAGTGGCACAATGGCAATTAAGGAAGCTAAGTGAATTCAGGCAACTATATAGATAAATAGAGTAGGACTTCCTTGAAATTAGGAGACAATTTAATTTTTAACCTAATCTTGCCATCTCCGGAAACAACTGAACTATCCAATTACCTGTATTTAAACAGAATTTCATGAGAAATGCTCTTATGTAAACATGTGTAATATTGTCTGTGATTCACTGTATTACTATCTAGTACCCTCGGAAAATGTTCAGCCCAAAAAGATAGAATTCTCTTCTATCTAAACTTAAACAGTTAAAAGGTAATCCTGATAATTTATTTGTAGTTCCATGTGTGAATCCATTCATACAGTCATATTACGTTCAATATAATAAGTATTTACTTTGTATAGCAGATTCTTTACACTAGATTCTCACTTTTCTGCATGTGCTAAGTAACCATTTCTAAGTTTACAAACTGTAGCTAAACTGATAGGATCCCTTCATCACAATCATTGTTTCTTAAATTAGATTCCTCAACTGCTCCCCTTAAGCGAATTTTGTGTCTAGATTTATTGAGACTAGTGCAATAATCTGGCTTCATAATTTTGTTGCTGTTGGCCCGCTGGCAAGTTTATTCAGTAATATGGGATGACAGGCAGTGTATTTCTTTGTGATTATCGTGTGTCTTGGGTGGTGTTGATAAGACACAAGGTCGAAGCCTTGTGGTTTTAATAGCCAAGAAGTACACTCTGGAGATAGAACATCTTATTGGTCTAATGAAGTAGAACTGAAACATAAAGAAAAATGTTATAGTAAACTGCATATTATGTCTTTGCCCTGAAAAAGGAAATATTTAAAACAAAAGTGTGGGGGAGAGGGATTGTTATTTTTTTAAGATATATATTTCAAAGTAAGCACATTTTTGGCAATTTCATGTGTGTCAGGGAAATTATATGAATAAATTATGGTACTGTTGGAATGATGCTGATCAGGTGAAATAAAGATTGAATTCTTATGTGTTTTAAAAATTGCATTAAAATAACATTTAGAAAAGGGAATGTTGATAGGTGCAGAAAGAGAGAATCTATTCTGCTGCATCAAAGCCACTGCATATGGCCATGGGTGATGGGTAAACTCTCCTCATTTTGAATTGCAAATGACTCGTTTACAATTTTCATAGGAAATTCTCAAATAGTTCATTTTTGTCAGTACTTTGCTATATTTTCCTTCATTGTAACATTAACATTAAAATGTTTTTAAAATAATATTCTCATCTATATTATTGTAGAAGTGCATTTTCACATTTAAAGAATAATATCTCAAATTTTAAAGTCTGTTTACAATATTACTGATCTGAAGTGCAAAAGGAAATAACAAGGGTAAAGGATCTTTCCCCAAATCACAGCTGAGTATTTCTAGCTGGATCAAGTAACAGAATTTGTTATTTTCTGATATTATCCAAATCATAAGCGTAATTTACCCTACACTGAATGAAATACTTTAGTTAAAATAATAGCTACTGTATAATGCACAATTCTGACTAATCTAAACATTCTTCCTAACTGATGTCTCTGAGCAATTAGCATTTGACTAGATCTTACCCTACAGCTCTATTCCTGAGCAGTAGTAGCAAAAGTACCACTTATGACTGAGCATAAACTATATTCTTTTAAAAGATGCATCACTTCAAAATAATTATGGACAGGTATTAGCACTGATGTACCTTTAAGATGATTTTTAACTACAGAGAAAAGCTTTTATCTCTAAGGATTAAATCTCTATATCACTATTTTTCTGTTAATGTTGTATCAGGTACTAAAATGTTGTCTTGAAATAAAGATACTTAAGTGGTCTAAGACAGTGCTTTTGGTTGGTGATACAAACACAGATGGTGCTGAGAAAATTCTTAATTCATTTTTTCTCTCTTTTTCTCCTTCTCTTCCCCCTCTCCCCTCTCTCAGAACAAATTGTATCTATATATAGCTTTGGAGACTGATAGCTGTAATTTAGCCCCAGCTGCTCAGCACTTCTATTAAAAATGACAAAGTGTCTTCCAGAATTACCTGTTCTCTAATCAATCAATCAATTGCTATTCAGAAAAAGGGAGGTTCCTGTCAGTGGAGAGATGATCCTAGAAGAAACTTCTACTGTTGGGGAAAGCAGAAGGCCATTTGGGAAAGGGAACATCTGCAGAACCTTTAGATAGGCATCTATGAGGAAATGTTTTTCTCAAGTGAATAGCATTAGTTATGTAAATAATATCCAAGGCGAAGTTAAAATGTGATTTTACATGTTTTAATCACCTTGGGATTTGCACCAATTTTATCCTGTGGTATTTGCCACACATGGAATTTTTTCAGTTGACTGTGAGTCAGATAAACGTAAATCTATCCCATAATGTGAGGGCAGATCTATACCAGTTCATTGATCTTTATTTTGGTAATCATGTAAAAAGATGGGAATCCAGTAGATGAAAAATCCTTTATATGACCTCCAGATTGGTTTATCCTAAGGGGTTACTGTTACCCAAACAGTTCAAAACACATGGTAACAGATAAAGAAGAGAATAATCTTTAGGTATCTATGCCTTAAATTCAGTAAATGGAAAAATAGTCCTTTCTTACTATTTAAGAGATTATATGAAAGAAATAAAAAATATGACAGACTTCTCACATAGTAATTGAAGTGCTGAATTTATAATGTACATTATAAAAATTGATTGAATGATGTAATATTTACTGTTGTTAGTTGCAAGTTGTTATAAAAAACTGGGATGCAAAGTAAATTTTAACAACAAAGGTAAACACTTTCTTAATCCAAGAGCTAAACTGGTCTAAACACAATAACTATGGATATTGTGCCTTTTATTTAGGGGCTTTTAATTTGTAGTGCTTATACTGTATCCAACAGAATGTAGGATTGTGTGCTTGATTTATGGACTGATGAATGTTAAGAATCCCTATCCAAATTAGAATAGTCATTGGTTAGTTTGTCAATCATGGTCAATACCTGCAAATAAATCATATGATTACAATACAATGGAATAATAGAATTTTGCAGACTGCAAACATGACCAGGGAGGATTTTTCCAACCTCCTACAAATGTAAGAATTGCATTACTCTGATATTTATTAAATGAAAATACCCTTTCAGATTTAGATAACAAACCAAACTGCAGGATAAGAGAGCAAGCCAGGACAAAGAATAGGAGCAGAAATACAAGCACAATCAATACTCAGGTAGAGCTTGTTGGTCCAAGTACAATTGAAATGGAAAGCTATCATACTCTTTTCTAACTAGGATCTAGAAGCCAATGTAGGCAGAATAAATGTAGTACGTTCTTTTTTGAGAAGCTGTAAGGTCAAAATGCACTCACAATGCACTCGGAAACAGATAAGTACAGATAGATACCTATGAATAATATTAGTTTTGACTTCCTAGGTAACTTTCTCCTAATTTTGTTAATCACATGTTGACAATGACTTGCTAGGCAGAACTGAAGATCGCATCCTGATTGCATGATCACATCTTTTACAGCTTCCCCCTTGCTAGAGTTAACACTGACTTTGCTTTGAATATTTTCTGCTTTTTAATATGTTTAGTTACTTGGTCAGATAATGGGCATTATATAATTCACTGGATTTCTTAGGATGAATGACTATTGAGGATCTATTCTATTTTCTTGAAATTTGTAAATATAATTCAGCAAAAGTTGCTCTGCTTTTTATGCATTCTGAAGTCAAGTACATTTATTTGAGGTAGTTCAGAAAATAAGTACAAATTCATTCAAAAGAACTGTGGAATAGAATACTCATTCTCTGTAAATTTGGTTAAGGACATTTGATTCAAGGTGGATGTTCTGGAGTCGCATGTTTTTGGGGTTTATATCATAATCCAATATTGTTGTTTTATTATGTGAATAAGGAGAGCTGGTCCTGAATTGATAAAGACTCAACAACCTCCCAACAGGGCTTTTCTCTGAATGGTACTCAGGCTCCAGATCTGTGCAGAGAAGAGACTGTTTAGGTTTACGGGCAGTGCAATTTTAAAACTATTGCAACTATGGTATAATTTAACCTCCACATTAGACAGGTTTTTCAAATGCTGGGGTGATGGTTCAATTGACATTTCTTGTCCAGATTTACAGTTTCTAGTTTTAGAGTAAATGGGACATAAAGTTTCAGAATATTGATTTTGCCCTCAGGTTTTAGACTATTGCAATGTTAGTTTAGATAGTTGTACTGAAAAAGTGAAATTGTGAAGCAATTGTTTGAAGTAATAGCTATATAGAGTCATCATTAGCTGCTTAAAAAAAGCTTTTCATATCCCAGTCTTAATTTTTTCAACATTAGAAAAAAGTGTTCATTTAGACTAGGGATGGATAAGTAATTGGATTACTCACTTTCGGGGTAAAAATAGAATAGGCTTTGCATGCAAAGCTTTGTAGCTAGCTATTTTAAGTCAGTTTTCAAAGTGTACTAATACTACTACTAAATTCAGCCATAGATTTCTTCTAGCAGAAATGAAGTATACTTCTATTTTAGAATGCTTGTGAATGTTTCTGCTCATTAACAGTTTTTAGAAGAGTACTTCTCAAGCATTTAAGGGGTCTGAAATGTGAGATTTTGAATTTTTAATATGGTTGCTAAGGATGTGCAGATTTGTAAAATGTAGTCTATTATACTAGACATATTAGTAAGGAGTACTCTGGTTTATAGAAATTTCAGATGTTATTCTTTTCCTTATTGTAAGCTGCTTCTTACCCTTCTTATCTATTGCTTATTCTCTTTAGTCTTTAGCAACTTCCATATGTTTGAAGATGAACACTTGTAGACTATGTTATAATCTACCACATACCATTAATAGAACTTCCAAGTCTATGTCCAAGGGAATTAATAGAAAGATATATTATTTTATTTATCTAATTTATACAGTCCCTCACCCTAACCCATCTCATAAACAAGTGGTGTACAATAAAACTAAAACAATAAATATCTGAAATAATTATCATTAACAAATATTGAAAATGTTATAAAATCAGCCAAAACAGTAATATTACATGTCTCTACTTTGTAGGCCCATATTTAAGGTTGCTGTGAGAAAAAAAATCACCTTTAAGAAGAATCAAGTGTTTTAAGATTTTTGCAATAAATTTACTTTATTGACATGAAAGAAAATACAACGATCACTGTCTCCCAGAAAGAAAAAAAAAGAAAAAAAAAGACAGACCCAGGCATTCAAAGAAAGAATGATTATGTGGGCAAAAAGAGGAAATTTGAAAGTGTTTCAAGATGATGTGAATAATTAATTTGTGACCCAGAGATGCAATGGTAGCAACTAGATAATCTGGGAAAAACTTCCTCATTGTTGGTAAGTTAGCACCCTCATCTTTCAAATCTCTATAGAAGATTCTTGCAGCACCCAATCTAAATATCAGCCAAACAGTAATAACAACATTCCATAATCAACTATCTTTTATTACAATGAGGAGATGAACTTCTTGCAGTCTCCCCCCAAAATGTCATATCTATTCTGTTATTTATTCTTCCCCCACCCCAAGGATCCAGTGGTGGTATGCTATCAGTTCGGACCGGTTTGGCTGAACTGGCAGTAAAGAAAGCCAAGGATCAGCTGAGAGGAAGAAAAAAAATTCTCCTACAATCAGCTGAGGAGAAAAAGAAGAGAAAAGCACATGATTGGCCCTCCCACCTGCCCCTGTGCTTTTCTCTTCTTTATCTTCTCAGCTGATTGGTGCTGCAGGTCTCAGCTGATGTGGGAAAAGCTGCATGCTGGCATTAGACAAAGCACTCCCACCAAGCCACACCCACCAAACCAGTGGTAAAACAATTTGAATACCACCACTGTAAGGATCATAGACTCCTAATCCTACGTAGCTTTTTCTCTGGTAATATCACACTACTAACTAGAGCATACAAAACATTTGCTAGACCAATACTCAAATACAGCTCATCAGTCTGGAACCCACATTACGTATCTGATATTAGCACAGTTGAAAAAGTCCAGAAATATTTCACAAGAAGAGTTATCCACTCCTCTACTTATTGTAGAATACCTTAAACCACCAGACCTGAAATTCTAGACCTAAAAAAACCTTGAATCACGCCATCTTCAGTCTGATCCAAGTATGGTATATAAAATCATATATTGCAATGACTTATTTATTTATTTATTTAATTAAACTTTTATACCGCTCCCTCTCCCAAAAAGGGACTCGGGGCGGTGTACAGCCTACTAAAAACATACAATAAATACCCAATAAATACAATTAAAATAAATTAAATCAAATTGATCCGGCTGTCTATCCCAAGAATTCAGTTAAAAGTTAAAAGCTAATAAAACCCCAATTAAAATTAAGTTAAAACCAAAATACAGTTACTGGGCCAGGCCAGCCTGTTTAAAAAATAGGGTTTTCACTGCGCGCCGGAAGGTCAGAATATCCGTCATAGCCCGTATCTCCGGGGGGAGATCATTCCATAGGGAGGGGGCTCCCACAGAGAAAGCCCGAACCCTCGGGGCCGTCAACCGACAACGGCCAGGCGGAGGTACCCCAAGGAGGGCAACCCTGTGGGAGCGTACTGGGCGGCGGGAGGTTGATGATGGCAGCAGGCGGTCCCGTAAGTACCCAGGTCCCGAGCCATGGAGCACTTTAAATACTGTCAGTACCACCTTGAATCGAATCCGGAAGGCCACAGGAAGCCAGTGCAGCCTGCGGAGAAGCGGTGTAACGTGGGAGCTCCGAGGAGCACCCACAATCACCCGCGCGGCTGCATTCTGGACTAACTGCAGCCTCCGGAGACTCTTCAAGGGGAGCCCCATGTAGAGAGCATTGCAATAATCCAGGCGGGAGATGACGAGGGCAGAAGTGACTGTGCGAAGTGCGCCCAGATCCAGAAAGGGCCGCAACTGGTAAATCAGACGAATCTGATAAAAAGCCCCCCTGGCGACGGCTGCAATGTGTTCTTCTAAAGACAGCCATACGTCCAGGAGGACACCCAAGTTGCGCGCCCTTTCCACGTGGGTCAAGACCTCTCCCCCCACGGCCAGCGAAGGAACCAGCTGGCTGTATCTGGGCGCAGGAAACCACAGCCACTCGGTTTTGGTCGGTTTGAGACGAAGCCTGTTACGACCCATCCAACTCCGCACGGCCTCCAGGCATCGGGACATCACTTCGACGGCTTCGTTGGGGTGGCCCGGGGTGGAGATGTACAGCTGAGTGTCGTCAGCGTACTGATGGAACTCCACCCCGAAGCCACGGATGACCTCACCCAGCGGCTTTACATAAATGTTGAACAGCAGGGGCGAGAGCACCGACCCCTGAGGAACCCCACATCGTAGGGGTCTCGGGGCCGATCTCTGCCCCCCCGTCAACACAAATTGCGAGCGGTTGGAGAGGAAGGAGGTGAACCACCGCAACACAGTGCCCCCCACCCCCAACCCCTCCAACCGCTGCAATAGGATACTGTGGTCGACAGTATCAAAAGCCGCTGAGAGATCTAACAGGACCGGGACAGAGGAACAACCCCTGTCCCGGGCCCTCCAGAGGTCATCCACCAACGCGACCAACGCCGTCTCCGTGCTGTGCCCGGGCCTGAAGCCCGATTGGAGGGGGTCAAGATAACTCGCTTCATCCAGGTACTGCGGGAACTGACGTGCCACCACACTCTCGACATCCTTCGCAACAAAGCGAAGGTTGGAGACAGGACGATAGTTAGATAACAATGCTGGGTCCAGGGACGGTTTCTTGAGGAGGGGCCGCACCACGCCTCTTTCAAGGTGGCAGGTAACAGCCCCTCTCTCAAGGAAGCGTTTATAATACCCTGGAACCAGCCTCGTGTCACCTCCCGAGTGGCCAAGACCAGCCAGGAGGGGCACGGGTCCAGCAAACAGGTGGTGGCATTCAGTCCCCCCAGTATCCTGTCCACGTCCTCCACAGTAACAGGATCGAACTCAACCCAATTGACCGCACCGATATCCACCCCCGCCCCCCCGCCCAGAGATGCCCAGTCGGAGTCCAGCTCATCCCGGATCTGAGCGATTTTGTCCTGCAGAAACCTAGAAAACTCCTCAGCCCGTCCCTGCAAGGGGTCCTCCTGCGCTCCCACCTCCAGTAGGGAGCGGGTCACCCTAAACAGGGCGGCTGGGTGGTTTTCCGCGGACGCAATAAGGGTGGAGAGGTAAGATCTCCTCGCCATCCTTATCGCCACTAAATACGTCTTAATATAAGATCGTAATAGTGTTCGGTCGGACCCAGAACGGCTGGCCCTCCAACTGCTCTCTAGGCATCTTTTCCGGCGCTTCATCTCCCTTAGCTCCTCAGAGAACCAGGGAGCCACTTGGGATCAGCACCGGGTCAGAGGCCGCAAGGGCACGACTCGGTCGAGGGCCCCAGCAGCCACCCTATCCCAGGTGGCGACCAAGCCCTCAACCGAGTCGTGTGTGTGAGCTTCGGGAAATGGCCCAAGCTCCGTCAGGAACCTATCAGGATCCATCAGGTACCTGGGGTGGTACCATTTTAATGGTCCCGCCTCCCTGCGGTCAGGGGGTGCGGAACGGAAGTCGAGCTTCAGGAGCGAGTGATCCGACCATGACAGGGGTTCTACGACTATATCCCCCATACCCAGATCACTCTGAAGTTCATTGACTTACTTGTCAATGAACTTCAACTTCAACCATAACAACACAAGAGCACACAATAGATACAAACTCAAGCTTAACCACACCAAACTTGATTGCAGGAAATACGACTTCCGCAACAGAGTGGTTAATGTCTGGAATACTCTACCTGACTCTGGTTTCTTCCCCAAACCCCAAAAACTTTAACCTTAGACTTTCTACTATTGACCTAACCCCTTTCCTAAGAGGTCTGTAGGGGGCGTGCATAAGCGCACCAGCGTGCCTACTGTCCCTGTCCCATTGTTTCTTTTATTTTTCTTATATATGTATTCTTATATGTATCCATTTCATATATTCATAACTATGTATACTTATACCTATTATCTTGTAAGTGATTGACAAATCAAATAAATTCTAAATTCCTTGGGAATATGATACCTATATACTCGTTGCTCATGCCTTTGTAAGATTATTGTAATCAATTTGCTCTCCCAAGGCCTCATTAATCCTTATAGAAAGCTTAATATCAAAAGAATAAACATGTAATAATACAATGCATACTCTGATAGTTGAAAAGGCAATATGGAAGTTCCAATAATAAAGTCAAAGAACAGAGTGAAAAAAGCATTAAAATTAAATATGAAGAAGACTGAACAAACAATAACAATAAATACAACAAGAAGCCTTAGAACTGTCAAGTAAAATATTGAAGAGGTAGATAGCTTCTGCTTTTTAAGACCATCAGATGTAAAGCAACAATCAGTCATAAGATGCACTACAGATTAACACTTGACAAATTAGGCCTGAAGTCCTTGGAAAAAGTATTTAATATTGCAAATATCAGAATAAAGCAGACAACAGTATTTCCTGTGACATTCTATGGAAGTGAAAGTTGGAAAGAAAGGTATTGATGCTTTTGAAATTTGGTATTTGAGAAGACTCCGGAGAATACAAAGGGCAGTCAAGAAAACAAACAAATGAATCTTCAAACAAATCAACCCATGTTCTTACTCAAGGCATATTCAAGTGATCAAACGTTGGATACAAATATGTTCAAAACTCTCTGGAGAAGTCTGTAATGTTGGGAAAAATAGAAGGAAAGATAAGAAAAGATTGCACTGTTGGATGACCCACAGCAAGGCAATGGGTGCACCACAGGAAAAATCTAAAGGACTATATTAGTGACTAATAATCATGGAGACTATGTGATTGCTAAGAATCAACATTGAGTTGATGCACATAATGAATAAAACATAAGCCAAATATTAGTTACATTCACACATATGTATCTCCCCAGGGAGCTATTTATAACTTTAAAAATATCACTCTTGTCTTTGTACAGGATACCATTTGAAATATAAAGATGATTTAGTTTGGTCTTGAAGAGTAAGAATATAATATATCATGTAATGATAAGTTATTTCTTGTGTCAAATATTGTGCCACTAGATATTCATCCCAGGAACCTGGCTTATCGCTACAATCGCCACAAGCATTTAAGGTACAGCTCATTTTTTTTCGGATACGGAACCTATTCAGCACCTAAAATAAGTCTCCTAGTTTTCTAGCCTTAGCTTCAAGTCCCTAGATGGAGCATGACAACTGCTATGAGCCAGCATCAGTTGTGAGTTTGCATATTAAATGAAGTTCTTTTGCAAGTTTGCCACTTTGTAGGATAAAGAGATTTGAAATCCAATGCAAGTGGAAAATTATGATTGTAAAAAGCTGATTTACTGTATCTGATCCATCTTACTCCTATCTACTGCTCCTTTATAGACTGGCTTTTCCCTTTCTTATTTCCTGTCTGATCATCCTGGTACTGGCTTCTCTTCCTAACACCTGACTCTTCTCCCTGATATTTTTTTTCTTGGGATAAATCTGCAATTTTCGCATCCATTGCTCAAATACTTTGACTAGATGCCTTGCTGGAAGATGTACGTGTCAAAGTTTTGTATCTTTCTCCTATTCCTTTAGGAGGTCTAAATCTAAGTGAGACTACACAATCTCCCAATATAGTTATATTTTGAGCTAAGCTAAAAGCAAAAAAATAAATTACAAAAATGCATTCATACCATAAGGATAGAAAGCAAATCCCATACTTTTATGCGAGGAGACAGAAGAATAGGTTCCTGCCAAGTGAACAGAGTTGGATACCATATTTTTCTGGCTTATGTGGGCATGTTGGTTTAGCCTCTGCCTGGCAGCAGAGCATCTGTGTTCCCATTATAAAGAGGGGGAACTATTGGCTGCCTGCCACATCCTAAAGGTTGTAAAATCAAATCATTGTTATGATAAAGAAAAGAAGTGAAAGAAATGAGCACAGGTGTTCAAAGGATGACAACCTGCTTCAGCTCCTGTTTTTGCCAAGGACAGCAGGTGCATTTTTTTTTTGAAAATTTAAGACTAAGGGAATAAAGGGAAAAGAAATATTGTAAAAACCTATTTAATCCATTCAAATGATGCTCATGTCTCTCCCTTTCTTTCCTCGTTAGAGCCTTTTTGGCTTGGCTTAACCATCTCCGTTATTTCTTCATGCCTGTCTCAGTGTATCTCTTTCAAACAGCTCGTGTAGGTAAACTTTCTTTGATTAAATCATGTTGCTGCTTAACACGGACAAGCTTTCCATGTAATTCTCTGAAGACAACAGTTTACACTCTCTGCTAATCCTAATCTAAAAGATGGGCCACTTTTTAAAGAGTCAGTTACAACTGTAATGTTTCAAAATGAAATGTGTGAAAATAACCAATTTAAGGGCTGAAAAGACAAAACAATTTAAAAATCATTCATATAACACACTCAGAAGTTAACTCATGTTTGGGAGATTCACAGGTGATATTAAACATAGACTTACTGTATGTATACAATGTGTCAAAATTCTGTCTCAAGAACATGAAGAGTCTGTAACCATGTAGAAAATCTTTATTGGAATATTCACGTCTTTCATAGCCTGGGCAGTTGCTTGACTACATCGCCTTATACAACCTTGGCTTATAAACTGTCACTTTAAATGCTTACCTTTTCCCTCAGGATCCTCATTCAT
The DNA here is from genome assembly GCA_023653725.1 of Bungarus multicinctus. NCBI lineage: Eukaryota > Metazoa > Chordata > Lepidosauria > Squamata > Elapidae > Bungarus > Bungarus multicinctus. The sequence goes on from CM042844.1 coordinate 52,583,748, forward strand.
CATCCTACTTCATCCAGGATTTATTTTTCTAATTCCAGCAATTTGTGTTGCTGTTCCCAGGATTTTGGTGTGTCAACAACCATCTCACTAACAGATAATGGCTTCTTAAGCTTTCTTTCACTGTAGCTCTTGTGTAGCTGTCTTTTAAATTTTATCACACATGATTCCAGTGCTGCCCTTTACAGAGTTTATTGTGTGTTGCACATTATATGCAATTTTGAGGTTCAGCTGTATTTCTAATAATGGAGGTATGGAAATGGGCCTTTTGATATTTGAATGAAACATGTAAAATGAAATCATGATGTGATGGAGGTTTTTTTTTTATACTATTCTGATTCCAATCTTCTAACTAGATTTTTTTTCTTTTTCTACATATACATATATGTATATGTATACGTATACATAAACATATACATCTCCTGTATAGATAGCCCTTCTCTTCAATTGGAAGACTGGTTTTTCTTGTGCATCAAAATTAATGAAAGGACCAATGGAGCTGATACAAAGAACAGCTTATTTGATTCCATTTCTACTACATTGTTATTCTATAATAGTGTGCCAATGAGTTTTTAAAATCTCTTGTGACTGAAAAAAAGAAACAGGCTTCATTTTCTACATTTCAATTAAACCTCAATTTAAAAAAAAATGATTTCCTGGAGAGCTTTTTCAGATGACAAAATATGGGCAGACCAAGAGGCTGACTAAGAGAGATGTCACAGAAAATGATAACATCAGAACCTACAATAACAAAAAATAAGCTTAAGAATTTTATTTGTCTCTCTCTCCATCATCCTTAATCCATTTAAAGACATTTAAGGGCACCATAGGAATGAGGCAGAAAAAAGAGTCTTTTTTTGACAATAGAAGAAAACATTTTGGAAATTGGAAGACAATTCTAGTACTGTATTTCTGAGATGTGTCTCATTCAGTATATTTTTCTAAACACACCTTTAAGATAAATTTGATCTAGTTTCATTGATTTTGTCTGTTATGCTTTGTTATGCTACTTTATAGATTTTTCAAGAGCATGAGATCATGGAGGAAAATATAATAAATTACTTTTTCTCCTGTAATAAGTTATCTGAATAAAGCCATTTTACTATGGATTGGAGTCATGGCAATCCTTTTCTATATAGTATGTATGAGTCCAGGGAAGACTAGGGCCAGGGATTGGCCAGAGCAGTGGAAAAGAACAATGCATTCTGACTTTATAGCTTCAGTTTTTATTCAATAGACTAATAACTTGCATATAAATAATTATTATAAAATTGTTGTAATCACACATGTTGGCAAATGCTTGATTTCTCAAACTTTTGTCAAAAGGTATGGAAAATAAAAATAAGATACAATGTTGCAAGATGTAAAAGAAGTTTTAATGAAATTTCTTGATTTTTTTACCAAAGATGGTGTAAAAAGACCCTCTGGATTCAGTTACTGCCTCTACATTTGATCTTAAACATTTAGTAGCACTGATAATGCTGCATGTAGAAGATTACTAGAGTAAACCTATGTATACTGTTACAAGCATCTATTAGAATGGTATGGCAATTGTGAAGTCCTCGGTAGTCACCAAGCTTGGTGGTTTTGCTGCAGACATTTCATTACTAAACTGGGTAACATCATAACCTAGGATCCAACAGTTTAACCCTGAGCTACAAATATTATTTTCTATGGTACGGGAATTTGGAACAAGGTGAGGTGAGTTGGGCTGAGAGAGAATGACTGGCCCAAAGTTACCCAGCTGGCTTTCATGGCTAAGGTAGTTCTAGAACTCATGGTTCCTGGCTTTCTATCCTGGTGCCTTAACCACTAGACCAAACTGGCTCTCTCTTTGTAATTCTTGTAAACTTCTTGGAATTTTGCAAACCAGCTGTGACTTATCTCACTGTGCACACAAGTATTTAACACCACAAAGCATAAAGTAAATGTACTGATTGTTGCCGAGTACTGAAGAATTTCAAGATTGATTGGCTGATTTTGGATATTATTAAGAACACAACGTTCTCCAAGAGAAACAAAATTCTTTGCTTTGGAGAAGATTTATATTGATCTTCTTTGCTCCAGAGAGCAGCAATCAGTAGTATGTAGTCATTTTCTTCCTTTCTCTTTATCTAGGATTGCTCCAGCCTTCATCTTGCTGCTTATTCAATAAAATTGTATTTGCAGAAGGACTCATCTGGTGTAAAAAGAAATTTCATGAAAGCTGTCTTAGAAAGGGCAAGACTGAATTCATCCCAGAAGGAAAATGTCAGAGTAATTTGTATCATTCACTAGTCTGCTGTGTCATTTTTATTCTTTTGCTTTTGGTACATCAGTGCCCCCAAATCAGTGTTTTCCTTTCATGTAAAGCAGAGTGACAGAACTTATCGACAAATTGGAAGGAGTTCAGAGGATAGCTGAAGAGATAATGAAGGCAATGGCACTCTGAAGCAAAAATTTCAGGATGAAAGAGATAAGCAGCATTGCAGTGACCAAGGATTTGCCTGGGTGAGTGGGGAGACTATACATATCTGAATGGGTTACCCAATAGTTAGCAGTACTGATATGTTTCTGTGAACTATTTCTGAACAATAGTCAAATGCCTTCAAGAAAGAAGAGTCCTTTTCCATTCCATGAATGCTACCAGTAACTTTTTATAGGAACTTTTGCCTCAGAAATATTATTTTCCTCTTTGCTATGCCAATGTTATTCAAATTTCTGATTTTTTTCTGTGTTAGGGAAGCATTCTCTCTTTTTAAGCTTTAACTGGTTTTCTATGGGGACAGACTCAGTATGCATCTGCAAAATGAACTTCATGGAATTTTTATCTGGGAACAATTTCTATTTTCATGTTGACATTTGGGTAAAGCAATCTATACGTTTATTCCACAAGCCTGCACTCTGTCTGTTTTTCTTATAGGTTTGAAAATGCTAGTAATTGTATTTTACAAGATATGTATAATCCTGCAATCAATGCTTCATCGCTTTGAAATGTAGGTAAGAAGTTTTTTTTTTAAATAGTCAACTTCTTTTATATTTCAGCTAAGAATTTTGGATAAATTTATTTGGCTCTTATCTTCAGGTAGGAAGTCTTCCAGTCTTCTGGCCATTTAATACTTGTGTACAAGGCATGGAGATTACAGTACTGTTTGGAGCTGAGAGCATTCATCTCAGTGGCTATTAAAAAAAGAGATCATATTGAAAATCAATTCTCTCCTTGAAGAGCTGTTTTATAAGGTATAATAAGATGAGCAATCTAATTCTAGCAATGAAAAAAGCAAAGAGGCCAAGCTATAATTTTCTTTTCCCAGAAAATGCTGCTATGAGGGTCACTTTGTATAGAAGTATGAAAGAGAGAAAGCTGTACCGTCTTCTTGAGGTTAGTCTTTGGGTTTGGGGTTTTCTAATTTTTACTCCAGGTTGTCTTGTCATGTTAAGGCAGGTCCATATTCATTAGATTACTAGATTACTGTCTAGGTATCTATGCAATTTTAAGGGGCGTGCATAAGCACACCATCGTGCCTCCCATCCCTGTCCTATTGTCCCCATTTATTTGTACCTATTTCCTGTATTCTTATTCATGTTTATACTTATACCTATCATCTTGTAAGTGATTGACAAATCAAATCAAATAAATAATCACTAGTTTACTCTCTAAATCCACTAGATTATCAGTAGTGACTTGAAGTCTTATTCAGAAGCACTAAAACTAGGTGATACATCTGGTAAAAAGGTGATTTAAAAAAAAATCAGCACAGTAAAAAACTTCCAGATTTCAAGAAATAAGATTGAAGTCTGGGTTTTGGTTTGAGCTTGATGAATTTTGAGTAATTTCCTGCTTCCTATTAGTCTTCTTGTTTGACTATATGCTGTCAACTATTGGTTACTTGCACTTTTAGCTTTTTTAATTCAACATTTATATTTTTGTTGGGAATGGTTAAACCATCATGAAAATCCAAAGAACAGCTGCAAGACCAGCTTGCCATATAGCATCACCCTCTTCCAACATATTGTCTTATAACATCAGCTGCAGTTCACACTTTGACAATATTCCTGATCCTGATGATTGTGTATCTATGTGAGCATTCCAGGAATGGTGACATAACATGGTCAATGATAATGTCAATAGTCCTGTTCTTATTGAAACAGAGGTTACATGAAAAATGCTTTTGTGGCTCATTAGACAGTTTCAGAAATTTTAGGATTGCTTTGGGGTTGTTAATCATATGCCAGTTTGTGGCAGATTCCTGCAGGTTGTTGAGGCGGTGAGCCATGAATGAATTTATCCTTCACTGAGCTGCAGAGACTTCCAGATCTCATTTTTACTGGAAAGAAATGAATTACCAGCATTTAAATGGAGCTTGCACAGCACCACAATGGATTGTTTTTGATTTTACCATTATTATAGTCAATTTCAGTTAAAAGTATTTGTAGACAATATGTGGAGTTGATGTCAGGCCTACTAGTGGGCCTGACACGAATATAACAGCAGTATTTTGGAAATCTGATTTTCCTGAACCTTAACCTCTTTCTAATAATTCAGACTTTAAAAGGTTATCGAAATGTCCTGATTTAAAAATAATTTTAGCCATTATGGCCTTGGCAATGTTATCTGGATGTATCTGTCAAAGTTCTGTTCTGGCAATAAATTTGAATCTCTCTCTCTCTCTCCCCATCCCTATCATCTCTACCTGTATCTTGCTCTATCTGTATCTATTATCTATAGCTTTCACCTGTATCATCTGTCCATCGTTTGTCTGTCTGTCTGTCTGTCTGTCTGTCTGTCTGTCTGTCTGTCTGTCTATCTATCTATCTATCTATCTATCTATCTATCTATCTATCTATCTATCTATCTATCTATCTATCTATCTATCTATCTATGTATCTATCTATCTATCTATCTATCTATCTATCTATCTATCTATCTATCTATCTATCTATCTATCTATCATCTATTTATCAACTATGTATCCATTATATTTATATGTCAGTGCAAAATTTGTGGCTTACATAGAAAAGATACAAATTAAAAGTTTACCATAAAAGTAAAACTACTAAAACAATAAAGAAATGAAAATTGTTTCACATAAAAAAACCTAGATAAGTAAAATAGAGATGGTGATGTTCACATTACTGGGATGTAGTAATCCTCATGAGCTTGTCTTTTTATGGCTATAAGTAGGATTCTGGCTAATGTATATTATACTTATATATCTGATTCTTGTATAGAAAGTCCTTGCTTAGTGACTGGCACATTTAGTAACCATTCAGTTACCATGGTGATTAAAAAGCATGATGATTAAAATTTTCTCCCATTTACAATCTTTGCAGGTCTCTAAAGCAAAGGAAAGTTGAATTAAGATTATAAGCACATTTGTGGTTTCACTTAGAGACCACTTGACTTAACAACCAAGTTGGTCCTAATTGTGATTACTAAATGAGGTCTACCTGCACCATGAACTATTCCTATCAGAAAAATCTTAGTAGCCTTAATAGCCAGTATCAGGTCTAGATACTGAACAATAGACAATAACAATAACCCTACATCACATAGCTGAGAAGTATCCTTTGAAAGGAACCATCTCTGTTGCCTTAATAGATTCAGGGATTTCCTTTGATTCAACACTGTGTGATAGAATTTGGAAGAAATTGGCTGCTATTATTGATTGCTCACTGTATCCTCCAATTAATAAAAACACTGCATGTCAGTGCTACTGTGCAAGTTAAGAAAAATAACAATAATTCAAACTACACCCATTCAAAAAGCTGTTAAATAAATGTGTATTTTCCCCATTACTAATTAATTTGTCTATTAATGAAGTTGAAGACTTCACTAACTCAGAATACCATCCTACTTTTTTGCCCCTCCCCCACACTCCCCATTTCTATTTTGTATACTGATGGCCGGGGCATTCTTCCTGTAACTCTTGAGTGGAGATGTGTAAATACCTTAAAGTTATGTTATTTTTTTGAATACTTTGGAATTAATTATTTGAAAAGACAGGTAGTTGAGAATTTAGTATTCTCAAGAGAGTGCTGTAAATCTACAATTAATTGGTAAATCAATGGAAAAACCATTGAGCAGGTCAAAACTAATATTAAGGTATCTGTTTTCAGTCTTCTACTTGCCAGACTAAAAATATGAGACATCTTAATCTAAGAGATCAAGACGTATGTCTTCCACGAATGAAGGCACATGTACATGTCCCAGGATAATGTTGCAGCATCCAATCTCGGTCTGTCAGCGAAACTAGAGGTTTAATCTTCCAAGCTTTCAGGCTCATACTGTAGCCCAACCTCAGGGAACTTCTCTCTACCAGAATGTGTGCTTTGGGCTATTCTATGTATGCATAGTATTTATGTGGTGCCTGGTTGCATGTGGCTTTTTATTGTTGATTGGCTATGATTGTTGTCAGCTATGAAGTTGTTCATTGTTGTTTCCTTGTGTTGCCAGCGCTCAGCTCCTAAGTATCCAATAAGCTGGTGGTAAATCAGCACTCCTGTTGACTGACAAGGAGCCCTTTTCGCAGGCTTCAACCATTTCTCTGGCTATCACAGGTACAAAGATTACTGATATCCACTGAAATTATTTTTTATAATTAATTCCAAAGTCTTACTTTAAATTTACCTGGACCCTTAATCTATTTATAACTTTCTAAAATCAAAGTGTTGATTAGCTTTTTGTTGTTTATTTCTGCCTATTCTAGAGTTATCAGAGCAGAACCAACAACATTGTTCTTATATCAACATCAGTTGCAATTTTGATTATATTTTATTTTGCTGCATATCCACTGAAACTAGAAATAAAATAAATTAGACCATTAGAAGTGATAGGTGATTATTCTACAATATGTCAGGAGCTAAAAACCAGTTCTTTTTTTAATTCTAAAACATAAATAAAATGATCTTCAATTCATTTTTATGTCACAGGAAACTATGTCACAACAGAAAGGTGATTTATACAAGTTGAAAGACATATTACAAATTTGTTCATTTAAAATTCTCTATAGGTAACAATTCATTTTCTTATTCTTATTCTTGCCTTGTTAAATCCCTACACCTCTATCCAAACTGGCTGAGAAATATTGTGTCTTTTGTGTTCAATAAGATAATAACTAATAATAACATTCCCCCTCCCTGTGGAATGATTTGCCCCCGGAGATACGGGCCATTACTGACATTCAGACCTTCCGGCACACAGTAAAGACCCTATTCTTTCAACAGGCTGGCCTGGCCCAGTAAACGGTTTTTTGGGGTTTTAATTAACTAGGTTTTTAAATTTTAAATTTTTTTTAAATTTTAAATCTATTAGTTATATTTTTTATATTTAAACTGTATTTCGGCCTTGATTTAATTGTTTAATCTGTTTTTAATTGTATATATTGTCCGTTTTTAGTAGGCTGTGCACCGCCCCGAGTCCCTTTTTGGGAGAGGGGGCGGTATAGAAATTCAATAAATAAATAAATAAATAAATAAATAAATAAATAAATAATTCAAGATTCTTAACCTATTTAGTTGATACCTTGTTTGTTCAAAATGAAAGAGAAGGTCTTGCATTCCAATAGGCAGATCAAGAGACACTTATGAAATTACCAGTGACTAAATAAATAACAGGCTATTTCCTCAATAGTTGAAGCTCTTGCATGTTTAGCTGATATAGTACAAATGAATAATTTCTAACAGTAAAGGAATGATTGAAAGGGAGGAAATAGGTCATAAGACAGTGCCCCTTTGCTAGTTTTAAAAGTGTATTTTTCTTTTCATTCTGAAGGGATACTTTTATTAAAACTGTGATCCTTATTGTTAGGCCTGAGGTAGCTGGAGGATAATATTCTGGATCTGGGTGAAAAAAGCAGTTCTTTTCATACCAGCAATTTGGTTAGGTGGTATCCAGCGGTGGGATTCACATTTTTTTACTACCGGTTCTGTGGGTGTGGCTTGGTGGGTGTGGCTTGGTGGGTGTGCCAGGAGAAGGATACTGTAAAATCTCCATTCCCACCCCATTCCAGGGGAAGGATACTGTAAAATCTTCATTTCCACCCTAATCCAGTGGAAGGATATTGAAAGATCCCCATTCTCTACTGCTGCTTTCTCTTGTGCAGGGCAACAAAAGAAGACCAAGCTGATCATCTGGGACTCAGGAGGCAAATAATAGATGTGGGTGGGGCCCGTCAGAGGTGGTATTCCCAACTACTCAAAATTTCCGCTCCAGAACTGGTCAGAACCTGCTGAATATCACCTCTGGTGGTATCTATCAAAACATATTGTTCTATTGTGATTGTATTCATATGGTGTTTGTTCAAATGAACAGTAAAAAAGCCTTCTTTGGTGTTCACTTGGCAGATTTGATTCCTCAGGGATGGATCTTTGTTATTTCTCTAAACAGAAATAACTCTTTGGGCAAGTTTTCCATCCAGATGGAAACCTTCCTTGGAAGTCACCATCATAAGATTCAAGGGCAACATTTGTCATCAGTGAACCTGTTTGTCATCAGGGATCGGATGTAGGTCCTCTTTATTCTTCCAGTCAAATGAAATGTTGGAAAGATATTATGTAAAGGGGCTTGGGATTCTGACCATCTGTCTATCAGCAGCATAAGCCTATGAAAATTGAACATAGTAGAAACAAATTTAGGATAGTAGGGGAAGCCAACAAAGCAATGAATCAAAAATAGATTGTATCAGGCTGTAGGCTATGCAGAAAAACTTTTCAGGAAAATAATTCCCCCAATGCATTCCTAGGGATATGCAGTTTGGCACACTCTGTACAATTTTGCTGCATTATTTGTTCCAATCCATTGAAATACTGGAAATATATTATGTGCAGCATTTTGGGATAATTTCAGTCTGTCAGGAGGATAACATTCCAGAATCTTACTTGACTAGTATCAAATTTGCCGTAGTGAGAAAAGTTAGCAAAAGAAAGAGATCTGAAATGAGCTGCAGCCTCATGCCATAGAGCAAAGCAGTTCAGGGGAAATCCCCTCTGTAACCTCATATGGGAAAACCCTCTCTTTCCTATTTATTTGATCCAGAGTGAAGCCATTATTAAGGGATGGAAACAATTCCAGATGCTGTGCTCCACATGCTCTCTTTATCTTGCTGTTATTGGTTTGGGAACCATGCCATAATGGTATATATTATTTCATGTGCAAATATGTATTATTCTATAAATACAATAAGTGCCATTTCACTTTTTATAAAATTGCCACTAACCAATTATACTCCAGTTAGCAGATTACTCCAGGCAAAAATACTATGCTGTTACTCAGCAGTAGCCAACATATTTATTTTATTTATTTATTTTAATTACATTTATATGCCGCCCTTCTCTGGAGACTCAGGGCGGCTTATAGTCTATGGAGCATCATACTAAGTGCTTGGCAATAGCCTTCATTCCATTGTATATGCCTGCTTATTATTACTAGGGCTTTTAGTCCCCCCAAGCGGCATATATTTCCATATCTCTCCATCGTGCCACAGTCTCTTAGCTAAATTGTGTGAATGGTTTCCTCTGAAAATATTGCAATGATGATATGAAGGTTATCTATATGAATTTATATGAAAGTCTTGGATATTGGATGTTTCTGTGATAGCTATTTGAAAAAGGTTATTGAGGAAGCTATTTTACAGCAGTGAATAACGAACATAGCAAGGAATAAAAAGACGGTAAAACAGGTTACCAATCCAAGTTCTTCAAGGGAATTATGTTTCCCTACCTGAAACTGCTTGGAATAATTACTTCTCTGGTTCTCTCCCTCTTGCAACCTCTCTTTCTTTTTCTGTAGCATCCTTCAAAAAAAAAAACCTTCTCCTTGAGCAATTTTTAGATATTTTCTCCTTTTCATGGAGTTATTTGGAGAAATTAACTTAATTCCTTTGTTCCCAAATTTAATTTAGTGAAGACATGTAGTGAAATCATTTGTACCTAGTGATGGTTTTCCTTTGCCTTTGCTAGCATAATCTCCGCAGAAGCCAGAATTTAAATTCTGAGTACCTTTAATACTGTGTGTCTCTTAAGCACTGAGTAACTAAGAAAATGCCATTTTTTTTTAGAATGAATTCACTGGCAGCAAAGCTCTTATAAGATTCAAGTGTTATGAAAAGATCAGTTAAATAATTTTTCAGGACACCAAATGAAGAACAAGGAAATGATGCATTGCTTTTAAATCTACCCTTCCAGCAATATGGTGCCCTCCAATAAAAATAACTGAATTTTAATTCTTCTTCCTAAATTATCAGCAGCTCTGAGTTTTGCAAAGCTTTCTGATTCTTTAGCAGCTGAAGAAAGGGATCAATTCAGACGTGGATCAGGCATAGCTGTGAGCAATACCTGTTTCTCTGTAGGCAAATTTAAAACTCCAAGAAAGAGACTGCAATAAAATACAATCTCTTTTCCTCACCTCACCTGGTATATTTTTGTATGTAAAATAACATGTTGTTCACAGATAGCTTTTATCCTTAAGATATTTCTTCCTTCTCTGAGGCCTCTATTTAATTTTTTTAAAAAGGAGGAAGAATAGAAAAAAAAGTGAGCCAAATTGTCTATCAAAGTTCTGTTTTCATGGACACTATATAAAAAGGACCAGGCTGGAGACAATCACTGATATAGAAAGAGTTAAATATTTAAAGTTTTATTAGCAAATCTCCCAGATTTTTCAGGCAGATCCAGTGTGGATCCAATCAAGCTATGTAGGACAGCTATTATTCACTGCAGAGTTAATATTCTGTATAGAAATAATAATAAAAAGGTTTTCCAGCAAGACTTAAAAATGTAACAATGAGAATGCCATTCCAAGTATTGATAAAATAACCAAGAAGAACATAAACACTTTAACACACACAAAAAAAATCAGCTTAAGCTCACATTAGCTATCCTACTGTTTTCAGGATGAAGAATGGTAATGAAAAAACAAATCCATATGTTTCATCCCCTGAATTCCATTTCCAACAGCTAGGGAAAATCACAAATACTTATTAAACATTTTTGGATGTGGCCAATATGCATAGAATATTTTTTTGCTTATTTTAAGATCAAAAGAAGCTAATATCCCATTCTTTAAAAATGTTATCACTGGTTTACCAGAAGAGACATTCAAACTCATTATTCTGAAAGTCACATAAATTATTAATATCAGTTTCACGATCTCCTGTAAAAAAATAAAGTATTGCCTTAACTAATTCTTCCAAAATTTTCAACCCTGGTGGAGATTCAAAAACAGCAGCAGTGTCAGAGGTAATAATCCAAACAAGTGCTTGAGTGGAGTAAACTGTTATTCAATAATATTAGCTGGATAAAAGGACCCACATTATAGTATCTGCAATGCTTTCTTTGTGATATATATCTTGGAACATTCATATGTCTTATGGCATTAAGTGCAGAAATTGATCCCGATTTGAATTGCTGCAACTCTGCAGACTTTTATCTTCCTATTGGCAGGAGCACATTCTTCACCCTGCCTCTTTCATCTTGGAATGAAGCCAGCCACTAGGTCTACTCTTTCCTCTGAAGCTTCCAAGCACAGTTCTCACAAATTGCATCCCCCCAAGCATAAATACCATGTTAGTTGGAGGGACCCTAATCTCTCAATTTCCACAAACTCAAGATCTCATTATCTGAGTTTTCCTTAGTGACAATACTATACAAGAATATAATCCCTATAAATACTGAGAGCTATCTGTGGCTCAAAAATGGCAAATAGTAGTTCCTTAGACTGAAAAGTACTGTAGGCACCTGTAATGCTGTAATCAAATATGGCACTCCTTATTCCCTATAATAACATGGAAGTATTGGAAAAAATATGGAACTAGCTGTAGAAGAGAGTTTTATTCCTGTGTCAAAAGCAAGTCCCATGCTGTTCGAAAAGCCTTACTCCCAAGAAAATGGGCATAGGGTTGTAACAGGCATTGTTGCAGGAGGATTTTTGGGTTTTTGCCTGTTAGTCTTCTCCACAGTCAATTTCTTGCCTATCCAGTTTATTCTACTTTTACAGGACAGATAGAGATTAAGAAAAAGGCAAAGCCTTTTGTTGCAGGTACTTGATTATGCTTTGGAAAAAACAGAGAAGCTAGTTAAGTCTTTCTTTGATGTGGACTCATGCCAGGAGTTGACACATATTGAATTTCTCCATATACAGTTCTGGTATTGATTTAGTCAATTAATAAGGCGTGAGGATGGGGGTAGAAGTGCCTTTCCTGTAAGCACACAATGTATTTTTGTTGACATTTGAAGCATACACAATGAACCAGAAACCAGGTGAGTTTTTCAAATGTATTTTATCCCCCCTCCCAATTTTGTTCTCATTATTTTAAGAAACATACTGAAGCTTTCCTTCCTCAGCTTTCCCTGCAGAAATGTTAAGATGGCATTGCCCTTCAGGCAATTCATGGGCAACTTGGGAACAATAATAGTTGCCACAAGGACATCATATATCCTGATGGAATTAATTTTAACATTTTTTTCCAAACTGCCTATCAACTGAAGACTTGGCCAGAAACTTGATGCGTCTAACAAGACACATTCATATAATAGCAAGGTATGTTGGATTTAGTGAACTATGAATATGAGTAGCAAGACACCAAAATCCTAGGAATAGAAAATTTAAAATCATATTGAACCTCCAAGGGGTGCTTACAGTATAAACTCCATAACAGTTCATAGTTCAAAATATATTCCCTGAGACAACAGGCCCCTAAAACACGTACTGGTAAGGATATTTCTGAGTTGCATCTTCCATCTCTTTGTTTCATATGATTATTGCATGGTAATGATGATGGTCTGTGTAAGAATAGTAATAGTTATAATTAGGACTGAACATGTGCAAAAAGTTATTGCTCTTTATGAGGAACATAGCCTATCAGCTGAAGTGTTCCTTAGAAGGTTTAACTGTCAACATTTCCCAGAAAAGATACACACAGGGGCATGGGTATATTTAATAGCAAGGATGAATAAAGAAGAAAAAGAGAATGAATAAAATACAAAAAAATGCCAGAGTAAAAAACAACATATTTTACATATTTTTATACAATCCAAGTAAAACTAAAGACCCGGGTCCAGATACATGGAAGTAGTATGGAAGGAAGGAACACCGAAGTTGGCAATTAAGCTGATTTAGAACATGGTATGTGTGTGAGTCCTCAATCCAAAAGTCTATGCGCATAGAGTTCTGCATACCACCAGCCAAAAAATGCAAAACAAAAGCAAACTATTTCAGATCTCTAAATCAAAATACACCAAAAGGAACAGAAAACAGAATAAATGAAGAAAGAACAAAAAGCTGCAACATTTAATATGCTATGCAAAAAGAACAAAGAACTGATAGCGGAAAATTAAAAGCAGGCACCGAGCAGAGATGGCAGGCATCAGGAATCAGAGTCAGTGTCTCATAACTCTATCAACTTGACCTGTAACAGGGTCAGCAGGATATTTGGTAGATATTGATTCATAAGGGTGAGCTAAAGCCAAGCAAGCAAAAGAACACAGCCATACTCATCACAAAACAAATCATAAATCCACTTGGAGGCCACAGGTTTTTAAAAATCCTCTAACAGTTGCAATGATGCCTCCATTTTTGTTTCAAAGATCTTCCGCTCTATCTTAGAATGAAACTTAAAATCATATACCAATCTACCTCAGTTGGATGCCATTCAAGTGTGCTGGGTTCATAATAGGAATTCCTAGCCAACCTAGGAACATGTACATCCAAGCAAACTAGTAACCAACAACACTAACTTAACAACTGCCTCAATCTCATTTTCTGCAATAGTTTGAATTCAATTTACAGAATACAAATTAAAGAACCCTTTTTCCAACAGTGACCACGACATGATTGACTTTTGTCTCAACATATGTCCACACAAAAATCATCACAATGACAGATTTATAACTTCAAAAAAGGCAACTATGAACTTATAAACAACCATCTCTCATCCCTTGATTGGCAATTTCTATTCACTGGATGCAATACTATAGAAGACCATTACAACATATTTTTACTTGAAGTCAAAAGAGTCATCAAACTATATGTACCAATAACAACTCCCAAAACCAGAAAAAAAAATTACCCATAACAATAAGGAAGCTTCAATCCAAAAAGAAATCACTTTGGTGGAAAAACAAATCTGGTCATGTTGCCAACTTCAAAAGCTGATACAAAAAATTATGCCACCAGATAAAGACTGAATGCACCAATTATCACATTAAACAAGAAGAAAACCTTCTACGCACCAATTCCACCCGAGCTTTTTACAATTTTGTAAACAACAAACTAAAAGACTCAAGGTCCAGCCCACCCCTGAAAGGACCTAATGGTAAAGACTGCAATGACAATACTATTAAAGCCAACCTCTTTAACACATTCTTTGGCTCAGTATTTGTAAACAGCAATTGATCATGCCCAGTATTCCCTAGTCAAACCACAGTCAACTATAATGATCTAATACATATCGATTTTACAGAAGACAATGTTGAAAAAGCACTACAGAATCTAAAACCATCTCTATCTATTGGACCAGACAGAATATGTGCCTACTTCTTTAAAAAGCTATTCACTGCCATAGCCGAACTTCTAAGCATAATCTTTGAAAAATCTTTCAGGACCAGCTCCTTGCCTAACCTATGGTCACAAGCCATGGTCATCCCCATCTTCAAAAAGGGAGAGCCCAGCCTAGTTGAAAATTACAGACCAATCTCAATGCTGCGTCACCTGTAAAGTCATGGAATCAATTATTAACCAATCCATCATCCTCCACTTAGAAACAAACAACCTACTCTCTAATAAATAATTTGGTTTCAGGAAAAAACTATCATGTAATCTGCAACTCTTACACTGCAAAAACATATGGACTACACAACTCGATCGGGGCAAAGCAATAGATACAATCTACATAGACTTCTGTAAAACCTTTGATTCAGTGGTACACGACAAACTACTCCTAAAAATGTTACGGTATCTCTGGACTACTGCATAACTGGATAGAAGCATTCCTGTCAAACAGACAGCAAATGGTCAAAATTGGAAGCATCCTATCAAATTCTGTACCTGTCAACAGCGGTGTTCCCCAAGGCAGTGTTCTAGGACCAATTCTTTTCATACTCTACATAAATGACCTCTGTGATCATATCAAGAGCAACTGCTTCTCTTCGCTGATGTTGTAAAGCTATTCAACACCACAGACAATATTGTTACCCTTCAAAAAGACCTTGACTATGTATCAGAATGGTCAAACAAATGGCAACTTCAAATCTCAATAAATAAATGCTCTGCCCTACATATTGGCAAAAAAATCAGAAAATAAAATACAGGCTGAATAGTCAAGACCTTGTTGATGATCCAAACTCTGTCAAGGATCTTGGAGTACTCATCTCTAATGATCTAAGTGCTAGAGCCCACTGGAACTACATAGCCAAAAAGGCGTTAAGAGTTGTTAACCTAATCTTACATAGCTTTTTCTCTGGTAATGTTACACTAATAATTAGAGCATACAAAACATTTGCTAGACCAATACTCAAATATAGCTCATCAGTCTGGAACCACATTACGTATCTGATATTAACACAGTTGAAAAAGTCCAGAAATATTTCACAAGAAGAGTTCTCCACTCCTCTACTCGTTGCAGAATACCTTATGCCACCAGACTTGAAATTCTAGACTAGAAAACTTAGAACAAAGCCGCCTTCGGTCCGATCTAAGTATAGTACTGTATATAAAATCATACATTGCAATGTCCTACCTACAATGAATACTTCAGCTTCAACCATAACAACACAAGAGCAAACAATAGATACAAACTCAAGGTTAATCGCACCAAACTTGATTGCAGGAAATACAACTTCAGCAACAGAGTGGTCAATGTCTGGAATACTCTACCTGACTCTGTGGTTTCTTCCCCAAACCCCAAAAACTTTAACCTTAGACTGTCTACTATTGACCTCATCCCTTTCCTAAGAGGAAATGCATAGGGGACATGTATAAGCGCACCAATGTGCCTACCGTCCCTGTCCTATTGTTTCTTTTATTTTTTTTATTTTTCTTATATGTATCCATGTATTCATAACTATGTTATTATCTTGTAAGCAATTGACAAATTGACAAATAAAAAAATGTAGTAAAATCATACTGAAGATGTTCAGCTTTGGCTTCACAAATTTCTTACTGAAAAGGGGATACTGAAATCAAGAGTACCAGAGAGAGAAGAATGTCACAGACAAATTATGGTAATAATGCTGTTGGTTGACCTGGATATGAATGATTCTGTGTAGGCAAGTAGCAGGTAAAGAACATACAAATCTTTGTCCCCTTCTCATAGATGTCCCCCGAAACACAAAATTCAAAGTTTTTCTCTTGTGGCATTCCAGAGACATTATCTGAGAAAAAGGGTGGAAGACACAATATAAGACAACAGATGAACATTGGGGGCATTTTCAGGAGTCAAGAAAATTAAGATGGTGGGTATTTTTTGACATCCCTACCCTGACATACCTAAATGGCAGAGAATGGGTTATATACTTCTTACTGCTGCTTCTTTGTTATAGGTGGCAGTTTGTATCCCTTACCAGACTCAAACCCAAACCCACCCCATAGACGAAAGGCAACCACCATCCAGAAAGCAGACCACGGCTGCATCACCAGCTGCCACACACCCCGACCCCCAAACCAAGCAAACTGACACATGTCATGAACACATAGCCAGGCCTCAAACTCAGAGCCAAACCAAAACCCGGAATATCATATTACAGCCACCCGCTCAGGATATCACATCACGGAATGCAGGAGGTTATACCACAAAACCTCAGGATGTTGCAACACAGCCAATGAGCGAGGAGATTACAACACAAGACCCAGGATATCACAACAGTAGAACTCAGAAAGTCATCACACAACCCATTACCCAGGTCATTATGACCCAGGAGATTACAGCACAAGACCCAGGATGTCAAAACAATAGAACTCAGAAGGTCAGAAGGTCATCACACAGCCCATTACCCAAGTCGTTACAACACAGGAAGCTAATAGACACACAGCCAATACCTCAACCAAACATGTTCTTAAGAAAAAGCCAGCCAATCTGCAAACATCAACTCCATCAGCCAATCAAGAAATGACAACACAGCCAACCTCCTCACCAGTATATATAGGGAGACACCAGCTCAGATCACGTTTTGCTCACACAAGTACCAAGCCAAAAGCACCAGCATGAAGATGACAAGTGAGATCTCATCGAAACATTGCCAAGACACTCTCAATCTTACACAGGAAAAGACCCGAACACGCCAATATATATATTCTTCAGGCTTGTGTCTTCGGCCTTGTGCTTCTCAGAGTGATGTGAGCTTGCAGCTGCTTCTTCCTTTTAACTACTAGTGGGCGTGTGACTTGATTGGGTGGGGGCTTGGCTGTGTTCTGATTGGGTGGGGGTGTGTTCTCATTGGTTGGGGGTTTGTCTGTGTTCTGATTGGTTGGGGGGTTGGCTGTGTTCTGATTGGCTGGGGGTGTGTTCTGTTCTGGTGGGGGTTTGGTTGTACTCCGGTTAGTCTCAGTTGCTGGGGGATTTGAGCTGGTGAGCTGTGATCCTATTGTTTGGCTTCGCGTTCGTGGTCGTGCCACATCTTCATGGTGGGCATCAGTTCCCTTCATGTATAGGTTGGGGGGGTTTGAAGCAGGTAGTGATGCAGCTGTGGTACGGCTTCTGGTCCGTGGTCGTGTTTCATCTTCTGTGTGAGTGTGAGTCTGCTTTCTGCGTGGAAGTGTGGTGGTAGTTTCTTGTGTGGCCCTCGTGGGTGTGGGTCTGGTGTCCTTTATGTTAGGTACTCTTTTATTAATGAGGGCGGGTTTCCAAATGGCTGGTAGGCGGGAGGTGTCATCTCATTTATTCATGCTGTGTGGGCGTTTTTCTATCTCTATGGCTTCTCTGATTATTCTGTTATTGAAGTGTTCAGTTTTGGCGATAGTTCTGGTATTTTTAAAATCAATCTTGTGTCCTGTGGCTTTGAGGTGTTGGACCAGGGAAGAGGTCGGTTCTTCTTTTTTGATTGAGTTCTTGTGTTCTTCAATGCGTGCACTTATCCTTCTGTTAGTTTGTCCAATGTATGTGGTGGGGCAGGAGGTGCACGGGATTTCGTATACTCCTTGGTTTTCTAACTCAATTTTGTCTTTAGGGTTTCTTAGGATGGTGGATATTTTTCCGTTTGTGCAGAATGTTGTTTTAATGTTGTGTTTTTGGAGGATCTTGCTGATTTTGTCTGTAGTGTCTTTTATATATGGGAGGAGGGCTTTGCCATTTTCTTGTTCTCTGTCTTGGATTTTGGTTGGGATTTCGTTTTGGATTAGGTGAGTAATCTTTCTTCTTTGGAATCCATTTGCTGTTAGTACGTTAGTGAGAGTGTGTAGTTCGGTTTTTAGGTGTTGTTCATTGGCTAAGCATTTTGTTCTGGAGATGAGTGTCTCAGCTACGGAATTGATCTGTGCTGGGTGGTGGTGTGAGAGTGCGTGTAGATAGCGGTTTGTATGTGTTTTCTTCTGGTAGATGGTGTGTCCTAAGGAGCCATTGGATTTTTTGTATACTAAGACATCTAGGAAGGGAAGTTGATTGTTAGCTTCTGTTTCCATGGTGAATTGTATTTTGGGCTGTAGGCTGTTGAGGTGTGTGAGGAAGTTGTTCAGTTTTTCTTTCCCGTGTGGCCAGATTATGAAATCTCCGAAATATATATATATATATATATATATATATATATATATATATATATATATATATATATTTGTTTTCGGAAGTTTTCGCAGGTATTTGCATGTAGATCTTTGGTTCTTCGGGTTTTCTCCCACGTAGAATTGGAAGTATCTAGGCGACGTTTCGATGAAGTCTCATTCATTATCTTCAGGCTTGTGTCTTCGGCCTTGTGCTTACTCTAAGAAGCACAAGGCTGAAGACACAAGCCTGAAGATGATGAATGAGACTTCAGCGAAATGTCGCCTAGATACTTCCAATTCTACGCGGGAGAAAACCCGAAGAACCAAAGATCTACATGTATATATATATATATATATGTGTAAGGTTTTTTAAGCTGAATATATATATTCAGCTGAATATATATATTAAGCTGAATATATATATATAAAGTATATATATATATACATATATATATATATATATATATATATGTGGATCTTTGGTTCTTCGGGTTTTCTCCCGCGTAGAGTTGGAAATATCTAGGCGACGTTTCGATGAAGTCTCATTCATCATCTTCAGGCTTGTGTCTTCGGCCTTGTGCTTCTCAGAGTGAGCTACTTCGAGCTACTTAGCTCTCGTCAGCTAGCCATACTCTTACTGGGATTCAAACCAGGGAAGTATTATATGTGAGGCAGTTGTATTTGCCATTAGGGATTAATTAATTAATTAATTAATTAATTAATTGGGGCTTACCAGGGTGTTGTAACATAAGTATATACTCATTCCCCTGTCTCAGCTGATTTGGAGGAGAACCAGTGGCCTAATGGCAATTACAACTGCCTCACATATAATATTTCCCTGGTTCGAATCCCAGTAAGGGTATGGCTAGCTGACGAGAGCTAAGTAGCTCGAAATAGATCTATCCTAGTCTCCCTTGTTTAATTATTTATTAACTCAAAACCTAACACACACACATATATATATATACATACATACATACATGCATACATATCCATCATATTTTCAACACTTACTGTATCATCCCATCACAATGGGTTAAATATCTACTATTCATGAAAAATTGCTCTAATTTTTTTCCTCAAACCAAAGAAAGGCAATTTTTATGGGAATAATGTTCTGCTTGTAGTTGAAGTTCTGTTATGAATGCTATGACTGTAAGTTGTGATAGTTGTAAGGCAGATCATCACATAGCCAGACCTGATTTCATGACCTTTTTTGCATCAGTTGTTAAGTGAACCATTATTTGTTATGGAATGTTTTTGCAGAAAATTGGAAGTAAATGCTAGTTTCTAGTAAAAATGATATCAACCACAGTTATATGACAGCGGAACATTGCAAACGGACATAAATGCAGTCTGGTTGCTCAGTGCCAAAAATGTGGTCATGTAACTGTAGGAAGGGGCCCCAGATGTAACAACTTTGGAATCAAGTTGTATATATCTTGTGGAGACAGGGGCCATCATAACTTCAAATGGTTATTAAGTGACCGGTTGAAAGTCAAAGACTATCTGTAACTGTAATTGGCTATTTTATCTTGGTTAGACATATCTGCCTATTATATACAATAGATCGATTCTCTGAATTCAGCATAATCTATTGTCTGTCTGTCTGTCTGTCTGTCTGTCTGTTTGCTAAGAGTTTAAGTTGATGGCTCATAATCAATTACTGGCCAATAACAAATAGCAGGAGAGGATTTTGAAATGGAATTATTCATCCTATATAGAAGCTTTTAAGAAATTTTGGTGTTGCAAGAGTGTTCTATATGTAATATTCTGTTTCATTTTAAAATCTTACCTTAAACTGCTGTTGGAAGATAATCTCCTTTGGTTAGGATAAATTAGTTCTGCACTAGCTATCTCAAGGAAATCTAATACACTCTCATAGAGGGTCAGGTGTTTCTTCACTTCAGAAATGAATTAAATAGGATTCTATTTCCTTTCTCATTATGCATAGTGTTTTCCTATCACTAGTCTTTTTGTTAACCACCAGTTTCTCTTTGTAAATAGACAATCAATAACAACAAGGCTTTGGCAATGAATAATCTTACAGAATAGATGGAAAGTCTTAGACCAAATCTGTAGGGTATGCTTACGAGATGCCAGATGGATATTGTAACATGTAGATTAATTGTTCTTCTTTATAAAACAAAATGTACACATTCTGAAGGAGCTGATTAATATGGGACTTACGCCCTGCAATGCAGTCAGAAGCTATAATCAAGACAAAATGCAATGGCCCATATGTTTTGGTTTCTAGGAACTCCCAAGACTGCCTTCCTCCAACCAGAATTGATCTGTACTGTATGATTGTTCATGTCACCTCTTCCATTAAACAAAGGGAGCTGAAATCCGGAGACACTCTTCTGGAGTTATGGACTTGCTCTTTAGAATAGTGTTCCCTCAGCAGTTAGGCTTCCCCTTTGTTGATAGCATTCTGAAAGATGACAAAAACAAAATTATTCCAGAGGACATTCAGTAATTAATTCATCATAACTTATTAAACTGCTATTACTGGTTTATATTTTTGTTTGGCCATTAACATTAGGACTCAATATATTTTAATGTTTTAATTGCTTTTTTCCATGGAGGTTTTACTCATATTACTCCTAATTGTTAATTTTATAAAGCAGAGGAAATTCCTGGAAGATTCAGCAATAAGAAAATATAATAAATATTTATTTATGCTATCTTTATAACTTTATAAATAAAAAATAACCCAGAGTACTTTGTTGCATCATTTTGGTTCTGTAAGTTAAAAAATACGTATCTTTTTGCACTTTCTTGCTTCCTCATGGAAAAATATTCCCCCTTTGGCATTTTCTAATATAGCTATTCATGTTAGTATAGCTATTCCTAGGATTTTTAACCAGCATGGCCAAGATTGGGAAGGCTGAAATAAAATAGAGGGTTAAAACCTGAGATTACCGGGCTACTTCTACTTGTAGACTAGACATGAAAGTAGCAAAAGGATATTTGTTATACAAGCCATGATAATAATTGTATTCAATCTCACAACATCAGTAGTGTAAAAGCAACCCCAGGTAGTTAAGGGCCAAACAATCTCATAGTAAGAGAGGATTTCTCAAGTACAGTGTCAACTAATCAAAGTAACACACTTCAGGAATTCTGAGGTCAGTAGTATCTAGGGAATATATCCTACAGACATCTGACCTAGACTCTAAGCCCTAATTGAGGCAAAAGTTTCAGCTTGTAGTTATGCCAAAGAAGAATAATACATGAGCACAAACAGGAGTTTGCTGCCCAGGTGACTTCTTGGTGACAGATGTCACTGGATTTTCAACTTCAATTGTATGTACAGAATTTGAGGCACACTTTTAAAAAATGGTGCTTTCAGAATAAGGCAGCTGTCAAGCCAGATGAGTTTAGCAATTTGTGTGGTTTCTTCTTGATACTAGTTGAAGCACAACAGTTTCAAACTTTTTATTTACAGGAATCATGCACTTCATCTAAAATTGCACAACCCCTTTCTGTGTGCTTCTTTTTAAAAACATAGTTTATCATGATAAACAATTGATTATCTAAGCTGATTGACTGATTCTAATTAACGGCTGTATAGTGCTTCTTTTTCATTCTAAAAATCAATGGAAATATATGTTTGAAACAAAATAAATTAAAACTGAGAACAAAACAACCTTTCTGCTTTCATGGGGTCATTCACATCTTGTTAAGAGGGAGTATTTTAGAAGGAAGGCTGAGGTGAAATAGGAATAATTTTATTTATTTAGCAAATTTATATAGCTGCCTATCTCACTCAATGTAATTCTGAGTGGCATACAAGCACAGCAACAATCAAAACAATGTAACCAATATTAAAACGCAGGAACATGAATAAAAATAAAAACATAAAAAGCCAAGATCATGGAATAACAATCACCAAACATCATATAACTATCTCACATTCTTACAGGCTCCCTAATGGTCTGAAGATTGCTGGAAAAAATGTGTTTTAAGAGCTTTTGAAGCATTGATTGATTAAGATGATCAATCAAAGCAAAGCTTTTCTTTTTCTTATCCTTTACACAATGCATGAGCATCACTTCAAACAACACAGAACTTCTATCTTCAATTCATCAAGTATGATGCTACTTCAAGCAGCTTTCTGAGAAACGTGGTAAGAAAAGAGGGGAAAAAAAGAAGCATGCTTAGTTCCCAGGATAGTTAAGCAGCCCTGTGATAAAAAGGTGAGACATTTTGCAAAAGGCTCCAGCCATGACCCTGGCAATACTCTTTCCTTGGCCCTGCAGTAGCCTCCTATTCTGGCCCCTGGGACAGTAGTAGCATCTGAATAGCAATTCATAATGCTGTTGAATGGAGCAGAATCACAAGTATGATAAGATACATGCTTTTTATTACTCTGTTCAAATATAATTTTTCCTGAGAAAACAAAAGTGTTGGTTTACCAGGAATTTCTTCAGCAGCCAAAGTAGAAATGGTCATGGAAGCATAGTGCCTCATGGCTAGATGGGCAGTCCTGAAATAAGCCAGTTGGAGGTCTGAAAGTCCCAACCTCCCATGGGCTTTTTTTCTGCCTTCACTTCTGCCTCCATTCACCTGACATATTTTTGCAATATGAGGACTGGTCCCATTTTTAATGAAATATTTAACCTTAGTCAGTCCCAACACCAGACTGGCTTTGTGAAAAAGGTTTCATTAAGATATCCCTTCAAAAAGGAGTGCACTGGGTTAGTGGTTAGCAAGCCCATGTTCAGGACCTGAGTGTTGTTGTGTGGCAAGCTACCATCATTTTTCCAGCTCCTTTATGAGGACATGAAAGGAGCTCCCAAGGGCATCCCCCTGGTTAATGGTTATGTCACCAGCTAATCTTTTCAACCCAGAAGTGCCTTAAATGGTGTCTCCAACACAAACAGGATTGTAATTGTCACCAGGGGTGGGATTCTACCAGTTCGCACCTATTCGCTAGAACCGGTTGTTAACATTCTAAGCAGTTCGGAGAACCGGTTGTTAGAAGAAATTACTAGCCTAATCCTGTCAAGAAGGCAGGAGGGAAACATTCTGGTGTTGCTTACAGAAACTGCCTCTCCATTAAACCTTTTTTACATTCTTGGCAGGACTAGACTTCCTGTCTTAGAAACGTCTCTGGAGTTTTTTTCCCCTTTTTTGCTGGTACTTTGCTTGTATGGAATGACCATTCAAAGTTACAATGGCACTGAAAAAAGTGACTTATGACCGTTT
This sequence comes from Bungarus multicinctus, assembly GCA_023653725.1. Taxonomy (NCBI): domain Eukaryota; kingdom Metazoa; phylum Chordata; class Lepidosauria; order Squamata; family Elapidae; genus Bungarus; species Bungarus multicinctus. The sequence goes on from CM042844.1 coordinate 52,607,626, forward strand.
TTCACGCTTACGACTGTTGCAGCATCCCCACAGTCATGAGAGGCCAGGCGAGGAGATGCATGCCTCGATGTGAGTGATATTGAGCTGGCCATGCCCAGCCAATAACCTTACCACCAAGCCATGCCCACCAACTAAGCCACACCCACAGAATCTGTTATTAAAACATTTGAATCCCACCTGATTGTAACTCTAAACTTTTTATCAAATCTGACATGATGAGTTACGCTGCTTAGAATTAGAATTTTTCTTTTAAAAGTATCATTTTTAATCTAGTATTTTCCCCATACTTCTTAAAAAATTGCCAGATTATTCCATAGGCAATAGTCTATGAGAGGGCAAGTATTAAAGAACTCTTCGAGATGTTATACTTGTGAGACCTATTGCGGTATTCAGCAAAATTTTTAAAAATACACTTTGTCTACTTTAATGAAGTATATTACAGATCAGCTAATTCATCCAAATCATTCTTCTAGTTTGGAAATTATTATCTGAAGAGGCCTATATGCAGTGTTATAAGATTTGCTGAATGCTAAATAGAGTAGAAAAAAATGTTCTGGGACTAAGTTTATTTTTATTTATTTTTTGCTTCATATATCTATAAAGAGCTAGTTATTTTCACAGGGCTCACACACTCTAGAAGAAGAATGTGATGTCCTTTAGAAGTCTTGTGATTATCTTGTTCTTCTCCCTAAGTATGCTATATCAGTTATAAGTACATTACAGGTAGTCCTCTCCTTATGATCACAACTGAACCCCAAATTTCCATTGCTGAGCAAAATAGTCATTAAGTGACTATTAAGTCATTAAGTCATTTTCCTCCTTTTATGAGCTTTCTTCCCACAGTTAAGTTAATCACTGCGCTTGTTAAATTAGTAAGATGGTTGTTAAGTGAATATGGGTTCCCAAATAACTTTGCTTCTCAGAAGGTAGAAAAAATTGATCACATGACCCCAGAACATTGCACAACCATCAAAAATATAACCCATGTTCTGAATTTTGATCAGATGGCCACTAGGACACTGAACCAATCATAAGTGTGAAAAAATTGTTATAATAAGTTACTTTTTTCAGTGCTGTTATAACTTCAAATGGTCACGAAACAAATGATTGTAAGTCAAGGACTACCTGTATATATCTTCTAATTATAGTTAATTTGATTTTAGTTTTAGTTTAATTTTCCAGATTCTGAATTTGGTTATGATTTGAGAGATAATTATCACCATTTAACATATCCTATCTTCAGGTAGAGCCAGTATTCAGATTGCTTTTGTAACTTTTTGGAGAAATTGAAAAATAATTCACAAAGGCAATACTTCTGTGAAGTAAGACCTTTCTCTACCATTCTCCAAGTTTCTCCCCACTCCATATTTACTGTTCAGCACCATACATCAAAACAATTTGGCTCTACAGCTGAGTGAAAGGATCATAATTTAAACACTGAATGCTAGGAAGACCTTAATTTAGAGACTAACAGGAATTTGAAAGGATTACTGGTTTACAGAGTGTCAGAGAATGATTAAACTCTAATCTTTTGAAGTGATTCTGCAAAGGGAGCCAACTGTGTTATGAGGACAACTTTTCTTCTGCTGAAGAGCTTTTCTCATTAGGAAGATTTTCCGCCATCATATTCATTTGGAATTTGCCTTTCTATAACTAAATACTCTGAATTTATGGATGACACCAAATAGGACCCACTTCTTTCAGCCCCCTCCCCCCCCCCGGACATCTGGAAATTATTGTTATATTTTCACCAACTTTCTTTCTCAAGACCAGTTGTACTCAGGCCCCTGAGTTTTTTCCATAACATCTAATTTCCATATTGCAGATTATCATAATTAATTTTCTTTCTTCTTTCAGACTCCAAAGACTCATTATCCTGGAAAAAGTTTCAACTGATTTAAGAAATTTGCAAAAAGGTTTATGTGAATGTCTATGTAAGCTTTGAGCCAGCCTTTTCTACCACAATCTGAAATGTTGAAGAGCTTTAGTATGGCATTTGTTTTTTTATTTGAACCCTGGATAGGCTAAATGGCAGGTGGTAAACAAAGATTTAAATTTCATTTCCTTACTAGACAGTCAGAACCAAAGAATGAATGAAAAGCAAACATTTTTCAAAGGAAAAAAACCTCAAGAAAGTCCACTTTTGGAAAAAACAAGTTTGCTGTCAGAAGGTAGCAAAACTTGATCATATGACTCCAGAACACTGGGATAACAATGACCTGGATGATTGAGAATCTTCAGAAACATTTAAATTTAAATATTCAAAGAAGGGTAAATTTAATCTCTGGAAAAAAGAACCTTTGTCACACCAGCAAAATGTTTTAAAGCTGAGATGGAAAACTTCTGCTGAGATTATTTTGAACAAAAGCTATTGTGATTTACCTTCCAGTAGGAAATGTGTCAAAGTCAAGATGCTGGGGGTGCAACATGGGTGGAACTTGCTAAGTGAACTAAGATCTTTAGGAAAATTTCTGATAGGCAGATTCTTTTAACAAATATCTGAAAATAACTACTCTGTGAAAAGTAGGTACAAATTGCAGCATATATTAGAAGTGAATTGATATTTCAATGTTGTCACACAACACTTGCTTTCCTTCCAGTTTTCTTTTGTTGGCTGATTCATTTAAACAGGAAAGCCACAAAATAATGAAGGTTATAGAAAGAAAATAAAGATTCCTACATCTTAGGATGTGTGGTCTACTTAGTAAAGTTTTAAAAAAAGTCAAATACTGTACTCTTAATTCAACTGTTGCATCTTAAACAGAGACATAAAATGTCTCCATTCATTCAAACACATGTGCAAAAAAAGTAGTGAAATTATTGGCTCTGATAGTCATACAATAAGTGAAGTATTTTTAAAGGATCTTCTAGATTTATTACAGAGATGAATTAAAATTAGCAAGACCTGGATCACAATCTTTACTGAGCCACAAAGCCTACTAATCCATCAATCTTAATCCATCAATGAACCTTAATTCAGCAACACTACAAAACTATTGCGAAGATAAAAAGGTGAGAAACTTGTTCACAACCTTGCATTTTTTCAGATAAAAAGCATATCTGATAAAGAAATTGTAATATTATTTATAAAGAAGAGAAAGTTTTAAACTCAAAGAACTCTGTCAGCTTTAGGCTGGTATTTATATAGCTCAATGTTTCTATACATAAAGTTCACAGGACTCAAACAATATTGAATTGGTAATCCTCCTGCCTCAGTTACTTCCTTCCTTGATATTCTTCAGATCTTACAGAACTATAACTCCCAGAAATTCCTAGCAAATGGTGCAGAATACTGAATTACTGTTCAGCTAAGATTCTTTGCCAGTTTGTGTCTAACCATGGCTCAGACTTACCTTGGAAAAGTGTTTTTATTCCATGCTGCATAATATTGTCTTCTATGAGACAGAGTTAGATTATCCTAATTGGTACTGGGTCTTCACTCTCCTAGTTAGCAGTAAGGGTAGCAAGATGAATATTGTATTATTGTCTACAGCTCAAGCCTGTGTGGTACTATATTTCAGCTCAGCAGTGGGAAACGCCTTAGACTGATATCTTAGAATATCAGTAATATATTTTTTTTCTAAAGAAGAAGCCTGTCTGTACCTCCCACAGCTATGAGTGACTGCCACATTTATTCTAGATATGGTATTAAATAACTAGAAAATTAGAGGTTGATTTATAAACAACAGAGAGCCCGAAAAGCCTATTAAATAAGTCAAAGTGTTTATATATTCTTGCAAGTTTGGCTATTTTAATAAGAGATGGCAGCAACCTTGATAATTGCCAAGTGTCAAGGAAATTACTGGCTATGTGATAAAGAGAACCATGTCTCCATTCTTCTGTAGTGAGTAGGCACTACTGAAAGATCAACATTTGAAAGACATCAGATTGGAAAAGGCTAGGCTAGATACTAGGAAATCATCTAAAGGAAAGCACTCATATTCCTGTGCCTAGTTAAGATTAATAAACAAATCTTGATTTTGTTTGTTTGTTTGTTTATTTCTCACATTTAAATGGATGCCCATTTCACAAAAAGCAATCCTGGTTGGTGTGTACAGCAATTGACATGTGTGTGCCTGTGAAAAGAAATAGCAAATTCTTTAAATTAAAAAACAAACCCAAAGATCTGGCCCCTAAAGTAAACACTATAAAACTTTGGGGGTTCCAGTTGCACTGTCTAGTGAAAATACAGTAGGAGATGTTAGACTCTGAATTTAGTAGAACTTTGGGAATCCTCATTTTTAAAGGCAAAATATATTTTCTTGACAATGCAGAAATCAATTTCTACCGTGTTTTCAAATCTTTCTCATTCTGTTGAAGGGATCCTAAATCTTACTTTCTGTACAGCCAAAACGACACTTCTGACCTTGTGGGCTGTGATGATATGTTGGACCATTTAACCTATGCTTCCACTTATGATCTACCTGTATTTTCATAAAAAGCTCAAACATTGCAAAACATCATCAACCTTACTTGACCACCTTCCAGTGGCAGTTAAACCCAAGTATATATTTCTGTGCCTTCATATTTTTATATATAAATTGCTTAGAGATTTAGGAAAACATAGTTATGGTATGCTTTCATATCTATGAAATGTTAGCATCATAAAAACAAGTACATATAGATTTTCAAGTGAAAAGTTTGTTCCTACTTTCAATGAACCCACTTGTTATAAGCAAAGTATCTGATGTGAAACATTACCTTCTGAGTGAGAAGTAGCATCTTACACAGTGTAAAACTCCAGGAAAACATTCAATGGGCCACTGAACAAGCTGCATGAAAAAGTAGAAACACTTTTACAAGAAGATCAGAAAAGGTTTATGAATAGGGCTTGCATCAGCTGATACTTCCTAATCAGCAGGTATCATGTGCAAAATGACAGAATGTCTAAGAAATCACCGGGCATTTCCAGAACTTTTGAAATTGGGTATCTTTATTTCTGCCGAACTTGAAATGTTGATGTTAGGCAGTGAACAGCCTTAACCAATCAATACTCTTTCCACTGATAAAGGAAACTTCAAAATTAATAACCTGGTCTCTTCCCCCTGAGCTATCACAGAAGCTAAAGAAACAAAAAAACTTTTTCTTTCTCAGCGCCGGACACCCACTCCCAAAACTAGAAGCTTTCTTCCCCCAAAGTTTTGTGCAATTGTCTATCATTTTGCAAAAAATCAGCTTCTGGGGGTGGATAGGGAAGGCCAATGGCTTGCTTGAGTCAGATACTGTGCAAGAAAACTTGTGCACTATGGGTGATTATTTTTATCCTCAACAAAAATTATAAATTAACTAGAAACAATTGAAAGGACTGAGAAAAGTGTCAAATCTGCTAGAGAGTTTTAAGTTCAGGCTACATGTGGAAGAAATTTCCACAAAAGAGATGATGACCTACCTCCATAACCTGCAGCTCTGGTCTTATAAATTACAAAATAGAAGTTCTGCAATTTGTGCTGAACTACCTTTCACCAAAAGTAAATTGTTTTGGCTGTCCAGGGAGGAATATGACAACAGAGGAATATGGCTCAAATGGGAGGAATGCCAAAGTTCTATGTGAAAGTATCCTCTCTTTTGGAACATTTTATTTCAGTTTTATAATGGATAGAGTAGACACCTGCATGATTGATTACATAGATATTATATTGAAAATGAGTAGTTTTTGTATTTTTCCTACATGGTGAGTGCCCTTCTCATGACGAAATATCAAGATTTCAGACAGCCATTGAGGGGTTTTATTTATTTATTTGAATGTATAAACCACCCAGTTCCAGTGGACTCCAATAGGTTATTTGACTGTGGTGCCAATCTTTGTGGCTGGAAAGTGGCCACTCTTATTTTATAATATTTTTTATATCAGAGGGTATTGAAAATAAAAGTGTTTTCAAGCATCTTTGGTGTGATTTCATCAATTTTATTAAAATAAAAATACAAAAGCAAATAGAAGTGGAACAATTATGTTAAAAGAAAAGAAAAGTGGTATCAATAGTGATAGGCTCCTTGGGTGCAATCCCCAAACAACTGGAGCATCCCTTGAACACCGTTGGCATTGACAAAATCACCATCAGTCAATTGCAAAAGGCAGCTTTGCTTGGTATACCTTACATCCTGTGACAAAACTTTTAACTTTATCAAACATCCACATCTGCCTATCCCAGTTCTTTGGGAAGGACTCACAAGGAAGATTAAAATGCCAAATTCAGTATAAACATCTGGTTGATTCTATGACTAACCATACATACTAAACACCTGTTTTATATGGGAATCAACTAATATCACTAGGAAGTCATCCTACCGTCCTGCTCTATATCCTTTGTATCTCCTGCCATATTCTCTGTGGTCATAGCTTAATGATACTGCTTTCTTTTTAAACCAGGTGGCAGTTTTTACAACATATGGAGGAGCAAGGTTGGAGGATCCTGATAAAAACTTTAAAAGACAACAGTGTTCTTAAAAATACATCTGCACAGGCAGAACTTGAATAAGACTCTTGCATCTTGAGTAAGGTATAGAATTAGCATTCACATTCTCAAAATTAATACAGCTCCTGGCAAGGAGGACATGAATCTCCAGAAGATGTTTGAGGTAAATATTTTTTCTCTGTTATTTTGTAGTTCTACCAACATTTGGTTTGAGAAAACACATCTGCTCAGCTAATGTTTTTTTTCCTCTTAGCAATTAAGAGTACATGCCTATATTTCATAAAACAACCTAAGCCTGTTGAATTCCATCATTGGTAGATTGGGCGACTGTGAAAGATACATTTGCCTTGAGGCCCCTCTATTACTGGTTTAGCAAAGGGGGAAAAACTAATGATACATCTTGTGATAATGCCATGACGATGTGAATTTGACACCCCTGATTTAGGGGGTTATAAAGAGTCAAACACAACTTAGTGACTAAACAACAATTCTAACAAAACTTCATAAAAACATCATGTTATATCAGCAGCATTGCAATGATTCAGCATATTATAAAGTATTTTGCACTTTAATTGACATACTAATTGTCTGTAATTGGTTTTTTTTAGTGACACAAAATTTTCCAATCTTTTTTTTACTTTTTAAAAATAATATATAGCTTTTAATACATATATGCCCACCCACTCACCCACCCACCTACCCACACACTTAAACATGTGAAAGAATGAAGCATGGTTTATCTTGCAGAATCAGTTTTTTATAGATTAATCTTCTTGAAATATATCAAATTTTTCCTTCCTGTCAACAAGTTTGGAGCTTAAAAACAACCTGTTGCTCTTACCTCAAGAGCTAAGGTAGAAATAATACCATGAAGTGAAACTGCTAATGCCATGCAGCAAAACTTTCCTGTATGAGGTATCCCTTTTCTTAATACCTTAGTCATGCCTACTCAATGCTTCTTAACTTTTTTAATAATGCTAATTAGTATGCATTTTACTCTCTCATTATTCTGTATAAAATGTCTGTTTATGCCATTATTTTTTGTTACTGCATTTTATAATCTACATGTAAGGGAAAACAAAAAAAGAAAAAGACATTTAATTGAATTCAGGAGTAAAGACAAATGAACTATTCTAATGACTAGGCATCTAAGCGATTTCAGAAAAGTTGCAAAACTGTGTATTGGATTGTGAAATGAATTGTGTATATTCATTTGGACTACAACTGGTCCAGATGATTCTGGGTGGGAAACAGAACAGAGCCAGGGGAATAAAAAGGTACTTGCCCAGCCATCATTCTAAAAGAGCAGTAGTAGTATCAAGGCACATTGCTGAGACAGATTAGAATTTAGCCATCAGTGCAATCAAATTATATCACTCATTTTTCTCTTGGCTGAAGGCTTAAAAGTATTCCCATTAACCAGTCCTTGAGGAAGTATGCTGTGTGATGGAAGGAAAATTTTTGGAAATAAAATGATCTGATGGACATTTAAATCTCTGCACTTTTCATACTTACTTGGACATTTTTTTTAAAAAAAACCAGTAACTTCATATGCACATTACATAATTAACATGTCTTTTGTTCCTCAAGAGGTCTTCTTCTGAAACCTATTGTCCAACATGAGAAATTTAAATCTCTGCATTTAAATTTGATAGCAGGTTGCAAGTGAATAAAATTTTATTCAGAAACATTCAGCAAGTATCTATTTTCTAGCTGTCCAGAGCTGATGAAGATTGTAGCCTTTCTTCACACATCTAACTCAAGACAGAATCCATTGAGCCCTACGGTTTCTAGCACCCTTCCTCATTGGTTTTGTTTGGAGAAACATCCAAGGGGCCAAAGTAGCAAGTATGAAAATGATTTTTTTAATGGAGGGGCTGATTTAGACCAAGTTTACAACTTGTGGACTTCAATTCCCAGAATTCCTCAACTCAGCTAATGTTTTTTTCCTCCTAGCAATTAAGAGTACATGCCTATATTTCATAAAACAACCTAAGCCTGTTGAATTAAGCGCGCCAACGTGCCTACCATCCCTGTCCTATTGTTTCTTTTGTTTTTCTTATAAGTATTCATTTCATGTATTCATAACTATTTTTATCCTTATCCTTATTATCTTGTAAGCAATTGGCAAATCAAATCAAATCTAAATAAATAAATAAATTCCATCATTGGTAGATTGGGCGACTGTGAAATGATACATTTGCCTTGAGGCCCTTCTATTACTGTATTTAGCAGGGTCCTTACCCTGACTTAAGCCTTATACTGTATCCTTTTGATTGATCAAAAATAAAATCTATGTACTGTATGTGTTATTCTGCTTATAAATTTAAGATAAAATCATGTGTTTCTATCTCAAATTCATCTAAAATTCTGGGTTTGTGCAAGGTGAACAGAACTGATAAAGAAAATTGAAAATTAGCACATTATAAAAGGATTTTTTTATTTTTTTAAATTAAAATTGACCACTCTTTTAAATGTAAATGATCATGTTATAAATTCAATAATTTTGTATAATTTTGGAAAAAAATATTATAGATTCTGGAGCTGGATGTTGCCTGTTGATTTATTTATTTATTTATTTATTTATTTATTTATTTATTTATTTATTTATTTATTTATTTATTTATTTATTTATTCCATTTATATACCGCCCTTCTCACGAGGGACTCAGGGCGGTGAACAGCTCATCTAAAAACCCCACAAAGAATACAAAAGTTAAAAAATATTAAATTTCAATCGGCTGCTTGATAAAACTAACAAAACCCCACCCCACCCCTTAAAACCCAATTTAGAATTAATAAAATGGAGACCAAATCAAAACTAGAACCTTAAAGCGAACCCGGAGAGCCACCGGCAACCAATGCAGCTCGCGCAGGAGAGGCGTCACATGGGCGCTACGTGACGCCCCCATGATCACCCGCGCGGCTGCATTTTGCACCAGCTGGAGTCTCCGGATGCTCCCCGCAGGGAGCCCCATGTAGAGGGCATTACAATAGTCCAGGCGAGAGGTGACAAGGGCCTGAGTGACCGTGCGCAAGGCGTCCCGATCCAGGAAGGGCCGCAACCGGTAGATCCGATGGATCTGATGAAACGCCCCCCTGGAGACGGCCGCGATGTGATGTTCAAGCGACAGCCGTACATCCAGGAGGACTCCCAGGTTGCGAGCCCTCTCTGTGGGGGGCAGAACTTCCCCCCCGATAGCCAGCGAAGGTGTCAGCTGGCTATATCGGGGCACCGGAAACCACAGCCACTCGGTCTTGGATGGGTTGAGCCGAAGCCTGTTCCCGCCCATCCAGTCCCGCACGGCCTCCAGGCACCTAGACATAGCCCCCACAGCATCGTTGGGGTGGTCCGGAGTGGAGATGTACAACTGTATGCAGATGACACCTCACTCCAAGACCACGGATGATCTCACCCAGCGGCTTCATGTAAATGTTGAACAAGAGGGGAGAGAGGACCGACCCCTGAGGCACCCCACAAACCAGGGGCCTAGAGGTGGACCTCTCCCCCCCCGCCAACACGAATTGCGAACGGTCGGAGAGGAAGGAGGAGAACCATCGAAGGACGGTTCCACCAATCCCCAACCCCCCCAACCGTCGCAACAAGATACTATGGTCGATAGTATCGAATGCCGCCGAGAGATCTAATAGGACCAGGACAGAGGAGAACCCTCTGTCACGAGCCCTCCAGAGATCATCAACCAACGCGACCAATGCCGTCTCAGTGCTATGTCCAGGCCTGAAGCCCGATTGGAACGGATCGAGGTAAGTAGCTTCCTCCAGGTACTGGGGGAGCTGACGTGCCACCACACTCTCAACAACCTTCGCCACGAAGGGAAGGTTGGAGACTGGACGATAGTTGTTTAAAATAGCTGGGTCCAGGGAAGGCTTCTTGAGAAGGGGGCGCACCACCGCCGCCTTCAGGGCGGTAGGGAGCACCCCCTCTCTCAAGGAAGCGTTGACAATCCCCTGGAGCCAGCCTCGTGTCGTCTCCCTGGCGGCCGAAACCAGCCAGGAAGGGCACGGGTCCAATAAACAGGTGGTGGCATTCAGACCCCCCAGCAACCTGTCCACACCCTTGGCGGTCACAGGGTCGAACTCCCCCCAGATAACACTCACAAGACCTGCCCTGGACACCTCCCCTGGGACCATCCAATTGGAGTCGAGCCCCTCCCGAATCTGAGCGATTTTATCATGCAGAAATCGGGAAAACTCCTCCGCCCTACCCTGCAAGAGGTCATCCCGCGCTCTCGGTTCAAGTAGAGAGCGGGTCACTCTAAACAGGGCGGCAGGCCGATTTTCTGCTGATGCAATAAGGGCAGAGAAATACGAAGATTTCGCCACCCCTATCGCCACAAGGTAAGTCTTAATATGAGATCTCACCTGTGTTCGGTCAGACTCAGAACGGCTCGCCCTCCAAATGCCCTCTAGACGTCTTTTCCGGCACTTCATCTCCCGTAGTTCCTCTGTATACCACGGAGCCACATGGGATCTGTGCCGGGTCAGAGGTCGCAGGGGCACAACTCGATCTAGAGCCCCGGCGGCCAACCCATCCCAGGTCGCCACCAGGTCTCCAGACGAGCTGTGAGCCAGAGACTCAGGAAACGGCCCAAGCTCCCTCTGGAACTGCTCCGGGTCCATCAGGCGCCTGGGGCGGAACAATCTAAGTGGTTCCGCCTCCCTACGGTGGGGGGTGGCGGAACAGAAGTCCAACCTAAGGAGGGAATGATCTGTCCATGACAAGGGTGTAATAACTAACTCCCCAAAATTACAGTCATTCAACCACTGCCCAGAGACAAAAATCAGGTCCAGCATGTGTCCTCCAATGTGAGTGGGGGCAGAAACTAACTGGGTCAGGTCCATGGCCGTCATGGAAGCCAAGAACTCCCGAACCAACCCCGAGGTTTCACCGGACGATGGCAGGTTGAAATCCCCCATGACCAAAAGCCTGGGGGTCTCAACCGGCAGCCCGGCTATCACCTCGAGGAGTCCGGGCAGGGCCGATGAGACGTGGCAGGGAGCCAGGTACGCCATCAAAAGACCCATCTGAACCCCTTGCCCCCACTTCACAAATAGAGATTCACAGCCAGCCGTCTGAGGGACAGTGGCCTCCCTAGGATAAAGGGCTTCCTTTATAAGCACCGCCACCCCTCCACCCCTTCCCTGAGCCCTAGGCTGGTGAAATGCAAGGAAACCTGGTGGGCACATCTCAACCAGAGGGACACCGCCCTCTGGGCCCAACCAGGTTTCGGTAACAGCTACCAGGTCCGCGGCCTCCTCCTGAACCAATTGAGATAAACATGTGGTATTGTCATGATGAGAGTTATTCTAAATCAAATTTATTCTCCCTGTACTAAAGGTGTAATATTAATATGCATAGGTTCATAGGTAAAGGTTGGAATAAATGTTAATATTTCAAATTTCTTTTAATTAAAAATTCAATTATTTGCATTGTGAAGGCTCTAGCCAAATGAACAGCTTTTAATACAGTTTTAAATTATCACAGATAATAATGAAATGCTATGCTATAATCTAGATTAGGAGGGAATCAATCCTGACTGTTCTTTTGGAAGGACAAATACTGAAGCTGAAGGTCAAATACTTTGGCCACCTAATTAAAAGAGATGAGTCATTGGAAAAGATGAATGTTGGGAAAGATTGACGGCAAAAGGAGAGGGAATGTCAGAGGATGAGATTCTTAGTCTCAGCAGTTCAATAAACATGAATTTGGACAAGCTCTGGAAGACAGTGGAGACAGGGAAGCATGATGAGCCATGGTCTATGGCAGGGCTGTCAAACTCGTGGCCCATGTGCTGGATGCATCATATGTTGGCCATGCCTATGCCCAGTTTAGCAAAGGGGGAAAAAACTCATGATACATGTGCTGGGCAGAAGAATTCTAGGAGTTGAAGTCCAGAAGTCATAAAGTTGCCAAGGTTGGGGACCCCTGATTTATACTATGGTTAATTTTCCCTATCAACATCCTATGCTCTCAAGGCAACTTCTTCCCAGCTTTTTTTTCTAAGAAAAATGTGCATATTAATTCAATCCTCTAATTAATCTCCATCTGATTATATCCTTGTTATAATTAAATGGCTTTCCAGGGCAAATGTTGCACATTTTTATGTTAACAACACATTTCTTGTTGCTATGATTGAATATCTCCAGGCAGTTTTGAAATAAACCTTCTCATTTGGTCCTACAATTCTGAAATGAAGAATATTGTGTCTTACAACTGTTATTTCCTAATTATAGTGAATCTCCCAGAAAATGGATAAATAAAAGAAAATTATTCCAACATCAGTTTTATTCTTCTTCTTTATCATTTTCAATAATATGTTTTTTTTTACAAACAATATTAATGGAGAATTAGATTGTCATTGGCACATTTTAGAAATTATTTTTTTCTGGTGTTAAAATTTTATGTTTTCATTTTGAAATCCAGATAGTGCATAGACCAGTGGTGGTTAACCTTTTTGGGCTTTTTCTCTCTGACAAAAATTGCATGCGTGTTTGTACGCACACACTCTCATGCCAGAACCCAGAAGGTAATGCGTGCAGCTCCCCATGTCCCCTGCGCATGTGCGTGCAATTCTCCCACCCCCTTACCTGCACTGCACCTCCAAAATACATGAAGTGACAGGAAGTGATGAAATGGCCCTATTTTTCGGCCTCCAAAGACTGTGGAGGCTCAAGCTCTAGGAGGCGCATGCATGCGCAGTGAGATAAGTTTGCCTGGCTTTTGTGTGCCCGCATATCCCAGGCTTTTGTGTGCCCCCATGATATAGATTTCATTCTTCAGAAACAAGTCCCAAACTTTTGTGTGCCCGCATTTCACAGGTGGCTCTGAGTGCAACCTGTGACATGCGTGCCATAGGTTCACCATCACGGGCATAGACTATCCAGAGCTTCTGGGTCTGTTACTAAGAAATTATTATTTAGAAAGCCACTGATTATCAGGGAGATATGGAAGCTATCCAGGGAACAGTCAGAATCATTCTACTCTCTAAAGATGGGACACTCAATATCACAAATATATTTCATAAAAACAATACTAGGTTTATCTATTTTTAAAAAATGTTTAAAGAAAATTTTGTTTGATTTTTTTTATTTATAACACCATTGAGAAGCACAATCAATTTGTCACCATGTATTATAGTTAAGAATTTTTGTCATTAGCTCAAATCTGTTTTTCTTCATATACTTTTAACCACAGCTTTTGATCTTGCCTGTAGCTATTGTTCACTTCCTTCTAGTTGTTGGCATTGTTTCTTAATGAAAAATAAATTAAGGTAAAGCTCAATCCTATATTGTAGCACTAACCATAATTTATTAAACAGGAGTAATTGGCCTTTTGAGAACATTGTGCCTAAATACTCTTGCTAGGAAGTAAAGCTTATTGAACTTAAAAGCATTTATTTTCAGGTACATTTGCTTGTACAGTATGCTTCAAGTAAATTACTCTTTGGCAGAATTTAGAATAGAAATAATTGAAAGTCTGGACATAGAACTAAGCTAATGTGGAAGACTTGTTCATCAGAAGGACTTGGGTCAACTTAAAAGCTGTAGAAAAAGATATTGTAATTTATCAATCAATAATCAGTTAAACAGCATGAAGTGGAGAAAATAGGCAATCCCTGTAATGAAACAGATAAAAAGTAGGTCACCAAGGATTGGGGTAAAGATTGATATTTATTCCCTGAGGATCCTCCATTATTGATCACAAACCTATAATCATCAGGATCAACAACTGTCTGTGAAAGCTAAACCACAAACTCTTTTTCATTCTGTAGTCTTTCTTGAAATCTACCAATCTCTTCATCTCAATTAATTTCTGCTACCAATGTACAGATTTTCATCTGTATTCCCAATATATCTATGCATTGAAAATATTTTGACAACTTGATTCAAGCAATAAATTTATTTTGGACTATAAAAATACCATGGAATGATATGAATTCATGTTATCTGAATGGCGAGATTCCAAATTTCAAATCTATATTCTCTCCAAAACCATAGTGAGTGGTGAAATTGCCAACTGTTCAGATGGCGCCAATCACTGAAGAAATAATAAAAATAGAAGGCAAATATCTCATTTTCAAATTAAATACATAAACATTAGAAAAGCAGTTCAATATAGACAACTGCCTCGATCCGAAATGTCCTCCTTTCACATACAGAGTGAAGTTTGAATTAGTTATAACTGAGTGGGAGTAAGAAAACCTTGGGATTAGGTTGTAGAGTTCAGTAAAAATACTGATAGATAATTCAGAATTTTCAGAGCAAATATGTTGGCAATAATTAAGAAAGATATTTCAAATAGTGCATCTAATATGGTAGTTATTTCTCACACATTGCTAATGTGATCACATACATTTTTGGATATATCAACATCTCCAAATAATAATATAGTACTGCAAAAATGCAAAAGGCGGGTTTCCAAAAGATTAGGAATTAAAAGCAATTTCCTAGAAGAAAGCTTTTGGACACCTTATGTAAGCACTCAGTTCTCTGGAAAAGGCTGTATTGTTGGCAGAGATGGAAGGGAAGGATAATCCAGTTATAGTGGTGATGATTGCATTGTTGGGAGACTTGAAACTACAGGTTAAGGATAGATTATTCTGGAGAAAATCAATGTGTTTTCTTGAATTCAAAAACAGCTCAATAACACATAATTTATAAGAAAATTTACAAATGGTTTTTTTTAAAGAATAGAAGTTTTTAAAACATTTTATTTATCTTGGATAACATTAGAATCTTGGTTCTCCCATGAAGCATAATAGAAAGACAGTAAAAATAGATAACAATGCATAATTAAACAGCAGAATTCACTATCATAATATGGGATGTTTACATTTTAAATACACAAATCAAACAAAATCATGGAACGTAAAATTCTCAGTGGTTACATATTTTCTGCGACTTGTTCACTCACTTTTCAGTTTCTGGAGAAAGATGGAAACTGTACACATATCACAACAAAATTAAAATCCTATAGTCATGCTGATTTTCTAATAACAAAATTATCTGTATTTGCTTGCCAACTACCTAGTTCTTTGTATTGCAACAATTTCTAAAGCTTTGGTATATCCACTTCTTCTAATCTTATTGAATTTTGTGACACCATATTAACTCAAAGTGAATAATAGTGGGAGAGACCTATATAATACAAATCCTTCTACACTTCCGGCATAATGAAGTTGGCAAGCCAAACTTTTAAAATTCACCCTCTGAAGTGCCCCAGAAGCTTAACATGAACTCTTTTGTTGAATAAATACCTCGTAATATAATAGAAAACTGTTCCTTTTAATGATAGCTTTTTATTTCAAGTTATTGAAGATAAACAGTATTTATCTGCTGGTAATATAGATGGACCCAAATTGTGAAACCAATAAATATTTCAATTTATTGCAGTTTGGAGCATTGTGATAACTTATTTTAAAACATGATTAGAAATAATGTTATCTAAAATAATATTGGATAAACTGTATCAATACCTTTGCTTGATGGTGACTTTAAGAAAACGCAATTTTCAAATTAGGATTACCACAGAATATAAATTGGTCATCTGAATAGAGATTAAAATGATATTTCATCATAGCATCTCCTATATTAAATCAGATGGGTTAAATTTCATAATTAGTTAGCATGGCAAAAAGCTAGCAGAGAAAGAGGAGCTAGAGCTATAATTTAAGATGTCTGGGACATTACATTCAGAAAGTTTTCATTATTACACTTCATCTGTGAATTTGTTGTCCATAGAATAAATTTGTTAGAAACAATTAAAAAAAAACATTTTGTACTTAAAGATGTTTCACATCTGATGTGGAGGTGATAATCGAGGGTGGATGACTGATGTGTCTTCTCTTTGCAATTCTCATAAGAAGGAGGAGAAGAGGAGGCACGAAGGAGGAGGCATGAAGTCCAAGAATAAATACATATTTCAAACACACAGATGTATAAGTGTTGTTCTTCTATGACTTGGAACTAGAAATAGATCCATCAGTCACTCTATCTTGTTTTATGGAACTTCATAAGACATATCATATTCAAAATTATGTTGGATGATAAGAGATTCCCCGATGGAACTCAGAAGTATAGTCAAGGGAGAGATTTTGGAGATGAGAAAAGGCATACTGTCAGGGGTGGGATTCAAATTTTTTAACAACCGGTTCTGTGGGCATGGCTTAGTTGGTGGGCATGGCTTGGTGGTCATGTTATTGGCTGGGCGTGGCCAGCTCAATATCACTCACATCGAGGCACGCATCTCCTCGCCTGGCCTCTCATGACTGTGGGGGTGCTGCAATAGTCGTGTGAAAAATGGTCATAAGTCACTTTTTTCAGTGCCATTGTAACTTTGAATGGTCACTCCATACAAGCAAAGTACCAGCAAAGGAGGAAAAAAACTCCAGAGGAGTTCCAGAGACAGGAAGTCTAGTCCTGCCAAGAATGTAATAAGAGTTAATGAAGAGGCAGTTTCTGTAAGCAACACCAGAATGTTTCCTTCCTGCTTTCCTTACAGGACTAGGCCAGTAATTTCCTCTAACAACCGGTTTTCTGAACTGCTTAGAATGTTATCAACCAGTTCTAGAGAATAGGTGCCAACCTGTAGAATCCCAGCCCTGCATACTGTGAACTTGTTGAACTGCTATAATATAGGTATCCCTGTACAAGAATGTGGTTACAGATGAATATAAGCAAAACTTATTTATTATGAAGAAATAACAGAATAACGAACAGAATAACAGAGTTGGAAGGGACCTTGGAAGTCTTCTAGTCCAACCCCTTGCTAAGGCAGGAAACCCAAACCATTTCACACAAATAGTTTAGAGCAAAAGCATTGGATAGGTTGTTGTCTGAAAAATATACAATCTTAAATCTTTTTTAAAAAGAGAGTGAAAACATGTGTATGGCTGGAAACAAACAGCTAGAATAAGATACAGCTATGCCAGTCATTTTTGAAAGCTGGATACAATAAACAATTTTCCCTACCTAATTGCTAAATTAAATGTTGCCTTCTATTTCTTGAACCAACAGAAAAATATGGCAGAATAAATGATTGGTAATGAGGCTGTCAGTAGGCACTGTTATATTCCTATAGAAAGCCAAATTAAAGAAAAGTATAGGTGGGTCCACCAGCATTCACCCATCTCCTTAATATAGGGAAGGCAGGGATTGGCAAGCATAATTAGGTACTTAGTATAGATGGATACAGGATTTAGCCACTTGTCAGCTGGTTTGATTAACAAGTTCCTGAACTAGACAGGTGCATTGGGGGAAGTGGAAGAAAATGCTCCTGATACTTCAGCTAAGTGCAAATGTTCCTCCATACTCAGCAGTCAAACCATTTCTGAACTCTTCTTTAAAAAAGAGTTAAAATTAACATCAAGGAATAGTCTGGCTGACAGGTATGCAAAAGGTTAGGGGACAAAGTGGAAAATAATTATAACAAACAAAGTCTGATCTTAATTAGTGCTGCAAGAGACTATCAACACTGGAGCAAGTGAAGAAAAAGTTAATGCTGAAGTTATTACAAACAGCAATCTGAAATGGCACATGTACTATCCCAAGTAGTACAGGAAGTAAGTAATTTCCCCCTCCTCAACAAATAAAGATAATACAAAGTTCAGCCATACAAAATCCCTTGTAGCAGAAGCAGCAGAAAAAAATTTGTCTGGTGGTTATAGAACTAGCAACACATCTACAGAATAGTGACAGTAACTAGGTCTCTGCTCATCTCCATGTTGTGCATTAGTTTTATCTGTCCTTGGGATACAAAGTCTTTCTTGCTTTGACTACAGGTTCTTCACTTATGACCACAACTGAGCTCAAATTTCTATTGCTATGTGAGACAGTTGTTAAGTGAATTTTGCCCCATTTTATGACTTTTATTGACATGGTTATTAAATGAATCACTGCAGTTGTTAAGTTAATCACATGGCTGTTAAGTGAATATGGCTTCCCCATGGACTTAACTTGTCAGAGGGTCACAAAAGATAATAACACGATCCCAGGACACTGGGACATTGTAACCATCATAAATACAAGTCAGTTGCCAAGCGTCTGAATTTTGATTACATGACCATGGAGTTGCTGAAATGGTCGTAAACATGGGAAATGATCATAAATCACTTTTTTCAGTGCTGTTGTAACTTCACAGTCACTAAATGAATGGTTGAAGTTAAGGACTACCTGTATTTCCTGTTTGGAGTACTGCAATGTACTGTATGTAGGCCTGTTGAAAGACTGCTTAGAAGTTGCCCCTGATGCAGAATGCAGTAGAATTCAGTGTGGCTTGGTTTAGCCACAGAATACTTCTCTTTAAACTGGATGCAGTTCAAGGTGCTCATCGCCCCAATGACCTGATGGCATAAGATTGAGTTATTGGATAACTACTTGTCTCCAATTACTTCTGTTTATTCAGGGGTGGAGAGGGCAGACTCATTCTTCCATTAAGCAAAGGCATCTATTCGGACTTGGAAAGGTGACTTTTATGTCATGGCCCCAGCACTTCGTATGCTACTGAAGTTGCTAGCCATTCATAAGTTACTAAAGATTTTGGCATTACTAATGACACAAGCATTAGCCTGGGTACTGGATGATCTTATTTTGATAAGGTAGCTGTTTGCATTATGTTGATTGTTAATCAACCTGAGTCATGCATAGATTGACTGGTCATATATGTCTGTTTAATAAGTAGACAAACAATTGCACAATGCTGATGTAGTTACTCTTATAGCTGAAAATGCAGATGTTTTGAAATCTCTAGTATTGAAAGTTAAAGAGCAAAGTGAAAAAAGGGACTAAGATTAAATATTAAGACCAAAGTAATTACAACAGATACAACAACCAACCTTAGAATGGACAATGAAGAGTGGAATAGCTTTACCTTTTAGAATCAAGGATCAACCATAAAGCCAGCTGTCAAGAAATATGCCGTAGATGAGAGAATAAATGGGGAACTCATTGAATTTGAAGAGAACATCAAGTTGGCAGGAATAGTCAACATTCCAGAAGATAGACTTAAGATACAGAAGGATCTTAACAGACTTGAATAGTTGGTGCTATCTAACAAAATGGAATTCAATGGTGAAAAAAAAGTAAGGTTCTGCACTTAGTTCAGAAAAACCAAATGCACAAGTGATCTAGGCCTGGCTCAATAGTAGTATTGTGAGAGGGATCATGGAGTCCTAGTGGATAATCACTTAAATTTGAGCCAGCGGTATGCTGCAGTGCCAAAAAAGCCAAAACTGTCCTAGGCTGCATTAACAGAGGCAGGGAATCAAGATCACGTGAAGTGTTAATATCATACCATAATGGATTGATAGGAACATATTTGGAATAATGTATCAAATTTTGGTTGCCATTGTGTAAAAAATTATATTGAGACTCTAGAAAGAGTAAAGAGAAGAGCAACAAGGATGATTAGAGGACTGGAGGCTGAAATAAATAAAGAATGGTTGCTGGAATTGGGTATGCCTAATTTAATGAAAAGAAAGACTAGGAGTGACATGATAGCAATTTTAGTTAAGGGGTTGCCATAAAGAAGAGAGAGTCAACCTATTCTTCAAAGCAACTGACGGCAAGACAAGAAGTAATGGATGGAAATTAATCAAGGAGAGAAGCAATCTAGAACTAAGGAGAAATTTCCTGACAATTAGAACAATAATTTATTTATTTATTTAATTTGTCAATCGCTTACAAGATAATAGGTATAAGTATATACATAGTTATGAATACATGAAATGGGTACATATAAGAAAAATAAAAGAAACAATAGGACAGGGACGGTAGGCACGTTGGTACGCTTATGCACGCTCCCTACAGACCTCTTAGGAAAGGGGTGAGATCAATAGTAGACAGTCTAAGGTTAAAGTTTTTGGGGTTTGGGGAAGAAACCACAGAGTCAGGTAGAATATTCCAGATATTGACCGCTCTGTTGCTGAAGTCGTATTTCCTGCAATCAAGTTTGATGCAGTTAACCTTGAGTTTGTATCTATTGTGTGCTCTTGTGTTGTTGTGGTTGAAGCTGAAATATTCATTGACAGGTAAGCATGATTTTATATACCATACTTACATCATACCGAAGAGGGCGTAATTCAAGGTTTTCTAGGTCTAGAGTTTCAAGTCTGGTGGCATAAGGTATTCTGCAACGAGTAGAGGAGTGGATAACTCTTCTTGGGAAATATTTTTGGACTTTCTCAACTGTGTTTATATCAGATACGTAATGTGGATTCCAGACTGATGAGCTGTATTCGAGTATTGGTCTAGCAAATGTTTTGTATGCTCTAATTAGTAGTGTAATATTACCAGAGAAAAAGCTACGCAGGATTAGATTAACAACTCTTAATGCTTTTTTGACTATGTAGTTACAGTGGGCTCTAGCACTTAGATCATTAGAGATGAGTATTCCAAGATCCTTTACAGAGCTTGGATCATCGACAAGGTCTTGACTATTCAGCTTGGTGGAATGACTTGCCTCCAGAAGTTGTGAATGCTCCAACACTGGAAGTTTTCAAGAAGAGATCAATCAGAATAGAACTAAGCAGAGGGTTGGACTGGAAGACCTCTAATGTCCCTTCCATTCTGTTATTCTGCCACAGACTATCACTCTGGTGGATATCAATGAAAGCCCTGGAAACATTATTCAGATGTCACAATGTGATGATGCAACAAAGATGAAAATTGTATAAACACTGGTTTTTCCTGTGATACTTTATGGAGTAAAAGTTCAAAGATGGAGAATACCAGTGGTGGTATTCAGATTTTTTTACTACCGGTTCTATGGGCATGGTGTGGCTTGGTGGGTGTGGCAGGGGAAAGATATTGCAAAATTTTCATTCTCTCCCCACCCCACTAACCTGCTTTCCAGCTCTGTTCTGTGCAGGGCAACAAAAAAAGACCCAGCCAATCAGCTGGGACTCTGATCAGCTGGGACTCCGATCAGCTGGGACTCTGATCAGCTGGAACTTGGGAGGCAGTGAATAGATGGGGGTGGGGCCAACGAGAAGTAGTATTTACTGGTTCTCTGACTTACTCAAAATTTTCACTTCCGGTTCTCCAGAACCTGTCAGAACTGGCTGAATACCACTTGAAGAATACTGATGTTTGAACTCTGATGTTGGAGAGCACTCCTAAGATGACTATAGCCAGGAAAACAAACTGATCAATTATAGAACAAATAAATCCAATGTTCTTGCTTGAGAAACAAATGGCCATCTTGAGGCTACTATATTATGGGCACATTATTCAAGAAGTAATCTTTGAGAGATTCATGATACTGAAAAAGTAGAAGGAAAGACAAGAAGAGGACAACCAATAGCAAGGTGGATAGACTTGATTGCAAAAGGAACTAGCCATCATTAAGAGAGTTAAAAGATCAGGTTGAGGACAGACATCTTGGAGAGAATCTGCCTGAATTGATGGCATGTATTCATTCACACATGCATAAAATTCCTTGTACTTGCAGCTTAGCACAAGGCATTCATGATCAATTTCCTCATTCTTTTTTTTTTTTTTACAAATAAAAGGAAATACTGCTCAATATGAAAAATACTACTTCACTTCTTTCCACTCCAGTTTATATGCAGAGTTAAGCATGCAGAGAGTCAGGCTTGTTGAGCCACAGTTTTGCAAGCAGTGTGTGAAAGATGATAATTTATGTGTGGGGAAAATTGTGTGTTTATGTAAATGTAGATCAATTAAATTTACAAATTGGCTGCCTTGTTTTACAGACGATTAATTTCAATTAGTGGTCATTAATTCAGTTAGTATTAAGGGTTGTTGTTGTGCCCTAACCCTTCTATATTTTGCAGTGCAAACACGTAAAAATGCATCACACAGAGATATACAGTATATCAGGGAAAATATATTCTGGATTGGTTTTAGTAAATTTAGAAATTAGCAAAAGAAGAAAATTGGAAAGTGTACATATTTTTGTTTACCTATTTATAACCCCCCCGTAATCTTCCTTTTAAGGAGGTTATCTTCTTAAACTCAGTGTTATCTTCCTTTGGAGTAAATATATTTCTCAGGCTTGTAGTCCTGGTCTGGCTGGCTGATTTTATAGCTCAAATTGTAAAGTTTTTTGCTTTGTGATTTCAAGAACCTAGTGCAAATCTTTGTGGCTAAGGACACAGGAGAGTTGACAAATCTATGCTATCTTCTGAATAGTCTCTTCTGTTGAATAAAGTGATATGTTATCTAAGTTTTTTCCCCCAGGGTTAAAGTGTGTATAATAAAATAGACTTTAAAATATTTTTTATTTTATAACTTTGCATAGGTGTATCTAATTAATTTTTGTCTTAAATTAGCATTTAAAACCTATTCAGATTTCATGTTTGAATGAATTGGTAATATTAATTTTAAAAATTGGCCATATATATCAGATTTAATGGGATATGTTTTAATATATTGCTTTTGCTTCTCATATATATATACCACTAGATACAGTGTTTAGGTTTTTTCATTTTATAAATTTCAAATATAATTTGCATCCTTCCTTCCCCCTACTTCTTTCACCAATGTTAGTTGTTTAAACTCTAATCTGAGAATTAGAGTTTGGACAGATACATAATATTCTTTTCATTTCCAGATCCTCTTGAAAATAGAGTTAAATTAGGATGCAAGTATGAAATAAAAAAATTGTCTGAAACATACACACATTTTCTTATAATTTTAGCCTCCATTGCATAGGCATTCTATGTACTGTTTTCTCTATTTCCATCTCTAAAATAGATGTAAAGATCAATATTTGAAAATGAAATATGGAACTACACTTTTGTCAGCATGCTCAAGTACAATATGTTTTCCCAGTTTCAAAAGACTTAGTTGACCATGACTGATTAAAAACAGGAGAAAAATCCTCAAGCTTTATCTAACTTGGATGGGAGACAATCAGCATACCTTAGGGATGCAGACTAGATTGGGAAACTGGAAATACATCTTAGAGGAAGGCAGTGGCAACCTACTTATGTAAATCTTAGAAGAAAAAAGGTGGGCATATGTACATAGTAAACAGAAAGTGAGCTTGTCTCAAAGCAGACTTTGTTGTTGATTGTATTATGAAAGAAACGCTTGGGGGAGGGTTCTTGTCTACGTAAATTAGCAGACTTTGTTGTTGATTGTATTATGAAAGAAACGCTTGGGGGAGGGTTCTTGTCTACGTAAATTTTTATCTAGATTTTTATTGGGGTTAGGGAGGATGGCTGGGCAGGGGTTGGGGGACAACCCGCCTGAGGCTGGGGCCAGGCCGCGGGTCGAGCATTGCCAGAAGGTGCTGGGGTCAGGTGGGGTCATATCGAGGATGGGGGGTTGTTCCGGGGAGGGCGGAATACAGTCTATTGGCACAGTGAGCGGGAGAGGCAGATTTGGCGGTTATAGGGGGTCATATCCTGTATTGGGAGTGCGCCCCCACTGTTTGTGTGTGGTGGCGCGCTCCGACCCCCTTGTTATGTCCTGTTCCCTGGGTGGTCTGAGTCATCGGGCCCTGGGCCTTCGGCTGATGTTGTGTAACGCCAGGTCCATCGTTAACAAGCCCCCCCTCATTTATGATTTGATTTGTGAGGGGGGAGCGGACCTGGCGGGTGTTACCGAAACCTGGTTGGGCCAAGAGGGAGGAGTTCCTCTGGTGGAGATGTGCCCACCCAGATTTCAGGTCTTTCATCGACCGAGGGCTCAGGGGAGGGGTGGGGGGGTTGCGGTGGTTATTAAGGAAGATCTGTGTCCTAGGGAATCCACTGTTTCTCAGACAACTGGATGTGAGTCCCTTTTCGTGAAGTTTGGTCTCAGGGTTCAGGTGGGCCTGTTGATCGCATACCTGGCTCTCTGCTATGTGACATCGGTCCTGCCTGAGCTCCTTGAGGTCATAGCCGGCTTGGCGGTTGAGACTCCCAGGCTTATGGTCATGGGGGACTTCAACCTGCCTTCTGCCAGCGGGGCCTCGGGGATTGCTCAGGAGTTCATGGCTTCCATGACAGCCATGGGGCCTGACCCAATTAATTCGGGACCCTACTCACTTGGGGGGTCACATCCTGGATTTGGTTTTTGTCTCTGATCAGTGGCAGAATGATCTTGGTATAGGGGATGTGGTTGTGAAACCCCTGGCATGGACTGATCATTCGCTTCTTAGACTCAACTTCCATTCTGCAGCCCCCCACTGCAGGGAAGTGGGGCCGATAAAATGGTACCGCCCCAGGCGCCTGATGGACCCAGATAGGTTCCTAATTGAGCTTGGGCCATTTCCCGAGACTCACACACGCGACTCGGTTGAGGGCTTAGTGGCTACCTGGCATAGGGTGGCGGCTGGAGTCCTTGACCAGGTCATGCCCTTGCGGCCTCTGACCCGGTCCGATCCCAAATGGCTCCTTGGTTTTCCGAGGAGCTGAGGGAGATGAAGCGCTGGAAAAGACACCTAGAGAGTAGTTGGAGGACCAGCCGCTCTGGATCTGACCGAACACTATTACGATCCCATATTAGGACGTATTTAGTGGCGATAAGGACGGCGAGGCGGTCTTACCTCACCGCCCTTATTGCATCCACAGAAAATCGCCCGGCCACCCTGTTTAGGGTGACTCGCTCCCTTTTGGAGGTGGAGGCGCGGGAGGATCCCTTGCAGGGATGGGCCGAGGATTTTTCTAGGTTTCTGCAGGACAAAATCACTCAGATCCGGGATGAGTTGGACTCTGACTGGGCATCTCCGGGCGGGGGGGCGGGAGTGGATTTCGTGGAGGTCATTTGGGATGAGTTCGATCCTGTTACTCTGGAGGACGTGGACAGGATACTGGGAGGGCTTAATGCCACCACTTGTTTATTGGACCCATACCCTTTCTGGCTGGTCTTGGCCACTCAGGAGGTGACACGAAGCTGGTTCCAAGGGATTATTAACGTTTCCTTGAGAGAGGGCTTTTACCCGCCACCTTGAAAGAGACGGTGGTACGGCCCCTCCTCAAGAAACC
This sequence comes from Bungarus multicinctus, assembly GCA_023653725.1. Lineage (NCBI taxonomy): Eukaryota > Metazoa > Chordata > Lepidosauria > Squamata > Elapidae > Bungarus > Bungarus multicinctus. The sequence goes on from CM042844.1 coordinate 52,632,994, forward strand.
GTCCCTGAATCCAGCATTATTGTCGAATTATCGTCCAGTATCCAACCTTCGCTTTGTGGTGAAGGTTGTTGAGAGTGTGGTGGCACGTCAGCTCCCTTAGTACCTGGATGAAGCGGTATATCTAGACCCCCTCCAATCGGGTTTCAGGCCCGGGCACAGCACGGAGACGGCGTTGATCGCATTGGTGGATGATCTCTGGAAGGCCTGAGAAGGGGTTGTTCCTCTGTCTTGGTCCTGTTAGATCTCTCAGCAGCTTTTGATACTGTTGACCACAGTATCCTATTGAGGCGGTTGGGGAGGTTGGGAGTGGGAGGCACTGTTTTACGGTGGTTCTCCTCCTTCCTCTCTGACCGCTCACAATTTTTGTTGACAGGGAGGCAGAGGTTGACCCCGAGGCCCCTATTATGTGGGGTGCCTCAGGGGTCTATGCTCTCGCCCCTGCTGTTCAACATTTATGTGAAGCCGCTGGGTGAGATCATCCGTGGTTTCGGGGTGGAGTTCCATCAGTACGCTGATGACACTCAGCTGTACATTTCTACCCCGGGCCACCCCAACAAAGCCCTCAAAGTGATGACCCAGTGCCTGGAGGCCATGCGGAGTTGAATGGGTCTTAACAGGCTTCATCTCAACCCGACCAAAACTGAGTGGCTGTGGTTTCCTGCGCCCAGATACAGCCAGCTTATTCCATCGCTGGCTGTGGGGGGAGAAATTTTGACCCCCATGGAAAGGGCTCGCAATCTAGATGTCCTCCTGGACGTATGGCTGTCTTTAGAAGATCACATTACGGCCGTCCCCAGGGGGGCCTTTTGTCAGATTCATCTGATTTACCAGTTGCGGCCCTTTCTGGATCTGGACACACTTCGCACAGTCACTTCTGCCCTCGTCATCTCCCGCTTGGACTATTGCAACGCTCTCTACATGGGGCTCCCCTTGAAGAGTGTCCGGAGGCTGCAGTTGGTCCAGAATGCAGCCGCGCGGGTGATCTTGGGAGCCCCTCGGAGCTCCCATGTTACACCGCTCCTGCGCGTGCTGCATTGGCTTCCTGTGGCCTTCCGGATCCGATTCAAGGTGGTATTGATCATTTTTAAAGCACTCCATGGCTCGGGACCTGGGTACTTACGGGACCGCCTGCTGCCATCAACAGCCTTCTGCCGCCCAGTGCGCTCCCACAGGGTTGGCCTCCTCGGGATTCCGCCACTTGGTCATTGCCGGTTGGCGGCCCCGAGGGTGCGGGCCTTCTCTGTGGAGGCTCCCTCCCTTTGGAACGATTTGCCCCCAGAGATACGGGCCATTACCGACATTCAGACCTTCCGGCATGCAGTAAAGACCCTGTTTTTTCAACAGACCAGCCTGGCCCAGTAACGATTTTTGGGGTTTTTAAAACTTGGTATTTTAAATTTTTAATAGTTTTATATTCTTTAATTGTATATTCGGCCTCTGATGTAATTCTTTTTAATTTGTTTTTAATTGTATATACTGTTTTTGTTTTTAGTTGGCTGTACACCACCCCGAGTCCCTTTTTTGGGAGAGGGGGCGGTATAGAAATTTAATAAATAAATAAATAATACTGAAGAGACTAATGAAACCATAGGCCTCCATTTTCTTAGATTGCAGTGCTAAATATTTTTTGGATGAAGTTCACAGTTGCCTTTTTAGATTGTAAAAAGTGTAAAGGAGCACTTTTGAAAAAAAAAACTAGACAAATCACATTGATCTTGCTAGTAATATGTTTAGGTGAATGTGTTCCAATAGCTAGAGTCAAAATAGAAGTGGAACATTTTTGAAACAGTTAAGTACTGAACTTTTAACTTTTCCCCAAAGGTGCTTTTTCAAGAGGTAATTGGACTTCCTTGTTTTTCTTTGAAGACATTTTGCTTCTTATCCTTGGAAGTTCTTCAGCTCAGATTGGATGGTGGGGAATGGAAGAATTTATATTCCTTGCAGACAATTTAGAGGATTGTTGAGGTCACTTGGAGGTCAGTGGTTGTCAACTGGTGGTCCACAGCCCACTGGTGGTCCATGAGAAACTTTTGGTGAACCACACTTGTATTTGCTACAGGGATGATACTGGCAGTGGATGGACTGATGCACGCAGGGAGGGAATTTAGAATTTATTTGATTTGTTGATCGCTTACAAGGTAATAGGTATAAGTATATACATAATTATGAATACACGAAATGGGTACATATAAGAAAAATAAAAGAAACAATAGGATAGGGATGGTAGGCACATTGGTGCGCTTATGCATGTCCTACAGACCTCTTAGGAAAGGGGTGAGGTCAATAGTAGACAGTCTAAGGTTAAAGTTTTTGGGGTTTGGGGAAGAAACCACAGAGTCAGGTAGAGTATTCCAGACATTGACCGCTCTGTTGCCGAAGTTGTATTTCCTGCAGTCAAGATTGGTATGGTTAACCTTGAGTTTGTATCTATTGTGTGCTCTTGTGTTGTTATGGTGAAGCTGAAGTATTCATTGACAGGTAAGTATGATTTTATATACCATACTTAGATCATACCGAAGACGGCGTAATCCAAGGTTTTCTAGGTCTAGAATTTCAAGTCTGGTTGCATGAGGTATTCTACAACGAGTAGAGGAGTGGATAACTCTTCTTGGTAAATATTTTTGGACTTTCTCAACTGTGTTAATATCAGATACGTAATGTTCCAGGTTCAGGTTCCAGACTGATGAGCTGTATTCGAGTATTGGTCTAGCAAATGTTTTGTATACTCTAGTTAGTAATAGGGAGGGTAGCACATGGGAAATTGCGGCATCAGAGCCCTTCCCAGGTGTTCCCTGGCCTGTGAGGGGGTGGGGGTGGGCGAAAAAGAACCTCTAAACTGGTGCTGGGTGGTGAGAATTTGATTGGAGGACAACAAGCCACTTATTGAAGACCAGATGGCTGGCGGGGAGGTGCAGGCTCTCTAGCAAACCTGCGTCATGACTGCTGCTTCCTGCCTCAGTGCATCGAGGAGGCTGAGCAGCAGCAGGAAGAGCATGAACCTCCTGATCCAAAGGAAGTGGTTGCCAGCAATGCCCTCAGGTGAAGATGTTGTGAGAGGGAGGCTCGACCTTCCTCTTAGAAGCTTCTCTTCCTCTTCACCAAAAATGCTCACATACCCAGCAGAAAGGAAGAGGCTTATGGGTGCCAGAGGGGCAGTGGGCGCTTTACATGTGAGTGCTTCTGGTGAGGAGTAAGAGAAGCTCCTGAGGGAAGGGGCATGGGAGATCATGCCCTTTCCTCGCTGGCCAGGGAAAACCCAGGAAGAGCTCCAATGCCGCGATCTCCCACACCTATCAGTCCATCCACACCCCTATTGCCCCACCTCCCCGCCAGCCATCTGGTCTTCAGCAAGTGGCTCATTGACTCCAGATATTAGATTCTCACCACCCAGCACCAATTCAGAGATTCCTTTTCTCCCATCCCACCCCTGGGGACAGAGACAGAGATGGGGAAGAGAGAGAAGGAGAGAAAGAAAGAAAGAAAGAAAGAAAGAAAGAAAGAAAGAAAGAAAGAAAGAAAGAAAGAAAGAAAGAAAGAAAGAAAGAAAGGAAGGAAGGAAGGAAGGAAGGAAGGAAGGGAAAGAAAGAAAGAAAGAAAGAAAGGAAGAAAGAAAGAAAGAAAGAAAGAAAGAAAGAAAGAAAGAAAGAAAGAAAGAAAGAAAGAAAGAAAGAAAGAAAGAAAGAAAGAAAGAAAGAAAGAAAGAAAGAAAGAGGGAGCTGCTGAAAGGACTGGGTTGTGGAACTGTGTTTTCTGTAGGATGTTTTCTGCCCTGTGTTCTTCACAGTTGAACACAGGTGCAGGCTGTTGGGGATGAGTCTTTGTTGTCTTTAGGTCAAACTGAAATGCAAATGGTTTCTATAGTCTGCAATTTTTCTTGAAATCCATTCATATTCCCACAACATTTGAAGGGTATTCATCCCAAAGTGCATCTATGTTCTATGGAGATTCTCAGTCATCCAGTCTCAAAAATGCTTTTTCAAGAGGCAACTGGACTTTCTTGTTCTTCTTTGAAGACATTTAGCTTCTCATCTAAAAAGCTTCTTCAGCTCATATAAACCCTTCCATTTCCTACCATCCAATCAGAGATGAAGAAGGCTCATTATCATCCTCTGAATGACCTACTACTACTTTTTGTTCTATTTTTTTTTTCATGCCAAAAAACATACTATGTACCCTGCTTTGGTGTTTATAGTTTCCTTTCTTATTTTTTCTAATTATAATTTGCAATGTTGTGTGCTCACTCAAGATAACTATCATATAATTATCAATAAATAGCAATAACAATTGACTTAAAGGATGCTATTTAGTCTAATATGGGCTGAAGAACATGTGTTGAGTCATAAACATACATCAGAGAAGCATCAGTGTTTAGTAGGCGATTATTAATCACCAAGTATTTCTCTATTCAACTTGTGAATTATGACTGAATTTTCTGGAAGTGAAATAGCATTAGTCATCCTGGAAAAAAAAGCATTTGGAACTTGTTCTGAGATTTCTTGGAATGGGGAGACAGCTCAGTGGAAATGCATATATCTTGCTTAAAAATATGTATACATTTTAGCAGAAAAATGTTCATATACAGTTCTGTTTCAAATTCAGTCTTAAACCATTCAAAACCAAAACATCTTTTTTTCCACTTAAAAACTTTCTAATAATTGTACACAAGAGAACCATTGACAAGTTTATATTTTTTACCACCAGATCTTCTCTTGATTTTATTTTACATTGTTCTTGACAAAATTCTAATATGACACAATGTTCTACATTTGTGTTTACTTATCATTTCTGTTATATTGAGAACCACAAAAGTATTTTTTGGGAACAATGTGGATTTGCATCTATACCATATTCTCAGTATAGCAGATATAACAAAATGTTTTCTAAAAAATACAGTAGTCTTATTGTATCATAAGTATCCAGGCCACCCAAATCACAAGTCAAATTCTAACTCCAAAAACCTTCTACTTTTCAGCAATGTCCACTCTCATCCAAACTAAACAGCAAGCTGAAAAATATAATTTCAAGTAGAAAAAAATTATCCTATCTTATTTCTTTTACATTTTGTAATGTCTTATATTAAATATGATTTGTTTTCTTGCCACACAAATTTACTGTAGGTATATTATATCTTTCTTTCATGATTTAAATGGTTATAAAATCAATTGTCAAAACAGGTATTCTCTGAAACAAAAAAAACGTACCGAGCAAAACATTCACCTCAATCTTAAAACTTTATGTGCAACAATAACAACTGTATTTTTGCCATCTTAATGTATCTTTTAAAACTTCATTCCATGTTTAATATAATTATTCTGAAATAACATACAGTTCATATTTGACATTGTAATACACAAGTATTTCATCTTCTTTTTTATCATAAAGTGATTACTGCATCACTTTCAACTCAATCTTTATAATTTATTCTAGAATATTCTCAGGTATCAATGACAATAGATCTACAAAGGACACTTCACACTGCTCTGAATCATCTAGAACAGCAGGGGGGCTATGTGAGGATGCTTTTTGTAGACTTTAGTTCTGCTAAATTTAACACAATTCTTCTAGATAGACTAGTGTCTAAACATCTGGACCTTGGACTTTCTTATTCAATCTGCCTTTGGATTATGGATTTCCTGTCTGGCTTCTCACTGAGGGTCAGATTAGGTAATCATACCTCTTCAACCCTTATTTTTAAGACTGGTACACCACAGAGTTGCATACTGAGTCCCTTACTCTATACTCTTTATGTGCACGACTGTATTCCCACTCACACTAGTAATACTATTACTAAATTTGCAGATGATACAACAGTGGTAAGACTCATCTCCAGGGGGGATGAGTCTCTACTGAGATGAGGTGGACCAGTTGCTTTCATGGTTTGGAGACAATAACTTGGTCCTCAACACCAATAAGACCAAGGAGCTTATAGTGGCATTTAGAAGGAATAGATCAGACATCCAGACCTTGCTTATCAATGGAGACTGAGTGGAGCAAATGGCCAGTTTTAAGTTTCTGGATGTTACCATAAAAGAGGACCTGACCTGGGTTGCTCACATTGCAACACTAGTCAAAAGGCCCAGCAGAGATTATACTACCTGAGACTTCTCAGAAAACAATAACTGAATGAAAAACTGCTAGTGACCTTCTACTGCTGCACCCTAGAGAGTATCTTAACTTACTGCACTTCTGTATGGTTTGCCAATTGCATAGTGGCAGATAGGACAGCACTCCAGAGGGTTAACATCATTGCCCAAAGGATCATTGATTGCCCTCTCCCCTCTTTGGAAGAGCTTTATAGCTCCCGCTGCCTTAAGAAAGTTCAAAACATTCTCAAAGATCCATCTCATCCTGGGAACCCTTTTTTTGAACTATTACCATCTGGCAGATGGTACAGAATAATAAAAACAAGGACAAATAGGCTGAAAAACAGTTTCTATCCCAGGGCAGTAACTCTATTGAATTCTATTGTATAGTACAATATTAATGCAATATCAGGGGTTTTTAATTCAATGTATAGAATGTGAAGGATGTGTGTTTGTGTTTATTTTCATAGTCATAATGTAAACTGAAGATGGTATTTAATTTCATTGCATGAGGTGCAATGACAATAAAGTAAACTAAACAAATTTAGTCATTTTTTTGTTACCTGGATCTTCCTTTTTCTTGATTTGGAATATCTTCAAAGAAAAAAAAAGAAAGTCCAGTTGCCTCCTGAAAAAGCACCTTTGGGAAAACTATGACCCGAATGATTGAGAATCAGAGGTGGTATTCAGCAGGTGCTGACCAGTTCTGGAGAACCGGTAGTGGAAAATTTGAGTAGTTCGAAGAACCGGTAGAACCGAAATTTTGAGTAGTTTGGGAAACTGGCAAATACCACCTCTGACTGGCCCCTCCCCCATCTATTTTCTGCCTCCCGAGTCCCAGGTGATTTGCTGGGTCTTCTTTTGTTGCCCTGCACAGAAGAATGGAGCTGGAAAGCAGGTTAGTGTGGTGGGGAGGGAATGGGATTTTGCAGTAACCTTCCCCCAGGGCAGGGAATGGAGATTTTACAGTATCCTTCCCCTGTCATGTCTGCCACGCCACACCCACCAAGCCACATCACCCCCACCAAACCACGGCCACAGACCAGTAGTAAAAAAATTTGAATTCCACCACTGCTGAGAATCCCTACAGAATCATATTTTGAAATATATATAGTTGCTTAGTAGAATGCCTATTGTCTTCTCAGAGAAGAATAAGTCACAATGGAAATTGAACTGTAAAATTCTGGTTGGTGGTTGGGATTCCCTTTCACAAGGTGCTTCACGCTACAGTGCTGACACAGTTTTCCTCCTGAAAATAAAATTGCAATGCAGTTTTTTTTTCAAGCAATCCTTGATCAGATGCTTCATAGTACTTCAACGTTTTGATTGGCATTTCCAGTAGGTAGAAGAGAAATCATAAATGAGGTGAAGTAAAGCAATAAAGCTATTTTACTTTGTATTTAGAAATGGTGGAGAGGAGAACATTGCTTTGTGAAGCCATTTTAAGTAGGTGCTTCAATTTAACCTCCACTAAATTGAAGCAATGATATGAAACTTTCAACAGAACTTATCATATTCTTCCTTTGTTATTTGGTTTACCTTTTACTATTTTCACAGATCATTTGCTATTCTGTTTCCCATCCTCTTTTGTACATAGTTGAATAGTTTCTTTACTCTACCATTTATTTTCCCTGGCATCTCTAAAAATCTAACATCTTTGAATATTTTTAAGTTTTATATTTTCTGATGTCAGACCAATTTTGTTTCTGTTAGGATATTGGCACCAGTTCATGACTTTAGATTGGATTTTATTATAATTAAGAAGTGGGATATGGAATGTTGAGTTTTAGATAGGTAAATTAATGTTAAAATCTTCAATTCCTATGTATCACCTGGAGTGTAGGAGGCTGACACTATATTGGTCATCAAGATAGATTATAACATAACTTTATGACAATAACCAAAGTCCATATTCTTCTTATTCTGTCAGGCAGCATGGACTGAATTAGCATAAACACTTGAAGGGCAGGATTCCTTGCACTCCAGTTTAAAATACATTCCATTAATATCTTAATCATTTTCTTGTAGTTTTTCTTATTCAGTTATGATCCGTTCTCATTTTGTCACCCTCAGTGTTGCAGAAATTCCAGATCAAGTATGTATCATCTGGTTATTTATACCTGTTTTTTCACTGAAAATGACATGCAAGGGGGCTTGTGGTAAGCATAAAACTGAAGTGAAAATTAAATGTAAAAATCCATGTAATAAAGATATAATTACAAATACAATTATAATGTTATTAACTAATGGAAATTAAGTAATGAGCATAGTTTAAATGCACCAGGAACTATACCATCATATCAGCTCCACCCTTGCAATCCCATTATGAGCCCAACTTTAATGTAAATGATAGTGAGAACTTTGTCTCACTGTCATTACCACAACCACCAGCACCATTGATATCTTTACATTCACTCTATGTGATGTATTTGTTTTCAAGCTGCTAATTCAGTTAGATTTATAAGCCCTTTTAAAACCTGGCATTATTTTGTACGAACACCTTTTTAGCATGACCCTCCCCACCCACCTGTTTCTTTCTATAGAAGATAATTGCACATGCCACGGGCTCCAAATAAATACCAGTCTTTTCATCATCTCACTCATTCCAACAACATGACTCAGCCTTTGTGTTTGGATGTGTCATCTTCAAATAATGACATCTTTTTAGAATAAAGCAGCAGTAAATGAAGCTTAGGAAATGGGGGAAGAGGACAGCTGGGGAAAATGAGAGAAATAGAAAACAGTAGGGCAAGATGGAAGGGGAGAAGCAAAATAATATTTTTTAAAAAAATGTTCATGGTCAGTTTAGATGTATTGTCAATGTTAGACAGTTTCCATACAGTTTGTCAAACTTGTAAAACATTCCTACACTTGTTTCTAGGTTGCCATAAGAAAGAGGGGGAGGGAGGAGAGACTGGAGAAGCATATGGCAAATGAACTTAGAAGCACATTCAACTTTATTTAAAAAAAGATTGTATCTAAGCTACTGAAGCTTTTTCCCATGAAAAACTTTAATTGGAGAATGTGATGGATGACACCTAGCCCATGTATGTGTTTAATTGGAGAAACTGATTTATGGCACACCCAGGGGGGAGGGGGAAGCAGGGTCACAGGTGACTGTAATTACGTATGCCAGAATCGACTTCATACAGCTCATGCCAGTGTGCCGCTCCTAATGAATTCTTTGAAGTTTTTTGAAGTTTGGCTCAAGGCTTATGATTTAATTAGGGCAATCGCTGGAATTCTGATACAGTTGAGAATTTTGGGGTATTCTGGATCCCAAGCAGCTCTCTTCTACAGTTTTCTTCCAACCTGATACTTTTTATGAGTACTGAGTTGTTACTTTTAGAATTTCCAAATTTTTCAGATTGAATTTGCCATAATTCCATAGAGTTCATGAAAGCAACTTTACCAAGTGCTATTATTACACGTATTTGAAACTTATTGTCTATGTTCAAAAAATAAATATTTCTAAAACATAACTTAAATTGCTCTAGATAAGGGATCTGCTTCTTTCTACAGTGCTGGCTTCAACAAGAACTGGCAGGTTGCAGCAAGCATTTTTGGCAGGTTGTTTCAAAAGCAACACATGCCCTTTATGATATTCCTAGACAACCTGTCGAGTCATTGTTTCAGAAATGCTCCCTTACCTAAGAAGAAGGGCAAAAAACCAGTGACATCTGATTTCCCTTCCCTTCCGTTTCCTGTCCTATAGACAGATAAATGGCTATTGCTAGATGGTAGAGGTACAAAGGGATGGAGAGACTGGCTTAATAAAAGTGTTATGAAATGTTGAAAATAAAGATTACGTTATGGCAGAAGTTGTGCTGCAGCAGCTGCTAGCACTGAAACAACAACAACTTCCCCAAATTTCATTTCCTTGGGAGTCATGGGTCCTGGATTTTTGACACATTCTGTAGGCTAGCCCATTTAAGGTACTTTGGTTCAAAAATTGTTGTCTTAGGATGCAGCATTTGCCCAGTTAAAGGTCATAAGGATGAAAGTTTTACTAGCATATGGACATAGAGATGGAAGGTTAAACAACATGTTCTATTTCTAGAATAGCTATCAAGGGAAACAATAGTTGAGAAGGTCATTAAATGTATATCAGAATATGCTGATGCAGACCCATCAATCATAGTTTTACTAATACAAGTTTGTGAATAATCCAGTTAAAATAATGCTAGATATACAGGAATAGAGATGGATGATTGCAAAATGAAATATTAACATACTAGGAATAATCCAGTTAAAATAATGCTAGATATACAGGAATAGAGATGGATGATTGCAAAATGAAATATTAACATACTAGTAGTCTTTGATGAGCCACTTAAGACTGAAATTATGATGGATTCCACCCCCACTCTCCCCAAGATAATTATGACTCACTTCTGAAGTTCTAATGGCTGTTCCCCCCATGGTCACATAATCACATTTTGGGTGCTTAGCAATTGGCTTGCATTTATGGCCATTCACAACATCCTGTGGTCACATTATGACAATTTACACTGTTTTTACTGAAAACCAGCATTTACTTCCAGTTTTGGGCAAAAATACCTCTAAGTGAACAATGGGTTCATTTAACAACAAATGGTTGTTCATTTAACAACAAACTCCCCAAATGATTATAAAATCTGGTTGGTTATGTGATGAACACTTTATGACTCTCATAACGTATGTCTATAATTGGCAGGCTCCCTTACGGTCATAAATTGAGCACTACCTGTGTGTACAATACCCACAGATTCTAAACTTAAATTATGAGATGCATCTTCTTTGTTCCTTTGGTGACTATCTGACAAGGGCTGACCTTGGGCTCAGTATATGACTGTGAATGCTGTTGCACCACAGATATTTCTTATAAGAGCTTTTTTGTGTTTTGTTTTACATATTTTTATTGTATATTTTCCTTTATCATAATGACATTTACAGTTTTGCAACGGAAGTGTACTGGCTATATCAAGTCCTTTTTAGATATACATCGTATTATACACCCTGGTTATAACCATTATTCTCATACTCATACAGTCTATTTTAAATATGTAGTATTATATGTCATAAATATAACTATTGTTTTTATAGTTGTACCATAACACTCAATTACATTTATCACTCTATACATTGTAATCTATATTCGCATACAGTCCAATCGTGATATTGTTTACAGTATATATTCTTACATATATATTGTTTTTCGTGTTTTCTAATTGGGGTAATTTGTTTCACATCATTCAAACTGAACCTTAGGTTTTTCAAATCATCTTCACTTTGCTTTACTCTTATTTTCTTAGGCACTGTTTGTTGGGCCTTCTATGATAAAGCCTCTTTCTCTACTGTACTCTTGTAATTAAATCAGTTCTGCATACAAGCCTAAACCATTTTAATCTGCACTTTTTATGTTTCATCCTCAATTGCAAGTTGTTCAGGACACACTGGATTTATGGTATCCATCTAGAAATGATCATACAGGGAGATTCCCAATATAACTTCAATAGGCCTTAATTAGAAAACACTTTCAGTTTATTTAGCTCTGCTTTTAACAGGTTGTATATTTTAGATTTCTATAGCAAGACTTGCAGGACTATTTCCCAAAAGATCCATATCTTTGTTTTCATTGAAATGATTCATCTCCTCCACAGATATCTCTTTAATGATCCATAGAAAGCAGTGGTCTGTCAAAAGCTGCTGTATATGTCTGGTTTTATGCTGTTTTTCTATTCTTCTGCCCATGACTCAAGGCATTGGAACTGGATAACCTGCTCTATTTGGACTCCATTGAGATAAACACAGATTGTTATTTCTTTTTGTTGGCATTGATTTTCAGGCCATATGAATTGGGACTATTTGTGATGACTTACAAGGTATCTGCATCTCTGCACCACTGTCTGCAAATATGGCATTGTAATCTAGGAACAGGAGGTCAATTATAAAGCAAGTTTCATTGCACAATATCCCATGTCTGCCATCAAAACATTGTTCTTTCTAACATACACTGAATAGCAGAGGAAAGATCATGCAGCATTGTCTAGCACTAGTTCAAATTAGGAATCCCTCTGAATCCATTTTGGATGTGCGCACAGCTGCTGGAATTGCTACAAGGTTTTTGCCATTGTTATACCTTTTTTTATGGGAATTTGTTTATTTTTCAGTGCTTTCCATAAAACTGTCCAGTATATACTGTCAAAGGCTGCTTGAAAATCAAGAAAAATAATAGCTACCTATCTGCCACATTGAATTTTTTCTGCCATGAGTTGTGTGATGATGAAAATCTCATCATAATGTCCTCAGTTCATGCAGAAACCAGCTTGCTCTGCTCTAGTTGTCTGTTCCCACTGTTTCTGGAAACATAGCTGGATGATGCTCATGAAAGCTTCACCAATGATTGACAGAATGCCTTGGTATCTTTTGTATTAGACAATTTTATTCAGAAGAATCCTAATGGATACAGAATGACCATGCAGTAACATTATTTTTCGTGTAATGAACCTTGTTGATTTGCTCAATGATTATAGAACTTTTAGCCTGTGGTTGGATTTGTCTATCCCAAAATCTGATAGGCCTGATCTACCATCTAAATATCCAATAAGAAACTGCATTACCTAATAGGTAGGACAGCTTCCTTAAAAATACTCTTGGTCTGATTACCCATTATTGGCCAAGTGTGATTGGACACACAAGGAATTTGTCTTTAGCGTGGCGAAGGCTGTTGAGAGTGTAATGGCGCGACAGTTCCCTCAGCACCTGGATGAAGCTGTCCATTTAGATCCACGCCAATCAGGTTTCAGGCCCGGGTACAGCACGGAGACAGCGTGGGTCACGTTGGTGGATGATCTCTGGAGGGCCCATGACAGGGGCTGTTCTTCTGTCCTGGTGCTGTTAGATCTCTCGGCGGCTTTTGATACTGTCGACCACAGTATCTTATTGTGAAGGCTGGGGGGGTTGGGGGTGGGAGGCACTGTGTTATGGTGGTTCTCCTCCTTTCTCTCTGACCATTCACAATTTGTGTTGGCAGGGGGGCAGAGGTCGGTCCCAAGGCCCCTGACTTGCGGGGTACCTCAGGGATCTGTGCTCTTGCCCCTGCTGTTCAGCATTTATGTGAAGCCGCTGGGCGAGATCATCCGTGGCTTTGGAGTAGAGTTTCATCAGTATGCTGATGACACTCAGCTGTACATTTCTACCCCGGGCCACCCTGACGAAGCCGTGGAAATGATGACCCGGTGCCTGGAGGCTGTGCGGGGTTGGATGGGGTGAAACAGGCTTCAGCTCAACCTGGCTAAAATTGAGTGGCTGTGTTTTCCGGCACCCTGATACAGCCAGCTAACCTCATCGCTGGCCGTGGGGGAGGCAATTCTTGCCCCCACGGAAAGGGTGTCCTCCTGGATGTACGGCTGTCATTAGAAGATCATATAGCGGCCGTCGCCAGGGGAGCTTTTTGTCAGGTCCATAGATCTACCAGTTGTGGCCCTTTCTGGATTGGGATGCACTTCACACGGTCACATCTGCCCTCATCATCTCTCGCCTAGACTATTGCAATGCTCTCTATATGGGGCTGCCCTTGAAGAGCATCGGAGGCTCCAGTTGGTGCAGAATGCAGCCGCGCGGGTGGTTTTCGAGCTCCGAGAAGCCCCCATATTACTCCACTTTTGCGCGAGCTGCATTGGCTCCCGGTGGCCTTCCAGGTGCGATTCAAGGTGTTAGTGGTTATCTTTAAAGCACTCCATGGCTTGGGACCTGGGTACTTATGGGACCGCCTACTGCCACCATCGGCCTCCCATCGGCCAGTGTGCTCCCATAGGCTGGACGATGCCGGCTGGCAGCCCCAAGGGTGCGGGCCTTCTCTGTGGGAGCACCCTCCCTCTGGAACGAACTACCCCCGGAGATGAGGACTATCCCTGACCTATTAACCTTCCGGCGTGCGCTGAAGGCCTACCTATTCCATCAAACCGGTCTGGTCTAGAGTTACTTGTAGGGTTTTTAGTTGATTTTAAATGGTTTTTAGCTTTCAATCCCTTTGATTGTTTTATTATCCAGCCATTTATTTAATTTTTTTAAATTCTATTTTTAAATATTGTATTTATATCTGTGTTTTTATTCAGCTGTACACCGCCCCGAGTCCCATTGGGAGAGGGGGGTGATATATAAAATTGATTAATAAATAAATAATAAATAAATAAAATATATTCATCAAGAATCATAAGATACAACACTTAGGATAGTCAAAGGATACTAAATAAGCAATCAAATCATATTAGGAAACTAAATAAGACAATATAAATCATAAAGATACAAGCAACAAGATCATAGTCATAAGTCGAAGGAGGTAGGTAATAGGAAGGATGGGAAGAATAATAGTAATACAGTCTTAGTAAATAGTTTGACAGTGTTGTGGGAATTAGTTTTTTTGCAGAATGATAGCATGTGGGAAAAACTGTCCTTGTGTCTTGTTGCTCTGATGTGCAATGCTCTATAATATCATTCTGAGAGTAGAAGTTGAACCAATTTATATCCAGAATGTGAGCAGCCTGTAGATATTTTCATAACTCTCTTTTTGACTTGTGCAGTATCTAGGGTGAAACTTCTCTATCTGAAAATTCTGTCATCCAAATATTGGGAACAGTAAAAGGAAAAAAGGAATTATCTGATGGACCAAGACCTACATTCTTTAATATATCAAGATTAAACTTTGGGGTAGACACAAAGAAACAGCATAAACAAAAGCTCAGTAACTGCCAGAGAGAGTGTGTAAATTACATAGATGAATCATGCTAATATTGTGAGTGGTATGTGTAAATGTATTATAATTGTTACTCCTTCCAAAAACAGAAGCAAATTAAAGTGATTACCTAAAAGTGAATTAAACAGGCCCAGCTGAGAATGCATTAATTAATTATCCAGCAATGAGAGAACCAGAGTTTGTAAATACCTTCATTTTCTTCTTCCATAATCTACCAATTACAACAATCCATACACATCAAGTTTTGACTAATGAATGCCTCTAAAAAAAAAAAAAAGATGAGCAAAGATAAAGGTTTCCCATAGAATAATTTTTGTTCAACCTTTTCAGAACTGCTGGTCTTCTGGTCTTCATACTCTGCTTCTAACATTCCTATCCACTACATCAGGGTAGGTAATCTCTGGCCTTTCAGTTTTCTTTATCATTTGACATTTTGGATGGGGCTACTGTCAATTATAGTTCACAACATCTGGGAAATCCCATACTGCTTATGCTTGCGCTGGAAATTCACAATAGTTTCTGATATGGCAGGTTGACAATACATTAATGAAAGTTGACTAGCATTAACCATCTGAATGATGAACAATTGCAAGCAAGAGAAGCTTTTCAGCATTTCTTTTTTCAAGCTTGAATAGAATCAATCCCACATCTGGTATCCCTCAAAATGACTCCCAGTTTTAATTAGCTTTTATTAAAACCTCTCTGGTTTCCCCCGAAACTTCTTTCCTTTATCTTAAATGTACACATCCTGTCCCTTCCCTTATCTGGAGGATTTATCTTTAATAGAGTCTAATAGATATCTCACAGAAAAAGAGAAACTGCTTTCAAACAAGGTGCCTATATTAAACCATGACAACCACAAAAGTTGAGTTTGGTTTACATAGCACATCATGCCACAAGAAGGTTTTTGTGTGCCTTCAAGTCATTGTTGGTTTTGAGCAATTGATCAGAGAAGTCCTGCAGGTTTCTTAGCAGTATTTCAGAAGTAGTCAGCTTTCTTAGGCTGAAAGTAAATGACTGTCCCAAGATCACCCACCTTGCTTTGTGCCGCAGGTGAGACAAAATTTCACAGTATTTCAGTGTAGTGATTAGGTGTAGTGATTAAGGCACAGTGTCTTAATGACTATACCAAACTGGCCATCAGAATACTTAACTAAAATTAATAATCAAGATTATCACATTGTTTGAATATGTTGGTTAGGACTCAATTTAATCTGGTTAAGGATGGTGCGTGAACACAGTTTCATGGAGATTCTGCAGCTCTCAGGATGCTATCTCCTAACCATTAGTATTTATTGATGGAGTAAGTATCTTAAGAAACATTCAGCCAGGAGACTTAACAATCAATATATTGCTAAGCAGAAGACTCTTCTGAGCCAAATGACTGCAGAACTATCTGCTTACATGGCTGTTTTCTGCAGGCAAGGTTTGCAACGATGACAAACAGAACCTGTTTATATTCTTTTTCCTCCCCCTAGCAAATTAAAAAATTAACTAGTTGTAATTTTCTAAGTGCCCAAGTAGCTTAACTGAAGAGAATCAGATTCAAACACCTGGAAGGAAAAAGCAGATGTTGCCAAGATGGGTAATTTGGTTTCATCAAACTGCACACAGTTATCATCTGCCAGTGTGTCTGTCTGTTTGTGTGTATCACCCGCCAAGGGTGACTTGCCTGTGGAGGATTTCACATCTGGCTCCATTTATTATACTATACAGCTGAACAAATGCTAGACAGATGGAAAACTCTGCCTGGATAAACCATTTTGGGGTGGGGACTCACTTTGCTGGTGGCAATTTAAAGGCTGCCTAAAGGTAAAATCCTTGAGATTTTATACAGAAAACAAAACTTATAATTTGGCTTTTCTTTCCTTCAAGTTGTCTTGATATTGCATTTCTTTAGGAGATTTGTTTTGATTTGCTTGTAGAATAGGGAGGATTTTAGCTTATATAGTAAGCTACCTAATTATCATATCTGAGGTCTAAAAATATGGACGACTTCTAGCTGGCAGCAAAGAGAAATTTACACTGTGTTGATCCAGAAATGTTATATTTAGCATAAACAGTTTGGGTTTAAATTAAGTTCCAAATATGTATAAGTTGCATATTGGGAAGTTAGTTGAGTTTCTTTAACTCTGAAACTGGGAAAAATTGCAGGGAGACTGGGAAAATAGAGCTTATTTAGAACATGGGTGTCAAACTTGATCACATCATGTGATGTATCGTGACATTTTTTGTCTTTGTGGAGCTGCATCTGACTCATCCGGCCCGCGGACTGCCAGTTTGACAGCCCTGCTTTAGAAACTTCTCTATTTCTCCTCTGTAGTTCTCACAATCTGCCACAAGGAGGGAGAAAAAGAAGGCAAATGAGCTGGTGTTGAGTAGATGAGTTTAACCACAAAGACCCCAATCTCAATCATACTCCTGCAGATTTTCCCCATTCCCCAACTCTGGGAGAAAAAAAAGTGATAACCTTGTAGTCTTCTTTGCTGCTATCAGGGAATTAAGGGGAAAAAAATCCTGCCCCAAAACAGTTTTGGCCTTCTTATATTTATAAAGATATCTAAAGGTGAACCTGCTGAATGATGGATAGATTGGTTTGTTGATGTCATGCACACAAGCGACAAAGTTTTAGTACATTTAGTAGATTACGTTGCCAATGTGTTGGTAAAAGATAAACAAGCAAAAGATGAAGAGATAAATTTGTTGGACAGATACTACTCCTGGTAGCAGTGATTGACTTGAATCTTCAGGCCTTGATCTTTTGCAAACTGGGGCCCTAAACCATTGTACAATGTCTTGCATTCTTAATGGTTTCTCAAAGGTTTTAGAATCTGAACTATATACTTTGTAAAACTGAAATAACACAATTCTTATTAATAAATTTCAAAAAAATGCTAATATGTTATTGCATTTGGTGTAATGAACTTTATAGGAAAAAGACTTTGTCACTATTTCTTATTTAGTTAAATGTCATTTATTTTTGATTTTCCTTTTACACGTCTTCAATTTAAAGGCAGAAAGGAACAAAAGAATAATTATGGCCACAGTTATACCTATAGTTCATTCTAATTACTCCTTGTTTGCAGCAGGGTAATTGAAACAAAGGATCTGAATCTTACCATAGCATGGGAAATTAATTCTTGGTTGTTTCACTGTTATTGGTGTTTCCGAAAAGAAGATGTAAGCCCTTTAGGATATACCAGACTAAGAAACCAGAGTTATGAATATTAAAATTATTTTTACTATGCAGGTGAGAGTGCTAGTAAGGCCTACCTTGTGATGGTAAGGGCAGCAAAGCACCAATACTTCTACACCTTTATTCCATCCTGGGGTTTTTTCATATGAATGGATTGTGGGGATGGTTAATTCTTCTGTGTGAGAGAGGTTGTTTCTTTATCTCTTAAAGAAGCCTTGGATTGCTCCCTCCTCAAGAAACTATCGCTGCATCCGACAAAATGGGACAATTTTCATCCAATATCTCATTTTCCTTTCTTGACAAGGTGGTTGTGCAACAGTTGCAGAGGGCCTCGTATCTGGATCTTTTTCAGACAGGATGTAGGTATGGAATGGAAATGGCATTTTTGGACTTATTTAGTAGGTGGAATGGGGGAAGTGCATCTTCTTGATCTCTTGGTGTCTTTTAATATCAATGGTATCCTTCTGGATCAGTTCAGAGGACTGGGGATGGGTGACACAGGCTGGTTCATTTCCTTCAATGCCAGTCAGTGATGATTGGGAAGAGAGGTCCAGCCCTTGGCTCTTTCCTCTGCTTTTTAACATCTACTTGAAGCTTGCTGGATGAACTCCTTGGTTGCAATGGGGTGAAGTATCATCAGTATGCCAATGATACCCAATTATCTATGTTCACCCTGGCAAATTAATGATGCCACGAACGTCTTATCCTAGTGTCTCAAGACTGTGGCGATCTGGATGAGAAACTACAAGCTTTAGCTGAAAACTGGCAAAACTCAATGGCTTTGCAATTTGGGGCCTAATGGGTCCAGGACTATGCTTTGGGGTTGGATAAAGTTGCACCACACTAGATTGCACTAGACCCTGTGTGCAATCAGGATGTCCTTCTAGATCACACTTCTTCTCGAGGAGCAGGTGGCACTTGTGGCTAAGTGAGCCCTTGCACAGCTCCATCTTGTGTACTAATTGTGCCTGTTCTTGGATTGGCAGGCCCTGCTTACAATCACTTATGTCCTAGTCACCCCAGATTAAATTTCCTCTGTGTCTATATGGGAAACAGAGGTGGTATTCAGCAGATTCTGACCAGTTCTGGAGAACTGGTAACGGAAATTTTGAGTAGTTCAGAGAACTGGCAAATACCACCTCTGACTGGAGATTTTACACTATCTTTCCCTGCCACGCTCACCAAGCCATGCCCAACAAGCCATGCCCGCAGAACTGATAGTAAAATTTTTTGAATCCCATCACTGATGGAAAGAGTATCCAGAAGATTCAGCTGATACTGCCCATTACAGACTTTCAGTGAGTGTGTACTGAATTTCAAATTGGAATATAGACATCTAGAATGTCATTCCTTTTTCAGAAGCAAATCAGCTTGCCACCTTGGACCTTAACAACCTACAACAAGCCTCTAAACATTTATTTATTGATAAGCAACTAAGCTTAGTTAATAGGCAGTTAAAAGAGTACATTTTATTTTACTTATACAGCTTCTATATTCTCCTCCAATCATTCCATAAATGCAGCACTATACAAATGATGCTCTTTATTGGGCTGGCTTTAAAAAAAATGATTTTACTCTCAACCATTCAGTATTGCCAATTACAATGGGACATAATTATATTTGCCAGCTTATGATTTGATCTCTCATTGTAAATTCCTTGCTATGTTCAAATGAAATAGCGTCCTGCCAGTGTCCCATAGTCTTTACTGTTGTTAAGTACATTGTTCAGTAAGATGTTTCACATGCTCAGGATCAAAGGTGCCACACCCTTTGCTTCTGCTATCCACTTCTATTAAAATGTTGTTTTCTTGATGCATTTATTGCATCATACTGTGCTTTAGGCTGTGTCTGGAATTGGATTTAATGAAAGCACTGTACATACACAGGGTGATTTCTTCCATCACAGAACAATCGAAGTGATGTCCCGGTGCCTGGAGGCCGTGCGGAGTTGGATGGGTCGTAACAGGCTCCGTCTCAACTAGACCAAAACCGAGTGGCTGTGGTTTCCTGCGCCCAGATACAGCCAGCTGGTTCCTTCGCTGGCCGTGGGGGGAGAGGTTTTGACCCCCGTGGAAAGGGCGCGCAATCTGGGCGTCCTCCTGGATGTACGGCTGTCTTTAGAAGAGCACATTGCAGCTGTCGCCAGGGGAGCTTTTTATCAGATACGTCTGATTTACCAGTTGCGGCCCTTTCTGGATCTGGGCGCACTTCGCACAGTCACGTCCGCCCTCGTTATTTCCCGCCTGGATTATTGCAATGCTCTCTACATGGGGCTCCCCTTGAAGAGTCTCCGGAGGTTACAGTTGGTCCAGAATGCAGCCGCACGGGTGATTGTGGGTGCCCCTCGGAGCTCCCACGTTACACCGCTTCTCCGCAGGCTGCACTGGCTTCCTGTGGCCTACCGGATTCGATTCAAGGTGGTACTGATGGTATTTAAAGTGCTCCATGGCTCGGGACCTGGGTACTTACGGGACCGCCTACTGCCATCGTCAACCTCCCGCCGCCCAGTACGCTCCCACAGGGTTTCCCTACTTGGGGTACCGCCGCCTGGCCGTTGTCGGCTGACGGCCCCGAGAGTTTGGGCTTTCTCTGTGGGAGCTTCCTCCCTATGGAATGATCTCCCCCCGGAGATACGGGCTATGACGGATATTCTGACCTTCCGGCGCGCAGTGAAAACCCTATTTTTTAAACAGGCTGGCCTGGCCCAGTAACTGTGTTTTTGGTTTTTAATTAATTTTAATTGGGGTTTTATTAGCTTTTAATTTTTAATTGAATTTTGAATAGACAGCCGGATCTAATTATTTAATCTATTTTTAATCGTATTTATTATATTTATTGTATGTTTTTTAGTAGGCTGTACACCGCCCCGAGTCCCTTTTTGGGAGAGGGAGCGGTATAAAAGTTTGATTAAATAAATAAATTCTGACATTGGAAATTCTCTTGAAAATATAGATATATGGAGTTTTAGAAAAAGATTATCTTAAGTTATTTTTCAGATAGTGCATCTTATGAATGAATGTACTTATGTATGGAGCAGCATATAGAGTTTGACAAAGAAGCCTGTGTTATTAGAATTAGTTTCAGCTCATATGATGGAAACATAAAACTGACTGCTTAATGCTTTTTGCTGGGTAACATTAAAATCCCAATAATGCTTGATTACTGTAATAACCTCAAAACATTTCTTGTCTGATTCATAAATTCATTTGTAAGTCAGTAAAAGGTTCCATAAATGCTTATTTAAACTGTGCCAGAATAGTTTTATTATATTGCTTACTTCTCATAAATTGCAATATTCTGGAATGGTTGCAATAATACAACCCTGGTATGCTTCTACTAAATGTCTGAATTTGTCTGAATGAGTTGTCTAATTCAGACTTTTTTAAAAACTATTTTCAGCTATGCTTAGTTTAGTGTTATGTACAAACTTGGAACCTTTGCCTTTAAAAAATCTACTAACTAGAATCATGAGCTCCGTTTAATAAAGAGAAATTCATATGAAACCATTATTACAGTGGTTGGTTGCACAGTCAACCAGACGTTTAGACTAAATTTGGCATTTTTATCTACCTATTCCCAAGGATCTTCCAGAGGGCCTGGGATTGGCAGATGTTGTTTGATGGTGTTAACTATATTGTCACAGTATGTAACTTGTTCCAAGCAAAGCTGCCTTTTGCAATTGACTGACAGTGATTTTGTCAGTGCTGATGGTGTTCAAATGATGGTCCAGATATTTTGAAATTGCATCCAAATTATTATTGCTACAATATTTAAAACCTGAAGGAATATACAAATTGTGTCAGAATCAAGAGAAAAAATTAAAATACATCACATTTTTAAAATGTACGTGTAAATGTCGATGAGGGGGAGGAAGAAAAACATTCTAATTTCATGTATTACATTTCCATAGGAAGATGTCAGCGAAGAGAAAGGTTAACAGACATCTAAAAGAAGTCATGATTGATATCTGATTAACAATTGCTACTCCAGGAAAAGCCATTTGCAAAGAACCATAAATTGGCAGCTATTAACAAACTCTAAAGGATAATAGAAATAAAATTGTAGACAGCTCCCTTTTTTTTTTCATTTCCTGGATTTTCATGATCTTCTTTTCAAATAAAAAATGAAGTAATCTTTCACTAGGATTCTAATTCTCAACTTCTGCTTGGGACTTGTGCTTTCCATCACATAGGCTGGAAAGGGAATTGTTCAAACTTTAAAATGTCATTTAATTGTGACCATGTATTTAGAGAAAAATCTATTTGGGCAACTTTGATCTGTTGGTAAGAAAGATTAAAAAAAAACCTAACATAGTTGTTTCTTTCTTAATAAATAAGTATTGGTATTTTTCTAGTTTAGGCAGCTCTCTATATCTACAATATGTGTAAAATAAGAATAACATTGAGTCTTATAGTTATCAGACTTATTCTTATTTGAGTTTTATTTCCAAATAAGGGATGCTAAATTTCAAAGAGATCATTGGTTTGTTGTGAAATGACCAATCTATTTACATTGTCTAAATACATTTTAAAACTATATCGCTATATTTTGTAACTTCCATTATGCTGTGTCTATCAGACATTTGAAGTGAACAATTTGCCATTCCATTCTGCCAGCAAATTAGTGCAGGTCAAGCTGGTAATTGGACTGTAGCATGATACTATAACTATGAAAGATCATAAACAGTGAATCTTGTTTTTGTAGACAATTAATATGTTTGTTCCATATATCCTCTAGAATGGATGCAATAATTGTTGATGAAGCAAGTTATACTTATATGTGTAAGATTGTTCTTATGCATTCTCTCCCGTGAAGTTAAATTTAAAATTTATGTTAATTTTTATGTCCTAATGTTTCAAGTTTGGAAGATGTGATGGAAAAAAGACTTTAGTTTAAACATACAAAATCCATTCTTCAATGGTATTGCGTCTTCAGAAAATAATTGGGAAATAGTTATTAATAACAATATCAAAAGTGTTGACTGAATGAAGCTAAGGTGCTATTTTAAAAAGTTAACTCCAAATACATTAGGAATAAATTATATTCACTTTCTGTATATGAATTAGTGATGGTTAATTCATCCTGGGGAGGGGCGGGGGGTTATTCCTAGCACCATGTAAATAGGCACTAGAATACTTTGTCTTCAAGAAGCCTTCACTGTACCCTATTACCCTGGATAATTTCCTTCATCTCTCACCTTCCCTTCTTAGAAAAGTTGGTTGAGAGAATGTTGACACTACGTCAGAGAATTCTGGATAAAATGGATTGTCTGGGTTCCTGAGAGTGGTATGGTGGTAGTGGTTCTATCCTGATTCTCCTTGTTCTTTTGGTAGCTTTTAATCAACCTGGTATCTTTTTGGGTCTTGTGGGAGTTGAAAGTGGGGCACATTTTATGATGGTTCACTTCCTTCCTTTGAGGTCAGTCCCAATCATTTTTGATAGGGGACAAGCCTACAGCCTTGCTTTGTGGAATCCCCATAGAGCCCAGTGCTCTTTCTGCTCCTTTTAAATATCTATATGAAGCTGTGGTCAGTTTGCTTTTAGGTTCAAATCAAAATGTTGTTTATGGCCTTTAAGCCCGTCATGGAATGGGTTCAGGTTACCTGAGAATTGCACTGACCAATTCTACCGGATCAGGCAGAAGGAGCATGTGTTGATCATGTCAGCAAAAAAATTTCAATTGGTGGATCTAGGAAAAGAGCCTTCTCTGCTGTTGTCCCCAAGCTATGTGCCCCCCCCCCAGGTGAAACTGGACCCCACTTTTTTGGCTTTCTGAAAGAGTGTTAAGACCTGGCTCAGTCAACTAGACTAGGGGTCCAAGAGGAATCTTGAGGGTTGCTGGTGGCTTGGGAGAACTCTCTCTGTCTTTATACTTAGTTTATTTTTGTATGGATTTTATGGTTTTTATCTTAAAACACTCATAATAAGCGCAATGGTGTGATGGCGATAGAGCGGCGGCCTCGACGGCCTCGGAGGTTGGACAGTGATGTGTGGCATCAGGCGGCTGCACTCCTGGACGGACGGCGGAGCTGCGGACGATGCCCCCTTTCCCCTTGGGCCCCCACCGGTGGCGGGGGTGGTTGGGCCGGGAGGGGGAGGGATCGGCAGCTCCGTCTGTGACTTTCCTCCCCCCGGTGTCCCCACCGGTGGCAGAGGTGGATGGACCGGGAGGAGGGGCCGTGGACCCCGAGGCAGCCGGAGCCCATTGAGTGCCGCTGGGGAACATCGGAGGCGGTGGAGGGCATCGTCGGACTGCCGGGACATTGTTGTTGAGGCCTCTGAGTTATTCTAGGAGAGAGCTTTGGGCCTTAAGGGATGTCCCCTTCTCCCTTAAGTGGCCTTCAAAGCTCTCCAGGACATATCTCAATGACAGATCCTGGGATCCCGAGAGATGGTGTGGCCGGAGGAAGCGCGGGAAGCCCGGGGTTTTTAATTTTTTATTGGGTTTTTAAAGGGGTTGGGGAAATCCGAACCGGGTTTGGGGGACAACCCGCGAGGATCTGGGGGCAGCCAGGCCAGCACGCATGTCTGGGGGGGCTCGGGGGGATGTGTGCTGGGGGGGCGGACGGAGGGTGGGATGCCGGGGGCCAATTTTATTGGCACAGTTAGTGGGAGGGGCAGATATGGCGGGGGTAGAGGGCCATATCAGGTTAGGGGATCGCGCTGTCGATATCTTCAAGCGGTAGCGCACTCCGACCCTCTTTACCCTTCCTGCAGACCTGGTTGTCCAGAGGCTCGGGCCCTGAGTACCCGGCTGATGTTATGCAAGCCAGATCCATTGTCAACAAAGCCCCCCTGATCTGTGATTTGGTTCGGGAGGAGGGTGCGGACCTGGTAGGTGTTACCGAAACCTGGTTGGGCCCAGAGGGTGGTGTCCCTCTGAGAGAGATGTGCCCACCAGGTTTCTTAGCATTTCATCAGCCTAGCTCTCAGGGAAGGGGTGGAGGGGTGGCGGTGCTTATTAGAGAGGTCCTTTGTCCTAGGGAGGCCACTGTCCCTCAGAAGGCTGGTTGTGAGTCTCTCTTTGTGAAGTGGGGACAAGGGGTTCAGATGGGCCTTTTGATGGCGTACCTGGCTCCCTGCCACGTGTTATTGTCCCTACCCGGACTCCTCGAGGTGATAGCCGGGCTGGCGGTTGACACCCCTAGGCTTTTAGTCATGGGGGATTTCAACCTGCCGTCGCTCGGTGAAACCTCTGGGGTAGCCCGGGAGTTCATGGCTTCCATGACGGCCATGGACCTGACCCAATTAGTTTCTGCCCCTACTCATATAGGAGGACACACGCTGGACCTTATTTTTGTCTCTGGTCAGTGGTTGAATGACTGTAATTTTGGGGATTTAGTGATCAAACCCTTGTCATGGACAGATCATTCTCTTCTTAGACTGAACTTCTGTACCGCCACCCCCCACCGCAGGGAGGCGGAGCCATGTAGATGGTTCCGCCCCAGGCGCCTGATGGACCCTGAGCGGTTCCAGAGGGAGCTTGGGCCATTTCCCGAGACTCTGGCTCACAACTCGCCTGGAGACCTGGTAGCTGCCTGGGATAGGTTGGCTGCCAGGGCTCTGGACCGAGTTGCGCCTCTGCGACCTCTGACCCGGCACAGATCCCACTTGGCTCCGTGATTTACGGAGGAGCTACGGGAGATGAAGTGCCGGAAAAGACGTCTAGAGAGTGTTTGGAGGGCTAGCTGCACTGAGTCCGACCGAACACAGGTGAGGTCTTATATTAAGATCTACCTTGTGGCGATAGAGGCGGCGAAGCGTTCGCATTTCTCCACCCTTATTGCGTCGGCAGAAAATCGGCCTGCCGCCCTGTTTAGAGTGACCCGCTCCCTGCTTGAGCCGGGGGCGCGGGATGACCTCTTGCAGGGCAGGGCGGAGGAGTTTTCCCGATTTCTGCATGACAAAATCGCTCAGATTCGGGACGGGCTGGACTCCAATTGGATGGTCCTGGGGGAGGTGTCCGGGGCAG
Source organism: Bungarus multicinctus (assembly GCA_023653725.1). Lineage (NCBI taxonomy): Eukaryota > Metazoa > Chordata > Lepidosauria > Squamata > Elapidae > Bungarus > Bungarus multicinctus. The sequence continues at coordinate 52,658,982 of CM042844.1, forward strand.
GTCTTGAGAATATTATCTGGGAGGAGTTTGACCCTGTGACGGCCGAGGGTGTGGACAGGTTGCTGGGGGGCCTGAATGCCATCACGTTTTTGTTGGACCCATGTCCCTCCTGGTTGGTTTCGACCGCCAGGGAGATGACACGAGGCTGGCTCCAGGGGATTATCAATGCTTCATTGAGAGAGGGGTCGCTCCCTACCGCCTTGAAAATGGCAGTGGTGCGGCCCCTCCTCAAGAAGCCTACCCTGGACCCGGCTGTTTTAAACAATTATCGTCCAGTCTCCAACCTTCCTTTCCTAGCGAAGGTTGTTGAGAGCGTGGTGGCTCGTCAGCTCCCTCAGTACCTGGAGGAAGCGACTTACCTCGATCCATTTCAATCGGGCTTCAGGCCCGGGCATAGTACTGAAACAGCATTGGTCGCGTTGGTCGATGATCTCTGGAGGGCCCATGACAGGGGGTTCTCCTCTGTCCTGGTCCTATTAGACCTCTCGGCGGCTTTTGATACTATCGACCATAGTATCTTATTGCGGCGGTTGGAGGGGTTGGGGATTGGGGGAACTGTCTTGCAATGGTTCTCCTCCTTCCTCTTCAGCCGCTCGCAATTTGTGTTGGCAGGGGGGGGGGAGACATCCACCTCTAGGCCCCTTATTTGTGGGGTGCCTCAGGGATCGGTCCTCTCCCCTCTCTTGTTCAACATTTATGTGAAGCCGCTGGGCAAGATCATCCGTCGTCTTGGGGTGCGGTGCCATCTGTATGCAGATGACACCCAGCTTTACATCTCCACCCGGGATCACCCCAACGATGCTGTGGGGGCTATGTCCCGGTGTCTGGAGGCCGTGCGGAATTGGATGGGCGGGAACAGGCTCCGACTCAACCCATCCAAGACTGAGTGGCTGTGGTTTCTGGCGGCCTGATATAGCCAGTTGACACCTTCGCTGGCTATTGGGGGAGAGATTCTACCCCCTACAGGGAGGGCTCGCAATTTGGGTGTCCTCCTGGATGCACGGCTGTCTCTAGAAGACTATATTGCGGCCGTCTCCAGGAGGGCTTTTTATCAGGTTCGCCTGATTTACCAGTTGCGGCCCTTCCTGGATCGGGACGCCTTACGCACGGTCACTCACGCCCTTGTCACCTCTCGCCTGGATTACTGTAACGCTCTCTACATGGGGCTCCCTGCGGGGAGCACCCGGAGACTCCAACTGGTGCAGAATGCGGCCGCGCGGGTGATTATAGCGGTGTCGCGAAGCTCCCATGTGACGCCTCTCCTGCGCGAGCTGCATTGGTTGCCGGTGGCTTTCCAGGTTCGCTTTAAGGTTCTAGTTTTGACTTTTAAAGCGATCCATGGCATTGGGCCAGGCTACCTGCAGGACCGCGTTCTGCCGGTGATCTCCAACAGACCTGTGCGTTCCCACAGGGAGGGCCTTCTCCGGGTCCGTCGGCTTCTATGTGTCGTCTGGCGGCCCCCAGAGTAGGGCCTTCTCTGTGGGGGCCCCTGCCCTCTGGAATAGTCTGCCCCAAGAGATATGCACCAGCACGGACCTGAGAGCCTTCAGACGTATGTTAAAAACCTGGCTCTTCGAGCAGGCTGGCCTGGGCTGATAGAAGATTTTAACTGTCTCCCGTTTTAAATTGGGTTTTAATTTGGGGTTTTTTAATTGGTTATGGGGGAGGGTGGACTTTTAATTTATAACAGCCCAAAATTATTTAATTCATTTTAATTTTTGTATTGTACTTTGGGGTAGGATTGGCTGTACACCACCCTGAGTCCTTCGGGAGAAGGGCGGTATATAAGTGTTTGTATAAAATAAATAAAATAAATAATGACTTAGAACATGAGGTGGTGTTCTATACATTTGATAAATAAATATCCCATGACACCCAAAGAGGTAAAAAATAAAATTAAAAATGAACAAACAAACAAACATCCATATAGATTATTTTCTGTTACATATTAAGGTCCATGTTATTTCTCTCCTGGTTAACCAGATGAAACTGGAACATAAATTTTGCAATATGTCGGAAGAAGAACCATTCATATTTAATTAAATCAAATGTTTCTTTTTTTAGCACCTTGAAAGGTAAATACATGAGTTTACCATGGAATGAAAATATTGATTTTTGTAATGATGTCATTGTGACAGGAATAACTTTTTACAAATCTAAATATTAAACAATCACTTTGGGCAAACAGCTTGGCAGAGGTTAGCTTTTCATTTTTGACCCATATAGTTCAAAAGCAGAAACCAGTTATTAGCAGATTGCTTAATCCCCTTCTTGTGCAGGATGGTTCCCTGCCCCCATCAGTTAATGCTTGGCACATGCATTGCAGTGTGTGATTCAACAGGCCATCAGATGTCTAATATTTTTCAGGGCTTCTGAATCAAGCCTTTATGTTGGGTAATTGTCTAAAACAGTTCACCATCATGTGACTGTACTGAATTCACATGATGGTGATCACAAATGCACATAAAGTTGAAAAAGCGTCACAATCAGACAATGCTCTATAAAGAAAGAAAGTTATGTATCTTCATCCATTACCTAAAATCATGTTTTTCTCTGTATTAAAATATTTTTTGAATAAAATCATTTCCTTAGCCAAGCAGTCAGAGAATAACTTGCTGAGCCACTTGACCCATAAGGCATAGATGTACTTTACTATTTATTTTTATACCATTTATTTAAACATAATTTCTGAAAGCTTTAGGCAGCATCCACTCAGTTTATTGCCACAGCAACCAACTTGTGAGTTAACTTGAGCTGCAAGATAGAATAGCTGGCAAAAGGTCAACCATTTAATTCTGGAGATGAATGAACATTTAGATCCAGCTAAGATTAACACTATAATCATTATGATGGAATAACAACAACAACAGCAACAACAACAACTACTGAGTTTCATGTTTAATTAATAAAAGTTTATAACAACAACAAGAAGAAGAACTTCAGAATTCAGACAGATGGGCACCTGCCACATAATATCCCCGACTTAACAGTTGTTGATAAGAAAATCAAAAAAAGTCTGGATAGTAGATGTAGAAGTGCTGGAGACAGCAGAATAGAAAAGAAATAACTGGAGAAGATAACAAAATACAAAGACATACACATAGAAATAGAACAACTATGACAAAGGCAAACAAGGGTAGTACCAATAGTAATAGGTGCCTTGGGTGTACTCCCAAAACAACTGGAGTACCACTTGAACACCAAATGCATTGACAAATTTTCTATCAGTCAATTGCAGAAAGCTTGGAACAGCTTCCATCCTTCAATGATATCTGTAACACCGTCAAACATTCAGATTAATAATGATAACAATAACGATAACAATAACGATAACCACCACCACAACAACAACAATAACAATAATAATAATTTGTACATCCTTTTTTGGTAGCCTTGTTTTTCTGGTTCTGCTTTGTAGTAGCATTTCATTACAGTGTGGTTCTCTGACATGGTGTATTTCTGCTGTTTCTGAGGTTGTTCAGCTTCCAGTAGCCTGCAGGCCCATGTCCTGGTTGTTCAGCTATGGGACCCGTGGTCTGTAGCCCACTTGTTGACCGACATGGTCCTTGTTAACCCAGGAGACAACTGAGCCGGTATAGGCTTTGTTCGGTTGTGTTTCACCATGATTCATTGCATGAGTTGTTGGGTGCACTCAATTCTGCTCTTCGGCCTAGACCTCTCTGACATGGTTGGACCTGCTGGTAGTTTGTACTACCGCCAGCACAGCTCTCAGCTTCATTGGAACAGTTAAGCCCCCCTCCATGCCAAGGCGGCCCCTCTTGGGGGAAGAGCTGGACAGCTTGATTAGGAAAACAAGAAAACTGATGACCATACACTATGCGCTGCACCCATGTAGTGACATTGACAGGTTATATTTGCCCAGAAAAGCAGGTGGCAGAGGACTTTTTCAAGTGAAACAGACAGTCGAAGAAGAGAAGCCTATTATGTGGGGTGCCCCAGGGGTCTGTGCTCTCACCCCTGCTATTCAACATTTATGTGAAGCCGCTGGGTGAGATCATCCGTGGTTTCGGGGTAGAGTTCCATCAGTACGCTGACGATACTCAGCTGTACATCTCTACCCCGGGCCACCCCAAAGAAGCCGTGGAAGTGATGACCTGGTGCCTGGAGGCCGTGTGGAGTTGAATGGGTCTTAACAGGCTTCGTCTCAACCCGACCAAAACTGAGTGGCTGTGATTTCCTGCGCCAGATACAGCCAGCTTATTCCGTTGCTGGCCGTGGGAAATTTTGACCCCCATGGAAAGGGCTCTCAATCTGGGTGTCTTCCTGGACGTACGGCTGTCTTTAGAAGATCACATTACGGCCGTCGCCGGGGGGGCCTTTTGTCAGATTCGTCTGATTTACCAGTTGCGGCCCTTTCTGGATCTGGACACAGTTCGCACGGTCACTTCCGCCCTTGTCACCTCCCACTTGGACTACTGCAATGCTCTCTACATGGGGCTCCCCTTGAAGAGTGTCCGTAGACTGCAGTTGGTCCAGAATGTGGCCACGTGGGTGATCTTGGGAGCGCCTCGGAGCTCCCATATTACACCGCTCCTGCACGTGCTGCATTGGCTTCCTGTGGCCTTCCGGATCCGATTCAAGGTGGTAGTGATCGTCTTTAAAGTGCTCCATGGCTCGGGACCTGGGTATTTACGGGACCGCCTGCTGCCACCCACAGCATCCCGTCGCCCAGTGCGCTCCCACAGGGTCAGCCTCCTCGGGGTTCTGCCGTCTGGGCATTGCAAGTTGGTGGCCCTGAGGGTGCGGGCCTTCTCTGCGGGGGCTCCCTCCCTTTGGAACGACTTGCCCCCGGAGATACGGGCCATCACCGACATTCAGACCTTCCGATGCGCAGTAAAGACCCAGTTTTTTCAACAGGCCGGCCTGGCCCAGTAACGATTTGGGGGGTTTTAAATTTGGTATTTTTAAATTTTTTATCAGTTTTTATACTTGTTAATTTTATATTCGGCCTCCAATTTAAACTATTTTTAATTTTATAACTTTATACTGTTTCTATTTTAGCTGGCTGTACACCGCCCCGAGTCCCTTTTTTGGGAGAGGGGGGCGGTATAAAAATCTAATAAACATAAACAGAAGCACGCTCTGGCAGATTATATGAAAGACAGTGTTGAACCAGCTTTGATGGAGGTTAACAAGAGGAAGCTGCTCAAAGTGCAGCAAACCAAGAATCAATATAGAAAAAAAGCAATGCAAACTCAGGCTGGCAGCTGGTGTAACAAAGCACTGCATGGACAGTTCCTAGAAAAGATCCAAGGAAAAGTAAATAAGGAAAAGACCTGGTTATGGCTGACAAACAGAACACTGAAGAAAGAAACAGAAGGCCTGATTCTTGTATCCCAAGAACAAATAATCAGAACGAATGTAATCAAAGCCAGAATAGAAAAATCTGCTGATGACCCCAAATGCAGACTCTGCAAAGAAGTGGATGAAACCATTGATCACATACTGAGCTGTTGCAAGACAATAGCTCAGACTGACTACAAACAACGTCACAACACAGTCATTCAGATGGTCCACTGGAACCTGTGTCACAAATACCATCTGCCTGTAACAAAGAACTGGTGGGATCATAAGCCTGAAAAAGTGGTTGGAAATGAGCATGCAAAACTACTGTGGGATTTCCGAATACAGACTGACAAAGTTCTGAAACACAATACCCCAGATATCATGATGTGTGGATCGTCAACATTGCCATACCTCGTGACAGCAGAATCGATGAGAAACAACTTGAAAAAGTCACCAGATATCAAGACTTGAGAATCGAACTGCAGAGACTCTGGCATAAACCAGTGCAGGTGGTTTAAGTGGTAATCAGCACACTGGGTGCTGTGCCTAAAGACCTAGGCAAGCACTTAAAAACAATTGGCGCTGACAAGATCACCATTGGTCAGCTGCAAAAGGCCACCTTACTGCTCGCATAATCCGCCGATACATCACACAGCCCTAAACACTTGGGAAGTGTTCGAATAGTGATTTGTGATACGAAACCCAGCATGGTTATCTTGTTTGCTGTGTATACTGTCATTTTTGTGTATAATAATAATAATAAATGACCAAATTGCTAAATTAATCACTGGTCAGTATGTAAAAATATGACTTACCTGTATCCAAAAAGTCATGGAATATAAAGTGGAAAAAGTTGCCAAAAATAAGAAGGTGAAGATCTTGTGGGACTTTTGAATACAGATGGATAATCATTCGGAACACATGCCAGATATAACTGTTGTTGAAACCAAAATGTACAATTTATTGATATCGCTGTACCAGGAGACACCAGAGTCAAACAAAAAGAACTGGGAAAAAATCATGAAATATCACGACATGGCCATCAAAACTATGTGATTATGGATGAAACATGTGAAGTGATACCCATTGTCATCAGGGTACTTGGCACCATGTCCAAGAATTTTGCAAAATACATCAAGAAATTATAGCTTACTGCAATAACACCAGCAGAAATGCAAAAAACGGTGCTACTTGGAACATCATACATCTCAAGAAGATAGTTGGTCAATACCTAGGATGCTGGCAACAACCCATATCAACTATCAGTGGCAGTCAATAACATTTGTGATATATTTTTAAATATTCAGTTGACTTGAGTTTCATGTTTAATGAATAAAAGTATAATAATAATGATATAAAAAATGAAGTTGAAAGATTATGGTGTAAATCAGCTATAGTCATCCTAGTAGTTATCAATACCCTCGACGCCATACCAATTTTTTTTACACAGCGCTTAGAAAATTTGCGTGTTGACAAAATTTTCATCTGTCAATTACAAAACATGTTACCTGCATCTGCACATATGCTATGCTGACACATTACAACATCTTAAGTTCTTTAGGAGGGCATGATGGGTATGCAGGCCAATACCAGCACACCAGTACAAGTAGACAAAATACGTCAAATCCAGTGTAAATATCTGGCTGATTGTGTGATCAACCATAATAACTCATTGTTATATGAGAAAGAGAGAAACCATACTAGAAGTCCTCTTCATCACATTGCAATAAACAATTTCATTTCACATATAATTTGCTTTGATCAGTTAGAACCCAGAAATCATTTAAATAACTCAATCTTAAACATATTTTAATGGCATTAACAGGCTTAATTTCTATAACTTAAATTCTTTGTTATTTTCACATTTAGAAGCTTAAAATACTAATCTATTATAAACAGTTTAAGATTTATTTGAAGAAGGCCTGGTTTATGTGATACTAACTTGGCCATCCACCAATTTGATTAAAGTAGGATATTATTTCCCTGTGGACAAGAGGAATTGTTTACTTGGAAAATATCATGAGCAGTAGAATATTGAGAATCGATCAATCATAACATGCAGACGCAAAACAAAGCTTCTGGAATAATTACAGGCTATAACAATCAGAAAGACAAATTTTATCCACTCCTCAGAAGCTAGGAGCAAGTCTGTCTTAAACCAGAAACAAAGGACAAATATATTATATCAACACATTTGAGTATTTGCTGCATAGATCACTTTAACTGTACGATATTATGAGGTCTTGTTTCATTTGCATTCTCAGCACCTTTATAAAATTAACACCCTTTCTTTTTTAACTGCCCAATTGCAGTTATGGAATCATGTTTTGCCTAACACTCTCTTTGAAGTCTCTTAGTGAGTGTGTTTTTGTTTGTTTATGAGTCACCAAGTCTGGCAGCACATGTAGAGTAGCAGTATTCTAGAACGGGACAATTATTACCTCCAAAACATCAGTGTTAAGGAAGACTGGGTCATGAAATGCAACATATGCAAAACTTTACTTCCAAATGTGTCTGAGCTTGGAGTCCCAAGTATGTGAGAGACCTCATTTCCTGGTTGACAACTATACATTAAAATATCTTTTAACTACTTTTTGAATTTTTTAATAGTATGTTTTAACTGGTTGTATTTTTATGATTGTGTGCTGCAGTGGTGGGATTCAAAAATTTTACTACTGGTTCTGTGGGCACAGCTTGGTGGGCATAGCATGGCTTGGTGGGTGTGGCAGGGGAATGATACTGTAAAATCTCCATTCCCTCCCCACTCCTGGGGGAAGGTTACTGCAAAATCCCCATTCCCTCCCCACTTCACTAACCTGCTTTTCAGCTCCTTTCTTCTTTGCAGGGAAACAAAAGACCAGCCGATTAGCTGGAACCTGGCAGCAGAGAATAGATGGGGCAGGGGCAGTCATAGGTGGTATTTGCCAGTTCTCTGAACTATTCAAAATTTCCACTATAGATTCTCTAGAACTGGTCAGAACCTGCTGAACATCACCTCTGGTGCACTGCCCTGAGTTATGGCTTTGAGATGGGTAGCTATAGAAATTGAATAAATAAAATAAAAAATAAGTAATATTTTGCACTAAAGTATCCTGGTGAACATCCCAAGTTAAGAAAACATTCTTAAATAGTAGATGCATGAGAAGAAAGCAAAGGTAGTAGATTAGGCAATGAAAAAGGAATTATCTCTCCTTGACAATTTTCTCCAAGCTGTTGCCTTTCCTCAGATATGTTGGACTGTAATTCCCATTTGTAAACCAACATATGTTGCAATTTAGCAGATTGAGTGCATTAAGCTGTATTAGTGAGGTATATACTAAACTAGATGCTTTTATATTAGAGTTAGCACACAAGATATTTTGGAAACCCGCTGAAAAATTAAAGATGAATAGCTCATTAAGCTACAAGACTGGAGTGGAGACAGAAGCTCAATTACCTGTTTAACTTTGTAAATCAGGAAAGAATCTGGTTAACCCAACAGCATGTATTGGAAGTAATGTCTCACAGAGCAGCATTAGCATTTCTGGCAGTAACTAAAGATCCTTCTGTTGTGTATGGACTGAGTCTTCACTCAGGTCCGTGCTTCAAGCGGGAAGCACGGACCGCTCCCATTGGCTGAGCCGTTTGACAGCCGGCTATAAAAGGCGGCTGTCAAACGGTATCAGCTGTTGCCGCTCCAGCTGGCTGCCGTGTTAGCGCGGCAGTAGCGGTAACCCTCTTTAATTACAATAAAGAGTTAAGCTTTTAGCCTTGACCTGGTCTCTGCCTGAGTTATTCCGTCGCTCCACAACACTGGCGACGAGGATGGGATACTAGTAAAGGCAAGCCAGGCAAGGGAGAGAATTAAAGGAGCGAAATCACTACCCAGAGCTGAAATCGCTACAGAGTTGCAGACTCTAACCGCGAAGTGCCGTCTCTAACTTGCCTGAGGAGAAACTTCACAGCTGACAGAAGATGACTGCGAATCCGGCATTCCCGCCCTTCAGACCGGCTGCTGAGACGTGGGAGTCATACAAGAACCGGTTTGACTGTTTTCTTGATGCTTTAGACCTGTCAGAAATTTCTGAACATAGGAAGAAGTCTTACTTCCTAAGTTTTTGCGGAGCCACGGTTTTTGACACCGCATCAGCTTTACTGGCCCCTAGATCTATAAAGACTATTCCCTGGGAGGAACTGCAGGAAATTCTTTCAAATCACTACTCCCCAAAGCCTTCCAGGATTGCTAGGCGCCATGCTTTCAGAAGGCGCATCCAAACAGAGGGGGAAACAATTAATGATTATATGGCAGCACTGAGAACAACTGCCCTGCATTGTGGGTTCAGAGATTACCTGGACGATATGCTGCTCGATCAGCTAATTTGTGGCGTTAGAGACCCAAAGTTACAAAGACGTTTATTAGCCAAAGGGGATCTAACTCTTAAGCAAGCCTTAGAGGAATCCCAGGCTGCTGAGCTGTCAGCACTCTCAGCAGCTGAAATTCAGGGAAAACCCAGCAGGCTAGAAAATCCTACAGTATATTTTGAGGAAGCCTCCTCAGAAACTGGCCCAGAAGAGGCTACTGAGGTAAACCGCCTCAGACAGCCCAATGCAAATCAAAAAGAGTTCAGGCAAGGTATAAGTCAAACCCCACAGTTACAAACAGTATGCTTAAGCTGTGGGGGAAATCACCTCAGAGCATCCTGCAGATTCAGGAATGCCACATGTTTAAGGTGTCAAAAGAAAGGCCATCTGGCAAAAATTTGTCAGTCAGGGAAAACCTTCAGCCAGCCACAAAGACCACAGAAGCTCATTCAATATCCCAGGCAAATTGAGGACTGTTTCACTTGCTATCAATTTAAAATTCAAAAAATTAATAAATCTAACAAAATTAGTGTCACTGTTTCTATAGAAGGTAGACCCTGCAAGATGGAGGTTGACACCGGCTCTGCATTGTCCATCATCTCATGGGACACCTTAAAGAAGCTACTCCCCAGAATGTCAAGACAGAAAATTCCAGCCTGCAATCTAACACTTCGGGACTACCAAGGCAGAACCATCCCTGTCATCGGAAAAGGCAAGTTCCTAGTCCATTTTCAAGGGTTTAAGGGTCACTTGCCTCTAGTGATAGTGGATGGTGTCCTCCCAAGCCTATTGGGACTAGATTGGTTCCCAGCCCTGGGCCTCCACATAGGGGGAATCCACGCCATTAACAATTCAGAAGTTGACTCCCTGTTCAGGGACTATGCAGACGTATTCAGTGAGGGCCTGGGCTGCTACGCGGGAACCCCAATATCTTTCAGGGTAGACTCCCAGGCAGTTCCAATTCGCTTGAAGCCCCGCAGAGTTCCTTTTGCAATTCGTCCTCAACTAGACAAGGAACTTGACAAATTAATCAAACAGGGCATACTGCAACCAACTGACTTCTCAAAGTGGGAGACCCCCATAGTAACTCCTTTAAAAAAGGATGGACACTTGAGGATCTGCTCCGACTACAAGTCATCAATAAACAGATATTTACAAGTTAGTGCGTACCCAGTCCCTGTGGTACAACATTTACTCCATTCCCTTGAGCCTGGGTCCATTTTTGCAAAGTTGGACATGTCCCAGGCGTATCAGCAGTTTCCTGTTGACGATGAAACTGCTGAACTGCAAACAATAGTAACCCACAGAGGGGCTTTCAAATGCACACGTCTACAATTCGGAGTTAGTGTGGCCCCTGGAATTTTCCAATCCCTTATGGAACGAATACTGCAAGGGTTACCAGGCGTTGTGCCTTACTTCGATGATATTCTGGTATCTGCCACCAACCAACAGCAATTACTACAAAGGGTCAGAAGTGTACTTGACCGTTTCAGACAATCTGGTCTCAAGCTGAAAAGGGAAAAATGCACCATAGCCACTCCACAAGTGGAATTCTTAGGGTACAAAATTGATGCAAAGGGTATTCACCCAACTGAATCAAAAGTTAAGGCCATTCACGATGCGCCTACTCCTACAAACAAAACTGAGCTTCAAGCTTTCCTGGGCCTCTTGAATTTCTATGCATCGTTCCTGCCCCATAAAGCTTCTGTTGCTGAGCCACTTCATAGACTTTTAGACAAGCATTCGCCATGGCACTGGGGACCAAGGGAAACTATTGCTTTCAAACAAGTCAAGTCATTGTTAACTTCAAAGGCCGTCTTAATCCAATTCAATAAAGACTTACCACTCATTCTAGCAGCCGATGCTTCTCCATTCGGAATCGGGGCTGTCCTGAGCCACAGACTGCCCAATGGTGCAGAAGCACCTATAGCTTTCTTTTCAAGGACACTATCTTCCACTGAACGCAACTACAGCCAGATTGACAAGGAGGCCTTGGCTGCAGTGGCTTCAGTGAAGAAGTTCCATGAATTCCTCTACGGGCACCATTTCGAACTGATAACTGATCACAAGCCACTCCTAGGCATTTTATCCGGCTCTAAACAGACTCCCCAGATTTTGTCCCCAAGGATGACCAGATGGACGGTTTTCCTGGCTGCGTATTCCTACACTCTAATCCATCGATCCGGGAAAAGCCTTTCCCATGCTGATGCACTCAGCCGCTGTCCCCTGCCAATGCCAGTCGTGGACCCAGCACCTGCAACCACAGTCTTTCTTATCGACGATCTCAAGCTTCCAGTCACTGCTGCTGACATCGCTGCCCATTCGGCCAAGGACCAGGTAATATCCCAAGTCCTGGACTGGGTAGGGAGGGGGTGGCCTACGGCCCCTTATCCTTCAAACTTCCTACCCTACAAATTACGCCAGCAGGAACTTTCCTCCTTGCAAGGCTGTTTGCTATGGGGAACCAGAGTAGTCATTCCCCACAAATTACAAACCTCAATACTGAAGGTTTTGCATGAGGGCCACCCAGGGATTGTGAGAATGAAGGCCCTCGCCCGCAGCTACGTATGGTGGCCAGGCATGGATGCCCAAATCTCTAATTGGGTAAATTCTTGCCTGGCATGCCAGGCCTCCAGGGCATTACCACCAGTAACCACCCCTAGGACCTGGGAGGAAGCAAGTAACCCCTGGTCCAGGATACACATAGACTTAGCAGGCCCTTTCCATGGGCGCACTTTCCTGGTGGTAGTAGATTCGTATTCAAAATGGGTGGAATTAACTTTAATGCACTCCACCACTACAGAGGCAGTCAGCAAAGCACTGACTAGGTTATTCGCCACACATGGCCTTCCTGATGCTATCGTGGCTGACAATGGCCCCCAATTCACCTCCTGTGAGTTTGAAATGTTTTTAGCAAGTTTGGGCATCAGGCACATACTAGTAGCCCCTTTCCATCCTGCCAGCAACGGGCTGGCTGAGAGGGCAGTTAGATCTGCTAAGGAGGTGTTACAAAAATTGGGTCCCTCTGACTGGCATGACAGGCTGGCCCAATACTTATTTGAGCCAACACACTACACCCTGTGCCTCTACTAACAAGTCACCAGCCGAAATATTAATGGGACGCCGGCTGAGGACCACCTTGGATAGGCTGCACCCAAATTATGCCCCTTTGCTTCCCCTTGGGTCAAACAGCCAAGACAGGGGGTTCCTGGTTAATGACAAGGTATTTGTCAGAAATTTCACTGGGCAACCACTATGGTTACCAGGGCTTGTGATAGCAGTAACTGGTCCCAAGTCTTACAGAGTCCAGTTAGCTGATGGGCGGACCTGGCGGCGTCACGTGGACCACCTGAGGAAGCGTTGGAGCTCTGCACCCAGAGGTCATCTAGACGGACCCCATGCAGAAGCAACCACACCATTCGACGAAACCAGTTGCCAACCCACCGGGGACGACTACCTACCAGATGTGGAAGCTGACCAAGGTGCAGACCCGACTCCAGACAGTCCAGCAGCCCCTCCATCGCCTGGAAACACGCAGAGAGCTCCAGACAACAACCCAGCGCCATCTTTGACGGAGCCTAGAAGATCCGGACGAATTCGCAGGCGTCCGACGTATCTGAAGGACTACGCATGCTCCTCACTGGGAGGGAGGAGTGTTGTGTATGGACTGAGTCTTCACTCAGGTCCGTGCTTCAAGCGGGAAGCACGGACCGCTCCCATTGGCTGAGCCGTTTGACAGCCGGCTATAAAAGGCGGCTGTCAAACGGTATCAGCTGTTGCCGCTCCAGCTGGCTGCCGTGTTAGCGCGGCAGTAGCGGTAACCCTCTTTAATTACAATAAAGAGTTAAGCTTTTAGCCTTGACCTGGTCTCTGCCTGAGTTATTCCGTCGCTCCACAACACCTTCCCTTTCTTGAATTTAATTCCTGTATTTAAATTTTACTAGGACCACTTCATCTGGAAGTTTCAACCAGTTAAAGCAAAACAAAGTAGGGTTTAGCAATATGGCAATTGGTGCAGTGCCACTTTACAAACGTCTAAGAAATAAATGTCAATGTGGATTTATATACTATGCTAAATGTAATTATTGTTCATTATATAATGGTTACGTCTTACTTTATAAGATAAAAATAAAATCAGTCACCATGTATGTTTCAAAGGTGTGTGAGTGTGTGTGTAGAAGCATATATGGTGATTGATTTTATTTTTATCTTATAAAGATATAACAATTATGTCTTATTTATATATAAACTTATTTTTTACAATGGCCTAAATATTTTAATTCAAGGTAGAGTTGGGGGAGATTGGATGGAACTGAGCCTGTCAGTAAATATATATAATATATATATATATATTGCACACACACACACACATACATGCAGTATGTATATATGTGTGTGTAGGTATATGCATGTGTGTGTGTATTGTGTGTGTGTATGTGACCCATGTGTATGTATGTATACACACACTATATGGATATCCATTTGTGTATCCAAGAATTAATTTTATTTTAAAGTCAGTTTCACCCTGGATCTTGGTTTAATACAGAATTATATTATTGAAACACATTTACATACATTTGTTCTAAACGTTCATTGACAATTTGCTTTGTCTTGATTTTGTTCAGAAAAGTTTCAAACTGAACAAATATAATAAGAACATACAGAGAAGTGCTGTAGTAACACTGCACAAATTGCCTAGAGAGACATAACATTATAGTAATGCTATGTACTAGCTTGCAATCTTCAATTGTAATAGGGTTTTTCATAATTAATAGCTGATGTTAAACCCCAGGGAACCACTGCACAGAGCTCTATTTAGGGATCACATCTGTTCAATTTGGCACAGTATATCCTTTGGGCCCATATATGCAGGTATAGTATTAGTCAAAAGAGCAGATGGGGGCAATCACAAAGCCATTTCAAGTTCCAACCTCTGTAAACTGAAGGGGTACTGTCAAAGCCAATTATATTCTGGTGTATGCAATATGATCCCAAAGGTCTTTTTAAAATCAGCAAAAGGGAGCCTTTATTTTTTTTCACTTTTAGAAGGTAATTTGGGCTAGACAAGTGGTACAAAGGCTGATGATGCTTTGAAATTCCCTTGCTCCAAAGACAGTAACTTCCCATTGTATACCATAAAATATCTAATAATCATTTTGGAATGTCACACAATGAAGTGTGGAATTTTGTTCTGCTTAATACATTTACCAATATCAATCTCCATATGCTCTTAATTGATGGAAGCCTAAGAATGAATCATTTCCTTTTCATGCAGAAGATGAACTTGATATCAAGCAGATGAAGAGGAAGAACTACCCAATTAGTAATTCAAGTTATTGTTGGACAGACAATACAAACAATATAAACCAAATAGTCTAACCAGGTGTATATCAGGTCATAATATTCCCAGGTTCTTCCCACATTAACACCACTACAATTTTAAATTCAGGTTGTCCTACCCCATCTATTGTTATATTTAAGAGCTGAAATTTCACTGGAAATAATTTAATTCAATCCCATGATGAGATGATTTCTTAATTTTTGTTTAAATATCTCTCACAAAGGAGTTTCTCCCTATAGATTTTTTGTGTTTCTCTGCTTCTTCACAGATCCATTTGACAGCAGATCATTTTATCAGGGTCATGATCTAAGCTCAAAAGTGGTGGAAACTGATTGAGCTAAATATTATCTTCTGGGATGAGTCTCTGATTCCAGCTGTTCAGTCTATTCTTCCTTTGGTGGAAAACCTCTCTTAAGCCTTTTTGTTGCCAGATTAAACACACACAGCTATTTAACAACAAGTAGTCCTTGCTTTGTAACGGTTCATTGAGTAATGTTCAAAGTTAAAACAGCACTGAAAAAAGTGACTTATGACTGTTTTTCACACTTACAACTGATGTAGCATCCCCATGGTCACATGATCAAAATTCAGATGCTTGGCAACTGACTCATATTTATGACGTCTGGCAAGCAAAGTCAATAGGGAAGCCAGATTCACTTAATGACTGTTTTACTAACTTAACAACTGCAGTGACTTGCTTAACAACTGTGGCAAGAAAGGTATTAAAATGAGATAAATTTAATAACTGTCTTGTTAAGCAACATAAATTTTGGTCTTAATTGTGGTCTTAAGTCGAAGACTACCTGTATTTCTTGGAAGTCTGTATTGCATTTGTAGATATTTTGCAAATTTAAACTGAATCTGTGAATGATAAATGTAAGTCTGTGAACCAGCTACCAACATTGTGTTGCAAGTGAATATTCAGTGGGTTTTGTAACTTCCTTCACCCAGAGAAGGAAGGCATTATAAAGGGCTTATCTGAATTAGTTTGGCCAATTGAGGGATTCAGATAGCTGGATATTGTTTCATATGAATATACATACTTTGTATCTAGGAAATAGGTCAGAGTGAGGTCTGGAATGTACACTTTGCTTTGATCAAGGCTTTGATGAAACATCTCTTTGATGCCGCTTCACAAAAACAATTCCCTACTTTAGGTGCCAAGCTAGAGCTGTTGTACCACGTTGAATTGGCCCCTTTATTATGTGTTTTCAACTCAGAGCACTTAAAATGCATTTAAATTGGATAACAAATATAATTAAAACAAATTTAGAACGCTAATTCAATGTCATTTTAAACTAGAATTAATATTATAATATATGACTTTAAAACATTTGCAGCTGCATTTGTTGAAAAAAACTAAGAAAAGTTTAAAAATTGGTCTGAAGTTTGAGTCACTTGCTTTGACCTTGAGTTTGTTAGCCATATGGTCCTCTCAACCTGGAATCCAATGACTCCAACTTACCATTAGTACTATATGATAATATGAGATTGATGATTAAACATCATGCTATCCTAGTAATAATCACTTGTCTCATTGCTATCAGAAAGACGGAATCTGAAAAACAGTGCTTATGGCATAAATATAACTAGGAAAGTAACAACCTTCCCTACTGTGTCATTCTGTAGATATTTGCAGGTTTTGCATTGAATATTTTACTGGATGGATATACCTCTGTTTTATAGCTTCAGCACTGTGGCATATGTCCACAGCTCAGAGTGTGAACTATATGTTGCAATTCTTTCTTTGACTTGATCTAAAAGATGGACAAATGTTCCTTAATAAGTAAGATGAGTTGCCTGTAGCAAGAACAGAGGAGTTTAAGCAGCATTCTGGCTGTCTCCCAATAGTAAGATGCTCTCTGTAATGAGGCTTTCTCCTACTCCAAATAATGTGTGGGCCGAATATCTCATTATAGAATAGTTGTGGGAATCCTACACAAATGGTAAATTGCAGATGGGACAGGCTTTGATGGATCATCAGGATAATCCCTTATTAGCAACAAGCTTAGTGGGGTTGCTGGTAGAACAGCAACACCTCTGAACTGTGGGGCATTTAGCCAAAGATAATTAACTACACTGCCCAAATTCAGTGTACTGTGTAACAATTTACTTGCTCTAAACTAAAGAGATGGAGGTCAACCCTGCCCGAAATTGTTTTCTCTCAACATGCTATTAAATCTCTGCATTAGTTCCTAGGGATAATTAAGCAATTGCAGTCTATCCAGGAATGATCTCAAAAATTCCATTAGCAAGCTAAGGTACTGTGTACCCTTGCAGTAAATCAATGTAAACAGTATTAGGCTATAATACTACTATAACTGTGAGAATGTACAAGAGAACACTGGTCAGACATTGTTGAAAACTTTAATTTCTCTGAATATCTTAGATTTTCCTCACGTTTTTGTTAACTCTGCTCTGGGGTTTGTGATGAATATGGCAAGGAGTCTATGCCTAGTTTAATAGCAAGCAAGTGGCATTTGTCATTATTTGGAATAAGCAGAGTTTGGTTATTTTATATCCATACTCTCTAATTATATATTCTGAATGTTGAAACTAATTAGAGATCCTGCTTGCTAACTGAAGATGGGGAAATATAGAGGAATACAAGTCATTATCATTGTTAACATTTTTTTTTAGTTTTGTACTGCTTTACAACCCAGATGAACTCAAAGTAGTACACAGAAAAAGAACAATAGAAAAATCATCATTGAAGCAATCTGCCAAAAGCAACAAAGAAAAACTATCAGAAGGAATAACCAGAAAAACAAACCACAACTAGAAGGGGAGGAGGGTAGTGATGTTTTTACAAATATAAACAGATATAGAAAACAGATCAATAAGTACTTAGTTTTTCCCAAGTTATCCCAGGAACATCTTGTGGTGAACTTGTGGCTAACAATCACAATTATTTGAGTCCAGGAAGAAAACCTCCCAAAGGGTGGGTTTATAATGAAGTGAGTAGGCATTAGAGTGGTAGTGGGGTTTCTAGCTTTGGAATTGGGCATGGGAGAAAGTGGAGAGATCCCCCCTTTTAAACCTTTGATAAAGCTCTTTTAAGATTTATCTTGCTTAAAAACAATCATTTTTGATGCGTCAGAGCTTCTCATCTTCAAAGTCTTAAGTGAGAAGGACATGGAGAATGAAGGTAGAGTAATTCCTTCCTTCCACCTGTTAAAAACATTGGGCTGGTCAGTCTTTTTAAATTAGCCCCTCTACAGAACAACATTCCTTCCTTTGAGATGATCAGTTTTGTTCAGCCTCCCCTCCTCTCCACAATAGTTGCCATGTTTGTCTTTCCTAGGAGGCCTTTTGTAACTGTGGAAAAAAGGAACAACTTTAAAAGGTTGTGTTTATCATATAAGACAAAACAACACAGTGGCATAAGGTTGAAATGCCTCCTGGCAAACTTTGTCATCAAAGCTTGAGGGAGTTCAGTTACACATGATGCTTTCTAGCTCACTAAGAAATTTTCACAAGGAAAAGGTTCCTTTGAATTTACCTTTGCCAGAGAATATGGAACAAGACTGCTGCAAGTCTTCAAATATATCTTGCATGTTTTACAGATTTTTTTTTAAAATGTGGACACAACATAGGATGATTACTGTAGAATATGGGTCAGTATTAAAATAGATTGTACTACAATATTTCATCATATTTTCACCTGCTTAGATACAGCTGTCTATTCAGAAAGTGGGGGTGTAAGGTAGACAATAAAGAATGAACCTGTGGGAGTTTCTTTTCTGCAATAATTTTTTAAAATTCTCTTTTCTTATTGCATCGAAGTCAAACTGTTAAGGAAATGTGATGGTCCAATTTAACACATACACACCCCCTCCATAATCCATGCAACTATAGTATCTGTGATACCAGATCAGGTAATAGCAATAGCAAAAGCAATTAAATTTATATTCGCTTATATTCAAAGTGCTTTACATTTCTCTCTAAGCGGTTTACAGAGTCAGCATATTATCCCCAACAATCTGGGTCCTCATTTTACCCACCTTGGAAGGATGGAAGGCTGAGCCTGGTGATATTCGAACTGCCAAATTGCAAGCAGCTGGCAGTCAGTATAAGTATTGTTTCTGGGATTCAGACACAAGATTTTGACCTTATTTTGACAAAAAGTTTTTTTCAATCTCCATCTTGTATTGCAAGAATTATTTTAAACAGCTTTTTAAAAACTAACTGTCCATCAGCAGTCCTTTTTGGACAAAAATCCCGGATTAGGAAATAGGTTTGAATACTGCCTATCTTTGCTGAGTTGCTTAGCAGAATGCACACAAATACAACTAAAGTTAGAGGTCACTTTTATTAAAACTATACTGATTGAGAGTGCAAGAAATCTTGGGTTGAGTGGGATAACTTGAGATTGGTATACCCCAATGATTTTGGTCTTGAAGAAGAAAATAAAACATTGGACACATACTCTTTTATCTTCAGCTGATTTTATCTAACGTTGGTGATTATGATGCTGAAAAAAGAGAGAAAGATATGAAGTATATTGTCAGGATCCATATCACTTTGCTATGTCCTTGTCCCAGAATTATTTAAACCTGATTTAAATTAATGTATTTATTTTATTCCATTCATATGACCTTAACAATAGTGACTCAAGACAGCATACCATAGGTTAGAAAACATAAAAATCAAACAAAATATGAAGGAGTAGTTAGTATGTCAGGAATTATAACAATTTAAATTACAAATATTTTTGTAGATTCCCAAATTGTTCAGGCCCAAGGACTGCTGAAAAAAACCCAAGATTTTAAAAGTTTCCTGAAGTTCAGGAGAGTTAAGAGTCAGATGTATATTGGAGAAAGATGTGTGACAAAAAAGATAGCCCTGGGTTCAATGAAGTATTAATTAGTGGCCATGTTAATAGCCACATCCTGAACCATAAAGGGTTTATAAACTGAACTAGCATCTTGAACTCTACCTGGAAATCCACTTACAAAAAAAAAAAAGTCAAACAGGTTCACTGAAGGAAATGGATTCTAGACCAGCTGTAATTTCAAAATTGTCTGCAACAGCAGTCCTGAGTAGAAATACAGAAACAGGCAAGAAATAGTAAAAATAGGGAGTGCTATATCAAACCCTGCTCCAATTAACAACGGTGTCCCTCAAGGCAGTGTTCTAGGACCCATACTCTTTATACTCTATATAAATGACCTTTGCGATCACCTTATAAGCAACTGCGTCCTCTTCGTGGATGATGTAAAACTATTCAACACCACAGACAATATTTCTACCCTTCAAAAAGACCTTGACTATGTATCAGAATGGTCAAACAAATGGCAACTTCAAATCTCAACAAATAAATGCTCTGCCTTACATACTGGCAAAAAAAATCAGAAAATAAAATACAAGCTGAATAGTCAAGACCTTGTTGATGATCCAAACTCTGTCAAGGATCCTGGAGTACCCATCTCTAATTTATTTATTTTATTTTATTATTATATTTACATACCGCCCTTCTCCCGGAGGACTCAGGGCGGTGCACAGCCAACCATAAAACTTTGTAACAATTTACAAAAGTTAAAAATAAATTAATTATTTTAGGCTGTCTAAAATTATACCCTCCCCCAATAAGTTATTAAAACCCAAATTTTAAAATCCAGATTAAAACACAAATACTAAATTAAAAATCCCATTTCAGCCTAGGCCGGCCTGCTCGAAGAGCCAGGTTTTTAATGCACGTCTGAAAGCTCTCAGGTCCATATTATTGCATATTTCCGGAGGCAGACCATTCCAGAGGGCGGGGGCCCCCACAGAGAAGGCCCTACTCCTAGGGGCCACCGGGCGACACATAGAAGCCGACGGCACCCGAAGAAGGCCCTCCCTGTGGGAACTCACAGGTCGGTGGGAAATTACCGGCAGAACACGGTCCTGCAGATAACCTGGTCCAATGCCATGGATCACTTTAAAGGCAAAACCAGAATCTTAAAGCGAACCCGGAAAACCACCGGCAGCCAATGCAGCTCGCGCAGGAGAGGTGTCACATGGGAGCTTCGTGATGCCCCCATAACCACCCGCGCGGCCGTATTTTGTTACCAGTTGGAGTCTCCGGGTGCTCCCCACAGGGAGCCCCATGTAGAGAGCGTTACAGTAGTCCAGGCAAGAGGTGAAAAGGGCGTGAGTGACCGTACGTAAGGCGTCCCAATCCAGAAAGGGCTGCAACTGGTGAATCAGGCAAACCTGATAAAAAGCCTCCCTGGAGATGGCCGTAATATGATCTTCTAAAGACAGCCGTGCATCCAGGAGGATGCCCAAATTGCGAGCCCTCTCTGTGGGGGGTAAGATCTCTCCCCCAATAGCCAGCGACGGAATCAGCTGACTATATCAGGGCGCTGGAAACCACAGCCACTCAGTCTTGGATGGGTTGAGCCAGAGCCTGTTCCTGCCCATCCAAATCCGCACAGCCTCCAGGCACCGGGACATAGCCTCCACACCATCATTGGGGTGGCTTGGGGTGGAGATGTAAAGCTGGGTATCATCCGCATACAGATGACATCGCACCCCAAAACCACGGATGATTCCCCCCAGCGGCTTCACATAAATGTTGAACAAAAGAGGGGAGAGGACGACCCCTGAGGCACCACACAAATGAGGGGCCTAGAAGTGGACCTCTCCTCCCCATCAACGCAAATTGCGAGCGGTTGGAGAGGAAGGAGGAGAACCATCACAGGACAGTTCCTCCAATCCCCAACCCCTCCAACTGCCACAATAAGATACTATGGTCGATAGTATCAAAAGCCGCTGAGAGATCTAACAGGACCAGGACAGAGGAATACCCCTTGTCACGGGCCCTCCAGAGACCATCAACCAACATGACCAATGCTGTTTTGGCACTATGCCTGGGCCTGAAGCCTGATTGGAAAGGATCAAGGTAAGTCACTTCCTCCAGGTACTGAGGGAGCTGACGCGCCACCACACTCTCAACAACCTTCGCCAAAAAAGGAAGGTTGGAGACTGGACGATAATTATTTAAAACAGCTGGGTCCAGGGAAGGCTTCTTGAGGAGGGGCCGCACCACCGCCATTTTCAGGGCAGTAGGGAGCGACCCCTCTCTCAATGAAGCGTTGATAATCCCCTGGAGCCAGCCTCATGTCATCTCCCTGGCGGCCGAAACCAACCAGGAGGGACACGGGTCCAACAAACATGTGGTGGCATTCAGCCCCCCCAGCAACCTGTCCACACCCTCGGCGGTCACAGGGTCAAACTCTTCCCAGATAATATTCTCAAGACCTGCCCCAGACACCTCCCCCTGGACCACCCAATTGGAGTCCAGCCCGTCCCGAATCTGAACGATTTTGTGAAGCCGCTGGGTGAGATCACCACCGCCATTTTCAGGGCAGTAGGGAGCGACCCCTCTCTCAACGAAGCATTGATAATCCCCTGGAGCCAGCCTCGTGTCACCTCCCTGGCGGTCAAAACCAACCAGGAGGGACACAGGTCCAACAAACATGTGGTGATATTCAGCACCCCCAGCAACCTGTCCACACCCTCAGCGGTCACAGGGTCAAACTCTTCCCAGATAATAGTCTCAAGACTTGCCCCGGACACCTCCCCCAGGACCACCCAATTGGAGTCCAGCCCACCCCGAATCTGAGCGATTTTGTCGTGCAGAAATTGGGAAAACTCCTCTGCCCTGCCCTGCAAGAGGTCCTCCCGCGCTCTCGGCTCAAGCAGGGAGTGGGTCACTCTAAACAGAGTGGCAGGCCGATTTTCTGCCGATGTAATAAGGGCGGAGAAATGCGAATTCTTCACCGCCTCTATCGCCACAAGGTAGGTCCTAATATAGGACCTCACCTGTGTTCGGTCGGACTCGGCGCGGCTAGCCCTCCAAACACTCTTCAGATGTCTTTTCTGGCACTTCATCTCCCGCAGCTCCTCTGTAAACCACGGAGCTGGATAGGATCTGTGCCGGGTCAGAGGTCGCAAAGGCACAACTCGGTCCAGAGCCTCAGCAGCCAGCCTATCCCAGGTGCCACCAAGTTTCCAGGTGAGTTATGAGCCAGAGTCTTGGGAAATGGCCCAAGCTCCCTCTGGAACCGCTCAGGGTCCATCAGGCACCTGGGGAGGAACCATCTACATGGCTCCGCCTCCCTGTGGTGGTGGGGTGATGGTACAGAAGTCAAGTCTAAGAAGAGAATGATCTGTCCATGACAAGGGTTTGATATCTAAGTCCCCAAAACTACAGTCATTCAACCACTGACCAGACACAAAAATCAGGTCCAGCGTGTTCCCCCTATATGAGTGGGGCCAGAAACTAACTGGGTCAGGTCCATGGCCATCATGGAAGCCATAAACTCCTGAGCTACCCCAGAGGTTTCCCCTAGCGAAGGCAGGTTGAAATCCCCCATGACTAAAAGCCTAGGGGTCTCAACTGCCAGCTCGGCTATCACCTTGAGGAGTCCGGGCAGGGCCAGTGACACATGGCAGGGAGCCAGGTACACTATCAAAAGGCCCATCTGAACCCCCTGCCCCCACTTCACAATGATCTAAGTGCTAGAGCCCACTGTAACTATATAGCCAAAAAGGTATTAAGAGTTGTAAATCTAATCTTGCGAAGCTTCTCCTCTGGAAATATTGAATTGGTAACTAGAGCATACAAAACCTTTGCTAGACCAATACTTGAATACAGCTCATTTGTCTGGAATCCACACTGTATATCGGAGATTAATACAATTGAGCGAGTCCAGAAGTATTTCACGAGAAGAGTACTACACTCATCTGCTCGCAACAGAATACCCTATATCACTAGACTTGAAATTTTGGGCTTGGACAATCTTGAACTACACCGTCTATGGTTGGACTTAAGCATAGTACACAAAATTATCTGTTATAATGTCCTACAGTCAATGACTACTTCAGCTTCAACAGCAACAATACAAGAGCACACAACAGATACAAACTCAATGTTGACCGCTCCAAACTTGATTGCAGAAAGTACGACTTCAGCAACAGAGTGGTCAATGCTTGGAATGCACTACCTGACTCTTTAGTTACATCCTCAAACCCCCATTCCTTTAACCTCAAACTATCCACTATTGATCTTACCCCCTTCCTAAGAGGTCTGTAAGGGGCGTGCATAAGTGCACCATCATACCTACCGTCCCTGTCCTATTGTCCCCATTTAATCATGCCTATTTCCTGTATTCTTACTCATGTTTATACTTATACCTATTATTTTGTAAGCGATTGACAAATCCAATCCAATCAATCAATCAATAAGATAACTAAAGATATGAGTGACTATGGGAAGCTTCTGCCAATCCAAGAAAGGGCAAATGGGCCCATAAAATGAATTTGTAGAAAGGCCATTTTAACCATAGCTGCCTCTTCAAGCAAAAGCCACAAACCTAGAAGGACTCTCAAATTGTGTACCACTTCAGCCTGGACAAATGTAACCCAATTCAGAATAAAAGTTGAAAAATATCCAGATACAGTGACTGCCTGAGTTCAAAGCTATTCAATCTTTCTGTTGTTGAGCCTGAGCCTGTTCCTTCCCATTCAGATCCTGGCATCCTCCAGGTATGCAGACAGTGCCTCACTTGGTCAATCAGTGTCACTTGGGTCAATCAGGGTTTAAAACAGATAATAGGGTGTTTTTAATAGGTTAAATGGTTAATAGGTTAAATTAATAGGTTAATATGAAACCCGACCTATCTGTATACTATTAAAGCTCCCGTTGTGTGTAACTGTTTGTCTGCTGGTACCCCACCCCATGCCGGGCCAAATGATGCATTATATCACAACAATTTTTGATATCTAACTTATCAGCTAATTTATAAAAGAATGCAGAAATCTGGTACCGCGTGGAATTGAAATTGGCATGATATTGATACCAGTTTTATTCACAAAGTTGTGGCCCTTACAGCATCTCTATGGTTACATGATTTTTTTTTTTTAAAGGTTTTATATACC
This sequence comes from Bungarus multicinctus, assembly GCA_023653725.1. NCBI lineage: Eukaryota > Metazoa > Chordata > Lepidosauria > Squamata > Elapidae > Bungarus > Bungarus multicinctus. The sequence goes on from CM042844.1 coordinate 52,683,901, forward strand.
GCCCTTCTCCCAAAGGACTCAGGGCAGTGAACAGCCAACTAAAATACATGTAGACAAATATAAATAGTTAAAAAAGAATTAAACCCTAGGCTGTCCCTATAAAAATCTAAAAACCCCAATTAAAATAAATTAAAACTTTGTACACCCATCCCAACTAATCTAAAAACCCCATTTAAAATCCCATTTGAGTCAGCTCAGGCTGGCCTGCTCGAAGAGCCAGGTCTTCAGGTCACGTCTGAAGGCCCTCAGGTCACTGGTTGTTCGTAATCCAGGGGGCATCCCATTCCAAAGGGCGGGTGCCCCCACAGAGAAGGCCCTATTCCTCGGGGTCACCAGACGACACATAGAAGGCGTCGGGACCCGGAGGAGACCCTCTCTGTGGGAGCGCACCGGTCGGTGGGAGACTACTGGCAGAATGCGGTCTTGTAAGTATCCTGGTCCGATGCCATGGAGCACTTTAAAGACCAAAACCAGTACTTTAAAGCAAACCCGGAAGGCCACTGGCAACCAATGCAGCTCGCGCAGGAGGGGCGTCACGTGGGAGTATCTCGACGCCCCCATAACCACCCGCGCAGCTGCATTCTGATCATGATCATGATTTCTGATCATGATCATGATTTCTAATTCTCTCTGCCAATTTCCTGCAAGCAAAGTGAAGAGAGAAGCCACCTGAAACATGGAAGTGGCTTCTGCTCCCACTAATTGTTCTTTTCATCCATCATTATTTTATTTATCTGCTTAGGTAAAGAGATACTGATTCATAATTAAAGTCTATTTGCTACTACAATTATTCTTCTATTAATGATATATGCTCTTGTTTGATGATCACATGATGGCCCAGCTTTGGGATAAAAAAAATATGGTCAGCTTATAATTTAATGTCATTCTGATCATATTCCAATGTGTCACAGGATTGTCTGTTTTCCTTTTATCTAGTTTCCCTGTAACCTTATCTTTTGCTACAAACTTGCTAATCTTAATGTTAGAATTGAATCATGTGAAATCATTGTTCATATGCAATTTTAGGTGATATGACTGTGATATCACCTACTATGTTAGGTGTAATGCTAATGAGACAGGACCTTTTCCAATTTTCAGTTATATCATCGCACATAGTATTTCCAGTCTTGAATAGAACAGGAAAATATCCAAGAAAAACAAAGAACCCTAGAAATCAACCTTAGATGAAATATATAAGCTATGCTGTGAATTGCAGTAGGCACATCTTGTTTTGTATATGGTTTCACTGCAATGAAATAACTAATTTAGGTAACTAATCTAGCTAAGTCATGTCTATGACCTTTTGGTTATAAAGCCAGGTCCTGAATAAGAGACAAGTATCTGTAAGGATTTCCAGTCCTCAATGGAAACAGGTTGATAATTATTCCTCATGCCAATGCTGTCCTAACCTCAAATCTATTTGCTTTGTGACCAATTGGTCTCATGCTGTTTATATTGTAATTATTTTATAATTTGCACTAAGTATATTGCCCTGAAAGCTGAGATTTCTCCATCTCTGAAAAAGAAGGAACTACAGTCAGCAGGCATTACAACAAAGCCAATTGAGTATTTTATGTACTCATTTCTGCCTTTATTGTCCTTACTTCCTCACCTGCAAAAACACACCATCCTCTCTAAAGTCTAAATAACAACAAACAAGTCTGTTTTACTGGAGTGAAAAGATGGCAATTGGTAAAGCATACCATCATGTGATAGCTAGGAATGCTTTTAACTGAAGAAATAGAAAAAAAATCTTCATAGGATACAACTCAGTATTAACTCTCCATATTCTGCATAGCATTATGTCATAGCACAGATCCTGGGGGTATCAGCTGAAACAGAATGTATTCTAATTCAAAGAATTAAGAATTTAAGTCCTCCTGAATTTAGTAGAGATTACACCTACATATGTGCACAAGTAATTTCAACTATACGAATGAAAATTAGATTCAGAATGATTTCATGATTTAACCATCAACAATTTACAATTATAATCAGGTTATTTAACAATTTGATTGTTTTATTTAAACTATTTTTGCTAAGATCATGAGTGGGTTTTATTGATTAAATAGATCTCATCTGTGTTCCCTTCCTTGCATTAAATTATCCATAAAATGAGATATACAGCACAAGCATTACAGGAAGCACAGAACGTTCAGCTCTAAATGAAAATCCATATTAAATCCCTTCTGTCCCCTGTGCTTGTCCACTTTGCAATATATATAATAATTACTTTCATTAGAATTTGAAAAATGTATTTATCTGAGTATCAATGTTTTTGACTTTTTTACTAGTCTGAAGGATTGTCCCAATTAATATAAATTGGCTATTTCAGTAATTAAGAGTCCCCAGCACTACCTTCCCAGAAAAATGTATTATTCAGTTTATATTTTGCAGTTTTACCAAGTCATGATTTATATTTATTAAACAGTTTTGTATATTGGTTGAACATTTCTGAGCTGAGACCCTTCTTATATGTGAGCTGCCTGAGACTTATGGAAGTTGAGGTCCTACACATTTGGATGACATCAGGTTAGGTACATAATGAGGTCATATTCTTGAGTCATATTAGAGTTTTGCCATTTTGTTAAAGAGGATTTCAGGAACCTTAGGAATCCTCCATCTCACAACAGAATATAGGATGGAGACTTATGGAATTAGTTGTTTATGAAGAAATATTAAATGTTTTGTACAAAATATGGAGCATTAAGTCCACCTTTCTTTCATAATACTAATAATGGGGTTAGGAAAATGATAGGTATTCTTTAGAATGGTTGTAACTGGACAAGTTAACCTAGTGGATGAGAAGCCACTTTTATGACAAAAGACTATATATAAAATAAACTTTGTTGCTTCTATTAACTCATATATTAGTATTTAAAGTGACTCCATATATATATATTTCCTATACAGTCTTATACTTTAAAGCTTCTTAAAGTGCTTTCTTATGGTAGAACGTTCTGCTAGACTAGAGAGAGGTGTTAAGTGGGGGCTGAGTTTAGAGCCTGTGCACTGCAAAATAGCACAAGACTGACTACTTCCGGCTTTATCTGACCATTTGCAAGAGAATGAAGTCAATCTAGTGAGATTTTTGTAACGTAGATGATCAGCAATAAAGCTTCTGTTTGAAACTATTCACAAGTGGTTCTAGTTGCTTGTGCCTGACATTTCTATATGTTATAGAACATATATTCACCACATAAGGGATGAAAGCATATCTGAAGGGTATGCTGGGATTTAAAGATTCAAGTGGAAGGGTATAGGAAAAGGTTTTGATGAAGTGGTTATTATATGTTCAACAGAATGCCCAAAAGCTAAATAGCAGGATGATCTCATGTAAAATATATTAAATAGAAGGAGATCCAAGGAGATCAGATAGTGAGTCGGCCAACACTGGGAGGGGAAAGGAGACCATTTGAGAAGAATTAGTATAGCGATGGACAAACAGAAATAAAATGGGAAGCACTGGTTACACTGTTCGAGGGGAAGAAAAGCAAGAAATGTACTTTTCCTGCTATTCTGTCTCAACTCAGGGAAGTTATTGGGAATCTTACCTTTAGGCTGCTGCAGCTGCTCTAAGATGTTATTCCTCCATGACCTCATCATGGAAGAGAGAATAGACTTGGCTTGTATAACTGTGACTGAAGCAAGAGTGAAAGTATGAGACTGCTGATATTTGCTTTCCTTGTCTTTGGATGCCACAGAAACCTTGACTCTAGAAACATTCAGTGATGGTGGCAATCATCTTCCTAGAGATGTTAATACTGACTACATCTCCATGTTGCTGGATATTAATTTCTGTATGTGAAGTTGGGCTCTAAGGACAACCTAAAGATTCAACTAGTTACTGCCAGGCTTACTGTTGGGCAGTATCCTTATCTGAGCTGTTTGAACACATTGCTGAGCTGGTGACAGATTGCTCTTGTTTATTGGCATGGGGGAATTATAACCTTCATGCCTTAGGAATGGATTCAGGCTTGCTCAAAAGTTCATGGTTGCTATGACAACATGGTTTGCTCTGGGTCATCCCAGCCATGATTTATGTTAGGAGCATAAATTTGGTCTAGCTTTTACCTTTGAGTTGGAAGCTGAATTGTGTTCAGATAATATGACTATGTAAAACATGACCAACCCATGTTCAAAGAATTATATGTCTTGTAATTATATTTATTTTATACCTGCCACAAACATATTACATATATTGCATCATTACGCATGGCAATTTAAAAAGCAGGTTTTCATACATGGCCAATCCGGAAATGTATATAGATATAACAGTTCATTTATATTATCAGATATTGAACTTGTTGGAGAGGATAATAACAAAACACTACTTTATAACAGATAGTTGTTAGCTAAAAGATAATTTATTTATTACATTTGTACACCTGATAACCAACCATGAAACAGAAAGTTCAGTAAAATTGCAGCATATCTGGGCACCTCTGGATGCCTTAAAAATAACTTGTATATAGTCAATCTATCATAACAATGTAGGAAGAAATTTCATACGTTGCTATGAGTAATATAGATGTAACCATGGGAATAATAATATTCCCTCAAGTATCAGAGGAAAATCATTCAGTGACTCAAAACATAACTTGTCTGTTCTGGAGACTGAAATAATTCAAGGTCATCTGGATGCTTTTTCTATTATGTTTGATCTCAGGCATCTGCTCCACATATGTAGATCATTGTCATTACAGCTACTGAGTGATAACTTTACATATCTTTAGATGCCTTTTGGGGGAGGCAAAAGTGCACTTTTGGTTTTTCTAGGTTCCTTTCCTAAGTCTGTTTCTTCCTTAATATCTCCAATTTCAAAAAATTTTTTTTATTGACGACTATCTTAATAGAGGTAAAGAACCTCTTAAATAACAGACAAGTACTAAGTGATAGGAATAATCAATGCTTCCTGATTGCATCTGGCTGACCATGTGGGGCATAGAATAATCCAGCAGGGCCTTTCTTTTGTGTCTTTATGTTCTTCTGAAAAGGGTGGAGGATTACTGGATAAAGACACAAAAGAAAGGCCTTGCTGGATTATTTTATATATATAGTGCATCTGAGGAGTTAACATCAAAGCCAAGAAATGGTGACTTCAACACTTTCAGAGTTCCAGACTCAGGTACACAGCCAAGTTATTAAAGCCTTACAAAAGACCAGTAGCTTTGAGGCCATTTTAATCTGCAAGGGGAGAATATTCCACATAGCAGGAGCTAAATGTCTATATGGAGATGCTCAGTCATCCAGGTCATGGTTATTCCAAAGGTGCTTCTTCAAAACGCAATTGGTCTTTATGGCTTTTCATTGAAGATGTTTCACTTCTCATTCAAGAAGCTTGTTCAGCTAGACTGGATGGTGGAGAATGGAAGGATTTATACTCCTTGCAGACAGAATGCAAATGACTAGCTGTCTGCAAAGAGTATAAAGGATGCCACATGCAGAGCCTTGAGTCTAGGACATTGGTCACTGGGTCTGTCTAGGACAATGTCATCTCATCCAAAACTAAAGATGGAAGAACCTTGTCTCCAGAATTGTATGATAATATATGCAATGAAATGCATAATGGAATTCTCTAAATATGTGCTCATCATAATATTCACAGGATATTTTTCACGGTAAGATGAAATAATTCCTACTAGAAATAAAAAAAATTACCCACTTTCACAAATTAGGCTTATCTTTTGAGAAGTGATGTTTTGAATTCTTGTTTACTGCATGTAAATACTTCAGAAGCTAACCAAGTAATTTGAAAATTAGCCATTCAAATAAACACAACTGTGTTTTGCATAGGAGTTCCTTTGGACTTGAATAAATTGCATTGCTAGGTAGTTTAAGATAGGAAAATTGAATTGCATTGGAATATGCATTCGTTTCTATTTTAAAAAATCTCAGCAATGTGGTAAGTTCTAAAAATATTGGGACTATAACTACCCTGGAGAAGCAACAGATAGTTACAAAATACTAGAAGAGCACATTTGAAGGGAATTTTACAAAGATGAACTATAGCTTTATTAAATTGATCCTCATGATCTCATAAAATCCCATTCACTTTATACTAATGCTGCTACTATTTTTGTTGTCTTTTCCCTTTGCTTTATATCCACATACTATTTGGATTCAGTTTTGAGTTCTCTGCACCTATGCAACTGAACATTAAATGAGGCTGTAGATTTGGAGAGAGTTAACAAACAAGGTCTAGACATTATCTAAAAGACTTATTTTTATTCTTAGAGCTTTCATCACTTTTTTCTTCTGTCTCTCAATTCAGTCTTCTCTTATTTCTGGCTCTGATCTGTGTAATACAGACACTTACTTACCTGACTCTCCAAAATGGGGCATCTCTTGGAGAGGCTATGGGTATGTTGAAAAACTGAAAATGGTGGTGCAGGCACAATTAACCTTACTCTATTTTATGGGTGTTGCATTAAAGTTTCATGAAAAGGAAAAAGTCTATTGTGTGGTTGTGGCTATCATCTGACTTTGTTGTCCTCTCTCCCCAGAAATGACCTCCTTAGAAATGATCTACAGACTGTTACAGAATTAAGTAATTAAAGTTTTCCTGTCACTATATTATTTCCTAAATAAAGCTTTTATTTTCCCCCAAATGTGTTCTTTAAAAATGTTTTCTTATAAAAGTTATATTCTTAAGTTTGATGTTTTTCTCTTCTTGTACCCTTAAAGCTGTATAAAGCTATTTCCTATTTAGTTGTTTATTGTTTCTGTGGTAGTACATCTGTTTGGAAGATGAATTTATGAAAGACTATACAATATGGATGCAAATCCAAGACAGCACATCATCCATAAAGTCTGAAGTGCCACAGTTATGTCTGCTTCACCAGGTACTGTCTTCCATCTCGTATCATCTTTCTTTCACTTTTTTCCATGCACTCTTTCTACCATTTTCTCCCTCTCAGTGGGAACTGGGGCAGGTTTACAGAAAGAAAAAAAACTAAATTATTGCAGGTGGGGAGAACTAACATAAATGAAATTTTTTGTTCATTGCCCAAAATTATTTATCAGAAAATCCTTTTTACCCAACATAGGTAAAACACTGTGAATCAATGTAAATGTCCTTATTGTGATTGGATGTTATTATCTAACTAAAAGCTGCTGTAACCAGTTTTGGATAATTTGGCTAGGTGTGGGAAGCACTTTCTTAGAGGATGAGAATCTTAAAAAATTGGAATGATCTTGGATCTGATATATATCCTATTGCATACCTTATACTGGTAGATGCCAATAGGCCCATAGTACTAGTCATGTCAATTGCCACTTGATTGGACCACTATAACATGTTCAGTGGCACTGCCACCAAAATCATTTAGAAGATTCAAGCAAGGCAAAAGTATCCCTTGAATTTTGATTGTACAAAGTAATATAATCATTATATACAGGTTGATTTGATTATGACTAAATAAGATATTTGGAGCTTAGTCCTTTTATCTTCAGTTTGCTGTCTAAGGTGGGTCATTTATTTTTATTTGGGCTAATAATCTGCTTCTAACAACACCAATACATTCTAAAAGGAAAGAAGTCAGCACTAAATAAAGTACCCACTTCTTTAGCAACTTGCCTTTGATATGAAAATTCCATATTATTTATTAATGGCAGAATAACTTTTATCATATGAACAAAGTTGGAGCGGAGATAAGAAGGTTTATGTGGCTATCCCTTTTTCCAACTGTGACAATATATGTAAAAAGGGGAGAAAGTTGGGATAATCTCTAGGTACAGGCAGAATGCTTATATTTTATGGAGGCTAATCTTGTGAAGTCTAAGGAATCCTTATATGCACAAAAACAGGATATGTTAAGATGTGGAAAGAAAGTTAAAGATAAGATTATAAAAAAACCTCATCCACTCTCTTCTTTAGCAAGAAGTCTTAAAAGTGATTATCTTTATATTGCACCTTCCCCAAGCATATACTAACACATTAATTATAGGCCAGATTTTAGTATACTCAATACATATTGAGTATAAATAACTATTCAGTTGGTCATGTATACAGTTTGAAAATCTTGTTTTTCGTTATTCACTGCAACTTGAAAAGGGGAACAGATGAATATGTGTCAGACCATTTCCTATGCAATCTTTACACATTCTGTCTGCCAGGAAGATTCCTGGAATATAAGGAATGTTTCTGTTCTCAGTCCTTTATTTAGGCTCATCTTATGTTAAATGAAGACTGTAGAATATTTTATCCAGCTCTAGTGCTTGCCTCTTTATTGTCATCACAAAGTATAGTGGAAATTACTTGTCATCACTTTCCCTTGCAGATAGCAAGGATTTCACTCCATTCCAGATTTACTTGTGTTAAATAATTTGTTCTCACTTGTTAGTTCACATCTGTTCAGTGTTTAGGAATATTTCCTAGTTAAATCCCTGATGGGTCTGGCTGAAAATGTAAATCAATCTCTGAAAGGGTGGGGTGGATAGTAAGAGACAAATGCAGAATCAATCCTGCTACAGGAAGGGATAATGGATTGGCATAACATTAACTTTGTAGCTTGCTGGAAAGCAAAATAAGCAGCAGTAAGGAATCCTCATAATGAGAATCTTATTAGCCTGTCAATAGCATCCAAATAATTCTGGCTTCCCATAAACTACAGGGGGATCCAGTAGAAATTTGTGGGTTGACTTTATTTCTTTTCCTACACGCCTTTTCCAGGCTCAATTCTTCGGCTTTCCTTTGAAATGAACTTGCTCCTTTTTGAAATACTGTTACATCTCTGTAGGACTATGATCCTGAATGTTCAAGTGGTAAAATATTATGCAGCTAAAGCAATAATGATCAGGTCTCGTTTGGCCCCACCCATAACTTCTCCGTGCAACAGTTCGGGAAATCCACTTGCAATATTTTCGAATTTTGGGCTGAGATAAATTTCCCTGAAACTACTTCCACTGTTGCTTAGCACTCATGTTTAAAAGTAAGGCTACTTCTGTCTATATCTATTCTTAGATCTCTGTATCGAGGTGATGATCAATTTCCCACATCCTTGGATTTCCTTACCGTTCCAGGTTGGGATGGCTACCATCTCAAGCCGTGGCTTTCTGATGCTTCCTGAGTGCTCCGAAGGCTGGTGGGGTGGGGGTGGGGGGGGTGTTAAGAGATTAGGACTAACAAGCAGAGGAACTCTCCTCAAGGAAGGATACACTCTCGTACAAATGGGAAGCTAAAGCCCCTAGTGCTCAAGGTGGTTTGATTCTGAGTAAATGCGGTGGCACTGCCTACCTGCCCGCCCGCCTAGCTTGAGAAGGAATGTTCCACGGGAATAAGCCACCCCCCACCCCACGGCTGCCCTTACAAGTTGCCAAATCTAGAACCGAGATTCTGCGCCTGCTACTATTGATCCGACGGAGTGACTCCCGATCCAACTGGAGTAGATTAGTGCCAGTCGCGCTGTGGCCTTTTCCCCCTTCTCCCCGCTGTTAGGGCTCATCCTTGCACACGCACAAATCTCCGCCTGTTACTTCTGCTGAGATGTCAGCGCTGTGGAGGAAGCACAGGCGACCCCTTTTTCTAGCGGTTGGAAAATCCCCGAGAGGAACGGTGCGGGGGGCGGGGGGAGGAAGACCTTTCGTTCGGCAGCGGCATTGGCCGCTCGCTTCCTGTTCTCACCGCCAGGAAAGCGGGAAGAAAAATCCCCGGCGGTGATCCTCCTCATAGGCTTCTCTCATCGGCTGTTGTTGTTTTCCTGCCCACGCGCGCCAATGTAGTTTCCTTACACTCGCCCTGTTAGTACCGAGGCAGCCGCTCGGGCGCGCACAGACCGCCGGATTCCGCTGGAAGTGCGGCGTGGTTGGTGAATTGCTGGTGTATTTCATCCGTGGCGTTTGGCTCGGGAGCAGCAGCTCCTCCCCTTGGTGGTGCTATCCTCTTACTTGGTCAAATCGTCGAACGTGAACAGTTTCACTGAAAAGCACGTTTTTTTAAAAAAAAAGAAAGAAAGAAAAAGCAAAGAAAGAAAAGGAGGAAAGAGAAAATTCCAGCAACAGTGAAAAGAACAGAATCCAACTACAGGACTTTTTGTTGTTGTTGTTTTTTTAAAGGAAAAAAAACCTCAAAACCCCCCAAAACGAAATCCCTGCACCTCAATCTCAGAGGTTGAAAAAAAAAAGGTGGAAGAAGAAAGCTTTGGCTGCAAAATAATAATAAGCTGCTGGCCGCTGCACTCCCTCCCTCCCTCCCGCTTAGAAAGGACCCCCCCCACCCCTCCCAACATACATACCCAACTCTCTGCAAGGCATGGAGAGAGGGGCTGGCTGCTACGTCGCTTGGATCGCCTTGACATGGCTTTTATTTGGCGCTGGGTCGTTTGTCGGAGCTGAGATAACTTGCAGGTCTTGTTTCCATTCGTCTTTATCGCCCACATCTTTTCGGGTTAAGCTGCTTCAGTTGCCGTCGCCGCTGGAGGTTCCTCGGGGAGTGAAACTCGGGCCAAGCGGCGACGGAGATGGGGAAACCCTGCAGGAGAATCCCCGTGGAGGATGGGGTCCAGCAGGAGAGGCCGTGGAGGAAGAAGGCGAAGCGATGGGAGCGCCGCGAAAGGATTGCCATCCGGCGAAGGCTCACGGCTCCGCACCCGCGACGCCCGAGGAAGCCACCGGCGGACCCCCGAAGGAAACCGAGAGGACGCGCCGGAGTCTCGATCTCGGCGGCTCCCACCAACTCGGGAATAGAGCGAAAGGCAGTGGAAGCTCCTTGCCTTCCGTCTGGGCTGAGGTGCAACAGATGGGCACCTCTGTCGGGGAATCGCCGGGCGGCAGCCCCAGAGCACGGAGGAGCAGCGAAGATTGGCAACCTTTTGGCCCAGACCGGCGCGGGGCAGAAGGAAGAGGTTGGGACGCCTCCTTCCCGGACGGCCAGAGAGCCCGATCTCCCGGCAGAGGCTCCAAAGAGGAAGGGCGGCTGGGCAAACTGCGCGGGGGCGAAGGCGAAGAGTTGAAACTGTCCAGCACGACCTTTGCCCTGAACGGAGACTCGGCCCACAACCAGGCGATGGTGCACTGGTCCGGCTACAACAGCAGCGTAAGTCGACGAGCCGGCCAGGAGGACGGGAGGGGCGAAGGGTGGGGAGCGGGGGGGGGGTTTCTCCCTCTGCAAACCCGACAGACCTTCACCAGGGGCTTCTTGGTCCTCTCCCCGGTGCAAAAGTTTCTGGCTGCGCCGGACGCTGGGCTAATTGGCGAGAGAAATTCGCGCGAGTGTCTCAATCTTTTTGGCAAAGGGGCCGCGGAACACTAACTTTATCAGCACCACGGAGAGGGAAATCGGGGCTTTTCTTATCCGTGGTTCTAAGGATGGCTGTGGGCCGCTGGAGGAAAGTTAGATCAAGCGGTGTGTTCCAGCAGCAGTTTCTCCTCCCCCCTCTTTTGCTTTTTGTTTTAAACTACTACTATCTCCGGAAGAAAATTGTGCTTGTTGTTTGCCTTACAATGCAGTCACACCGTTGATTTCTTGGTCTTATTTCCCCCGTTTGTAATAGGGGTGGGTGGGGTGTGGGGAGAGGATGCTCAGTGGCACTGCACTGGAAAATGAGTAATGAGGAGTGGGAGTAAGAGAGAAGGACTGTGGCCTTCACTGTTGTTCAGAACCTGGCATTTGATTTATTAAGAAATGATATACCCCCTTCCTCCTTTCCATATAAGGAAGGAAGCAAACACTACATAGGTGGTTGCTTTCAAACTAATCAGTGGAAATCAACTTTCTCTTACCTGCAAAATAACACATTGCTACATTTATAAATGCATAAACTTATATAAATGTCACTTATTCTAGTAATTATTCATATGTACAATTATACATGCATATATTGTATATTGAGAAGAATATCTAAAATTTCCTATAGATTATGCATTGAGAATCTTTCTCTGTTTTTCTTTCTCATAAACTCAGTTTTATCAAAAGGTGGCGCCCTTGAAATCTGATTTAAATAGTTCTGCTGGCGGATGGAGCAATATTACATGCCATGCATTTGCTGGAGAGAGCGATGAAAGGGACATTGTTAAGTTAGAAACACAACTAGCTAGAGTCTGGGTTTATAATCCTTGTAGGACAACCATAAGAAGAATGGTCAATTTTCTCTTAAAATTTATGTTAAAATATTATGGTCAGTTCTATAAAATCTGGGCAGGGGATAGGATTTTATTTGGAGGCTTGGATACAACCTGTTGTAGACAGTGTGCTCATTATTTTCTTCCTTTTTGTTTCTATCTATACTGTAGTAAGCTTTAGAACATATCTGAATTTGAAAATTCAATATCCACCTACAGATTCATATTCCCTATTCTCAGGTCGCTAATTGGTCATTTATGATCCCGAGTTTGAGTCTATATCTATGTGATCAGAAACAACAATACTTTTTCTGGTGTCTATTTATTTTCAGAAAGTGCTATCTTTAGATTAAGATTTTGTTAGCAATGCAGGTTAGATGCATGTTCCTGTAGGGCCCTGTTGTAGATGTCACTTTTACTAATATAAAAGCAATATTATGTCTTAAAAGAGTATCATGTCTGCATTTGGCAGTATGTTTGAGTAATATATATAATAAAAGCTGCAGACCCTTCTTTTTCATGCTTTAAGGGTGTGGTGGTATGTGTCCACCAAAATAGCTGATCAGTGATATGGATATTCTGTGTTAATTTTGAATTCCTATTATAAGACTTCAGAATACTTCCAATGATTTTGGAAAGGAGACTTTTTTCCCCACTGATACATTTTAAAACACCTATGAAATAGTATAATTCTCAGTATAAAATTAAGTGCTTCTCAGTGGTTGTAGTCAGATTGTATGGCATAGGAAACCAACATAAAGCAACACAGAAATAGTACATTGCAGCAGCATTCTGATCTTTCTGATGTTTTAACTGCTACAAAGAAGTCACATTTCATAAATGAAATGGGTTATTTTGGTGTTTGCATGAAGGAAAAAATTATTAATAAAATATTTATTAATAAATAAATTATATCCCTCTATGATTTGAAAAAAGCTGAAAATTTGGTTCCCCCCCCCCTTATTCCTGGGAGAAAGCATAACTTCATGTTTAGGATTAATTGACTATATTTTTTGAAAAGCTAAGCTTCATTTCCCTGTAGAAGTCAAACACTCAGTTTGACTGAAAAAAGATAAAGTTATCAGGAGGAAAAAGAAAACAAAAACCAATACTCCCTGACAAAGCCTGGCTCCCTTTTCTTGTCTGTTACAGTCTTTCCTCTCCCCTGTTTGATGAGTGGGAGGAGGTCAGCCAATTGGTTTAAAGCAGCATGGCAAAATGGTGATTTAGCTCAGATTAGTTCTCAAAACCATTGAATACTTTCCCACAATACTTTATTACTGTCTGCAGTTGGGAATGTATTTCCTGAACTCTTTGAAGATGCAAAACATGAAGATGATGGAATACAAAGATGTGTTTTTTCATTCAACTGGTTATGTCATGCTGTCTGGAGCAGCCACTACCGAACATACCTATGTGACACACACTAGGAGCAGTAGCATGTCCCTACACCTTCTTTCTGTTTCTAAAAGTTTGACTCATTAGTGCCTGGTTTATGGCAGTTTCCTTTTTGGAAATAAAAATACTCCCCCTTCTCTCCCTCTCTCCCTCCCCTCCCTTTCTATATGTGTGTCTCTGTGTGTATTACAATTGTTAATAAAAACATCTGTACTGAATTTAGAAAGTAGGGCCAACAAATTCATGGTGAAATTTTAAAAAGCAGATAAAAGACAATGAGAAATAGTTCTCTTTGGTAGACAATTTATTTTGAAAGCAAATTGGAAGACATTTACATATTAACCTGGGGATGTGCAAAAAGGACAAATGATACTATTTATGAATATATAGATAATTTCTATGTATCAATAAGATATCTCTAGTTAAATCAATTAATTCACTGGCATCCTATTTTCTTTGTAAAGACAGTCATCTGCATTAACATGGGACAATTGAATTGAAATCCGGCTTTCATTTCTTACCTATGAAATTTTAGCAATATGAATATGTAATCAACAAAAAATTCTTGGGTGGAATGCCCAGAAGTGCATATCTAAAGAAGAATGTACAGTTTGACTCTTCTAGTTTTGTGTTGGATTTTTAATTACAATGATTCTTATTCAGTCTTTGATCAAATTGGAATTATAGAAGTTGGTCCATCATATCTGGAAAGCTATTAAAAAAAAAAGTAAGATCAGTCAGTCTGTAGGTGAATATATTTGTACATGTGTGTGTATACATGTGTGCATACATGCTACACTCTGAAGCATTAATATCATGAAGATATTTAAGCCGAACATTAGTATAAAGGGATTTTCTTTTTTTTTTTGTATCCCTATCCTTATTTCAAGTTTGTTTTTTGCTTTCTTCTTCTTTTGGACTAGCCTGTCTTGTTAATCAACTTTCAATTTCATCCTTAAGAGTTGTTCTCATTGTAAAGCCTTCTCATCTCATTTCAGTGTCATTCTTCTATTCTTTTATCAAATCTTTGCTAACTCTACAACAAATACTGGGATCTTCTAGCTGTCTATTGTACCTATTATGTGTCTCATATTCACATTGGCTTCCTGACCTGTATAATTGGTGTAGAAAATAATGTTTAGTTTTCATCATTTAGTACCATGTGTACAGGGTTCAATGTGTTATTGCTCTCTCTCTCTCTCTCTGTATATGTATGTATGTATGTATGTATGTATGTATGTATGTATCTACATCTATCTATATCTATCTATCTCTCTATCTCTCTATATCTATCTATCTATCTATCTATCTATCTATCTATCTATCTATCTATCTATCTATCTATGTGTGTGAGATCTTTAGTTGAATGCCATTGGGGTGAAGTGACTGGGATAATAGAGCTTTCAGGCCGGCAGAAAAACCCAGTCTTTCAAGGATGGAGTTCTTTTCTGATCCTGATAGAGAAGCTGACTTTCAAACCAGTCCTAGTGTTCATAGCCAAATTATTCTAGAGTTCAGGTCCCATCTTAATAATCTATAGCTGGATTTTGTGTGTTTTCTTGTGACCAGAAACTTTAAATCCTCAACTTCCAGTTGATGGTAGTGTAGTCTGTTTCCACTACATGTATAACTGTTCCTGGGCTCTTCCTTTGAGACTGAACAGGTGCAGCCGTATGCTTCCTTACTAGCTTATGATTCTTACAAATCTTCCTTACTAGCTTCCTTACTAGCTTATGATTCTTACAAATCTTTGGTTTAACATTATTAAAAAAAGAATGGTGTGGAATGCAAGTCAATACAAAATCAGCATAATGTGATTTGCTTGAAGCAAGACAAAAAGAATATTATGGAAAGAGGTTCTTAATTTTAAATTAGGAAAGAGAAAAATAAGATGCTGTCATGTGAACCCAGAACATTGAGTGAATAAATATTGGGATAATTAATTACAATGTGTTGTGTAACCTGTGCTTTTCTACATTTTTGAAACCAGATATCTGTTTATATTTTTTCCTGACTGAAAGAAGAAACAGAATGCTTTGAACATGCTCACCCATTTTTAGTTTATTTATTCATTTACATAACTTATATGCCCCTCATCTCACAGTGCAGTCCCTACACTTTGCTTATTTAGGTTACGCATTGTGCAACCGCATTAATTTCCCTGATGAAATATGGCCTTTGACTAGATTAGAGGTCTGAGCAAAGAGGAAAACAAGGTTTTATTAGAAGCTGCGTGGCATCAGAAGGCAGGACAAGAAGCAATGGATGGAAACTAATTATTATTGTGTTATTAATATAAAAGTTGAGAAAGCTAAATGCAATTAAAATCGGTATGGTAAAAGATTCAGAGTATAAATTAAATTAAAGAGGCAGATGGAAAGTCCTTTTCAAGGTGGGTTGGTGTTTTGGAGTTCATTACTTGCTTGAGTGATTAAGTTGGGGTGTACAAATCTTCTTTGAGCTGAGATCATTAAAATGTTTGCTTTTAATTAATATCCAAATATTCACTATTAATATCTGAGTCAGTGTAAAAATATTATGTCAGTGCATCTAACATGATTTTCTCCCATTTATAAAATAATTGTGACAACTTTTGGAGTAGCCCTGAGACTACTCTCACATAAAAATGGAAGTGATAATGGAATTGATGCAGATCAATGAGAAGATCAAATGAAAGCAAAACTAGCAATAAGACAAACCCAAATGGAAGTTTTAAATGGAACATATCTGTGTCTACATTTTGGAATATTGATGCTTCCATCTGAAAAATACTGGGATATATTTAATTTGTTGGTTAACAGAACATCATGTCTCATTTCAAAGTCACCCATGAGAGCATTCTCAAAACTGGGAGTAGTATAAAATACCTTGTAAATTAAGCAAGGCAATAAAATTTATAAAATCATTAAATGTCATGGGAAGTATGGACAAAAAATACAGTTGAAAAACCTGGTCCACACACAAAGAATGTTACAAAGTACAAAAGTCCATCCCCTGACATAGAAAGGAGCAATAATAAAAAATACCAATTTCTGCTCCACAATAGCTTGGGTCTATTTGTCTTTAAAGAAGGCGGCAGTAACCTGATCCCGAGTGGTTTAAGATTTTGTACATTAATCAAATACTAATACTAAGAAATTAATACTAATTTCTTAAAATCATATGCTACCTAGTGGAAAACTAAGTACTCTCTTTGGGTCCCACAGAACAGCATGATGTATATACAACACCATGACTCATTCTTTTCATCAGACATACCATATGTAGAACATATTTTTGTAATTCAATCATATTATTTATCAACAAATAAATGCATTTATTATCATGGCTATTTTTTTTCTGTCCAAGGAGAGGAGATAAAATTGTTTTCTGTGATATACATGAATACATGAAATAATTTTGCATTAAAGTTTTAATACTATGTTCTACCTATTTATGCTACACATATATTGCATATATTTATTTGTATAAGTTGAAACTTTGTTTCAAAAAGCAAATGTGAGTGGAATAAGGAACTGAAGCCATCCATTAGAATTGGGATTGGGACCTTTATGCGCTCTGCAAATGTTACATATTGCAAAGCTGTATGTGAGAAAGCAATGATATATATTTCCACACTTTGTAGGAACGATGTTAGAGGAAAATATATATTTAAAAGGATTCTGAATTTCTGTACTTTGAAACAGATCTTTTACAGATATGACTGCCAAAGTATACATGAATAGGGAAGGGAGGCTGAAGTTCTAGCAGGCATAGATGTTTTCTTTGTCATCTTTTCACAGGAAGAGTCGCTAATTGGTCTTCGTTTCGTTGTGGAATGTGGTCAGAATAAAAATATCTCCTGTTCTTCTTCCTCTAAGAATTAAATGACAAGACATCGGACTGAGGACTGTGGAACTATATATGTCATTATTTACATGTTCCACAAAGGAAGATAAGATTGTTGTAGAATAAGAGTATGTCAAAGAAGAGGGGACCAACTTATTCTCCAAAGCACCTGAAGGCAGAACAAGAAGGAATGGATGGAAACTAATCAAGGAGAGAAGCAACCTAGAACTATTAAGAAATTTCCTGACAGTTAGAACAATTAACAGTGGAACAACTTGCCACCAGAAGTTGTGAATTCTCCAATACTGGAAGTTTATAAGAAGAGATTGGACAACCATTTATCTGAAATGCTATAGGGCTTCCTGCTTGACCAGGAAGTTGGACCAGAAAACCTCCACAGTCTGTTCTGACTCTGTTTTCTGTTATTTTGTTATTCTGTCAGGAGTATAGGGTGAAGCCTATAGGAACTGGTCTCTAACCTACGGAAAGCTGTCAAATAAGGAAATTCTGATACAAAATATATTTAGAATCATTTTTGTTGTCTTCATTTTATGGATCATTCTACCAAATGAAATTTATCAAATCTTAATGTAGGCAGCTGGTCAATTCCTGTCTTTTACTTAATATTTTCTGTGTGACATCATTTTCCAGGCATTAATTTAAATTGATTACTGATTGTATGCTAACAGTGGCTATTGTTAGCAATATTTTATTTCAATGAAGATTCTCAGTCATCCAGGTAGAATTGTCTGAAAGATGAGTCATGGCAACTAGACTTTTTTTTGTTAGACTGAAATGTTTCGCTGCTTATCCAAGTAGTTTTTTCATTTTGAGCAAATTGGTTAGGGGAATCTCAAATATGTTCCTCATGTTTCACATGTATACATACATATTGTTTTGAATGATGTAATGTTTGCTTAGTAGGATAAGTTTAAAGCATATCACAAAACTGAGTTTTTTGTGGATAAAAATAAGCACTAAGTGAAATAAAGTATGGTACATTATAATTTACCATTATGAGCCACCTTACCTATAAACTGTTAAGGTCTCACACCATCTTGGCTTCTTATTGAACATCTACATGTACTTACTTACAGGAAAGACTCACTGAAAATCTCAGAATAAGACAAATTAGGGCTGCTTACAAAAGATCCTTTCTTTGCTGGGTTCCAGAAAATGCAGCAACTACTATTTTTGTGTGTTGTATAAAAGGTTGAGTCTTCATGGTTTTACCTCTCTGTGGTTAAGATTGTTTTTCTATTCTTTGTGTTAATTGCATACTGTATTATATATATACAATTATCTAAGTAATTAATTATATACATGCATCTGGAGGGCTGTGAGAAACCCAAACAGTAATTAATTGTTCATTGTTTATATTTGTTCGATAATTTTTGCTCAGAGAATAGAAGCATATCTTGATTAAACAGAGAATAGAAGCATATCTTGATTAAACATAGAAGGCTTTTACTGAATAAAATGATGAAGAAGCATACTCCTTTTTTGTTTTTCCCCCTAATAATAATCATTAGAAATGTGGATGGCCATGTTAGGATGAGATTTCTAAATTGCTAAAGTATAAATTGTCAATCAGATGCTGTTATTTACTGCTCTCTTCAACAAATTGCAGGTTAGGTGTCTTATGGGGCTATAATGTATGACAGGTGTTTTTTAATTAAGGCCCTTAACAATGCAGGATGTGGCAGGGGAAAATATTTATAATTATTTTTAATACATAGATCTGCTGAGAGACGCTCTTTTAGCCAGGATGGAATGGGGAGACTTTTATGTTTCCATCACTTCGTGGTTGGGGGGAAGGAAGGAGGATTGTACTGCAGGAAAACAGTTTTATGCATATGTGTGTGAAAGTAAACCTTACTTCCATGGAGCTTACAATTAGGAAAGTAAGTAAAGAATTGTGGGCAAAGGGTCTTTGTTGAGGATTTTCTTCTGTGATGTTAATTAGAAAAATATTCATCAGGATTAATAGTTTGGCAGCTGGAATTAGATACAGGGATTATGCAAGTACTGTTGCATAGAACACTGGATCCTGTGTACTATCATTGCATGGATTTTCCTCACATTGCATGCTTATCTATTTAATTAACAATGGTTTGTTTATTAAGCTAAAGTGGTCAGATTTGCACTGCACAACACACAAATTCAATGATACTAAAATATTATACTATAATGTGGTTTGCTGATTTTGATTTAACAAAATATATAAATGTGACTATCCTATGATTATTTCCATTCCTGGTTAACAGGCTGCGAGTTCTGATAGCTTCAATACATCTGGAAGGCAGCAGATATGAGAAGACTTGTCTATAGGATTAATCTTGTCATAGACCCCATATATCTTTTGTGTGCATTATGCAATCCAGTATTTTAGACAGATAGTCTATTTTTATATAGAGTCACAATGATCGCTCCCATTGCTAGTCCCACTGTTATACATAGGATGGGGATCCAATAAATTATAAAGCAAGTTAAGACTTCTGCCTAGTATTGCATAAACTTCAGTTGAGAAAGATAATCAACCTCTAACAAGCTGAGTCTTATTATAAAAATAGACATCATTTGCCTTGTAAAATTCTCCATCAAATTTGTGGTCTTTAAAACATAAGAATGTAACAATACTTTGCTGGCTTGGGCCCAGGCTCATCTAATCCAGCATTCTTTTCTCACAGAGGCCAGCTACTGTAAATGCACAAGGAAGTCCACTAATGTCCCAGTAGATGGTATTCAGAGGTATCCCATAACTTCTGTGAATTGATTCAAGACTTTTTTGAAGCCAACATTTTAAAAAAAATCTCCAATATGTCTCATAAGATGTGCTCACTTAACAGTGGAAGTAGCATTGCTATTGGAAACAAAACAATAACAAACAATTAAACAAATGCAAGTAGTTATGAGTTCCTTTGGTATTCAGCTGCAATGGGGAAAGCTGAAGACTAATAGGTGTACAAGGAAAGAAAGGACATTCACATGTGCATCTCTTGGTTATCTCATATACATTCATGAGTGCCAAACTCTACTCAAGGGAATTTCACTGAAATTCTTCTTTCCTTAGAAAGAATTTCCAATACTTAATTTTATTTCATCAAACCGAACAAGAGCTGATAGAAAATAGGGAAATTCCATTGTTTAGTTCTATAGGGACTGTCATTCTTCTTACATATCTGGAAGACTGGAAACTGGATGTGCTGGTTAGACAGTATAAAGTTAGTTGGGAATTGGGAGCTGTCCCCTTAAGGGAATGTCTCATGGTAAATGTAGTTAATGTCTCATGGGAGATGTAGTCCATGTCATGTGGCCACATCTGTAATCCTGATTGGTCACTGAATTGACCCTTGGTTGGGTTTGGGGGAGTTTCCTTTATTCTTGCTCGGACCCCAGCATTGTGCTGGTGTCTTTCCTTTTGCTCCATCGTTATGGGATGAAGATAACTATATTTTCACACTATGAAGACAACTATGCAAAGACTCAACTGTGAGTTATACCTTGAGGATGCCTATAACAACCCAATAAAGAAACTTTGTATGGAAGCCTTTGTAGAGCTTATCTATATGCCTTTGTAATCAGCCAGGAAAGTTAAAGACAGAACATGGGTCATAGGCACTTTTTACAAAGCGCTAGTAAAAAGTAAGAGATTTTCACTGCAGTTCAACTTATTTGTATATTGATCTGACATGCTTAACTCTCACTTCTCAATAAAAATGTGAAACATGCTGTTAAACACAGCCATTTTTGCTTGTTTAAAAATTTTTATTCCTCACTCCAGACCATATTCTGTGTATCTTAAAATCTCTCTTTCCATATTCCTAATTTTAGTAAACATCTATTTATGCATATACATTCATCTACTTGCTCTAGTTTTTTTTGTGGCATTTATGTATAACATTTTATTTTTATGAATGTGTTTATTGAAAACATTCAATTTTCTGTCAGGCATTATTGCCTTGATCTTTGATAGATTAATTCTATCCATACTCTTTGTTACATCATACTGTCTAGCATTTGATACACGTCATTTCAGTTTTTAGCTATCTAGCTGGGGTCATCTGTATACAAAAGTACATTAAGGTTAAAGGTTGTAACCAAACATCATCAAAAGTATTATGTATGAATGTATCTACTCATATTTGATAATCAAAGCATCACAAGTCATTCATTTAATTCCTGCTCAATATTTAACTATTCACTAAGTATTGGATTTATTCTCCTATCATATAGCTTTACTTCCATCATATGGTACTTATATGTTCAGCAACTCCATGCACTTTAATTTTCCACATTGACTTTATCATGTTCTTTCTCTGAATCAACCAATTTTCTTTGTCACATTCATATATTTCTTAACAACTTGCTAAAGGATAAAAATGTATGGTGCACATCCCAGATTGTGATCACTATCTCCTTTGTCTTATATATATAATTTTTATTAAAGACACTGTTGCAAAATGAAAGATAAACACAAAAAAGAAAAAAGTGGCAAAAAATAAAAGAAAAGCAAAAGCAAAAAACACACAAAGGAGTGACATTTGTTTTTCTTTAGAGCAATTATAGATGTATATTTAATACATTTCCCCTTAAAAATTACCTAATATGATTTCCCTCTACTCATATGGATTCCTTTGCTTCTTATTTCTTTTCAAATAGAATTTTGCCTAGCACATTTAAAAAAAACTCTGTCTTATAGTTTTTGCATTCACTTGTAATTATTTGAATCAGGAAACAAACCAAACACCTTCTTTCAATCATGAGGGGTAAATGGACATAAGCAATATCTCTTAGTTATACCATCTGAGACTCCAGGGTGGTACCGAGCCCATCAAGTTTTGATTGTTGTTGTCAAAGGATTTGAGGGTTTATTGGCTTTTGTATTTGGAGTTTTATTGCCCAGAATCATTAGAAATGAATTAGGCAGCCATATAAATTTTCTTAATAAACTGACAAACAAACAAATAAATCTACATTGCAGTTTTATAATTTTTTTCAACATTTTCATCAAATTTGTGACTGTCTTTTCATCATTTTTTGACAGTAGCATTTATATCATTCATTTTGTTCCATTCTTTGATTTATTCATTCTCATTTTTATCTGGATCTTTAAAATACCCCTTGTAGCAGTTAATCACTTCATCTTGCCTTCAAAATCATTTTATCACTTTTATTCACTCTGCTGGAGGCTGGTTTAGCTTTTTATCCACTTCCCAAACAAATTTTACTTCCATCAAAATCATTCTGCATTTTATTGCCTCTTTTAATTTTAGCTGTTGCTTGATCTCATTGCCTACATTTTTGGTAATATTTTTTTCTCATTGTGTGTATTATACAATGGTATAATACATGCTGCATTGGTATAATGGTATGTATTATATAATAATACAGGAGTGTCAAACTGTATCAGGATTTTGTTTGCCCTGGGCGGGGTGGGATGGGGGTGGCCTGGGGGTGGCTAACTAGTTGGGCATGACTGGGCTGGTCCTTCATTGTGTCTGGGACAGCCCCATGGGACAACTCTGGGCCTATCACAGGCCAGATGTGACCTGTAGGTCATGTGTTTGACAAGTTTGGTATAATACATTAAACATTTCCTTTGTTGTTAACTGAAATGTTTAATTTGCTTCAGATACACATGTCCATCATCTGACAAAAATAAAAATTAATAAAATACAGAAAAAATAATTAAAAATAATAATTAAATATATTCAAAACAAAACAAAACAAAAAACCAAATAAACTCAAAGGTAGACTCTATGGACCACTGGGTTTTTTTCTGCCATCAGTTTTCTATTTAGCTATGTTTCTATGTCACATGATTGCTTTGCTCAATGATCGTAATCCCAGCAATCTCAATTGCAATTATTAAGCAATCTCTTGTATCATTAAGTGAATTGAACAAAAGAGATGACTGTCAAAAAAGAGGTGAAATCCTGTAGTAGGCAGTCCATTCACTCTGAAAAAAAGAGCAAAAGGGTTGCTTGCTAGAGGGTTTAAGATTCATGTGGAGCTGAAATTGTCCAGAAGGCAGCTCTTTCAGCCAATCTCCAGAGATGACAAGGAGTCCTTTGAGCAGGCAGATTACAAGATTCCCCGCCAGCTTCCCTACTGGCTTTCTGGAGAAGTCAGCAGTGAAATTTGAAAATGGTGATCACATGATTGCAGTATGCTTGTCATAAGTGCAAATAGATTGCACTCAGATTGTGATCACATGACTATAGAAAATGGTGTCGATGGTGCAACATTTTCCAATGGACAGAAATGATTTGGATTATTATAAAAATAATGGTCATAAATCAAGGAATATCTGCAATATATTTTCTGATATACACATTTCCTACTATTCCCTCTCTCATTTCACCATTCCACAAAAAACTTCTTTGTGCTTTCCATTAGTGTAATTTCATCCCCTCCTTTGGTTCTCTGTAACGTAATTCTTCTCACTGTATTCCATCCCAATTCCATATTCTTTTTCTAAAATTTACATATATTTTCTTTTCATCCTCAAGATCAATTTGTCTTTTAACAAATGTGTCATGCAGGACTCTGATTAATTTATCGTTTTCCTGCAGACATTTTGTTTTCACTTCTTTATTTTTTAAATGTGTGTTTTCCCTAAAGATCCACTTATGAGGCTACCAAGAAATAGCCTACCATACTCAGCATCTCTGATAAACTTGTATCCTTCACTAATTATCACAATCTTTCATCACAAACAATAAAAGCAATAATATTTTTAGATTTATATTAAGTCCACTCCCATGTGTATGTATGAATATAGTTTTGTTCAAAGCAAACAAATACTTTTCTAAGTACACACAATCATCATTATCCTTTATTCTTGGATTCAAGAATGGCCAATTTATCTCTTTATTTTACTTATTTGCAGGGCTTGTAGGCTGTCCCAATCAGTTAGTCTGAGTGATAGACAGAACCACAGTGGGTAAGGATCAACTGAAGCAATAGAATTACTCTTTTTCTTCTTCTTTCCATCTCCTTTTCATGCAATGGTTGCCAGATAGATATCAACAAACTGTGTATGTCTAACTGACGTTGTACAATTTCTTGTGATGTCAAAAATGTGAAATTATACTAGTTTGTTTAAAAAAATAGAAATAATTATATTTTATTGGAATCAGCTAGGACTTATAACGGAATGTTACATGGGTTTCCTGAGCACAGGAAATAAACATGCTAAAGAGGGGGTACAATATTTAAAATGTTTAAGCAAATGATGTTCAATTTTAATCTGAAAGTTGTCATTTTTTATTGGAAAGCTGTGCATGCTTACTTAGGAAGTTTCTTTAATTTTTCTTCAAATGTGTATAGTAAATACTATAATTTAGCTTGGTAATATAATTTTATGACATAAATACATTGATGTTTATACCATATAAGTATTCTACCTATGCATGAACTTGGATAGTCTACTACTCAGGAAAATTCATAACTTTCATATATCAGTTTTAGCTTGGAATGTTATACCATGTTAGGCCAGACAAGAAATAATGGATGGAAACTGAACAAGGAGAGATTTAACCTGGAAATGAGGAGAAACTTTCTGACAGTGAGAACAATCAACCAATGGAACACCTTGCCCTCAGAAGTTGTGGGACCACCATCACTTGAGACTTTCAAGAAGAGATTGGACTCCCATCTGTCAAAAATGGTGTACGGTCTCCCGCTTGGGTGGGGGGTTGGACTAGATGACCTACAAGGTCCCTTCCAACTCTGATTATCTGTTATCTGTTATCCTGCCAAGAATGTAATAATGGTTAACAGAGTGGCAGTTTCTGTAAGCAACTCACATTTCTTTAAAAGAAAACCAAAGTATTTGTTTCTATAACAATGATATTGGAGGACATTTGTAATACTCAGTTGTGCTAAATGCTATGCCTCTTTATGGACACCTTCTGAATATATGTAAAGAAAAGAAACAAATATATAATTCTAATGCTACATCTTTTAATAGCAATTGTTACATTTGAGTAGGAAGCACTTGCTACACAAAGGATAGTTGCACTATCCAATTCACAACTTCATAGGAAACACCCATCCTAAAAGAAACATCCTTTGTTTTAAAATAAATTAACTCTTCCTTAGGTCTCCTAATGATATCCTGCCACCCTCCTTCCCCCTGGTATTTGAATCTTTTGGCAAAAGGACTGGAAAATAAGAAATCTCTACTAATTCCCAGAAGGGATTCAGGAATCAAAGAGGCTAACACTAGAGGGAGCATGGACATTTAATGAAATATAAAAATGTCTGTGGGAAATGAAATCGAGAGCCTTAAAGTACATTATGAAATATAGATATCACTGAAATATTAATATTGGAAATTCTCTTGCTGGCAGCTCACCAAATCGTCCTATTTCTTCCTGGGGAGAGAAGTGGTTATATAATAGTCTGAGCTTAAAATCAAGAACTTGGACCTGTTCCAAAAATCATAAATAATTAAAAAAGGAGATTTCTTTAGTCTAATATTACATCTTTTTTAAAATCTCAATTGCTTACTGATTTATCCCCAGAAAATTTTGTATAATTGTAGGATGGAACTTGGTTAAGATATAATAAATTCTTTAGGCTTGTTTTATAATGATTTTTTTTGCTGATAATAAACTCTTCAACAGCTACTAATGGATACTATTTTTATATAAATTTTATAAAAAGTTTTAAAGAGAAGATAAGTATTAACATGGACTAAAGAAAGGAAAAGGAAGATAAAGAGAAAAAGACAAAAGTGCAAAAAGAAAAGAAAAAGAGAAAGAAGATTCCAATTACATTTTTAGCAGCTATAAATATAATTACAAAATTACAAAAAGGCTCAATTTTTATTATTATTGTTATTGTTATTTTTCTAATCAGCAAACCACAAGCCATAAATGCATTTTTTCCTGTTTCATGCAAAAAAGTCTACAAGAGTTTTCCCGAAATCTTGATGTTAATCAAGGAAGTCAATTTAGTCATGTAGCCATTTTGGCTTTTTTTACCTGTCCATCAGTCATGATAAAATATCCCTTTATGTTGTCCATATTTTCAGCATAAATTTGAGGTGCCTTTATACATTTTATACATTCTGGTGACAAATATTATCAGTATATTATTTAATAAATTATTTATGACTGGGACATAATGTAAATTTTGATTCTTTCAATCACATATTTTCTCATTGATCATACACTTTTCTTCCTCTGTCTCAAATTTCAACAAAAATGATACATTTTAGCAATATCTTGTTCATCATTTGTACAACATTGTCTTTCAAATGCACATTGTTCAAAAGCATAACATCTTTTATCTACTTTAAACTTTTCTAATAATTGTATATAGAGAAACTATTGACAAGTGTATCCTTCCTTTATCAATTTTCCTTTGATTTTATCTGCTACTGGATGTTATTGGGCTGCAAAGAAATCTTATTATCTTTCATTGTACTGGAGATAAATACACTCAACAGTAGCCATGAATACACTTATCTCCAGTACAATGAAAATTAATAAGACATCTTTGAGCCCAACAGTATTATTTGCTAATAGATGCTACTGGCCTGCAAAGAAATCTTATTAATTCTCATTGTACTGGAGATAAATGCACTCATAACTACTGTTGAAAGATGATTGTTGAGATAATTCAGACTGGATATGCTACATTTGTCCCCTTTCCCACAGATGTTTCATTTATTAGAAGCCCAAACTACAGAAATTATATTGATTTGCTTTAAATTTTGCACTTAAAGTACAATGCAAATGCTTCATTTTGGTTTAGCACATTGTGTGACTGTTGTGGTGTATTGTGCATAATTTAGTTAAACAAGTCTTAGTGATGAAGTATGAATGATGATCCTTCCAATCAGCCCAGTAATAGAAAGTAATTTACACCTAAGCATCCATAAAGTACCTTATACTTTCTTCATATATAGTGAATAAAGTAATTTTTAAGAGCCAAAATATGTGTGAAATTACATTGGGTAAGAAAAATCATTGCCAAATAAAACACTGTTTTAAATTTTTTTGATGTTCATACAGTTACCCTCTTTTTAACCAATGGAATGTGGAAGCTGATCCTTCATGCAGCTCTAATGGTATTTTGAGATTGTGGTGAACATTGATAATCTCTAATACAAAATCTAAAGACAATGTCCTTGATTGTCTGGTTTTGTGTAAACTGAAATCAAGTTTCAGACTCTGTGAACTTCTGTCCAAAATTCATCCAAAATTCTCAACCCAAACAATGGGCTTCATTTCATTCTCCAAAGAAAAATAGAAAAATAGAAATATGTTGTCTGAATGCAGTCATTGTGCAACATCTTTCTTTTTGATCAAGCAATTTGTCCTGTCAACTTATTATAGATACATATTCTTAGAATATATAGAAACCTGAGTGAAAGTTAATTCAGTGTTTGATTTGGGCATGCAATCAATAGTCCCATAACTAGATTAGGCTATAGCATAATTATAATTCAGTGACTGCCAAGGGTTCAGTATATAGGTATAAACCTATTTGCTAAATCTGCAGGTTTTTTTGATAATCGAGTCAAGCTTTCTTCTTCCTTGATTTGAAGTTATTTAAAGAACCTGGCAGCCTTTTACATGGAAAAGGCTACTGGCCTATATCTCAGTTTATGCATGAAAGCTCATAGGGTTCATGGATGAGGTTTGCTTTGCAGTGAAAAATGAGGAGCTTATAACTCAGAGGTCTCCAAACTTGGCAACTTTAAGACTTCACACAGCTCCAATGGTATTTTGAGATTGTGGTGAACAAGAATTCTGGGAGTTGAAGTCCACAAGTCTTAAAGTTGCCAAGTTTGGGGATCCCTGTTGTAACTCAATGCTTGAAAACTGGTTTGGACCAGTAGCCCAATCTGCTCTCACTCCAGTGGTCCTTTACTATGTTTGGAAGAAGGTGGAATTCTACCTTCTGCCCTGCCATAAACATTTCATTGTGACAAGGTCATATAAGATAATTATTTTAAATTTACATTTATACTTGTGATGGTAATGCACATGTCTAAGGCTGCATGCGGCCCTTCGCCCAATTTTGTATGCCTAATTTCAGGTAATTTTACAAATTCTGCAAAGCAATGGTATGGACCTCTTTCAAAAAGTTTCTTTTCTGGCAGCCAGATGGAGCCAGTAGTGAGGGACGTGAGGAAGAAAGGATGTAGCCACAACAGAGAAAATAGGACTCTAGAAAGTGAAATGGATCAGGACAATTGTCTTAGTCACCCTCCATTGACTGAGGATCCCTAATAGATTATCCCTGCTGAAAAATGTCGCTTAATTGGAAAAAATATCTTTGCCTCTGAGATAAAAATAAAAGAGAACAGAGGAAGAATGTTGCTCTAACCTGTCTCACCAGACTTGTTTCTGGACTTATCTCTGGAAATATGAATACTAAAAATTTGCTTTGTTATTTGTGTGAGAAATGAGGGTAAAATGCTCATTGTTCTGATAAGAATCATGGGACGCCTCATAAAAATATACCAGCAGATGTTTGTTTCAAGTAGTTGTACAATGGGAATATAGGGCAGTTCAAGCAATTAAAATAAAATCAAACTCTTCAGAAGATAGCATTCCAAGGCTTATTACACAACAAACTTTCACCAGATGTGTTATGCTGAGTATGTTGCTTTAAAAAATATGGTTCTTTTTTAAATCAGAGGATAACTTTGGCTGCCTTGTCATGTAATTTATCCAGGTGTTGCTAGAGTCTCTTTGTTCTGGGATCCAGATTTATAGCCAGGCATTCTAATTAGTTTTAAAAAATTCCTTTTCACTTGTGCTTCTCATGTTTGTTTGGAAACTAGCTAACAAACATTTCCAGGTGACATTGCTCTGTACATTTATGCAAACTGGGCCTTCATTCTTCCTTTCTGAAGATGTGGGAGAGGCAGGGGGAAACCAAAGTGAAACTTTTAAATTAATTGTTACATTGTTTGGAGATGGAGAGGGAGAATAAAGACTTAATTAAAATGTAAAACCAATGTCTGTTAAAGGTATCAGTAAATTCTTTTTGCCTAAATCATAGTTTCATTCCACAAGCTAAATGTTCTCTTTTATGATTTTACACAATCCAGTTGTGAACATAAAAGTCTGAACAAATGCGTTAATGTCCTGGCAGAATGTGGCAAAGGTATGGCTCAAATGTTTAAAGAGAATAGTTGTGGTGAAGAAATATGCTTTTTTCCTCCAATCCACATATTGATAGCTAACCTCAAGGAGGTTTTTGAATCAATTAGGTTCACACACACATCCCTCCCGACTATTTTGCTAAAATAATCTGGCTCACCCAAACATGAACTCAAAAACCATCTAGACAATGGAGAAAAGGACCTATACATTGACTACAGAGCTGATTGCATCAAAAGAAAGTCACACAACCCACAACTCTGCATTCAACCCCACCCCATCCAATCCAACATCACTCAAAACTAGGCATGCATGCCCCAAACTACCTCTATCCCAACTACAACTGGCCTTAAATGCAAGCTATTCAATGCAAGAAACCTTGTAAATAAAATACCTGAATTTCTCCTTTTATTAAATACGGCTCAGTATATGTAAAAAGCAATGGATCATGTCCAGTATTTCCTAGTCAAACCACAGACAACTACAATGATCTAATACATATCGATTTTACAGAAGACAATGTTGAAAAAGCACTACGCAATCTAAAACCATCTCTATCTATTGGACTGGACAGAATATGTGCCTACTTCTTAAAAATGCTATCCACTGCCATAGCAGAATCTCTAAGCATAATCTTTGAAAAATCTTTCAGGACCAGCTCCTTGCCAAAACTATGGTCACAAGCCATGGTCATCCCCATCTTCAAAAAGAAGACCCCAGCCTAGTTGAAAATTACAGACCAATCTCTTTATGCCGAGTCACCTGTAAAGTCATGGAATCAATTATTAACCAATCCATCATCCTCCACTTAGAAACAACCAACCTACTCTCTAATAAACAATTTGGTTTTAGGAAAAAACTATCATGTAATCTGCAACTCTTACACTGCAAAAACATATGGACTACACAACTCGATCAGAGCAAAACAATAGATGCAATAGACTTCTGTAAAGCCTTTGATTCAGTGGTACATGACAAACTACTCCTCAAACTAAAATCTTATGGTATCTCTGGAAACCTGCATAACTGGATAGAAACATTCCTGTCAAACAGACAACAAGTGGTCAAAATTGGGAGAGTCCTATCAAATTCTATACCTGTCAACAGTGGTGTCCCCCAAGGCAGTGTTCTAGGACCAACTCTTTTCATACTCTACATAAATGACCTCTGTGATCATATCAAGAGCAACTGCTTCTCTTCTTGACCTTGACTACGTATCAGAATGGTCAAACAAATGGCAACTTCAAATCTCAATAAATAAATGCTCTGTCCTACATATTGGCAAAAAAAATCAGAAAATAAAATACAGGCTGAATTATCAAAACCTTGTTGATGACCCAAACTCTGTAAAGGATCTTGGAGTACTCATCTCAAATGACCTAAGTGCTAGAGCCCACTGTAACTACATAGCCAAAAAGACCCTAAGAGTTGTTAACCTAATCTTACGTAGCTTTTTCTCTGGTAATATTACACTAATAATTAGAGCATACAAAACATTTGCTAGACCAATACTCAAATACAGCTCACCAGTCTGGAACCCACATTATGTATCTGATATTAACACAGTTGAGAAAGTCCAGAAATATTTTACAAGAAGAGTTCTTCACTCCTCTACTTGTTGCAGAATATCTTATGCCACCAGACTCGAAATTCTAGACCTTGAAAACCTAGAACTACGCCGCCTTCGGTCCGATCTAAGTATAGTATATAAACTCATACATTGCAATGTCGTATCTGTCAATGAGTACTTCAGCTTCAACCATAACAACACAAGAGCAAACAATAGATACAAACTCAAGGTTAATCGCACCAAACTTGATTGCAGGAAATACGACTTCAGCAACAGAAGTCAATGTCTGGAATACTCTACCTGACTCTGTGGTTTCTTCCCCAAACCCCAAAAACTTTAACCTTAGACTGTCTACTATTGACCTCACGCCTTTCCTAAGAGGTCTGTAGGGGGCATGCATAAGCACACCAACATGCCTACCGTCCCTGTCCTATTGTTTCTTTTATATTTTATTTTTCTTATATGTATCCATGTATTCATAACTATGTTTTTCTTATACCTATTATCTTGTAAGCAATTGACAAATAAAATAAATAAATAAATAAATAAATAAATAAATAAATAAATAAATTATTGCCTTGGGAAAGGAAAGTATGTGCCTACTTGTTTAACAGTGATATATTTTCCTTTGGTTTTACAAAGATCTCACTCTGTTATGTTTGATAGCCCTGATTGTTGAAACTCAGGTTCATTTAGCCATAAATCAAAAATTTTCAGCTTTTTATTTTTGAATCAGGGATTTTGATGTTACCTGGACATCCATCTTCTATATGAGGCTGAGGGAAGGATTTGGAATTAAATAGTTTAGGATGAATGTAATTACTTATTTTACTAGGTTTATTGGTTTGCAAACCTACCGTAGATACTCCAGTTGAGAAAACCACAGATAGCAGGTTATCTGAGACTTCAGAATAGATAATTTGATTAGAAATTGTGAAGCATTGGGACAGGAACATTGAACTTCTTTTGGTTGTAGGTCTTGAATAGTATGTGCCTTAATCTTCAGTGTAATGACTACTTGAAATGTGCCTGACAACTCAAGCAAGAACTGTAAGTTATGAATTACTGCAGCAATCTTTTTTCATAACTTGTGATTATTTTTAAGATTTTGGTCAGGTATCCTTTGATCAGGTCACAAAGAAAAGCTTTTTATAGATTGGGAATTATGGAAACTTAAACCGATGAGCAGATAGCCCATAATCTTCTATTACTGTTATATCAATGTATGGTTCCTTAGACAGAGTGTTCAATTAGTGAAATTACTCTCTGTTTCTTTTTAATTGCACTTCCCTTCTTTATCAAATTAGTAGTGCATGATGATCTTTCATGCATCTGATGAAGTAAAGCATCATGCAGAATAGCTAAAAATGAGCACAAGATGATCAATATGCTTTGTTTCTTGGATGGAATCAATATCGTGTGGCTTTGGATGGGTCTGGGTAAATCAGATCAAACCAAACCAAACCCTGAAATCTATTCTAGATTTGCCAGAGATAGCTTTTAGATATATATTGTAGGTTAACAATCACAGTGCCTTCCTTCCCTGTCATTTCTATGAATCCCACCATCCCATGTCCACCACTGTTTTTCCATCATTATTCAGTACATATTCCTCTGTCCCCTTCCCTCATTGTCTCAGCATCTTCCTTGCCCTTAGCATCTGCAGTAAAGGGTTAAAAACATTTCCAGAGGTTCAGATGGACCATTAATCAATGAATCTGAAAAGGAGACAGAATTCAGTAAAGTCCCCAAAAGTAAAACTTGAAGCAGCCAATTAACTGCAGGAAATTTTTTCCTTTGTATCAGGTGAGTTGTAATATCCAGTCATATTTGGTCTTTTTTAAATTAATTTCCATAATGGGAGAAGGGAAGCTTTTTCTGTTGGCTTTAACTAGGTATAGGCCACTCACCCCTATCCTGGATTAGCATTGGTGAATCAGAAGAAAGAACCACATTGAAAAATGTGGAACTAGATGATGACAATGATGATGATTCAGTAGTTATTTTGAGTATTCTTATTCCTATTTTATTCTTCCTGTGTATATCTGTGGGATTCTTGCTGTTTTTAGGAATGCTGACTTCATTTTCTTCTTGTCCCATTTCCTTTTCAGGCTAAACTGGTTGCTTAACTTTTAATATACATAATAAGCAACTATATCTTATTTTACTGATATATCATTCTGCCAGGAAAGTAGTTTAACAACCCTTGTAATTCTGATGCTATAAAAAGAACGATAGAATGAAAGCAGAGGGGTTTTCTCTATGTATATGTATTATTCTTAAGAATTATAGTTAAAGAGAAGTCAAAGAAAAAGAAAGAAAAAAATGCAAGAAAAGAGAAAAAGAAATATATTAAAGTTATGAAATATAATGACTTCCTCCTCTTCAATAGATAATTAAAATTCTTTCATTCTTCCTCCCTTTTAGATATTACATAATTCCCTTCAACCCCTCACTTAATCCACATCTTTTTAAATCCTTAAACCCATAAATATCATACTGTATAACTCATTTCTTCTTTTAGAAAAAAATCCATGAAACAGAAGAATTGTCTGTTTTGTTCCTACAGATAAAGCACAGTGAGGAAATATGTTCCTGAGTGATAGTGTGAGCCTACAGACTGATCCACTTCCCCATAAATTTTGGGAGGTTTTAACAGTAGAGATTATAGGGCAGCACCTGGAGACCCCACTTGAGGGACCTAGGGGGACACTCTCTGTAACTTCCTTTTGTTGCTATCCATGGGATGCTAACAAAAGCTTATGTCACAAGATGCTGGACAAAAAATATCAGTGACTGCTTTGTGATTCAGTGTGTGGTCTGACTCTGGGAAAATTGGTTTACTGAGTAAACCATGTTTCAGTTTATCATAGGAATAGTGTATTCATGAATATAGCTTCACTTTTGGTTCTATAGAGTAGGGGTGTGTGGGCAATCTCGTTTTAATGCTCCTGCTGTTGTGCTACTAAACAGCAGTGGCAATTGCCAAGAAACAGTCAGCAGTTTGGGTGGAAAATAATCAACAGGCTTTTAACTTAGAGTTATGCTTAACACATTTAAATACTGCATTTCTTTCTGAGCACTGGGAAACAGTCAACCTTAGAAGTCACAGCCTCGCCTTTTTAATGTGTGTGGGATGGGAAAATCTTGCCATCTATTCCATTGCAGACCTTGGCCGCCTGCAAAGTTTTTTTTAAACAATAATCATAACATATAGTATGAATAAAAATAAAATTTCTGCCCCATTGTAGCAGGCTTGGTTTAGTAGATCATCATGCAGGCTTTGGTATATTTTAAAATACTTTCCCCAAATTCCCTGTATGATTTCCCTCTACTATATTTTGGTGTAAATCTGGTGGAAGCAAGTTAATCAAAAGATAAGGCCCATTTTACAAAGGGAAAAATCTGGCCTAATAATTTCATTGGTAGTAGACATTAGGAGGCTAGAATTTGCTCTCTATTTGTTAGGTATTCAAATTATACTGTGTTCCAGTATGAAAGTCTTCACAGACTCATTTTCCTTGAACATCTAATTCCTCTAATTGTCACAACGATTAGAAAATAATATATTTTACAACAGATATACTGGCGAGGCTCAGTTTTTTCTCCTGGTGAATTATTTTTTTCTTTCCTCTGATGCTGCCACAGTGCTTTAGCATCTTCAGCATCTACTACTAAAACACACATGAGGACATAGGAGAGTAGTTAATTCTGTGTTGTCAATAGTACTGCCTACTAGAATTTAAGACATGCTTAAAATTCTGGGGAGGGGCCTAAGAATCAGCAATGAATGGACTTTCACTTTCCACTTTCCTTATTTAGGTCAATAGAGTTGAACAGGTCATCCCCAGCTGCCAGAACTCATAAATTCTTACCAGAAGTACTAGCACTTTCAAGTATTGCTGAAGTCATTTATCCTGTCACAGGCTGAAGGTAGGAAAGAAATGGCTTGGCAAAGCAGCTGTGCTATAGCTAACGGAATAATGTCAAACTGATGGAAGCTTAGAAGCCTGAATTTGGGATACATAAATTTTTCATTGACATTCTTTCCTTTGTATTCAGATTCAGTTTTGCTGTCTGAACAAAGTCTGGGTCAGGAATAGCAATGAGTTTGACCAAATCAATTTCTAGTACAGAATAGAAAGTATATCCTAAATAAATTTCTCAACAGTTGGGTTGTGGATGATCCATTTGCTGCTATAGAGTGAGCATAAAAATATGTAGCCTAAATCTATAAAGTTACAAATTAAACTCCAACACACTGACAATCAAATAATAATTATTAATAATATAAAAGTGTCAATTTTTACAAAATTAGAGTAAGGGAGTTTTTAAAAAACAATTGTGGAAACATTAGTAAAAATTAATAGCAAAACTTCATTACATGGCTGAACAGTGTGGAAAGTATCCTTTGAATAATTTATTCAACAATAATATTGGAGATGCAAAATCTATATGGATAGATAGGACGTTCTATAGCAAGACAATGATTGTCAATGGCAACATTAGAATACTGTTATAATGAAGAACTAAAGGCTAACTCTGCTCACTATTCACGAGTTTGATCCTGATGGGGCTCAAAGTTGGACTATACAACTCGATCAGGGCAAAATAATAGATGCAATCTACATAGACTTCTGTAAAGCCTTTGATTCAGTGGTACACGACAAATTACTCCTAAAACTAAAATCTTATGGTATCTCTGGACAACTGTATAACTGGATAGAAGCATTCCTGTCAAACAGACAACAAATGGTCAAAATTGGGAGTGTCCTATCACATTCTGTACCTATCAATAGTGGTGTCCCCCAAGGCAGTGTTCTAGGACCAACTCTCTTCATGCTCTACATAAATGACCTCTGTGATCATATTAAGAGCAATTGCATTCTCTTCACTGATGTTGTAAAGCTGTTCAATACCACAGACAATACTGCTACCCTTCAAAAAGATCTTGACTATGTATCAGAATGGTCAAACAAATGGCAACTTCAAATCTCAACAAATAAATGCTCTGTCTTACATATTGGCAAAAAAAAAATCAGAAAATAAAATACAAGCTGAATAGTCAAGACCTTGTTGATGACCCAAGCTCTGTAAAGGACCTTGGAATACTCATCTCTAATGATCTAAGTGCTAGAGCCCACTGTAATTACATAGCCAAAAAGGCATTAAGAGTTGTTAACCTAATCCTACATAGCTTTTTCTCTGGTAATATCACACTACTAACTAGAGCATTCAAAACATTTGCTAGACCAATACTCGAATACACTCATCAGTCTAGAACCTACATTACGTATCTGATATTAACACAATTGAGAAAGTCCAGAAATATTTCACAAGAAGAGTTCTTCACTCCTCTACTCATTATAGAATACCTTATGCCACCAGACTTGAAATTCTAGACCTAGAAAACCTTGAATTATGCCGTCTTCGGTCTGATCTAAGTATGGTATATAAAATCATACATTGCAATGACTTACCTGTCAATGAATACTTCAGCTTCAACCATAACAACACAAAAGCACACAATAGATACAAACTCAAGGTTAATCGCACCAAACTTGATTGCAGGCAATACGACTTCAGCAACAGAGTAGTCAATGTCTGGAATACTCTACTTGACTCTGTGGTTTCTTCCCCAAACTCCAAAAACTTTAACCTTAGACTGTCTACTATTGACCTCACCCCTTTCCTAAGCAGTCTTAAGGGGGCATGCATAAGCGCACCAACGTGCCTACCATCCCTGTCCTATTTTTACTGTTATTTTTCTTATATGTACCTATTTCATGTATTCATAGCTATGTTTATACTTATACCTATTATCTTGTAATTGACAAATAAATAAATAAATAAATAAATAAAGTTAACTCAATGTTGGTCCCAATTTGGTCATTTAGAAACGAAGAGCCTTTCATTGCATTTGTAGTGAAAGGTATAACTTTACTAAAGACAAGTGATTGCAAGCTACGTAAAAACCAGGCCTGAGGTTTGTGCATGAATTCTGCCAGTTACTTTTCCCTTTTCCAGGCCGCCTCCCCTGTTATCTGTTTAGTGTCCAATGGGACTCAAATATATTGTTTAGGTAACAGTTCTGATTCTTGGCAGGCTCAGTGATGCTCTGCATTCCATTTCCACACTTGTGACCTTGGGATCAGCTGGCCAATGTCTCTGTCAGACATTCAATGTAGTTTTGGTTTCTGGTTCCATCCCTCCCCCAACTCTGGCATCAGCGAAGCATAGATGAGGCAGGATAGGATGTCAGCACTGACATTCAGCCTTCTGAGATTGGTAAAATAAGGACCCAAATTGTTGGTGCAATATGCTGATTTTGCAAACCATTCAAAGAGTGCTGTAAAGCACTATGGAGAGGAATATAAGTCTAAGTTCTACCTCCACTGTTGTTATTCATCACACCTTGTATACACCTTGTGCACTGAACACAGAGAATCTTCTTTTTTCTTTCTGTTGCTTTGGCATTAAATTTTGAAAGCTGTCACCATCAAAGGAATAATGCAGGAGTTAGGTTATATGATACTATTATTTAGAGCAAATTAGGCTCATTCACAGTTAGGATAAGCCAGAAATCAGCAAAAAAAGTCTAACTAGACTGGAAGTTTAAAACAATTCAAGAAAACAACAATAAAAGATCATTTCCATGTCGTAATCAGAATGTATAGTTATCTATCTTCTGTAAAGCCAGGCTTCACTTGAAAGACTGCTTTTTAGGTTCTCATGAATGACCTTTAAATAAGACATTCTTATATGTTCACACTTGTTCAATAGCAACCTTCTAAATATCATTGAAGGAATGTGAACCCTTAGACATAAATAAAAAAACTCAATTGGCTTGTATTTGAAAAAAAATCTTATTAAATGAATGCCATAATTCTTCTTCAAGCAGGTTTAAAAACAGCACTACTGTTTATTTTTAATCCCACTGTTTTTGCTATATTGATGAGCTCTTTTGTTATTGCATGAAGACCAAATAAAGATTTTGGCTAATCCTCCTGGATATATTAGTATATCAATAGAAGTAGAAAAAACATACTGTTTTTCTACTCAGATAAATGCTTTTATTATTTAGACTTTGCATAAAATGAAAAAAAAGTTTTAATTTGAAGGCAATCAATTTTATAAAAGTGAACTCATGAGCAACAAACTGTAAATTTGGATATATGAATTACCAAACTTAATATAATAGTTGTTCCCCCTTCTCTTTCTATTAATTCCATTTGAATTTCTTTAATTTTGTGGGAGGCTTTTTGATGCTATGTTCCTTTTACATGTGCCCAATTCAAGCATGTTCTGTCTTCCCTGATAAGTGTAGTGGTGATGAACAATTTTGCCTTCAGGTCCACATAGACAGCAAAGAATATGACACTGACAGAGATATGTAGAAGCGATTATCCAGGGACCAGGAACTGAATAATTTTAAAGTCCAGAACAGTGAAATAACATTCACAAGTGTTTCCCTAATTCACTGAACAAGAAAGAGGAGGAACCCAACTACATTTGCAAGATTTTGTTACATTAGCCACATCTCAGTAAAAGCAGTTTTCACCTTCCTTTGGAGTTATTTCTGGACTAGGCCATCTAGGGGGGTTGACAACCTATCACCTTCTTTTCTAAGATGACAGTTGGCATTTGTAGTAAATATATTTTTGGCTGTCTATGGAGAGAAGAATAAACATCGCATATCCCTTGAAGATCAAGAAAATAGTTCCACATTCTTCCACATTCTTCTGATAAACAACAAAGTGCTCTCTCCTCTTCTCTCTGTATACCAATGACTGCATCTCAAAAGATCTCTCTGTTAAAGTATGTGATTGGTCTCATTAGAATCTGCATATAGACGGGAGGTTAAACAACTAGTCTTGTGGTGCAACCGGACAATCTTGAAGTAAACACACTCAAAACTGTAGAAATGGTGGTAGATTTTAGGAGAAACCCTCCTAAACTACAACCTCTTACAACACTAGACAACACAGTATCAACAATAGAGACCTTCAAATTTCTAAGTTCTATCACATCATGGTCACTCAAAAGTGAAACACTGATGAAGCGGGCACAACACCTCCATTTTCTGCATAGTATAAGAAGAGCGCATTTTCCTTCCCCTATCTTTCTATAGAGGGACAATTGAAAGTGTCCTATCATGTTATATTACTGGGTGGTTTTGAAATATTACCATTTTGGACAAGAAGGATGTGCAGACAGTGGTGAGGATGGCAGAAAATATTATTGGAACTTCACTTATTTCCTTCCAGGACATAGCATATAAGCAATACTTGACCAGTATCTGCAGTATTGTCTATGACACTACACAAGTTTTCTTTGTAACCTTCTGGGATAATGGTGGGATTCAATTTTTTTTTTTACTATCGATTCTGTGGGCATAGCTTGGTGGGCATGACCATGTGACTGGGTGGGTGTGGCTTTTTTTGCTTTTTTGCAACCTCCACCCATTTTTGGGAGCTTCCTAGCCTCAGAGGAGCCTCGGGGGGGGGGGGGCGTTATTGCTCCCCTAAAGCTCCTCTAAGTCTCAGGAAGAAAAAAAAAAAACAGCATGGGAGGGCATACAGCATGGGAGGGGCATACAGCACCGCTCCAAGCTCCGTAAGGCTCCCCTGGGGCTCTGGAAGGCAAAAAATTGGGTGGGACCTGAGCTCTTCTCTCCATATTTTGTCTTCCTGGGCCTCAGCAAGGGGAATTGCGGCACAGCTAATCTATGTACAGCTGATTGTCGGGAATATCAGGGGGGCGGGGTAAGAGAATCAGGCAGGAGGGTGACTGGGTCAGGGGAATGGCCAGCCAGAACTTACTATTGGTTCAGCAACCCACGCCAAATTCTTGATACCGGTTCACCCGATTTGGTATCAAGGCTGAATACCATCACTATTCTGGCAGGAGACTTTTCAGTATCCAAATCTGTAATAGCTTAATATCATATAGTATCAATTTTGTTAACTCTCAAGTTCTGCTATGTATTCTAAATTAATATATATGTGCCTGTATGTGTATGAAGAAATACATATATATTCTTTTGAGAGCAGGCAACAAAATTTTATTTTTTAATGTGTGTCAGTGTGTTTATAGAAAAGGTGACAATAAAGGTTATTTTATCTAATTTGTTGCCTTGGCTCACTGTCTCAGTGAAGGTTGAATCAGTTCTAAATTATAATCTTATAGCAATTTATGATTTATCCATCTTACATTTTTACTTGACCAATACATTTAAAGCTGCACTCCTATGCTTATTTATCTATGCATTACATATAAATTACATTGATTTAATTGAGTTTTTATATATGAAAAGACATTTTGACTGTAGCATTTAATTTTTAAGCCTTGTATTAAGCAGAAAGGAGCCTTTTATTAGATTTTTTTAGATTTCATTAGAATGAGACATTTTAGCAATGAAAGTCTTTCCATAACTATAACTTTTGGAAAAGAATGAGATTTTCTGCCTTTGAATCTGAAAGCAGTCTGATCTAAAATTTTAATTAATCAACAGTAAATTATATGCACTAGTTAATATTGTATGATGTATTTATCACTGCCAAAAAAATGACAGTATCTTAAATTTACTTTATTTGGCATTTAATCCAAATTGAAGTCTTCATAATGGAAAATATTTACTTATATATTTCACATCCTAAAAGACTCCTTTTTGTGGGTGTCTTTAAATCAGTGTTGACTCCTCTCAACTTCCATGACAAGTTTTGTTGGTAAGATTTGAGAAATGGCTTTCCATTGCTTTCTTTCTAGTGCTGAGAGAAAATGACTGGCCCAAGGTATTAAGTATAAAAACTGGCTTTGTACCTAAGACAGGACTAGAACTCAGGCTCTCCCAGTTTCTAGTTTGATGCCTTAACTACTATGTCAAACTGGCTCCTCCAAGGAATTTTATGACATAATTTACAAAAATAGAATTAAAACCAAAGTAGAAATGAGGGGAAAAAATAGCATGTGTATTATTACATTGATATATTTTGCATCTTAAAAACAGATATTTGACTCAATGACTGGACCATTCTTGGAAGATTATTTTATTTGCTTTTAATTCAGAATGTGGAGTCTTAAATATTAGTTGAATGTTACTTATATACATTGATGAATTCCTATTCTAACTTTTTCACTTTGCTCATCTTATTTTGCTTTTAATAAAAAAGAAGCCAGGAAGTGCATTATTTCTTAATCAAGTCACTAGATCCCCTCAGTGTGCAGGAAGGGTCATTCCTTCTATACTCAGCTGTTGAGTCATGCTACCTTTTTGTTTCACATATTCTTCTGCCTCTACCTGATTGCATTTTTTTGTCTAAAACGAACATACAGTTTTGCTTCCAGCCATCTAAATGCTTCTATCTGATATAACTCTGTATAGAAATTGACAGAATTTGTTCTTCTCACATGGAATAGTTCAAGGCTTGCTAGGCAATTAGACTTTAAGTGTGTTCCTTCTCTGTGTATAAAATGCCTAGTGCGAAACCAGAACATACAGGTAGTCCTCTACTTATGACCACAATTGAGCCCAAAATTTCTGTTGTTAATGGAGACATTTGTTAAGTGAGTTGTGCCCCATTTTATGACCTTCCTTGCCACAGTTGTTAAGTGATAAGTTAACTGCAGTTGATAAGTTAGTAAGCTAGTTGTTAAATGATTCTGACTTTCCCATTGACTTTGCTTGTCAGAAGGTTGCAAAATGTGATCACATCAATGGTCATAAATATGAACCAGTTGTCAAACATCTGAATTTTGGTTACGTGAAGTCACACGAGGCTGCTGCAGAGGTCGTAACTATGAAAATGGTCATAAGTCACATTTTTCAGTGTCATTGTAACTTTGAATAGTCACTAAACATACTCTTGTAAGTCGAGGACTACCTGTATATCTGAAGTTCTATTTTTTAAAATAAAAAACTGTATCACAATTAATTATTCCTTTCAAAAATATTTATTGCTTTGGCCTTGTGCAGGAGTCATTAACTAATATGCATGAATCATCTGTTGTTTTTTTGCATAATATCAGATAGTACAACCAGGAAAAATGAAAATGTGACTAGTCCATATTACTGTAATATATACATGCTATACATTTTTATGTGAATGAAAAATGGTCAAATAATTTATCACATCTATTCTAACTCAACATCTTTATTATCTGATTGGCTGGAGAGAAATCAGTGGTGATTCTATAGAAGATAATCACAGTAAAGAACATTTTACCTAATTCTGTGAAGAAACATTCGTGAAGACTCAGTAGTACCCATCTGGATAATTCTGGTCCAGCTCAAACCACAAATTTTCTGTCTTCTATATTAAGAATTTCTATCACTCTTCAGGAAGGCCTAAGTTACACAAAACCGCTTCTGAGGAAAATCTATTCTGAATCTAATGAAATAGATTTCTAAGGGAAGATTCAGCAAAATACTTTTGCTATATTTTTCTTGTTTCTTCTTTTGATCAGATTAGAACTTTGCTGTTTTATTAAGTTTAACCTATGCCTATCACCCTCTCTTTG
Organism: Bungarus multicinctus; assembly: GCA_023653725.1. Taxonomy (NCBI): domain Eukaryota; kingdom Metazoa; phylum Chordata; class Lepidosauria; order Squamata; family Elapidae; genus Bungarus; species Bungarus multicinctus. The sequence continues at coordinate 52,726,411 of CM042844.1, forward strand.
AGCTAATGTAAAGCTCCATGACAGTGGGTAATGATGAATAGGATACATATAAGTCTGGCCTTTTATTGAACAGACAATTTTGGGGGGTTAGATTGGGATCCTAAGGTGTATCTTTTGTGCCTGCAGCATTCTTTGTCAGCATTCTTTGCGCTGACAGATTGTATATCTGTTGATAGTACTAGCAAGACAGATTTGTTACTGTGTAATCTCTTCCTGTCCCACAAAAATACTTACTCTGTTTCCCTTTTGGCATTTAAACACCTCTATCCTTTTTGCTGTTGTGAACTGGCGGCAATCCTACAGAGTTCCCTCTTTTTTCACTTTGAGGAAGAAGTAAGGAAGTCAGTGCTTCTGTTACCTGTAGTTTGTTTCATTGAGACACTGAGGACAATGTGGCATTGGAAAACACTAAAGTGGCAACAAAACCAGCCATGAATTAACAAGTTTGTTGAAGAAATAAATCAGCTCCAGATGAGCAATATAAGAGTTTTGTTTCAAAAATGTTAGTAAGCTTTATAATTTTGAACATAATTTAATACATGTAATTTAATAAATACAATACATAGTTTTATGTATCAGTAAAACCATTCTTTCAAAAGCTGTTTGATGGGCTTGCCAAGGAAGCATGACAGTTTACAATTCATTTTTTTGTTATGTTAAATTGAAGAATTTTAGAAATAATGAATTCATTCCCTTTTGGGTCACAATATTATCTACCTTTATCTATACCGTTAGAACCCTGCAGTAAAGTCTGCTCACGTAATTAATGTTGTATTAAGATTTCCACTATACCTTTCAAGTGAAAATTTCGGTGTTAAACTATGAAGAGAGAACTGCTCTTACAAACCTCTCTAAAACAATTTGTATTTCCAATTGTATCATTCATAGAAGCTTTGATGTTTATATACCATACTACACCATATGTAATCCATGCATATGTTATACTGTATATATGCAATACTTAATATATCTTCAAGATTGCATCTGATCATATCATCAGTAAAATTTGATGTATATATAACGCTTGTTTTACCTTAATTAAAAAGACAATTAAAACATATAGTCTTATTGGGGGTAATGATGTGGATATCATGGGGATAGATACAATGGAATGAAGGCTATTGCCGAGCACGTAGCATGGTGCTCCATAGACTGTAAGCCGCCCTGAGTCTCCGGAGAAGGGTGGCATATAAATGTAATTAAAATAAATAAATAAAATAAATAAATAGATAAGAAATGTCTATTTATATTTTCTAAACAAATTGACACAAATGCACTTTTCTCTATTATATTGGATCCATGTAAAGTCAGTGCTTTGATGACAGAAATACTATATTTGACAGTTAGCATTAATTTTCTGCTAAGTTACCTAAAACACATAGGAAAACAGTTTTGTTCCTAAATCTGTCTGCCTTTCATCCATAATCAGAAATGATGGAATGAGATTATATTTTTTCTCACAGAACCAATGAAAGTTATTTCATTCTTTCTTCCATTATGATTTATACAATTTTATGTGCAAAATATCTATTCAATGAACAAATGTTTCTACTATATGTCCTAGGAAACACTATAATATAACTGGACTTGAATTATGATCAACAGCTTGCCAATTGATAACAATATAAATATTTATATTGTTAAGATTGAGAATCCTGTTTTGTGAAATATCATTTACTGGCAAAGAGGGGTTGATGGAGGTGGGACAGATAAAAAATAGTACAGTTTCAAATAGTTTGATCACTTGAGAGTTTTTTTTTTTGCAATTGATTTGAATGTAGAACCAAGGTGATTTGGGTTCAAATTTTTAGGATATCATTGGTGAGCTTGGGCCAATTATACTCTCAAAATATGGTTGAAAGGATCTTTTGGGAAGAAGGTGAACTATATTAAATCCTTCAATATCTTTATATTTATATCAAAACAGGTTTCAGAATGAAAGGTAGTCCTAGAGTAGGATTTTAAGATTTAAAACAATTCAATGTACAGATTATTTCACAGGCAATATATGTTGATTTTATGTTATAATCCACAATTTGTTTTATCTTTGACCTGTTAGAAAAAAAAGTTATATCCATACCAAAATAGCTTTAAAAATAGAAACAAATATAGAGCATTTAAAGTTGTAATGAACTGTTCTGAAATGGAACTGGTTTGCAAATGCATGTTGTCCATATTTTCATTAAAATAAGTCAGAGAGTATAACTGAATAAATCATAATTATCCCAAACCAAACCATATTTTCATATAATGTGCATATATATCTGGATTTCAAAACAATTCCCACAAGTAAATAAGCACACATTTAAGGCTCCAAATAGCTAAATAGATTTCTGGACAATCCTTAGAATACCTTGGTGTAAAAAATCTCTGTGCTAATCTAAATCCATTTCTACTGTAATCTTTGATACATAATTTCATTTCAAACGTAGGAAAAATGCTGGGCAGGTGATCCAGGGGGAGACCTGGCTGATTATTTAAAATGAATTAGCTATGATGAAATATTTAGTCTTTAAACAACAAATTTAATATGGCAAGTTGCATTTTATTTATTAAAGGCACTCTCAAGGAGATTTGTAGAAGGTTTTACTGAAGTGTGTTGTTTTGATATTGCAAAATATGGTAATTACTCTAATATTTTGTTGAATTATTAATAAATACTGGGCCTATGAGAGTATCTAGGCAACATAGATTTTGAAACTGCTCCATTTTGCAAAAGGGTGTTGCTGCTGGTAATATTTTGCCTGCTGTTTCTATCTTTCTTTATTTTCTTTATTTTTTTAAAAAAATAAAAGAATCCAGATGTTATCATAATATGTATATGGTCTTTAGGTTGAGCTACTTATCCTAAGCCCCAGCTGTGGGGTTAGATTAGAAATCAAGATAAATAAAACAAGATACACTAATGACGTTAACCTTATTAATAATGCCTTTCAGCTTATTTTCACAATATCCTCCTTTGTTTGGCTATATCTTAATGAGAGCAAACCTGAAACCACACACCACACAGTCAAAAATTCTAAACTCAAATTAATAGTCTTTAGAAAAGTAGTCAAAATTTGCTAAAAATCTCTTGGCAAAGGAAAATTTTAATAACTACAATCTTTATTTCAGTCATAGAATAGCAGGTTTAATTTTAAAGATATATTGTGATTTGTGTATACATTATGTTAAGTCTTAATGTGTTTGGTTTTGGTTATCATGTTCAGTGAAGTCAACACTTTGAAGTGTTCTGAAGGCTAACTTGTGGCTTACATATATCTGCTTTTTATAAGTCATACTTAAACAAGCCCTGGTTTGGGCTTTGTGAATCTATTTAATAACCAAGAAATGATCATGTGAGTGACTTAATCGGGTATACAATTGGCCAGAATGTTTGCCAATTACTTCTGAGAGTAATTGTACAAACTAAAAATAGAAATTAAATTTTTTAGATTTTAGTATTATAACAATACATTCAATCCATGTAAAGCAGCGATCACCAACCTTTCGAACACTAGGGGGAAATGGTTTTCCATGGACCTGGGGGGAGCATGGGTTCACACTCTATCTAGATCTGACACAAACACAGATGAAGGTTTGCTTGTTCATGTGGTTCTGATCCTAATGGGCTATGGACTAGTACTAGTCATGGTCTGGGGTTTGGAGACCCCTGATGTAAAGTGTAGATGCATTGGGGACTAACATGATAGGAGGGTTACTAACAGGAAATTCTGGGGGTTGAAGTTACCTCCACCATCAATGCTTTGTTGGCTTTGATTCATGTTGCTGGCCTATTGTGCTCAGACTCATTTGCATCCTGATTATCTCTCATTTGCACTTATATTTTGTATGATCAGCTGCTTTATTCTGGGATTCCAAAAAGGCAAAGGAGTATTTATTGCAATGAATCAAATGCAATGAATCAAATTCGGACATGACAGAGAGGCAGGAAGTCTTTGTAATGAGAAAAGAAGTACTTTACAAAAGAAGAAATCTTTAATGCAGCAGAAGTTGCAGTTCCTGAGAAAAATAGTGCTTTTAGGCATTTATAGTATAGGACGTTATACTGGTTTACATTTAGCATAATTAGTAGGGCTGTATTTAGTGGAGAAAATAACCAAAAATAGGGATCAGTGTCTGCAATGAATACTTTTAACAGTGAACTCCATAATTTTCTGTGTACTTTCAATTCACAGAAAAAAATTGTTGTCTTTTACAACTGTATATTTGTGTTTTAAAACCACTATTCATCTTTTTAAAGTGTCTTGTTTCAGATTCGCTTTTCTCAAATGTTTTGTCCAAATTTTGAATAAAAAAAATGACTGGCACTAACGAGCTCTATTTATTGCTATTCAGCTTCATTGGATTTAATTTGTATTAATGGATCCATCGTTTCCTGCCATTAAAATCCTTAGCATGTCTACTATCACATTATGGGTGAAAATAAATAATGGAATTAGAGTTATAGAGAATGTTGGGAGAAAACTTTGAAAAAAAACCTGGTTTAGGATTATAAACAAAAATATTATCTTACAAATGGTCTCTCACTCAAAAGACTTACTTGACTCTTCTATTTGATCCTTACTTTCATAAACAGAATTTGTAAAATCCAAGAAAGAAGATTTTTTTTTAAAAAAGTCGCAACCTTTCTCTTTATAAAATAAAATGTTTCAGTAAAAAAGTTCCTCCCTTTAATCATAGACTTTGACACTGGATGAGTTAACCTGGTCTATAGTTTCCATATTAGCCACTTAAAGCTTTAACCAGGAAAGCAGCCAATTAATTCACTTGTCAAATTATATACTCTTGGTTTCCAAAACACTTTCTTGTGTTGCCAGGCAACTGAGATAAAATACATATATCTATACATTTGATAAACCAGCTATTTATCTTTTTGGCTCCATGTCTTTTCAGCTTTATTTAAAATCAACAGTAAAAGCAAAGTCTAAACAAAATCTCTGTTTAAATCTCTCTCAAAAGGAATTTCCCAAGACTATTTTTTTATACTAAAAAAAATGAGAATTGGGAATGACGGATTAAAAAGTTGACAAAATTCCAATTATATTAGGGTAGAATGTGGGGTAAACAACAGCAACTACAATATAGATGAACTACTGTAGAATGAAATATTACAATTTACTGGGTGGCCCCTTATATTTTAAGGTGAGAGTTTCCAACCTATTTATCTTCAAGGAACATTGTTCATGAAGGAGTTCTTAAGTGCCAGCAGATCTATTCCAGGATAAAAGGGTATCATGGACAAGGCAATGAATTGCCAAATTCTGATCATCTTTTTTGACAGTTAACTGTTTATAATATACCAGGATATATGGCTTTATCTAATTGCTAAATCTATAATATACCAGGATATATGGCTTTATCTAACTGCTAGATCTATGCTAAATGTATCTATTTGCTACAGTTGCTTGCTACATTGTTTAAGATAATATAATAAGTATATGATTTGAGTGATTTTTCAGAACAAGAAATGATCAATTCCTGTGACCAAGGATTGCATTTTTATTGAGTTAATGCTGAGTTCTTGGGTGGTTTGTAATGAGAAAATAGAATAGAATACTTTATAGGCCAAGTGTGATTGGACACATAAGGAATTTGTTTTGGTGTAAATTTTATTTATTTGTCAATTGCTTACAAGATAATAGGTATAAGTAAAAAAACATAGTTATGAATACATGGATACATATAAGAAAAATAAAAAATAAAAGAAACAATAGGACAGGGACGGTAGGCACATTGGTGTACTTATGCACACCCACTATAGACCTCTTAGGTTAATACTCTCAATGTAAATATTCAAAATACTCTCAGTATACATAAAAGAAAAGATACATTCATTAAGAATCAAGAATCATAACGTGCAACACTTAATGATAATCATAGGGTACAATCAGCAATCAAATCATACTAGGAACAGTCAATATAAATCATAAGGATACAAGCGACAAAGTTACAGTCCGACAATCACAAGTGGGAGGGGGTGGGTTATAAGGAGTGATGAAAAGATTAACAGTAATAGTAGTGCCGATTTTGTAATAGTTGAACAGTGTTGAGGGAATTATTTGTTTAGCAGAGTGATGGCTTTTGGGGAAAAACTGTTCTTGTGTCTAGTTGTTCTGGTGTGCAGTGCTCTACAGCGTTGTTTTCAGGGTAGGAGTTGAAACAGTTTATGTCCGGGATGTGAAAGTTGTGGGAAGAGAATTGCCTGATGTAATTTTTGCCAAATGAAGCCTGGACTTGGTGGGTCATGTGTAGTTACAGAACATTTGTTTTTCCTATTATTCAGAGGTACCTCCTGAGATTTCTGTTGCAGAAAAAAATGGAAACAAGTATTACTTCTCCTTGCAAAGCAAGCAAACTATTGTTGCATGGAGAGCTTTCAATAAAGCTTTTATTGTCTGGCTGATTCCTATTGGATTTTCCATGTATAGATGAGAAATTCCTTCTGTGCTTTTTAATATGTGTGGGGCTTTGAGTCAGACAGACCTGTAAACTACAATAGTACAGATTTTGGAATAATGAGATAGCAACAGAGTTATCTCAGATTTTCAGCTGGTATTTGTTTGAATCCAATAATGAAATCATGAGGACAAGAAGCTATCAATGAATTAGTCTTATTCTTACAGGGACCTTGATTTTCTTAGTTCTAGTAATCTTCAGCAACTGCTGGGATGAAGTTTGAAAAAAGAAAAACCAAGTAAAATGGGGAAAAGAGACAAAGAAAAATAGAAAATCTTACATTTAACCTCAGGGTCTCATTCTTGAGAATTGTTTTGCTGTTTAGAAAGTACAGAAGGAGAAACAGCTTTATATCCATGCTGCGTGAGCTTTAGAAGACATGTCAGTTGTTTTAGAAACCATTTTGTTGTTGTACCCAGCTGTCCCTGCCTTGCCCTACCTAGCCTAGCCTTTACAGTATGTAATAATACAGATTCGAAAGAATAGTGAAAAAAGGCTGAAGTATAATCACTTATTTGGGGGTGATGTGCTATTTTGAAAGTGAAGTGTAAAATTGCCCTTTAAAAAAACTTATACCAATGCAGCTGCATATTCTACATGTTCATAAAAAGTATGTGTGTATCTGGACTATTAAACTCTTTTGAAAGACTTCTTTTGAATCTTGGCAGCAAGCTATCATACCAGCACATTTTTTTTAATCTAAAGGAAAGGTCTGGTGCATTTGGGCAAAATGCCTAATGCTGAGGAAGTACTATGGATTTCTTATAGTTTTCAGAATTTTTACATTAGGACACATTCAAAGGTGCCCTAAATATGAAGTGAATTTGTTCTCCTACCACATTATTGGTTTATTTTCCTAATGGAAACTCATTAATGTGGTTCTTAAAAATTCCACGGAAGTTTCAAAACTGCTTATATATTTCTCCAATAAATGGCAGGAGTTTTGAATTAAGTTTTCAAGACACTGTATTTCACACAAAATAATCAAGAAAAATAAATTCAGCTGAATATAAGGAATTAGCTTTAACTGTTAAAATAGAGAATAATTGCAATTATATGATAATAAATAAGTAGAAGTGTATAGCTAAAATTAATAACAAAGATATCTCTATTTTAGATTTTGAAGATTGATTATTGTTTCTTTGTAATTCTGTGACATGCCATAATTACCAATTTTTAAATAATTTAGAAGAGATATGCAAAGAGGTAGTGGGGATGTGTATTTTCCCCCCTTAAGTTCTGGCTACTTGCTGATTAATAAAAAGTTTGAGTAAATAGATCTTCAGTCCTAATTGCATAATGGATTAGGAACCTTTTTGCATGCTTCTGTAATGTACATTATTGGCCTCTTTGAACTTCCCTTTTTTCTTCTCCTTGGATTATTTAATGAGCAAGCCACTGAGGAGTAATTAACTGTTCCCTTTCAGTATGTTGCTCAAAGGCAGGTGACTGTATGGAAAAAGAGGCATGCTTGAACTGCAAATTGCTGTTGTGTGATCATCTTGAAAGTGGAAAGTCTTTTAGTTACATTTCTATGTCCTTCATCTGCATAATTATTTTTTATAGAACTCCCTTTAAACACTCCCCTTGAGACTAAAAGAAAACATCAAGATATGATTAGTTCTCACTCTTTGTGGTCTTCACCAGAGTTACTGGTCATCAATTGAAGAAGATCAGTATGAAAAGCATATGGGTCAGTTGTAGGAAAGTTCTGTGAAAAAATGTCTTCTGATTTTGCATGGATAGTATGATAGAATCAACGGCAATTGCACAGTTTGATGTAAATATCAGTGAGTAAAACCAAGATATTTGGTAAGACAAAGCATTTGGGTATATGCCAATAAAATGGAAAGTATCCTGGGAAGAAAAAGCTAATATAATCTATATACGGTACTTAACTTTGAATCTGATATCCAGTAGCACCATATCAGAAGAAGAAAAGACTACAAAATGAACTGTGCTAAAATTATAAATTCTTTCTTAGGTAGGCAGATCTCTGAAAGGGAAGTAAACACGTTAAAGAAGGCACTGCACAGATATTCTATATTTTGTGGAGAAATATTATTTTATATTTGTAAATTTATATCATGAAAAGATACATTGATAAAGATATTTGACATCTGTTTTTTAATTCAGGAGATTATATGGTATTATCTGTCCATAACTACCTGAGAAAAAACTGGTATGAACAATTATGTACAACTGAATTTGTTCATTTTTAATGAAATCTAAAAAAATCTAACAGTATATTATCCCCTTGTGCAGAAAAATGAAATGACTGTACACTGTAAAACATATGAGTGATATGCTGACCACTCAGATCTTCCAATATCAATATTTAGGATGGAGACTAGTGAGTTTAGGACAATGGTGTGCAACTTTTTAAGGGATGGAAGACTTTGTCTCTAAACAGCATGCCAGGGTAATACTGGGAAAGAAGATGGGATTAAATAATAGAATAGAATAGAATAGAATTCTTTATTGGCCAAGTGTGATTGGACACACAAGGAATTTGTCTTGGTACAAATGCTGTCAATGTATATAAAAGAAAAGATGCATTCATCAGAGTCAATAATCATAAGGTACAACATTTAATAATAATAGAGTACAATAAGCAATCAAATCATACTAGGAAACAGTCAATATAAATCATAAGGATACAAATGACAAAGTTGCAGTCGAACAGTCACAAGTGGGAGGGGATGGGTGATAAGGAGTGATGAGAAGATTAATAGTAATAGTAGTGCAGACTTTGTAAATAGTTGGACAGTGTTGAATTATTTGTTTGGCAGAGTGATGGCATTTGGGTAAAATTGTCTTTGTGTCTAGGTTTTCTGGTGTGCAGTACTCTATAGTGTCATTTTGAGGGTAGGAGTTGAAACAGTTTATGTCCAGGATGTAAAAATTTTCACAGCCCTCTTTTTGACTCTTGCAATATACAAGTCCTCGATTGAACGCAGGTTAGTAGTAATTGTTTTTTCCGCAGTCCTAATTATCCTCTGAAGTCTGTGTCTGTCCTGTTGGGTTGCAGAACCAAATCAGACAATTATAGAGGTGCAGATGACAGACTCAATAATTCCTCTTTAGAACTGTATCAGCAGCTCCTTGGGCAATTTGAACTTTCTGAGTTGGCGCAGAAAGAACATTCTTTGTTGTGCTTTTTTGATGATGTTTTTGATGTTAGGTGTCCCCTTTAAGTCTTGTGATATAATAGAACCTAGAAATTTGAAGGTCTCTACTGTTGATACTGTGTTGTCTAGTATTGTAAGAGGTGGTAGTATGGGAGGGTTTCTTCTAAAGTCTACCACCATTTCTATGGTTTTGAATGTGTTCAGTTCCAGATTGTTCCAGTTACACCACGAGGCAAGTTATACAACCACCTGTCTGTATGTGGATTCATCGTTTCCTCGAATGAGACCAATCACTGTTGTATCATCTGCTAACTTCAGTATTTTATAGATGGATCATTTGAGATAAATAAAAGAGAATAAAAAGTAGAGGGGGTGACAGGTTAAATTAATTGGATATGAGTATTCACTTATATATTCACTTCCTCTACATTTTCATTGAATTCCATACCTTAAATAAAGACGTATGCAAAACAAAAGTACAGAGGAGGTAAGAGGACAAAGCAAAGAGGAGCAATGGTGGTAGTATAGAAGTTCGTTGCTGAACTGGAGGCCATAAAGAGTCCAATCCGCCTCACTGGTAGCCTGCTTTTAACTTCTGGTCTGCTGTAGTAACTATTATAAAATATTCTAGAGAAGACAAGCATAAAGATAATTATACTTATGTATTTTATGTCTGTTTGAGGCATACTATCTTTACATCTCAGAAGACTCATTTCAGTACAGTTGAGGTAGCAGACACTTTTACATCTTTCGGATTATGTGCATCCAAAATAGGCCAAATGCTTTTTATTTCTGATGCTGTGATACTTGAATACTAATCTGCCTGTAAGACCTCTTATTTATGTGTTATACAAAAGAAAATCCTAGCATATTCTGTGTGCTTGTTCCTTTCAAAGTTTGCTTAGCGTTTGGGTGTTGCTTCTGCAGTTTATTTTCTGGTAATTTGAGGAGAAAGACATTAGGTTCTTTCTTCTGTCTTTCATTAAATTAAGACTAGTAACACTGGAAAACAATTTTTTGATAGATTTTGCTTCTTTTGGTGATTACGATAGATCCGGTGGTGGGATTCAAACTTTTTATCTACTGGTTCTGTGGGTGTGGCTTTGTGGACGTGGCATGACAGTGGTTGTGGCTTGGTGGGTGTGGCAGGGGAAAGTTATTGTAAAATCTCTATTCCCATCCCACTCCAGGGGAAGGATACTGTAAAATCTCCATTCCCACCCCATTCCAGGGGAAAGGTTTCCTCTGGTTCTCCAAACTACTCAAAATTTCTGCTACCACTTCTCCACCTCTGGATAGATCCCTTCAATCTGAAGACATATATAATTTCAAAATAAATGTATTATGTAGGAAGCTTGAGAAATATGAAATTAACTTTTAATAGCTACAATATAGTTAATCTATTGCACCTAGATTTTTGACAAAGAAGTCAAAAATATGAATGCAGAAAATGAATTTCTAGTAACACATTGAATTCATGGACTTATATGCTATAAGAAGATTGCCAACCCGCTGAATGTAATTATGTATTCTACAGTTGCCAATAAAATTCTCAGCAACATACTTGAATGTTTTCCAGGCAATTTTATCTGGCCTTACTAGCAGATCTTCAAACTGCTTGTAATTGGTGACAAATTTGATCTGTGGACCAATAGAATTTCCTTCCTTAATCTTCATATCAATTATCTTTGGAAACATCTATGTATCTCAAATAACAAAAACCTTCACTTTCCTTGTTCATCACTTACATGAAATTTTTCATCAGTCTGAGTTTTATGTGAAGTGAAGAGAAAAATATCTTTGTCACGTCAATAAGTGGTTCATGTGCCACATTTTTCTGTTCTGGAACCAAATTCTTTTTTATGCAACTCTCTTGAATGGCCATTACCATTAACGTATGTAGGAACAGCACTTGGTATATCTGAACTGAATTCCAAGCAGCAGAGCCACTGTGTGAGTAAGGAGCCTGAACATGGCTTAGCTCAACTGTTCTGTACCAAAGCTGCTTGGTTCTGTGAAACTGAAACTCCTCTCCTCTGCTTGTGTTTTGCATTTGGAAAAGATTTCTCTTCAGGTGGGGGGGGGGGGGGGGAATAGAACTCCTTAGCATCAGAGCGTGTTAATAATAATATAGGAAATATTAATGTTCTGATGATCATTTCAAAAAATCATTTTTAGTGAGCACTAGAAGCCAAGAGGAACATATGTGCTAAATTTGAAGTTTGTAGGCTTTACGGTTCTGGAGATTTTGTGATGATGTGTGAGTAGTATTTCGCTTTTATATATATAGATTCAGATGAATCCTAGATGTATTTTTGTAGAGAATTCCATAAGATGAAAATAGTACAGGATCTATAGGGTTCATGCTAGACAATAAAATATACCTATCAGTATGTTGTAGCATAGTCATCTAGTGACTTGTGACTAATATTGATATTTTCTACTTCTAAACAGAAATAAAAGAGTACATTTGTGCTGAGACTAATATTCAATGACATTTAATAAATCAAAATGTCAAGACAGCAAGGGTTTTTTTTTCTCTCCAAACCAGCATGTCCTGGCAAAAAAAAAATCTTCAAAATGTCAGCCTCAAATTATTCATACATTTGATTCTATGTATATTATTTTCATATTAAAGTTTTTCTGATAATATATAAATGTTACTGTGTGTGAGGATGCAGGATTATTTTTAGAACAAAAATTATTAGGGCATTGTAGCATAATCTAAGCATAATCTTTGAAAAATCTTTCAGGACCAGCTCCTTGCCTAACCTATGGTCACAAGCCACGGCCATCCCCATCTTCAGAAAGGAGACCCCAGCCTAGTTGAAAATTACAGACCAATCTCCTTATGCTGCGTCACCTGTAACATGGAATCAATTATTAACCAATCCATTATCCTCCACTTAGAGACAAACAACCTACTCTATAATGAACAATTTGGTTTCAGAAAAAAACTACCTTGTAATCTGCAACTCTTACACTGCAAAAACATATGGACTACACAACTCGATCAGAGCAAAACAATAGATGCAATAGACTTCTGTAAAGCCTTTGATTCAGTGGTACATGACAAACTACTCCTAAAACTAAAATCTTATGGTATCTCTGGACAACTGCATAACTGGATAGAAGCATTTCTATCAAACAGAGAACAAATGGTCAAAATTGGGAGTGTCCTATCAAATTCTGTACCTGTCAATAGTGGTGTCCCCCAAGGCAGTGTTCTAGGACCAACCCTCTTCATACTCTACATAAATGATCTCTGTGATCATATTAAGAACAACTGCGTTCTCTTCGTTGATGATGTAAAACCACAGACAATACTGCTACCCTTCAAAAAGATCTTGACTATATATCAGAATGGTTAAACAAATGGCAACTTCAAATTTCAACAAATAAATTCTCTGTCCTACATATTAGCAAAAAAATTCAGAAAATAAAATACAAGCTGAATAGTCAAAACCTTGTTGATGATCCAAGCTCTGTAAAAGACCTTGGAATACTCATCTCTAATGATCTAAGTGCTAGACCCCACTGTAACTACATAGCCAAAAATGCATTAAGAGTTGTTAACCTAATCCTACGTAGCTTTTTCTCTGGTAATATCACACTACTAACAGAGCATACAAAACATTTGCTAAACCATTACTTGGATACAGCTCATCAGTCTGAAACTCACATTATGTATCTGATATTAGCACAGTTGAGAAAGTTCAGAAATATTTCCCAAGAAGAGTTCTCCACTCCTCTACTCATTGTAGAATACCTTATGCCACCAGACTTGAAATTCTAGACCTAGAAAATCTTGAATTACGCCGTCTTCAGTCTGATCTAGTATGGTATATAAATCATATATTCCAATGACTTACCTGTCAATGATTACTTCTGCTTCAACCATAACACAAGAGCACACAATAGATACAAACTCAAGGTTAACTGCACCAAACCTGATTGCAGGAAATAAACTTCAGTAACAGAGTGATCAATGTCTGGAATACTCTACCTGACTCTGTAGTTTCTTCCCCAAACCCCAAAAACTTTAACCTTAGACTGTCTACTATTGACCTCACCCCTTTCCTAAGAGGTCTGTAAGGGGCGTGCATAAGTGCACCCATGTGCCTACCGTCCCTGTCCTATTGTTTCTTTTATTTTTCTTATATGTACCCATTTCATGTATTTATAATTATGTATATACTTATACCTATTATCTTGTAAGCGATTGACAAATTAAATAAATTCTAAAAAAAAAATTGTTAAACCTGAGTTTCGGTCCCAAATTGAAAGGGTTTACTCTAATTATAGGTGCCTTGTGTGGAATCAGTTTTAGCAAGAGATTACAATTGGGATGGATACAGTTCATCCTTCATTTTCAGTATCATATAACTTTACCCCAACTGACTTTTAAGAATACTTCAGAAACATTAATCCTTTTCCTTAAAATTAATTGCCATGCAGGACATGAATTCCCAGCAGGTGGGATATCTTTATACCTCTTTTAGATCAGCTTAAAAAATTATTGCAGCACTTTATTATTTTATTGATTTATTGAATTGAAAGATAATCACTTTATTGGAACAAATTCTGAGTGGGAACTGCAAAATTAATGCAAAAGCTGTGATTTCTGCTTGGATTTCATATGTCTTTTCATATTTTTAGAATTTATCCTTATGTTAAATTTTCCAGTCATTCATCTGTGTTATAAATAGCTGCATGAAATACTTAAACAAAATTCTGCACATATTATGTTTTTGCATTTTGATCCTTTTTATATTCATTTTAAATTAATTGCATTTGTTTTTAGATATAGGAGATGGAGGCTAACTAATTGATAAAAGTATGATTTGAAGGAGAAACTAACTGGCTTTCATTCTATGAAATTTAAATGTATTTTAGTGTTTTAATTTGAATGTGCATATTTTTATAAATATTTAAATAAAAATGACAGGATGCATAGATTTATGCTCATACCTAAGCCTGTTTTTGAGGCTTGTGACTTTAACCTTTTAAATATGTCATGATAATATTTTTCATATAAGATTTCTGGTAATATTTTTTAAAATTCTGATTTTTGATAAGGATTTTTCCCATAGTATTTTTTTAACATTACTATTAAGAATAACATCACAATAAATATTTGAGGAAGTTTATTAAAGAAAAAAATGTAGCTTCAAACGGCTGAACTTGTCACTTGGAAAGCTGAATGGGAGCTCAACCACACAAAAGGGGGTAGTCTTTCCCAGAGGTGGTATTCTGACCAGTTCTGGAGAACCGGTAGCAGAAATTTTGAATAGTTCAGAGAACCAGCAAATACCACCTCTGACTAGCCTCACCCCCATCTATTCTCTGTCTCCCAGTCCCAGTTGATCAGCTGGGTCTTCTTTTGTTGCCCTGCACAGGAGAAGGAGCTGGAAAGCAGGTTAGTGGGGTAGAGAGGAAATTGAGAATTTACCATATCCTTTCCCTGCCATGCCCACCAAGCCATGCCACACCCACCAAACCACACCCACAGAACCAGTAGTAAAAAAATTGAATCCCACCACTGGTCCTTCCCCACCTAGCAGTTCAAAATCATGCAAATGTGAGTATATTAACAGGTATCACTTCGGTGGGAAGGTAATAGCATATAGTCATGCTTACCACAGGACTGCAAAAAATTGTCTTCGGACAAGCTGGCTTCCTCGGCCAAGAAACAGATATAAGCACTGCGCCCTAGAGCCAGACACAACTGGATAGGTAAATCTTTAAATACACACACACGTGCACACACATGAACACACACATGCATACATACTCACAGGCATGTATATCCTTGGAAGGATGGAAAGCTGAGTCAACCATGAGCCAGTGTGAATTGAATTGCCAAACTACAGATAGCTGGCAATACTGCATTCTAACCACTGCACCACCACAGTTCATGATTTTAATGGATGAAAAGCAAGGAAGCTCTGAGATGTCATGTTATCCAATTTTATAAATATCTGGAATCTTCAGAAGTTCCTGGTATGGAAGCAATGTTTAAAAACATAAATCTATAGAATTACTCCATGGCAGCAGATAGTGATATTACTATTGATGACAGTATTACCAATCTTAAATCCTTAAAACCTTGCACCTATTTCTCTAGGAATTTCTTTGTGTTGCCTAACCATATGCCTTATATTTGTGTGCACTATTAGTAAAAATATTTCCCTTCTGTTTCCTTTTATGATGAGATTTCCAAGAATTTTTCTTCCCATACTGCTATTTTTACCTGTCTCTGAAGAGTGTTTAAAAACACTGTGAAGCTTGAGAGAGTAAATAACTTATTCATTCTCATAGTTGCCCTGCTTTGGTAGAAATATCTCCTTGGAATTATATATTTAAAACGTAATTTTTTAAAAAAGTTCAATGTGATACATATTTATTCAAAAGTAAGCTCCATTGAATTCAGAGGAGCCTATTTTACCCCTGCTGAACATCTAGCTACATAAATAGTTAATATAATTTATTTTCATTTGAAGCTTATCCCACCTTTTGCACAAGCATTTAAAGTGGCTGATGAAAATTGATCCAAGCTGATTTTTAAAAATATATGGGCATATTAACATTAACATATTCTGAGTTTCTATATGCTACTGTAGCATCCTTCCCTGAGCTAAGCAATTTGCAGAAAAGTGGATTTCAACTGGAGTTCTCCGGCCAGCATGATAATTGATGCAAATTTTGGAATTTGAAAGCTATAGATCTGCAGAGTGTCCTGACCATGGTACCTTAGTGTAGCGTGTGAATCAGTAACTTTTGATCTTAGCAGTACTCTGTTGGTTTAAACTGCATATTAGTTTTCTGCACTAAAAACATTTCTTTTTTTTTAATAAGTGCTCCATTTGCTGTTAAAAATATAAATATCCTGACTATGGGACTGTAGCATCTTCTGTCAGTGACCGGCAGGACAGATAATAAACATATTAACTAGCCCAGTCATGTATGAGTATATACTGGCAGGTGGGCTAAGAATTCTTAAATGGGTACAGTACTCATAAAACCCAACTGGATTAGTTTTTTTGACCTCTCTTTGGTTATTTTGACTGAGAATAATGGGACATATAGTTCCAACAGAGTCAAAGGCTATTCTGTTATAGATGAAGCACATTTTTACTATGTAGGAATTTCTCATGACATCTCACCACAGTATTAACTACAGAATATATTTCTCGATCCACTCTTTATAAGACACTCTCAAGAACTTACATTAACTTTGAGCAAATTATGTTTCGTGTTACCTCCAGCCTTATATTAGCAAATCCATCAACTTCCTCATACTAATCCAGCAGTTTGCTGAACAACTGTGTACTTTGATGCCAAGAAAATTTTCCATTTTTGTTATGCCATAAAGGATTGTTCATCTATGCTTGTTGAATTTTGAACATTGTATACACCTGGTCACTCTGTTTAGGACTCAACATTTATTTTTATGTCTGTCACTTTTTGTGTTTTGGAAAGCCACTGAATCTCATATTAAATGGATGCTGACAGAAAACATGGCTGATCAAACTATAGGTTGGAACAAATTTCGTGTCTTCAGAAACCACTTGCCAAATCATCATTGCTGCATAATTTGATCCTAGAAACAGCCAAACTTGTAAGGGTCATAGCCTGATATTATAGCTGTTAGTGTGTGTGCTGTATGTACAGTATGTGTAAGAAAATAATCCACATCTTAGTTTTTTTAATGGATAATGATAGTGAAATAATTTATTTTTTGACAGCATGACAAATTCCCCCTTGTTTTATCTTTATCTCTTCCCTGTAAAATAACTATGCTATAATTGAAAAGGTTAGAAGCACATATACTTGGCAGTCAAACTGGAATGTTAACAAATAAATGTAATATTTATATATAGTTTATGAATAAGTGGGACTTTTTAAAAAAACAAAAATTCTCTGCCCTTGACCATGTTATTGGCCCATCCCTGTTTAGAAAAGTTGTGGCATAGATTTTAGACACTGCTGCTTAATGCAGATTGATTCCTTTTTTTAGTGGGTAGCTCTCACTTTCCACTTTTACCTTTCCCCTAAAAATAAAAAACAACATATTTAATCTGTAAGAAGAATATTACGCTAAATATTTAAAAGCCTGTGAATATAGCCTATTGAAATATTTTTGAGACTTTAACTTTTCCTGCTGGTCTTTGATCCTTAGCTTTCTTTTGTCACCTGTCACTCTTTGTTTCATTTGTGTATTCTTCTTTATGGGTCCTTCTTTTTATCCCTATCCCTTGGATATAGCTTTGTACAGTATTTCCTAAAACAGGGATGTCAAACTTGATTTCATTGTATTTGATCTTGAGGTCTGGGTGGGCGTGGCGAGGGTAGGTGTGGCCAGATCGACATTGCTCATGTTGGGGGTACCTGTGGTGGCCCGAACGCTCTGCCAGTGAAATCGGAGCTTAGGAGGGTTGCACATAACTCCCTGTTCTCTATTTTCACTGGCAGAGACATCATGGGCCAGTCCTTGCTGTTTCCAGGGCAGCCCCGCAGGCCACATTTAAGCACCTTGTGGGCTGGATCTGGCCCGTGGACCTTGAGTTTGACACCCCTGTCCTAAAATATCAATGTCAACTTGCGAGTACTGCCTACTGCCTCCCTTTGGTTTATTAGCCAAGCAAAAGTCTGGACTAATATCTAAAGTTCTTAGCTGAACATGTAAATAAGAACCAAACTGATGATGAATCCTTCTCATGCAGGTTAGATAACCCCATATGTGATACCTAATGTGACACGATATATTGAGAAAAATTAAAATAATGGATCAAATGAAGCCCCATGCTTATTCAGAAATCCTGATTAATATTAATTCCTCTTTCTTTGTTAAGAAGTTTGTTCAAAGATTGAACAAATTTCTACAATCCCCATTCAAAAATATAGCCACAAAGAAGTTAATGTTTGTCAGTAATGGGCACTTCTGATTTTTTTCAGTTCCCTAATCACTCTGAACCCTAATGCTGGATCTGGTAACAGTTTCTAGAGCACCCTCAGTGGTGAGGTTTTGAAGACAAGAATCATGGTTTATTGAACATGTTTCATGTTTAATCATGAAAACGTGTAAATATTTTGGATATGAATATGGAAAAATAACTTGGAACTCACTTCAGTACTTCATATAGGAAGAATATTTTCCCTTAATAATTCTATTTTGCTTTAGGACACAGCTTCAGTTTTCTGAAGTATTATGGCCTGCAAAAGAAGCAGCAGTCCAGGATTGAGATGAACAAAGATGCTCAAAGCTGTAATTGTTGTGAAATTCTAGTTCCCAGTTCATCTTTTAAGAACATAAACAGAGTTTGTTTACTTTCAAGAATTAGGGAACAAGGCAGAGATTGAGACCACTTACTTGTACAGGGGTTTTCTTGTATTTGGGAGTTATGGTCTACATTTTTTTCCTCCATCATCTTATGATCCATTGCATTGGGTTCAATTGTCGTCACCAATGAAATACAATGCAAAGCATGCTCTGTTCTTCTGAATTGGTTAGGGAATGAATGATGTTAGGTGACCAATTTTGATATGCACCTTTCCTATATAAGGTACACTGCAGTTGTAGAAGCAATTGAAACAGATTTTTTTTGCCTGAGGATCAAATCTTATTCAGGAATCCACAGATCACATTCTTGAAACAACATGCACATTTAATTTGATTTCCTCATCATCCCAAATACAGAATTTGCTTTTTTTGTCCCATGTCATCCAGACATTCCCATAGTCCAATTCCAATGTTTTCCTGGTTTGGATCCTCTCTCTAAATATGTGAAGACACTTTTTTTTTTTGCTATAGTATGCAACATTTTATTCTTGCTTCCATTGAAGGCATTTGCTACTTTAATGCCCATTTAATCACTTTAGAGAGATCCTTCTGGAGCTCTTTACAATCCTTTTTTATTTTAACTATGCTATTTGGTATTGTCAGCAAACTTAGCCACCTGTTTTCTTTATGCCAACAGGGATAATTTGCTCAGGAATCTTTGGTAAGGGATGTGTCAGAAACCTTTGAAAATGAACAATGCCAATTAATTATATCTGCCATATTTTTGCTGATACACTCAAATAATTTTAAACAGTCACAGGGGTGGCATTTATTTTGCAGAAGCCATGTTGATCCTTTGTGTGTGTGTGTGTGTGTGTGTGTACATATATACTGTACACAAATACCCCTCTCCCAGATATGTCTTTAATACTTTTAATCTGTTTACTTAAAACAGACTTTTACTCTAAGCATTTAGATTCATTCCTGGTATTAAATTAGTTAGTATAGGTAGTTCTTGACTTATAACAGTTCATTTAGTGACCATTCAAAGTTACAATGATACAGAAAAAACTGATTTATGACTATTCTTCACATCTCCATAGTTGCATGATCAAAATTTAGATGCTTGGCAACTGGTTCATATTTATAATGGCTGCAATGTTCTAAAGTCAAGTGATCAGCTTTTGTGATCTTCTGACAAACAAAAGCAATGGGAAAGCCAGGTTCACTTAACAATAATGTTACTAACTTAACAAATATAATGATTCACTTAACAACTATGGCAAGAAAGGTCGTAAAATGGGACAAACTCACTTAACATTTCACTTAGCAACATAAATGTTGGGTTCAATTGTGATCATAACTCAAGGGCTACCTTGTATATAGCATTCCATTGAAATGGTGATCTTACAGGTCTATTTTTGAATATAATATACAAATATTAGAAATGTAGCTCATTAAGGATGTTTCTGTTAATACTATTAATATATAGGTGGAAAGTGACATACTTGTTCTTTGTGGTATGACATTATAACACCTTTCTTACTGATTTTTCACATTATATATTATTATATTGACTGGTTATTTTGAATATGTATATGCTTATGTGTCATGCCCCTGGTAGACTGATTCTGAGGGAGAGGAGGAGCAGCTGACAGAGAGTGGAAGTGGGGCTCCGGAGGTTGTGGTGAAGGCTGGGGAAAGGCAGAGGCTGGCTGAGCAATCAGAGGAGGACCCAGGCCCATCCCCTATCCATCCTAGGGCACACATGGAGGAGAGGATAAGGGAGAGACGTAGTCTCCTCCGGAGAAGAGGGCGTTGATCCTCTTAATGGGCTGCAAGTGTGAGAACTGAATAAAAGTTTGGACCTGCATACTGGCAAATGCTGAAAACAAAGCGTGTTTTATTTTGGTCTGAAGTTATCTTGGTTGGCATCTTTCCAACAGACTGTGCCTTGTTATCTCCTTGAATTTGGTAATTTTATCATTGTAGCTTGTTGTGGAAATTTCATCATTGTAGTTTGTTTGGTTTGTTATTTCACCTCTAGCTGCTCATTAAGTTCGGACTGTATTGCTTTCTTTTGAAGATTATTTTTGAGTACGTTTTATCTCCAACTGAGTATTATTGAACAGTGGAGCCAAGTTGGAGGCATTAAAAGACATTTATTTATGTTTTGGATTTTGTTACATTTGTGTTACACTCTGGGTCATCACACATATGTATATATCCGTGTGTAAAACATTAATTTTATTTTAATATTCTTATAATATAAATTATATTAAAAATAAATTACCAAAGAATTGAATAGATTTGAATGAAGTAGGGAATCCTCCAAAGCCCATCTTTAATCTTTGTGCTTGGTGCTGGTATTTCTCTGCAAACTTAAGAGTATGCTGGTTATAGCTCCAGTCTTAAGGTATTACATAGAGTTACATTTGCTAACATAAAGGATTTTCTTAAATCAGTACATCAAACACTGGTACTTGTAGATTTATTTCCCCAGCACCTCAAAATCCCATTACAATTATTTGGTGTCAAAATGGCCAAACATTTGTGGTGCAATTTTTCTTTTTCCTCCAGAGACATTTACTCTCTAAAATTTTATATATATAAAAAAAGCTTCTACTTGAAGTTTTTGAGTAAGGTAGGGTCTTCTTCTTGTGATGTTTTCAATTCTGGCTTAGAAGATTAATTTCTGGAAAACCACCATGGAGAAACTGTACTTTTCTGAGAATCTTTGGTTTTTCACAGTTATTAGCAACTACATGTATTGATCTATGTATATTGATACAGTGTCCCTAACTTTGATGCCCAGCAACAGTATGGGTCTCTACTCCAGGAATAACAATGCCATGGGCTTTTGGAAATTGAAATTAACATATATGAAAAGCATCTATTTTCAGACAGTTGATTTTACACAATTTTATTTTCTAATGTCAAAGTTCTTAAAATTGCAGACAAATTTTAAAAAATCAATATTTTAATATTCGGGATCCAGATTAGAATACATTGCCCTTTTAATACATAACTAAAAAAAAAATTCTCTAAGAAAAATAAATAAATCGTACAAGTCTACTATTTCTAAATGGTACCCATTGGCCTACCTTCTTCCTTCTAACATCTGTTATGTGTCCCATCTAGAGCATAACTGGAGGTATGATTTAGTTCAACAGGCATCTTAATTTCCCTTGTGATAGGCAAATTAATTTTGTCACAACTCTTTAATGTTTGTTTTAATGGAGAGTTGAAATGTTGGTGAATATGTTCTCCAGGAAAAACAGGGTACAAACCAAATGATTAATATGGCACAAAGATCAGTCCCAAGCAAGCAAATTCTCATTGGCTTGACTTCTGGACGACCTTCCATTCTACAGCCTATTACACACATGAGTTTTTATATGACCACATAAATAGGCTAGCCAAGGGAAACAGCAGCTGATCAGACTTTATAACATCAGTGTTCCATTTAGCTCATTATCATGAGTCCTAAAATGAAAGTGAAGTGTCATACTTATTAGAACAAAAATAAGTTTCATTGTGACTAATGAGCTTCTAAGTAGGAGGGTTTCTAACACATAAAGTGCCATAAACTCCAAGTCTAAGAGCAAGCAGTTCCCACATATTTACAAAGGGAGAGGGAGAGTGGGGGAAGGAGGGAGGGAGAGGGAAAGGAAGAGAATATGCATTTCTACATATTTATTTTGTGAATATAATATATAACCACCCTTCAGTATGTTACTTGGAATTAATATTTCTAGATCAGAGGTGCACAGCCTAAAGCCCAGCATTTCATATTGTATCTGCAAGATTTGAGTGCAGCACAAAGAACTCTTTTTATATTTACCTAACCTGTATTTTTAAAAGAGGAAAAGAAGGAAATTATACTAAGTAATTATAATAATATTTAAATCAAATATATTTAAAAAAAATTTTTGTCTTAGACACATTCAGTTATTTGGCCAGCTGTCCACTCTTTTTGACACATGGTCTCTTGCTTTGCTATTTAAATCTGGTTTGGCCTGGTCTGGTGTTAAGAATTCCATGCAGATGAGTGGGGAGCTAGCAAAAGAGTTACATGATGATTCTGGACTGTCTAACTAGTAATTCAAATTGATCAAAAAAGGGCATAGAGGTAATGCTCAACTTACAACCACAATTGAGGCCATTGCGAAATGAGACAGTTGTTAAGTGAGTTTTGCCCCACTGTAACTGTCATAAATATGAGTCAGTTGCCAAGCATCTGGATTTTGTCCACATGCTCATGGGAATGCTGCAAAGGTTGAAAGTATAAAAAATCGGTAATAAGTCATCAGTGCGATTCTAAATTTGAGCAGTCTCTAAATGAACTAGTGTAAGTCAAGGACTATCTGTATAATTCTCTTCGTCCTCCTCTCTATCACCATCACCCCATCATTTTCATTTTTGCTGGCAAATGCAAAAGAATGGAGCTCTTTAATGTGAAGCTGGGGAAAAAAATGTTAAATTAAGGCAGTACTTCCCCAAAACTATATTAAAAATATCCCTTGAGTTATCTTTTGAGTTAAATTGAAAAGAACATTTTTGTCTTATATCCTCCCATATTGACTATGCACGCATATAATCACACAGATGCTATTTAATAAGGTTAATAAATGCAGATGCTAAAGTAAATTGGGATTATTTAGCCATTGCCTTAGATGTGTAATTAGGCCATTACCTTAACCACAGTCTGATTGATTTGTTTAGTCTAGCATAATATGTTAAAGCAGGAATGGTATTTTGTCAACTTGGATTTAGGTTTAGCAATTATATGAGAACTTGGCCACAATGTTTCTACATGAGTGAAAGATAATGCCTTCTGACTTGAAAAGTCAAAATTAGGGATACAGCAGGTGGTCTATCCACGCTACATGTAGACTATATGAATTAATATTACATTTTTATCTTATATTTCCAGCTGTGGAAACAGGTTCTAAGGAAAAGATTAAAGTGAAACTTCAAAGACCCACTGAATTTGTGCACAGACATAATTGTGAAATCAGCATATATGTTCAGCATCTTTTCTCAACCTATACCAGGTACTCCCAACCACAATGCTCAACAAGAGATTTTGTATAACATGTCAACCCTTTTAGAAGATCTAAACATGTTATTATTAAATAAATTAATGCAATTAATTTTTTAACAATAAATGTGAAGGAAACATCTCTCGCTCTTAGTTCCACAAAATATATCCTCCCCACTAAAGTTTGCCTGAGAAATCTTCATCTTGAAACTTCAGTTCCAGACACCATTAGACTAAATAAAATTTATATTTTAAACAATAAAATATACTAAAGATGAAAATTATTGTCACCTAGAAATGCAAGTAGTTTGGAGTCTTGAAATAAAAATCAGATTATGTTATCTAACACATTTACTGATGTTTCAGGGAATTTTTATGAGCAGTTTGTTAGATTGTTGTTCCCTCTTCAGAACTTGGAATACAAAGATGTGTTTCTTCATACTACTGGTTATGCTATGCTTGGAGCAGCCCAATTTTTGTTACTGAATATACTGATGTGACACACCTTAGCATATACCCACACCTTCTTTCTGTTTTTAAAAGTTTGACTCATTAGTGCTTGGCTTTTGGCAGTTTCCTCCCTGAAATAAAGATTCCTTCTCTCCCTCCCTCCTCTCTTGTATATTAGTGTCAAGCTCAAAAATTTATCTGAAAAATCCTGTACATTGTTTTAAAATTATAGAAATATTTCCAGTTTTCTGAAAGTTCCATCCAAAGTATCCTGGCCTAAATATCTTGAGATCAGAGCTCTTTAAAAATAAGGTTGAAGCGCTGAATATTATCAATGAAGCCCTAAATTTGTTCAGACATAGCAGGAATGTTTCCCACCTGATCTTGGTAGGAATTTTTTTCCAACGTGACAGACAATTTTCAATCTAATGTTTTCTTCTTGTCCTGGATTTTAATCATTTTTTTCTAATGTCTGTTGCATAGATTTTTGAGTATTATCTGTGTGTGTTTCTACAGCCCTGAGAGGTTTTTCATACAACTAGTTAGATACTAACTTAATAATTTGATGTATATACTAATCTTTTGTTTTGAATAAACATCTTCAGAAAGCATATAAGATAGCTGAGATAAGTGAAAATGCAAGTGTTTACAAGCTACCCTGTCTAAAGAACTTGCTTTTGATGCCTGTTTCAGATCTCTAGTTTGCAGCTCTGTTAAATTACCAGGTATCTGATAATTATCTGAAGATTAGTTATCTCTGAATATTATTTATCTGAAGATTAGTTGTCTCTGAATATTACAATGCATTTCAAATATTATTCAAATAACAAAGACTTGAAAAAGGAAGGGAAGGACTTTTTCTACTAATTCCAGTTTTTACCCCTATCGTTTAAAATGCTGATTAAAGTTGATTTGCTCAGTATATTGAGTTCCTGTTTGCTGAACTGCCATTATTGACAGGACCCTCGTTAACCTAATCGGTCACTGGAATTAGCAATTTGTTACAACATAATGAGAAACTTGATTTTATGTGAACCATATAGATTGCCTGAGGTTCCACAGAGCCAACTTCTGGTTCCCATCTCCAATCAAGCAATTGAATTTTCCAAATCTACTGTGCTGAATAACTTTCTGTTTGCATGATTTTATTCCAGAAAGCAAAGCTGGATGTGATTTGCAAAGACACAGATGAGATTAGGTCTTAGTTCTGTAGCCAAGAATGTACTAAAAGTAAATAAAGCAATAATAAAATGTCTTAATTTAGAACATTGGAGAGGTACTACTTGGACTAGGCTTGACTTATGTCAGAAAAATGAAGCTTGGGCCATGGTTTATTCCTCATGGAGTATGTGTATTGATAAAGAGAGAATATGAACGTGCACAGAATTTCTTATTCTTATTGCATTACAGCTGGACCTACATAACTGGAATTAGAAGGAAGGATTTCATGCCAATATGCCTGGCTTTGAATAATAAGAAAACCTTGCTATGTAAGGACTATTGATTTATGGCATTCCAGATTGTTAACCTATAGCCAGCTCATCGTTGGTCATAATTGCTGAAGCTATTGGAAAAAAATATCTGAAAGTCAAGGAGCTTCCCACACTTAAATGTTATGGAAAAGATATTCATGTCAGCTTTCTGCTCCTTCAGAAAGTATTGCATACTATTTCTGTTAGGTTGCAAAAATAGGATACAACATTAATTTTGGAGAAGGGATACTTTAGGGAATATTGGTTTATGACATCCATAAATTGCCCCTAGGCTCTAGGATGATTGAAACCAACTCATCCTTTCAAAAGGATTTTTGAAAATATTCAAAAATATTCACAGTGACGCCCATGAAGAAAAAAATCCAAATTCTACATTGAGG
The DNA here is from genome assembly GCA_023653725.1 of Bungarus multicinctus. Lineage (NCBI taxonomy): Eukaryota > Metazoa > Chordata > Lepidosauria > Squamata > Elapidae > Bungarus > Bungarus multicinctus. The sequence goes on from CM042844.1 coordinate 52,752,651, forward strand.
AAATATACATATATACATACATACATACATACATATATATATTGTATATCAGATCAAAAATGATTGCAAAATAAATCTAAATTTTAAATTTCCAAGAATGTTTTAATTATACAGGTTAGTTGTTATCTAGAAAAAGGGAGGGGGGAGCTTAATGGATTTAAAGAAGTATGTGAACATTAGGAACTTTCCCAAAACATTTTTGGGATAAAAAGTAAATCTTTAGACATTATACACCATATAAAAGGAAAATAAAGCTTAAACATAATAATACATTTTCTATTTGAAATTATATCCAATAATTAAAACTAAAACTGCCACATCTGTAAGAAATGGCTATATATATTCCTTATCAGATAGAAATTTGGACTAGCTGCATATCCATTTGCATTCTTGTAAAACATTAAAGCTCAAGTTAGGAAAATAGTTAAAACAAATAAATGTAGGTAAAATCAATACAAGAATCCTTTTTAAAAACATTATGGGAGAAAAAAAATACTTTAGGGCAGAGAATAATTAATCCTCTGTTCTCCAATTGTCCAGTTGTCCAAGCTGTTTTCATTCCCAATCACAATCACCCACTGGCAAAGATTAGTGGAAGTTGTAATTCAAACAGACTAGACAGTATTGTTACCTACTCTTACTTTAATGTAAAATATGTTCAAATTAATGTTCATGCATTTTTTTAATCACATAGAGGCATAGAGTGGAGGACATATAAAAGGCAGAAATAGTTTGATCTTTCATTCCATATCAGCACATATTCTTGCTGTAGGCAACATTTCCTTAGCTATTTTGTCTCTGTTCTGGAATTTGAATGTTCTTTATGGCTGATTATCCAATTGGCAAGCCAGGTATACATTTGCTGAACTTTACTGTTGGGTTATATAAAAAATCTTGTATGGTTGCTTGTAGTGTTCTCCTCCTCCCTCCCAATATTATTACATGGTAGCCAACTGAGGATACAAATTGTTAGCCCTTCAATATTCCAAGATCTTCATTTCCATAGCTAATTACATTTTTGGGAAAGACAAATCAGAACTAAATCTTATTCATTTGGAAAATATGCATGCTAAATCATTTTATATGGACCTTGTAATTCATAGGTAAGTTAAATCTTATGCAATGTAAGGTCAGTTCACACATATAGGATGGATTTAGGCTTAAACAATATATCTGAATTTATTTTTCCATAATCCTGTTTACTAAATCGTTCTTCTCTAACATGGCACCATCTAGAGGTAAGATTTCAACTAACAGAATTTATTGAACCAGATAATAGATTTAAACAAACTTGTTTTTTTCTACATAAACTAAGAAAAATAAGAGGTTTCAATACTTTTCTCTCAAAAATAGATTGAAGATTATTTTTAAAGTAGCAGGTACACCCAGATAATGGCTTTTGAGAAAGTAATCATGCAAGCAACTCTCTTTGGTATCTGGAAAAACATTACAATAAATAATTGCAAAACAACAACAACAACATCTTAACACTTCAATTACACAGGCTCTTCAATGACCTGGAATGGCGATCACATAAACTAGCCAGGGACCTTATTCCTTTTATTAAATGTGTGCAGTGTCTTACATGTTTTACATAGTGTTGGCCTCCTAGTAAGTGAAGGGATATCCTTACAGCTGTTATAGGAAAATGAACAGATCTTGTTTCATGTTCCCGTTAGTTTGATTGTGCCTGGTGAGAAAAGGGATTGTATCAACCTATGGTAAGCAATTCATCAACAGTTGATGAAAAGCAGTGGGACTCAGTGGGATACAACTCTGTCACAGATGTCATAGTGACAGTTTTCATCAGTTCCATTTGAAGGAGGTATGATAAAACACACTTCAGGGGGTCAATTTCCAGCAAGAACCAAAGACTACCAATCCAATGATATATCATTTAAACTGGTGAAATTTCTATCCAAATAGGCGAAACCAAGTATCCAAGTAGGAGAAACAGCTACCAAGGATAATGAAAAATCTTGTTACTACTACTTTGTGAAGGGGAAAAAGAAACACAAGGCCACTAAACATCCTTTCAGAATCTTAATGTCCAGTTATATTTTACAGCCATCAAATGTAGGAGGTGGGTATGAAGGGTTATCAGGATCATAGCATATAGTAGAAGAGATACAAATATGTATTTGAGATATCCTTCAAGTGTTTATATTTTTTATTTTATTTTATTGTTAGAGTTATATTTTCATCACAGATTTTATAGAGACTCATGTATAAAATATTTTTATTATTTATGTTTGTTGTTTATTGAAATTTACTGGAAGAGATTTAGTTCCAAAACATTTTAAACCAGTGATGAAGAATACTTGTCTCATGAGTTTCTTTCTAGCCCAAAAATTCTCCTTTAACAGATTTAATAGATAACCAGAGTTGGAAGGGACCTTGTAGGTCATCTAGTCCAATCCCCCGCCCAAGCGGGAGACCTATACCATTTCTGACAAATGGCAGTCCAATCTCTTCTTGAAAGTCTCAAGTGATGGCGCTCCCACAACTTCCAAGGGCAAGCTGTTCCATTGGTTGATTGTTCTCACTGTCAGAAAGTTTCTCCTTATTTCCAGGTTAAATCTCTCCTTGTTCAGTTTCCATCCATTATTCCTTGTCTGGCTTACAGGCGCTTTAGAAAATAGTTTGATCCCCTTCCTCCCTGTGGCAGCCCCTCAAATATTGGAAGACTGCTATCATGTCTCCCCTGGTCTTTCTCTTCACTAGACTAGCCAAGCCCAGTTCCTGCAACCGTTCATTGTATGTTTTAGCCTCCAGTCCCCTAATCATCCTGGTTGCTCTTCTCTGTACTTTTTCTAGAGTCTCAACATCTTTTTTATAATGTGGTGAACAAAACTGGATGCAGTACTCTAGGTGTGGTCTTATTAAGGCTTTATAGGGTGGTATTAGTACTTCCCTTGATCTCGATTGTATCCCTCTGTTAATACAATTTAGGATTGCATTAGCTTTTTTGGCTGCTGCTGCACACTGCTGGCTCATATTTAGCTGGTTGTCCACTAAGACTCCAAGATCCCTCTTACAGTCACTGCTATTGAGCCTGGTTTCAACCAGTCTATATGTGTACCTCTGTTTTTTTTTTGCCTAAGTGTAGGACTTTACTTTTCTCTACATTGAATTTTATTTTGTTAGATATGGCCCAGTGTTCTAGTCTGTCAAGATCCATCTGGATCTTGAGCCTATCTTCTTGGGTGTTAGCTATTCCTACCAGCTTAGTATCATCTGCATTTTTTTTTATATTATATTAAAATTTATATACCGCCCTTCTCCCGAAGGACTCAGGGCGGTGCACAGCCTACTAAAACCACATATATATAAAAGTTAAAATAGAATTAAATAAGGGCTGTAACTGAATCTAAAATCCCAACCTTAAAATTCAGTACTTAAACACCATTAAAATCAATTTGAGATCAGCCCAGGCCGGCCTGCTCAAAGAGCCAGGTCTTCAAATCATGCCTGAACACCCTCAGGTCGGTGGTCGTTCTCAACTCAGGGGGGAGCCCATTCCAGAGAGCAGGTGCTCCCACAGAGAAGGCCCTGTTCCTCGGGGTCGTCAGGCGGCACATAGAGGCCATCGGGACCTGAAGGAGGCCCTCCCTGTGGGAGCGCACAGGTTGGTGGGAGACTACCAGCAGAATGCGGTCTTGCAGATAGCCTGGTCCGATGCCATGGAGCGCTTTAAAGGTCAAAACCAGAGCCTTAAAGCGCACCCGGAAGGCCACCGGCAACCAATGCAGCTCGCGCAGGAGAGGCGTCACATGAGAGCTTTTAGAAGGCCCCATAACCACCCGCGCGGCCGCATTTTGTACCAGTTGCAACCTCTGGGTGCTCCCCAAGGGGAGCCCCATGTAGAGGGCATTACAGTAATCTAGGCGGGAGGTGACCAGGGCATGAGTGACCGTGCGTAAGGCATCCCGATCAAGAAAGGGCCACAACTGGCGCATCAGGCGAACCTGATGAAAAGCCCACGTGGAGACGGCCGTAATATGCTCTTCGAATGACAGCCATACATCCAGGAGGACGCCTAGATTGTGAGCCCTCTCTGTGGGGGCTAAGATCTCACCCCCAATAGTCAGTGATGGAGTCAGCTGACTATATCGGGACGCTGGAAACCACAGCCATTCAGTCTTGGAAGGGTTGAGTCGAAGCCTGTTCTCACCCATCCAATTCCGCCCGGCCTCCAGGCACCGGGACATAACCTCCACAGCATCGTTGGGGTGGTTTGGAGTAGAGATTAAAGCTGAGTGTCATCCGCATAAAGATGACATTTTACTACAAAACCACAGATGATCTCCCCCAGCGACTTCACATAAATGTTGAACAAGAGAGGGAAGAGGACTGACCCCTGAGGCACCCCACAAATGAGGGGCCTAGGGATGGACCTCTCCCCCCCGTCAACACAAATTGCAAGCAGTCAGAGAGGAAGGAGGAGAACTACCGCAAGACGGTACCTCCAATTCCCAACCTCTCCAGCCGCTGCAACAAGATACTATGGTCGATAGTATCAAAAGCCGCCGAGAGATCTAATAGGGCCCTCCAGAGATCATCAACCAATGCGACCAATACTGTTTCAGTACTGGGCCCGAGCCTGAAGCCCGATTGGAAGGGATCGTTTCCTCCAGGTACTGAGGGAGCTGAAACGGCACCACACTCTCCACAACCTTCACCACAAAGGGGAGGTTGGAGACTGGACAAAAGTTATTCAAAAGTGCTGGGTCCAGGGCAGGGTTCTTGAGGAGCACCACTGCCGTTTTCAGGGCGGTAGGGAGCAACCCCTCCCTCAACGAAGCGTTGACAATCCCCTGGAGCCAGCCTCGTGTCACCTCACTGGAGGTAGAAACCAACCAGGAGGGACACGGGTCCAACAAACATGTGGTGGTGTTCAGCCACCCCAGCAACCTGTCCACACCCTCGGTGGTTACAGGATCGAACTCCTCCCAGATAACCATCTCAAGACTTGCCCCGGCCATCTCCCCCAGGACCACCCAGCTGGAGTGCAGCTCGCCCCAAATCTGAGTGATTTTATCATGCAGAAATCGGGAAAACTCCTCTGCCCTGCCCTGCAAGAGGTCTTCCCATGCTCTCGGCTCAAGCAGGGAACGGGTCACTCTAAACAGGATGGCAGGCTGATTTTCTGCTGATGCAATAAGGGCGGAGAAGTGCAAACGTTTCGCCACCTCTATTGCCACTAGGTAGGTCCTAATATAGAACCTCACCTGTGTCCGGTCAGATTTGGTGCGACTGGTCCTCCAGACGCCCTCCAGACGTCTTTTCCGGCACTTATCTCCCTCAGCTCCTCCGTAAACCACAGAGCTGGATAGGATCTGTGCAAAGTCAGAGGTCACAAAGGCACAACTCGGTCCAGAGCCTCAGCGGCCAACCTATCCCAGGTGGCCACTAAGTCTTCAGCCGAGCTGTGAGCCAGAGTCTCAGGAAATGGCCCAAGCTCTGTCTGGAACCGTTCAGGATCCATCAGGTGCCTGGGGCAGAACCATCTCCTTGGTTCCACCTCTCTGCGGTAGGGGGGGTGGCACAGAAGTCAAGCCTAAGAAGAGAATGATCGGACCATGACAAGGGTTTTATACTATATCCCCACAGCTACGATCATTCAACCACAACCGCAGAGACAAAAATCAGGCCCAGCGTGTGTCCCCCGATGTGAGTGGGGCCAGAAACTAATTGGGTCAGGTCCATGGCCGCCATGGAAGCCATGAACTCCCAAGCCACCCCCGAGGTCTCACTGAGCAAAGGCAGGTTGAAATCCCCCATGTCGAAAAGCCTGGGGGTCTCAACCGCCAGTCTGGCTATCACCTCAAGGAGCCCGGGCAGGACCGATGATACGTGGCAGGGAGCCAGGTACACTATCAAAAGGCCCATCTGAACCCCCTGACCCCATTTCACAAAGAGGGACTCACAGCCGGCCGTCTGAAGAACAGTGGCCTCCTTAGGGCAAAGAACTTCTTTAATAATGGCCGCCACCCCCCCACCCCTGTCCTGGGACCTTGGCCGATGAAAAGCAAGGAAACTGGTGGGCACATCTGACCCAGAGGAACACCACCCTCTGGGCCCAACCAGGTTTTGGTAATACCTGCCAGATCCGCATCCTCCTCCTGAATAAGATCGTAAATCAGGGGGGGCTTGTTAACAGCGGACCTGGCATTGCACAACACCAGCCAGGTATCCAGGGACTGAAACTCTGTGCAACCAGGACTGCAAGATGGGTCAAGAGGGTCGGAACATGCTACCGATCGGAGACATCGGGCGCACGGTCCCTTAGTCTGATATGTGGTAACTTCCCTTCTGTTCTCTCATCTAAGTCGTTAATGAAGATATTGAAGAGTACTGGGCCTAAGACGGGACCTTGTGGCACCCCACTGCTTACTTCCCTCCATGTAGACTTAGACCATTAAGAACTACTCGTTGAGTACGGTTTGCCAGCCAGTTGCGAGTCCATCTAGTGATGGTGCTATCTATTCCACATTTTTCTAGCTTACTAAGAAGTAGGTTGTGGTCTACTTTGTTGAATGCCTTGCTGAAATCTAAATATGTTATGTCCACAGTATTTTGCTGATCTACTAATTTAGTCACTGTGTTTAAGAATGAAATGAGATTGATTTGGCATGATCTGTGTTTAACAAACCTGTGCTGACTACTAGTTATTACTTTATTTGTTTCTAGATTTGGCAGATCTGTTTTTTCATGATCTTTTCCAGTATCTTCCTGGGTATTGATGTTAGGCTGATTGCTCTATAATTTCCTGGGTCTGTTTTTTTTTTTTTGCCTTTTTTGAAGATGGGAACCACATCAGCTCTTTTCCAGTCCTCTGGTAGTTCCCCGGTGCTCCAGGATTTTTGAAAGATACGGTGCAGTGGTTCTGAGATGACCTCTGCCAGCTCCTTTAAAACTCTGGGATGTAATCCATCAGGCCCCGGTGATTTGTTTTCATAAAGATCAGATGGGTGTTCTCTTACTATTTTTGTTGTTGTTGCTTATTTTACCTTTTATTTCAGGTCTCTCTTTTATAGTTATGTTTTTGGTAAGTTGAGCTATAGTTTCTTTTTGCATGAAGACGGATGCAAAGAATGAGTTAAGCTGTTCCGCTTTCTCTCTGTTGCCTGTTACTTCCTTGCCATCTTCTCTCTTTAGTGGACCGACTGTTTCCTTGATTTTTTTCTTGTTATTTATATGTTGGAAGAAACTTTTTAAATTATCTTTGACTTTGTTGCAAAAGTCGTTCTGAGCCTTTGCTATCCTGACTTCGTCTTTGCAGATTCTGGCTATCTGCTGATATTCTGCCTTAGTTGTATGTCCTTCTTTCCACTTTTGTACTTGTCCTTTTTTTCTTTCAATTTGCCAGAGAGATCTTTGTGCAGACATGCTGGTTTCTTCTTGGATTTCTTGTTTTTCTTTCTCAGTGGTATTGTTCTGGTCTAGGCTTCTATGATCATACTTTTTAGAGTTTCCCAAGATTCTTGAGTTGTTTTCCCCTTTAGGATTTTCATCCATGGAATTTTTCCCAAGTTCTCTGAGTTTATTGAAATCAGCTCTTTTAAAATCCAAGACTCTGGTGTCATTATGTTCTGTTGCTTGTGTTTGTATTATGTTGAGTTCTAGTATGACATGGTCACTCTCACCCAAGGTTCCTGCAGTTTCAATTCCCTCTATCATTTCTTCTCTGTTTGTAAGAATTAATCCCAGTATGGCTGTCCCTCTAGTTTCACCCTTTACCTTTTGGACAACAAAGTTGCCAGCTAGGTTGGTTAGGAACTTACTTGATTTGTCACTTGGTGCAGAATTAATTTTCCAATGGATATCAGGCTAATTGAAATCTCCCATTACTATTGTTGTATGTTTCCTGCATATGTTTGTTAGTTGGCTGGCAAAAAGGATATCTATATTTTCTGCTTGATTGGGTGGCCTATAATATATACCTATGGCCATGTCATTCTTTTTTTTTTTTATATTGATCCATATGCATTCCAGGAGGTTTTCATCTTTGGTTTCATGCATTTCTGTAGCAATATAGTGGTCCTTTACATATAGTGCAACTCCGCCTCCTCTTTTATGGGGTCTGGTTTGTTTTTGTTTTTTTTGAATAGTTTGTATCCTTCTACCAGTATGTTCCAGTCATGGGTTTCATCCCAACAAGTTTCTGTTATTCCAACTATCATATTTACCTGCATGTATTCGTAGTTTGAGTTCACCCTGTTTGTTCCCCAGATTTTGTGCATTTGTATATAGGCACTTGAGATCTTTATGTCTGACACTGAGTTTACTGTCTATATAACCTGTGTTATACCTGCCTGCCCCTACTTTCTTGCCACTTGTTTGATTAGTGCACATGGTATGGCACCCACTATTAAATGCTTGGTTTTGATTGGCATCAAGGTTGATAATCTTACCTGCACAAACATCTATTTTGCATACACTGGTATGCTTATTATTTTTAGGTTGTTGGGGACAGAAATGTTCTGAATCCATTAATTCTCTGTCCCCACTGTTCAGTTTAAATGTTTATCCAGGAAATCTATGAATGTAATGCCAAGTAACTCAGTCCCTTTCTTTGATGGATGCAAACCATCTTTTGTACAGTTTTTCATTGGACCAGCTGCAGACATCATGACTAATAAAACCAAAGCCTTTCCTTTTACGCTACTCCTTTAGCCTCACATTAAACTCTGCTACAAGCTGCCCTTTCCCTTTTTGTTCCTTATATACTGGTAGAACCTCTGAAAAGATAAGCCTACAGCCCATTTTACTAAGTTCATACCCCAAGCTCTGGAAGTCTTTCTGAACAGAAAGTACATCCTTCTGGGATAGATAGTACATCCTTCTGGGATGAACTGCATCCATTTTGCTATCCAACAGCATTTTCTTGTTCATCTTTATTTCAAGCCTGAAACCTACAGAAATGGAAATATATTCACTTTTAAAATGATTTTGTTTACCTTTCATTCCACAAAAAAACTATTTGAGGCACCAGAGAAGAAAGTGAAAGGAAGGTGAACAGAGATGGTAATCAGCAGGTTCTGACCGGTTCTGGAGAACTGGTAGTGGAAATTTTGAGTAGTTCAGAGAATTGGCAAATATCACCTCTGACTGGAGATTTTACAGTATCTTTCCCCTGCCACACCCACCAAGCTACGTCCACAGAACTGGTAGTAAAAATTTTTGAATCCCACCACTGAAGGTGAGGGATGTACTTGCACCTGTCATTTAGATGTAAGACTGAAATGCTTTCAAAGCAAAACTGCCCATCTGATTTCTTTATCTCTATTAGATCTTTTTCCTTTCACCTCCCTGAAACCTTTCTTTCGAAATACATACATAAATATGTACAGTGTAATCCTACTGCTTCATATCTGGAAAGGAAAGGAGGAAGAGAAAGGAAAAGGGGAGAGTGGAAGGGATAGACTGATAGAAGAACGGGATCTATAGAAGACAAGGAAGGAGAAGAAGGGACAGTGAAGAAGGAATGTGCTGGTGTAATTGAATTCTCATAGCTTTATCTCACCTACATTTTGTTCTGGATCTACCCAGGTTAAACTAGATGAACATGTGCCAACCTTGATTTAAATATATAAATATGATTTATGCATTCAGGTACGATGTATTACTTATGGAGATATTGATAGCTGTTAGCTAGCAATTGTTATTTCTACCATTCCCTGCATACTGACAGTCTGATGTGATTTGCTATTGTTTATAGTTAGCTCTTGGCAGATTATGACTCATGGATGCTCCTACAGAGAAGAGCCCCAGAAACCTTTTAAAAGGCCTATTCAGAAGAAACAAAGCAATATTTCAACTGTTCTCTGAGTCATCAAGAGACAAATTCAAAACGGTTGCTCCTCAGAAAATCTAAGCAGTAGACATTATTTTTTAAAATTTATACAGCTAGAAGAATCATCAGTGGGCACTGATGGAGGATTTGGGGTAAAAGACAGATTGCTTTTTCTAACAAGTACTTAGCCAAATATATTGTTATTTGTGAAAATCAGTCCATAAACATTTTGAAATTTGTTGCTGGACACAGAGAGTATTGGAGTTTTTCAGATAGTCTTTTGAAAAATATGACATTTATGCAGCATTCTTTTATTAGAGAAGTATCTTGTTTTGTGATCTTGGGAATAGCAGGTGTTTCAAGCTACTATATACATACAATAGAGGCCTTGTGCTAAATTCTATGCTTGGAGCTCATTACTTGTATTGTCAATTGCACTCAAGTATAGCTGAGATACTTTTTCCTCATGTCCTGCCACCTTTACCTCTATTTAAAGAAAAGTTTCACTAAAGATAGAGAATCATTTTCTTTTCTGTCATGAAGGCAATAAGAGGGACTAATTTCTCTCAGCCAAGATTGTTGTAGCAATAAGAGATTCTGGTTATGTACACTGCTCTAAGTTACTTTGAAGGAAGTGTTTGTGTGAAATACATAAACTATAATACAGGGCTGTCATGCACTAGCCATGATCACACCTGGTTTAGCGAAGGGGAAAAATGTCCCGAACGTCACGTGACATCACTGTGATGACGTAAGTTTGACACTCTAGCTATAATACAAAGAAGCATCAGGAAATGAAGAAATAAATCAACAAAAAGCTATCTACTTTCTCCATTATATATGAGTTCCAACATGAGCAATTGAAGAGCTCATATATCTCTTCAATTCCACTATATCAGAAATAACATTTTAGTTTTGTGGAAAATCACAGAAACCTCTCTAACAAAATTTCACCTCATATATTGCATTTCTCACATCAATTGGACAGCTAATTAGAGCAGTTACAAAGAGTACTGTCCCAAAGGTGACCTGCAATAAAATGCTGCAATATAGATCGATTCTTTTCAAGGTTCCAGAGAACTCTTACTGTTCCCCTTGCAACAGTTATTTTGTGACCACTGAACACGCTGTTCTGATTTTTTTAAAAAAAGGAGTACTTGCTTTTTTAATTTTTTTTAAAAAAAATTGTTCCTTTTAAAAAGAATTTTTGGTGTCATCGTCTTCAATATTTATGTCAGTTCTTTTGGGCATTGACTTGTTCCTTGTAGAAAGGCAATCCATAAATCTAAAGAGTGGCAAATAATAGCAAGTGAAGCTCTGCAATAAATGTTGCAATATTACTTCAGTTTTTAATGTTCTTTTATTTGGAATTACAGACAGATGGGATGAGATAAAAAGGAACAGTTTGAAATAAAAGACCAACTGAAAAATGAAAGGTGAAGAAAAAGACATTACACTCTTCACACTAATCTCAAACTCTTTTATAGTGCCAGGCCCACCTGCAAAATAACAATAAGGTTAGCCATGCTGGAGTACTAGGAGCTGGCATTTGATTTTGACTAACAGAGTTAATCTCATCTTATTCTCCAAGAATACTCATCTATTAAAACTAGAGGTGATAAAGCTGGCAGGTGTAAATGTTTTGTCTCTGTGGAGATTTCTTTTACAAGAGTACTCTTGTTTCTTAATATCTGTTTGTGTTAGTTCCTTATATAATATAAAGATACTGAGCTTGTAGTAGATTATTGTTAAAATATTTGGAACTAGCCTAGCTGTCCTGCAGGTGCCTCTTGATCAGGGCTGACAAACTCCAGACCCATGAGATGAATGCATCACCCAGGCTTGTTTTAGCAAAGGGGAAAAAAGTCCCAATACGTCACATGATGCTGCTGTGACGATATGAGTTTGACACCCCTGCTCTTAATCCTGATTTTTGGATTCACTGGGTCCTGATTTTTTTTTGCATTTTGATAACAAAGGTACCAGGCATTTACTTTCCAATACTGTTTTCCTTATTTCTTTCTTTTCTTAGCTGATCCTTGTATTGACTCTTGCCGTTATACAGCATTTCCTCTTATGTTTCCTAACATTAACTTATTACTGTGCTCCCACTTGATAGTTGCTAGAGATTTGTAATTGTAGGGATTTCAATGTAAGGGTTATTCTTCCCATCTTTCCAAATGAATGGATAATGTATGAATGGATACAATGCTTAGTAGCTTTGGAATGGAACAATTTTTAAATATTTATATAACATTCAAGTCTGGCTTGGAAACTGTCAATTCCCATTGGTCTGCTTTAGTCTTACAACAGTTTAGATACACTTTGTAAGCTCATGCATTTTCACTTTTTCTTAGGAAATCCAAAACCAGAGATTTTCTATCTTTATCCCATACATGAATGTTTTATGTAACATAATTTCAGGAATTGGCTATCATTCTCTGGCTACATGATTACTAACATACCAGAACACTACTTGGTGCAAATACCATTTTGGGGCCTAAGATGGATCACTTTATCTTTATTCGAAATCATTTGTGCAATCAGTTTCAAAATAATTATCTGATTTTTTTTTTCTCCTTTCTTTCCCTCCCCCACATAATTCAACATTTTATTCTTCCTCATGAGGCCATTATATTATGGCAAGCACGTTCAGTGTATGGACATTAATCAATCGTAAATTAGAACGGAATTGATATATGCATATGACATGCACATTAATTTTAAATATGTTTATTGTAATTATCATCATTACAATGAATGCCAGAGAAATCAGCAAGTGATTAACCTTGGTTACGATTGGTTACAGTTTGTTTGGGGTATGTGTGTAAAGTTCAGATTTAAAATTAGCACATAGAAATGTCTCTGTTATTTAGAACAATTTCTGGAGTGAATATGCTAAACATATTAAGAAGTATGTGTAGCTAATTTTAAACGATTTTCCATATTAGCAAAGTATTGATAGCAGGGCCTTTTGAAAACTCTGAGTGTTTCTTAGTCTAAAAGTTAATTTCAGCCCCAAATATACTTTTTTCTGCTGTCACTGAACTATTTACCAGAGATTTATTTTCTTAGTTTTGGGGGTTGGCATTGTAGTTAATAACACAGTAAACAAGAATGTGTGGAGGAAGTCAAACTATTGAAATACTTATTTGATTTTTATAGTATTTCAGCTTATCAATTCTACTTGTCTTGAAAAACTATAATTTGATAATTTGAAATACTGAAGGATATCTTAGATTGGTGTCCATCCATGTGCCCAAGGAAATCGTTTGCTATTTCAGAATGGCCAACTGATATAAATGTGGCATTCCTATCCAAAGCAGACTTTCAGGATGAATATCTTCTGATAAAATTATAAAAATGAAACAACTGAGCGGTCTTTAAGAAGAACTATGGTGATTTCTGTATCCTGAGCCATTTTAGGCCCCACTTACTACAAATAAGTTTGCTATCGTAAACTGTAGATCAGAAATACTTTTTTGCTTATAGCCTGTGGTAGACAATCCACTTTATTGAGGAACATTATAGGCTCACAGAAGATAATGGCTCTTCTAATTATGGAAAGTATTTGCACATAATGGCTAAACATCTAGGCATTGATTACTAATAGCTTGTTAAATGCACAAGGGCTTTAAGCATAAGTGACCATGTTAAGCTGTGAAAAAGCAATGAGTATTTAAATTAATTTTTATATGGTTTCTCACCTCCTTGAATTTAGACATATTTAATCTCATCTGTGTAAACTCCCCAACATCCAGAATATATTTTCTCTTCATTATATCTCATAAATTGAATGAAGTCATTTATGAGAGAAATTCAACGATCAACTTTCTATAAATATAATCTTCATTCACTGATATGATGTGTAGCACCTGGAGAAGAGAACAACACAAATATAAAACAGTAAAAAAGGTCAATATATACAAAATTCATGGATTAAAAGGAGGAGAGATCTAGGGAATTTAAAATATTACTGCATTTTAATGGTATTTTAAAATAATAATCTAGCTGTTTGTATCTAAAAACCTTTGGGTTCTAAAGTGCACTGTATTGTAATGGTAGGAATTAATTAAATGTATGCAATTTTGCAGTGTATATCCAACAGCTACCTAGTATAATTAGTAAATGTTGCACGAGTAAGTTATAGAAAAAAATAGAAGAAGGGGAACACTGGTACTACGGAATGGAGCTGAAAATTGCAAACTAAGATTCTTTAGCCAAGAATAAAATAGCAATGTGTTATATGCTAATATATAACACAAACAGGAAATCATAAGGATATAAGTCTCTTGGCCTTTCAAAAACATCTAAAGACCTGGCTCTACCATCTTGCTTGGGGTTCATAGTGGCGCATACAGTGGTGCCCTGAAAACCTTCATCTGCCTTTTAATTAACTTTTAATGTTGAATTTTAACTATCCTTGCATCTATTTTAAATTTCATATCCAGTTTTTATGTTCTAACATTTTATTTGTATATCACCTAGAGTTTCCCTGTGAGGGAGATGAGAAGTTTCTAAATGTGATAAAACAAACAAACAAACATAGGAAGATGCCTCATGTTTTGTCCAATCATTGTTTATTTAAATACTGAAAACATTCATAGGCTGATGTACCCCAGCAGTTCAAGCAGAATAATTCCCCCCCCTGATTTCTGCCTTGAAATGTAATCTTTGCAGTGCAAGATTGCTCAGTGGTAGCCCATGTCAGCAATACCAGTAAGAGAAATTGAGAATACTTTATTATTCAAGAAAATACTTCAGCCTCAGAATTTTTGTTAGAAAACTGAAAACAGAAGTTGACAAATTCTTGTTCTAGCCCTTGTGGCACTTCCTGTCAAAGGCTATTAGCCAAAACAAGAAGTATACAGATTCAAGCTGTGAGGGGAAACTAGCTTAATTCCATTGAAAGCCAATCTATATTTATTCTGAAATACATATTTATATGTATTTAGAATACTATTTAGAATACTGTCCCTTTTGCATCATGAAAAGGCATGATGCAGACAAAGTTCAACCTGTTTTCTCATGTTATCTTTTGTGTGGACTTTTGGTTGTATTGCTATGGGCCCGTCTCAATTTTGTTTTGACCCTATCCTGTGCACTTCCTGATGCAGAGATGAATATCTGAGGAGATTGAAACATGTTTAAGAAAACTTTCCTAAACAGATTAGATAACTGACATTAATAAATATGTGTGTGACTCTAATAACATTCTGCAGCAATTTTAGCCTTTTTTTGGTTTTCAGGCAACATGATTGAAGCCCCCAGTGTCCTGTGTTCCCAGAGACAATTTTTTGTATACCTTCTAATTGAATCTATTTCATTTATTTAAGGTGTTTTTATACAGCTTCAACTAGTGTGAACCTAAAAGTTTTCAGCAAAAATATTGATGATCAGCTATAATACATGTATTATATAATCTGATCTGATCTGATCTGATCTGATCTAATCTAATCTAATCTAATCTAATCTAATCTAATCTAATCTAATCTAATCTAATCTAATATATATGTTCCTGTCAAACAGGCAGCAAATAGTAAAAATAGGGAGCACTATATCAAACCCTGCTCCCCAAAGACAGTATTCTAGGACCCACACTCTTTATATATATAAATGACCTTTGCAATCACCTTATAAGCAACTGTGTCCTTTTTGTGGATGACGTAAAACTATTCAACACCACCGAGAATGCTACTTCCCTTCAAAGTGACCTTGATTATATGTCTGAATGGTCAAATAATTGGCAACTCCAAATCTAGACCAATAAATGCTCTGTCCTACACATTGGTAAAAAAAAAATCAGTACACCAAATACAAACTAGGCAGATATGACCTCGTTGATGATCCTCACTCTATCAAGGACCTTAGAGTTCTCATATCAAATGATCTAAGCACCAGAGCTCACTGTAACAGCATTGGCAAAAAGGCATTAAGAGTTGTAAATCTAATCTTACAAAGCTTCTCCTCCAGACATATTGAATTGCTAACTAGAGCAGACAAAACTTTTACTAGACCAATACTTGAATACAGGTCATCAGTCGGGAATCTGCACTGTATATCGGACATTAATACAATTGAGTGAGTCCAAAAGTAATTCATGAGAAGAGTACTACACTCCTCTGCTCACAACAGAATACCCTATATCACCAGGCTTGAGATTTTGGGCTTGGATAACCTTGAACTATGCTGCCTACTGTTGGACTTAAGCATAGCACACAAAATTATCTGCTACAATGTCCTACCAGTCAATGACTTCTTCAGCTTCAATGACAACAATACAAGAGCATACAACAGATACAAACTTAATGTAAACCGCTTCAGACTCGATTGCAGAAAGTACAACTTCAGCAAAAGAGTGATCAATGCTTGGAATGCACTACCTGATTCTGCTGTTACATTCTCTAACTCCCACTCCTTTAACCTCAAACTATCCACTATTGATCTCACCCCATTCCTAAGAGGTCTGTAAAGGGTGTGCATAAGTGCACTATCGTGCCTACTGTCCATTGTCCTATTGTCCCCATTTATTCATACCTATTTCTTGTATTCTTAGACATGTTTATACTTACACCTATTATCTTGTAAGTGATTGACAAATCAAGTCAAATAAATAAATAAAATAAATATAAAGAACTATCAGTGAATGACATTTTAATAACATAAATATAATTTATATTTATATAAATACAATAGGTAATACATATATATATATATATAAAATAAATAAATAAATAAATTCCATCTCACATTAATAAGTCAGTATTTATAGTCTATTTTTCAACCATTCTCCCCCCACAAATGCTTTTGTTTTGATCCTTTTCACAGCTAAGGAATTCATTTGTTTCATATCTCATTAAGTTTTTCATTGAATTTCCCCATAGTCTTTCAAAGACGGACCAGTCATTGGAGTATTGCACTGTATTTTTCTTTCTCTGTCCCCCATCTCCATTTCTGTCCTTGTGAGACCAAAATTCCACTGCTCCACTACTTGGACTGATTGACATAAGAAAATTATTTGACTGAGATCCTTAGCTTTCTTCTTCTAACTACACTTCCCAATATTATCAGGAATGAATAAAAGGTAGAGTCAAGTTCCCAGATATTGCTTTAATGAGCTTCCTAAATCAAATGAGAAAATATATTTTCTGAACCATATCCATGAAGTATGTTACTGAAGTACAAGGCAATAAAAAGGTGACATGAATTTTCTAGTTTCGTATATAAGAAATGCTTTTGTAGCAGGGTGATAGGAATGCTGGCTGGGGAATTTTGGAAATTCAAAAAAGTCACATGTTAAAATTGTCACAGTTGAGAAACTCTGCACTAGTATTTAGGACAAAGTAGAACTATCTTCTCTGATACTGATATAGAAAGATATGTACAAATTGTGTGGAATCTGGAAAAGAATACAGGTGATGACAAATGGCAGTATGCAATGAGAAGAAAAACACCCAAATTCTAGTAAATAATGCTCTTATGATAATTTTCAACTATCTCAATGACTGCTATAGAGAAAGTGAGGAATAATTGTGTACTAAGAATCCTAAATAACATTTATTTATGAGAGATATCTTATGCAATTGACTCTTTCATTGGATTTGGATTCCAGATTTATTATTTATTTGTTTGCATCTCTTCTCATACTTTTGTAAATAGTTATTTAATTAGAAAATAATGAGTTAAATACAATTTTGCGATTTCTATCTTAGCGTCGTGACTCTGTTCCCATCTGTTCCCATCATCAAACACTAATAGGCTTTTCCAGCACAAAGCCATAATCCAAACATCTACTTCAAAGCACTGCTGATAGATCAATGTCAATATCTGCTTGAATACATCCAGTTATACAGAGTTCATGCCTCCCCTAAACAGTTGCTTCCACTTTCTTAATCTCATACATTAAAAACTTCTTTTACTCTTACCATTAAAAAGAAAAGCATAGTACTACATTACAAAGTGAAAAGTGTGACTTTCTGAAACTAAATTTATTAATGATAGACATGATTCAATGGAGTTGCTGCATTATGATTCTCAACCTCTCAGCTTTAAGTGACAGTTGAAAAATATATCAGAAATGGAATATGTTTGGGCTGTGAGATCATGGAAAGTAGATAAGACCTTGGTGGTTAGAGTGCACAAAAGAGGTTTGGAGTGAGAGTGGAATGTTTTAGATATTTCATTTAATCCCAAGTATCAAAAGTAGAAACATAATTGCTTGTTTGAGTGCTTAGACACCAAACAGAAATTTGTTGGGCAGTTATTTTTATTAGGTCAAAGGTAGACAAAATGTGACCTGGAAGCCCTTTGTGGTGCACTATCAATCACATGCCCCTCCCAATTTTTATGGATGTGTAATAATAAGCTTTTAAGAATTTTTTTAATAAAAAATTTGGAGCATTGGTTTAAGGTACCCATTTAAACATTAATTAACCCTGTTCCTGTTTTTTGAATATGGTTCTTTCCATGTCATTTCAAGACTGTTTTTGCCTTTGAGACAATAAAAACTGTCCATTCCTATTTGTCCTATGTATCCTATGGGATACATGTGACAAATCTTTGCAAAGCATTAAGAAGGGCCTTGCAATGCATATTGGTGTTCATGAAACATCATACATCAAAACATTAAATCAATGGTCCTTATAAAATGTGTGGCTGCATTAAGATCTGATTCTATTGTATACAGAAAACATACAATATCTGAATCCACCTGCACATTCACTTTATTTTACTTTATCTCTACATTGGAACAAAGTGCAGTAACTTCCTTTTACTTATAACAGTCAATTACAATTGTAATGGTTTATTTATATTCATCCTGAGCTTATTTAATTATATAATTTGTTTTTAATAAAAGTTAAAAATGTTTCCATTGTTTAGCAATTATTGAACATTCCTTATATGAATCTCTCAACTTTTTCTTAACTCACTTATTGCTAAACAGTAAGTAATTTATTATTTTTTTCCATGTACTCACTATTTTGGGGTCCACTTATTTCCACTTAATCTTACTGTGAAGATGCAATAAATTTGTTTTAGGATGTCAATGTAATTTTCACATAAGTATGGTATTCTGATCAGAGGTAGTATTCAGCAGGTTCTGACCAGTTCTGGAGAACCGGTAGAAGAAATTTTGAATAGTTCAGAGAACTAGCAAATACCACCTCTGACCTGCCCCCATCTATTCTCTGTTTCCCAAGTCCCAGCTGATCAGCTGGGTCTTCTTTTGTTGCCCTGAACAGGAGAACGGAGCTGGAAAGATTAGTGGGTGGGAAGGGAATGGGATTTTACAGTATCCTTCCCCTGCTATGCCCACTAAGCCACGCCCACCAAGCCAGGGCCACAGAACTGGTAGTAAAAAATTTGAATCCCAGCACTGCTTCTGATACCATTGACTTCAGGCAATCTATTAAATGTGTTGAAGGCAAGAAAGACTAATGGGGAAGGTGCATAATTTGTTTGGCAGAGTATGTGTCTGAGTTAGCCAGAACTCCTGGTAACTGCTTTGATGAGTCAGTTTTCTTGACAGATTATTTGCAATTGCATTCTTCTTAAGACTAAGAAATGAAGAGTGAAGACCTGGCTTTGTGCCAAGATGGGACTAGAATTCCTATCTCCTGATTTCTAGCCTGGTACCTTAATCACTATATCCAATTAGCTGTTGAGATGTATGCTAGTGAAGGCCAAATAAATGGGGATAAAATGAAGCATACAAGATATAACATGCTAGAGTTAGGTAGTGCATATATGCTAATTTATCAGATTACTGAAATCATTGGATATCCAGTATAATCCTAATTTATTTATATTTATGTAGTGCCTTTTTATTCTGAGTTGTTTGTTACTGTTAGAACTATGCATAGAATTTCAATTCTGAAATGTATCAATATTGAATTGACCAGATTCAAATTCAATATACAGAATCTTTGAGTCCAGATCCAATATTTCAACCGTGAAATATTTCTACAATGGACAAGCCTGCATTAGCTTAGGGCAATTGTTCTAAATTTTTAAATTGTACTTTTGAGTTAAAACATTTTGAATTAAAAACATTTATCACTACAAGTTGACTTATACTTCTGATTCTGACAAACAATCTCATCAGATTGTGAAGATGTTAAGAGCAGCTGAAGTAGTTTCAGCTTCAGTAGGATATCAGGTAAAATTAAAAACATTCTCAATATTTTAATTTTGTGTGCAGTGCCCTCCACAGAAAGGGTGATAAGGAGAAAGACTGACAGAAGCAGGATTGTGCTGTTATCTGACAATCTTCGCCCCTTATGTATATGTGAGGCATGTGTGCTTCAAAGGGATGAAATTTTGGATACAACAGTACAATGCCACTTTTGTTATTATAAAGAAAGTGAACAGATTTTTTCAGTTGATCAGATTGTTGCTGAGCAAAGTTCAGTCAGTGCTAAACAAACAAATAAAAAAACCTGTCTCTATAATTGATTGGTATTTTCTACCATTGCTTTCTGACTAAATTTCACTCTCTATGTTTTGAAACTGCAAAATGAGAGAGAGGTCACGGCTAACTCAGGAAGTTTCCCTTGCATGAGCATAAGCTTGGCTTAGTTCATCCTCATGCAACTGGTTTGTCCTCTCTTCTGTCTAAATTATCTATTTTTTCCTTCTTTTTATTTTGTTATCTGTTTTTATTCTTTATATCTGCTAGCAGCATATTTCATTTGACTAGTTCCATGAGAGGGAAGACTGTAAGGATTTAGATTTGGAGCAGAGAAGTAATGGAAATGAAGGCTCCTTCTTCTTCATCCTTCCTGTTTTTTTCCCATTGAAAAAAAAGGTGCTGGATTATTAAATACCTATGTTTTTTATATGGTGGGCCAATTTCATTAATATGTTCTCTGCATAGACCAAGAACAAATCTATGCTTTTGACACTACAAGAACATAAATATGGATAAAGGAAATTGCATATTTGGCTGCCACAACAATTCACAGCTGTTTTAAAGAAATAGAGACAATCCTGCATTATTTATATAGGATATGGCTCCTGATGTTTTGCTTGTATAAAATGGAAGATGAAATTAAGTAATCTGCCAGCCATGGTGCCTTGAAATCCTACACTATTCAGGACAGAGACTTAATTTAATCCCTTGCTTTTATAGTTCTGCATATTGTGCCAATTGCAAATGCCCCTTTAATTAAGAGATGCTGTACAGTGGCCAGACATTCTGTAATGAAGTTGAGTAAGCAGTCAGCAGGCTTAAAGCACTTCATTAATTCATGCCAATTCACTGTGCATTGGAGCTCTTGGCATTAGAAGAGATTGGTGGAATATTTTTCATCTCTTTAAGAATGTGCTTTTTATTTTAGAAAATTGTTTTCTAGATGAATATGTGTTTTCTGACAGAACTGAGAAGTAGACCAAACAAAAGTACCATTCACAGAATCTTTATAATAGTTTTAATCTTCTTATGAGTGAGGATGGATTTATCCTAGGAGTGCAAGAAATGTGACCTTTGATTGTATGTGTGGCAAATGAGGGAAGTGTGTGCTGCCCTTTACACCAGGAATCCCCAAATGTGGCAACTTTAAGACATGTGGACTTCAACTCCCAGAATTATAAAAATGAAAATCTTCACTTCACCCATCAGATTGACTCAGTCAATCTGGTCTAAGGGCACAATATACCCTTAAATTGGCACTGCGTCCATTTCTCCACTATATTTCCTGTCAATTCATTGTGATATTTTTTTAAATAAACTTTATTGAGTTTTATTACATTAAAACATAAAAAATACATAATTCAATAACAGCTGTTTGTGTTGCTTATCGTATAACAATCATTTGTGCAATAATTACAGCTTTAATTTGTGTATAATTATATTCTTACTCTATCTATATTCTATATTTAATAATTATTTATCTGTAGTCTGTCTCCGATCTATCCAGCTATACCATTGTTCCCATACCTTATAAAATATTGAAGATTCCTTATCTTTTAAACTCAGCGTTAATTTGTCTATTTCAGCACAATTCATAATTTTTTGTATAACCAGTTCCTCTACAGGTGTATATGACTGTTTCCAATCCTGGTAGCAGTCAGTATGTGTAATAATAAGTATTTTGTACTCTTTATGTATTTTTTTTTTGAAGATCCCCAATAGGAAGAGTTCTGGTTCTAGGTCTAGTTTTCATTGGTGATTTCCTGTAGCCAATTTTGAATTTTTAGCCAGTATTTTGAGCCTCTGGGCAGGACCACCACATATGATAATATGTTGCCTCTTTTTTTTTTTTTTTACATTTCCAACATATGAAACTCATTTTAGGGTACATTTTCGCTAATCTCGAAGGGGGTAAGTGCCACCTATAGAACATTTTATATGTATTTTCTTTGTATGTTGCTGATTTTGTTAATTTGTGGTTTCTATTCCATATAGTCTTTATGTTGTGACCAATATTTTGACCCCATGCGATCATGCATCCTTTCACTACTTCTTCTAATTCTACTTCTAGGAGATACTTGTAAGTTTTGGTAATTTTTATTTATCTGGGCCTAATAAAGTTTTGTCTAATTGTTGAGGTTTCAAATACATTCCATATTCCTTTACATCCTTTTTATATTGACTTTGTATTTGAAGATAAGCCCTCCAGTCTACTCATAGCGCTTGTTCTTGAAGCTCCTGTATTGTTTTTAAATTTCTATTTGTATCCAATATGTCTTTATATTTTAACATTTTATTCAGGTCTAAATTATTTGGGTGGATCATCACTTCCATTGTAGATAGGCAAATTTGGATTTTTATATAATGTTTCTTTTTAATCTTGATCTAATTGTATATCAGCGAATCTCTAATCAGGTGTCTATGAAAATATTTTTGTTTGGTGGGTCCTATGTCCCAGAGAAAGGCGTGCCATCCCCTCTGAAGGTCATGACCTTCTATAGCTAATATTCTTCTATTCTTTAAATTAATCCAATCTTTTAACCAAACTAATGTTGCTGCACTATAGTATAATTCCCAAGTATAACTGTGATTTTTTTACCTCCATCTCTTTTCTTCTTCAGCCTTCCATCTGACTTTTTTCTTCTTCTGTCATTGTGCATCTTGGTTTCTAATGTTAGCAAAATAAACTGCAAATAAACTGATTAAAGTTTTAATATAGTAACCATTTCATTTATATATTAAAATATTTTACTTAATGAAATTTATTACTAACTATTAAATTATTTATTTTCAAAAATAAGTGTATCAAAGTCTTTTTAAAGATTAGTCAGATATTTCTTTTTCAAGAAAAATGATGTAATTTGAGAAAACAGAATCTATTTCATTATTAACAGCATGTATTTCATAGACCAACTCTACCTAATATGTATTATTTTTTGGTATATTAATTGCATATAAAAATACATTTATTCACTGTTAGGGAAAATATGTGTACCAAATGTCTCTGATAAAATTTTATCTCTCTGATAAAATTCTGTATGTTTTGTTTAGTTTTCTATTCACTGATTGTTGAACATTTTTTGATAGAATGTGCTAACTTCTGACTACATTGAGATAATGATATGAAACAGAGTCAATACAAGTAATTCTGATTTAGTGACCACAATTGGTACAATCAAGTGGACATTAAGTGAAACTACAACTTTGTTTAAGATATTAGTTTAGCTTCTCTTTATTTACCTTTCTGAAATGGTGTGGTTACCGGCTAAGATCGTAGAGCAGGGGAGAGGGATTTAGCAGTTATTAACCAGGAGTCTCTGTGGGCTTTCAGGAGTTCCCAAGTTGATAGTTTTGAGGCTGTGTTTTTGAAGATAGGTTCACAGGATTAGATTGTTGCTTCTGTACTAGCCTTCTGTATTAGCATAGCAACCTTCTTGCCCAAGTTGTTGGAGGCCATCTCTGTGGGACTGTCTGTGAAGTCTTTCCCACATATGGTTTTTCTAGGCTTCAAACTGTCTTCCCTTTGATTTGCCTCAGAAGCACCTTAGGACTTTATGGCCACCAGGATGTCTAAAGAATAGAATAGAATAACTTTATGTCACTTTAAATGTACACTAATCAGCATATGTTAAAATGAGATTTCATTGCATACAGCTGTCAAAGGGTAACCACCTCCAATATACCCTGTATAAACATGACAAAAAGTATGCATATATGCACATACACACATATATATGACCCAGAGAAACAACACAATCTAATTCAGATGTATACATATACATGGCAAGAAAGTTTACCAGATGAATGGCATGGGAACAGTCACAGAATCTGGTAGTCCTGCTAGAAATACTTTGAATTCCTCTCATTGGGGAGCAATAGCAACAGACCATGAAGTGGGTGTGTGGGGTCTCTAACAATGCTTCGAGAGCCTACCTCATTCATGGCGTAAACAGTGGTCAACACTGGACATGGTGCCCAGGCAATGAGATATAATGGGGAAGCTATCTTTGTGCCCTCTGTCATGGTCAGATCATGCCCAGGTGATGTTTTATTTATAGTTGGTCAGAGTCATTAATTCAGTGAGATGGATGACCTATACATTTGATCAATCAGTTGGTCGGTCGATCAATTAATCCATCCATTTAGGGGGCTAGGAAAGTTGTAAATGCAATGATTGGTCATAGTTACTTTTTTTTTCATTACTGCAAATGGTGGCTGAACAAGAAAGTCACTAAATGAAAACTACCTGTGTGTTTTTAGAACACTTGATGTGTTTGAACTAATCCAAGCTAAGTGTTTCTTAGACACACCTAGAGTTGTACTTCAACTCAGGTAATGATAAACATGGAATGAAAAATATAATGGAATACTGAAACAAAAACAAAAAATAGCAGGATCTTGCTCTATGTCACACACCATATCAACTGCAAAAATGAACATTCATTAGCAATTGCTTGGTTCAATGCCAGTCAGTTTAGAAAATTTGTTTCTGGCTTCTGTTTTTCTTTACCTTGAAAATAATGGTCATCTCTTTATGTTGTTTAAAAATTAAATCTATGAATTCCTGTCATGAATGACCCATAAAGTCCAGAACAGTCTTTGAGTTAACTAAAATGGTAAAACGTTCTTGTACAAAAAGATCCATGGTCATTCTGAGCCAGAGTAATGAATGGCTAATGCACTTCTGCACAGAGCTTGTTGAAAGCCTCATTGTTTTTCAGTAAAGTTGATTATTTTGTAGGGAGCCAGCAATAAATAAACCAGCTACCAAAGCAGAATGTACACAATCTAATTGTTAAGACATGTATGAGTTTTATCAATAACTTATTTATTGTTTTTAATTTTGCTTTGCTTTTTATAATACATTTGTGGAAATAAAAGTATTTTTAATCATGTTTTCCAAAGCTTGCTTTTTGCTCTTGAAATTCTCGAACGTTGTTTTTGATATTAAACAGCTTTTATTGCCCACACTGGGATACAAAAAGGTACCCATACCTAAATATGTGGTACCAATTTGAGAGGAAGGTGTTTGATGTGATACATTTTTCAAAAGTTTTATTGTGGGAAATTAGAGAAGTTCTAGATTTACTAACAGAGATTTAAACTGAGAACAAAACTTGCATAGAGTCTGGTTACTTGAGGACTGCTTGTCTCCAAATGTTTCTTCACCATCCAGTGAAGTCAGTTAAAGTGGGCAGGCTCTGGGTCCTGTTGATTAACCAGTGACATCTTGCTGGACCCAGGCCTTTGGTTAAGATGGTGGTCAATCCTCTTTGTTTTGGGGTATCTTTTTTTTCTTGTTATGAGATTGGTAAAATTTTGTTGCTGTAATTCAGGGATTTGCTGCTTTAATTTAGTGTCATCAGCTTAGTGAACTCTGAGCCAGCAAAAAGTGTAGAGTTTTAAATGCTGCAAGAATTTAAAATTCTAGTACTAAGTGAGACAAAGACACATTGTGAGCTGAGTTCTTTTGATAATAAATTCTCTTTATGTATTTCTACCCTGTAAAGGTAACATGACCTTTATAACATAACCCAGCAATAGCAATAGTTACAGATTTGAAACTGGATTGTATATAATTCCTGTTTGCTCCTACAGAGATTCATTGAATGATTTTTTAGTAAGTAAGCATATCATAGTAAGTAAGCATGTTTAACACATTTACAAGACAAACATAATTTATTTGTACATTGAAATAACATGTAATTGAGTTGATAATAATTTTAAATCAGACCCATATGACATAGGTATTACAAAGAAACAAGTACCAATCACATCATCTTCCTACTTACTACAAATCTTATTGAGACTGAGAACTTTCCTGGATAGTGAATGTTCTCTCAATGTAGATATGGACTTTGGTATGTAGTTTGATATAACCATTCCAAAACACTGAAATGGTTCTTTACTCATTATTTTGCTTCTATGCTTGCAATCACTGTCTTGGGCTACAGCTGATAGACAGGTGCCCCATATTCTCATTAGAATTCTCTGACTTAAATAAGAATTCATGCTTCCTCAACAATTGCATATTGTCCAGATCCTTAGTAGTGCCTAAACCATAATACACTCACCTCAATGTCTGATGGATAATATGATGCTCTTGTTATGAAATGTAGTATTTGATTTATTCAAGATATACAAGTGAAGCTCAAAAAATTAGAATATCGTGCAAAAGTTCATTTATTTCAGTAATGCAACTTAAGAGGTGAACCTAATATATGAGATAGACTT
Source organism: Bungarus multicinctus (assembly GCA_023653725.1). NCBI lineage: Eukaryota > Metazoa > Chordata > Lepidosauria > Squamata > Elapidae > Bungarus > Bungarus multicinctus. The sequence goes on from CM042844.1 coordinate 52,779,095, forward strand.
ATTACATGCAAAGCAAGATAGTTCAAGCTGTGATGTGTCATAATTGAGATGATTATGGCTTACAGCTCATGAAAACCCCAAATCTACAATCTCAGAAAATTAGAATATTGTGAAAAGGTTCAATATTCTAGGCTCAAAGTGTCTCACTCTAATCATCTAATTAAGCCATAACACTTGGAAAGGGTTCCTGAGCCTTTAAATGGTCTCTCAGTCAGGTTCAGTAGCAATCACAATCATGGGAAAGACATAAGGAAGGAAAGCCTCAAAAGGTAATTGCAAAAGAAGTTGGATGTTCCCAAAGTGCTATATCAAAGTACATTAATAGAAAGTTATGTGAAAGGAAAAAGTGTGGAAGAAAAAGGTGCACATGCAGCAGGGATGATCACATGATTGTCAGGAAAAGGCCATTCAAAAGTTTTGGGGACTTTCACAAGGAGTGGACTGAGGTGGAATCAGTGCATCAAGAACCACCATACAGAGACGGATTCTGGACATGGGTTTCAAATGTCGTATTCCTCTTGTCAAGCCGCTCCTGAACAACAAACAACATCAGAAGTGTCTTACCTGGGCTAAAGAAAAACAGAACTGGTCTGTTGTTCAGTGGTCCAAAGTCCTCTTTTTTGATAAGAGCAACTTTTGCATCTCATTTGGAAACCAAGGACCCAGAGTCTGGAGGAAGAATGGAGAGGCACACACTGCAAGATGCTTGAAGTCCAGGATGAAGTTTCCACAGTCTGTGTTGATTTAGGGAGCCATGTCATCTGTTGGTGTTGGTTCACTGTGCTTCATAAAGTCCAGGGTCAGCGCAGCCATCTACCAGGACATTTTGGAGCACTTCATGCTTCCTTCCGCAGATGAGCTTTATGGGGATGCTGACTTCATTTTCACGTTATTCTAGGATCTATTTGGTGAGAACTTCATTATGATCAGTGGTACCAACATTTTTATCAGATTTATATTTCATGAGGTTTATAATCAGCCCTGATGTTGAATAATCATGCAACAACTCCAGTTATCCTTTTAATTACATTGATTGAATCAAGAGGACAAGATTATTTTTTCAAACTGGCACATCATATATTCAGTACATTGGTTTATGAGATAAATTAAACATGGAGCAAACATTGATGTTACTTAATCATTAAGATTCTTTTTATGCATCAGTGGGATCCACATGATATCATTCAGTGACCAAGAGAGGAAAAATGTCAGAAAATAGGAAAGGAAGTGAATATTTTTGATCGCAGTGTAAATGCAATTCATTTGTTATATGGTACTGAGTTTGTTGAATAAAATAAATTGTTTTTAAAATTATAATCAGTGGAAACGATAGTGACAGAATAGCAAAGAACTACATGACAACTTGGTGAAAATGTTGAAAGGCTCAGTTACATAAAAAAAAACCAAACCAAACCATACAATATTTGGGTACATTTTTAATCTCTTTTTTTTTGTAATTATAGAGGAAAAATGTCAAAAATAACTGGCATATATCATATGGCCTCTTTCCCTCCCTTCTGTATTTATGTACTTATTTGTGTCCAACTTTTATTATTTTTTACAAACAACCTAGGATGTGAACATATCCAACACATGTTCCTCAGCCTTTTTCCCCACAAAAACAATGGATTGCTCAGCTGAGTGGTGGATGGTGGATTGCACTGAGAGATAGAATCTGGCCCAAAATCACCCAACTGGCTTTCATGGCTAAATGTGAATTTGAATTCATGGTCTACTGCTTTCTAGACTGGTGCCTTAACCACTAGATCAACTGGCTCTCCCTTCCTTCCTTCCTTCCTTCCTTCCTTCCTTCCTTCCTTCCTTCCTTCCTTCCTTCCTTCCTTCCTTCCTTCCTTCCTTCCTTCCTTCCTAAATTGGTTTTGCTCTATCAGTAGCACAAATGTTTTCAAACAAATATATTTACCATGATAGCATAAGTATTGATTTCAGCTAAATGATGGTTATTTCTAAAGTACTTCAACAGATTAGATACTATTTTTAATTTCAGACCGGAAGACTTGTACAAAATGCCATCACATAAGAAATGGAATAGGACCAGCAGCTGTGCCTTGGCATCATCTACTCTGTGAATGCAAACTGAATTCAAATTGTGCTCATTATCTAGAAAAAATACAAGTCCATTAATAGCAGCCTTGGTTCATGATGCAATCTTTTGTGCCAAGGAAGCTGCTTGGACTAAAATAAACTATTCTGTATATTTAGCCTAGCCTTTCATGATAACCTGCATAAAAGATATTTTATCTTGCCAATATCTTAACTAAAGTACCCTAGAGGGATGAATAGAGAATTTAAAGGGCTTATTATTGGACTGTTTAATGGAGAAACTATTTTTGCAATGCTTTTTAACATTCTAAAAATAATAAAAATATTCATTAGAAATAATTGACCAAACAGAGGTGCATTTATTAAAATATCCAAGGGAGAGGTCTTTGTAGTAAAGCTTTTAACAATTAAAATCACAGATTTTTAGGATTGCAGAGTTGTGGGCACCTGATTTTCAAAATAAAAATGCTAGTGTTTATTAGTAAGGAGCAGCTCTCAGATGATCTTGTGTGATCTTGGGAACAGAGTCAGCTTTACCTAGATGTGATTTCTTTGAAGAATTCTGTGTGTGTGTGTGTGTGTGCATTTGCGTGTGTGCACACAGCCTCACATTCAAGGAACCATATCCTAGAAGAAGGTAATGCATATAATCTATGTATTGCTGTCAAGAGTATGAATTCATGAAATCATTGGAAGCCAACCTCATCTGGAAAGAGACATTAACTTTTATTGATTTATTATATCCAAAGTTTATGCTGAATTCTGTACTGCAAAATATTATGTCCGAATAAGCATCTATTCATAGCTTATTTAGAAATATAAACGTTCCCTCCGTGATGACCCGGGGCATGGCACAAAGGCAACACAGTCAAATAAGTAATAAGAGTCCCTTTATTATCTCCAACTTTGCCTTGAAAGGCCAAGTTACCTTCGGCTGGAGAAAAACTCTCCCAGGAACAGACTTTTTAACTGTAGAAAGTTCAGTCCAAAACAAGGTACACACAAACTGTAACTTAAAATCCAAGCAAATCAAACTGAAGTAATTAGCTTGACAGGAGGTATTTCAGTCTTAAAAGCACGGCAAAACTCACACAGTTGGGAAGACACCAGGAACACAGATAAGCTACTACAATACAAGATAAATTTATGTTCGCTCCCAACATCTTGCTGCGCGTAACTTCCTTTTTTTATACACTATGTTTCCAGATGCAGCTAATGAAGGGAATCAGGGTCCTATCCTTCCCCATAAGCCACACAACCCACTTTGCTCTCTTCTCTGTTCCTCCCTGTGTGCCCTAGGATGAAGAGGGGATGGGCTTGGGTCCTCTGAATTCCCTCTCCTTTGTTCTACCGCTTCCCTGCTCTGCCCAGCCAGACTTTGCCCTTCCCCAGTTTCTTCCACAGCCAACAGAGCCACACTCCCACTCCCTGTCACTGCTCGGTTTCCCCCTCCGAGTCAGATTCCGACAGGGGCATAACACCTATCTCTCTCTCTCTCTCCTTTCTCATTTTATTTAAGGGTACAATGAGAGGGATGTATGCATAAATTTGAGGGACTTGATTCAAAGGCCATATTGCTTTCCAGTTTCTTCTTCTTTTTAATTCCCTTAAAAGACAATAAGAAGCAATTTCAGGCTTGGTTTATCAGAATAGTCAAGCAATTTCACTTCCTGCCCTGACTAATTATTCTGCATTTTTCTCAAAGCAGCCTGATAGTCAGGTACAGCCTGATGCAAAGGTTCCAAGTGAACATTTTAAGCTACTCTTACGCTTGCAATCTCAGAACAACTCTAAATAAACTTAGCAAGTTATGATATGAGATTAATGCATGGATATACCTGGAATATATGTATCCAGGGGTGGGATTCTACTGGTATGGACTGGTTCTATAGAACCGGTTGTTACAATTCTGTGCAGTTTGGAGAACTGACAAATCATGCCACTGGCTGGCCCCACTCCTTCCTGCTCTGCCCAGTCACTCCTTACCTTGCATGTGTGCCATCCAACTTGCCGGTGTTGTCTGCGCCATCCAACTTGCCTGCATTGTGCCTTCACCTGATTTTTGGTAAGTTGCTATTTTTCCTTTGTTTTTTCCCCCAACGATCAGTTGTGCCATGTGATTTAGATTAGCTAGAAAGCAGGAAATCATTGGATTTCTTGCTTTCTTGCCAATCTAAATCACTGTTGTACTGCTTTGCCTTCACCCAAGAGGTTTCCTGAGGCCCAGTCAGGGGTGGTATTCAGGGGATGGAGGGGGAGAAGTGGCCTGAGAGCAGAGCTGAACTTTCCTTAGGACTGAAGCTTCTATTTTCAGACTCAGGCAGCACATTACAGAAAGGTAGATCTGTGAATGAACCTGTGATTCTTCAAGCAACTCAGTCTGCCTGCCTGCTTTGCCTGATTTTAGATAAAAGTTGATCTTTTTAAAAATAAAAAGTTCAATATTTACATACACAGTGTGTTATGAGTTAATTTTGTGAGTTTCCTTGCTAGCAAATTTTATAAGTTTGCTTGCAAGCAAATTTTATGTGACAGACTCAGGTAGCAGATTGCAGAAAGGTAGATCTGTGAGTGAATCTGTGATTCTGAAAGCAACTCAATCTGCCTGCCTGCTTTGCCTGTTTTTGGATAAAAGTTGCTCTTTTTTAAAAATAAAAATTCAATATTTACACAGATATTTACAATATTTACATACAAGCCATGCCCAGCCAGTTACGTGATCATCAAGGCACACCCACCTATTAGGGCAAACCCACAGAACCAGTTGTTAAGAAATACGAATCCCACCCCTGTATGTATCCCTCTGTTTCTGAATTGTAGAACTAGAACTATCTAGGTATAAGAAAAAGATTAAAGTTTTCCAGTAAAGTAGATTAGGAATTGGCTTGGATCCAGCTGATTATCATCTGTCAGCTAAAGTTTCTTCTTTCTATCTTCTAGCACAGCCTGCATGAACTTTATAATGATATGTTAGGTTGCTCAAGGTCTCACTCTTGAACGCTTGATTTTACCTCACTTAGCAATTACCTGGTGAAAATGTTGAAAGGGTCAGTGTCAGAGAAAATCAAACAATACAACAGTTAGGTGTAATATTAACTTTAACAGTACAAAAAACTAAGCAATACACTAGCCACTTTTTTTTTAGATTAAAATCACAAGGTCATGTTCAATAGCCACTGGCAATGTCCTCGGCCTGTTTTAGCCTTTGCTTTCAGCCTATTTTAGCCTTAAGTAGCTACCTACCTTTATGCTCGTGTAATTTTAACTAATCTTCTTCCTGGAATTGTCTCTAATCTTAACATGTCAACACAGGTATTTAACAATTGTCTACTTTTGCCAATTGTATCTGCTGCCCTTCTTATGAGAACATGACTGTATGTCTTATATATGTCTGAATGATCTTTCATTCCCATTGATTTCCTTTTCAGCAAAGCTACCAAGGAGTAGTACTAGGGTTAGTACAAATATACTAGGATACTAAGATATTAGAATTAGTACAGCGTTTCTTTAGATATCTTTGGGGATTTGTGAAGAGCTAGTGAAATTCAATGGGAAAAGCAGGTTCTCTGATGTACCCATTCACCTGCTGCCTAGATCTAAGCTAGACAGGAGTGTACAATGAAAGCCATCTGATTATTCCCACAACCATATATAAAAGGTAGTTTTTATACAATGAAAATGTAGAATCTCATATTTGTAATACAAAGCTCCAGTATAAGAAGAGGTGAGCTGGTTATAGGTTTGAATTGTAGGAGATGATCAGGTTGAGACTTAGCCTGGGGTCAAATGCATCATCAGTCTCTAACCTCCCCCTCCCCCCACCAATTAGAGACCTAATTTATCCTTGGTGCCAATTTGCCTTGAGTGTTGGTAGTTTAGATTCTTGTGTATAGGTAGAATGAAATAAATCAGCTTGTAGAACTCTGATGGTTCCTGATTTCTTCAACCTGACATGAACACAATTGAGCCCAAAATTTCTATTGTTAAGTTAGACTTTTGTTAAATGAGTTTTGGCCCATTTTATGACATTTCTTGCCACAGTTGTTAAGTGAATCACTGCAGTTTATAAGTTAATACCATGGTTGTTAAGTGAATCTGACACCCCCATTGAGTTTGCTTATCAAAAGGTTGCAAAAGATCTTGGGACATAGCAGTGGTCATAAATATGAACCTGAATTTTGATCACATGATCATGGAGTTACTACAAAGGTAGTAAGGGTAAAAAATGGTCATAAGTACTTTTTTCAGTATAATTTGAATGGTCACTAAATGATGTTGTAAGTCAAGGATTACCTGTATTCATTTATTTATAATAGCCTATTTGCTAATTATAATATTGATCTTAAGTATAAAACAATTGTTTTGCTTCTTTGGGTCATAATGGTATAGCTTTATATGTTAAAATATCCACACTCCCAAATAGTTTTATTTGTGGTTCTCTTAACTGATAATGTGAACAAGCATCCAATCCACTCCAAATGAATGAGAAGAAAGGCTTTGGTCTTTTCAAAGTTCATTAATCTCTTCACAGTAATTAGATGCTGGTACCTAACTTGACTGCTGTTGTATTCAAATGCTGATCTTAATTATATTCAGAACCTAAACATATCTTGTGTTTTCATCCGGCAATCATTTTGGTTAGTCATCAGAAACATATTCTCTCAAAGGCAGTTTTCTAAACCTCCTTTGTTTTATTATAAAATATCATTTTATAATAAAATATTAAACAGAATAGAAACCTATAGAAGAAACTGTATTGCACAAGATCCTTAAACTTATTCTTCTTTTGTTAGGCCACCTAGCAAATTACAAAAAACACCCACAAAAATACCTATAAACATATGTCATAAAATTTCACTTTAGTTTGTAATTTGAGAACAGATCACATAATTCATTATATTAATAAGATTATATGTGGTTCTCAGTTGTTGTTCAACCATAACTCACAATAGTTTCAGCCAGCCATCATGTATGTACAGTGTCAGGATTCTGGCAGTTAAGCCCATTTAAATCATGAGTCTCGAGCCAAACTTCCAAAACTTCAAAAGAATTTATTGGGAGTTAAAATGTCCGGCACTGCCTAGGTGTAGCTAACTCTGAGACACATAATTTGTTGTCACCCTTGACCCTGGTTTTCCCCCACCCCCTGGGGGTATCATAATTCATATTCTTCAATGGGACACATCCATAGCCAAGAGTCATCAATCATGTTGTCCAGTTAGAATTTTGCACAGCAGAAACTTCAGTTACCTAGTTGCTATCTTTTACTATCTTTGAAAACTATTTATGGAATGCACTTTCGGTTTGCAGGCTGCCGCCACTGCTCCCTCCTCCCTTTCTGTTGGCAACTCTAAAAAGACCATAGAAATATTTTATGAGTTGACACACAGTATATATGTACAGTATGTACACAGCTGGGGTATGCAGTATGCATATATAACTAAATGTGCCAAATGGTCTTAATCCACTAGAAAGTTTTCCACCCATTCTTGAGTAAAAACAAAAAACAAAACCAGCATGACTTTTCCTTTTCCTTTCTCTTCACATGACTTCCTTGCATGATAATAATTGACAAAGAATATAACATTTTACTCACATTGAAGGTATTATTGGATGACGCTGGAATAAATGGGCAAAGTACTATTGTGTTACCAGTACATTTACTGACTATTTAAAGCTCTCACTCACAATGGGCATAAGAGGAAGGGAGCATCATGGAGACAAGAGGGAAACTAAGTGTTATAATGGAATGATCGATTCATGGTTAGGTAGGGAGAGTAAGATTTATAAATATAATTTTAGGTATTATATCATTTTTTTCTTATGACCTCTCTTTTGTTGATAATATAGAATAAAATATGAGCTAGAAGGGATCTTGAAGGTCTTCTAGCCAGCCCCCAGCTCAAGCAGGAGAACCATTTCAGATAAGCGACTGTCTAGTATCATCTTAAAATCCTCCAGTGATAGAGCACCCACAATTTCTGAAGGAAAACTGTTTCATAGGTTAATTGCCTTCACTGTTAGTATGTTTCTCCTTAAATATATTGTATTTCAGCTGTACATTTCTTCTTATCTGTTATGATTCTTGTTTTTTGCCTGTTTATGATGCCACTGAGGCAATAGTAATATGGCATTAGCATAAATCAATTATACATAGCATAAGTAGCTTTAAACAAGACTTTGTTCTGTGTTTAAGAGAAATCCAATGATCGATCATTCTATTATTGTTTTAATTTCATGAAGTCAAAATTTGAGTGAAATAAATCAAGTGCATATTTTTATCATATCATCTGAAGTAAATATAATAAGCAACAATTCTAGTAGTCCTGATATGAAGTTCTGCCTATTCAGAAACATTTATTTTCTTTTCATACATATATAGGGAGATTTCTGCATCTCAACAGAACATTGCCCTTTATATTAGCAGAACTCTACACAAATAAGCTTTTGATCCTTACTCTATTAAAACTCAATTAATAACTATTGATTTATTAATTGAAAAAACAATTTCAATATTGCCCAATGCAATTCACTGACATCCATTTGTTGATTGCACTCATCAAATGATCCTTTGGATAACACAAAAGCATGTATTAATATTTTCTCTGCTCAAGTACTTATTTTTAATTGCAACAGGGAGTATAATTTTTTTAAAAAATAAAATCTTGTGTAAATATATATGCCAGTAGATGGATATTAAGGATAGAGACTTTGTAGCTGCTTACTATTTTTCAGCATGCCAAGCAATAAATAAATTTAGCACTAGGCGATTTTCAAAGTATTCCCGAAGTAATATATCTTATTTTTAAATATCAAAATGCCAACAGTAACTTGACTGACAAGATTTGACATGTTGTTTATTACAATCAGTAAAATTTATACCTTGAATTTAAATGACAGATCTTGTGAACATGAACTGCCTAGGACAATTGGCTATAAGCTTAGATTTTTGTGAATTTTTCACTTAAGGTACTAGTGTTTCACTGTAAGGTACTAGGAATCATGGATTTTTGTGCTGTATTTTAAATATATATTTTAGCATAATTTACAGCCTAAGCATTTCAAATTTTTAATAATAACAGTTTACTTCCCTTTGTTCCATCCATTTAAAGCACACATTCCTAAACTTCCTCTACAGCTAATACTAATGGCTTTTAGAGAAATTCTAGGTTTTCCACAACAGCCACTCTCCGACATCAGATTGCCCCTAGTTTTGCAACAAGTGTCAGAAAGATTCAAAACAGATGTGGCAAAAAGTGGACTGACTGCCAGCTATTTTTGATGTCCATATTAAGAAACAGAACAAAAAAGCTGTTTCTTAATCCTGCCACCTTGGTCTCTCCCCGGTATCTTAGGATGATTACAGGATTCTAGATCTGTATCATATGAACGTAACTATCAGATCAGGGGTGGGATTCTACCAGTTCGCACCTATCACTAGAACTGGTTGTTAACATTCTAAGCAGTTGGGAGAACAGGTTGTTAGAAGAAATTACTGGCCTAACCCTGTAAGGAAGGCAGGAAGGAAACATTCTGGTGTTGCTTACAGAAACTGCCTCTCCGTTAACCCTTATTACATTCTTGGCAGGACTAGACTTCCTGTCTCCAGAACATCTCTGGAGTTTTTTTTTTCTCCTTTGCTGGTACTTTGCTTGTATGGAATGATCATTCAAAGTTACAACAGCACTGAAAAAAGTGACTTATGACCATTTTTCACACTTACGACTGTTGCAGCATCCCCACAGTCATGAGAGGCCAGGGAAGGAAATGCGTGCCTTGATGTGAGTGATATTGAGTTGGTCACGCACAGCCAATAACATGACTACCAAGCCATGTCCACCCCGTCACATGACCACCAAGCCACATCCATCACCTAAGCCATGCCCACAGAACCGGTTGTTAAAACTTTTGAATCCCACCCCTGTATCAGATTACTATGTTCCTACTACTAATAACAAGATATTCCAAAATTTTGACACAATTTTATTTTCATAACACACTGATTTCACTGGATTTGGCTTAATGCATGGTAGAACCCAGCCAGCTATGCATCATGCTTTATAATTGCCATGTAAAAACCTGGATCTCCTATGTTGTGATTGTGGAGACACAAGTTAGTATTAAATGTTCACACATAGATAATGCAGGAATCATTCAAAGATTTTGTAATTTGCCATACCCCTTTGGTGATGGTGCTCAAGGAGCCTTTCTAAAAATCTGAAGATGGCAACAGGTTCCTAGACATGAATTCCTTAGGTATGGATGAGGATATATCTTAGGTATGGATTAGGTATGGATGAGGATTTATCAGGCAGTCAAAAGAAAAAAGATTATTTGCATCTTTAGATTTATAAATGGTTGATTTGTGCAGCTAAAAATCAAACAAGCATTATGTTATTAAATGTAATTCTGAAGCAAAGCAGAACTCATCTCTCTGCCTGCTAAGAAAGCCCTTTGTATCTCCCTATTTCTCTGTCTTCTTCCAATTTGGATTTTGTTGCTGGTGTTGTTTTTAATGTTTTATTTTCTGATGCAACAGAGAATGTCAGACAACATGAGGCTTATGCTTTCTGTCAGCCCGCATCACTGTCAATTGCCCCCTTGTGTATTTATGAACTAGATTGTTAGGGTTTTCTTGCTCTTGTACAGGCTACAGACACAAAGACTTCGGTTTATTTTTTCCCACTAGGAATTGTAACATTATATAAATATAAAATATTTGTAAATATTCTATTTTTAATTATTTTAATGTTGACTCTATATCCCTGTTTCCTAGTTTCTTATTGCTTATCTTAAAGTAGGGTACTCTTACCACTTTACATTTATATATGTTTCCTAAAACTATTTCTATTTTATTTCATCTATCAATTGCTACTTCAATAGTTCTATGTCCTGGTTCTATATTTGTCCTATCACTGCAATTTCTTTCCTATTTCTACTGTTTCCTAGGTTAATGGGTTTTTCTCATTTTCCCATGTCTTCAGCTCTTGTAGCCAAACACAATCCAATTATATTTGGAAACCTATTCATAACTTCTCTAAGGACTTGCAGTATAGAGCTATTCATCCCTCTAACATGCACAGCTTCTCTTTCTTCTTGAAATTGGTTCGTAAAACTCCACCTGGGCTGTTCCATGAAGCTGGTTTGTTTAGGATGCTTCTCTGCAGATGCTGGTCAAACTCTTCCCCCTGCCTTTTGGTTCTGCTTGAGCATGTCTTGTCTGTTTAGCAAGCTTTTCCAAGGTTTTCAGCTTCTTTGTATTATCTTGGGGCTGCCACTGAGTTTTCTTGCTTGTGTCTATGATTCAGAGGCTTTTCCCAGATTCCAGGCAGTCTTTCTAACACAGCAACTTTGTCATCACACACACACTTTCTTTTCACTATGGTTCTCCAATTAAGAAGAATCTAGAATTGGTTTAAACCTTGTCCCAGGCAGTGTGAAAAATCTAGGCAGAAGCAAGAATGCCTGTTTACTCCGAACAGAAGTCAAAATTGCAGCACTAAGCTATTAAAACCCCTGGATTAGTTGAACTTCATTTTTGAATAATATTGAACTAAAAATGGAAGAAGCAGACTATGGCTATCGTACTTCCTCCTTGAGGAAATGAACAAGTAGGCTTTTAGTCTTTCTTTAATCCTGAAGATGTAGTCTTATTCAAAAATCCATTTTCAAATATATTTTTTTTTCAAAGACCAGGCTTTTTATTTCTGGAAAGGAAATATAGACATGATTTTCTGGCTTTTCATCTTCTTCCTGTCTCTGATGACAATATTATTATGCTTGCACTTTAATAATTTCCAAGGTATTCACAAGTGAATGATGGTGCTGCATGAAATATTCATTGTTCATCTTCTTTCGTACAAAAGGTTGAAAGCATCCAAATTTAGAGTTTAGGCAACTTGATGCATATGGAAATAATACCTGCAGCTGGGCCTGAGGGTCTGTCTTTGACCTTTTCTTCAGTGGGAATAAACAAGTTATTTCTTTAGTTCTTTAATCTTTTAAACATGGTTTCTGGTTATCATCTTGTATTTAAGGTTTGCATTTTATTCTGTTTGACAGCTTATGTCTGTAGATCTAAACCTTACCTTAGAACATAGTGTTTTTCCCCTTCCCCTTTTAATGTAGAAACTCAGAATGAAACTGAATGCAAATAATTTCTCCCTTACAAACCACTGCAGGAAGCATGTTTGCTTTTTTCTCTTCAAACAAGAAAATATGGATTTTTTTTTCTTAGTTTGAGGCATTTAAAATTCCTTTACATCAGTTTTGCCCACAGCTACACCCTCCTCTTTTTAAAGAAGGAAACCTTATTGAATGAAATGCTTGAACATTCTATGTTCTGTATCATATATCTGTTTTAGGAGTTTTAATTCTTTTAATTGCTTCACAGTCTCTCAGGTAAGCATGATATATTAGAGAATGGCAATGTGTCTATACTGCACCGAAAACAGAATGTATTTGCAGCTTCTATCCTTGTGCATAATTAGACTTCATATATATAAAGAACAGGAGTTGAAATGGGATGCCTGTAGAAGAAATTGTGATAGATTTGCTCATTGCTCAAACTTATTACTTATTGCCTAAAGAAGGAAGAATCCATTAAAGTTTCTTCCCACAGTATTAAGAACAATCCCAAGATAAAATGCTAACAAAAATGAATCATATACACATTAGATAGAAGCTACTCTTGACTTTCCAGGTCAATCTTTTTTTGCCTAAAGTTTAAATACTTTCAGGCCTGTCTCAGAAATTTTGAGCTGTTTATTATTTCTAGAAAATCTTAATGGAATGTTGATTTAATTAAGTTCTTGACCTTCTGTCTCTTCAAATTGTGTTGGAAACTGGAACTTTAAAATAAGTTTGCTGCCTATTTATCTAACATTTCATTCCCATGCTCTTTGGAGAAAGGGTGTGAACACATGTGATCTGGCTGCACTCTCTTTGGCTCCCAACGGCTTTTCGTATCATTAGCATGTAATGCCTCATCAACTTTTATGGCCACTTGGAACCATTCAGAGAGTTGATTCAGGATGTCCCAATAGGCAGTCTGTCAGGATTCTAGCAGTTACTCCAATTAAATCATGAGCCTTGAGCCACACTCCCAAAACTTGAAAGGATTTATTAGAAATTAACATGCCGGCATCAGCCTGGGCATAGCCGACTCTGAGATAAGTAATTCACTGTCACCCTTGATTCTGCTTCCCCCCCACCCCCTGTATGTGTATCATCCAACGAAACACATCCATAGCCAAGAGTCATCAATCATACTCTCCAATTAGATTTTTGCGCAGCAGAAGCTTCAGTCATCTAATCAGTGTCTGAAGAAAATATGAATGGAATGTACTTTCGATTCCACACTGCTGCCTGCTCTTTGAAACTCCCCCCTTCTTTCTGTTGATAACTATAAAATGTATACAAAATGTTTTATGAGTTGACAATGGGGATCAGTCAGGGAGTCTGGAGAGGACTTGGACGAGGGTCTTGCATCTGATGCAGAGATGGGCCAGGACCATCTGGAAGTGGGGTGCTGCCTTTGGAGCTTTCGGACTCTGGCAGCAGTGAGGCAGACAACCCAGGGAAGCCTGTTACCAGTGCATATGTGTGCCATTGCTGATTATCACAGTATTGGGGGTAGGAATGGGAAAAAAAAGAGAGCTTCCAAAAATATGTATGGAAATGATGAGGGAGTTAAATTTGATCAATATATGGAGAAGGTTAAATCCTGATAAAAAACAATTTACATTTTATTCAAACCCCCACCAAATATGGACACGAATTGATATTGCATGGATACATGGAGAAATAGCAAATTAAATAAAAGGGATTGAAATATTACCTAATGAATGGGCAGACCACAATCCAATTCAGATAATCTGGAAAGGTAGGAAAAAAAAACAGAAAAAGATGGACATTAAATACGCAGTTAATTAGAGAAAAAGAATATATGAACAAACTTAAGGAGGAATTAAATTATTTCTAAAAAGAAAATAATAATGGAGCAACTACGATACAAAACATTTGGGACAGACAGTAATAAGAGGTATAACAATCTCTTATAATGCTAAGAGGAATAAAGAAAAATATGCCCAACAAAATAAATTACAACAAAAAATTAAAGAATTAGAAATTCAATTATGAAGTACGCCAAAGGATTCAAGATTGCAAAACCAGATGACAATAACTAAACACAAATTGAATTTAACTAAACAAGAGAGAATGATTATAAATTTGAATACAACTAGACAAACTTACTTTGAGCATGCTAATAAGCCAGGGAGATGGCTGTCCTATAGACTTAAAAAAGGGAAAGAAAAAAAGATTGATTTACCAATTAATAGATGGAAATGGAGACACACAACAGGGGATAGAACAGAAAAAAGAAATTACCCATAAGTATTTTGAAGACTTATATAAAAAGGAAGAGGCCAATGAGGATAGGATAATAAACTATCATAAAATGAAGGATAAAGTAATTGGGGAAGAAATGAAAGAATTACTAAACAAAGATATTACTTGGTCTGAGTTGAAAACAGCAATAGTGAACCAGAAAAATAGTAAATCTCCGGGACCAGATGGGATCCCAGGGGAATTATACAAGGCAATAGGTGAACTAATAGGACCCCTTGTGGTGGAAGTTTTTAATGATGTTTTATTGGCAGCCAGAATGCCGGACTCATGGAGGGGTGCATTGATTTTGCTGATCCCGAAGGAAAATTTGGACTCCCGATATATACAAAACTACAGGCCAATTTCTTTGTTAAACACAGATTACAAAATATTCACTTCTATTGTTGCAAGCAGATTAAAAAGAATTTGAATGATTTTATTCATCAAGAACAAAATGGATTTCTCCCAAACAGACAAATCAGGAGTAATTTAAGAATAGTACTAGATGTCCTGGAATTTTATGAAGCCCACCCCGAAAAACAAATAGCCTTTATGTTTTTAGATGCACAGAAGGCCTTCAATAACTTGAATTGGCAATTTTTAATCCAAAGAATTTATAATATAAATTTAGGCACCAAATTCAAAAATATAACTACTATATATGATACACAACAGATGAAATTATGATAAATGGGGAACAAACCGCCCACTTAAAATAGAGAAAGGTCTCAGACAGGGTTGCCCATTCTTACCCCTGCTCTTCATATTATCATTGGAAACATTACTAACATATATCAGACAAAATCCAGACATAAAAGGATTAAAGAAGATTAAGAAATAAGCTGCAAGCGTTTGCAGATGACATGATTTTTTTTATTGAAGAGCCAATTGAAAGAGGACAAAAACTGATGAACAAATAAGAACAATTTGGAGTAGTTGCAACATTAAAAATTAATAGAAAGAAAATAAAATTAATGACTAAAAATCTAACAGGAAAACAGAAGTTAGAATTAGAAAAGGTCATGGGATTTCAAGTGATAAAGAGAGTTAAATACTTGGGAATATGGTTGACCGCACATTGCAAAACACTAAAGGAAAATAATTATGACAAACTATTGCAAAAGGTAAAGAAGCATCTAAAAACATGGGGTAAACTGCAACTCTCATTATTAGGTAGGATTGCTACAGTTAAAATGTCTATTCTCCCAAAATTTCTTTATATATTTCAGACGATACCAATTAAAGTATACAAAAAATATTTTGAAGAACTTAACAAAATGATCAGAAAATTCATTTGGCAAAAGAAAAAACTGAGAATAAATTTAAAGGCAATGCAAAATATGAAGAGCGGGGGGGGGGGGGAATGGCCCTTCCAAACTGGGAGTTGTACTATAGTGCGGCTTCCTTGGTAAGGTTGAAGGAATGGGTGAATTTAACAAACAAGAGAATATTAGTTTTAGAAGGCCATGATTTACAGAGAGGGTGGCATGTTTTTTTAAGGGATATCAGGAAAACATCCCAGAAATACTTCCACAGACACTTAATTAGAGATGCACTACTGACCAACTGGAAGAAAGTAAGGAAAAAAAACATTATTTAAAGATACCAATCTGGATTTCAACAATGGAAGTGATGATCCACCCAAATAATTTGGATATTACTAAGATGATTAAATACAAGGACTTATTGGATGCGTAAGGAAATTTGAAATTGTGGCAAGATCTTCAAGACCAGAGAGTACAAATTGATAGATGGGCATATCTTTAAGTTCAGAGTAGATATAAACAGGATAAGAAAGAATTTGGAATTAATAATAAACTTCAGCAACTAGGCAAAATTCTATTAGGCCCATATAAAAAAAATATAACAAAATTTTATAATTATTTACTAGAGGCAGAATTAGAGAAAGAAATTGTCAAAGGAAATATAATAGCCTGGAGTAGGAATATAGGACGTAGTATCACCTTAATAGAATGGGAGAAGGTCTGGCATAGAAACAACAAAATCACAAAATCAGCAACCTACAAGGAAAACCTATACAAGATGTTTTATAGATGGCACCTTCATCCCTCGAGATTAGCGAAAATGCACCCCAAAATGAGTCCAAATTGCTGGAAATGTAAAAAAAAGGAGGAAACTTTCTTTCACATGTGGTGGTTGTGCACAGTGTCTCAAAAATATTGGCAGAAAATTAGGAAATGGTTGGAGGAAATGACAAAGAACAGATCGAATTTAAACCAGAATTCTTTTTATTAGGGGTTTTAAATAAACAATTCCACAAAAAAGGGAAGTACACAACAGTACATATCTTGACAGCGGCCAGACTGGCCTTTGCACAATGTTGGAAGCAACCTTATATTTCATCAGAGGAATTGATTATTCAAAAAATAGCAAATTGTGCAGAGATGGATAGATTAACTTTGGCATTAAAAGGAAAAGATACATCAATGTATTACGACAGCTGGAACTGCTGGTACGAATGGATAGAACAAAGATTGATTAAACAATAAAGGGCAAAAGATGCTCCACACAGATACTCCCTGTGAGTGTAATAATTGTTTCATTGGGCTTGGGAGTGGGAGAGTTGTTTTGCCAGAGCTCTGAAACAGATACTGGGTTCAATCGCTTCATGTGTTACTTTAGGGAATTTCTCAATAACTGCTTGCTTAAAAAACCTTACACATATATATATATATATATATATACTTTGTATTACAACACCCTGTTAAGCCCCAATTAAGGGAGAAAGCATACTGCTTTCTTTTCTGTCTTTCGGCTCATCACCAGAGACCATACCGACAGAAAGCTATTTGTTTCGTTGCCTTTTGTTTATTATCAGCTTAAAAACCTTACACACATATATATATATATATATATATATATATATATATATATATATATATATATATATATGTTCTGTCTCCCGTTCCCTTTTCTCCAAAAAGGTAAGAGATTACTCACAAACAAGAACACAAGAACAGACAGACAAGCTGACATGAACTTCACCAAGTAACTCTTTACTAATTGATAAAAGTCTTGGTAAACTATTGCGTCCTGCCTGCCAATTTCAAACTGGCAGCAATTTCCAAAACAACGTCTTTACTCACAGAGATAACGAAAAAAGCAGTTCAACAAGCACGTGCTCTTGTAACACAGTCATGAACCAAATCCAAATGCACTTAAACTTTGTCCCGTTTGAAACCTGAAGGGAAAGCACACCCACTTTTATCCCCTGTGGGGTGTGGCTCCATGACTCAGCTTATTCCTTGTTCCGCCCACGCCTTCTCCGTTGCTGCTCCTCTTCACTCCCTATCCTGGGCTGCTCTGTCATGCCTTCTTCTGGAATCAACTCTGGCTGTTGCTCCCGGTTGTCTGAAGGAACCTGAGGCATTACCAGGGAGGGAGACATTGGCAGGGACGAAGGTCCTGGGTAGGGGGCCTTGCCAGTTCCGCCCCCTCATCTTCCAGATCATCTTCTTCTTCTGATAAGACAGGCTTGGAAGACAGGGCCACAACATATATATATATGTTTATATATATTTTTATATATAAAAATATGTTTTCATAGATTTTCACGGGTATAGATATGCAGGTCTTGGCGTGTTCGGGATGTAAGATTGAGAGTATCTTGGCGATGTTTCGATGAGGTCCCACTCGCCATCTTCAGGCTGGTGCTTTTGGCTTCATGTTTGTGTGAGCAAAGCGTGATCGGAGCTGCTGTCTCCCTATAAATACTGGTGGGGAGGTTGGCTGTGTTGTCATTTCTTGATTGGTTGATGGAGTTGATATTTGCAGATTGGCTGGCTTTTTTGTAAGAACATGTGTGGCTGAGATATTGGCTGTATATCTATCAGCCTCCTGTGTTGTAATGACCTGGGCTGTATGATGATCTTCAGAGTTCTATTGTTTTGACATCCTGGGACTTGTGTTGTAATCTCCTGATTACAACACAGGAGGCTGTTTTGTGGTGTAACCTCCTGAGTTCCATGATGTGATATCCTGAGTGGGTGGCTCTGATGTGAAATTAAGAGTGGGAATTAATACGTCAGTGAGGGTGTGTAATTCTGTCCTCAGGTGATCTTTGTCAGCTAAGCTTTTGGTTCTGGAGATGAGGGTCTTGGCTACAGAGTTGATCTGTGCAGGGTGGTGATGGGATTGTGCATTTAAGTAGTGGTTGGTGCGTGTTTTCTTCCAGTGGATGGTGTGTCCTAGGGACCCATTGGGTTTTTTGTAAATAAGATATCCAGGAAGGGAAGTTGGTTGTTGGCTTCTGTTTCCATGGTGAATTATATTTTGGGATGTAGGCTGTTGAGGTGTGTGAGGAAGTTGTCCAGTTTTCCTTTCCCATGTGGCCAAATTACAAAAGTATCTTCTACATATCTAAGCTAGAGTTTGGGTTTATTGTTTAGAGCATTGGTTTCAAAGTATTCCATGTATAGGTTAGCGATGACAGGTGGGAGGGGTGATCCCATAGGTGCTCCTTCTATCTGTTTGTATCTTTGTCCATACTTTGAATGAAGTATGTGTTGGTTAGGCAGTGGTTGGTCAGAACTAGGATGTGCTTGGGGGGTTGTATTTGTTTTGGATGGCTGTCAAGCCTTCTTTAATAGGTACTTGGGTGAAGAGGGATATGACATCGAAGCTCACAAGTTGGTCACCGGGTTGTAGGTTTTGCTTCTTTATTGTTTCTATGAAGTGGAAAGAGTTTTGTACGTGTGAGGTGATGGATTCTGTGTAGGGCTGGAGTTGTTTGGTGAGAAATTTGGCAAGATTCTGTAGAGGTGAGCCTATGGAGCTGACTATAGGTCTGAGTGGTGTTCCTTCTTGTGTATCTTGGGGAGGCTATAGAGTTTAGGGCATCTGGATTTTTCTCTGGGGATGATTTTTAGCTGGATCTCTTCACTGGTGGGGGAAGCTTTTATTTTGGATTTGGTGGTTTTTTCCAGGTAGGTGATGGGGTATTTAGAGGTTTGTAAGCGGGGTCTTGGAGTAGGTTGGATAGTTTGGATTGGTAGTCCGATGTGTTCATCACGACTGTGGCGTTGCCTTTGTCTGCTGGGAGAATGATTATATTGTTGTATTTCCTCAAGTTGGTGAGTGCTTTTTGTTCTTTTCTGTGTATGTTGCCTCTGAGTGGATTGCTGGAGCAGAGGATGTTGGTGACTTCAAGTCTGATTTTATTGGCTACATCTGGGTTAATTTTGGTTAGGCTAGCTTCAACTCCACATGTAATATTTTCGGTGGGGATGCGTTTTTGAATCTCTTGGAAAGAACATTGGTTTCTGCTCTGGTGAGGGTTCTGTCTGATACGTTGTTTGTTTCATGCGTTGTTGTGAGGGGTTGGCTTCTGGTGTTTCTCTAGTCTGTGGAGTTTGCTGGTATGTGTGTCTGCTTGTGGGAGGTTTCTGTTTCGGCTCTCCAGAGGGCTAGTTGTTTGGATTTGTCCCAGAGTGCTGGGTGGATTTTGTTGCTGAGTTTGAGGTGGACAGTAAGTAGGTCCCTGTTGGTTTGGTCTAGTAGGAATCTTTTCCTGTGGAGTTCGTTTCTGATTAGGGCTAATTCTGTTCTTTTTAGAATCCTTTCAGTGGCTGAGGTTTTGGAATGGGATTTGAGTTGGAAGCATATGCGGATCACTTTTTTGTCTTGGCAATTGTGTAGGAATGTGAGGTCACATAAGATGGTGGCTCTTCAGACTTCAAGTTTCTCATAGGTCCTGGTCAGCTGGAAGGTTTCGTAGAGGTACGATATTTGTTTTTATAGATTTTTATGGGTATATGTATGCAGTTTTGGCGTGTTCGGGTCTTTTCCATGTAAGATTGTGACTTTCTTGGCAACATTTCAACAAGGTCTCACAGACGAACACAATGCACAAGCCTGATGATGGCAGATGAGATTCTGCCGAAATGTCACTACAACTTTAAAAACACAACTATAATGACGTGGGGAAATACCCGAACAAAGCTGAGTACCATTCATATAAATACCCGTGAAAACTTAAAAAAACAAATATATATATATTATTTTTTATTTATTTAATTTGATTTGTCAATTGCTTAGAAGATAATAGGTATAAGTATATACATAGTTATGAATACATGAAATGGGTACATATAAGAAAAATAAAAGAAAATAGGACAGAGACGGTGGGCACGTTGGTGTGCTTATGCACGTCCCTTACAGAACTCTTAGGAAAGGGGTGAGGTCAATAGTAGACAATCTAAGGTTAAAGTTTTTGGGGTTTGGGAAAGAGACCACAGAGTCAGGTAAAGTATTCCAGACATTGACCACTTTGTTGCTGAAGTTGTATTTCCTGCAATCAAGTTTGGTGCGATTAACCTTGAGTTTGTATATATTGTGTGCTCTTGTGTTGTTATGGTTGAAACTGAAGTATTCATTGACAGGTAGGACATTGCAATGTATGATTTTATATACTATACTTAGATTGGACCGAAGACGGCATAGTTCTAGGTTTTCTAGGTCTAGAATTTCAAGTTTGGTGGCATAAGGTATTCTACAACAAGTAGAGGAGTGAAGAACTCTTCTTGTGAAATATTTCTGGACTTTCTCAACTGTGTTAATATCAGATACATAATGTGGGTTCCAGACTGATGAGCTGTATTCGAGTATTGGTCTAGCAATGTTTTGTATACTCTAGTTAGTAGTGTGATATTACCAGAGAAAAAGCTACGTAGGATTAGGTTAAGAACTCTTAATGCCTTTTTGACTATGTCAAAAAGGCATTGGGCTCTAGTACTTAGATCATTAGAGATGAGAATTCCAAGGTCCTTTAAAGAGCTTAGATCATCAAAGTCTTGACTATTCAGCTTGTATTTTATTATTTTCTGATTTTTTTGGCCAATATGTAAGACAGAGCATTTATTTGTTGAGATTTGAAGTTGCCATTTGTTTGACCATTCTGATTCATAGTCAAGATCTTTTGAAGGTAGCAGTATTGTCTGTGGTATTGAGCAGCTTTACATCAGCGAAGAGAATGCAGTTGCTCTTAATATGATCACAGAGGTCATTTATGTAGAGGATGAAGAGGGTTGGTCCTAGAACACTGCCTTGGGGAACATCACTATCGACAGGTACATGATTTGATAGGACATTCCCAATTTTGACCATTTGTTGTCTGTTTGACAGGAATGTTTCTACCCAGTTATGCACTTGTCCAGAGATACCATAAGATTTTAGTTTTAGGAGTAGTTTGTCATGTACCACTGAATCAAAGGCTTTACAGAAGTCTATGTAGATTGCGTCTATTGCTTTGCCCTGATCGAGTTGTGTAGTCTATATGTTTTTGCAGTGTAAGAGTTGCAGATTACATGATAGTTTTTTTCCTAAAACCAAATTGTTTATTAGAGAGTAGGTTGTTTGTTTCTAAGTGTAGGATGATGGATTGGTTAATAATTGATTCCATGATTTTACAGGTGACTCAGCATAAAGAGATTGGTCTGTAATTTTCACCTAGGCTGGGCTCTCCCTTTTTAAATATGGGGATGACCATGGCTTGTGACCATAGGTTAGGCAAGGAGCTGGTCCTGAAAGATTTTTCAAAGATTATGCTTAGAGGTTCGGCTATGGCAGTCGGTAGCTTTTTTAAGAAGTAGGCACATATTCCGTCCGGTCCAATAGATAGAGATGGTTTTAGATTGCACAGTGCTTTTTCAACAATGTCTCCTGTAAAATCGATATGTATTAGATCATTGTAGTTGTCTGTGGTTTGACTAGAAAATACTGGACATGATCCATTGCTGTTTGCAAATACTGAGCCAAAGAATGTGTTAAAGAGGTTGGCTTTAATAGTGTTGTCTGTGCAGTCTTTACCATTAGGTCCTTACAGGGGTGGGATGGACCTTGAGTCTTTTAGTTTGTTGTTTATAAAATTGTAGAAAGCATGGGTGGAATTGGTGCATAGAAGGTTTTCTTCTTAATGTTTAATGTGATAATTGGTTTAATGTGATATAGTTTTTGTAGATACTGATTAAGATTTAATGATGATGTTCAATAATTTGTTTATAGATAAGAGATGAGATGGGGAAAAACAGATCTTTTGTTGAAATGTTAGATAATTTATTGAAACATGGATTAAGGAGGAATAATTTCTTTGAATATTGTTTTCTCTTTTTCTGATTTTTCTCTTCTTTTCATTTTTAATTTTTTTTCTTTTTATATATTTTTTACTTTGCATTAGTTTTTTACCTTTGTATTTTTCAGCTTTAATAAAATTATTGCAGATTATTTGCTCTGGATTTAAACTTCTGATTCAGTCATTGAAAGAATCTAGCATTTCTGTACAATATTCCTTAATTTACATATTTCATCTTAGACTCTGCTATCTAATTTATGCATGCTAGCCCAGCTCTGTATAAATCTGTAAGAAGATAATAGATTGGTTTCTTATATGACTGTTGGATACTGATTATTCGTCATGGATCAACAGCTTTATAGATTTAGATCACAAAGACAGGCATCATTACTTTTCCAATATAATTATTAATGTTGCACAATCTGTATGCTGTAAATCATCTTAAAAAATGAATTACAGATTGTTAGTAAATTTATTGATTATTAGTAAATTTAACCAAAAACAAGAAAGATAGATCTCAGCTTTCTTTTTTATGTTACTTTAAGGATTAGCATTATTTATGCAATTTATCTACAACTCAGTCCAAACAGACTTTATTTAATCTAGTTTATAGACAAATTAGTAGCATATCCAAGCATAGTAGTACATGAAAAATATTTTTTTATTTTTATTTCCAAAATTGGAAGAAGTATAGCAGAAGCACTTCTCTTTTCACCTTGTTAGAGCCTTAATATGTAACAGCATTTTATTTCAAATTTAAATATATTTCTTGTACATAATTAAAATCAATAGAACAATGCAAATGAAGAAAATTACAGAACACTGGCAGAGGGAACACCTTAATGGGCTTTAGCATTCAAGAGGTTGGGCCATTAACAGCAATTAACAGCAGAACTAGACAGAATGATTCACAATACTTATTGAGCTTTAGGCACCTATAAATTTTGAAAAGTATAAATAGGAAGAATTTCAAACAATGTGTGCTTTGGTGAAGTAAATTTTAGTTTAATCTCCAGGTGACTTCATTTCTTTAGTGCAGGACAAAGGGAGAAGTAAACTTGTACATATATCAGAATAATAGTGTAAAAATAGGAAGGGAAATTCAGAAGTAGAGGAAAAGGAAGGAGGAAGGGGGGGGGGTTGTCCATTTTTAAACCCAAATGGCCATAATAAATTAAAGGAAAATGCAGAGAGCTCCTCCCCAGAAGCTATAGTAAAAAGAATTCTGAAAAAGAAAGTAATGTGTAATACAATGTAAAATAATAAAAGATATACTAATATAAACTCTCCATAACACAGCAAATGCTGGGCAAAGAATTCTAAAAAGTGAGTCATGAGGGATTTCTAGAATGCAAGTCTGCTAACTCTATTGGAATCAAAATAGATACAATGGTCTTGGAATTAACAGCCATATTGAGTCTGAGCCAGTTTTCCCTATAAAAACCTTGATAGTCTCTAGGTGTTCACTTAGAACTTCTACCAAATCTTCCATGGAAATGGCAAGAAATCCTAGAACTACATCTCAGAATGTACAGGCCTCAGTTAAATGTTGAAGTTTATGACAATACAATTAGAAAAAACCCCAAACAAGTATGATTTGCTTGAAAGGGTAGCCAGGAGAAAGCCTCTTCTGTCTAAAAAGAACATGGCAGCATGGCTTAGGTTTGCAAAGTTGCATCTAAGCAAATCACAAGACTTTTGGAATATTCTCCTTTGGACAGATGAGATCAAAGTGTTGATGTTTGGTAATAATGTACAGTGCCATCTTTGGTGAAAACCAAACACAGCATATCAGTACAACGTCTCATAACAACTGTCAAGCACAGTGCTGGAGGTGTGATAATTTGGGCTTGTTTTGCAGTCACAGACCTTGGAAACTTGCAGTCATTGAGTTGACCATGGATTCCTATGTATTCTAGGGTCAGGTGTGAGACCATCTGTCTGGAAGCTAAAGTTTGGCTGACATTGGATCATGCAACAAGACAGTGATTCTAAGCATATCAGCAAATCTACAGTAGAAAAAGAAAGAATTAAGAAGTTGCAATCTCCTGCCCTCTCTATCTGAAAGACAGAGAAAGGGGTGTTGTAGTTCACCTGCAGCCTGTGCAGACAACATCAGAATTGGACATTGGGGAAGAACGGGTGTCAGGTTTCCAGCAGTTACTCCAATTAAATCATGAGCCTCGAGCCACACTCCCAAAATTTGAAATGATTTATTACAAGTTAACATGCCGGCGTTAGCCTGGGCATAGCTAACTCTGAAATATGTATTCACTGTCACCCAGGACTGGGGCTGCAACCCATGGTTTGGCTGGCTCGATGAACCCTATTGCTAAGTTTTTGTCTATATATTTGCATATTTTTTGCATTTCCCGGGGTTTCATGGTGTACATTTTGGGTTTTCCCCAGGAATGATTTCTATGGTGCAGTCTGTCTCAGGTAGGATGAATACTCAGTCTCGCTGAATACTTCAGCAAGGTCTTGATATTCTCTTGGCATCTGTCTGACCTCTGGGGTTTTGTTGGAGGTGGCTGCCAGTTGTTCTGGTGAACCCTCTGAAAGGGTTCCCTATGTGGGTGGTGTTTCTATTTGATGGTGAGGAAGGGGTTGGGGTCCCTTTGCTATCCTCAGTCTGCAGCTAACCCCTTGCCATCAGATGGTTGGGCCCCACTTATCTAGCCAGGAAAGTCTCAGTATGACTGTACCTGTCATTTTGGGAGCCACTATGAATCAAATGGTTTCCCAGTGATCTGCTAGCTCTAGTCCCACTGGTTCGGTTAAGTGAGTGGCATAGGCTCCTCCCAACAGGAAGCCATCTACTTGTACTGGCTTCTTCCAGCTGAGCCTGCCTCCCCCCTCGGCCCCCATGTATGGTAGGGGTACCGAGGGGTTTGGGGACGTCCAGGGTGACGGATGAGCCGCCAGGAAGTCACCCGGGCGGTTCCCTTGGGCGGCGGTGGTCTCGTAGCGGCCGCGGCTGCCGTGATGGCAGCGGCTGCGGAGGCGGCTGCCGCAGAGGCAGCTGCCGCAGCTGCCGCAACTGCCGCAGCTGCCGGAATTCCTGGGACTGCCCCATGGTCGGGGGCTCTTCAGAGGTCCCCTGCCTTGGTGCTGGCTGCCTGCGGCTACCACGGACAGTGACAGCGGGCGGTGTCGCGGCGGCCACGGGGGGGGCGGAGGCCTCATCATGGTCGTTTTGTGGCTGGAGGCCCCACCGCGAACCCAGACCCCATTCCATCTGGCTCTACCATGGCTAGGGCAGGCGCCGTGGCGGCCAGTGGTGGCGGGCGGTGCCGCAGTGGCCGCGGGGATGGAGGCGACACCGATGCCAGCGGGTTTCCTGTGAGAGTCGCGATTGCCACGCTCACCTTCTGGACAAGGGCCTTGTGGACAATGGTCTGGACTGCCAGTTTTTAACCAGCGCAGCCGCGGTGGAGGGTGTTGTGATGGCCGCAGGCGGCAGGCAGCACTGAGGTGGCCGCGGTTGGTGGCGGTATTGCTGCCGCCGAAGCTACCGTGGGCGCCCCACAGTGGGTCACCCTGTGGCTGATAGTTCTGTTGCAGCCTCGTGCTTTGCTTCCAACTGTCCTGCTTCCGTTTGCTGCTCCAAGGACTTGGACAATCTTGTTCTGGTCTCCGCAGCTGTTGTAGGTGGTGGCCACCTTGTCGTGGAGGGTGTCGGCCCCTCTGGCATGGCGGCCCCACCGGCAGCCATGGAGACAGCGTCTGCGTTGACTGGGAGACCTCTGTGGCCTCGGAGGCGACGTGGACGGCGGAGCGGATGACGGCATCAAGGGCGCCAATTGCAGTGGCAACAGCGGTGCTGGCCTGCCCGAACGACGCCGGTGGTCTTGATGAAGATGGCTCCAGGGACGAAGACGGCAGCCCCGCTGATATCGCCAACGATTGCTGTGTGACCCCGACAATGGCGGAGTCGGTGGAGGTCTGGTCCGGGGTTGGCTCGCGGCACGAAGACGGTGGTCCTTGATCCAGTGGTAACGGTGGCTAAAAGACCAATTAGCTATTCTTCGGCGGATTTACGGGCTCTGGGGAGGGTCCCCCACTCCCTGAAGTGGCCCTCCAGTCTATCAACAGCCTACCTCAAGGACAGTTCCTGGGATCCGGAGAGGTGACATGGCCATCAGAAAAGGAGTTGTAGGGGGGTTTTAAACTTTTTAAATTTTTATTTAGAGTCTTGTCGGGGTTGGGGAGGGTGACTAGGAGAGGGTTGGGGATGGTGAGTTATTGGGGTTAGGGAGGATACCCGGACCGGGTTTGGGGATAACCCAGGGGGGTTTGGAGTCAGCCAGGCTGGAGTGCACATTTGGGAGGGCCCAGAGGGTCGTGAGTTGTGGGGGCGATCAGAATTTGGACAGCAGGGGTGGGTCCCATTGGCACCATAAGTGGGAGGGGCAGATATGACGGGGGTAGAGGGCCATATCAGGTTAGGGGATCGCGTACCTGCTGTCTCCAAGTGGTAGCGTGCTCCGACTCTCCCGACCCGTCTGGCAGGCCTGGTTGTGCAGAGTCTCAGGCCCTGAGTACCCGGTTGATGTTGTGCAATGCCAGGTCCGTTGTTAACAAGGCTCCCCTGATATATAACCTTATTCAGGAGGAAGGCATGGACCTGGCTGGCGTCACCGAAACCTGGTTGGGCCCAGAGGGTGGTGTTCCTCTAGTGGAGATGTGCCCACCAGGTTTCCAAGCATTCCATCGACCAAGGTCTCAGGGAAGGGGTGGTAGGGTGGCAGCGATTATTAGAGAAGTTCTTTGTCCTAGGGAGGCCACTGTTCCTCAGACGGCTGGTTATGAGTCTCTCTTTGTGAAGTGGGGGCAGGGGGTTCAGATGGGCCTTTGGATAACGTACCTGGCTCCCTGCCACATGTCATCAGCCCTGCCCGGGCTCCTCGAGGTGATAGCCAGGCTGGCGGTTGACACCCCTAGGCTTTTAGTCATGGGTGATTTCAACCTTCCTTCGCTCGGGGAAACCTCTGGGGTGGCTCGGGAGTTCCTGGCTTCCATGACGGCCATGGACCCGACCCAATTAGTTTCTGGCCCCACTCACACGGGGGGGACACACATTGGACCAGATTTTTGCCTCTGGTCAGTGGTTGAATGATCATTCTGGGGATCTAGTTATAAAGCCCTTGTCATGGTCCGATCATTCTCTTCTTAGACTGGACTTCTGTGCCGTCACCCCCCACCGCAGGGAGGCGGAGCCGTGTAGACGAGGAGATGGTTCCGCCCCAGGCGCCTGATGGATCCTGAATGGTTCCAGATGGAGCTTGAGCCATTCCCTGAAACTCTGGCTCACAACTCGGCCACAGACTTGGTGGCCACCTGGGATAGGTTGGCCGCTGAGGCTCTGGACCAAGTTGTGCCTTTGCGACTCTGACCTGGCACAGATTCCATTTGGCTCCGTGGTTCACGGAGGAACTAAGGGGGATGAAGTGCCGGAAAAGACATCTGGAGGGCATCTGGAGGACCAGTCGTGCCGAGTCTGACCGGACACAGGTGAGGTCCTATATTATCCTAGTGGCAAAAGAGGCGGCAAAACGTTCGCATTTCTCCATCCTTATTGCATTGGCAGAAAATCGGCCTGCCACTCTGTTTAGGGTAACTCGCTCTCTGCTTGAGCCGAGAGTGTGGGAGGACCTTTTGCAGGGTAGGGCAGAAGAGTTTTCCCGATTTCTGCATGATAAAATCGCTCAGATTCGGGATGGGCTGGACTCCAGTTGGGTGGTCCTGGGGGAGGTGTCCGGGGCAAGTCTTGAGACGGTTATCTGGGAGGAGTTCGATCCTGTGACCACCGAGGGTGTGGACAGATTGCTGGGGAGGCTGAATGTCACCACATGTTTACTGGACCCGTGCTTTTCCTGATTGGTTTCTACCTCTAGGGAGGTGACACGAGACTGGCTCCAGGGGATTGTCAACGCTTCGTTGATGGAGGGGGCTCTTCCTACCGCCCTGAAAATGGCGGTGGTGTGACCCCTCCTCAAGAAGCCTTCCCTGGATCGGGCTCTTTTAAATAACTATCATCCTATCTCCAACCTTCCCTTTCTGGCGAAGGTTGTTGAGAGTGTGGTGGCGCGTCAGCTCCCTCAGTACCTGGAGGAAGCATTCTACTTAGATCCGTTCCAATCGGGCTTCAGGCCCAGGTACAGTACCAAAACAGCATTGGTTGCGTTGGTCGATGATCTCTGGAGGGCCCGTGACAGAGGTTATTCCTCTGTCCTGGTACTATTAGATCTATCAGCGGCTTTTGATACTATCGACCATAGTATCCTATTGCGGCAGTTGGAGGGGTTGGGAAATTGGGGGCACCGTTTTGTGGTGGTTCTCCTCCTTCCTCTCGGACCGCTTGCAATTTGTATTGACAGGGGGGAGTGGTCCACCCCTAGGCCCCTCATTTGTGGGATGCCTCAGGGGTCGGACCTCTCCCCTCTTCTGTTCAACATTTATGTGAAGCCGCTGGGAGAGATCATCTGTGGTTTTGGGGTGAAATGTCATCTCTATGCTGATGACACTCAGCTTTACATCTCCACCCCAAACCACCCCAACGATGCTGTGGAGATCATGGCCCATTGCCTGGAGGCTGTGCGGAACTGGATGGGCGGGAACAGGCTTCGACTCAACCCTTCCAAGACTGAGTGGCTGTGGTTTCCGGCGGCCCGATATAGTCAGCTGACTCCGTCACTGGCTATTGGGGATGAGATCTTGACCCCTACAGAAACCAAATCTTGGTGTTCTCCTGGATGTATGGCTGTCTTTGGATGATCACATCACGGCCGTCTCCAGGGGGGCTTTTTATCAGGTTCGCCTGATACACCAGATGCGGCCCTTTCTTGATCGGGACGCCTTACGCACGGTCACCCATGCCCTGGTCACCTCCCGCCTGGACTACTGTAATGCCCTCTACATGGGGCTCCCTGTGGGGAGCACCCGGAGGCTCCAACTGGTACAAAATGCGGCCGCACGGGTGGTTATGGGGGCGTCGAGATACTCCCATGTGACGCCTCTCCTGCACGAGCTGCATTGGTTGCCGGTGGCCTTCCGGGTTCACTTTAAAGTATTGGTTTTGGCCTTTAAAGCGCTCCATGGCATCGGACCAGGATACTTACAAGACCGCATTCTGCCAATAGTTTCCGACTGACCAGTGCGCTCCCACGGAGAGAGTCTCCTTCGGGTCCCGACGGCATCCATGTGCCGCCTGGTGACCCTGAGGAATAGGGCCTTCTCTGTGGGGACACCCGTCCTTTGGAATGGGCTGCCCCCGGGGCTACAAACAACCACTGACCTGAGGACATTCAGACGTGACCTGAAAACCTGGATCTTTGAGCAGGCCGGCCTGAACTGACTTCAAATGGGATTTTAAATAAGGGGTTTTAAGGGGTTTTAGGTTTGATTGGTTGGGGTATGAAAGTTTTAGCTTATTTTAATCGGGGGTTTAAAATTTTTAATTGACAGCCCATAATTTAATTCTTTTTTAATTGTATTTATATCTGTAATTTATATATATTTTAGTTGGCTGTTCACCTCTCTGAGTCCTTCGGGAGAAGGGCGGTATATAAAATTATTTAATAAATAAAATAAATAAATAAATACTAACCGGATAGGGTAGGTCAGCTTTTTCACTCTGATCCCCAGTTTCAGGACTGTGGTTAGGTTGATCAGGCACCTAGTGCAGCCTGAATCTATTAGGGCTTGGAAAGTCCCCTGAATTCCTGTTTTTGGGTCCGTAAGCTGTATTGGGAAGGTGAAAGGGGGAACCAGTCCACTCACCATTGGGTCATTCTTGTCCTCGTCCTCGCTGTCATAAGAATCTGGCAACTGATCACCATTGTCGGCTGGGTGGAGAGGGACCTCTGCCACCTGAAGGGCCACCTAGGATGCCTTAGTAGCATGTCTGGGGCCTCATTCCGGTTGTGCTCTGGGGGTTGGTTCCAGACTTGGTTTCATGTCTGGGTTGTGCACATCCTTGCCATATGCCCTATTCCCCCACATTGATAACACTTAAATGGACTTCATGAGAGGGCTTGTTTTGGGGCTGATCGTGGTGCTTCAGTGTCCTCTCAGCTGCGTGGTCTCTGATCTGGCTGCCCTCTCTCTTTGGGTCCTAACGGCTTTCTCGTATCATTAGCATGTAATGTCCCATCAACTTTTATGGCCACTCAGAATCATTCAGAGAGTCAGTTCAGGATGTCCCGATAGACAGTCTGTCAGGATTCTGGCAGTTACTCCAATTAAATCATGAGCCTTGAGCCACACTCCCAAAATTTGAAAGGATTTATTAGAAATTAACATGCCAGCATCAGCCTGGGCGTAGCCAACTTTGAGATATGTAATTCACTGTCACCTTGATTCTGCTTCCCCCCCCACCCCATCATCCAACGAAACACATCCATAGCCAAGAGTCATCAATCATATTCTCCAATTAGATTTTTGCACAACAGAAGCTTCAGTGATCTAATCAGTCTCTGAAGAAAATATGAATGGAATGTACTTTCAATTCCACACTGCTGCCTGCTCTTTGAAACTCCCCCCTTCTTTCTTTTGATAACTATAAAATGTGTATACAAAATGTTTTATGAATTGACAACGGGGATCAGTCAGGGAGTCTGGAGAGGACTTGGACAAGGGTCCTGCATCTGATGCAGAGATGGGCCAGGACCATCTGGAAGTGGGGTGTTACCTTTGGAGCTTTCGGAGTCTAGCAGCAGCGAGGCAGACGACTCAGGGAAGCCTGATACCAGTGCGCATGTGTGCAGAGCTGCTAGAAGGCAAGAGCAGCTGAACAAAAGGGGCGACTCAGGATTAAGACTGGAGATGATTGCCCTTCCCATAAGGGTTAAAAGACAACCCAAGATGACAAAACCTTTTCAGGAAGTAAAGTAATTTGATCGGTTCCGAATCATCCTTGAAGCTCTTTATACTTCGGTTGGTTTTTCTTGTACTTCGGTTGGTTTCTTTTCTAGTTAATTTGATACTTCTGTTTTGGCAGCACTTCACAGAACTGAAAGGTGTGTTCTTATCTTAATTCTGACTGGGAATGAAAACAATTTCCAGTGTTGCAATAAAATAAGTTTTGCTTTTAAAACAAGTTTGTGAATAATTATGGTTTACGAAGCCTGGGTCAACAAGAGGGAGGGAGAAATTAAGAGTGGGAAGCCTTCTGAGTTGAAGGTCATCCCTTGCTTCCAGTGGATGTCTGGATTATGAGTTTGCACCCATTCTGAGCCCATATGTAAGGAAGTTGTGACATAGAGTGGCAATAATTCTATATGATCATTTATTTTCGGTTCCAAAGGTATTGTACATGCAAAACAGGATCAGCTCAAAGTCCTTACCCATAAATCATTTGTACAAGGATAGGTGGAATAAACGTGGATAATTTAAATTGCTGCATTGTGGTCTCATTTTATGAAATCGGCTCTTGTACCTGAGTTTGACAAAGCAGAGAGGTGTATTAATAAACTTCATGATATTCAATAGATACAGTAATTTTCATGTTATCATCTGTCTAAGCTTGCCGTCCTTGTCTGATAACTTTCCAGCCAAACTCTTGGAAGGAAAGTCTAACAGGTTTCATGAAGAATAATTTTGTAGTTTATTGGGATATTTGATGCTGAATGATTGAGTGCAGTGCTTTGCAACTGCCTCACAAATCTGTACTTTAGCAGTGCAAGTTGGGACAAGGTGCCCTGGACTCTACAGTAGAAATATAAACTAAGGTCCCTCCTTTTTTGTTTCTCTGTTGAGGTCACCGATGTCTTCATTGCTTCATTTATACAGGTTGTCTCCAGATGGAGTCCAAATAGGTCACTAAGAGAGTAGATAAGAAGGAAGAAAGACTATAAAATATTTATTCCTTATGATTTCCTCTGTGCCTCAACTTCTCTAATTGACCATAAATTAACACATCTCTCAATTGGTTAGACTGAGCAAGATCATTCCACTCCAAATTTCTGGCATATAATTGGAATGCTGATATATGCTCATGGCCTCTGCCATTTTCCTGCTCCAGTTTGTGAATCTCCTAATTTCCTCCAGTGTTTGTAATCAAAACAGCTCTAAATCTTTGAATGAAGATCTGGTAATTATCCAATAATGGAAAATTGCCTTTAATGAAGGGTACAGCCCATTTAGCAGCTAGTTCTTTTAGCAGATCAAGGACAAAGGCAATCTTGGAGTGATCTGTAGGAAATTTAACTAGTTAACTTTCCATAAATAATCCATGTTGGGTCATAAAAGCTAGAAATTGAAGTTATGTCCCCAAATTTTTTTCTGGTAAGCTTCCATGGGAATAAAGTAATACTAATTGGCCTGCTGAGACAAGCTTTGTAAATGAGCTTTGTTCCAAATGCTATGTTAGTTGTACAATGGCATTGTGCAGATTTGTTACTTGAATATCTACATACTGTTGATGTCATGACAATACCTTGGTAACTTGTTCTGAGGAGAATAGAGTCTCAAATATCCAGCCATTTCCAACATGAAAAGCAAGATTCAGTGTATCACTAATGAGAGAAGAATGAGATTTTAAAGATTGATGCTAACAGTTTGGGGGTAGATCAAGCCTAGTAACAGTCTGCACACAGATTACAGGAATGTTATTTTATTGTTCTGTGATAAACAAACAGAATCTTGAAAGTCAGCCCAGGTTCCCACTCCTCCCTTTTATACAAAACAAACTCAATATAGGGTAGTTTGAGTTCCTTTCTCACACTTTCTCTTTTCTAAGACTAAGAAGATATGCCACTCTTTCCTTGATGACTTCTGCATGTCTTCACAGTTATTTCCACATATTTCAAAGGACTTCCCTTTTTTTTTTTCACAGAATGGTCAGAAAATTCACAACTGGTTAGTCAATTACCAGGACTATCACACTGAGTGTGAGATCTGAACTATGTTTTGTCAGCGTGTTTTAACTATGTTTTGTCAGTTAACTGTTTCTTTAAACTTTCCTCCTACTGATTTTATCAAGTTTAATTCAGAACAGACACTTTTTCTAAGCTTCGTAGGCAAGGTTTAGTTCAACTGAGAATCCTTTAACCTCTGGATATTTTTAGACTGCCATCCCTGACCATTGTCACCAATGACAGCTGCAATGAGACCTGGAACCGAACAACATCTGAGGATGATAGATTTCCATCAATCCTTTAAAGCTTAATACGGCAAAAATAAACTAGGTTATCATTTTGGATTGTTTCTTTTACCAAGGTCTACTGAGTTTTATAAAGGCCGGGAGTGGAAAATTACTATGAGATGCAAAAATAATATAATATAGTAGATCTAAAATAATTTGAGAAATGTACATGTTTTCTTAATCAATGTTAATCATGTTAATGAGGTTTAAGGATGTTGTGTGATTCCAAATTTGCAGTCCCTACTAATCAAGAAAGACACCTTTTGAGTCATTGGTAAATCTAGATTTTTTTCAGGAGCATAATAATGAGGATATATGATCAATCAATTTATTCCTAATGGTCAATTGATTGAACTGGAAATGTGATGAAATAATATGTAAATAGACCTCATCATCTGTGCAAATCTGAAAAGAACTCCTATCCTTACTAAGCAGCCCAGGAATATACATCAGTGCCCTGCCAATGCATGTTAATCTTAACATCAATGAAGAAAGTGTGATATATATTGGATTATGAGCACTGAAAAGATTGGCAGAGAATACAGTTGAAAGTAATAAGAGTGAGAAAAAGTAACAGGAAAGAAGATGACAAAAGCAAGGGATGGTTGATAGAGGCAAGAGGGACAAAGACAATCAAAATGATGTAGCAAAAGGGCAGAATGAAGACAGCTGAAGCAATGAAAGGGCAACTTTCCCCAGCAACAGGAATCTATCATGTCTCTGACAGCACAGTTGCTATTGGATTTGTTCTTGGCCATTGGCTAGGGTTGAAAGCTGCTGCAGACATGCCAATATTATGCAGTGTTTCATATAAATAAAGACAAAGCAATATATTAAATGCTCGGCTAGCCACGTATCCAGCACAAACAGCAACAGTGATTTATGGAGACAAAGATCAGACTGTTTCACAAGCTTTTGAAATAAGCCAGTACCTTTTTTCATCAAAGGATAAAATAATGGATTGTAGAGTGAAAAGTACTGTCATACTGTGTTGTCATACTGCATCATCTCCAAACCAGTTAATTTTACATCATTGGAAATTATATTATAAGTGACTCCTTAATTCAATGAATTTCATTAGTGATTCTCATTAAACCTGTACTCTGGGATAAATTGACTTTCTTGCATTCTTTACTATTATCTCAGTGGATTAGAAATGGAACTAGTGAGAATTCCACTGAATTCCAAAAGCAAAATAATAACTCCAATGCAGATAAAGCAACTGAATTTGCTTTGTGTGTGTGTGTGTGTGTGTGTGTGTGTGTGTGTTATAATTTGAGTATAGCAAACTACTGTGCTGTAATCAACTAGAAAGAAAGCTATAGTAAACATAGACAGCATATTAAAAAGCATCACCTTGCCAACAAAGGTCCGTATAGTTTAAGCTATGGTTTTCCCAGTAATGTTTGGCTAAGAGAATTGCACCATAAAGAAGGCTGAGCTCTGAAGACATGATGCTTTCAAATTGTGATGTTGGCAAAGACTCTTAAGGATTCCTTGGAGTGCAGGAGATCAAATCGGTCAATCCTAAAGGAAACTGACCTTGATTGTTTTTTGGAAGGACAGATAATGAAGTTGAAGTTCAAATATATTTATCACCAAATGAGAAGAGAGGATTCATCGTAAATATGTTGGGAAGCATTGAAGATAAAAGGCAAAGATGACAGGATGAGATGGTTTAATAGTATCATGAGTGCAGTGGGCATGGGTTTGGGCCAGAGATGGTATTCAGCGGGTTCTGACCAGTTCTGGAGAACCGATAGTGGAAATTCTGAGTAGTTCAGAGAATCAGCAAATACCACCTCTGACTGGCCCCGCTCCCATCTATTCTCTGCCTCCCAAGTCGCAGCTGATTGGCTGGGTCTTCTTTTTTTGCCCTGCACAGGAGAATGGAGCTGGAAAGCAGGTTAGTGGGGTGGGGAGGAAATGGGGATTTTGCAGTAACCTTCTCCCAGGAGTGAGGAGGGAATGAAGATTTTACAGTATCCTTCCCCTGCCATGCTCATCAAGCCACACTCACCAAGCCATGCCCAAAGAACTGGTAGTAAAAATTGGATTGGTGTAGAGAACTTTATTCAGTCCATTCCCCCAACAGTTCTATTTCAGGTTTTCAGTTAACCTCTAGCTGAAAGCTAGCACAGTAATTATCTCATGACCAATTAGATAACCAAAAGCAAAATAAACTTACAGCCAAACCACAAATAGTCTTAGAAATAAAGGTTTTGTCTGGATAGATTCCAAAAATAAACAGCCCAAATCCACTCTGAGGTGTGGGGCCTACACTGAGGTTTGTCAATAAATCTGGTGGTCCAGTTTCAGGGCTTGCAAGGAGAAGTCACAGGAATTGTCCAAGCCAGGGGTGCAGGGGGTCATTTTCAGTGAAGCCAGCCATGAAGCCAGACTAACTTTCCAGGCAATGGCCAATTAGTCTACCCGACAGATAGCTGCTCCAAACACAAACATAAACACTCTCCACAACTGAATTACATCCACGAGCTGCAGAGTTCCAGAAACACAAACAACAATCTGGCCACAACCCACACATGTTACTTCCAGCAATGCGTCCCTCTGCCTGCCATGCTAATAGACCCACCTGGTACAGTCCATTAAGAGGGGCAGGATCTTTTCTCTATCAATCTGGCAGATCTTTGCCTCTCTGTCCAGCACGCTCTAGCATCCACCAAGACCGGCAGCTCCTTCCCCTTTTCCTTGTTAACCTGTGAATTCTCCCCAGCTGAGACATGTTCTGCCAGCAGCACAGGGTCAGTAATATTGGACGTGCCAGAAATGCTCTCCTTCTCCCTTGAGACCTCTGAGGAAGACATGGATGAGCCATCATCTACAGGAGACATCATACTATCCCAGTTTTTGATGGACAACCACTATGCTAAATCTCTCCCTTTGACAGGAAGTCCATAATTTATCAATCAAAATTCTTGAAATGTTATAGTTAGCAGAGATATTGTACAATTAGAAATAATTATCAAAATAACAATAAACAGAAAGGTATTGATCAGTGAGATCGAAAGAAAAGGAAGGTTTTCCACTAAATGCTGAGATTTCATTATTCATATTCACATATTCCTCAAATGGATTCCCAGCTAATCTAGTTTTTTTCAATGTGGTCACCCTCCAGTTATTTCAAATTTAAAATAATTTAGTGGACATTTCATAAAAAAATCATATTCCTTTGACAAGAGCTTTCCTTACTTGTCTGATGAATAGCAGTTTATGGGCTGTTTTTATTTTACTTCCATAACAGTTAGTAAGTAATGACATAAATTGTAAATGATATGGAAACTTCCTATGTATTTATAGTTATGTTAAAAATTATTGTTTATGAATAAATTGAATGAGCATCACAATGTGTTTTCTTATTTTTTATATCAAATTTTCTTTGAAATATAAATAAGCAAATGATAACATTATGTGGCAAAGACATTTATAAATTCAGAAGATCTGAAAAGGAGAAAAAATATCTTCACGAATGGTGCAAATTGAAGTGTTTACTTCAAGGGTCTAAGGAACTCAATACAGATTTCTCAGATAAATGGCAAATAAACTTCCAATCATAGTAAATCAACCATTCCCTAAGGGCCAATGTACCTTGTATTTCCATTGTGCTGTTGCCTTTTTAACTAGTCCAACTATTAGTCCACTAACATTACTCCATTAACAATGTTTTCAGAAAATCCCTTGAATATATTCATTAGGCTGAAAAACCGCTTCTATCCCAGGGCAGTAGCTCTTTTGAATTCTGCTGTATAGTACAGTGTGATGTTGGGGGTTTCCAATTCAATGTGTGAAGGATGAAGGATGTGTGTTTGTGTTTATTTTCATGGTCATGGTCATGATGTGCACCGAAAATGGTGTTTGATTTCATTGTACAAGGTACAATGACATTAAAGTAAACTAAACTAAAAAAAAAACCTTTGAACCAAACTTTTGCCATGGTAATGTACAGCTGATATGGTTGTATTATTTTAAAGACAAGAGTAACAGTTTTTGAATGATCTGAATCCCTTGTATTGTTAGGGATTTTTTTTTCTTCTAGATTAATTTGTTTTCAGGTCATCTTATTTAATGTTGCCCAAACACATGATGTCATGTTTTGTTTTCAATATCATAGATTGCTGTTTCTCTGTTAAGTTTAAGAATTCCAGATTCCATTCTGTGATGTGGGATTTGTACTAAATGGATAAACATATATCGTAACTTTGATGTATTTTGTAAAGTCATTTTAGAGAAATAAATAGAATTTCTAATTTTGTCAGGATATATACATTTGAATGAAAATCACTTCTAAATGGAAAAAATGCTAGAAAATTCAGTTCCACATCTAATGTTTTAATGTTGCAGTCCTATGTATGTCTATTGAGAAATACATTTTACTATGTTTATGGGGATGACATTCCATCAAACTATGTATATTCAGATTCTAATCTTAGACTATATTACTATATTCTCCTACTTAGGTATATACTCCATAAGTATATAAAACTTATTACTGAATAAACATATCTAAACATATATAAAAGCTTCTGCTATCTTAGCTTCATCTTTTGTCTTATTATATTATATATTTATATTATATTTTTCTATAGCAACACAATGAGACCATGATTTTTTTTCAAGCCTCTAGACAGTGTTAATGGAACTCACATTACATATCACTAGAAACAAATCTATTACACTGTTTTTTTAACCTCCAAGGAAAAAAAAAAGATTTAACACTGATGGCATTATGAGAATTAATAAAGCCACATTGGAACATATTCCTAATATTCCACAGAAGTGCAACACAGGGTTTATTCAATTTTGAGTTTATAAAGGGAGACAAAAGGGGGGAAAAGAGAATAATAAAAAGCACTAAGATTCTAGAGACTCTTTATATTTAATATCCTAAAGGGAATTGAAAGAAAATTAAAGTTTCTGTGAACTCCTTGCAGCTACTTTTCTAGATCTACTGATCCTCAGCAGAAATTGTGCAGATTGAATTGAACTGCCAACACTGCCAGCATTTTCTCCCTGTTAATTTGTCCAAGGGGATTGTTTATGGATCTCAATTAAAACTGGTGCTGAAGACCGAGAAACATGAAACTATCTTGAATTCTGAAATGCACTGCAGTATGGAAGAGGCTGGAAGATATGGGCACCAAAATATAAACCCACAATGGCAATGTGTGATGGGTGACATTGAGTTAAAATATTGATGTAGCACATACATAGAATTATTTAACAGAAGTTTGTTCTAGAAGATGAAATGAAATGATTTGGTGCATGAATCAAAAGTACAAAATGATATTTCTTTCTCATTCCATATACAAGCAACTTGCAATGAACACCAGTTGGGAGGCTGGAGCAGGGTAATTGATGCCCTGTCCTCCAAAAGAAAACAAAGAATGAGAAATCTGTTGAAATATCTATTATTATTTACAACTGGGCCTTAAAGAAAAAATGCTAATTTGGTTAAAAAAAATAAACCTGAGGTTCCCTTGGAACTACAGTCAGATACTTGTGACCATGTTTGCTTATTGACTTCAATGAAAGCGAAACATTTTAAGACAATGACAACTTCAAGTTGTATTCTCAAACAGTATTTTCTTGACTGTTGTGTTGCTTTATGTCTCTCTTTGCTGCCACTTAGTGGCCATAGAAATATTGCAGCCCACATATTAGATATACAATTAGAAAGTGAAAATGGTATATACACCTTCTCTCGCTAAGCGTTTCTCAGCTGGGATTTCTAGATTCTTGTTTCTGTTTTCCTGTATATGCTAAACAATACTTCCGGGACCCTATCACATTTTGCCTGGTCTATTTCTGATTTCTGTTTTTCATTGGAGTTTGTATTGCAGTTTTACCCACATCTTCAAAATGAACAACATAGATGCTAACTTTCAATTTTTGATTCAACAGTTGCCAATTTTATAATGTATTTTCCTATTTTCTAACTTAGGTAACCTGAGTCAGACCTGATTTATATGTGAATGAGGTTCCTTCAGATAATGTTGGGATTGTAGGCAGACTAGAAAATTAAAAATACCCCAGAGGCCCCAATGGCAAACCATGACCATGTGATAAATGTAAATTAGGGTCTTTGATCAAACATCACAGCTTCGATCTCCTTTTTCAAGTTTCCCAGTGGACACTCAACTGACAAGTTGACAACTTGAAGGAGGCACTTTCTTTACAAGTACAGTATGCTATAAAAGAGCCTTTCCTAGCAGAGGGCAATGCTTAACTGAGATAAGCAATATTGGATCAACTTCCTGGTCATCCCAGGACTATAAGAAAGAAACATTCTGGAAAAAAAAAGTGTTGGCAAGCTGCTACAGATTGATGCCAAGAAAACTTTTGGTCACAGGGAATTGAGCTTCACTTGAATGAGTTTTTATTATTTTTCTCTGCCTTTTGGTAGTGTCTTACCTTTTGGCTAATTCAGCTCTTTCTCATAGGGTGCTATTCTGAACTCTTATTACTATGGTCATGCTGTTTTAATGGACACATGGAAAAGTGCTTTTTAAAGCAGGATAATTTGTGCTGATCAATTGGCTAGTTCAGAAAGAGCAGAATTATGTCCCATGGGATCTTAATTAGAGCCCTCAATCAATATGACTTAGAAAGAGAGAGAGCTGCATAATCACAATTAAAAACTCAATAACATTATGGAAAAAAGAGTATAGCTTAAACACTGATTTTTGTATTGCATATACAATTGAAGTGATAATATTAGATATAATCAAAATATAAAACGTGACCCATTGAACAGAACATTGGTTGTAAACAAATAAAATCAACATCTGATATTTAGATATATGAAAGAAATGATACCATGTTAAATATGTTAGTACACAGCTGCAAGGAACTATTTACATTTGAAAAATACAGGGGAGCATTTACTGCTTTTCTTATGTCCAGTCAAGTAATGGCACATAACAACACAGTGTGCTTCCATTGGAGTTCAAGTGATGTCATTGCTGGATCTGAAGGTTCCAGGAGGATTTTCTGCTTTCTGTATTATGAGTGGCACTTCCAGGTAGATGGCTTGAGAATCAGAGATTGAGAGAGAGAAAAAGGCTAGCAGGGTATATTCCAGCTGCTCTATTGCTCCACCTGGATGGGCATTTAGCAGACATCACAAAAATAAAGCTGCCTCTGTCTGTCTGTCTCTCTGTCTGTTTCTCTGTCTCTCTCACTGTGTCTCTCTCTGTATGTAGCAATAAGCAAGACACAACTCTCCTTCCTATTTCTTTGTCATTTCTCAATTTGTGTTCTATTTCAGAAGAAGCAAAGTGCTGTTCCTCCTGCTATATCTCATTCCCCCCTCATATTAAGAAGGATTCTTAATTTTCTTTGTGTTCATTTTATATTTGTC
The DNA here is from genome assembly GCA_023653725.1 of Bungarus multicinctus. Taxonomy (NCBI): domain Eukaryota; kingdom Metazoa; phylum Chordata; class Lepidosauria; order Squamata; family Elapidae; genus Bungarus; species Bungarus multicinctus. The sequence continues at coordinate 52,820,162 of CM042844.1, forward strand.
AAGTAACTTTTCCTTTCACAGAATACACAATCTTTTTAGTGTATTACTCCAATAGGCTTTTGAATAATGTGTGCAACTCATGGGCAGACCCAAAGCAAATCAAAACTTGATTTCACATATTTGCAAGTTCAATTAAAATTCATTTGTTTCAGTTAATAACGACTGCTCTGTATGTCAGTGTGAATAATACCTAAATTTGAATGGCCACCCATAACAAACCTTGGGAGCGCATTATTGTAGACTTGTTTATTAACAAGTCAATACAACTATAACAAATATGCTGTATTTTGGCTATCAGAGCTGATATAAGGGGGCTGTGCACATCAGCATTTAGCATAGCATCATTGACAAAAAGCCACCTATTTATACTTCTTATAATTTTCAAATGAATCCACATGGAAAGTCTATGCTTTCTAAATGTGGTTAGTGAATAAGTCACACTGAAATGACTTAAAATAGAAATATCACATTAAAAAATCATCTTCCCCAAGGTCTTTCTGGTTTTGTATAAGCATTGGAGGGCTGAGTCATTTTCCAAGCCATATCAGAATCTCCAGGAGATTACCTCAATCTTTTTATAACTCAAGAATACCAAAATTCTTTGGCATATAAGGGTTGAGTCACAGCTGAATTGGACTTCTTAGAGTAGTTTCTTATTTTTTGATGTTGTCAGAAAAGTGTTTCTTTATTAGACAATTGAGCTGACAATGAAGATTCAAAAAGGATCTACTTGCACTTTTTTCCTCAGCCTTATAATTCTTCCTGGTATCTGCCATTCATGGTTGATAAACATTTAATGCTAGCTTGGAAAGCTATGTTGATCTTCTATTCATATCGATGTCCTTCAGTACCTCTCAACATTATGTATTTATTTATCACTCTATCAATTTTACATACTCCCCATTTCACTCTAGGAATAATTCTGGGTCTGTTTTGACACACCTCATTTGTCCTTTTTTGAGAAGAGTTTATTATCAGGAATGAGTGGTGTTGAAGGTTTTCTTGAAGATCATGAGGCTGTTTGGAATATTGATTTTTCCATTTTCAGACACCTAGACATTTTGAAGGAAAACAAAAGAAAATATATGGTCTACAGCAGGGGTCTAACGGCATGCCAGAAACTGGACTGAGCAAACAAGCAAAGCTCCATCTGCTGGATGCAGGCAGCATATGAAACCTCATACCTTCTGGTCTATAGAAAAACCACTCTCCACAGAACTGGTCCCAAAAAGTTCGGGGCTCGCTGACCTATAGGATGTCTCCTGGAGTCATAATGCTATGCTGTAAAACATAGAATTATGATAATAGGAAAACTTTTTTAAAAAAATTAAAATGTCCTTATTGTTTAAAAGAAATAAGAACAATATTTTGCATGGCTAAATATTAGGATGAGAAGGATGGCATATTGTTATACTAAAATCTCTTTATTTTCAATCTATATATTATTTAAGATGATAAGGAGAACTAGACAATCTATGCCTCACTGGGTCACCTGGAGATTTCAGTTTCATAGCAATAATGAATCTCAGATTTTTCATACATTCTTAAAATTAGCCAATTCAAGGTAGTTTGAATCAAAATTTGTCACAGTATAATGCACTGAGAATGGGAGCGATTTCTGACTTCCCTTTTTGATTCTGCTTTGGAGAGTTGGCAAGCAATATAATTATTCCTTCCTTCCTTCCTTCCTTCCTTCCTTCCTTCCTTCCTTCCTTCCTTCCTTCCTTCCTTCCTTCCTTCCTTCCTTCCTTCCTTCCTTCCTTCCTTCCTTCCTTCCTTTTTGATTGTTTTTACAACTGGTTCAGAATGCAGTGCACATATTGCCTATAGGTTTGGCAATGTTACACTTTTATTGCATGACCTGCAATGGCTTCCAGTTTTCTTTCAGGATTAATTCAAAGTGTTGGTTATTACCTTTAAAGACCTACAGGGCATGATTATTTGTGGGACCACCTGCCACTAAGAACATCTGTCTTGCTCTAATAGATCAGAAAGCATACTCTTGCCCCCTTCCTGAAATCTTATCATCTATTGGGATTTAAGAAGCATGCCTTTTCCAAGGCTTCCACTAACTTGTGTAACATTGGTGATTCAACAGTCCCTTTCCCCTACTTCATGATCTTTTTGGCATCCTAATGTTGATAAATACAGTACAATATTTTGTTTTATTGTTTCACTGTTTTTATTATTTTTATGAGTTTTTTATTCATTGGTTTTATTATTATTGTGAGCTATTCAGAGTTGCTTAAGATGTGTGGCCATAGAAATCTTTTAAACAAATAAAATATATATTGCTCAAAGACCAAAAGTAGTCCTTGAAAGAGATTGCATATCCTTGATTTTCAATGTGCTGCTGTTCATTATAAAACAGTTGGAATAATAAAGCATTTTTCAAGATTAATACAGGATACTGTGTCGTACTTATTTAAATTTATCTAATTTAAAAGCGCAGAGAAGGTCTCCGAGTAATGCAAGGCTGGTATTTAATCAACCATTGGATTAAATAAATATTACACTACTGCAATCCAAGTGGTATTGTCAAGCTATTTTATGATGAAGAATGACCAACTCATGCACATTTATAAGTTGCCTTCTTAGAAGAAAAATCTTCCAAGTACTTTTCAGAGAAACTCATAGCTGCATGTAGATAGAGCATTTCAAAAAGAACTTTTCAAAATACTCAGTCAAACTGAAATGTGATGTTTATTAAATTGGTCATTTTCTTCACAAATTAAGACTATTTTATTTATATTGTCAAGAAACCTTTTAATCAAGCTATGCTATATAATATAAAGTGCTTTTTGTACTTTATAAATAACTGTCAAATGGAATAATCACTTTTTTGTCAAGAGACATCTAAAGGGCTTTTTGGATTATATACAGTGAAACATTCTAAGAATGAGCTATACCACCCTGTATGTTTTCAGTGGCAGTGGTGCTATTTCCAAAAATGTAATTATCATATTCAATTTTAATGAAGTAATTGTTATCACTTCACTATTTAGCCTAACCTTTTAAAAGCCATCGATACCAGGATGTTCATCTGTTTGTCCATGGCAGTTTAGAGAAGTCATTCAATTCTAGATGTTCCTAATGTGGGAATACATACTTTAGACTTTCGTGTACCTGTAGCTCTTCACTGTGCTGTGACCTGAAGACTCAAGAGGAAGATTTAGATTGGATTTGAATAGTCTGGGTCGCTTCAAAGCAAGCCAGGTTGCATTTGGGACAATAATAATTGTACAGAGCAGATGGTTGAACAGCTTGCCTTCCTGCCAGGAGTGCTTATGTTCTTAAGATCACAAATCCCTCCTCCCATATTCTTGGGACTATTGAATCCTTTGTGTCCTGTTACATAGAAGAACACATGTTTACATTTCTGTTCATTTGTTGAACTATTGATCTGGTTCCTCTAAGTTATCCCACAGGCTAAATCATAGAGTATGCATGGGAAAAATAATCCTTGTTGAGATATAATTAATTAAAGCAATCTGTATTTCAATTATTTCCTTTCTTTATATATATAATTGTATTAATGTTTTTTTAAAAGGACAGTACAAACTAATGTAAAGTAATAAAAAGAAACAAGAAACAAGAAATCAAAATGAAAGCTAAAAGTGGAAGAAATGAAAAAGTAGAAGAAAAATAGGGGAGAAAAATACAAAGTAACTTCTGATTTTCTTTATAGCAGTTATATATAGAATTTTCTATTTTTCTTTTATTCTATGGTTACAATGTCCAATCATTAAAAATAAGTTCATTTTTTTCTGTTTTGTGCAAAAATCCATAATTGATTTCCACTCAAGAATAAACATAGATATTTTTACTGATTAAATAAGTCAATTTAGCCACCTCAGCAAGTCCCATCATCTTCACCAATCATTCATCCACTGTGGGTAGTGCCGAATAATTCCATCTGTGTAATACAGTAATTTTTCTGCAGTTATGTACAAAAATAAAATTCCATGACACTGTTCCAACTATTTGTCCGTCAATCCTGAAAGAAAAAAGTCTGGTCTCAATTGTCTATATATGTTGGATTCAAATACACACACTCTAATCAAAGGATATTCAGAGCATCTCATTCACACACACACATTTGAATTCAAATTTCAAATCCACCAAATATGCTAACAAACATGTATCTTCTTGTTCACATTTCCAATATAAATTTGAAATGCCTTTCTGCATTCCAGACAAATTCTTTGGTGACATATACTAAAGGTTTATCATTTTATAAAAATACTCTTTAAGATTATAACATGGTGTACATTTTAGTCTCTTTGACCATTTTTTCCAATTGTTCCAGCTTTATATCTTAATTAAAGTTATTTTTGTTTGCATTATTTTATTTTATTTATTAAAACATTCTTTTATTTGTTCTTCTGTTTCAAATTTCAATAAAAGCCTCTACATTTTAGCAACTATATGCTCATCAATTATACATAATTACATTTCAAACTCAGTCTTACAGTATTCAAAATAATAAACCTTTGTCTATTTTAAATCTTTATATTAACTGTAAATAAGAATACCATTGACACTTACCCCGCTTTTGCCACTTTTCTGGTGGATATCTTTATGATACTAGAATTAAAAACTTTTCAAGTCTTTTCAGGTTGACTAATCAGGTGGAATTTTCTTATTCTGTTACTTAGAAAAACTCTTTTAAAAATTATTTTGTGGAACTTAATAGGATAAGCACTAAATTTATTTGGCAAGGAAAGAAACCGAGGATAAAATTAAAGGCGATGCAAGATATGAAGAGTAGAAGGGGTATGGCACTCCCAAATTGGGAAATATATCATAGTGCAGCCTCCTTACTTTGGCTGAAAGAGTGGATAAATCTGTCGAATAAAAGAATCTTATTTCTAGAAGGCCACGATTTACAGAGGGGGTGGCATGCATTTTTATGGGACATCGGAAAAACTAAACAGAATTATTTCCACAGACACATAATTAGAGACTCTTTATTGGCTACTTGGAATAAAATAAAATAAAAACATTATTTAAAAATCCCAATTTGGATCTCAACGATGGAGGCAATGATACACCCAAACAATTTGGATCTTAATAAGATGATAAAATACAAGGATCTCCTAGATGTGCAAGGAACTTTAAAATCATGGCAAGACCTCCAAGAACAAGGGCTAAGAGTAGATTGGAGGGTTTATTTGTAAATTCAAAATAGATACAGACAAGATAAAAAAAGCTTTGGAATCTATGGTAATCTACAACAATTAGATATAATCTTATTAGGCCCTGATAAAAAAAAATAACAAAATTTTATAATTGTCTCTTAGAAATAGAATTAGAAGGAGAAGTAGTCAAAGGCAACATGATAGCTTGGAGTAGAAATATAGGACGTAATATTATATTATTAGAATGGGAAAAGGTCTGGATTGGGAATAATAAATTACAAAATCAGCAACATATAAAGAAAATGCTTATAAAATGTTTTATAGATGGCATCTCTCACCTTCGAGAATAGCAAAGATGTCTCCTAACATGAATCCGAACTGTTGAAAGTGTAAAAAGAAATATGGAACATTCTTTCACATGTGGTGGTCCTGCACTGAAGCCCAAAGATATTGGCGTAGAATTAAAAAATGGTTAGAGGAAATAACAATGGAACAAATTGAATTAAAACCAGAATTCTTTCTATTAGGAATATTTAATAGACAGTTTTCTAAAAAAGCTAAATATATAATATTACATATTCTCACTGCAGCTAGATTAATTTTTGCACAATGTTGGAAACTAGCTGATATTCCAACAGAGGAAATGATCATTCAGAAGATAGCAGCTTGTGCAGAGATGGATAAATTAACGTTAGCACTGAAGGATAAAGAATCACCACAGTATTATAAGAGTTGGGAATGCTAGTATAACTGGGTAGAACAAAAATAAAAAGTACAGTAGTAAATATTGTTAAATTGCAAAAGTGGTAGTAGCTATATATTCGCACTAAGATGTATTTGGAAATATGACACCAATAATTATAACAAATAAGGAATCAGAGACTATTGATAATGGAATAGTTTTATATATTTTTCCCCTTTTTGTGTGTGTTGTGTATGTGTTTGTTTTTTTTTAGTTGTATAATTAATAAAGTTTGTTATTAAAAAAAAGAAAAGAAAAACTCTTTAGCTATAAATTAATTATATCTTAAATTAGTGACCTGTCCATATAGGCTTCATTACAGTTGTGAGCTTAATTGTTCAACTCTCAACCACTCAAGCTCAAATGAGATAAAAGTCTCATTTTCTTTCTCTTGGGAGCAGTTATCTGGAATGCAAGTGGGCAATCTCATATCTCTCCTTTTTCTTAGGAGACTATGCCATCTAGAATTATTTATTTTATTTTTATTTTGTTACATTATTTTATTTTACTTATTAATTTTATATGATGCCCATGTTCTCACCAGAATTCATTGTCTGGTCACTGATCTCTGCTACAAATACAATTGTGTATTATGTAATTTTATGACTAAAATGAAAATGTTTCACTGCTATATTGAAGAAGTATGTATATATATATATATATATATATATACCCATGCATCATGGTAAAACATTTCAAAAAGATATTCAAACTTGATTACTAATGGTTCTTAAATGGAAATAATGTAATAATTGAGAATATCACTTTATGAGCCTGTATTACCTTATTTCCACGTGATATTTTTCGATGAATATCTCAATAATTTTAAATGGAATTTTGAGAAAAATATTTTACTGAGAGTCTCTACTGTGGAATCTTTATATCTTTAAGTCTGTCTAACAACAGACGATCAAACAATGTTTTTTAAAAATATTTCTTTAACCTTGTGTCTCCCAATTGTATGATGAGTAGGATTCCAAAATGGGGGAGGGGGAAGGATGGGATATAGAAAGGGAAAGAGAAACATGAATTTACTTTGTTGTAAAGATACATACTGTAGGAGGTTTCTGGTTGAACTTTCCCGAAGATGGACTGCTGACCGCAATCATCCACAGATTTGGTCTGTGCTTCTTCATCAGAGAGTCCTGATCAGCTAGATTTGGGGCAGAATCCACCTTGTAGCGGCAGCAGAGGAAAGGGAGACCACCAGCCAGGAAGAGGGGAGCCGCATATCCCTTCCCTGACTTGGCAAACACTTCACCCCGAAGACATCTGAAGCAGTAGCTTAAAATGGCCACCCTGAAGGGGAAGAGTCAGCTGGAATAAGATCGTGCAGGAGAAAGGAAGAAGTGGACAGCATGAGAAATGGGACAATTGGACTCTATAATTAAATGAAAGGATTAATTTTTAAGAACTTTTAAGAAAGGATCTAAAGCGGCGAATACAAAGGGGGGGGAAAGGTGAAAATTGTTCTTGACAGCTGTGAGGCTTTGAACCAAGAAAGGTAGAAGCTGGAAGAAGAAGCCATTTAACTAATCTGGATAAATATACTTTGACACCATATAGGCACTAATAAGGCTGGATCTGAAAGTGTCAAAGAGAAAACTTAAACATTAATTGGAATTGACTTTTTTCTTGTAAGATTGTGGTTTTAAAAGCCCTGAATAGATGAAAAAAAGGGGGTGAAGATTATGTTATAACAAAGAGTGCCATCTAATGATCAAATCTAACTTGATTCTTTTTTTAAAAGATGCAGTTTCTTAAAAACTCTAAGGAATATTGATACAATAAAACAAGATTTATAAAAAACTGAAATACTGAAACAAAGAAAGAAGTATGAAGATTCTGCCCTGGGATTAACTGCTGATTTTGACATGGATTTAGTATTGGATTGCATGTGAATTAAAAGTCTGAGAGGAATAAAACAAAAGCTGACAGTTTGAAACTAACCTCATAAGACATTTTTTATCAAATTAATAGATAGAAATGTGTAAAATGGCAGTATCTCTACTGGAATTAAAAATGGAACTTAGAAGCATGAAAGAAACACTACAAGAAAAAGGTGAATCATTGGGTTTTGCTTTAAATTTTTGGAAAATGCAATTTCAGAATATGAACAACAAAGACAAATACCAGAAGAGGAGGTGGAGTTGACTACAGAAGAGGCCATTTTCAACTATCATCCGGAACAAAGAATTTTGAAAAGAAGATTGGAAAAGAGTGGGAAATAAAAATATGAGATGTAAGAAAGTAAATAAAAAGGAGAATATCTGTAAAATTAAAAAAGGCAAAAAGAAACAGCAAAAAATTAAAGGGTGGAAGGAAGTTATAAATAGGGAGGGGGATAAAGAGTGGAGTGGAAGAAGAAAGGGGAAAAGGAAAAGGAAAAGAAGAGATAAGAAACAGGATCTGGAAACAAAGAAATACGGGAATTGTAAAAAAATGAAAAGAAATTGTTTATTTAGAAGACACAAAGATAATGTCTGATTAAGATTTGAAAAGGGGATTCTGCAAGGTAAGAGGGAGTAGCATAAACATACTTAAAGTTAGAATATTGTAGGAAATAGGGATCTATAGATTATTAAGATGAAAAATAGAACTGATATTTTTTGGTATTGGTATCCCTTCTCATATGTACAAAGATGAATGGAATAATTAATGGAATATGCTTACTTACTATACTGAAATAATTGAAATGAAACATGAGGAGGGCTGTAATGGAGTTGATATTTTCTAGTACTGGAATGTATGCTCCTTTGCTTATATGTATAAAGATGAATGGAATAACTAATGGAATATGTATATAAAACATATTGAAATAATTGGAATGAAATATGAGGAGGGCTGAAATGGAATTAATATCAGGGCTTAGAATTAAGTGAATAGATTAATATGTTTTTTTTCTCTGAAATTGTAAATAAGCTTTATGAAATTAAGAAGTGGAACAACCATGCAGATTTAAAAGGTATATATGCTATGTAGTTTTAAAGGGATTATTAATTCTAATTTTCTAGGTAATAAAAGTTAAATGCTTAATGGGATTCAAAAAGGGAGATAATTAATGGATATGTAAACTATAGAGATGGTACACTTAATTTGGTAACTTAGGGGAGACACTACCTATTAAATGATTGTATCAAATTAGAATTTATAAAAGGATGTAATAATAATATGTGATGAAATATGCAAATATGACAGATAAAAATATTAAAGTATAATAATTGTGAAGATATGAGAAATACTGGTGATTTAAATAAGAACAATATGGAACAATATAATAGAATAGAAAATATATAAAAGCATTGTTAAGATAAAAAGTTGAATGTAAAAGTTGAATAATGTAACTGGTCAAATTTGTATGTAAATGTGGAAACCTGTAATCATGCTGTTTACTAAAAAGACACGTTTTTAAAATGTGGAAAACCAAAATAAAACTTGTTTTTTTAAAAAAGACTGTATACTGTATATGTCCATAATGTCTAGATTGAAAGGGGCAACTATGGGTGTAAACTTCACTGCAGACTTCTCAATTAGCAGTTTTTTTTAGATTCTGGCCCTGAGATGGCTTTATCTGCTAGGAAGTCTTATATCCCTAAATCCAGTAGTCACATTTACAATGTCCCAAAGATAAGAGTAGAATTAATCACCAGGACTCAAAACTCAGAATAAGAAAATCAATTTGCATATCTGGATTGCTCATCAGTTTACATAGTTGATTCGCCAGGCAGAAAAATGCATAATTCAAAACCATTCAGTAATGGTAAGCTGTGAAGTTTACCCTAACTAGGAAACAATTAGTAGACTTCACCTTGACTACATAGTTCTTGAATGTATTTACATAATCAATGAACACTGTATCAAGGGTAATATGACCTTTGGGATTTAAATTGAGCTAACAATATGAATTCATCTGCTGTTTGTATTTTGTTTTTTAGTTTTTATATTATTACTGATCAACCTAGACATTCATCAAGAAATAATGATCTCAAGTTTCTTATTGTGAAAATGAGAAGAGAAGTGACAGAAGGTTTTATACTGGTGAAAGCTATCTTTTCCTATCACAGCTGTTTCAGTGACAAACCTTATTGTAGGGCATATTACCAGCCATAATAGCTTTTCTTGCTCTATTGACCTGTCTACTCTTCTATATTCAATCAGCACTATTATTCTCTGAACATTTACATTTACTCTTCTCCTCCCTATCCTTTCTGTATTGTAGGCATCTTAGAGTCTCTGTCTACTTAATGATTTTTATAATAAATGTAATGGCAAAGTATTACAGTGTAGGATGGGTATGTGGTTTTTAGATTTTCCTCTCCCCCCCCCAAAGTATGTAGTCAACAGTAATAAATTACTTTTGGAGCTTAAAAGTTTTTCGGCCCTTTGATTAGTTGGTGTAACAAAGTGATGGGGGGGGGGTTCAGAAGATCTTAATGTTTCATTTGTCTCTTTTAATTTAAGTCTTTGCTTCTTAGATCTTATGTGATGGATTTCAAATTAAGGTATTTTTTCCAGTTGGGTAAAGAAACAAAAAGTCTGTGTGTATTCTCTAAGAAAACAATTGGAAATTAGATTACTTCAATATCATTATAATATAATTAATATTTTCTATATTCTTGGCACACATTCTGTAAATCATGACCAGGAAGGCCACTCTGATCAGAAATTTTTCAAGAAGCAATCTGAAATCATAAATAAGGCATTAACTGGTTGTTACTGGAAATAGGATTTGACCAATTTTTTTTGCTGGTGGAAATGGATTCTCAAACAAAATTGCCATTTGTGTTTTACTGCTTTTGGGAAAGCCTAGATATGAACTGCAGCCTGCTTTGTGTCATTCATTTTCAAGGTTGTATTTTCTTCCATCTATATGCTGATAATTACTATTTTTATTTTTGAAAAGTATGAGACACATATGCTCCATTCTTCATAGACATACATACAGACATACATACAGACAGACAGACAGGCACAGAGAGAGAGAGTGAGAGAGAGACAGAGAGAGACATACACACACCTTTTTTAAAAAAAATAACTCAAGGTGGTGAGCATATCCAACACATCTTCTTCCAATTTTGGACTGAGAGAGAGTCATCCACCTGAATTTCATGGCTAAGACAGGACTGTCTCTTGCTTTCTAGCCTGGTGCCTTAACCACTAGACCAAACTGGTAAACTGATTATTGTTTCTCATTGCAGTAGGATGCCGTGGATCTCAATGTAAACTTCATGTTTGCAGAAGGCAAAGAGAGAAGAACTGCATTAGCAGCAGACAATAAGATTGGGAGATGCCTAACTGCTAATTTAGATGCATGATATCAACTTCCTGGAGAGTTTTAATCAAAGAATTGTTACATATGTTAAAGAGTAATAGTGCTATAATATATCATTGTTTCATCCCTTGGTAGACAGTGAAATCTTGACCAGAAGATGTTTGCCAACAACTTCAGGATTGTTTTAAGACACAAATTGGGACATTTTTTACCACCCTGACCTAGAGGAACACACTGCAGCTGTTCTGTGCTATATCAAACACTGCACAGATACTATCACTGTGGATAAACGTATTAGGATCTATCCCTATCAGAAGCCCTGGATGACCAAGGAAGTCCAGCACCTCTTGCATGACAGGACCAAGGCCTTAATGGTCAGCGATGGGGCAAGATACAGTATTGCCAGAGCTAGTCTGAAGAAAGGTATTTGGAAGGCCAAGAGGAAGATTGAGGATAATTTTTATAGCAATAACATGAGGCAGGAGTGGCAAGGGATTCAACAAATTACCAACCATCAACCAATCAATGTCATCCCTGCTGAGGTAGATGCTACATTGGCAAAGTAACTGAATAATTCCTTTGCTTGCTTTGAAGTGGAGACAGCTAAAATACAGCTATCAGCCAATTGTAGCCCACACCTCATTGTGGAGGAACAGGAGGTGAGGAGCATTCTGAAGGCTGTGGACCTAGAAAGTCTGGTGGTATCTCTGGCCAAGTGCTTAAAGACTGTTCTGATCAGTTGGCTGGAGTCTTTACCAGGATCTTCAATTGGTTTTTACCCCAGTCCACTATACCATCTTGTTTGAAGGCTTCTACCATTGTTCTGCTGCCAAAGAAACTCCCTATCAATAACTTCAATGATTACAGACCAGTGACACTCACTGCTATCATCATGAAGTGCTTTGAGAAATTGATCTGCCAGCACATCATTTCTGGTCTTCTGCATACATTTGATAAACACCAGTTTTCATACAAAAGAAATAGATTTACAGAGGATGCTATAGCCATCACTCTTCACACGGACTCATCTAGAACAGTGGGGGAGGGGGGGCTATGTGAGGATGCTTTTTGTAGATTTTAATTCTGCTAAATTTAACACAATTCTTCCACATAGACTAGTGTCTAAAGTTCTAGGCCTTGGACTTTCTTATTCAATTTGCCTTTGGATTATAGATTTCCTGTCTGGCCTCTCACAGAGGGTCAGATTAGATAATCATACCTCTTCAACCCTTATTCTTAACACTGATACACCACAGGGTTGCATGTTGAGTCCCTTACTTTATACTCTTTATGTCATGACTGCGTTCCCACTTAAGCTAGTAATACTATTACTAAATTTGTAGGTGATACAACAGTGGTGGGACTCATCTCCGGTGGGGGAGGGGGCGGAATGAGTCTGCCTACTGAGATGAGGTGGACCGGTTGCTTTTGTGGTGTGGAGACAATAACTTCTAATAATGTCCTCAAAACCAATACAAGGAGCTTATAGTGGAGTATAGAAGGAACAGATCAGACATCCAACCCTTGCTTATCAATAGAGACCGAGTGAAGAAGTGGCCAGTTTTAAGTTTCTGGGTATTACCATAAAAGAGGACATGACCTGGGTTGCTCACATTGGAGCACTAGTCAAAAGGGATCAGCAGAGATTTTACTAGTTGAGACTTCTCAGAAAACAACAACTGAATGAAAAACTGCTGGTGACCTTCTACCGCTGCACCATAGAGAGTATCTTAACTGCTTCTGTGTATGGTTTGCCAATTGCATAGTGGCTGATAGGACAATATTCCAGAGGGTTAATGTCATTGTCCAGAAGACCATTGGTTGCCCTTTCCCCTCTTTGAATAGAATAGAATACTTTATTGGCCAAGTATGATTGGACACACAAGGAATTTGTCTTGGTGTAAATACTCTCAATATACATAAAGAAGGAACATTCGTTAAGAATCAAGAATCATAATGTACAACACTTAATGATAGTCATAGGGTACAATCAACATCAAATCATACTAGGAAACAGAGGATACAAGCAACAAAGTTATAGTCACAAGTGGGAGGGGATGGGTGATAAGGAGTGATGAGAAGATTAACAGTAATAGTAGTGTACACTTTTTTTTGGGGTGGGGGGGAAGAGCTTTATAGCTCCTGCTACCTCTAAAAACAGTTTCTATCCCAGGGAAGTAACTCTATTCAATTCTACTGTATAGTGCAATATTAATGCAATATTAGGGGTTTTCAATTCAATGTATAGAATGTGAAGGATTGTGTTTCTGTTTATTTTCATAGTCATAATAATGTACACTGATGACGGTATTTAATTTGGTTATAGGAGGTGCAATGACAATAAAGTAAACTAAACTAGTCTGAATAATGTCAGAAAGGTTCTCTCTTCCTCAGTTTCATCTTTAAAGCCAAATTTATAATATAGTTTATGAATAAGGATTAAGAAAGTCCCCAGTTTACCCTGAGAAATTATCAAAGGCTTCCTCAAAATCAATAAAAAATGGATATACATTCAAGTCAGATGTGTGTCTGCCAGATGTTGAACATTATACAATGGTCTATAGTAGAATGTTCCAGCTGAACCCCTGCTTGCTTTGGGTTGATTATTCCCTCCTCTATTACACATATTTGGTACCTGGCATATAGTTTGCTAATTATGTTCAATAGATTAATTGGCTATAATTATCCAGATCATTCTGATCACCATTTTTATATAAGGAAACAGTCATGACTTCCTCCCAGTCCTCTGGAATGTGGCTATGTGGTTGATGTATGAAAATAAAGAACCAATATAGGTATCCACCAGTTTGAATGGGATTTAATTAGCTTGGGGAGGGGAGATACAGTCACTTCCATAGTTTTTACCACACTTAAATTGGTTAATGAGAGTTTTGACTTCTTTGCGTGTGATTGGAAGAGCACTGCAGAAGTGAGGATAATAGTATATCCATCATATAGGTGGTAGCACATGGATCACAATAAAGGCCATGGAAGTGGAGGATGGGATATTATAATAGAGCTGTGTAATATTATGTAAACTTTTGACAAAATAGGGATATATTTTTGAAATTTGTGGCTTTGATTTGTTGTGACCATTCTTGGATTCAGGTTCATGTTTTCTTTCCACTTAAACAAATCTTCCAAACAAGAATTTCAGCTAACAACCAGGAACCTCTGTGCAATATCTGGGGCTCCAATGAATCTGCTTTCTCTATTCTATGTGGGATAGGAGAAGATTCAAAGGCTTGAAGAGACTTGGGAGGAAAAGCTAAACAAAATTTTCACAGAATGAGACTTTCTTATGGTTGTAGGACCATTCTGTTTTTGTGGTGGTTTCCATATTATGGAATATTTCATAACATCCCAAACATCCCAAAAATATTTTTGTAGTATCTCAGGAGCTTCAGCTAACTGAATTCACAATTGCTCCTTTAATATATTTAGACTGAAACAACAATATTCTATTATTCCAGTTACTAAGCAGAAAACCATATAAACTGTGAATGATAATTTCTTTATTCACAATAACAAATATTAAATCCTTACAGTTTTTAAAAATAAAAATCATCTACCAGGAAAAAGTGGCTTTCTGATGAAAATGTGGACTACATGTGCATTGCCTGAGGCAGTGGATGTACTCTGCAAATTGCATGGAGTGCATCCCAAATGTGCATGAATCTGAAGTTAAACATTTTGAATATCAGCCAGTATGCCTACGGCTCAACAAAAGGTTTCCTATTATTAGAACCATAATCTGTAGCGGAAAAATCAGTTGTTATTTTCAGGGTTTTTTTTTTATGGCACTGCTAGTGAAAATTGGATATGATTTTTTTTTTTTGTAAACTGACTGAGAATTTGTAATATACATTAGGAGCATGTATGCAGAGCTTTTCATTATACATGTGACTTTATATTCCCCATTTTTGCATGTAGAGTCAAATGAGGCAAACCAACTAGATATTTAATATTTCTTTTTAAATGTCTCTTTTCTGTATTTCTTTGTCTCAGTTGGAAAGGAATGTATCTGTTACTGACCTAGATAGGAGCATCCCTAGGAATGCTACCTTCTCTCCCCATTGACAAATGGAGACAAATTAAGTGCTGAGTCACATTGTTAGAATTATGAATTATTTAAGATGACATGTACACCATAAACATGTCATTCACCATAGCAGAGTTTGAAAGCTATATTAACCTTCTGTAACATGCTGTGGGCTGATGAAAATGGAGTAGGAGAATGGGGAATAGCTTTGATTTAGCTCAGAAAAAAAGGGGTTGGGAAAACAAGAAATGAATGTTCTGTGAATGAATGAAGTATAAAAAGGAAAATAAAAAAGTTCAGGGGACAAAAGCAGACAACAGCTTTGTCTAAATGATACAAATCTCTCTGAAGGTTTTGAGTTCATTGGGACTCTTCATCAGACTATGTGAAATAAAACTCAGAATGAACCTGTGATTAAAGGAAAACCATTTAGAATTAGTCTATGTATGCAACCATGAACAAAGCCAGCTTGGTGTAAAGACTAAAGCCTCAGGCTAGGAATCAGGAGACTTTGTGTTCCAGTCCCACTTTAGGCATGAAGCCACCAAAGTGAACTTGAGCCAGTTCACTTTGGTGGCTTCATGCCTAAAGTTCACCTCTCAGCCTTAGAAAGGAGGCAGTAGTAAACTACTTCCAATAAACCTTGGCAAGAAAATTACAGGCACTAGTCTGGGCAGGAATAATCCAGCAGTCAACTGACTCAAAGACATACACAAAATGTGTCCATAAAACACATGTAATTTAAAGTAAACCAGTCTCCAAATGGAAGCTGCATTAGTAATAATAAATTATTATTAATAAATTATTATTATATTAAATATAATAATAATAAATAAATAAGACTGGGTATTATATTAACTTTTGTTCCAAGAGATTTGAGCACCCTGAAAAATCATGCTAGGGCTTATTTTCTGATTAGGTCTTATTTTCAGGGAAATACGGTAATGCCTACGGAAATTAAAAAAAAGCAAAAATTGGATTCCTTTGCCCATCCTGAAAACAAAAAGCTATCAGAATGAGGAGTTTCTTTGTTTCCTTGAATAAATAAACGAATGTCTTTGTTAACCAAACAATTTAAGTGGTATATAACTAAAGGTAGAATATGATTAAGATGTAGAAGAGGATGAAATCCTCCCAGATGTAAAGTGTCTTTGGAAAATGATTTGTAAAACTTTGGAAATTTTGTGGCAACACCTATGTAACATAATTTCTTTTGCAATGTAACTGTGTGTGTGTGTGTATTCAACATATTTATAACATATTTACTGGGAAGTATGTTAAGGATCACAGACTGAATTTTATTTCACTTTTTAAGTGTTCTTGAAATGGTTTGAATTTTATGTTGTCCTGAGATGAACAGAAGGAAATGGAAAAGAAGCAGAAGGAGAGGACACTAAATCAAGGATTTTTTTGCTCCTGCTGTGACAGCCAGTTTTAACCCTTTTTCTTTTTCTTCATATGGAAACTGGCTGAAATTTTAATGCACTATTTATGACTGCATTAAATTTAGAGGTGCTGTTGTAGAACATTCCAGCACTCTCACTAATTTTAACCTCTGTTCTTTACCCTCATAGGATAGCTGTTTCAAAGTGAAAGATGATGTGAAAGTGTTAGACAAATGAGATAAATTTGAAAAATGGCTTTATAAAGAAAATTATGTTATTATAGTCCTTACTTACAGTTGGAGATAAGGGGCATTGTAATAAAAAGAGCAGATAACCTCAAAAATGAATTTATATAGAAAAGTCAAGGGAAGAAGCAGGCATACTAATTTTCTCTTCAAGTGGATCTTGTCAGGTCTGTCCACTTCAGTTTATTCAAAGGGACTATTGAATATATTGGGGTCAGTTAGAGGCAGAAAATCCCAGGCCTACTCAGCAATGAATGCCTTTTAATTATAAAGTCATCCTTTCATAATTGAATTACTAGACCACAGTGCTTCTTTAATCATTATCCAGTTCACACTCTTTTGTTTTGATCTTGTTGATTTTGCCTGCTTTATAATTTAGACTGTAGCATTGATGGAAATTCCTCATTAATAAGGTGTATGACTTGGTTGGTTTGATTGGTTTGTCTGTAACTGTTTTATATCTCTCTGCTGGAGTTTTTTATTTATGTGTCAGGCAATCAGAATGGCTTGAATTGTATTATTTACAGTAAATGTATGAATGGGTGAATGACTGCTTTAAAGTAAGAAACTGTTCCATCTTTCGAGATATGTCTTCAATAATAACTTGTAAATGTGGGACATAGTGGAGGAATGCTATTGGACAGCAGGCAGCTTTACATAGAAGAAAGCAAGCTAGAGACAGTAGCACTCCATTTATAGAAGTACAACTTTTGTAAAAAAAAAAGTATTCTTAAGGCTGGTGTTTGCATGAAAAAAAATACAGATAAACATTAGGTAGGAAATAACATAGTGGAAGGAAAGCCTGAGTTAGTATATCTATCTACAATCAAAAGCTGTGTTATGCTTTCTTCCATTATGAAGCAAATCAATAAAAAGCTGAACTGTGACAAAAGAGAAAGAGAGCTGAACTGAGAAAGAAAGGAGACAGATAAAAGGAAGGAGAGAGATAAAAGAGAGAAAAAATCAACCTAATCATATTACATAGAAACTGAAAAATAAGATTAGAAGAGAATGAGAGATAAAATTATGGGGTCCCTCTGCCAACATATCTACATTTATTGCTTCTAGTGGCCCATGATTTGTAAGTTCAGAAATTTATGAATTTACACTGGGGAGTCATCTTTCATTGAGCAATGCCTTCTGAGTTGGATTTGCTGTTGCCAGGTTGCTGTAGGGCTCATCATTTAGGAAATAAAGGTAGACTTCAACTTACAGCCACTTTTAGTGCCTGTTTGAAGTCACAATGACACTGAAAAAAATGACTTACAACTGGCCATTACAATTATAACTGTCAGAGTATCCCCAAATCACAAGATTAAAATTTGTGCACTTGCCACTTACAACAGTTGCAACATACTGGGGTCATGTGATTACCATTTTAAACTTTCCCACCATTTGCAAGCAATCAGGGGCAGCCACATTTGCTTAACAACTACTTGATTCATTTAACAACTGCAGTGATTTGCTTAACCATGGCAAAATAAATTGTGCATGACTTACTTAACAACTGCATTACATCATAATAGAAAATCTTGTCCCAGTTGTGTTCATAAGTCAAGGACAACTTGTGCAAAAAGACTTACATTGATAGAAGCTTATCTTCTTATCTTCCTCTAGATTTGCAGCTGGTTTTTTTCTACCTTTGCTTCCCCTTCCAGGGTAGCTTTTATCCTTCCAGAACTTCATTACTCATCTTTTTATTTTTTTTCCCTACTATTCCTGTTGGAAGGAGAGAGAAGAAAGGAAGGTGCTTAACCCAGGCCACAGCAGGCAGAAGAGGCAGATGAGTTAAAAAGGAGACAGTGCCATTCCCAGCAACCATTTCATCAACTTCTCCCACAAAATCTGCAATTATATTTCTTAAATTCATATCATTATGCTGCAGCTATCATTGACATATTGGTTTCAATAGCTGACTTCAGATTGTGGTATTTTATAGAATCCATAGAATCCATTTTTATGGATTCTTCTTTATGGGATAGTAAATTGAAGTTGGCTTCAAGCATTACAACATTAGAATTTGAAGTGTGGCTTCCTCTGTCATTCACTGCATGTGTTTCTTTTCAATTTTGGTTGCTCTGATTAACAAAACTAGAGGATCTTCAGATATTCCCTCTGAATGATTTTGGGTACATCAATTCAACAGCATAAACAAAGAAAAAAAAAAGAATTGGTAAGAATAGAGTTAGTAGGGACATTTGAGTTCTAAAGCTATATTTCTTTTGACATTCCCTATTTCATCCATTTTGAGACTAAGTAGGGGGAAGAAAAATTAGTTATATGATATAGTTGCTCCAAGAACCACAGAACATGACCAAAAAAACTCTGAATTGTTTGGCTTAATCGAACCACTGTCTTTGTTACATTCTTTTTGACTTGTTCTTTTTCCAGCAGTGATAATTTCAGCTTCATAGTAAAGATTCATATTGGTGCTCTCAAACCGCATATCAGTATTCTCAATACTGCCATTGCAAAATAAGTGGCATTTAAAGATCAGTTGTTCTGACTGCAATATTAATGTTAATATTCAATTAATGTTTCATTTCCTTATAAATAATTTAAATGATTCCATTGGGAATATCAGACTCTCCTGGCACACACATATATATTTCTTTCTTCCTGGAAATAGATTATATGAGCAGGGCCTATGTGTGAGAGGTCACCTTGATGGTATCTCGCTTCCGCCAGCCAGTAAATCCAACTGTATGGAAGGAATGACAGTTAAGCCTATAGCTTTCCCATTGACTCTGACAGGTTATTTTGACTTCTAGAAACATTATTGAGCTGGTAGACATTCTGAGTATCAAAAGAGAAAGTAAAAAGCTTGAGAGATGAATTCAAAATTGAAAAAAGAAAATCTACAGCAGCCTGTTGTAAGCAAGGAAATTAAAAAAGAAGCATAAGCTCTAAGATTCCATCAGTCCAACAAAATCCCTTTTTATTCAAGGCAGATTTCAAACTACTGACCCAAGACATCAGGTGTCAAACTCTCTAGGAATTGCTGAAATGTTCCTGTGTTGGAAAGATAGCTATTTTATGTTTAGAAATTAAAGAAAAGTTGTTGGTAGGGGGGAGTGTTCTAGGCAGATGTTGGCATGTATTTGATGCCTGCCATTCCACTATACAAGTTCTGCTTTAGGAAAAGATGAGGGAGGGGAGGAAAAAAGATAATAATATGCTGAATGAAAATTGACACATTTAATTGCTAGGAGTTTGAAGATTAGTTCCTCTGTCTGTGCTAGACCTGTTTACAGTGTCAGTTTTCCAGTGATTAAAAAGACCATAATTCAACATGGGATTCTGTTACAAAGTCAAAGATCCAGTTAGAATTAAATGTGATTTTAAAAACTTCTGAATAATAAAATCTTAATGCCTTACCTTGATTTTCTTACAGGAAAAAAAACATAATATAAATAAGAATTAGAGAGTGTTATTCAGTAAGCCTCTTGACTGGCAGTGATAATTGCAGAAAGGAATATTTTCACATTTCTTCTCTCTCTCTCTCTCTCTTTTCCTCCCTCCCCCTCCCCCTCCTTCTCATCTTTCTATTTATCTCAGAGATGTGCAAACAACATAATCCTTAGGTCATAGCTGGCTGAAATTTAGGAAATATTTCTGTCTACTTTTGAAAGCAATATTACCTGCAGACATTGAACAAAAATCAATTGTTTAGAAAATGTACTTCAGGAAATCTCTGAGATGGCTCAGCATCTCCAGCCTTCTTATTTTAAAATGTATTCTGTATGATTATGGTGACATCGGTCTCCTTTTAAAGAAATTTTAGTAACTCTTCTTAAAATTCTTCCAATTCTTCTTCCAATTCTTCACACATTTCATGGTTCCATGACCAATCCTTGAAATACTTCTGAAGAAGGAAATTGTGTTAGAAAAGACCCATGTTTCCAAGTGCAATTCATAATGCACTAGCATTGGGTTCCCAAGAGTCTCTCTTTCCAGTTCTTTTGGAAATATCCCCATACATGATTTTTCTGTGGGAAGAATCCCACAGCCCTGTGAAAGTATAAGACACAAGAATATATTTTAAAATTAAAAAAGAAAGTTTGAAAATATATTTTCTGCCTCATACTTAAAATAGTGCAATTCTTCCATTTTCTAAAGTATTTTTTTGTATTTTTTACTGCTTTTAAAATACTGGCAAAAAAATAAACAAGGAAAAAACACAAGATAAAAATGTATACATTAGCAAACAAAAGAGAAAAAAAACCTAGTTGAGAATATAACAATATAACAAAGAAAAAAGTATATCATTTTAGAAGTAAATGATTACAATTTTATATATAGTTTAATGCAATTATTATTGGTATATATTTCTAATAAATTTATATAATTTTTAATATTTTTTGAACAATCTTACATTGTTGAGAAGGTGGTCGCGCAGCAGATCCAGAGGTTTCTGGATGAAACATCTGAATTATCTCAACTCCTACCAATCAGGATTCAGACCTGGATTTGGGACAGAAACAGCATTGGTTGCACTTTTGGATGATCTCTGATGGGAGCGGGATGGGGGTAGTGCATCCATCCTTGCTCTACTTGACCTCTTGGTGGCTTTTGATACCATTGACCATGGGATTCTCCTGGGAAGGCTTCAGGGGATGGGAATGGGAAGTGCTGTGATGTCTTGGTTCACTTCCTTCCTCTGCAGCTGCTCTCAGTCAGTGTTGATAGGAGGTGAGAGTTCCAACCCTCTCCCACTGCTTTACGGGGTTCCGCAGGGCTCGGTACTCTCTCTGCTCCTGTTCAACATTCATATGAAACCGCTGGGTGAGATCATCCATCACCATGGACTGAGATATCACCAATATGCTGATGATACTCAGCTGTATATCTTGGCCTGTGGTGCGATAAGTATTGCAGTGTCCTCCCTCTCGCAATGCCTGGAGGCTGTTAGGAACTGGATGGAAAGCAATGGGTTGAAACTAAACCCATGCAAGACCGAGTGGCTCTGGGTCTGGGTTTATTGGTTCAGGGAGAATTACCACCTTTAGTCTTGGATGGGGTGGCACTACCCCAAACAGACCCTGTGCATAATCTGGGGGTTCTCCTGGACTCATGACTCTTGTTCGAAGAGCAGGTGGCGGTTGTGGCCAGGAGGGCCTTTGTGCAATTGCAGATTGTGCACCAGTTACGCCCTTTCCTGGATCAGGGGTCCCTACTCATGCCCTGGTCACTTTCTGTCTTGATTATTGCAATGCGCTCTACATGGGGCTGCCCTTGAACAGCATCTGGAAGCTCCACTTGGTGCAAAATGCAGCGGCCCATATGGTTTTATGCAGACCCCGGAAAGTGATCATCAAAGATTGTGAACCCAATGGATTGGGGTCAGTTGTAGGAGGTTTGGTTGTTGTTGGTGTGCTTGAGATGAGAGTTGTGGAAAAAGGTGGCTGTAGTTTCCGTTCAAACCTGCAGTAAAACACATTCAGGTCATCTGCTAGTTGTTGATTTCCATTTGCCTGGGAAGGAGGTTTGCTGTAGCCAGTGATGTTTTAAAGAGTTTTCCACATGTTTGCTGGTTCATTTGTTGAGAACTGATTCCTTAATTTTTCAGAGTAAATTCTTTTTGTTGCTCTTATCTCTTGTTAATATGCTTATATTATATAGCATTCTGTCACCTTTCTGTAGGCTTCCTACAGAATATATAAGAAACCATATATTTATATTTCCAATGCAGCAATATCAGTCTTTTGGTTATAGCAAGGGCTCAGATAATCCATTTATATTGTCTGAATGTCATTTTGTAAGTACTAGATGTGTAGATCAAAGGAATATTATCCTTTGAAAATTTTAGCTTTTCTCACACAATCATAGTTTTATAAGCCACTAGTTTCTCCCAAAACCCATATCAAACATTGTAAAAACATGTTTTAAAGAAACATTATAAGTTCAACAAAAAATGTTGTTTTTGACAATTCTTTTCTATACATAAATAAAATATATAAATTTATTTCTATGAATACTAAGTATTATTTTTGTTAATAACTTGACCATATTGTTTATGTTATTGTCGAGGAAAATGCTGACACTTGCATATTTCTTTTGCATATCAGCATTCTCACCTTTCTGATGTCATGTTAGAAAGGGAGCATGCATTTCATCCTAATGAAATTGGTAATGGAATAAATTTATATCCTTGACCTTCATTAAATAAGAGCTTAAATTGAATAAATGGTGTGCCTACACAAAACCCCATATCTGCTCCTCCAGACATTCACATGTCAAACAGAGATCTGAAGTCAATTGTACTCTTATTTGTTTAACTCTGAATAAAATTGTCTCTAGAATCTAAAAGCCTGAAAGTAGATAACTCAGAGCACACTTCCTGAAATTCACACACATCTAATTATAACTGTTCTTCAAGTGGATATGGGGGAGATTCGGAAGAGTAAGAGGTGTGGTGATCCTGTGTTTCTCATTTTCTACCTGATTTAAGCCATTTGTGTAATCAGCTGAATGTATGAACAGGTGACAGTAATATCCCGGGGAGCTTTCTTAGGTGATAAAGATTAGACACATCATTCTCATTTATCAGATAGTTTATTGGTGCAGATAAAAGAGCAGCCACTTGGTGTTTTACTTTCTGTTTTGATTCTTCTGTCATTATGTACAGCTAAGGCTGCAATAAGTAAAGACAGGTGAATTTGATTATATCAAATACACACAATACTGTTCAGAAGTGGTATTCAGAAGGTTCTGACCACTTCTGGAGAACCGATAACGGAAATTTTGAGTAATTTGGAGACCTGGCAAATACCACCTCTGACTGGAGATTTTACAGTATCTTTCCCCTGCCATGCCCACCAAGCCATACCCACAGAACCGGTAAAAATTTTTGAATCCCATCACTGTTTCTAGTATTTCTATATTTTTATATTTGGAAATTTCTGTATTTTTTAAATAAAATAACTAGATAAAGATAATATAAATTCTTACCTGTTTGTGTCTCTGATTTTGCCTGACCTTTAACTTTGTATTGCCAGTGTTTCTTCAGCTTGATATTTGCTGCTGTTTAATAAATAAAAGTTAAGCTTCCCACCCCCCCCCAGCTAAACTCAGTGTTTGCATTTTCTGGGTTAGATATGGGGACTGGAGATGTTTTGGATGTAAATTGGAAATTAACCACAGTAATTTTATAATAGTAAGGACTTCTTTTTTCTTGCAAAACCTGCAGAGAATGTTGGTGGTTCCTTTTGTGGTAAGCAGGCATTTAATTTGCAACGGAAAGGAACATCTGGTATTTTAGTGCTAATTCAGTTACAGTTTTGTCAATAAACCAAAATTCTATAGAAATTATTCAAGTATTTTAAAAATTGAAGAGTTATAAGAACCTAATCTATGAACGAAATTAAACAGCTATACTTTCCTTCTGATATGTACAGTACTCTATACTATACCAGTATAAATATTGTTGTGTATTGACTTGAGTTTTTACTCAGGTCCGTGCTTTGAGCAGGAAGCACAAACCTCTCCCATTGGCTGGTGCCGTTTGACAGCCGGCTATAAAAGGCGGATGTCAAACAGCATCAGCTGTTGCCGCTCCAGCTGGCTGCCGTGTTAGCGCGGCAGTAGCGGTAACCCTTTATTCCTTAAAATAAAGTAAGAGCTGAAATGTTGCCTTGGTCTCTGCCTGAGTAATTCTGCCGCTCTACAACACTGGCGACGAGGGCGGGATACTAAGTAAAGGCAAGCCAGGCAAAAGGAAAAAAGAGCAAAATCACTAGCTGAGAGCTGAAATCGCTACAGAGTTGCTGTCATTGTTCGCGAAGCACCGTCTCTAACTCGCCTCAGGAGAAGCAGCACAGCTGACAGAAAGATGACTTCGAATCCTGCATTCCCGCCCTTCAGACCAACGGCAGAGACATGGGAATCATACAGGAACCGGTTTGACTGTTTTTTAGATGCTATAGACCTGTCAGAAATCTCTGAGCATAGGAAAAAATCTTACTTTCTAAGTTTTTGCGGAGCCACGGTATTTGACAATGCAACAGCATTACTGGCCCCACGATCTATTAAGACTATTCCCTGGGAGGAATTACAAGAAATTCTCTCAAATCATTACTCCCCTAAGCCTTCCAGAATTGCCAGATGCCATGCCTTCAGAAGGCGCATTCAGTCAGAGGGAGAGACCATTAGTGACTATATGGCAGCATTGAGAACAGCTGCCTTACACTGTGGGTTCAGGGATTACCTTGAAGATATGTTGCTAGATCAGCTGGTATGTGGAGTTAGAGATCCCAAATTGCAAAGACGATTACTAGCTAAAGGGGATCTGACCTTAAAGCAAGCCATAGAGAAATCCCAGGCTGCTGAGCTATCAGCACTCTCAGCAGCTGAAATACAGGGAAACCCAATCAAACTAGATAACTCAACAGTGCATTTTGATGAAGCCTCCACAGAGGAAGGTTTAGAAGAGGCTACTGAGATAAACCGCCTCAGACAGCCCAACGCAAATCAAAGGGAATACAGGCAAGGTACAAGACAAACCCCACGAATACAGACTACCTGTTTAAGCTGTGGGGGCAACCATCTCAGGGCATCTTGCAGATTCAGGAATGCCATATGCTTAAGATGTCAAAAGAAGGGCCATTTGGCTAAAATATGTCAGGCAGGAAAAACCTTTAATCAGCCACAAAGGCCTCAGAAACCCATACAATATCCAAGACAAATTGAGGACTGCTGCACATGCTACCAATCTAAAATACCAAAAAATAATTCTAACAAAATTAGTGTTACTGTTTCTATAGAAGGTAGACCATGCAGAATGGAAGTAGACACCGGCTCTGCACTATCCATCATCTCATGGGGCACTTTGAAAAAACTACTCCCCAGGATATCAAGACAGAAGATTCCAGCCTGCAATCTAATGCTATGGGACTACCTGTCATCGGAAAAGGCAAGTTTCTAATTCATTTTCAAGGTTTTAAGGGTCACTTGCCTCTAGTGGTAGTGGATGGCGCCCTCCCAAGCCTATTGGGACTAGACTGGTTCCCCGCCCTGGGCCTCCACATAGGTGGAATCCACGCCATTGCAAGTTCAGAAGTTGATTCCCTATTCAGGGACTATGCTGATGTATTCAGCAAGGGCCTAGGCTGCTACGTGGGAACCCAATATCCTTCAGGGTAGACTCCCAGGCAGTACCAATACGTTTGAAGCCCCGCAGAGTTCCTTTTGCAATTCGTCCTAAACTTGACAAGTAACTAGACAAATTAATTAAATAGGGCATACTGCAATCTACAGACTTTTCAAAATGGGAGACCCCTATAGTGATGCCTCTAAAGAAGGATGGAAATTTAAGAATCTGCTCTGATTATAAATCTTTGATAAATAAATATTTACAAGTCAGCACGTATCCAGTCCCCGTGGTACAATATCTACTCCATTCCCTTGAGCCTGGCTCCATTTTTGCAAAGTTGGATATGTCCCAGGCGTATCAACAGTTCCCTGTTCATGATGAAACTGCTGAACTGCAAACAATAGTAACACACAGAGGGGCTTTCAAATGTACACGCCTACAATTCAGAGTTAGTGTTGCCCCTGGAATTTTCCAGTCCCTCATGGAAAGAATTTTGCAAGGGTTGCCAGGCGTTGTGCCATACTTCGATGACATCCTGGTATCTGCCACCAGTCAACAGCAATTACTACAAAGGGTCAGAAGTGTACTTGACCGTTTTAGACAGTCAGATCTTAAACTAAACAGGGAGAAATGCACCATAGCCACTCCACAAGTGGAATTCTTAGGTTACAAAATTGATGCCAAAGGTATTCACCCAACGGAGTCAAAGGTCAAGGCCATTCATGACGCGCCCACTCCTACTAATAAAACTGAGCTTCAAGCTTTCCTGGGCCTCCTGAATTTCTATGCTTCCTTCCTGCCCCATAAAGCTTCAATTGCCGAGCCCCTTCACAGGCTTTTAGACAAGAAATCGCCATGGCACTGGGAACCAAGGGAGACTCTTGCTTTCAAGGAAGTCAAGTCACTACTAACGTCCAAAGCTGTATTAATCCAATTCAATAAAGACTTACCACTAGTTCTAGCAGCTGATGCTTCCCCCTTCAGAATTGGGGCCGTTCTGAGCCACAGACTGCCTAATGGTGCAGAAGCACCTATAGCCTTCTTTTCCAGGACACTGTCCTCCACTGAACGCAACTATAGCCAGATTGATAAGGAGGCCTTGGCTTCAGTGGCTTCAGTAAAGAAATTCCATGAGTTTCTCTACGGGCATCACTTCAAACTCATAACTGACCACAAGCCACTGTTAGGTATTTTATCTGGCACTAAACAAACTCCCCAGATTTTATCCCCAAAGATGACCAGATGGACTGTTTTTCTGGCTGCGTATTCCTACACTCTAATCCATCGCTCCGGAAAAAACCTTTGCCATGCTGATGCACTCAGCCGTTGCCCCCTGCCAGTGCCAGTCAAGGACCCAGCACCAGCAACTGCCATTTTCCTCATTGAAGAACTCAGGCTGCCGGTCACCGCTTCTGACATCGCTGCCCATTCAGCCAAGGACCAAGTAATCTCCCAAGTCCTTGACTGGGTAGGGAGGGGGTGGCCTACAGCCCCTTATCCATCAGAATTCCTACCCTACAAGCTACGCCAACAGGAACTTTACTCATTGCAAGACTGTTTACTGTGGGGAACCAGAGTAGTCATTCCCCCCAAGTTGCAAACCTCAATACTGAAGGTGCTGCACGAGGGTCACCCGGGAATAGTGCGGATGAAGGCCCTCGCCCGCAGCTACGTATGGTGGCCAGGCATGGATGCCCAAATCTCTAACTGGGTCAATTCTTGCCAGGCATGCCAAGCCACCAGGGCATTACCACCAACAGCCACCCCTAGGACCTGGGAGGAAGCAGGCAGCCCCTGGTCCAGAATACACATAGACTTGGCAGGCCCCTTCCACGGGTGCACATTCCTGGTGGTAGTGGATTTTCAAAATGGGTGAAATTGACCTTAATGCACTCCACCACTACTGAAGCAGTCAGCAAGGCACTGGCTAGGATGTTCGCCACACATGGCCTTCCTGATTCTATTGTATCTGACAATGGCCCCCAATTTACCTCTGTGAATTTGAGATTTTCCTAGCAAACCTGGGCATCAGACACATATTAGTAGCCCCCTTTCATCCTGCCAGTAATGGGCTGGCTGAGAGGGCAGTCAGATCTGCCAAGGAGGTACTACAGAGATTGGGTCCCATAAATTGGCATGCCAGACTGGCCCAATACCTGTTGAGCCAACATACTACACCCTGTGCCTCCACAAATAGGTCACCAGCTGAAGTGTTAATGGGACACCGGCTAAGGACCACTCTTGACAGGCTGCACCCAAATTATGCCCCATTGCTTCCCCTTGGGTCAAACAGCCAAGACAGAGGGTTCCTAGGAAATGACAAAGTGTTTGTCAGGAATTTTGCTGGGCAACCACTATGGTTACCACTATGGTCATGTGGTAGCAGTAACTGGTCCCAAGTCTTATAGAGTCCAGTTACCTGATGGACGTGTCTGGCGGCGCCATGTGGACCACTTGAGGAGGCGTTGGAGCACGGCACCCAGAGGTCATCTAGACAGTCCCCATACAGGAGCACCTCCACCACCCGAAGAAACCAGCCTCCAGCCCACTGGGGATGACAGCCTACCTGATGAAGAAGCTGACCAAGGTCCTGACCCAGCTCCAGACAGCCCAGCAGCCTCACTGTTGTTAGAAGCCACGCAGAAGGCACAAGACAGCAACCCGGCGCCATTTCCAACCGAGCCAAGAAGATCCGGACGAGTACGCAGGCGCCCAACTTACTTGCAGGACTACGCATGCTCCTCACTGGGAGGGAGGAGTGTTGTGTATTGACTTGAGTTTTCACTCAGGTCCATGCTTTGAGTGGGAAGCACGGACCTCTCCCATTGGCTGGTGCTGTTTGACAGCCGGCTATAAAAGGCGGCTGTCAAACAGCATCAGCTGTTGCTGCTCCAGCTGGCTGCCGTGTTAGTGCGGCAGTAGCGGTAACCCTTTATTCCTTAAAATAAAGTAAGAGCTGAAATGTTGCCTTGGTCTCTGCCTGAGTAATTCCGCCACTCTACAACAAATATATACTAATATTTCAGTCATTTGACATTATGAGGCTCCTTGCAGAAAATGATTTGTTTGATATTATATTAATAAAGTATTCAATATTGAAGTGGAGGACCAGATGTCTTGGGAATTTAAGAGCAGGTATATAAAATTAAATGAAATTTTGAGGTTTACTAATATGATGTCAGATATGTGTTAAACATTTAAAAAATGTAATAAAAAATGCCTAATTTTCTAAAGCAAACTGCTTTTAAACAATATTTCTATCATTGAATTATTTGAATGACAGGGATATTTTTCGCTAGCTCAAACTTGAGTCTATTTTGCTCATACTTTTTAAAATTTAACCTCTTATTAATGATTTAATTAAAAATAAGAGTAGTGGAATAGATGAACTCCAAATCTATTCTCAAATCTTGAATTTGTATCAGCATTAGATGAGATTAGGGAGAACATTTTTTCATGATGACAGAGGTAGTGCAGTTTCTATAAAAAACTAAATTGAAATTAGACTTTAGTTGTAAATGTCAGCATAAAGATTTCTAAAAAAATTTGTGATCTCAATATATTTGACTCAAATGTTTTCATTCCAAGCTTTCTCCCTAGAAATTGCTGTGACCTATTCACAGTTGGGTTTTTAAATGGTGAATTCAGTGGACAGTTTTATATTACCGACATTCAGACCTTCCGGCGTGCAGTAAAGACCCTGTTTTTTTAACAGGCCGGCCTGGCAATAACGATTTATGGGGTTTTAAATTTGGTATTTTAAAATTTTTTATCAGTTTTATATCTGTTAATTTTATATTCGGCCTCCAATTTAATCATTTTAAATTGTTTTTAATTGTATATACTGTTTCTGTTTTAGCTGGCTGTATACCAGCCCAAGTCCCTTTTTTGGGAGAGGGGGCGGTATAGAAATCTAATAAACATAAACATTATATTTTGAAAGTGTAGGGAACAGATGTTGTAGTCATCTTCATAAGGAGGAATACCTTCAGTATATGAAAATTGTTACAATATTTGTTTCATTATTTTGGTTTCTATGATGCTAATTTATCATAATTCCTAAGCATTTTACAGCAGATTTAAAATAAAAATTTAAAGCCTAACACACAAGCATCCTTGTAGCCCATAATATGACTATCTCTAAAGGCTAAACTACATGTCCACAAATCCTTTCCTAAACAACCATGTCTCTATGGTCATTCAGAAGCTCATTACAATGGAGGAAGACTGGATTTTGTGTAAAGTCTTCCCTTTGCATTTTTCTAAACAATTTCTATAACCTGACATACTCCATAGTCCCAGTTAGTCCCAGTTGAACAATTAGATCTCTGTTTTAAATTCTAAGTCTTAATACCTCTTATTAAGCTGATTTATACATCATATGAAGCATGATCTTTTTTTAAAAAAAACTATGATTTAAAATGTTTATATCTAAGGAACAATTAGCTAGATTTAGGCAATGCACTAAGCACTGTTAGTACACTAACATGGCTTATTAACCAGAAATCTTTGTTTTGACAAAGTATGAAATATATCACTATATAATAGTGAATCCTGAAGTAGAATAGAATTCTTCATGTGCAAAAAATAATAATTTTATTTTTCCATGAACCCAAGTGACTTTTTATACTTTTGACACATAGCCCTCATCATGTTTCTGCCTGTTCCTTTTTGACAATCCAGGTCAACCAACATTATCTAACTTCCTCTCTCATTGTAAAGCCATGAGATTTTCTATGGAACTGCAAGTCTTGAATTATTCATTTCTATTATGGTTTAATCTTTTCATCTTTCCAGTAAATAAAAGAAGGCCATACAAGGAAAAATATTCTGAACAGTGTTTATTATGGTTGGCTGTACAGTCAGCCAATTGTTTAGACTAGAGTTGGCATTTTGGTCCACCTATTGAGACCTTCCAAGGACCTGGGATAGACAGACCAGAAGTGGTATTCAGCCGGTTCGGACCAGTTTTGGAGAACTGGTAGTGGAAATTTTGAGTAGTTCAGAGAAATGGCAAATACCAACTCTGACTGGCCCCACCCCTATCTATTCTCTGCCTCCTGAGTCCCAGCTGATCAGCTGAGTCTTCTTTGGTTGCCCTGCAGAGGAGAACAGAGCTGGAAAGCAGGTTAGTGGAGTGGGAAGGAAATGGGATTTTGCAATATTCTACCCCTACCATGCCCACTAAGCCACACCCACAGAACTGGTAGTAATTTTTTTTGAATCCTACCACTGAGACAGATGCTGTTGTTTAATACCATTAAAGGTATTATTAATTGATAGTGATTTTGTCAAGGCCACTGGTGTTCTATTGGTGTTCCAGTTGTTCTGGAGTGCATCTAAGTCACCTATCACTATTGCTACTATCTTTGCTTTTTTTTTACCATTCTCACTGGGCCTCTATACAGATGTCTTTATATTTTATGATTTTCTCCTACATTTCTTCTGCTGTTTCTAGGTATTGCATTGTTTACTACTACCCAGACTATTTTTCTCTTTATTATCAACAATTATTAAATCTGGGTTGTTATGTGGCAGGTGCTTTCTGTTTGAATACTAAAGTCCCACAGCACTTTAGCTTCTTCATTTTCTATTACTTTTATTTATTTTGTGATCCCATTTATTCTTTCTTGCAGGCAAATGGTATTTTTTATAGATATTACAATACACTATTGCTGCTATTTTTTCATGCTGTTGTTTGTTGTCAGTCTGTGCAATCTTCTTGCAGCAGCTAATCAGGTGGTCCACTGTTTCTTCAGCTTCTTTGCAGAAGAGTCATTTGACAATTCTGACTCTGTATAAATTTTGTTTTTAAGGCTTGGTCAGCCAAAATTTACCTTTCTCAACAATCCAGCTCTTAGCCATTGCCAGGTCTTCTTATCTTCTTGGCCTGTTCATTTTTTTATGTACTAACCATATAAAACTTTGCCATACCATGACTATTCTCTATTCATCATTTGATCTGTCTTGTAGGTCAGTTTGGCATCTCCAGTATATGGTAAGCCTTTATGGTACCCTAGCTTCAGTGTGTCATCTTCAGTGTACTTCAAATATTCTTCCAATCTCCTTTTTCTTCCTTAAAGTATACTTGTAATATTCCACACCCAAATATTTTCCTTGGTAACTAGATTCTATTATGTGGCATGGATGAAAGGCATGATTCATTGTCATTATGTTGTTTTTTGACTTTCCTATCTAGGGAAATCCCAAAGCTATGCCCAGATCTTCATTGGTTTTTCTTTGTCAGGTGTTAACTGGTTCACTGCAATCTCTCAATTAGATAAATTGATTGGAATGTTTTTGATACAACTGAAATTGGAGATTCTGCCTATAGTGTGCAATTTGAGTTTTGCATCTGTTTATCTTCTTAGCTTTTATTTATCTTATTTGCTGCTTTATTATTTCTAATGCTTAATTGATCTTCTTTGTTTCTAAGTAATAATCCTTGATCAGGTACTTTTTGGTCTTCTTATTCTTTAGCTTTTCTCCCTTCATTTGTTTTAGCTTGCTTGCATCTAATTCTAGCAGGCTGATCTTATTTTCCAATATTTTTTATTTATTTATTTATATTTGTCAATTGTTTACAAGATAATAGGTATAAGTAAAACATAGTTATGAATACATGGATACATATAAGAAAAATAAAATATAAAAAAAACAGGAACGTAGGCACGTTAGTGCACTTATGCACACCCCCTACAGACCTCTTAGGAAAGGGTCAATAGTAGACAGTCTAAGGTTAAAGTTTTTGAGGTTTGGGGAAGAAACCACAGAGTCAGGTAGGGTATTCCAGACATTGACCACTCTGTTGCTAAAGTCATATTTCCTGCAATCAAGTTTGGTGTGATTAACTTTGAGTTTGTATCTATTGTTTGCTTTGTGTTGTTATGGTTGAAGCTGAAGTATTCATTGACAGGTAGGACATTGCAATGTATGATTTTACATACTATACTTAGATCGGACCGAAGGCGGCTTAGTTCAAGGTTTTCTAGGTCTAGAATTTCGAGTCTGGTGGCATAAGGTATTCTGCAATGAGTAGAGGAGTGAAGAACTCTTCTTGTAAAATATTTCTGGACTTTCTCAACTGTGTTAATATCAGATACGTAATGTGGGTTCCAGACTGATGAGCTGTATTTGAGTATTGGTCTAGCAAATGTTTTGTATGCTCTAATTATTAGTGTAATATTACCAGAGAAAAAGTTACGTAAGATTAGGTTAACAACTCTTAGTGCCTTTTTGGCTATGTAGTTACAGTGGGCTCTAGTACTTAGGTCATTTGAGATGAGTACTCCAAGATCCTTTACAGAGTTTGGGTCATCAACAAGGTCTTGACTATTCACCCTGTATTTTATTTTCTGATTTTTTTTTTTGCCAATATGTAGGACAGAGCATTTATTTGTTGAGATCTGAAGTTGCCATTTGTTTGACCATTCTGATACGTAGTCAAGGTCTTTTTGAAGGGTAGCGGTATTTTCTGTGGTGTTGAATAGCTTTGCATCATCAGCGAAGAGAACTTCCATTTGGGGGTTTACAGTTTGATTTTTTTCCTGACTTTTGATTTTGCCTCTGTGTTATTCAGTTGTAATAGTAGTTGCGCTCTATCAATTGACGTGTCTCTTGCAGTGACGTGGTGCTTTTCTTGATATTACACATCCTTTCAAGCAGCCAACACCCAGATAAGCAGGGATTACCACTGGGCAAACAATGAAACAAGCAGAAAACAATACTTTAATCAATAAATTACCAAGGAGAAAACCATACCCCAACAAAAACTTGCAGGGCAAGCTATGGTATATAAGCAGGAAGCAATCTCATACATTCTACAAATATTGTAATTGGTTATTAAAATGTCTGTAAGCAAACAACCAAGCTCATAGAGTACCAAGGATTCCACAGGAATTCTGACTGTAAATCAAAGTACAGCAAATATTCAAGATACATATCTTCTCATAAATCACAGCCAATGGATTTTTTCTAAAACTGCTTGGAGTAGGCCACTGCTGGTAGGCATCTTAGAAAATGTAGTTAGTTGACTCATGCATTAAAAAGAGGACCATTGGGAAATATATTTTTCAATCCTCTCAAAGCCAAAAAATCTTCTAAATATGCCCTAAAGGGAATTATAGTATTTTGAAGACTTAAAAATAATCCAAGTACCCTATGATTATTTATCATAACTGTTCTGTTGTCAAAGTAACATTTGAAAAAAACTTTGCTTTCTTAAAAAATTTAGAAATATCCCCTAAAAACAAACAAACAAAAATAAAGCTATTTATAGAGCAATATATGATACCATCTTGTCTGCTGATAGGGCTGTTGCATCTATCTACCGTCTACTTTGGTAGACAGCCAATGTATAATTAGTAATCCATTAAATACAACATAATCTGAGATGAATGTATGTAGTTAAATTAATTTATATTCAGATGTTCTTGTTCAATTTTGTACTTGTTAGCAATCTTATACAATATAAAAGCTTTTGTAAATAAAGAATGAAAGATGAAAACTTTGCAGAAGTATCTCGGATATTTGATTACTAATAAATCCATTTTTTAAAAAAATGTCAGTGTAAACCTTTAGATGAACTTCCTCACCTTTTTGGGAGCTGTAATGTTTCCATACATACATAAATATATCACACTATTCCTTTGAAGGATGACCAACATTATACAATCACCTATGAAAAATAGTACAAAATAGCAGAGGGAACCAAAGACATGAAAATATAATGGAACCGTAACTATATCTACTGTAGTTTAAATCAATACTGTATAAAATACATTTCTATATTTCAGAATTGTGATAGAATTGGGTAGCCTATAAATTTCATAAATAAATGACATATATCTTTCTACCATTCTATTTGTATACAAATCACTTTATCCATTGCCTTTTGTTCTTTAAACATCTCACTTCTCTTTTTGAGGATCTTGTCAGTTCTATCCAGCTACAATTTTCTCACCATTCCCATTTGTCTCAACCCATTCACTCCTCCATATATTTGTTTTCAGATTCAATCATTTATTTTCTCAGTACAGTCAATATGTACTTCTTTTGCCCAGCCACTCTCTTTTGTATTCTTTTGTACCAGCCACTGTCACATTCATCCAACTATCATTCATTCTTGATGTTACCTCATTTTATTTTCTACATTTCTTAAGTAACCCATTGTTGCTGCTTTCAGCTTAGCTTTTATATTTCTCCCAATGTAAACTGGAGTCAGTTTAGTGTACTGATTAAGGCATCAGGCTAGAAACTAGGAGATTTTGATTTCTAGTTCCACTTAGGCACAAAGTCAACTTTGTGATTATGGGCCAGTCAATCTTTCTCAGCATTAGAGCAAACTATTATAAAACTTTTTATAATTTGCACTTTTATTCAATGATTTTTAGATTCTTTCTCTTCATTGCACCTGATAATCTGATATTTGCTCCACGTCGTATTAGATCTCTGCTGGTATGATAGTATCTATATACCAAAACTTCTAACAGTAAACTTAGCTCTAACATATCCTAATTATGGCTCCATAAACATTTTTCCATTAATATTTAAAAACCAATATAACATTCCATATATTTTTACTCCTGTGCAATACATAACTATTCACTAAGCATTCCATTTATTCTCAAGTTCATTTTACTTTGATCATATACTACATTTTCACATCTAAATTTCTGAACAAAAATGTACAAATAGTGGGCCAGCATTTTAAAATGTATTTTGCTATAATATCTATTTCATGTAACATCATTTAGTTATTTGTGGTTATGTTGTAACATTATACCTCCTGTTACTCTAACCTGGTTTGACTTTGACCAGGTTCCATCCTTTTTTAAAGCTGTTACCTCTGCCTTTAATTTAGAAAGTACCCAAAGGGTTAAGAAATAAATCCAACCGGTAAAATTCTCTATTAATTATAATCAGACTAAGTGTTTAGGATAAGGTACTGTATTCTTGATTTGCACTTAATGTAGCAGCTGAGGATTTCCCTTAAGGGAAATGGATTCAGTTGACTCTGCCAGGATTTTCAGCCTTTCCTGTGTTGTGCAAAAATTACACAAGGTTGGGAGAGGTTGACATTAGCAAAATTACATTTCTTGCATTGATAAGAGTGAGAGTACCTCTTAAGAATGCCAAAGACAAAATTCAAGTTTATCTCCCAAATTGACAATAACATCACAAAAAGGGCTATAATCAGGGGTGGGATTCTACCAATTTGACCTATTCACTAGAACCGGTTGTTAACATTCTAAGCAGTTCAGAGAGCTGGTTGCTAGAAGAAATTACTGGCCAAATCCTGTAAGGAAGGCAGGAAGGAAACATTCTGGTGTTGCTTACAGAAAGTGCCTCTCCATTAACCCCTATTACATTCTTGGCAGGACTAGACTTCCTGTCTCAGGAACTTCTCTGGGTTTTTTTTTCCCCTCCTTTGCTGGTACTTTGCTTGTGTGGAGTGACCATTCAACATTACAATGGCACTGAAAAAAGTGACATGACCATTTTTCACACTTATGACTATTGCAGCATCCCAACAGTCATGAGAGGCCAGGAGATGAGTGCCTCAATGTAAGTTGGCCATGCCCAGCCAATAACATGACCACCAAGCCACGTCCACCCAGTCACATAATCACCAAGCCATGCCCACAGAATTGGTTGTTAAAAAATTTGAATCCCACCCCTGGCTTTAATGTCTGGCTACATAATGTGAAAGAGCAGGCTGCTTGAACAAAATTGCAGGCACCTGTCCTGTCTTTTCTCCTTCCTATTATAGTCTTTTCCTGAAATGTCAGCTTGGCCCAGATGCCAATAAAACAGCAATTTTGATATAAGGGATGGAAGGAGATGTGGGTTTTGAAGCTTTGCAGCCACCAGGAAAGTATAGTAGTGTACTCAGAAGAGGTGAATGCTCCAAAAGAGACGAAAAGAGGTGTAGAAGCCTGACAAGACAAAACACAATATATTTATTAAATGTATATGCTACTATAGGGATTCGGTATCTGTATAAAAGGCACCATATGAAAGGCAGAAGAGCTGTACATGCTGGCCATTAACAGAAAAAGAACAAATTTCAGAAAGGATTTAAGACAGAACAGGCTTAAGAAAACAATATTGGTGCATACCAGTAATAGAATGGTGTAGAACATAGTGTCACGACTCCAAAGACGACTAGATTGGAGCCGAGACAACCAATGTGTGGGACACACAAGATTAAATAAACACCCTACAGTGACTGTGTTTCAATCTTAAGATGGAGATCATCAAATAACGGACATCGATTTCCTGGCAAGGATTGGTGCCATACTGATGATGCATGAATGCATAACACACAGGTGGTGGTGTAGGAATGGTGCGGGACACATAGGATCTAGAGTAGATTATCACTGAGGTGCAAAAAATCACCATTCAGTAAAATATACTTACTATGTTTTACTTTAACGGGTTTTGGTTTCTTTAGAGAGGACGGATGTTAGGCAGAGCAATCAACCAGAAGGTGATAAAACTCATTATGTAATTATCCAAATCTATAATATGTATAAATACAGCTCTGGGTTGTAACGAAAACCAGAGCTGACTTTAAACCATTTTTTGATCGCTGTTACCTGTTGTTGTGGTGTGAGAGACGAATAAAAACAACTTCACTGAAGATACATGAGTGAGTTCATATATTGTCGTCCATCCCCTCAATATCGGAAGAACAGCAGACACATAGCACATAGGTAAGTGAAATACAGAGTTAAGTAATAATATAGTATATTCAATAATAGTATAGAGCAGGGGTGTCAAACTGGTGGCTCATGGGCCGGAGGTGTCATGTACAGGCCATGCCCAACCCAGTTCATAAATGGAGAAAATGTTGTGAAACATCATGTGACAGCAATGTGATGCTGCGAGTATACTATATTGTCATAGTAATTGAATAGTATTAGATAGCATAGAATATAATAAGCATTCACATATTTATATGTGTGTTTTTACAAAATAAAAGCTCTCCTCAACCCTTAAGGAGATATAAAGAAACCACTTCTCCAAAGTTCAATGCTTTTGCGTCTCTGATTAGTCTGAGTCAACAAATGGATACAATTTTAAAAAAATTTATGACTCAGTTTGTGATTTTTTTTCTGTCATTTGTTTCATAAAATAACACATTGAGATTATTTCCTGCATCATGAAATATTAGACTTTAAAGTGATACGCTGTTTATAACTTTATTGGATAACTAATGTCTATTTCATAACTTTTTGTTCAAAAAAGTAACTTTAGGCACCTTCAAGAGTTGTTCAAGTGTGGTCAGTGTGCTTTTTTTTATTTGCTTCCTTGAAAATTCAAAATTTAACAATGGGAATCTTTAATGAAGCATGACTGAAAAAAATATTTTGTATTTTACTTCGTTGTATTGAGAAGATAATTTTCTAATGTTTTATTCTTAAGGCCATAATTATCTGTTTTAAAATTTTAACTTAAAATACGGAATGATGAACAAGGTATGAAATGTTTTTTTTTTAAATAGTTTAAGTACAAAACATTTGTATATCAAATCATATTGGTTCTGTAAGTTATCAAAACTAAAATGAACATAACATAAATAGAATAGAATACTTTATTGGCCAAGTAAAAAAGCCAATAAGACTAATGCCTTAAATAATATACGGAATGTAAACAGACTGTGTTCTAGCCAATAACCCCAATCTAACCCTCTTTTATACAATGAATCTTCTTACTAAAAATATATGTTTCATGAAGATTATTTATTGCTTGCATCAGCATAGCTGAATTTGTTAGGATGAAAGGCTTGAGGTTTCAATCTCTCAGAAGTCTACTGGCTGTATCCACACTAGTCCCACCTTCTGCCATGGTGTGGCTATTTGGTAGTTATGGCTGCAACCCTCTTTCTTCCATGAATCATCTTATCTAGCATTGTTCTCTAATTCTGGTCTGCAAGATGAGACTTTCACAACCTGTGCACAACGTCTATGAAAATTAGAGATAAAACTAAATAAAATCTGATAGTTCCACTTCCTGTCATTGTAACATAAGCCCCGTGACTAGAAACTCCTTATTTTTGTGTGTTCAGAAATGGGATTGAGAGTGAATAGACTAAATTTCACAAGAGTTTTAAAATTAAACTTTATTAAGAAAAAAACATTTTATTTAAGATGATAAATGAAGCCTGACTTCATTGTGCAATGCTATCAGCAGAGCGCCTGTTAGTGCTTCTTGGTTATCAGTGATGATCTTTAAAGACAGGTGGCTTTCAACATCCCAGGATATCAGATCTAGGGAAATTAATAAAGAGAAATTATTGAACAGAGTCTGAAACACAAAATGCTCCATTTATGCAGAGAAATAAAGCTTCTAACATATATAGATAAAATGTAACCCAACATCTAACTAGAACAGTAATCAATTTCTTAGAGATAATCTGACTCTCAAAATAAAGTTCTCTGTTTCTTTGTCTATGGAACTGCCCTGAATTCCTGAGGTAATTGCATTCATTTATCAGAGCTTCAGTAGAGATAAACTCTACATATATTTCCAGTTCAAGCACAGAAACCTCTTGCTTCATCTTGTTCATCCCTTCCCATCTAAGAGGGGAGCATTTGAAAGAATCTCCTGAGCATGCATGCTAGAGTCTGTGCCTGAGAAAAAGCTATTTATTCAAACTAAGATGCTATTTGCCATTTAAACTGGCAGGAACCCTAGCTATTCACAGCATTGCTGTAGATTGGTATCCCATTGTCAGCTTTCTCCAGAGAGTTTAGGATATAACTCTTTATATCTTTCTCCAGATATTTTAGAATATAACTCTTATAACTGCTGAACACCTGTCAGAGGGTGAAGATGACAAAAGAATGTATAGATGCAGCTACTACTTTACATAATCTTGTACATAATTACTCAAATTAGTGGGGAATAGGCCTACCAGTTGACAGCCCATACAATGAATAATATAATCATTATGTAATGCATTCAATTGAATCTTCATGTTCAGCAGGTCATTCAAAGAGCTGATGAAATTGCTGCCCTCCTTTTACCTCAGGGGTCTTCAAACTTGGCAAGTTTAAGACTTGTACACCAAATCCCAGAATTCCTCCTCCAGTCATGTTAGCTCAGGAATTCTGGGGGGTTGAAGTCCATAAGTCTTAAACTTGCCAAGTTTGAAGACCCTTGTTTTAACATAACACCAGAAGGATTTGATGGTTTCATATGGTACTGATGATCTGGAATGTAATTCATACGCATGGGCTTTGGAAATCTTAAAGCTTACTTAGTGGAATATTAGAGTATTGTCAAGCCTCTTGCTATGCCTTATGAGGCATTACTGTTAGGTCAGTTATTTCTGAATATTTCTACTAGAAGGAGAAAACAGTCTCTTTGTTTAGTGCAAAGAGTGGTGCAGGCTGTTAATCATCTAGCACTTAGTGCAAGCTGCCTGCAATTAGTAAAGGCTCGAATCCCACCAGGCTCAAGGTTGACTCAGCCTGCCATCCTCTCGGGGTAGGTAAATTGAGGACCCAAGATTGTTGGGGGAAATAAGCTGACTTTGTAAAAATGCCACTTGGGGGGGCCAAAAGTCCTAGTAATAAGCAGGCATATACAATGGAATGAAGGTTATTGCCGAGCAGTTAGCATGGTGTCCATAGACTGTAAATCAACCTGAGTCTCCGGAGAAGGGCGGCATATAAATGCAAATTAAAAAAAAAAGATAACAACTTCACGTATTTGGCAGTGCATGATTTCCTTTTGCAATTAACTGTAGGATATCATTGGAAAAATGAGGAATTCACAAAAATAGAAGCAGGGCAATTATTTCAAGTAAGAAAAAGGCCGACATTTTACTGCTTCAGGACCACATGGAGAGAATCAGATTCTTTTTCTGCCAGTTTGCCTGGTTTTGTTAGGTCCCAGCCTTGGATTCATTTTGGTTTATTTGCAGTTTCTGTTGCCATTTTTGCAACTGAATGTATATCAGCATGCTAAAACCTCACATAATCCATGAATGATGTCCATCTGCTGCCATTCTTTGACATTTTCATTGTTCTATAATTTAATTATCTGGCCATTTCTTTTCTCTCCCTCCAGTATTTTGTTTCTGACATGGTGAGGTTGCTAATTCTGAAATCTTTTTCTGTAGCTTTTGCCAAAGACTGCTGTTGTTTATTTCAGGTGGTTGATTTTCCACCAAAAAGAAATCAATTCTGCCAATAGAAATGTTTTTAATTATTTTTAATATCTAATGTATCAGAAAAAACATCACATGAATAAAGTCATAAATGTATCCCAGTAATTAAATCAATGGACAAGGATATTCTCAAACATTATTTTCTTATGAATATTTAGAACATAGAACATAGGATAATAGATTTGGAAGGGACCTTGGAAATCTCCTGCTCAAGAAATAGACCCAATATCATTTCAAACAAATGGCTATTCAATCTCTTGAAAACTTCAGCGATAGAAACACCTACAACTTCTGGTTAATTGCTCTCACTGTCAGGAAATTTCTCCTTAATACTGGGTTGATTGTCTTTAATGATCTTCCAACATTACTTCTTGTCCTTCCCTCATGTGCTTTGGAAAATAGTTGACCAGGGACAGGATTCCACTGGTATAACAACTGGTTTGGTTTGCACAAAACACACGCTCCAAGCACGTGCTCTGTATTTGAAAAAAGCCCATACTTACCTTCAACTGCAGCCTCTGTGACTCAAACAATGAGGAGTGGCAAACCATTCTGCCATGCGAATCAACAGTGCTCTAAACAAAGGAAATAAAGCACAGGAAAGAACAGGGGCAGGTGGGTGGGCCCATATGCTCATTGCAGCAAACCAGTTCGGAGCCAGCTGATCATTGGAACAAGGGGTTCACCTGAGTCAGTCCAAACCAGTAGAATCCCACCCTTGAGGTTGACCCTTTCTTCTCTGTGACAACACCTCAAGTACTGGAAGACTGCTATTATATAATTCCTAGGCTTTTTCTTCATTAGATTAGACATACCTAAATCCTGAAATCATTCATCATATTGTTTAACTTCCAGAGTCTTTATCATCCATGTTGCTTTTCCTTGCACTCTTTCTATGGTCTCAACATCTTTTTTGTATCATAGTGACCAGAACTAGACACATTAATTCAAGCATGGTGTCACCAGTGCAATATAAAGCAGTACTAACACCTTTTCAGTCTATCCCTCTGATGTTGCAACCTATGACTACATTCACTTTTTTGGCAGCTGCATCACACTGCTGGCTCATTTTTAAGAGATGGTCTACTAGGACACCAATATCCCTCTCACAGGATTGTATCTTTCTATAGATGGATATCAGATACCATCTATTCTGTATGTGCACATTTGGTTTTTCTTGCCTATATATAATGCCTTAATTTTCTTACCACTGAATTTCATTTTGTTGGGTAAGGCCCAGTGTTCTAGTCTGTCAAGATCCTTCTGAATCTTGAGTCTGTCTTCTAAAGTGTTGGGCTATTTTCCCCCACCCAACAGCTTAATGTGGTGTGCAAATTTGATAATTCCTCTTTTATTCTCTCATCTAGACCATTTATGAAAAAACATGTACTAACATGTACAACCTAGCAGATAAGTCCTGTATAATGTCATATATTTGTTAATTATTTTTGATACATTGGTCAGAGAGAAGTTTGTTTATATGTCTGATGGGAATAGAGAAAACAGACATAAATATGTACCAGATGTCCTGTTTAAATATTTTTGGCAGCAGAAAAAGATACCCAAATTCCATTGTCAAAGTAAAAAGTTAAAGTTACTGAATTCACACACTTGATTTTTGTTGAAATTTAACCAATTTTGTGCTAGTCAGTAAACTGTGTTTGTATGAACTATATTTAATGTAATTTTGTAGAGTTTCAACACTGAAAATGGCAGTGCCATGTCATCGTTTATATGACTTGGTAGGGAAAGAGTTTACACATTAATAGGCCAGTAGTCATGAAGAATATGCTCAGGATGGGTAGCATTATATTCTCTGAACAATGTTGTTTGGGATTAGCAAGGCAGGGCTATTGATTTGATCTGTTGATAGTGTGCTATCCTATACTTGATTGGTTTCTAGGACCATTTAAATTAATCATGTTCCATTTCACATACTTTTAAAAATTTTCCTTTTTAAAAACCATTCTCTCCTGCTTCTGTATCAAGTTGTGTTGTTCCTTTTTAAAAGTAGATGCAGGTGGTGCTCAAAAGTCTCCTTGAACTTATTTGTACATGCTATTCATAGTGTATATTTTTGTGTGTGACAGTTTCCTCATTCATGCATTTTTGTAGCTAGTTTTAACTGCTAATTAATGCACAAAATCTGGAATAATTTGAATATTATATATTATAATATTATATATAACTGCATCCCATCTTACATATAATTGCAAGAAATATTTACATTTAGTTATTTATTCCAAGTCTTGTAATAGTCTTAGTAAGCATTTGGTTATCTTTGGCAAGCTTCCTCCTATGTTCTTAGATGTAGATATCTAAAGGAATATTGATGGTACATGATTGTTGTCAATTGCTCTCTCTATTAATTAAAATTTAAATATGTGCACTCTATTTTATATTTTCCATTCTATGACAGACTTCCCAGCCCAACACTATCCAATTGTGTTGCATTGCAAATTCCACAACAGTAAATATTTAGTTATTGCATTGCAAATTCCACAACAGTAAATATTTAGTTATGAGAAATTCTAATATAATACTTATGGACTGCCCTAAATAGGTAAAAAAAAATCTGCTACATTTTCCTATTGACTTTGTATGAGATTCAATATTCTCAAATAAGAATACCTTGATTTGGGGTTGATAAAAGGTAGACTAAATTGTGCCATGATCTGTTAATTTTTCTTTTTGAAATGGATATTGTGTATCCATGAAATGGATATTTTTATTAGACTG
The DNA here is from genome assembly GCA_023653725.1 of Bungarus multicinctus. NCBI lineage: Eukaryota > Metazoa > Chordata > Lepidosauria > Squamata > Elapidae > Bungarus > Bungarus multicinctus. The sequence goes on from CM042844.1 coordinate 52,864,000, forward strand.
AATTGGTTAATGCTGTAATTATAAAAGGCTGTGCTTGACAATTGGTCAGCTCTTATAATTCCTGAGTGTTAATACAGACTATAGTTACTTAACACAGCAATTCATGTATTCTAAATTGTTCTATGGTTCACAGCCAATAAAGTTATAGGTTTATTATATGCATTTGGTTCACTTATTTAATTAAGAGCACTCAGCTGCAGCATATGCCATGTTATCTGATAATTTGATTTGAACGTTTGGTTTTTGCAGTCATCCTCATAAGTGGTCATGCAACCATTTTCCTGGATGTGTTTGATGATTTATGGCTATATAACTGTTGTTCTTAAGCTGATCATTACTTGTTCTGAGAGTAACAAGAAAGTTGTTCAAACATTAATATGAATCAGGCAAACCTCCATTTCCATCCATTTTCCAGCATTTTGTTCTATGTGTCTCAAATATTGAAAACAGATTATGTACATTTCTACAGAAATTAAAAATTTAGCTCAGCCAGGGTAATTTGTTATAAACTCACCAGTTTCAGTTTTTACTGAATGAAAATAGTAACATGTATTGAGTACTAAGTACAGAATATATTATGGATTAATTGCTTCATTAGCAAATTACTAAATTGCCTCCTTTGTTGAAGATTTAAGTGTCAAATTTTCAGCCAGTGTGGACCAGATGTGTCATGCAGTGGCCATGCCCATTTCTGTTTTAGTGAAGGAGAAAAAGTCATGATAAGTCACATGATGGCAATGTAACAACACAAGTTTGACAGCCCTGATTTAAGTGGCCTTTGAGTGAAATTTCTTGGAAAAGAGAAGAGCATGTTTTGCAATCAAACTTTTAAATTACATTTTGTTTATTCTTGAATTTTTAGCCTGATACTTTGTCAGCAGATGAGGCTCAAGCCAGCTATCAATAACTCTTGAAACATAATATCAAAAGAAAAATATGGGAAATATTTGGGCTGCAAAATAGTTTTAATCCTTTTTCTAATGAAAAAAAACATAACTGATAAATCAATGTTTAAAGATTAACTTGGCTTTATTACTACTTTAACCAGATTAATTCAGATTAGATCATTTTAAAGGGCTGTAGAATTTATCACTGATTTTCCTCAGAAAGCTATTTTTGTTTTATTCCATTTAAGAATTTGACACATGGATATGTTGGTCTTATTGCTGCTTCTACAGTTCTATATTTTTGATGGAATCAGCTGAGGCTTCATGACAGGCACTGAAATAAATTTGGATTCTCTAGACATTTAACGCTGTAGTCAGCTGGCAAAAGAAGCTCACAGATGTGACATAACTAAATCAGTTGCTTTATCACAGGCAAAAATGAAGCCACATAAGCGCAGAATATCTGTGTCCTTCAGACCATGGCAGTGTAAGCCTCTCTCTATAGAAATATTCTTAGAACTGCTGGCAACTCAAATGAACCTAAAACAGCAGGAACTTTGCAGTCAAATCAACTACAAGAACAGAAATTGAAATTATTTGCTGATGATATTGTACTTATGATCGCTCAGCATAGAGATTTCTTAATAGCATTGTTTTGGTGTCAGGTTACAGACCCAGTTAAGAGAAAACTTAATTTGTGTATCAACTAATAGAGTTCAACATTTCTGGTAAAATATTAAAGATAAAGCAATAAAAACTATTTAAAAATAATTATTTACCATTTGTTCTTTAATAACTTATTCAAACTGCAAGATCTTATTGCTAACAGGACAAACACAAGATATTTTAAATCTTTTACTACAGAGTGCTCTTCTATATTCAGTTGGTTTTAGTATTTTCAACTAAGTAGCATAGCACCTTAATACTGAATATTTATTAGACACAATTTATAATGAATTACAAGTCAGAATTCAAATAAGTCACAGACTATATTAAGTCTCACTATATCATTTATTTCTTTAAACTACATTAAATTAGCATTGTATATATTAATGGATGTGAGAGTTCTATTGTGATGACCCAGGGTGGGATACAAAATAAACACAGTCACGAAAAACAGGTGAAGCCCCTTTTATTCCTTCACTTTGCTTCCATGCTTCAAATATTCTAGACTGGAGACAAAAAACTCCCACACAAGCAGTTACAAGAAGGAGGAAATGCCATTTAAATTGTAAAGAGTAAAAAACAACACAAACCAGGCAAGATAAGGGCTTGAAGACATCCACAGTTATCAGAACACACACTGGGAAGGACGCCAAACTCAGAGAGGAACAATGAACTAGAAATATTTCCACACTTTGTTTCCAGCACTCGCCCGTAAGCATGTCCATCCTCTTATTACAGCTGCAGCCCATGAAGAGGATCAAAGCCCTCTCCTCCCCAGTAGATCATGTTTCGCCCTTATCCTTCCTCCTTGCATGCCCTAGGATGGAGATGGGATGGGCCTGGGTCCTCCTTTGACTGCCCAGTGGCCTCTGCCCTTCCCTAGCCTCTTCACAACCTCAAGAGTTCCAATCCCTGTAGGCTGTTCCTCCTCTCCCTCAGGGTCAGCCTTCATGAGGGGCATGATATCTATGTACATAAAACACATTTTTGTCCATGTATAATGCCTCTTATTGGAAAACATCTTTGGAAGAATTGCTAACAAAATTGTGACAGAATGTCTTGATGTCTAGAATAGCATCACAGTTGAAAAGTAAATCTGATTCAGAATTCAATTCCATTTGGATGCCATTATAATTTGATATAAGGAATTGTGCAATTTTTAGATTATAATTTGATATAAGGAATTGTGCCACTTCCAAAAAGCAACCAGATAAAATGGGCCTGAACCTGAGTCAAGAAAATAACTGAGAAAACATCTCACCTGCCTAGTTTTCATGGAGATGGAGGGAGAGGGAAGCATGTTCAGACTTGAAAGATTCTATTAATATAGTTTTACAATAAAAATAGACATTAGTACATGATATTGGTTTCTTAGTCTTGTCTACTGTACCCTGTAGGACTGACAAAACTCTCTCTCTCTCTCTCCGTATATATCTTGTTTTGACTAGATCTCACTCGCCATCTACAGGCTGGTACTTTTGGCTTTGTCCTTGTGTGAGCAAAGCATGATCTGAGCTGCTGTCTCCCTATATATACTGGTGGGGAGGTTGGCTGTGTTGTCATTTCTTGATTGGTTGATGGAGTTGATGTTTGCAGATTGGCTGGCTTTTTCTTAAGAACATGTGTGGCTGAGGTATTGGCTGTGTGTCTATTCACCTCCTGTGTTGTAACAACTTGGATAATGGGCTCTGTGATGACCTTCTGAGTTCTATAGTTTTGACATCCTGAAGACCTTTTGGGTCTTATGCTGTAATCTCCTGGGTTGTAAGAACCTGGGTAATGGCTGTTTGATGACCTTCTGAGTTCTAATCTTGTGATACCCTGGGTCTTGTATTGTAATCTCCTGGGTCGTTGGCTGTGTTACAACATCCTGAGGTTTTGTGGTGTAGCCTCCTGAGTTCTGTGATGTGATATCCTGAGCGGGTGGCTGTGATGTGATGTTCCAGGTTTTGGTTTGGCTCTGAGTTTGAGGCCTGGCTCTGGGTTCATGGGGTGTGTCAATTTGCTTGGTTTGGGGGTCGGGGTGTGTGGCAGCTGGTGATGCAGCTCATAGCGGAACGTCTTTGAGAGTCTTGGAGGCCACCTAAGGGAGAGGGGACGTCCCTCAGGGCCCAAAGCTCCGCTCTCGAGTAAATCCGTGGCCCCGGCCACACCATCCCGACGGTCCCGCAGCGTCCATGATCTCTGTCATCTCCCGGCCACGAGCGAAGAAGTCCAGGCAAACTGGGGTAAACCCCACCCCCCCCGGTCGTCCCACCCCTGCCACCGGTGGAACTCCCGAGGGAAGAGGAGTCACAGACAGAGTCAATCCCCCCCCCCGGGCCCGCCACCTCTGCCACAGGTGGGGGCCCCAAGGAGGGGAGGCGAACGGCTACAACGCCGTCCAGTCCCCAGTCTCCGCACCATTTTTGAAGCCATAGGGGTGGCCCCAGGTCCAGTCCAGACCCGCCATGGCCACAGCAGGTCCATTTCCGAACTGGCCAGGGCCCCCCAAGATCGCCGCGGCCCAAGCGAGGCCGCTGAACCTGCCACATTGTCGTGCCTCACCGGGGGCATCGGGACTTCTTCATAGCCCCTCAGAACTGCGGGGTTGCCACGGCAGCTGTTCCAAGGCCTCCGCGGTCTTAACAAGGCCGCTAAGACCAATCCAGGGCCCTTCAGGAGGCCCCGCCAAGTCCGCGCTGCCCCGGAAAATCCAGGGCTACCGCGCTCCTCAGGGGGCCGCCGGGGCCATGCCGCGGTGGTATCCCTACCCCGGGGACCGCTGGGCCCGTCGGCGTCCAAAACACTGGGAACGCCACCACAATGACTCCGGAGGCCGCCGTCACCGCCGCCGACGCTGCCGCGACCGCCGCCGCTGAAGCCGCCGCCGCGACCACCGAGGCCGCCACCACCGCCGCCGCCGCGACCACCGAGGCCGCCACCACCGCCGCCGCCGCGACCGCCGAGGCCGCCACCGCCGCCGCCGCAACCGCCGAGGCTGCCACCGCCGCCACCGCGACCACTGAAGCCACTACCGCCGCCGCTGCCGCGACCACCGCCGTCGCCACCGAAGCCGTCGCCGAGGCCGATGCCGAGGCCGCTGCCGCTGCCGCCGAAGCCGCCACCGCCTCCAAAGCCATTACCGCTGCCGGGAGCCTCGTCCAACTCCACCGGCCACCGAGAGAGGCCTCCGGGGCCTCCGCAATTAACTCGGAGCCGCCGGGGCCGTATCCACGCCGTCTTCCGCACTGTCCTCTCAGCCGGTCCCGCGGCTCCAGCGCACCCCCGACCGGCTTCCGATGGATCCAGCCGGCCTCTTCCGATCCTCCCCCGCCTCTGCCACCGGCGGGGGGACCTGGGGGACAAGGGGGGCTGCAACTGAAGCCGCCACGGCCGGAGGAAACTCTGGCGGAGATGCGTGTCTGCCATCTTCAAAACCCGGATATATATATGTGTGTGTGTGTGTGTATAAGGTTTTGAGCTGATAAATAATTAAATAAGGGAGACTAGGATAGATTATTTCAAGCTACTTAGGTCTCATCAGCTAGCCATATCCTTACTGGGATTCGAACCTGGGAAGTATTACATGTGAGGCAGTTGTAATTGCCATTAGGCCACAGGTTCTCATCCAGATCAGCGAAACAGGGGAATGAGTATATATACTTGTGTTACAACACCCTAGTAAGCCCCAATCAAGGGAGGAAGTATGCTGCTTTCTTTTCTGTCTTTCGGCTCATCACCAGAGACCATATCGACAGAAAGCTATTTGTTTCGTTGTCTTTTGTTTACATGTGTGTAAGGTTTTGAGCTGATAAATAATTAAATAAGGGAGACTAGGGATAGATCTATTTCAAGCTAGTTTGCTCTCTTCAGCTAGCCATACCCTTACTGGGATTCGAACCAGGGAAGTATTACATGTGAGGCAGTTGTAATTGCCACTAGACCACTGGGTCTATCCTGTTCAGCTGAGGCAGGAGAATAAGTATATACTTTGTGTTACAACACCCTGTTAAGTCCCAATTAAGGGAGGAAGCATACTGCTTTCTTTTCTGTCTTTCGGCTCATCACCAGAGACCATATCGACAGAAAGCTATTTGTTTCGTTGTCTTTTGTTTACATGTGTGTAAGGTTTTGAGCTGATAAATAATTAAATAAGGGAGACTAGGGATAGATCTATTTCAAGCTAGTTAGCTCTCTTCAGCTAGCCATACCCTTACTGGGATTCGAACCAGGGAAGTATTACATGTGAGGCAGTTGTAATTGCCACTAGACCACTGGGTATGCTTCCTCCCTTAATTGGGGCTTAACAGGGTGTTGTAACACAAAGTATATATATATATATATATATATATATATATATATATATATATATATATATATATATGCAAGACTTGGCGGGTTCGGGTCTTTTCCCATGTAAAATTGAGAGTATCTAGGCAACGTTTCGACGAAGTCCCACTTGTCATCTTCAGGCTGGTGCTTTTGGCTTCCTGCTTGTGCGAGCAAAATGTAATTGGAGCTGCCGTCTCTCTATAAATACTGGTGGGGAGGTGTGGTTTGCTGGCTCTGTTGTAAATGGGCTGGTTGCCTGTGTTTTGTGGTGTAGCCTCCTGAGTTCTGTGATGTGATATCCTGAGTGGGTGGCTTTGAAAACACAGGCAACCAGCCCATTTGATGTGATGTCCTGGCTTTGGTTTGGCTCTGAGTTTGAGGTCTGTCTATGTGTTCATGGCGTGTGTCAGTTTGCTTGGTTTGGGGGTCAGGGTGTGTGGCAGCTGGTGATGCAGCCATAGTCTGGTTTCTGGATGGTGGTTGCCTTTCATCTATGGGATGGGTTTGGGCTTGAATCTGGTGAGCGAGATTGATGGTGGCATCATGTGTCTTTTTGGACCGGTGTTGGTTTTCATAGCTGGGACTTGTTTGTTGATAAGGGCTAGTTTCCAGATGTCTGGTAGGTGGGAGGTATTGTCCCATTTATTCATGTTATGGGGCTGTTTCTCTATTTCAATGGCTTCCCTGATTATTCTCTTGTTGAAGTGTTCAGCATCATCAACTCCATCAACCAATCAAGAAATAACAACACAGCCAATCAGCCCACTTACAACAGAGCCAGCACACTACACCTCCCCACCAGTATTTATAGAGGGATGGCATCTCCAATCACGCTTTGCTCACATAAGCACGAAGTCAAAAGCACCAGCCTGAAGATGGCAAGTGGGACCTCATCGAAACATCGCCAAGATACTCTCAATCTTACACAGGAAAAGACCCGAACATGCCAAGACCTGCATACCTATACCTGTGAAAATCTACGAAAACAAACATAGATAGATAGATAGATAGATAGATAGATAGATAGATAGATAGATAGATAGATAGACAGACAGATAAATTAACATATGCCTGTAGGAAATGATCAGATTGAGTCCAAGGAAGAGATCAAATGTGTCATAAGTCATGAGTCTCTGCATGTCCACAAGAAATCTAAGTCCAGCCCACCTTGAATTCCTGTTTCAACTCCTGCTAATTTCCATTGACTGCTAGTTTTTCAGATTCTTGTAGAGTACTTAACCTTGCAATAACTCTTTATACTCATTTGAACTGCCTGAATCTCCTGATTTCTCAGTATTTGGCAATGTCCCAAGATTTAAATAGAAAAAGATTCTATGCTTTTTGTTCCAGCAGTTTCAACATACCAATAAAGGAGAATATTTGTAGCTCAGGGTTGACATGAAGGGTTCTTGGTGCTCTCCGAGCTTGCTTGTCTTCTTGCAGATGTTTCATTACCCAAACTAGGTAATATCACCATTGCCTAATCAGCACTCAGATCAGTAAAGATTAACATCAAGGTTAACTTTAGACCAACAATCAAGTAAGCAATACCCAATCAAGAAACTGCCAAAGAGCCATCAGTAAACAGCCCAATCCAAGAATCTCTAAGATCACCCCACCCACACAGAGAGACAAGACTCCAGAATATAAACTGACAGCAAACATCACTCCTTTACAGCATTGATGATTTAACCTAGTTAGGGTAATGAAATGTCTGCAAGAAAACAAGCAAGACCAGAGACCACCAAGGACCCCTCAGTTTCAACATAGTTCTTTTCAATACCATGAAAGCAGATTAGATCTGTTTACATAATTGTTTTCCCTATCTTGAGTGCCATGGTTCCTGCTTTACCATCCCAGCACATAGACTTCTAAGCTGGGTCGCCGACAGAGAGTTTAAAATAAAGCTTAGCATAATGAATAAAAAAAAGCTCCATCCCTTTTAACATATGTGGACCTAACATTGAATGAAGGTTAAAAAATGTGGATTGGGCTTAGATCACATGAACATACCCACCAACTTGACATTTTAACCTCCTCTACTGCTGCAAAGCCAGTAATTAAATTTTGTTAGTTATCTTGGCATGATATGACTACATAAAACATAATTAAAATATATTAATTTAAAGAATTACATGCATAACACACACATATATCCACCACATAGAGTGTGACCATATTAGTAGTCAGAATCTCACTGAACCCTACCCAAGTAAAAATATTTTTATCAATATTCTGATATTTTTTTTCTGCTGTGCTGTGTAAGTATCTCTATGCTGGATGTAACAGGGACATTAGATAATGGTTAGGTCAATATTAAGAGCCAATATAAGACCTAGTGTAGAACAACAGTTAAAGTGTTAGAAATGGGGAGATTTAAGTTCAAGTCCACCATCATCCACAGATCTTTGCTGGGTGACTTTGAGCCTCCTCCCAACACTTAACTTAATTTTCCACAACATAAGTGTTGCAAAAAAAGGAGGAATGAGTGCTTTATATGTCATTATAAACTTTTGGGGAAAGGACTAACATATCTTTCACAAATATAAGAATAACTTGCAAATGTGGAGCCAATCTTGGATAGTATCTGAATTGATAATCAATGATATATACATAAACACATACATATACACTTATTTATATGCACAAATACATACACATACATACTGTATGCCCCTACATATGTAGACATAATAGTGTTTATAGGGAAAATAATTATTCTTGCTATATCCAAAACAGAAAGAAAGAAGTAATTACTTAATATTTATGCAAAACTAGTTGCTTAGGGACATTGCTTATTTCTCTATAATGTAAATTAATACAGTTTTCCATTTCTAAAAAATTAATCTGTATTTTTAAAATTGGGAATCCAAACTGAACAAAAAGGGAAGGTTTTTCCTCGTTTCTTTTTTTACATATCCTGCCTTGCCTTTGTCTGTAATTTGCTATTGTCTTTAAGAAATGAATCTGATGTGAAGCATTAACATTTATTTGGATTATCATCTTCCCACTTGGATTAGCAACTGTTGCTTGTCCACATGAGATGTTTTCCCTGAATATACTCCAAGATATGTTACAATGCTATTTGTGATTCCCCTATCATCCAATTGCTCCTTGAAATCAGTTGCAGTATTGGTTGGCAGCTTATGAGAACAGGGATAAAAGAAAAGTATTGGTTTGAGTCAGAGTCATTTTACCTATCAGTGAATGCCTTCCTGAGAAGCTTATAAGGTTTTGCTGATCAAGACAGGAAGATTTAAGTCAGTAAAAAGTTTGGTGCTTCCTACAGCATTTACTTCTTTTTGTCTTCTGTAACCCAGCAAGGTTGCTATTCATTTTTAGCTAGACACCCAAACAGCTGTTCTGCAGCCTTTGTTATGTGCCAGGTTTTTATAGGGATACATTTTAAGGTCCCCACGGTGGCTGCTTGTTGCAGACAGCTGTTATACCATGTCTTAATGTATCACTCTGAGGAACTCTTACAGCAGCACATATAAAGAGAGAGGCTGGAGCTCACAACTGCCCTGGAAAGGTTTGCCTTTCAGGTGTAATGAAATAGCTTTCTGAATCAGTATCAGGTCAGTAGCATGGTAGATTGGGTTTATCCATAATTCTGTATCCTCCCAGATTATCAAAGTGTGGGTATGTGTGTCTTTGAGTAAATATTGATTCCTAACTACTGCCTAGATTAGCCCTACAGTTATTTTTAGCAAGTATTGAGAGAAGTAGTTTGCCATTGACTTCTTCTTCCTAGGATTGAGAGTAACTGATCCAAGATAGCCCAACAGGCTTTATGCCTAAGGTGGGACTAGAACTCACATTTTCCAAGTTTCTAGCTAGTACCAGATTCTGATCTTTTTCCAAATGGCATGATGCAACCCATTCAGAAACTCATCATCATTGGAGTGAAAGCTTGTGTTAATCTGTCTCCCAATGATACAAAATCATGTATCCCACATGATTTTGTACTTCTATGTTTCATGTAAAATTGACCTCCAACTTTATTCTCAACTGGTTCAACTGGAAGACTTAAATATTCAAATATTTGAGGGGCTTCTACAAATAAAACTATTTTCCAAAGCACCAAAAGGCAAGACAACAAACAATGGATGGAAACTAACCAAGGAGAGAAGCAACCTTAGAACAAAAGATACATTTCCTAATAGCAAGAGGTATCAACCAATGGAATAGCTTGCCTTCAGCAATTGTGGGTGCTCCATCACTGGAGATTTTCAAAAAGAGACTAGACAACCATTTGTCAAAAATGGTATTGGGTCTCCTGCTTGGGCAGGGGATTAGAAGACCTCCAAGGTTCCCTCAAACTCTATGTTCTATGGTTAATTGGCTCCTTCCTCAGATCCTGTCCATCAGCTTTGTTATCTTCTCTCTGTCATTTTCTCTATACTTTCTCCATGCATTATGCCATTCTTCTCTTGGTAAAAATTCCTAAATCAACCTAAAATTTTAATCTAATGGCAGATATTTAATTTAGAAAACTGCCCATAATTTATCTGATAACAGATTTGAAAAATGAATTGCATGGGCATTTAAAAAATAAGTAATGCAAGGAAATAGGCAGGTAGAGCTTGCTGTACTTTTTTGTGAAATGCCTAGAATCAGTGACAAAGCAGCAAATAATGAATTTACATTCTTTCAGCATAATAAATCTGCTTGTGTGGAAGCAACCAACCATTAGTATTTTTTATGACCCAATATTCTTTTAACACCTTATAGTGTTCCATAAAAGGCTCACAGTTTTTAATAATTTCACTGTGAGGATGAGTAATTCTTTTGTCATGGTTTAGCATGCTCATCCATTCAATGGAACAGAAGGAGAAGAAATATAATAGGTATTAAGAAAGAAGCAATAGCGATAGAAGTGCACAATCTCAGGTTCAAGTTTTCATGCCCTGAAAGCATTTGAATGAGATTTCCAGAGTTCCTATTGCTGCTGAATTGTTATTTTACATAAGACAATAAATAAAATTACTAAGTATACAAGAGTAATATTAACTATGTTTAATTTAATTTAATTTAATTGAAATGAATTAGTTATTGTGATGGCCCCAGTCATTTCTTTTCTTGATTTCTTCCTTTTCAAGTGTAGCCCCCAGAATTCACTCAGAGCCAACTGAATATTTCAGTCCCCAAACATGTTATCCTTTGACACAGAGAGAAGACCTCAAAGTTATTCAAATGTACCTCTTTATTAAAGTGTTTTTTACCGTAGAAACCTCGTGCAGTGCTGGAAGACTCCTTACAATTCAAATTCATCTGCTACCTATTATAGCCCTTGTAAGACTCTATATCTTACATTAGCCTGTAAGACTTTAAGCCTATTTTCACAGTGAGCCATCATGCTTTTTTCTTTTATCTTCCTTGCTTGTGGGTTTAAGTAAACATCTGTGGAACAGGAATACACAAATCTGTCTCTTTCACCTTGTTCAGCATTGAAATATTCAGCATAATGTTGCATTACTTTTAGTTTGAGTCTTCTTTCTCTCATTCTTCTGTTTTAAAAAAATAACAAAGCACTTACAAAATCGGGAAAAAATTGTCCTTGACAGTATTAATAAGTAAAAAAAGGTTTTAAGTTGAGAAAATCATATTTAACTTACTAGCTTAAAAGTAATAAAAAGAAAATGGTTGCAACAAAAACAGCATAAATATCTGTAATTTTCTCTTAACAGCTTCTAGGTATTCCCATCTCTTGCTATTAGAAAAAAAAGCATATTTTTTTCTTTGCAAAAAGAAATCCTTCAATGCTACCTCCTGTAAGGTTAAATTCAAAGTAGCTACTGACAATCTTACATCCCCCTCCTTTTTGGCCCATAGTAGATTAAAAAGACAGGTACTTTTGTAAAGTGACTTAGCTGATTCTGGCAGTGGTTCCTAATTCCTGTACGGCTGCCAGGAGTCTGTGTACTTCTCTTTGTATGCCTTTCTTATCATCTGAGGAACTGACAAAATGTGCTTATTAGAGAAACAAGAGAGCTGTATTCAACTGAATTGGGAGAACAAAATTGGGAGTTATTGCATAAATGTATTTTCTATGGACTACAAAAAACAGTTATTAGCATCTAAGACAGAAATTATGTCATCCTATAATGTCAAGAAAAACCATTTATCTTAAACTGGATGTGAACTTATCATTTTGACTTTTGGAGACAAATGGGTCTGCCAATATGCAGGCTTGTGCAGTCTAATATAATGTTAGGTGTGACAAAATGGCTATTATTTTTATTTATTTTATTTTAATGGCTTATCAGCATACAAAATCTGATACGCTAGGGTTAACACAATGCTTATATGTCATGCTATGCCCAAAGAAAACATGACTTAAAGTGAGAGTTTGTTTCATACAATATGCTAAGACAATAGCTGCATTCCCACAACATGCTGAAAGGCAAAGGATGGGATTACCATTTTAGTCTAGTTTGTGTATTATGCAGATATAAATACCTTTATTGGTATTAAATACCTATACTTGTATACCAATGCAGTCTTCAAAAGTGAAAGAGGCATCGTTTGGAGACATCATCATCAAGAAGCCCATAAACATACTTTTGTGTTTAGTTCATACATTTAATGTTTTGGCTGATATGTGTTTAAAATTCTCTACATTTCACTCTATTGGAAGTTCCTGGAACTCTCAAGGACTTTGTCAAAGTCATATAAGTTAGTTTACTGATTTATAGGCAGAAATTCCTGGCAATTGTCAGGGGAAGACAGAGTAACTGTTCCCAGTACAGGTTTATGTTAGAAAGATGTAAAATTATAGCATTTTTAAAATTTTGTTTGGCAATATGGTGAGTGATCACTTAACATACTTTATGAAACCAAGGTGCAAAGAAAAAATACTAGGTGGAACATGGTCAATCTTAAGTTTCATAATAAAGGAGAATATTTGTGGGGGAAATGAGGGATTCTTTGTGCTCTCTGAGATTGGTTGTGTTCTTGCAGACATTTAATTTCCACACTAGGTAACATCATCAGTACAGGTAGTTTTCACTGATATCAGTTCATTTAGTGACTGTTCAATGTTACAATGGCACTGAAAAAAGTGACATGACTGTTTTTCACCCTAACAACCATTGCAGCATCCCCATGGTCATATGATCAAAATTCAGATACTTGGCAACTGCTTCATATCTATGATGGTTGCGGTGTCCTGTGTTATGTGATTATCTTTTGCAACCTTCTGGCAAGCAAAGATAATGGGAAAGCCAGATTCATTTAACAACTGGATTACTAGCTTAACAACTACAATGATTCACTTAACAATTATCTTATTTAGCAACATAAATTTTGGGTTCAATTGTGGTCGTAAGTCCAAGACTACTAATACAAGGAAATGCCTGCAAGGAACCAACCAAGCTCAATAAACTATGTAGCGTCTCTAATTACATTGAACATACCAGAAATTTTGACAATAAGATTTGATTCCAGTTTTAGACAAGAGGTACATCCAGGGGTGGAATTCAAATGTTTTAACAACCAGTTCTGTGGGCATGGCTTAGTTGGTGGACGTGGCTTGGTGGTCATGTAAGTGGGTGGACGTGGCTTGGTGGTCATGTTATTGGCTGGGTGTGGCCAACTCAATATCACTCACATCGAGGCACATATCTCTTCGCCTGGCCTCTCAAGACTGTGGGGATGCTGCAACAGTCGTAAGTGTGAAAAATGGTCATAAGTCACTTTTTTCAGTGCCATTGTAACTTTGAATGGTCACTCCACACAAGCAAAGTACAGCAAAGGAGGGAAAAAAAACTCCAGAGAAGTTCCTGAGACAGGAAGTCTAGTCCTGCCAAGAATGTAATAAGGGTTAATGGAGAGGCAGTTTCTGTAAGCAACAGCAGAATGTTTTCTTCCTTACAGGATTAGGCCAGTAATTTCTCCTAACAACTGGTTCTCCAAACTGCTTAGAATGTTAACAACCGGTTCTAGTGAATAGGTGCGAACTGGTAGAATCCCACCCCTGGGTACATCCCAAGCATTTCTATTGTTCAACTTAACTTACAGCACCTGAGTATTTCTTGCATATCCTAGGGATGCAATTATCTGATCAAATGCATGCTGTTCTTAAACCATGCAGCCTGGAATTCTTCTCAAGAACGGTTTAGAATAATAGAATAACAGAGTTGGAAGGGACCTTGGAAGTCTTTTTGCTCAGGCAGAAAACCCTATACCATTTAAGACAAATGGTTCTTAAAAATATCTTCTTAAAAACATCCAGTTGCATTCGCAACTTCTGGAAGCAAGTTGTCCACTGATTAACTGGCCAGCTGCTCCATTGCCTGTTTCTCCATTGCAGTGCAGCACCCATGATCCATTTTGATAGCGGGGCTAGGGTGTAATTTAACAACCAGTTCACCCAGGATTAGTTGGCTCGTCACGGCGGAGCTGGAAGTTGGGGATGGGCCACATCTCCCACAACTGCCAACCTGACCCTGGGGGAACTGGTTGTGAAATTTGAATCCCACCACTGCATCTAACCCACATTTTTCTATCTTATTTATGATATCTGATTCTTGATTCAACTTGAAGTTTTATTCATATCATAAGTCAGTTCTATTCTTTTAATCAAAATTCAAGGCAGAAATTCTTATGATAATTACAATGGGATTTGGTACTTCAGTTTCTTTCCTAACATAATAAAAGTGTGCCTCCATTTACATCAGAAGTGCTATTTTTTTTTTCAAGGATTACTATTTTCCCCCCTAATGCTCACATCTTGCAAAGCTTCATCTTTTTAAAATTGCAAATGGCACTATTAAGGAAATCATGAAACAAGAAATAAGCACCCTTGTGGTCCTTCAGGTGATTCTGAAAAGAATTTGTGGCAGATAAAATTTATAAGAAGAGAGAAAATGAGATTGGATATATTAGCAATCTGTTATCAAGAGCATTTTCATTTCTTCTTGTATGAATCAAAGAGAATTAATGAATCTTAAAGACTAGCTGCCTGTTGCAGCATATCATTAAAAATCTAACCCATTTTATTTGTTTGCATTGGTAGGGCAGTATTTTGATCTGTTGATTTATTCTATGGGTTTATTTTTAAAATATTCCCCTGCCCTGCCTCCCCACAATAATTTACATTTATAGGTTTTCCTAGACTCTGAGCTTTTATATTTAACTTCACCTGAGACTTTATAATGTGCTTTTATAATTTGATATAAGAGGCTAGCATAACGGTATAAAGTCACCAAGAAACTATTAGTGTAGTATATCCTTTTTGATGTTTGGCAAATCTACTGGGGGAAGTTGGAATGCTTCTTTCCTCCTTTTTTCTGCTGTTGTTTTCTTCTCCTTTTTTCCTTTTTCTTCCTGTTCTTAATGTGGATTCTTTCTGGTATAGAGCAGAAAAGAGTGAACAACTCTTTTTTTCTGGATCAGGTGAGAAATCTAGTCTCTAAAAGCACCACAATCAAGATTTTAGCTTGAAATTCTACTTTCCAACAGGTATGTAGATAGCATTGCCGCTCTTGACCTGGGAGCAGAGGTGCTAAACTTGAAGCTCTCTTATGCTGTTGTAATCATTATTGCTTCTCAACTTGCCAAAGAACCAGGAAGAAGGGTAAATGGAATGAGGGCTCCAGACTTCAAGAAGAGGAGTCATGAGAGCCAAGGACATATCAGCAGGTGACCAGAGGCTTTTTCTCATAACAACAGAATGACAATCTGACCTGCACTGACAATGGGAGAGGTGGAATTCCATATTGTAATTATGTGGGTTGGCACAGGAATTAGGTAGAGCTGGTTTTGCTGAAATGATCAGTGCTGAAATGATGTACTCAGTAAAGTTTTGCATTCAGAGACCAGAAGGTCTCAGTTGTGCTTGCTTTGCTGGGTTTGTCAGTCAGAACGTTGACAAGTGGCTTCTGTGAGTAGCTTTGATTAAAGTCGGATGGCTACAGCAACTCACCTCATGCATTACCTTCAGAAGGAAAGGTGGCTTGGATTACTCAACATTTCTCTCCTGTTTCATTTCATAGTCTTTCCTATTATAAGATAATTCTTATTTTAAACAACTCTTGGGATATTTCTTCAACAAAGTAATGCAGTGGCATGTGAATATTTTCAGTGGGGACAGATGAATATCAGTAGATATGCCTATTAGGCATCTGTGCTAGGGAGACTCTTTTTTGATGGACTTGAGTGGTTCCCAAACTTTTTCAGTCCACTGGCCCCTTGGTGCTACAAACTCATCCTCAGGGGTGGGATCCTCAGGGGTGGGATTCAAATTTCTATGGGCATGGCCTAATTTGAGGCTGTGGCTTGCTGGTCACATGGCTGGGTGGCTGTGGCTTGCTGGTCATGTGACTGGGTGGGTGTGGCCAGGTGACTGGCAAGCCAAATACAACTGGTTCTCACTTAATGGCCAGTTGTTTAGCAAGTGTTCTAATTTATGACTGGCCTCCTCAGTGCTACTTGACCTGTTTTTGGAGTTTTGACAGCTTTAGATCAGGGGTCTACATCTCACCACTGCTTGTGTGAGTGAGAAAGAGGGAGAAAGAGAGGTTGGATCAGATCTCTCTCTCTCTCTCCCACCAATGCCAGAAAGCCACTATCAGTCAAAATTCATATTAGTGGTCTCCAGGATTTAAAATTATGAGTTTAGCGGTCCCTGAGGTCCAAAATTTTGGTGATCCCTGATCTAAAGGGGTGAGCCTGAGAGAGGGAAAGAGAGAGAGAGGAAGAAAAGAAAGAGAAAAGGAAAGAAAGAAAAAGGGACAGACAAAGAAGGGGGGAATGGAAGGAAAGGACAGAAAGAAAAAGAAATAAAGAAGGAGGGAGAGAGGAAGGAGAAAGATAATGAGATATCTATTCTAGTCCAATCTCCTGCTCCAGCAGGTTTAGAAGGAGTGTGTGTGTGTGTGTGTGTGTGTGTGTGTTTTCCTTGTAATTTACCAGTACATTTTGGTTTTGCCTTCTTCAGAATTAGCATTGTAATACATTGGGGAAAAGTAATTTTTAGTGTGGAGATCTGGTCCAATGGATCCTGTTTAAAGCCTCAACAAAATGTGAGAGCTTCCTGGTAGTCTTGACCATGTTTCATCCACAAAACCTTTAATAGAAGCCAAAAAGTTTTCAATGTGCTGGCAAAGATGTTTCAATGTGGAAAAGGGCCTCAGTCTAAACTAGGCCTCATTCAATCTGATGCATCAGGTCTCTCTCTCTTTCTCTCTCTCTCTCTCCCTCCCTCCTTCCCTTCCTCCCTCTCAGACTGGCTTTGCTCTATTTCCCGATGTGTCTGCGGGGCCAGCGCTTCGAACATGGATAGATGGATGATAGTTAGAGAGAGAGAGAGAGAGAGAGAGAGGCAGGCAGGCAGGCAGGCAGGCAGGTAGGGAGGGAGGAAGGAAGGCAGGCAAACAGACAGACCTTTTGGATGGATGGATGGATGGATGGATGGATGGATGGATGGACAGATAGAATGTGACAGCAGCGGCACTTTGGGAAAGTGGTGGTGGCAGCTTTTCCCAACATGCTGCCGCATTGGAGGTGCTGGCTCCAGAGCAGTGCTAGTCAATCGGTGAACCTGCAGGGCCGGCCAGTGCCTTGAACGCCCCCCCCCGCCTCCTCTTAGCATCACCAAGGGGGGCAGCAGAGGGGCACTAAGAGGTGGCAGGGGCCCCATTTGAGTTGCCGGCTGGCCTTGCAGTTTCACCCATTGACTAGCACCGCTCTGGAGCCAGCGCCTCCAATGTGGAAGCGGTGGCATATTATGTGCCACCGCAGCTGTGTTCGATGCGCTGCCCCCTGCTGCCTCTTAGCACCCTTCTGCTGGCCCCCTTGGGGATGCTAAGAGATGGCAGGGGAGCATTTGAGGCACCAGCCCTGTAGGTTCACCCATTGACTGTAGCACCGCTCCGGAACTGGCGCCTCAATGGGTGAACCTGCAGGGCCAGCTGGCACCTTGAACGCCCCCTGCCATCTCTTAGTACCTCTCTGCTGCCCCCCTTGAGGATGCTAAGAGGTGGCAGGGGGGTGGCACATCAAACACGGCTGTGGTGGCATGTAATGTGCCATGCTTCTGCATTGGAGGCACCGGCTCTGAAACATTACTATAGTCAATGGGTGAGCCTGCAAGGCCAGCACCTCAAACGCCATCCTGACACCTCTTAACGTCCCCAAGGAGGCCATCAGAAGGGCGCTAAGTGGTGGCAGGGGGGCGGTGCATCGAACATGGCCCCAGCGGCACGTAACATGCCACCGCTTCTGCATTGGAGGTGCCGGCTACAGAGTGGTGCTACAGTCAATGAGTGAACTTGCAGGGCCAGTGCCTCGAATGCCCCCTGTCACCTATTAGCGTTCCCTGCCAGCCCCCTTGCCTCTTGGCACCCCCTAAGGCATCCCACCACAGTACCACCCACTTTGGGAACCACTAGACTACAGCACCTTTTTTGTCCCTTTCACACACACTTCCATATACTTGATCTTCATCAGTTTCAGGATATATTTATTGTATCTTTTTAGAAACAATTTAGAGTGTTTGTTGCGATTTCTACTTTATTTAAAGTTGAGGAGACTTTGTGTTGTAGAAGAAAAATTCTAGAGATCTTCAAACCCATAAAAGATCAAGACAGTTTATAAATGAACGAATTTGGTAGTCGTGCAGATTTTTTTTTGCATCTTTTACATTTTTCAAAGAAGAAATATTTTTGTGGATAAAATTCTAAAGTTCTCACCAACCCTAAATTGTCAAAATGTTTTACATATTCTCTTCCTCCAATTAGGTAGTCCTTTTATCCTTCAATTTTATTATATTACATACTGGCTGACTCCTAGCAAGTGTATATCATCTCCAAAATAATATCTTCCCAATTAATAGTATACATATAAGAATAAATTAATGAATATTGCAATATTTTTGTAACTTTATGACAAGTCTAAGTGATATATCTTGAAATTTTGGGTGATATTTTATAAGAAAATGAGAATTTCAGGCACCAGACACAGAAACATGGAGGATCTGCAGCTTCCTAAAAATGCTAACCTGTCTTAGAGTTCAAAAGCTTGTTGTGACATAAGCTTCATCAGTGATTTTGTATACTGAACCTTTTGAAATAGGAAAAAAGACCATCATCTAAAAACATTTGTATCAGAAGAGAATTCATTATGGCCAGGTAGCTTCTACCTTCCTACAGGCTGTTGGGAAAGGAAAACAGCATGTTTGTTTTACTTCTCCACCTTTTAAAATGAGAATAGCTGCCTAAAGTAAAAAAAACCCAAAACATCCACAATCCTGCACAACAGCTTCAGGTATTCTTGAATTGGCTTCATTAGCTTTTTGGTTGATTACTCAACAAACAACTTTTCCAGCATCGACAAAAGAATATGTTGCTATCCTCACTCTAGAGTCAAGAACAGCCATTATTATTTCTTGGGAGAGACAAGAACTTTTTGGGATTTCTATCTTAAATATTTTACATTTTCCTATAGAAAAGGCTCAATGCAAAAGTTTGGTAATATTTTAAAAAAACCAGTCTTAAGTCATGTCAGGTCATATTTGATGGAGCACAAGGAATATTAGTCAGCCCTCACAGCAACAGAAGGGACACATTGGGGTAAAATCCCAAGGCATTATGAATAAACAGAGCAAGAAAGGAAACAGCTTGTAAATAACCAAAAACACAGTCATTAAATTCTGAAAAAGACCTATAATGTTATTTAAACAATCCCTCTGCCAAGCTCCAAATGTTCCCCATAGTATTTTTGCCAGCATTGCTAGATAGGTCTGTTGCAAATAAAAAGCATTCCCACTTGAAAAGAGATCTCACTTGCCTAAAATAAGGTAGATTAAACTTTATTTCTATATAAGCATCTCTGTATGTGGGTGTGGGTGTATATACATACACATGTGCACACACACATGCATACAGATAGATATTATATCTGCCATTTGTCAGAAATATGATTTAAGAATCCTCTATTATGCATTATAGTATGTAACAGGGAGGAAAAAAATCAAGATAATTTATTTTTATTGATTCACTAACTTACACTGTGCCATATCTTCCAGTCATTCCCTTTGCTAAGATATCATCCCCAAAGCTTTGGGAAATTTTTTATTTCTTTGTAGCTATTTTTATTAAAACTATAATAAATAACAAATATTACTGCAAGAGATGCACTCATTTGCAATAGCAATAACTTTTCATTCAAAAATCTAGAAGAAGCAGACAGGAGGAAAAAAGAAACCGGGAACTGAGGAATTGTTTCCTTCTTTGTCCTAATTTTCTTTGTGTGTAATCAGTCACAAATTAAGATAATAAAATAAGATGATAACATCAGAAGATATTTGGTATGGATTCTTTTTCCTGAAGAAAGAAATTATGTGGTTTGTCAATATGAAAAATCTTATTACTTCAAAATAGGATCTATTTTGGCAAAATACAAATTAAAAGCTGGGCATATTGATGAAACACATACAATCAAAGTATATATAATTGGATGCTGAAAAATAAGATTAATGCAGACAGCCTGGGTTGGAACCATAAATAGCATACTGGAAAAGCTAAAGCTTGGAATGAGCTGGAGTTGGCAAAGAACATGGGGAGAAAAAGGCTTCCTCAGTATGTTTCTGCTTACTTTAAATGATTTTAACTGTTTTGATGCAAATGAATTTCATCCTAAAGTAAAGATAGTTCTAGACTAATTGAGTCCAACATTTCTTTTGGTAAGCGAGACTGTTAAGTGAATGTAGCCTCAATTTATGACCTTTCTTGCCACAGTTGTTAAGTTAATCATTGTAGTTATTAAGTTAGTCAGATGGTTGTTAAGTGAATCTGGTTTACCCATTGACTTTTTTGTCAGAAGGTCACAAAAGGTGATGACATGACCCTGGGACATTGCAACCATCATAAATATGATTCAGTCACCAATTTGATCATGTGACCACGAGTATACTGCAACGGATGTAACTGTGAACAAAATGGCCATAAGTTTATTTATTTATTTAGTAGGAATGATTTCACATTCTCTGAAGTCTGCCTCTTGAAAGACAGAATAGAAAAATGACAGATATAGAGGGGGTGGTAATGAGAGAAATAATGTGTGTGTTAACTTGAAAAGGTTTTCCAAAATGTTTTAATAGAATACTACAATGTGGGTAGGCTGGCGGTAGTGGCATTTTAAAAAGGTTAGTATACTAATTCAAATATCTCAGTATGTGAGAACTAATATAGTACATTGTCTAGAATTTTGGGTTGGATAAAAGAAGCCCAAGTTCACATTTTTACCATTGCACTCAATACCCACATGGAGGAAAGCCAGGTGCGTTACAATCAATAGATTTTCTATTTATAATGTTCAAATTTCTCTGCCTTCTTTCTAGAAATTGTATCTCTGACTGTAACATATCTCTATTAAAAACAAAGTTACCATTTGTCTTGTTAGGTTTTTATTACATACGCTATAGTTTGGAGGACCAGATGCATTTCTCTCCTGTAACACTTTTCATGGGTACAAATTATTAGGAGAGAAAATTAATGTTAGACTGCCAACAATATCAATCTGATAGGCAGTATGAAAATGATCTAAATAAATTGCACTGGGGCAGAACTCTGCTGCAACTCTGACCTGCCTAAGGATAAATGTCATTGCCAGATGTTGCAATTAGGTATAGAATCAGCATACAGTAGTCTATAAACTGTCAGAAGTCTACCTAGGAGCTTTCATAAATTGAGCCAGGTATATAAATCAGGAAAGCAACTGGCAAAAGCAGTACCAAATATCAAAGACAAGGCAAGATGACAATAGAAGCACAAAACAAATGGAACAATTTCTTGTAAAATAATTTGTACCTTAGCATTTCTGCATTACTCCTCTGTTCCATTTGAGTATTTTGATTTATTGCCAAAAAGTCCTTTTTGCTTATTTTCTCTCTAATTTGGATACCGAGGCTTCATCTCCATGGATACTTGCTCTTTTTCACTTCAGATTCTATCTCCTGAGTCACTTACTTTAAGTCAGAGCTGGAAGTGTTGTCATTACCTTCAACTGCGAGATAGTGAAATTTCTTGAGTGTCATGTTCTGATATTTGCAAAGAAGAAATTAGGCATATTCAGCAGAGGTGCCTAGTTAACTCCTTGGAAAATGCCTTAATCTATAGAAAAATAGGCTGAAGTTAGTTGCTATAATTGTATGGATATAGTTCAATTTTATATTTTATTTTGTAATTAGCATCCAAAAGTAAATCTGGAGCAGCCAAAGTAGAAAGAATAGGAAAGGGTCTAACTCTTTTCTCCTATTACAAGCTGAATAAAAATGGTTTCTCCAAATCGTTGCATTTCAAGAGAAAAATCCCCATTAAAATCAACTAAGACTTTTCTTGAAATGCAAATTGCAACAATTAAAACTTGGCTTTGGGCTTTTCCATATTGTGATATTAAATTGCTAGAGCAGGTTTGTCAAACTGGTGCCCCAAGGGCTGGATACGCTGTGTTCAGGCGATGCCCACCCCAGCTCCTTGAATGGGAAAAACATCGCAAAGCATCATGTGACAGCAACATGATGCCGCATGTTTGACAACCATGTGCTAGAGTCTCTATATCAGGTGTGTCAAAGTCACATCATCATGGCAACATCATATGATGTATCAAGACTTTTTCCCTCTTTGCTAAACAGGGCCTGGGCATGAGCATGGGCATAGCTATGGCCATGGGCATGGCCAGTGTATGATGCCTCCAGTCCGCAGGCTGGGAATTTGACAGCCCGGCTCTATATAAATCAGCTAAACATGAAACTGACTTAAAACAGTTTGGTTATGCACTTCAACTTCCTTCTTCTCTTTTGACTTTTGTGATGTCCCAATAGTCTATCTGAATCACATTTACCACAGCATCTGGTTGGTGGATTCTCCTGTTTCTTTATTCCTCCTGAACTAGTTAAACAAACCAAATACGTCCACTTCTACCATTTTTCTTCTGCCAGAGGGTAATCCTGCTACTGTGTATAGTAACTAACTGGAAACAAAGGATTTGCTTACAATGGAATTAAGCCCAGCAGGTGTACTGGACTTCAGATGTATTGACAGTCCCTAGTTTAAGATGTCTGACTTAAAGGCAACCTGGGTTATTGTTGTTATTGTTTATAGATGGGCTACTTATTAGTAAAAATGGCTGATGACTTTGTTAATCTTTGCACTGATGAAGCATTGAAGCCACACAGTTCCTTTGCTTTCAGGAACTGCTGAAACTGGCCATTTTTTAATATACAGCAGTTTTTAGCATTTCCTGGAAGTTTTGTACAGCTTTAATGCTTTGTTGATTCGAGGAAAGAAAATTCCATGCATCATTTTCAATAATAGGCAGTCAGTTTGTAAGTACAAGTTCTGACTTTAACTCAAAATTGGGTTAAAGACAGAGTTAGGGAACAGAACTTGTTCTTAACCCAAGGACGACTTTCATGTATTATTCAATAATATGAGCATTCGTTCATTCATCTGCATCCAGTTTAGCCTCAGGATTTTTAAATTAAGCAATTTGTGTCTGTTAAAGGACTGATGATACAGTGCTATTAAATGGATTGCAATAACAGCTATTGATGAATGGGGAAGTGCTAATCAGCAAAAACAGGTGTAGGTTTCAGCTAGCTGAGTGAATCATTTACTACTAGCTCGATAGATTTTGTACAGAATCTGTGATCGTCAATTACAAAGCCATTCATTCACCTATATATTACATGATGTGATTGTGACTTATTCTATGCTGACTTCATTTTCTCAACAGCTGCCACAATTAAGACAAAATAGAGCATTGGTGCATTAGAATCGGTTAGAGTTTTTGCTTGATATATATCTTTAAACATATATGCAGGACAATTCTCATAGTTTCAGGAAGAAGCCCCCTTAAAACAGAAATTAGAAACTAGGCAAATTTGATTTGTGAAATATAAAGTTCTCAATGAGTTTCTTGACTTTATTCTGCCTGACAAGAGCTAACTATTAGTCTTACAAACTGATCAGACTTTGAATGAATGCTATGCAGTAAAATTCTCCTGTGCTCTTTATCTTTCAGTTTGGTGAAAGAGAAGTTGTTTTTTAGTTCTTTTGGAGGAAAATAGATTTTTAAATAAAAAGATTAATTTAATATTATATTTAGTTCAAGATGATTAAGAAAAAATATTTGATCTTTCATATCCAGCAGCTGGTAATCTCCCTCTTTTCTTACATATTAGGAAAACCCCAAGGCAAGATATTACATCCCATTGAGAAGCATTGATAACCTGAAAAGTTTCAGAATGCTGTAAAAAATGAGTAATAGAAAACCATACCCACAGTAGCAGTAATAGAAAAAAGAGAAATTCAAAATAAATTCTTTGGCACTTTAAAAATAAAGCAAAGAAAGGCAAAACCTTCCTTACAGGGAAGGAATCTGAGAAATTGCAAGGCAAATCTGATCTACCATTATACCAAAGCTGAGTACTCCAAGAGTAGGTGGAAAGACTTATTAAGTTGGGGAAAAAACTGCTTCATTAGCTATCCAGTTAAAAGTAATGACTTCAAGGCAGACTTTTGTGAGATTTCTGTTGTTTTTTAGAAAAATCTGTAGCAAACATAGATATCTGCAAGGGAAGCAAAAAGCAAAAGATAAAACATTTATAATGATAACTTAATACATATTAAATGCTTGCATCCTCTCGGATGATGTTGCTGTGAAGTGGTGGAAGTTTGCATGGTAAGACCATATGCATGTTTGGTCATTTTGATATCAGTATAAGTTGGTAACAAATGCATTATATTTATAGCCTAAATGAGAGAAAATGGCAGGATGGTTTAGACCACAAGTCCCCAACCTTCCTGGCTTTGCAGACCAGCAGCAGTGGCATGGGAGAGGGGATGGTTTCATATGAACAGTGGGTGAGTGCATGCATACAGTTCTATTTGCACAACACTCACTCAAATAAGCTCTGTGCATGAGTGTTTGCCTCTCACATAAGGCCACTTGCATGGCCTGGTTCTGAATGGGCTATGGCCCAGGGTTGGGGGCCTCTGATTTAGACTTTCAAAGAAGAGGGACATGCAGTGAAGTTCTAGAATAATTTTCATTGTTCTTTCTGTAAGATGACTGCAAGTCAGTGTGCAATTCCTTGAGAAGAACTCAACTGAACAATGTAGTGCTTCCATCAACTAAACAAAGGCAAGACTCAAGCCTTGCTCAAATCAAATAAACACAAAGTATATATAAAAGCAAACTTTTTTAATTCTGTTCATTCACAGAAAAGAGTTGTTAAAACTAATTATCTCAGATAAGAGCAAGCTCTTTCAAGGTTGTGAAAGGCTGCCAAGAATCCAAGATTAATTGCAGTAAAATATCCAAAAACAAAAGTCTCGGAAAATAAACCAGAATAGACAGGACTTCCACAAGAACTTGGAGTTGAAAGAACTTCTTTGCTTCCTGCAAAGAACTCAACCCATGAGGGCTGGCTTTTATCCCTTAAGGGAGGGGCCATCACCTTGCAGCCTTACTTCCGAGTCGCCCTTTCTGCTGCAGCTGCTCTTTCCTTTGAGTAGCCTTGTGCGCATGCACACTGGGCACAGGCTTCTCAGGGTACTCTGCATCACTGCTGCCAGACTCCACAAGCTCCGAAGGCAGCACCACACTCTCCGATAGTTCTGGTCCCATCCCTGCATCACACGCAGGCTCCTCATCCAACTCCTCACTCTCAGAGACCTCAGCTGTCCGCACCTGCTGCCAGCGAATCACAGGTTTGCATTGTTAATGAAACATGTCCAGATGTACCTATATGAAAGGAAACATGTTTCCAGGAATATCTTTAATTATATTTTCTACCTGCAATATAATAAAGTATTATTATCTACGAAGATGCATTAAGTTACAGTATTGAGAACCTTATCCTCCCTATTCATTTCTTGATCCTATAATACCCCAAATTGTATGGATAAATATTAAGCTGTCCTTTGGGTGATTTCAAAAGGATTGTTTTAGAAAGTTAATGGAAGATGCTTTTCATCTGTTCCCTTTTCTTTTCTCTTCTTCTCTTAGGTGATTCTCATTCTTACAAAGCTGCATGACTTCAATTTAGGAAGTGTTACTGAAAGTTCACTTTGGAGGTAAGCAGATTGCTTCTTTGTCCTGATGAGCAGGAGATTTTTTTGTTGTTTAAAAACCCTGTTGTGATAGTTATCATATATTTGACTATAAGTTCAAATATATTTTGAACTTGTAGTCAAACACATTTTCAGAACAAGATGTGTATATTTTGTTTTTCTGTAACTGGAATCTGTAAATCATCACCATATGAGCATAACACTGAAGTATGAAAATAATCTGATATACAATAAATGTTCAACAAATGTTAATATCATCTGGAAAATTAATTAGATGAGCCTAAAAAGCTTTTGCAGACCAGATATGACTGACGGCCTTGGACCTGACCCAATTAGTTTCTGGACCCACTCACACACGGGAGGACACACGATGGACCTGATTTTTGTCTCTGGACAGTGCTTGAATGATCGGTTAGGGGATATAGCTGTCAAACCTTTGTCATGGTCTGATAATTCTCTCCTTAGACTAGACTTCTGTACCACCAATCTGCACTGCAGGGAGGCGGAGCCGAGGAGATGGTTCCGCCCCAGATGCCTGATGGATCCTGAACGGTTCCAGACGGAGCTTGGGCCATTACCTGAAACTCTGGCTCATAACTAGGCCACAGACTTGGTAGCCGCCTGGGATAGTCTGGCTGCCGAGGCTCTGGACCGAGTTGTGCCTTTGCGACCTCTGACCCGACAGAGATCTCACTCGGCTCCGTGGTTTACGGAGGAGCTGAGGGAGATTAAATGCTGGAAAAGACGTCTGGAGGGCGTCTGGAGGGCTAGTCGTGCCGAGTCCGACCGAACACAGGTTAGGTCCTATATTAGCACCTACCTAGTGGTGATAGAGGCGGCGAAGCGTTCTCACTTCTCCGCCCTTATTGCATCGGCAGAAAATCGATCCGCTGCCTTGTTTAAAGTGACCCGCTCCCTGCTTGGGCCGGGAGCGCGGGAGGATCTCTTGCAGGGAAGGGCGGGGGAGTTTTCATGATTTCTGCATGA
Organism: Bungarus multicinctus; assembly: GCA_023653725.1. Classification (NCBI taxonomy): domain Eukaryota; kingdom Metazoa; phylum Chordata; class Lepidosauria; order Squamata; family Elapidae; genus Bungarus; species Bungarus multicinctus. Next base: position 52,890,935 of record CM042844.1, read on the forward strand.
TAAAATCGCTCAGATTCGGGCCGGGTTGGACTCTAGTTGGGAGGTCCCGGGGGAGGTGACCGTGGCAAGTCTTGAGACGGTTATCTGGGACGAATTCGACCCTATGACCGCCGAGGGTATAGACAGGTTGCTGGGGCGGCTGAATGCCACATGTTTATTGGACCCTTGCCCCTCCTGGCTGGTCTCTACCACCAGAGAGGTGACGCGGAGTTGGTTCCAGGGAATTGTTAATGCCTCACGCCTCTTTGATGGAGGGCTCGCTGCCCACTGCCTTGAAAATGGTGGTGGTGCGACCCCTCCTTAAGAAGCCCTCCCTGGACCCAACTCTCTTGAACAACTATTGTCCTGTCTCCAACCTTTCCTTCGTGGCGAAGGTTGTTGAGAGTGTGGTGGCAGGTCAGCTTCCCCAGTACCTGGATGAAGATACATACTGGATCCCTTCCAATTGGGCTTCAGGCTCGGACATAGTACTGAAACGGCATTGGTCGTGTTGGTTGATGATATCTGGAGGGCCCGTGACAGGGGTTATTCCTCTGTCCTGGTCCTATTAGACCTATCAGCGGCTTTTGATACTATCAACCATAGTATCCTATTGTGGCAGTTGGGGGGGTTGGGGGTTGGGGGCACCATGTTGCAGTGGTTCGCCTCCTTCCTCTCCAACCGTCTGCAATTTGTGTTGGCGGGGGGGAGAGATCCACCTCTAGGCCCCTCAATTGTGGAGTGCCTCAGGGGTCGGTCATCTCTCCTCTCCTGTTTATGTGAAGCCGCTGGGGGAGATCATCCGTGGCTTCGGGGTGAGGTGTCATCTGTACGATGATGATACTCAGCTATACATCTTCACCCCAAGCCACCCCAACGATGCCATGGAGGTCATGTCCCATTGTCTGGAGGCCGTGCGGAACTGGATGGGCGGGAACAGGCTCCAAGTCAACCCTTCCAAGACTGAGTCGCTGTGGTTTCCGGCGTCCCGATATAGCCAGGTAATTCCATCACTGACTATTGGGGGTGAGATTTTGCCCCCTTCAGAGAGGGCTCGCAATCTGGGTATCTTCCTGGAGGTACGGCTGTCTTTGGAAGACCACATTACGGCCATCTCCAGGGGGATGTTTCATCAGGTTCGCCTGATCCGCCAGATGCGGCCCTTTCTGGATCGGGATGCCTTACGCATGGTCACTCATGCCCTGGTCATCTCCTGACTGGACTACTGTAACGCCCTCTACATGGGGCTTCTGAATGGGAGCATCCGGAGGCTTCAACTGGTACAGAATGCGGCCGCACGGGTGGTTATGGGGGTGTCAAGGTTCTCTCATGTGACGCCCCTCCTGCGCGAGCTGCATTGGCTGCCAGTGGCCTCTCGGGTGCGCTTTAAGATTTTAGTGTTAACTTTTAAAGTGCTCCATGGCATCGGATCAGGATATTTACAAGACTGCATTCTGCCATTTTCCTCTCACCGTCCGGTGCGCTCCCACAGGGAGGGTCTCCTGCGGGTCCCGTCGGCATCTATGTGCCAGCTGGTGACCCCGAGGGTTAGGGCCTTCTCTGTGGGGGCATCTGCCCTCTGGAATGGGTTGCCTCCGGAGTTACGTATAGCCACGGACCTGGGGACCTTCAGGCATGCCTTGAAAACCTGGCTCTTTGACCAGGCCAGCTTGGGCTGAGTTTAGATTTGGGTGTTTTACTTTTTATATTAAATTTTAGAGTTTTAGGCGGGGGTTTTAATTGATTACAGCCAGGGCCTTAGTTTAATTTAGTTTTAACTTTTCACATATTTATTGTTTTAATTGTATGGCTGTGCACCGCTCCTTCGGGAGAGGAGCGGTATATAAATAAAAAAAAATATTTTATTATTATTACTATTATTATTATTATTGTTGTTGTTGTTGTTGTTGTTATAGCTGTATAGCAAATACTGTAGTATAATATAGTAGTCTATCCTATTCCTATCGCTATCCCTCTTCTAAATTAATTGCCACTGCTATTATTGTATATATGTGAGTTCCTTTTTAAAACCTGAAAGTGGATGTGACAGGATTAGAAATGCTAATTAGCTATGAAGATAGGTATTTTCTTGTGAAAGCATAACAAGTTAAGAGCAGCAGGATTCTGTTGTATTACACCAAAGATTGATTTCATTCAGTATTTTGCTGTCATGGTAACATCTATTTACCTAAGAACTTCCCAAGCAGCCAACATCCAGATAAGCAGGATTAACACCAGGCAAACAATCAAGTAGAAAACTATACCCTAATTAAGAAACTGCCAAAGAGAAAAACCTCACTACCACTAAAAGCAGCAGGCAAGCTACGGTATATAAACAGGGAGCAAACTTCCTGCTTACTTGCACTGATGTTATCTAGTTGGGTAATGAAATGTCTGCAAGCAAACAACCTAGCTCAGACAGTACCAAGGACTCCACAGTTTTTGTAATGTACCCAAATTCTCTTGAAATAAAAGAAGCAGCATGGATTGGATTCTGAAATTTAGGATTTGTCAGACAAGGCTATAAGCTACAAAGTAGTTCAGAATAAATAAACAAATATGGAAACCACATCTTTAGTTTTCACAGGTTAGGTGACAGTATTAGTCTTCTAGAGTAGGTTTGCTTACATGACAAGCCAATATGTGATCTAGATTCTATTGACCTTTTGTCCTGTAGTCTTTCCCGCACATCTGCTTTTTTTTAAAAAAAATAGGGTTAGCATTGGTTTCCATGCTCATGTTCTCCTTTCTACTCGTTAACTTTCCATTGATCCAGAATTTTTAACTTTCTAAATATATTCAGGATTTCATCATATTTTAAAGTGAGATTCTTGATCCCTTTTCAGTGAGGGCAGGAAGGCCTACTTTAATGAAAGCAGCAGGAGGAAGTAAGCAGCCCTCACATGCTTTCCTGATTGCAAATATCTCCATTCAGGTCTATGAATTTGGTACAAGAATATAGAGAGGGGAAAGACAGTGAGTGTGGCCAGCAAAATGTGACACTACAAGGAACATAATGGAAAGTGTACACTAAATATGTGTTTGGCCCTGGTGGCGCAATGGTTAGAATGCAATATTGCAGCTAACACTGCCCACAGCTTCAATCCTGATGGACTCTGGGACAACCCAGTCTTCCATCCACCCAAGATCAATAAAATGGGGACCCAGATTGTTGGGGGCAATATGCTGACATTGTAAATCACCCAGAGGGCGCTATAAAGCACTCTGAAGCAGTTTCTAAGATTGTTGGGGGCAATATGCTGACATGGTAAACTACCCAGAAGGTGCTGTATAGTACTATGGGGCAGAACATAAGTCTCAGTACATTGCTATTGGTGAGAAGTAACTTTCATTATATTTAATTTAAACAAAATGGAAATGAAAGAAATGAAGCCTGAGTTTTGCAATACCCATTCAGATCTAGAGACAGATATCAGCTAGGAAAAGTTGAACTTTCCTCTCTTTTCAGAAAAAATAGGTCAACTGTACCAGCTGTTGTAGTGATTATGAGTATTATGGCTATTTGTCGATCAAAAATGTAAAGAAAGTTATGACTGGTAAAGGACTGGAAAGAGCTATTGTGATTGTTTCAAATCAAAAGGAAATCAAGTTTAAGAGAATCTTTTAATAAATCCCTTTGCTAATTAAATATAATGAAAGTACATAGCTTCTTAATTTCAATATGAGCTATGCTTTCTCTCAGCTGTGGTTTATGAAGTATGTACAAATATATTCCCTTTGGAAATATATTCCAGTCTTCATCAATCTAGTACCTTCCCAATAGTTTGGATTCTCTGAAGTTTTGAAACACTGTTCTTCCTGAAGAAGGTTGTGACAAATGCTTTGGTTTCATTATAAACTGAGTGTGGCCTGCAATGAAGAGCATACTTATATTAGGAAAGTTTAGATATGATAAAAACCAGAGAACCCAAAACCAGGTTGTCAGGAGCAATGCTTTAGGAAAGGTGACGAAAGTTTTGTTTTCAAGAAGTCAGTATCTATAGCAAACCATGGTGGTAAAATAGATTAAGTACTCTGAAACATACCAGATTAAGGCAAATTAATCAGAATTTTGGCTGCAGTCAAGTTATTAGAAACATGGCAATAAAAAAATAATTCTGTTTCCATTTTATTAAGGTTTATGGAGTTGAACTTCACTGTAGGTCCCTGTTCTTTATTAAAATACCTGTGGAATCCCAGGAAAGTCTTTACGGTTTCACAAATCAGGTGATCCATTTGTTTTGTCTTCTAATTATTGTATCAATGACCTTTCCATGGGCCAGCAAATTTCTGAAATACTGATCTTTTCAGATTATTATTATTATTATTCACAAAAAAATGACAGTTTACACAGCAAATGAGAGAACCGTGCTGGCTTTTGTACCACAAATCACTAGTCGAACACTTCCCAAGTGTTTAGGACTGCGTGATGTATCGACGGATTATGCAAGCATATCCCAGTAAGGTGGCCTTTTGCAGCTGATGGATGGTGATCTTGTCAGCACCAATTGTTTTTAAGTGCTTGCCTAGGTATTTAGCCTAGTGTGCCAAGTACCACTGAAACCACCTGCACTGGTTTATGCCAGAGTCTCTGCAGTTTGATTCTTAAGTCCTGATATCTGGTGATTTTTTCAAGTTGTTTCTCGATTCTGCTGTCACCAGGTATGGCAATGTCGACGATCCACACTTTTTTCTTCTCCACAGTCATGTTATCCGGACTATTGTCTTCCAAAACTTTGTCAGTCTGTATTCAGAAGTCCCACAGTAGTTTTGCATGCTCATTTTCAACCACTTTTTCAGGCTTATGATCCCACCAGTTCTTTGCTACAGGCAGATGGTAGTTATGACATAAGCTCCAGTGGATCATCTGCATGACTATATTGTGATGTTGTTTGTAGTCAGTCTGAGCGATTGACTTGCAACAGCTCAGTATGTTTTTGATGGTTTCATCGGCTTCTTTGCAGTCTGCATTTGGGGTCATCAGCTGATTTTTCTATTCTGGCTTTGATTACATTCATTCTGATGGCTTGTTCTTGGGCTGCAAGAATAAGGCTTTCTGTCTCTTTCTTCAGAGTTCTGTTGGTCAGCCATAACCAGGTCTTTTCCTTATCTACTTTTCCTTGGATCTTTTCAAGGAACAGTCCATGCGTACTTTGTTACACTAGCTGTCAGCCCGAGTTTGCATCACTGTTTTCCTGTATTGATTCTTGGTTTGCTGCACTTTGAGCAGCTTCCTATTGTTGACCTCCATCAAAGTTGGTTCAACACTTTCTTTCACATAATCTGCCAGAGCATGTTTCCAGCAGTATATCTGATGACGGGTATGGCCCAGGTATTTATAGCCATGATGGTGTTACCGCCTTTCAGTTTGCTTCTTTTCTGATCCTTTGTGTGTATTCTTTGCAGACCACATTTTTCATTATTATTATTATTATTATTATTATTATTATTATTATTATTATTATTATTATTATTATTATCATCATCATCATCATCATCATCATCATCATGCCGAGAAAGCTCTAGGACTAATTGCTTAGCCTTTTCAGAAAATATTAGTTTACAAATTTTAATGATACTCATGATTTATTAATGGACTCCTCTTGCATCTGCTTCTCTTTATTCCTTGGTGGAATTACTGCTGAATCCGAGTGAATTAATAAAAACAAAACTGCATCTTATAATAGTGTTTTAGCTTGATTGTTAATTAAAAGCTCTTTGCCACTATTCAGTTGTTTTTGTTTTCCTCTTTTTTCTTTCTTTTTTTCTTTTTTATTCTCACTGATTTCGCTCTGGGAGTCTTTAAGGTCTAGGCAAGCCTAAATTGCCAGAGCAGGTTCTTTTTGGGGGGAACTCAAACTGATTATTGTATTTTGTGAATCTTCTTGCTTACCTCTCTGCCTAATCATAGCATCAAGAGAATAGCTATTTGTACATGACCGATTTGCATGAATTTTACTGTCATTGGGTTTGTAATGTTGCATCTGCTTATCCAGTTATACATTGCTGCAGGGAGCTTTTGAAAGTCTAGGAGTAGAAATAATGGGCAATTTCCTTTCTCTTTACTTCATAATAGAAAATTGAACATTTTTCTTACTCTAAGTGATGTTAATTCCTGTTCCATTCAGTAACATAAATTTTGAACCTGGGAATCTATTTAGATTATTATTCTTTTCAAAAGTACTAAAATATTTTAGCCTCAGGTTGTTTGCCTTGTTGCTTCAACTGGAATTTTACTGTTCTTTCCTTTTTGGGGATGTTTGTGTATGTGTTTTACTTTTGTATAACTGGGAACTATTTGGGAAAGTCTGAATAAATGAGCTTTTTGTCCTTATTATCCATTTTAGGAAGAATATGGTATGAAATATGGCATTGACAAGTTCTCTTGATTTGAAGTACATTGTTCTTCAAGTAGCTGCTTCTACAAGAGACATTTCTAGCACTTGGATTTCCTGTTTTTTTCATATTGAATCTCTTTGTGATGTCAATATATTTTAGTACCATCCATATTATGCATGTTTTCTTAAAGCCTTGGGACCATCAGAGATAGACGGAAATGTTCTAATGCTAAGTATCATAGTTAATGAGAGGTACCATATATATGACTCTTGATAGTGTTCCAATTATACATTGAATCTGTCATTGCATTTTCAATGTGGAAAAAAGATGTGATACATGGGTACTGGGTGACATAATATAGCAGCTTTATTATATTATTTTCTACAACACGATCTATAGCAAGGCCAAAATATAGTGAAAAGCAGTATTTGCTCTGTTTCATCTTCAGCAATATATTAGATTGGAGCTTTCCCTGAAAACAAAAGATATCCCTATAAAAACAGGTTTTAGTTTGGGAGGTTTTTAATTTATTTCATCAGAGACCCACCAGAAAGGGTTCCACCAGAAAGTTTTGTAGATTGAGATAACATTGCATTATTCAAATGAAAATGAATGCTATCTGTCTTCCATTTATCTTCCATGGATCTTTTCTGATAAACTAGACCATCAAGCAACAAAAAAAATCACTTTCTAGGTATGCCTATGTCTATACAGAATAGCAATAGCACTTAGATTTATATACCATTTCATAGTACTTTACAGCTCTCTCTAGGCAGTTTACAGAGTTAGCCTTTTGCCTCCAACAATCTGAGTCTTCATTTTATCAACCTCAGAAGGATGGAAGACTGAGTTGACCTTGAATGTACAAAATAGTTTCCTTCTGGTTATTTCTAGATCTTAGGTAATATTTTCCTTTTCTATATGCATTTGGGCTGTAGGTTATTCAAATAACCATGAATAACCAGCAGTTTGGATCTCTCTTAGATCTTTCACAATTTGTATTATCATGACATTTCCTCTAAATTTCAAAATCTTTACAATAGCTGAAGTTCATTTGCATGTGGTGGAAACAGTTCTAATATAGATTAGATATTTACAGAATTTGGACATTATTCAAGGCCCAGAAATGTAGTAAAAACAGAAATGTTTGAAACATCATGGTTAAGTTAAGCACCCTAAGATTAACCCAGTAGTGACTTTAAAATCTTTGTGGTGCTGGCCTTTCTTACATAATAACAATTAGATTAACAATCAGAAATAGACTGTTCTGTAATTGCACAGTTTGGTTATTTACAAGACAAAGCAATATGTTAAAAGTAATGTCAAAATCTGTGAAGCAAGACCAAGCTAAATGTACAATTATTGTATTCTTCACTGTCAGACAGTCTGTGGTCTGTTACATCTCTTACTGCAGTGCTCTGATAGTTGGTCTTCAATATGGTGCCTGGTTAAGAAGAAATTTTCAAAGTTCTGTCATGAAGGTAATTATTGATTCATGTCATCCTTTCCAGGATAATTTTTCATTGGATGCTGTGATTTCTTTTTAACTTGTTGGAGGAAAGCAAGTAAAATACTTATCATTCTTACAGTTGTCTTTTTTTTAAAAAAATTATACTTCTGGTTGCTTAAATCTTTTATTTGATATATTGGACTTTTTCTCTACAGTCATAAAAAAAAATAAAGTCTCCTTTGTGTTCAGTTCCTGTTGAACATGGTGTTCATATACATGACCATGTAGTTTTCTTGGCAACAATATGGGAGAGACATTGCCACCATCTATGAAACCTTCTTAACTTTCTATTGTAGCCTACAACTGTGGGATTTTAGCTTTTCTCAACCAAGCTCAGCTAGAAGCTACAAAATTGTCATCTACAAATAATAATACTATTAACAATTGTTAACATGGTTGGTCGTACAGTCAGCCAGATGTTATTATCTGAAACAAAATAGGAAATCACAGTTGCCGGTTCTTTGGCTGGTGTTGGCCTATATAAACTTCAAGTTCTTCCTAGGAACTAATGTCATAATACATTAGTGTAGTATATACATGGATCCAAACAGTGTGCCCTTTTGTAATTTGCAGTCAGAAATTTTGTCAGTGTGCATATTTTTAAAATGACATTCAAGATTTTTTGGTTTGGTATCCAGAGTCCCCATAACCATGAAGGCCACCATGGCTGGTTTAATGCCATAATATTTCAGTTTTGATTTTTAGATCTTGATATTGTCACGGTAAAAAGAATATGGTTTCAAGTACAGTCATTTTGAGAGTTAACAGATACTTTGTGAAGTTCTGATGCACATTTTTTTTCAATTACAGTTAAATTTGGACTGTTATGAACCAAGACTTTATTAGTTTGTGTTAGGAAATCCCACCATATTTTAACCTGCTCATTTTCAACCACTTTTTTCAACTCCATGTTTTCCTCAACTTTTCATTACTGTTACACAATAATTTTTAAACTTTTAGTCTCCAGTAAATCAGTGTGGTGACTGTTATATTATTGTTTATAATCAGCTTGTTGGATCTTCTTGCACAAGCTGAAAATCTGTTTCCTGCACATTCAGTATGATCCCAATTGTTAACTTGTATCAATGCTTGTGCCTGAATATCTTTTATGTAAGCTTTTCTTCTTTGACAATTTGCTTGACTAGTTCCACCAGTCTTAGACTGTGAAACTAACTATAGACACATAATAACACATTAAACCTGTACTTTGCTATGGCAGAACAATAGATGGTGGCTATGGGTAATATTTGGTTAAGATGGAGAATAAATCTAAAATTATTTATAGTTTTCTATTGAAAACTTGGTGGAGTATATATAGAAACTGATTTATTTACAACCGTGTGTTTCAAACTTGGCAACTTTAAGATATATGGACATTAACTAATAGAATTCCCAGCCAGCATATAGATCCTAATACAAACACCTCATGGACTCTTTTTTACTGTAGAGGGTAAAAACGAAGGTGAGAACATAGGTTTGGTTTTTCCTTAAAAAGACAGCATTTTACTATGCAATATTTTAAAAATAAATGTATGTGTTTTTGTTTACATTTGTCGTATCTGGGTTATAACAAACAATAAGAAAGAGATACAGAAATCATTTTCCTGTCATTTAGCAGTTGTCTAAATTTTGTAGTCTTTATAAGGCATGCCTAGTTTGAGATACGTTTCTTAAGAATTGAAATCAAGAAGAATGCTACCAAAATGACACCTTTTGTTTATGAAAAATAGCAAAATGGAAGTCTTTAATTGAAATCTGAAAACAAAAATATGTTATTGTAGACCCTTTGAGTATTATTCCTGTCCATTTGCAGAACCAATCCATTTATCTGCTCACTTTGAGGAGTGTGCAAGTTTTGAAATCAGTCAAAGAAAGCTTTATGTAATCTGCCGAATATAAAAATGGATTCACTTTGACCTCCATCTTTTTGTCTGTTTTCCAACTGTGGCTACAAGGCCATGCTTCAGTGGTAGCTTTTCATGCAAGCACATGAAATGCACATACTTTTGCACATTATGAGACATAAATGTTGATTAAAAGAAGCCTCTTTTTAAAACTGATAGAAGTTCTATTCTTTCCTAACTTCCACCAATGTAGAAACCACTCTACAAATGTAGCTTTTTAGAATACTTAGTTGATTGGTTTTCAGCCAGTATGATATCTGAGTTGTGGTGGAACAGTGGATAGAGTGCAGTACTGCAGGCTACTTCTGCTGACTGCCTGCAATTTGGCAGTTCAAATCTCACCAAGCTCAAGGTTGACTCAGCTTTCCATTCTTCCGAGGTACGTAAAATGTTTACAGATTTTATGGTTTCATGCAGACCCCAGTGTGCACATGTATCACCTCTCCTTCAGGAGCTGCATTGGCTGTCAATTTGCTTCAGGATGCAATTCAAAGTGCTGGTTGTCACTTTTAAAGCCCTTCATGGCTTGGGTTCGAGTTATCTGAGGAAATATTTCTTGCCAGTGACCATTAGACCCATTAGAGCGAGGAGGCAGGGAATGCTGTGGGTCCCACCCCTGAGGGAGATACAACTGGTGGGACCTAGAAGAAGGGCCTTCTCTGTGGTGGCTCCATCTCTCTGGAACATCATTCCCCCAGAGATTAGAATGGCCCCCTTGTTAATACTATTCCGAAAGGCACTGAAGACCTGGTTTTGCCAATGGGCCTGGGGAATCCAGAGAGGGATGGAACCCATCCTAGTGTGACCCGCTGTCATTGGGGTGGTGGGGGGTGGGAGTTGGTTTTTGTTTTGTTTTGTTTTCCCAAATTTTGTTCTATTGTACTTTACTAATTTATTTGATTCTTTTTGTTAGTTCTTTTGTTTTTATTTTTTATTTTAAATATGATTTTACATTCTGTAAGCCGCCTTGAGTCATCATGGACGAATAGGCGGCAATATAAATCAATCAATCAATCAATATTGCCTCCAACAATTTGGGTCCTCATTTTACCCACCTTGGAAGAGTGAAAAAAACCCACCTTTGGGATATGTGTTAACTGGTTTAACATCTAACATATAAAAAGCCTCATCAAATCTGGAGTTGGCCTCTCAGATGCTACCCGTAGTTCTGAATCTCACTCTACCTTGAGAGCACTAAGCAAATGAAGGATATTTTATATAGTGTGGGATAGGCAGGACACAACAGGCATTAAATTATATTAAATTCTAATTAAGTAGTCATAATAATTCAAGGAATTTTACAGTTATTTTCAGAAACAACGGTCACTTAGAAAACTGTTTAATATTCTTTGTAGGATGGTAGGTAATGCTGGGTTATACTCACTAATTATTGGTTAAAGCAATTGGAAATCCTAACCAAAGGATAGGCTTTCTAAACAACATTAATAAAACTTTTTCTTTCCTAGAATTTAGTCCTTGGATATATATACAAAGTGGTCTAGTGGCAATTACAACTGCCTCACATGTAACACTTCCCTGGTTCGAATCCCAGTAAGGGTATGGCTAGCTGAAGAGAGCTAACTAGCTCGAAATAGATCTATCCTAGTCTCCCTTATTTAATTATTTATCAGCTCAAAACTTTACACACACACACAAACACACACACACACACACACACACACACATATATGTTGCATGTATGTTGCATGTATGTATGTATGAATGTATGTATGTATATATATGTGTGTGTATGTTAGGTTTTTGAGCTGATAAATAATTATATATATATGTGGATCTTTGGTAATTCGGGTTTTCTCCCGCGTAAAATTGGAAGTATCTAGGCAACGTTTCAATGAAGTCTCATTCATCATCTTCAGGCTTGTGTCTGTCTTCGGCTCTGTGCTTCTTCTTACTCCAAGAAGCACAAAGCCGAAGACACAAGCCTGAAGATGATGAATGAGACTTCATCGAAACGTCACCTAGATACTTCCAATTTTACACGGGAGAAAACCCGAATTACCAAAGATCCACATACAAATACCTGTGAAAACCTCAGAAAATATATGCAGGTCTTGGTGTGTTCGGGTCTTTTCCCATGTAAGATTGAGACTATCTGGGCAACGTTTCGACGAGATCTCACTCGCCATCTTCAGGCTGGTGCTTTCGGCTTTGTGCTTGTGCGAGCAAAGCACATACATACACACACACACACACACACACACACACACACACACACATACACACACACACATATATATATATATATATATATATATCATAAACTTCCGAATATATATATATATATATATGTATGTATGTATGTATGTATATATATATATATGTATGTATGGATCTTTGGTTCTTCGGGTTTTCTCCCGCATAGAATTGGAAATATCTAGGCGACGTTTTGATGAAGTCTCATTCATCATCTTCAGGCTTGTGTCTTCGGCCTTGTGCTTCTCAGAGTAATGTGAGCTTGCAGCTGCTTCTTCCTTTTAGCTACTAGTGGGGGTGTGACTTGATTGGGTGGGGGCTTGGCTGTGTTCTGATTGGGTGGGGGTGTGTTCTCATTGGTTGGGGGTTTGTCTGTGTTCTTATTGGTTGGGGGGTTGGCTGTGTTCTGATTGGCTGGGGCTGTGTTCTGTTCTTCTTAGTTGCTGGGGGATTTGAACTGGTGAGCTGTGATCCTGTTGTTTGGCTTCGTGTTTGTGGTCGTGCCACATCTTCATGGTGGGCGTCAGTTCCCTTCATGTATGGGTTGGGGGAGTTTGAAGGTAGTGATGCAGATGTGATATGGCTTCTGGTCCGTGGTCGTGTTTCATCTTCTGTGTGGGTGTGAGTCTGCTTTCTGCGTGAAAGTGTGGTGGTAGTTTCTTGTGTGGTCCTGGTGGGTGTGGGTCTGGAGTCCTTCTTTATGTTAGGTACTCGTTTGTTAATGAGGGCGGGTTTCCAAATGGCTGGTAGGCGGGAGGTGTCATCTCGTTTATTCATGCTGTGTGGGCGTTTTTCTATGTCTATGGCTTCTCTGATTATTCTGTTGTTGAAGTGTTCGGTTTTGGCGATAGTTCTGGAATTTTTAAAGTCAATCTTATGTCCTGTGGCTTTGAGGTGTTGGACCAGGGAAGAGGTCGGTTCTTCTTTTTTGATTGAGTTCTTGTGTTCTTCAATGCGTGCACTTATTCTTCTGTTAATTTGTCCGATGTGTGTGGTGGGGCAGGAAGTGCACGGGATTTCGTATACTCCTTGGTTTTCTAACTCAATTTTGTCTTTAGAGTTTCTTAGGATGGTGGATATTTTTCCGTTTGTGCAGAATGCTGTTTTAATGTTGTGTTTTTGGAGGATCTTGCTGATTTTGTCTGTAGTGCCTTTTATATATGGGAGGAGGGCTTTGCCATTTTTTTGTTCTCTGTCTTGGATTTTGGTTGGGGTTTCTTTTTGGATTAGGTGAGCAATCTTCCTTCTTTGGAATCCATTAGCTGTTAGTACGTTAGTGAGAGTGTGTAGTTCGGTTTTTAGGTGTTGTTCATCGGCTAAGCATTTTGTTCTGGAGATGAGTGTCTCAGCTACGGGATTGATCTGTGCTGGGTGGTGGTGTGAGAGTGCATGTAGATAGCGGTTTGTATGTGTTTTCTTCTGGTAGATGGTAGGGAGCCATTGGATTTTTTGTATACTAAGACATCTAGGAAGGGAAGTTGATTGTTAGCTTCTGTTTCCATGGTGAATTGTATTTTAGGGTGTAGGCTGTTGAGGTGTGTGAGGAAGTTGTTCAGTTTTTCTTTCCCGTGTGGCCAGATTATGAAGGTGTCATCTACGTATCTGAGCCAGAGTTTGGGTTTGTGATCATATTTTTCTAGAGCTTGTGTTTCAAAGTGTTCCATGTAAAGGTTTGCGATGACAGGTGAGAGGGGTGATCCCATGGGTGCTCCTTCTATTTGTTTGTATTTTTGTCCATTGTAGGTGAAGTATGTATTGGATAGGCAGTGGTTGGTCAGATCTAGGATGTGCTTGGGGGGGTTGTATTTATTTTGGATGGCCGTCAAGGATTCTTTTATAGGCACTTGGGTGAAGAGGGATATGACATCGAAACTGACTAATAGATCGCTGGGTTGTAAGTTTTGTTTCTTTATGATCTCGATGAACTGGAATGAATATCTTACATGTGAGTTGATGGATTCAGCATAGGGCTGTAGTTGTTTGGCGAGAAATTTGGCTAGGTTTTGTAGAGGTGAGCCAGTAGAGCTGACTATTGGTCTAAGTGGAGTTCCTTCTTTGTGTATCTTGGGGAGACCATAAAGCTTAGTGCATCTGGATGATTTCTCTCTGGGTATGATTCTTTGCTGGATTTCTTCGCTGATGGGGCAGGCTTTTATTTTGGATCTGGTGGTTTTTTCTAGGTAGGTGGTGGGGTCTGTGTTTAGGGGTTTGTATGTGGGGTCTTGGAGTAGGTTGGTTAACCTGGTTTGGTAGTCAGATGTATTCAAAGACAAAATTGAGTTAGAAAACCAAGGAGTATACGAAATCCCGTGCACCTCCTGTCCCACCACATAAATTGGACAAACTAACAGAAGAATATGTGCACGCATTGAAGAACACAAGAACTCAATCAAAAAAGAAGAACCGACCTCTTCCCTGGTCCAACACGTCAAAGCCACAGGACATAAGATTGACTTTAAAAATACCGGAACTATGGCCAAAACTGAACACTTCAACAACAGAATAATCAGAGAAGCCTAGAGATGACACAGCATGAATAAACGAGATGACACCTCCCGCCTACCAGCCATTTGGAAACCCGCCCTCATTAACAAACGAGTACCTAACATAAAGAAGGACACTAGACCCACACCCACGAGGGCCACACAAGAAACTACCACCACACTTCCACACAGAAAGCAGACTCACACCCACACAGAAGATGAAACACGACCATGGACCAGAAGCCATACCACAGCTGCATCACTAACTGCTTCAACCCCCCCAACCCATACATGAAGGGAACTGACGCCCACCATGAAGATGTGGCATGACCACGAATGCGAAGCCAAACAACAGGATCACAGCTCACCAGCTCAAATCCCCCAGCAACTAAGACTAACCTGAGTACAACCAAACCCCCACCGGAACAGAACACACCCCCTGCCAATCAGAACACAGCCAACCCTCCAACCAATAAGAACACAGACAAGCCCCCAACCAATGAGAACACACCCCCACCCAATCAGAACACAGCCAAGCCCCCACTCAATCAAGTCACACCCCCACTAGCAGTTAAAAGGAAGAAGCAGCTGCAAGCTCACATTACTCTGAGAAACACAAGGCCGAAAACACAAGCCTGAAGATGATGAATGAGACTTCATCAAAACGTCACCTAGATACTTCCAATTCTACACGGGAGAAAACCTGAAGAACCAAAGATTCACATATAAATGCCTGTGAAAACCTCTGAAAACATATATATATATATATATATATATATATATATATATATATATATATATATATATTTGTTTTCGGAGATTTTCGCGGGTATTTTATATGGGAGCTCTGAGAAGCCCCCAAGATCACCCGCACAGCCGCACTCTGCACCAGTTGGAGCCTCCGGATGCTCTTCAAGGGGAACCGCATGTAGAGAGCATTGCAATAGTCTAGGTGGGAGGTAACAAGGGCAGAAATGACTGTGCGCAATGCGCCCCGATCCAGAAAGGGCCGCAACTGGTAGATCTGACGGACCTGATAAAAAGCCCCCCTGGTGACGGCTGCTATATGATCATCTAACAACAGCTGTATATCCAGGAGAACTCCCAGATTGCGTACCCTTTCTGTGGGAGCCAGAATTTCACCCCCCACAGTCAGCAATACAATAAGCCAACTGTATCTGGGTGCAGGAAACCACAGCCACTCGGTTTTGGTCGGGTTGAGCTGAAGCCTGTTTCATCCCATCCAACACCGCACGGCCTCCAGGCACCAGGTCATCACTTCGACGGCTTCATCGGGATGGCCGGGGGTAGAAATGTACAGCTGAGTATCATCAGCGTACTGATGGAACTCTACCCCAAAGCCACGGATGATCTCACCTAGCGGCTTCATATAAATGTTGAACAGAAGGGGCGAGAGCACTGACCCCTGAGGCACCTCGCAAACCAGGGGCTTCGGGGCCGACCTCTGCCCCCCTGCCAACACAAATTGCGAGCTGTCAGAGAGGAATGAGGAGAACCACCGCATAACAGTGCCTCCCACTCCCAACCCCTCCAGCTGCTGCAATAAGATACTGTGGTTGACAGTATCGAAAGCCGCTGAGAGATCTAAGAGGACCAGGACAGAGGAATAACCTCTGTCACGGGTCCTCCAGAGATCATCCACCAATGAGACCAACACCGTCTCTGTGCTGTGCCCGGGCCTGAAGCCCGATTGGCATGGACCTAAATAGACAGCTTCATCCAGGTGCTGGGGAAACTGTTGTAATGACCTGGGTAATGGGCTGTGTGATGACCTTCTGAGTTCTAATCTTGTGACACCCTGGGTCTTGTATTGTAATCTCCTGGGTCGTTGGCTGTGTTACAACATCCTGAGGTTTTGTGGTGTAGCCTCCTGAGTTCTGTGATGTGATATCCTGAGCGGGTGGCTGTGATGTGACGTTCCAGGTTTTGGTTTGGCTCTGAGTTTGAGGCCTGGCTCTGTGTTTATGGCGTGTGTCAGTTTGCTTGGTTTGGGGGGTCAGGGTGTGTGGCAGCTGGTGATGCAGCTGTGGTCTGATTTCTGGATGGTGGTTGACTTTCATCTATGGAGTGGGTTTGGGTTTGAGTTTGGTGAGGGAGATTGGTGGTGGAGTCATGTGTTGTTTTGGGTCCAGTGTTGGTTTTTGTGGCTGGGACTCATTTGTTGATAAGGGCTAGTTTCCAAATGTCTGGTAGGCGGGAGGCATCATCCTGTTTGTTCGTGTTATGGGGGTGTTTCTCTATTTCGATGGCTTCCCTGATTATTCTCTTGTTGAAGTGTTCAGTATTGGAGTTTAATTTTTTCCCCTCAAAATTAATTTCATGTCCTGTGACTTTAAGGTGCTGGTTCCATAGAAGGTCTGTAAAAAAGGCTTATAGGATCGAAGTGGAAGATGTTCTGCTCTGAGATGTGTCTTAAAATTGAATGTGATAACATTTTTAGTGAGAAAAAAATTTGTGCTGGTGATTTCATGTACATTTTGAACAAAGCAATGATACTATAACATTGGTGAAATAAACATCTGGGTACTGTATTTGCTGCTGCATCTGAGGATCAGAATTTGACCCACTCAAAGGTACTCTATTTGCT
This sequence comes from Bungarus multicinctus, assembly GCA_023653725.1. NCBI lineage: Eukaryota > Metazoa > Chordata > Lepidosauria > Squamata > Elapidae > Bungarus > Bungarus multicinctus. The sequence goes on from CM042844.1 coordinate 52,907,972, forward strand.
GTTTGATGGCAAATAGGACATGTTTATTGTTCCAGGATATACCTAGCAATCTATTTTACATTTCTAAATATATGGATGACAAAGTTATTTTATCAATAAATCATGGAAAATAGTATTCGGTTGTAGTTTATTGACCTTCATGTGTTCTTTTTTTTTTTAGGATGGGCTGTTTTTTTCCCTATGTTATCTGTTAAATCTTGAATATATAATCTAGAGCTTCAAACAGACATAGTTATGTTAGAAATATACATAATTAGAATATAGTCACATATATATTCTGACAGTAATGCAGAGGTGGTATTCAGCAGATTCTGACCAGTTCTGGAGAGCCAGTAGCAGAAATTTTGAGTAGTTTCGAGAACCGGACAAAACCACCTCTGACTGGAGATTTTACTGTATCCTTCCCCTGCCACATCCACCAAGCCATGCCCACAGAACCAGTAATAATTTTTTTTAATCCCACCACTGCAGTAATGCAACACCCTCTAACATCTGATTTTATATATAGACACATTTTATATAATCATATGTAATTTTCCAATTGCTTTTGCCTTTCTTTCAAGTTAGAGTTGCATGTAATAAGTTGTCTGGCAGGTTTCCAGAACTATTCATTTCATGTTTTATGGATAAAATATTCTTGTGCATACATGCTACTTGCATTTTCAAAAAGGATAATTGTTTTGACATAACATACTCATTTCTGAAAGGCCTTCCATACTGCTTGTGTTACTTTGAACTAGCCAACCATTAGCAATCTGATAAAAGTTGTAAAGACTGTAATAGTTTAATTTTAATGCACACAAATACATTTTTAGCCGTTCAATCAATCAGAATAGAGCTGGAAGGACCTTGGAGATCTTCTAGTCCAACTCCTTGCTCAAGCAGGAGACCCTATACCATTTCAGACAAATGACTGTCCAGTCTCTTCTTAAAAACTTCCAGTGATGAAACATCAACAACTTCTGATGAAAAACCATTCTTCGAACTAATTGTTCTCACTGTTAGGAAGTTCCAGGTTGATTCTTCCTTGCTTAGTTTCCATCCATTGTTTCTTATCCTGCCCTCTGATGCTTTGGAAAATACTGTGTTTCTCACAGTTTTGAGCCCTGAAAAAACGGCTAGGCCATCTTTTCGGGGATTAATTAATTTCTCTTCTCCCCATCAGCAGGTGGGCGGCAGTGATATTCCCGCTGGCACGACAACAGCAGCAGTGCTGGTGGGAACATGGAAGCGTTTCTGCTGCTGCTCGGGTGTGTGCAGAAGAAGAGGCTTCCGCACACACCCGAGCAGCGGCAGAAATGCTTCCACATTTCCGCCGACACAACAACAGCAGCAGCGCCGGCAGGAACGTAGAAGCATTTCTGCCGCTGCTTGGGTGTGTGCGGAAGCCTTCTGTCACACAGGAGAAAAAGGACGCAGCCGCAGGCCTCCCCAGCAAAGTCACCGGGCTCCCTCCCTCGCCTTCCGGGCAAGCGCGCGTGGACATTTCCCTTTTCAAAGAGTCCCTCCAGGGCCCTCACAAACTCCCCTCTATGTGACATGCTTGGACGCTTGCAAACCCTCCGGTTCTAGGTTCCATCTTCAGCTCCACGACTTCCCCCACACCAGTTTCCGCGCCCGCCACGAGAGAAAACCAAACAATGCCGCCACAGCGCCACCGCCATTTACCTCGCAAAACAAGGACATCTCCCCGCACCCCGAGCCCAGCTGCTGCCGAGAACAAAGCTGCGGAAGCCCAAAGAGCAAGAGAGATGAAGGTCGCCACCGACCCCTTTTGGAGGGCAAAGAGAAAAGTGGAAAAGCGACCGGGGAAAAAAATTAGGTCTGGGAGCAGGGAGACCGAGAATCTTTGGCTGAAAAGTAGTGCCACGAGGCAGGTGCTATGGACGGGAAGCTGCCGGCTGGTCGCCCGTGGGAAAAAGGCTTCAGGACACCCTGACCTTAAGAGGCAAAAGCCGGAGAGCGCCGAAGCGTCTGTCGGCGGGCTTTTTCCCAGCCCACAGAAACACAAACGCGGTATTATCCATGGGGGCTTTGGGAGATTTTAATGCACATCTCCTATCCATTTAGGGGGAGAGGGCGAATTCCGCTGCTGCTCTGAGGAAGGGCAGCGGAGAGGGGGCTTCCTTCCCCGGGTGGGGTGGAGGGAGAAGGGGAGGAGGAAGCGACCTGGGGGAAGTGGTCCTGTCACACAGGAGGTTTCCGCAAACATCCAAGCAGCGGCAGAAATGCTTCCATGTTTCTGCCGGCGCTGCTGCTGTTCTCATGCCGGCAGGAACGGTGGAAGCCATGGAGGCAGCTCCCCCGCCCGAGAGGCAGCAGAAACGCTTTTACACTTCCTGCTGGTGTGACAACAGCGGCAGCGCCACTCAGGGCACTGTTAAAGGCAAGTTTCCCCCTCCCTCCTCCCCAGCATGTTTTAACCCCGCCCTCCCCCCCAGCATGTTTTAACCCCCGGGCTCCCCCCCAGCATGTTTTAACCCCCGGGCTCCCCCCCAGCATGTTTTAAACTAGGCCTAAATTTGGGGGGAGGGGCTTAATTTCATTTCATGTCTAGAAAACATGCTGGGTCTTCCTATTGGTGGAGGCCGTATTGTTGGAGAAACACGGTAAATTGATCCCCTTCTCTTTGTGACAATCTCTCAAATACTGGAATACTGCTATCTAACTTGTTATCTAACAACTGCCATTCATCACATATTCAAAAAACATATGAGCCATGGTGGCGCAATGGTTAGAATCATTAGTGCAGGGTATTTCTTCTGACTGCCAGCTGTCTGCAATTTGGCAGTTCCAATTTCATAAGGCTCAAGGTTGCCTTCCATCCTTCCGAGGTTGATAAAATTGTTGGGGGCAATATGCTGACTCTGTAAAACTGCTTAGAGAGGGCTGTAAAGCACTGTAAAGTGGTTTATAAGTCTAAGTGCTAAGTGCTATTGCTATTTACCTTCTAGAAGGCAATTAGGCACACTAGCAATTGCTTTAGAAAGGACAAGTATCTCAAAACAGGTAATGGCCTTCGTGAGTAGGGACAGGTTTAACATATGTGAGAAATGGGAGAAATAGTATGAATAGTGAAGGTAGCTAATAGTCTTTGGCCAGTTGTTTATGGTGTTTCTATGCCCTTTCCTTCTTTTCAAAGCTCATCATCTCTCCATGACACATTGTTCAGAAAAGAATAATGATTGCAAACTGGGCCAGGATGACAAGCTATACATTTTCCAATGAATTGTTGCAATAGGATCTGTGGTCTTGAAATAAATCTCAGCATCATGGTGTGACTTGAAACAATACACTTTTAGTTTTGAAGCTTACTTTTATAAATAATACTAATACTAATCATCATCACGGCCTATTTTAAAATGCCAGAAAATTGTTTCAATTGGCATCTGAAAATAAAGATTTATTTTGGCAGTTCTGAAATGTTTCAAACAGCAATTTTCCCACCTCTCTATATTGAAAAAAAAAGCAGCTGCAGTTTGTGATATAACGGCTTGATTTTAGTTTTGGTTTGTAGTTCCTAGATTCAAACATGTGTATAAATGTGTATATTTTTTCTGCTGGATGAACAACTTTTTTGGATCTTCCAATTGCATCAAGCCATGATTCATTTGCAACTGATATGACCAGTGGCCAGACTTCCTAACAGTGGTAATAACTGTAGCCAGAGTGGAAAGGATTGGAGAAAGTTGTTCTATGGATTAAGCACTATGTATCTGAATACCTCATTTCTATTCAGTCAGCCCTATTCTCTGAACAAGTGGCCCTCAGGTATAATCATCTGAAGATGATGCTTCTATGTATTCTATAGGTCCCTAATAATTAATATGTGGTTAGTATAATCTTGCTGCTCAGTTAAGGCATTCATGAAAGTTAGAAATATCTCTTACTCTATGAGTGAGAATAAAAAAAATCAGAAGGAAACAACATATTCACTGCCACACTATCACAAACAATACCATTCCATATATTATCCCATTGCATATGTCTACATACTCAATTATCTGAGATTATCACTTAACTATCACTTCTCCCAACAAGCTGGACTGGAAACAGATAATTAGGCACTCAGGAATATTAGAACTTCTGATAAATAGAATTATTGTGGAAAAGCTAAAGAAGCCTCTATAAAAGAGTTTCAACTATTGCTGTATATCAAAATACAAAACCAATTTATCATTAAATCATATTCCGGTACCTCTTTATTCCTCTAACTCCACATTGTATAATAAGTTAGAAGCTTAAGTTTTTTCGGTAGGCATAGACTGTTCGCTTGTCTGAGATCTCTCTCTCTCACTCTCTCCATCTGCGTTTACATTTTGTAGCTAGGTAAAACATAGTCTTTTGCTTGTAGGTAATTCTGTATGGAGCTTATCTGCAATAGAAATTCCATTATTTTCTTAATAGTGTATTTATTTTCTTTCAGGATAAGTTCATTTGACACAATTCTAACTGGGTATAATTTTTTGTAGCAAATATAAAGTTCCACTGTTTTCAATGTACTTTTAAAAAATTATATGGTTAAATATGGTTTATAGCAGCATTGCTTAACACAGTACCATGAGACTGATCCCGTATCAGTTGGGGAAATATAAAAAGTTGTAGCTCAACACATTAAGATTCAGAAAAAAATTAATAGGGTGATCATGTGTTGCTGAAAGCAATATATCATGAAAAATAAAGAACGATAAGAAAGAACATTGTGGCGTCAGTAGTTTGCTTGAAAAACAAATTGAACGGATTCAGTGGTCACATATTTATCCCAAAATTATAAGATGAATTTCTACTTACATGTTTTACTAATTTAGTTACTAACAAATCAGTAAAAGAGGGATTAGTTTTGTCCTTTTGTTCCCCCATGGGAACCCCATCTCCCTACTTTTTCTGGTCTTATGCAAATGGCTTTGGTAATGCATTAGCTCAGGGCTGTCATACTTCCAGCCCGTGGGCTAGACACTTCACGCACTGGCCACACCCAGTTTAGTGAAGGGGAAAAAAGTCCTGATAAGTGATGTGATGCTGCTGTGATGACATGAATTTGACATTCCTGCTTTAGCTGTTTTCAGTTGCTGGTACATTTCAAGGCTGATTTAGTTTATTTTCTAATTGTACAATTGGTTGACACTATGTGTTTCCCACTGTAATAGTGAAAATGGTTGTGAATGTCCAAACATAGGTTTAAAAAAGTTAAAATATAAAATATTAGAATTACCTTTATATGTTTGTACTGAAGAGTAGATATTTTCTTTGTTCAGATTTAACCGGTGTAACTGGTATAAATTAACTGATATAACATCAATGCCTATAGATTTGATGGACTTAGACCTACATTTCTGTTGCTCTTCATGCTTCTTCTTTTTCTGGAGAAACATTTTTTTATCTTCAGACCAGCCAATCAGAAGCCATTATAAATGCTAAAATAGACCATGACAAGGGTTGTTATCTTTACATGTGACTTTTTTAAAGATGAATAATTGAAATACATTTTGGCAGTTATTAATTAGCACCATTACACAATCAGTTTACATTCTAACGGCATTAGGCACACAATCAGTCAATTATCATTGATAGTAGAAAGTGCTTTCTCTAAAACAAATTACAAGAGACCTCTGCAAGGATATTTTTGACTATTTACAATTAGGTGGGCAGTCAAGGTGTATGTATTTTGAAGTACTTGTGATAATAAATGGATAGAAATGAGAAACAGCTGCTAAAATCCTCTAGTTAGCATGCACTTTTGAAATAAGTAACTTCTCTCAGGTGGATAACTAAGTCATTTAACTTTTGACTATATGTTAAAATCTGGCACTGGCTTATGGAAGCTAGTTGAGGTATATAACAACAAAACTGATTTGCAATTAATGTAAGAAGATGGAGATAATTCCCAATGATACAGTCTAAAACAAGATATGGACATTTCATTTTAATGTTCTCATAAGGAGGGCAAAAAGTATAGAAGTTGGAAACAGATGGGAGATTCCAACTGTGTGAACTGAATGGTAGCTTCATTCTTTGGTTTCTAAAGCAAGGTATACTAATTCATCTGATATATATGGATGACCTAAATCATATGCATAGGATTCAACAAGCAACCATATATTGTAAAAGAAAAAAATGCAATAATAAGAAACAACTCATGAAGAACAAAATACTGCTCAGGGAACACTAGAAAAAGGATAAAAATACAGAACAACACACTCAAATATGAAATGAATATACATCAAGTTCTTTACCTATCCATTGTATATATATATATGTTTGTATATGATATCACCTCTAAAATTTTTGATTTATAAAACTAATATTTCAAGCACCATGAGAAAAAATATCCAGAATTTTCTTTTAGATCTTGTTACTAAAAGACAATAATAATTTTCTTGGAAGGTAAATCTAAAAAATAATAAAGGAATCTCTTTTTGAGGAATAAAGACTAATTCTGGCTCTCAATGTTCTACTCATACCATTCTGGCTGAGTTGTTTTGATAAAATAGTACAAATACATCACACAAATTGAATTTAGAATCCACCAGAATACAATGGTATCATTGCATTGAGTGAAATCAAGGTAATCAACCTGAAAGTAAATGCTTGCATTTTTTTGTTCTTCTATTTATTTATTTTTATTTTAATTATAAAAAAATTACCTTAGATATCACTTAGATCTCATCAGCAAACAGTACCAGTAGTCTTTTCTTAATAGTAATTAGGACTGGGAGCTCTATCGCTAACCAACATGATAATGAGGTGTGATGTCACATGACTGGCTAATTTATGGCAGCATTTTCAACAGTCCCAGTTGCTTTCCTCAATTGAATCCCAAACAGTTGCAGCACCCTGAAGTCACATGATTGCCATTTGCAAACCTCCTGCCATCTTTCCCATTGACTTCACTTGTTGCCATCACTAAAGGTTGCAATTGGCAATTATGCATCTGTGACACATTGTAATGTAATTGGAAACCGGTTGCCTAGCATCCAAATTGTGATCACATCAACTTTATATACTTAATGTTTGATTTTGTCCTGCATATAGTTGAATTTGTACATAACATTGCTTCGTCTGATTCTTACAAAATCCCATCCTGCAGATTCTGATACTGCTGCTTTTTCTTGTTGGTTTACTTGGCACTAACAGTATGATTATTTTAAAAAATAACAACAAAATAATCTAGTTTTTTTTCCTTTCCTATATTGGCAAAAGCATGTAAATTTTAAGATTTTTATTACAACTTTTCATTAACTAGTTTTTTTGTTGTTGTTGTTTTGAGGGCAAGTAAGGACAAACATGACAAACCAGCTTATTTTGGCCTTGTGGTATGTTTGATTCACAAAAATGACCCATCATCAGGTAGGATGATGCTGGGAGGAAGCAGCTTTAAAGAAAGAGAAAAAAAAAAGAGGAAATGGGAGATGCCCATAGTGAATGGACAATCAACAAGAAATTAACATTTAAGTCCTTAAAATGCCTTATTATGAAGATCCTGAAAGCTTCTTGGTACTCTTGATAATTTGTGAATTGTTTAACTGTTTTAAAAAGCTTTTTTAAAAAAGGCTTTAAGGTTTTTGAAAAAAACTAAGTGCGTTTATTTTATTGATGATTCAATTCAACTATTTTGTTTTACCTCTATTTTACTTTAATTTTTGACAAAAAAACCCACATGAAAACATTTCATTTCTGTCTGATAATTTGCTATCAAATTTTCCCTGCAAAGACTTGTACTAAGGGGAAATATTATATTATCAATCAGCTATATATTGTTTAGCTCTATTATACATTTCATAGATTTTACATATTGCAGATTTTTTTAATGTCTTCTGGAATCACAGGAGAAAATAAAGTGAACTGTGCAGTTATTTCTCAAAGGGCAAATTGTTTCACAAACTCTGTTAGTTAAGAATTCCAGTGAAAAAAATATATGTATCCAATTGGTCACATTGTTAGGAATTTCTAGGGGCAATTCAATGAAAACATTTTATAAAACATAAGTGAGAAAAAGTTTTTTTTTTAATAGTCTATCAAGTCAAGTAAAATTAGTCAAGGAAATAACTATTGGGTGTGCTTTATATCAAAGGAAAAGAAAGGCTGCCTTCGATTTTTTTTGAACAGTAGAGTCATTAGATTTTATCTGTAAGGATCATTCACCATTTTCAAAAAAATGATGCAGTATTCAGAATTGCATAATTCTGAAGCATAAGCAATGATAAGCAATAAGATTGTAATTTATCTCTTTTTTATATTCCTATATTTTCCACCATATTCACCCTCTCTCAATAAACAAATATGTTAATGAACAGATAGATAGCTTCTCATGTTAAACTTGTAGAACAGAGATCTACAAGTTTGGGGACCCCTGTTATAAAGTTTCTATCCAAAGAGTTATATATTAGTGCAATTAGTTTCTATACCACTATTGCTGCAGATTAAGCAGCTCTTTCAGTAAAATTCAGTAAAACCACTGAAGGCTATTGTTGGACTTGAAACAAAAATACACAGGTAAAAATATTTGTTCTCCTCTTGCAAAAGTTTCTGTATTCTATCTTCACCTCATTAACTTCACAGAGCAACTGATAAAATGACAAAACTAAACAACATAACTTCTTGAATCAAAAGTAGGCAAGGTTTTTACAGCCCCAAACTCTGTATATTATGTTGTATATTCAGAGGGTTGTAGAATCTTATCTAATCACCAGAAGGGTGGCAACTTATAGTGAATGGGGAAAAATCTATTTCAAATGTCCAGAAATTGAATGGATTAAGGCACAATTTGCTGACCTAAATCTAGGAGACAATAGGAGTCTGGAAAATCGAACACTGATAAACATTCAGAAGTATAGATTTTTCCTCTCAGGTAAGTTTCCACTTTGCTCTTACTATTTTTTCTGTACTTAGAAAAATTCATTTTTTCCAATAAATAGTTTATGTCAAGGACTTTTCAAAAACTCTGGACATTTTCAGATGTGTTTCTCTTCCTGGGGAGTAACCCTTTTCTTAAGTGAGTTTCAATCAAATGACCATTCCCTAATCCTGCCATTTTGCTCCATAATTTTGCAAACCATTGATTTCATGGAGATAGCTTATATGACAAAATGCTAAAGCTCCTTTTGCTGCCCTGACCAGCTCTCTTTTTAAGGGTCAATTGCAATGTACTGATTTGGTTTCAAAGTTATGTATTTTTACTATCCCCATTTAGTAGATTACTTTGATGATAAATGGTATGGCTTCTTTTAATAGAAAGGAGAAAAGAGTCTTGAGTTTTTATTTCTTTTCTGCTGAGAAAAGTTTGCCATACAGAAATAGGTTCTGTCCTTGGTGAACACAGTGTCTTTGAAATGTTTGTTCTTCCTAAGGCATTACAAGAAGGAACTCCACATTTCATATCTGAATTCATACCATGGTTGTTATAAGAAGCATTCTGAATTGTATCCAAATTGTCCAGTGAAATGGTTTTTGTCTTCCATCTTTTGTAATTCCCAAACTTTACCAGTATCCATTCTTAATAATAGAGAATGCTGAAAGTGGAAAGTGAATGATACAGGTTGAAATAAATATTTGAATATGTACGGATGTAATTGTTCTTTGATGGCTTATGGAATGGATAGTACCTCAATCTAGATACTGCTGATAATGTCTAACTGTGATAACTTTTTTAGGTTTTTATGTACAAATGTTCTTTCCATGTGGATATCTCATCTCTCAAAGAAACTGAATGAGTCTGAAGGAAAAGCAGATCTCTAAAACACAAAGACACATGCTTCAAGCAATTAATTTAATATAAACATAGCCCTAAATTGCCATGTTTAAATAATTAATTTATAGAATTGTTGCTTAAAAGAGAAATTTATGAAATAGTAATGGCCTCCTAATTTCTATCACCTTTGCAATAATGCTAAATTGGAATTTGGAGCATTAAAAGCTGAAGGATGATCTGCAATTTATGATGGATGAGCAACATAAGAAATGAATATCTTACCTTAGTTTCTAGACCATGCCAACACATCCATCATCAGGGCAATTTCTTTCTGTTTCACCTGAGAGGTCTTTTCTTACTTAGAAGTAGTGAAATATTCACCTCAAATGAGTGAACAAAAAGATGGTAATGGTTGTGCATATCTCTGAAGAGTGAACAAAAAATTCTTGAATAAGCTTTTAATAAAGTTGATACGTTGTAGAAAACTTTGTGATTTCCATATACATACATACATACATACATACATACACATTTTTCCATATACATGTTTTCCTAATGATTTCTGCTTTTTATTGTCTTGACTTAAAATAGCCACAATGCAATCAAATAAAAATAGTTTTAAATGGTTTTATGGTTTATCATCCTTTAAGCTATATGTTATGAAGTACTTGAAATACCTAAAATAGTTTGGAATGTTCAATAATCTTCAAGTAGCTTTTTCTTCTCTGGTACCTCTGCAGATGTAAGGTTTCTATTGATAAATAATGTATGTCTTATATTTGCAAATGAACAATCAAACATTTATTTCCATTCTCATTTCTATAAAATACTTCAGCTGATACATTTTGACAAATCAGGTCACTTTGAACAAATTCCAGATGGAGATATTTATTTATTTTTACTTTATTTATTTATTGGATTTATATTGCCGCCTATTTGTCCATGGCGACTCAAGGCAGCTTATAAGGTATAAAACAGAGGTGGTATTCAACAGGTTCTCACCAGTTCTGGAGAACCGGTAGCAGAAATTTTGAGTAGTTTGGAGAACTGGTAGTGGAAATTTTGAATAGTTTGGAATACCACCTCTGATTGACCCTGCCCACATCTATTCTCTGCCTCCCGAGTCCTAGCTAATTGGCCGGGTCTTCTTTTGTTGCTCTGCACAGGAGAACAGAGCTGGAAAGCAGGTTAGTGGGATGGGGAGGGAATGAGATTTCGCAGAATCCTTCCCTGGAGTGGGATGGGAATGAAGATTTTACAGTATCCTTCCCCTGCCATGCCCTCCGAGTCACACCCACCAATCTATGCCACACCCACCAAGCCATGCTCATAGAACCGGTAGTAAAAAACATTGAACTTCACCACTGGTATAAAACTACATTTAAAATAGTAAAACTAATAAGAAGAATAAAATAAATTAATATAATAAAATCACCTCCCATCCTAGTGACAGCAAATCACATGAGCCATTTAGTGGACTCCATTCCACTTTGGTTTTTTTCAGGCCCACAGGTCTTCAGCACCTTCTCAAAGAGAATTAGAGAGAATCTCTGGGGAAATGATATTTACTGTATTAACTCATTTTGGAGGGGTTAATAATGCAATTTCATTTAGCTGAATATTTTAGCAATATAAAAAACAAAAAGACTGTAATTTTAATAATAAGAATTGCATAGTCCATGTTAGCAAAAAAAAAACTGTTGTAAATAACTTCTGAAAAGTTTTCTGAACTATGCTTAATATCTAGTAGTTTTATGCCATTTTCCATTTGAAGGTTGAATTATATTTCAGTATAATGCATATGAGCTGATACTGGTTGGTAACTTCTTTAAGCAGCTGCAGCTATTCACGGGACTGCACAGCTGCCTCTTTTCAAACTATGGTGTGATATTAGGAATAGTTTACCTAATAACTTAAGGATTTGCTATTAGGCACAGTATAAAGTCAGAAGTATTTTCCCCCAATGAATTCAAAGTGCTTTGCAATTCTAGTATCTAAAAAGTATTAATGAAAAATCTGAGTTTGCAGCATTACATGTGCCTAGCATGTGTGTTGTCTCTCATAAAAATTTACATGCCTGAAAGCCTACACTGGCATTCTTAACCAGTACCATTGTCCTCATTTATGGTTACTTTTGAGTAAACTTGCAAGGATTATATTAGCCTACTAATTAAGAACTGAGGAAGAATGTTACTATAACCTATTGATGGTTCTGCTACTGTTAAAACTATTGTGAATATAATTTTTAATACTGTCAACCTGAATGTGATTTAGATTTTGTTTCTGTATAGACATGTTGGAAGATGCCTACTTGAGAAACCTTAAAGTAATGATGTGGACTAAATGGTAAAAAATTAAATGACAAGAAACATAAACATTGGATTAGCTTTGTCTAATTTCATTTGAGAAAGCTATGTTTCATATTTGTATTACATTATGAGCACTATCCCAACCTTGAGATAACAACTTGTACAATAACTGGTTGTGTTAGTGAATATATAACAATGCAGCTTAAAAGAATATATGCTAACATGTACAGCAGCTGCCCTAAACCACTGCTAAACAATTGCTCAGTACAGGAATCCAAATTAAGCATCTGTCCAGCTTTTACTTGAGAATTTCTAATTAAAAAAAGCCATTTCTTTTTGGAAATTGGCAGTATTGTTAAAGGGCTCCTGCTGTTAGGAAGTTTATAGAAAATGAAACATCCCCTTCAGGCTTCTCAAGACTAAACATACATGTTCCTTTAATCTTGTCACACAGGACTTAATTTTCCAGTCCTCTGATCACCTTTGTTGTCTTTTATGCACCTGCTTCAGTTGTCTTAATCTTGGCACAATACCTGAGATGGGATTGAGTCAGTACTTACATATATACAGCTGTGTCATGAATGCTGCCTCTTTCTAGTTTGGGAAGGTGAACCTTTTGCTATATTTAATTACATAGTTTTCTGTAATATGTCTAGAATAGGGACTCATCTTGTAATGGTAATTATTCTTAGCATATCCATCTGAGCAAGATTATGTTCTGGTAATTGGCTTTGAATCTATTTTATTTTAGCAATCTTTTAATCCAATCCTTTCCATCAATGTTTGTATATTGAAGGAGTAATAGAGACATGCTAGAAATGGATTGAGCTCACTTTCTTTGCAGGCTACAGTGGAGCGTTAGATGGGAGGAAATATGGAAAAAGATGAGAATCAAACATTGCTCCACTCTTCATTACTTGTGTAACTTCTGACCAATTCTAGAAAATGAGATATTACTGACAGCTGTCTCTTAATAGGAAATGAATGAATAAGCATGCAGAAAAGTATATTAGGATGAATCTGAATCGTTTGGCATGTATTAAGCTTCATAACAACTGGCTTATATGGGCAAACATATCCACTTTGGAAAGTGTGGGGACTATGTTGTAACCCCAGAGCAAGGCTACTACTTCTTTTACAGAATATGGTGTGTAATTATACCCAACTCAAAACTAGACCATTGTATAAGGAATACAAATATTATTTTCAATCTAGTCAATATAGGACTGCCTTCTTCTCAATTGCAGCTTCTTGAACAGGAGGTGAAACTGAGTGGAGGCAGAAGGGGAAGAGATACTTAGTTATATATCTAGTATTCAGAATAATTTTATGGATGTCTAGTATCTTGTCCTGAATATTTCTGAAATGTATTTTTAACTTATATTGTTGAATGGCAATTTGTTTATTTTGTAGAAAACACAAGTTGTGCTAACCTTGTACTTTGGATGAAACCCAGAAGTCACTGATCTGCATCCAGGAGGGGAGCATTTCTTTATGAATATCCTATCCTTTTGCATAATACCTTTCATACCCTATTTAAATGTTGGGAAAGAGAAGATATTAAGGGTTTATTATTTCTACAAATACATCCCAGTCAGTGTAAAAACAATCCAAGCTACATGGTTTATTGTAATAACTGTTTTTGTTAAAAATATTTTAATAAAATCTTAGCTCTCAACCTTTCTTTGATTTTCCTTTACCTTGCTTGTAAACTTATTCCATTCTATTAAAAAACCAAAGAAGTTATACTATTGGTGCTTTTGCCATGCTATACAATAATAAAAAGGAATACTTGATTCCCTCCTTCTCATATTACTCAGCAATTTTTCCTCAATTAGATTATCCTCAACTTTTAGACTTCTCAAATTCTCAGATAGCACAAACTTTAAGAATGCTGGAGTTGAAATCTGAATTTCTAGCAGGCATCCATGTTTGTGAAGGCTACATAGGTATGTATGTGTCATGCCCCTGACAGAATCTGATTTGGAGGAGAGGCCTAGCAGCTGACAGGGAGTGGGAGTATGGCTTCTTTGGCTGTGGAAGAAACTGAGGAAGGGTAAAGTCCAGCTGGGCAGAGCAGGAAGACTTAGAGCAAGACAAGAGGGTTCAGAGGAGGACCCAGGCCCATGCCCTCTTCATCCTAGGGCACACAGAGGAACAGAGAAAGGAGCAATGTGAGTTGTGTGACTTACGGGGGAGGAAAAGGCCCTGATTCCCTTCACTAGCTGCAGCTGGGAACACAGTGTTTAAAAAGGAAACCTTTGTACAGCAAGTTGTTAGGAGCAAATCATGAATTATCTGGTTTCGTTGAAGCTTATCTGTGTTTCTGGTGTCTTCCCAACTGTGTGTGTTTTGCTGTGCTTTCAAGACTGCAATTCCTTCTCCTGCCCTGTCAAGTTAATTACTGCAGTGTGGTTTGTTTAGATTTTTAGTTACAGTTTGCATGTACTTTGTTTCGGACTGAATTTCCTCCACTTAAAGACTGTTTCTAGGAGAGTTTTTCTCCAGCCAAAGGTAAACTGGACATTGGGGGAAAAGTTGGAGATAACAAAAGGACTCTTCTTGCTTATTTGACTAGGTTGCCTTTGTGCTGCACCCCAGATCATCATAGTAGGTATGTATTTTAAATGTTTATTAACTTTATATGCCACCTATCTCATGATTTGTTGTAACTCTGAATGGCATATGAAGTGATTGAGACAAATTGGACTAATCTCAAAAAGACTAGATTACATTTAGAGCTTCCATTCATGCTCTTAAAAGCATATTGAGTTTCCTAGGAATTATATTTTAAAAATATCTCCTACACTTGCATGTACTTAGAAAAGTTGCATAGATAATATTGATCATAATTGGAAAAGTTGTAAACATTAAATGGATACAGAATCACTAACATGTGTTTTAGAATCCATTAAAATATATGGAATTAATAGACAAAAAGTGGTGACACAGTTGGAATGTATATTAATGCATTCACAATGCATTCATTTTTATAATGAAGAGACAACTTTGCCATGAGCCACGATGGCACAGTGATTAGAGTGCCAGTGATTAGAGTGACTGCATGCTACTTCTGCGACTGCTGGCTGCTTACAATTTGGCAGTTCAAATCTCACCAGCTCAAGGTTGACTCAGCCTTCTATTCTTCTGAGGTGGGTAAAATGAGGACCCAAATTGTTGGGGGCAATATGCTGACTCTGTAAACCACTTAGAGAGGGCTGTAAAGCAATGTAGAATTGTATATATGTCTAAGTGCTATTGCTGTATAATAGCTGGACTAATTGAAAAAATATATGGTTTTGACAATGTAGAAGGAAATAAGACAGTATTTCTGTAAATTAGAACAGTAGAACAGTCACCCATTTACATAATCTCAATCAACTGCCAATTCATTAATAGACTAATTAATATTCCTTGAATAATCATGATAATTTTGACCAAAATACTGTTTTAGTTTAGGCTTAAGTATATATAAGAGGCATAATATATGTGGTGAAATGTGGTCTGGAGTTACAAAAGGGAGGGTCTCTTTCTCCAACAATCTGGGTCCTTATCTTACTGTCCTTAGAATGAAGGAAGGTTGAATCAACCTTGAACTGGTCAGAATTGAACTCCTGGTTATGGGCAGAGACAGCCTTCAATACTGCATTCCAACCACTGCACCACTAAAGCTCCATAATGAAGAAATTACTGTACTTTGATGTAACTCTTTGTGTGTGACATTCTTGGTTCTGGGTGCCTAACATTCATCCTGCGATTCTGAACAACACTCCATCACCATATCATGAGTATATACATTTTAAGGTACTTAGTAGAAAAAAAGTTATACTTACATATATTATAAACATTTCCAAATAACAAACAAATATGACTTTTTCTCTTTTTTTCATTCACAAACAAAATAATGCATGAAAATCTGGAAATAATTCAAATTTTAATGAGTACCACATTCAAATTTGCAATTCAATTTTAATAGGGCCACCTGTAAAACAGTGAAGAGCTCTTACAATCAGTATATAGACAATACAGAATTAGACACAGCAAATAAATGCCTTCCCTAAAAGCAGTTTCCACTATTTTAATTTACTCCCTATCCATCTAACTTAAAACAATGTATCTGTTTGCAGTATTCTTTGGAAAATAGTATCTTACATGGGTTGAATAATTTCCTAAACAATTACTTGCAATGATGTTCCTCTAAAGATGGAAGGGATATATCAGAGGCCTGAAAACCTGGGACATTACAATACATATGGATACAGTCTGTCTACTAAAAGCAGCAATATGTGAATATCATCTTCATTTAAGGGGGGAAATGTTTCATATTTCATTCATCTTGGCTTTTATTTTGTATTTGGTATGAACTTGAAACTATGTTTGTGATATTGTTTTTGTCTGGAGATGTCTATTGGAATATTATCTAAGAACTGGCACTGTTAGGCAACTTGTGAACATTTCATTGTTGTGGGAATTGGCAAGATTTTACTCAATCTGGAAATGGGTTGGCTACTTTCCATTTTCTTTGACACATATCAATGCTTTTATGGCCTTTCTCTTTATTTGGATTGCTATTAGGTGAAACTATAGCATACAATATGCTAATACCATACTTTGTTCTTTGGTTTCACTGCTGAGTCAGATAGAAATTTAAAATATCTTTTAACTGGATGCTGCTGAAAATTGAATTTACTTCATTGTGAAGTTACTTTGGATCATACTATCTTTACAGGAAAACATCTATGCATGGCGTCTTATCATGAATTCTGCAATCTGCATGGTTCATTAGCTATAACATCTTGCATCCTTTTCAATAAAGATAGAATTCCAAAATGGCTTAAATTGTTCCACAAAGTGGGTGGAAAATACTTTTCCTTTTAAATAAGATGAAACTTGATTTTGATGACTGAACACTATACAATGTTGTCAATAGTAGTTATGCCAGTAACAAACACAACTACTGTAGTTTTATTTTCTTTTTCTTTTTTGCAATTATTGTGACATTCTTTAATTTCCTTATCAGGATGGATTTAATCTCTCATGGTACAATATAAAATAACTAGCTTTTTGTTTCCTAATATTCTTTTGGCTGATACTCTGTTTTCCCACTTCTTAATTTCATCATCATCATCATCATCATCATCATCATCATCATCATCATCATCATCATCATCCATCTGGTTGCCATAAAGAAATCAGAAATTCTCAATTAACATCACCCATAGCTGCTATGTTGATGTATGTTGAGCACTAACTGCCATTTTTATGCCACTTCTGATTTTAAGAAAGTTATTCCAAAATATTGTAATAGTGCTTGACATTTGAGTTTCACTAGAAATTCATAGCCATTGTGGCAATAATAATACAGAACACTTTTCCTTGCCTCACTAAAACAAAAGCAGCACTATTTCTATGGATAGGATTCAATCATATTGAGAGTCAGATATTCCACTCTCAACTGATTCTTTTTTTGGATGACTCAAAGTTCAGTCAATTAGTAGAATAAAATACGGATGTGAATTTTAAAAATATAAATATACTGATTTATTGTTTGTAAAACAATACCTAATAAGAAGGAAGGACTCACTGGAGAAGAGCCTAATGCTAAGAAAGACTGAGGGCAAAAGAAGACGGGAACAGCAGAGAATGAGGTGGCTGGCTGGAGTCACTGAAGCAGTCGGCGTGAGTTTAAATGGACTCCGGGGGATGGTAGAGGACAGGAAGGCCTGGAGAAAAGTTGTCCATGGGGTCACGATGGGTCGGACATGACTTTGCAACTAACAACAACACAAATTCTATTTCCAATAAATCGCACAATAACTTGTTATTTCAGAACTTTTGCCATGTATTCTCTTTCATTCTTACCAATGACAGTTGAAAAATGAAATGAATATATTTTACAACATTACCAACCTGTTGGACTACCAAATATGAAACATATATTTCTAAACATACTGAGAAATCAACCCCAATATGGTTGAGATAAAAAAATTAGATATGAAATTCTTCAATTTTGAATTTCCAGTGTTGAAATAAATATATCCACTTAAACTAAATCACTGAAGGTTTTTGAATTCATTAACTATATTGGGAAGAGATGTACCTACTCATTTGTCTGTTCTAGACCTCCAAGTCCAAAATGCTTTTCCAGGTATAGAACTATAACTTCAATCAGTTTATCAGTATTCTCTAGAGTAGAAATGTCAAACTCATGGCCCCGTGAGCCAGATGTGTTATATGTTGGTGCTGTCTACCCCTTGTTTAGCAAAGGGAAAAAAGTCCTAATACATCATGTGACACTGCTCTGATGCTGTGAGTTTGACATCCCTGCCCCGGAGGATTTCCATGTGAACTTCACACATGCCACAAAGTTCATGCTGGAAATTAAGGATTGGCATTCTGACATTTGTAGGGTCACAGAGAAATTTTCTTTACTTCCCAAATAAAATTTTGAAAATTGTCTTATAGGAGACCAAACCTTGAAATCTGCAAGACTTGGTGTTGTGTGAATTCTCATAAGATGTTGGTACTCTTATGTGATATCTCTGTCAGATTCTACAATCTCAGAAGATGTTGACTTTTTATTTCATTTCATTTGTTTAAGGTCATCATACAAAATTACAGAATGATGCCTAAGGACAAGAAAAGTCTGATAATTCCTGCTTTATAGGGTTAAATGTATTAGCAGAATGCTGGAATTGACAGTGATTTCAAAAAGAAATGACAGATGTTTTGCAATCATCTTGTGATAGAATTCAGTTTGTATTGCCCCGTGATGAATAACTTTAGCAACACACTGTAGCAATTTCATCAAGGGCAATTAAACTCCTGAAGCCAAGAATTGCTATAATGAAAGCTCCAGATCATTATTACATCAGATGTTCTATTTCAGATTTGGTTTCCCCCTCTCAATTTTTCCAGTTACAAAACTTCAATAATAATACGGCATATTCATATACACAAACATTCACACTTCTTTTTTTAAGGAGTACATCAACAGATCTGTGTGATGCTTTATTATTATATTAGTCTTATTATAATCATTTTATTTCATTTAAAAGAAATATGTATTTCTAAAAAAGATGTTAACTGTACCTATGAATTAACGGTAATTACTGAAGCTAGGCAATTATTGCTCAGCATAATGTTAATAAAGGTTCTAAGCAGTGTATTAATTTTATGATATAAAACCTATACATGCTTGAGTTTAATGCTCCACTAGATGAATGTTTACAAATGTTAAAAAAAGAAAAAGGATCTCCCCTAAAATAAAATACATATTTTATTTCTGACTTCCCCTTTCTTGATACTGATAGTATCTGTAAAACTGTAGTTTGTATGTTTTTATCTTACTATATAATATTTAATATTGTTTTCTTGTTGAAAATACTTAAACATCTTTTATATGCATATTTACATTGTTGGTTCTGCCATTGCTTCATATTCTCCAAATTTCAGTTCAGTCTCATATGATTAGTGCTATATATTTTTGCAATAGTTTGGGGAAATTTTACATGTTCACCGTATGTGGCAGACCTTTCCTTCTGTTTCTGTATGATTTGTCTACTTTTGCAATTACTGATGAGCTGTGCATTCTCTACAGAACATTTTATGCCAGTTCACTCTCAAAATTTGACTAGGAGTATATTTTATAGGTTTGTTCCATAGTTCTTCCCATTGCTTTAGTGAGGCTTTATCTTTAAATTTTGGCTTTCAATTTATCATACATATTTTTATTGTTCTCTATATCATATTTAAGTAGGAATGGGTGTGTGTGTCAGTGAGGTCTCTCTCTGTCTCCTAATTAGTAGTCTTGATTCCATATAAGTATTTAAAATTCTGGCACTTTGTTTAACATTCTTATCTCATTTTTGAAGTCAGTTATTACTCTTCCAGAAATTTGTAAATGTGTCAGTCATGGTATGTTCCAATTTTTACTGAATAATTTTTGCTGTGTCTTTGAACTATTCATGGGTGTAGGTGGATTAAGTTTGTGTATGCCATTATAGGTAGGCTTCATGTAATGTTCGCTTATACAGTGATCCTTTAAAGTTATGACAGCATTGAATGAGGCATACTTACAATAGGTTACTTATAATTGTTCCTTGTAGTTGTGGCTTTACAGCTTGCCCATAGTCATGTATCTCAATTTGGATATTTGGTAACTGTCTTGCAATTGTGACATTAAAGGATGTCATGGTCATATAATCACAATTTGCAACCTTCAGTGTACTGGTTTCCAACAAGCAAAGCCAATGGGGAGGCTGGCAGGAAGTTCCAAACGATAGCCACATGACTGCAGGAAGCTGCCACTGCATGCGATTCATTTAGTGATGACATCTGCCGGAACTGCCATTATAAGTCAGCATGGTCACATGGCACCATGCCTTTGACAAATATCTGACACTACAAAGGACAACTGCAACTTTGGAATGTGAAGCTGACACCAATCTTTATTGTTTAAATACAACCGTCCAAGTGCAACTGAAAGAAGAGTTCCAAGCAAATCTACAACTCTCAAGAAGACAAGTTTGGGTTTTTTTTTCTTCATGGATATTAACAACGTCGAGAATTCCTTGACAAAAAAGACATGATAGACATTCCAGGGAACAAAAATTATCTAAACTTCACTGCCTTTGCACTCCTTTCCTCCTGGGAATTTGGATTCATTCAACAATAGTAACAAATAGTTTGCTCTGTAATGCAGTTTGAAATTTGAAAGTGCAAGATGTCTATATTTTGAATCTTTTAATTTTAAGTTTTAATAAACAGAAACAATAAACAGCTTTTATTGTTTCTTGCCATTTGTGTAGTTTTCTCTTGAACTGCAATTGGTGCTATTTGAAACAGATAATTTATTTTTGGGGATACATTCATTTTAATAATTGCAATTGTATTAGTTCTTAGTATTGTATCATTCCCATAATATCTGCTCAGGAGAGCCCAAATGACATAATCATCTCATTCATTGCTTCCTGTAAGAAGGGCTGCTAAATTAGCCACTTGTAGCAATTGTGAAGGGAGGTGGCATTTCCTAATTTACTCTCCATTCTTGTGATAGAGCTTAAAGAAATGCAAGAGAGTTGCAATTTGAGGCTACTTGGAAGGCATATTATCTTGCAAAGATCCTGAACTCTATGAATTCTTGTTAGTTGGTAACATACATATTAGTTTAGGAGACAATTATTGATGGTGTCATTAAGACCTAGGTCCCATTTTTATTCATCCTTTTCCCTTTCCTGCAGCAGAGAGACTACTAAATGTAATCATGAGAACATTATAAAAAGAGCACATCACCATTGATTTTGATAAAGGCAGTCAGTCATTGCTTCACTAAGCTACCCTGATTACTGTATTACAAATGTATCGTCTGATGCTCTGTATCTGTAAATGTAGTCATTTATGTAAGCAATAATATTGTTTGCCTTACTTAATGTTGTCTTTGAACTGCAGTTAAATCGTAGCTGTCAAAATTACAAATGTGTTAGTTATCATTAAGTAGTACCCTGCTTAAAAGCAGACCATAACTCCATGCACTGAGATAAGATTAGACACCTTGAAATGCAACTTATAAATCAACATATATGTTGTATAGGACATCCTTTAGATTCATGAGAATTACAAGATAGCTCAGGAGAGGACTATGCTGTTGATGCATCTTACTAAGGGTTGTTCAGCACAACAAGCTACATAGTTTTCTCTACCTGCATATAGATTTGAGTAAATACAATTTGTATTGCACATCATTTGTAAGTTATTCTGTTATTTTTGTATTTGCATTTTGAATTTATATGTTATTTGTGTTATTTCCTCAGGATCTTAGTATTATCAGAGTCATTCCACTACTCTATAATTTTAAATTCAGGTAGTCCTTGACATATGACTGTAATGGTGTATGGTACATCATTATGGTTGTACATCAGAACAACGGTCATTAAACAAACCGCCTGGCATCATTTTGAGGAAAACTGGAAGTAACTTCTATTTTTTGACAAAAATCATTGTAAAATGCAGTCAGGTGATTATAGGATGCTATAAACGGCCATAAATGTAGCTGTGTGGCCAATGCATGAGGTATGTTCATGTGGTCAGGAAAGGGGCACTGTCACAACTTCGGGACCAGGGCATAACTCTCTTATTCTATGAGGGTGTTCTGACCAAGGCTTCCTGTGACCATAATTAAGTCCACATATATTCCAAACGACTCTCTTTTTATTTCAATGCTGGGAATTATGTTCATTTCCTGCCCGTAATGAGTCCCAAACAGTCTCTCGAGATAAGCAGCCACCTTTCTCTCCTTTGAATTGCTGCCAACAACTAAAATGCCAAATTAACTGTAAAAAGCCAAACGAAGTACAAAGCCACACAGAGCTTCAAAGTTTAATCTGAACAGAGTGAACAACATTGCTTCCTGCAAAGGTTCCTGTCCCTTTGCACTTCCTTTATATCTTATAGGGCAATTACCTCCAAGCTTTACTCCTGAATCACCCCTTTTGTCTTAACTGCTCTTGCCTTCTGGCAGCTCTGCACATACATCCCTGGGAACAGGCTCCCATTTATTTATTTATTTATTTTTGTCAAGTGATTTTAAGATCACAGGTATAAGTATAAACATAGTTATGAATACATGAAATGGATATATATATGAAAAATAAAAAGAAACAATAGGACAGGGACGATAGGCACGTTGGTGTGCTTATACATGCCCCCTACAGACCTCTTAATAAAGGGGTGAGGTCAATAGTAGACAGTCTAAGGTTAAAGTTTTAGGGGTTTGAGGAAGAAACTACAGAGTCAGGTAGAGTATTCCAGACATTGACAACTCTGTTGCTGAAGTCATATTTCCTGCAATCAAGTTTGGTGAGGTTTACCTTGAGTTTGTATTTATTGTGTGCTCTTGTGTTGTTATGGTTGAAGCTGAAGTATTCATTGACAGGTAGGACATTGCAATGTATAATTTTATATACTATACTTAGATCATACCGAAGGCAGTGTAGTTCTAGGTCTTTTAGTTCTAGAATTTCAAGTCTGGTGGCATAAGGTATTCTGCAATGAGTAGAGGAGTGGAGAACTCTTCTTGTGAAATATTTCTGGATTTTCTCTACTGTATTAATATCACATACGTAATGCGGGTTCCAGACTGATGAGCTATATTCAAGTATTGATCTAGCAAATGTTTTGAATGCTCTAGTTAGTAGTGTGATATTACCAGAGAAAAAGCTACGTAGGATTAGGTTAACAACTCTTAATGCCTTTTTAGCTATATAGTTACAGAGGGCTCTAGCACTTAGATGATTAGACATGAGTACTCCAAGGTCCTTCGCAGAGTTTGGATCATCAACAAGGTCTTGACTATTCAGCTTATATTTTATTTTCTGATTTTTTTTGCCAATATGTTAAGACAGAGCATTTATTTGTTGAGATTTGACATTGCCATTTATTTGACCATTCTGATACATAATTGAGGTCTTTTTGAAGGCTAGCAGTATTGTCTGTGGTGTTGAATAACTTTACATCATCAGCGAAGAGAATGCAGTTGCTCTTGATATGGTCACAGAAGTCATTTATGTAGAGTATGAAGAGAGTTGGTCCTAGAACACTGCCTTGGGGACACCAAGGATAGGATAGGATGCTCTCAATTTTGACCATTTGTTGTCTGTTTGACAGGAATGCTTCTATCCAGTTATGCAGGTGTCCAGAGATACCATAAGATTTTAGTTTTAGGAGTAGTTTGTTGTGTACCACTGAATCAAAGGCTTTACAGAAGTCTATGTAGATTGTGTCTGTTGCTTTGCCCTGATCGAGTTTTGTAGTCTAAATGTTTTTGCAGTGTAAGAGTTGCAGATTACATGATACTTTTTTTCTAAAACCAAATTGTTTATTAGAGAGTAGGTTGTTTGTTTCTAAGTGTAGGATGATGGATTGGTTAATAATTGATTCCATGATTTTACAGGTGACTCAGCATAAAGAGATTGGTCTGTAATTTTCACCTAGGCTGGGGTCTCCCTTTTTAAAGATGGGGATGACCATGGCTTGTGACCATAGGTTAGGCAAGGAGCTGGTCCTGAAAGATTTTTCAAAGATTATGCTTAGAGGTTTGGCTATGGCAGTGGATAGCTTTTTAAAGTAGTAGGCACATATTCCATCCGGTCCAATAGATAGAGATGGTTTTAGATTGCGTAGTGCTTTTTCAACATTGTCTTCTGTAAAATCAATATGTATTAGATCATTGTAGTTGTCTCAGATTCTGGAGGCTCCGGAGTCAGCACATAACTCCCAGATGGACCTGGCCCCATCTCTGTATCAGACACAGGACCCTCGTCCAAGTGCTCCATAGAGTCTTGGACTGGCCCATGTTCTTCCCCACTGTCCGATTTTGCAAGCTGCCGGCAGGCCACAACAGAAGGTCATAACTTCAAATAGTTGCTAAGCAATCAGTCAAGGACTACTTATAATGCACAAAAGTACCAGAGGTATATTTAAGCACTTCTTATGTTACAACGTATCTCATAGTATTGAAGTATGTCAATTTGAGCTTTAGTTGCATGCCATATTTTTTAATTACATGTATGTTTTTCTAGAATGAATGAACCTTCAACCAAAGATATATAGACAGTGGTGTGTTAAATGTATAACAGTCAACTCTGCTAACTGTTTTGAGATCCACCACACTATGTGACAAGCTTCAGAACAACTGATAGGCACTAGGTTCAGTTCTTTCAATCAACTCAAACAATTCCAGAAAATTTCACAATTAGACAAGCCAGTACATGTGGTTCCTGTATGCCAGTTTGTGACAAAAGTTGCTTATGTCATAAAAGAATAACATTATCTCTGTATTATATGGTTGATTGATAGTTTATTCAAATCCACCAGTGGGTTGGTTAATGCATTTAAATGAACAAATAAAATGAATGTTTTCAAACTGTTATGAAACTGTTATCTGTTAAAATACTCCCAATCTTTAGTTAGTTTGCATATACCTTATGTTGCATGTGTTTAGTTTGATATGGTTTTGTTTATTTTGCTTAGCCATGACTTGGAGGCTGTTTCCTGTGAAATATTTTGAACTAGATTTCACTTTTACATATTACTGCTTGAACTGCCTGTTGATAAAATGTGGCTATCTTCCCAGTAAAATTGAAACAGATGATTCATTTCATTTAAATCATACTTAGCTAATATCAGGTGGTAAATAACTTCTGGCATGGATGAAACTTTTTCTCATTAAAATGTATTTATGATATTTTTATCCACTGAGTGGTGGTGTGCATATGGCTCTGTGAAATGATAAAGAGAGAAAAAAGGCCTTCTTCTATGATGGTGAATAAAAGGAAGAGAAGATACATGCTTTTCTCTTGGTTCAGAGATTTTAAATAAATGTCTTGCAAAATTTTGTTTTATTGTGTGTATTGCTTTGCATATACAGTTGTGCTCATAAGTTTACATGTCATGGCAGAATTTATGATTTCTTGGCTATTTTTAAGAGAATATGAATAATAACACAAAAACTTTTCTTTCACTCATGGTTAGTATATGGCTGAAGCTATTTATTATCAATCAACTGTGTTTACTCTTTTTTAATCATAATGACAACAGAAACTACCCAAATAACCCTGATCAAAAGTTTATGTACCCTGGTGATTTTGACCTGATAACATGCACACCGGTTGGCACAAAGTGGCTGTAATGGCTATTAAAGGTAACCATCCTCATCTGTGATCTGTTTGCTTGTAATTAGCGTGTGTGTATAAAAGGTCAATGAGTTTCTGGACTCCTGACAGACCCTTGCATCTTTCATCCAGTGCTGCATTGACATTTTTGGCTTCTGAGTCATGGGGAAAGCAAAAGAATTGTCAAAGGATCTGTGGGAAAAGGTACTTGAACTGTATAAAACTGCAAAGGTATATAAAAAGATATCCAAGGAATTGAGAATGCAAATCAGCAGTATTCAAACACTAATAAAGAAGTGGAAAATGAGGGGTTCTGTTGAAACCAAACCACAGTCAGGTAGAGCAACTAAAATTTCATCCACACTGCCAGGAAAATTGTTCGGAATGCAAAGAAAAACCCACAAATAACTTCAGGTGAAATACAGAACGCTAAAAACATGTGGTGTGGTTTCAAGAGATGAGTACTACAACTACAACAGAGAAGGTATACTTCCTGAATCTCACAAGATGACACTGCTTGATCAATAGGTCATGGAGCACACCCATTTTGCCCAATTGCAATAGATGTATATACAATCGGAACAGTCAGTCTCTCATTCACTCATTGTGTAACAATTTCCCCTGAAACAGATTATACCAACTATTCCATATTATATTAATGACTGGACAATTTTTACCAAAAGCAATATGAGAAAAGACCTAGGTAGAAGTGTTTAACTACAACAAATCACAAGACACTAGGCAATTAGAAATCAGGCATAAAGAATATCTATCCCTTAAAATGTGTTGTATTATTGCCCTTCCCACACCCATCTTTCCAGCCACCAGATAGACATTTTGTGCCATTTTATTCCTTGACATGTGTCATTTTTTTAAAGTTGTAATCTCTGCACTACACTGACAGGCCTGAAACTGGCTACAGGTTTGGGTTATTTATCAGTTCCAGTCAGATTCCAGTCTAACACATTTATTGTTTCCCACCAAGTTCTTTTGGATTTGATGAAGCTCTGAATAGACTTGATAAACATGACAGGGAAAGTATTATTGATGAGAGACTGACTTGATGAGAAGAACAAAATCTTTGCAGACTATTGAGATCTTCTGTTTTGAAACAATAGGAACATTATTCAGCAGTCACTAGAATCCGGTGGTAACTCTTTATATACTCTAACTTATACAGTATATAAATCCTTGACCTCTACTTGATTTGTTACATGAATAAATTTGTTTCTAGTAACTTCTTCTCTTACATGCCATAGCCATATAGATATAAGGATTAAAAATTAGATTAGAAATTGCACATGAAATACACTGTCCATATATTTTAGCACCATGGCCTATAATGTTCTAGAAATTTCAGTTTTTAAAGACTGTGTATTAAAAATATGCAGATAAGGAAAACAACAAACCTTTAAATCCTAGGAAGGGAAAAGAAGTATAACATGAGAGATATCAAGGCTTGACAATATAGACAATACCCAATTTACAAACTTACTTAGTGACCATTCAAAGTTACAATGGCACTGAAAAAATGATTTAAGACAATTTTTCACATGATAGTTTCAGCATCCCCAAGGTCATCAGATCAAAATTCAGATGCTTCATATGGCAATTGCAGTGTCCCAGAATCACGTGATAATATTTTGTGACTTTCTAACAAGCAAAGTCAATAGAGAAGCCGAATTCACTTAACAACTGTGGTTTACATTTGGTATATAAAAAGTAAGAGTTGTTGTGAGTTGGAAAGTCATAGAGAAACAGATTAGATACAAAGAAATACACATTGTTTGAAATTCATAAAACAATGAAATAGTTGTTGAATAAATCTGTAAAGATTCAAGATAAAATCTAAAATGATTCTGGTAGTACTTTATAAATCACCCACTCAGGAAGACAGTATTTGAAAGTGCAAAGCTTTCCTGAAAAAGATTAAAACTTGATGAACCCATAATAGAAATGGAGAATTTCAAATATCAATCTGCTGGAACTCTAATTCTGCTAAAAACAGATTGCCTAAGTTTCCTCATTGTTATCTTCATCTTTTAGAAGTACAGATAGCATCAGGGGGATCTGATTACCTGGGATGAACTGGTGTAAGTGAAATTGTAGGACAATTTCAGATCTATGTGATCTTCAATCTGTAAGAATTGAGAGAGAGAGAACATCATCACACTCACTTCCTAGCCTTCCGGAAAGAGCTCAGATATAGGGTTTTACAACTCAAAATCTTTGGAGAAAAATGTTCAAAATAGAAATTCGGAAAGCTGAAATAATGAGAGCATTTTTACAAAATATTCCTATCAGGAAGTCAGTGTGGCTGCACAGGAGCTCTCTCTAACGTTGAAAGTTAAAAATGACAAGTATTAGAAATGGATAACTAATGATGGATGTAATAGACTAGTACATCTAGAAAATAATTGTGACATTCCAAGAGTTAGATGCTATCTCTTTAAATTACTTTTTGCAGCAGATGACAGAGCAACAATGCCTTCTCATCTTTCCAACTCTACTTTCCTTCCTTCCTTCTTTCCTCCTTCCCACCCTCTTTCCCTGTCAATTCAATGCGCGTTGAAGACCTGGCTCTTTGAGCAGGCCGGCCTGGGCTGAGAAAATGATTTTAAATTTGATCTCCATTTTTAATTCTAAATTGGGTTTTAAGGGTGGGGGGGGGGGTTCTTAGTCTTATTACGCAGCCGATTTAAATTTAATATTTTTTAACTTTTGTATTTTCTGTGGGGTTTTTAGATGAGCTGTTCACCGCCCTGAGTCCCTTAGGAAAAGGGCGGTATATAAATGGAATAAATAAATAAATAAATAAATAAATAAATAAATAAATTCTAGTAGACTCTTGTGGCTTTGGATTTGCTTTGAAGCAGATAAAGAAGTGGAAAAATGTCTGTATTGAGACATTTAAAAAATAGTGATTGCCTTTGTTGCTGAAACTTTAGTGGATTTAAAAATCCGGAATATGATCTGGTCATTCTAAAACATACAAGAAAAAGTAAGGTAACACATTGATCCAAAGCCTTCATAAAAAAATATAGTAGAAAATCAGAAAAGATGAATGTGTATAAATACTGATATATACTACAGTAAGATATTTATAATCTCCTGACTCTACAGTTAATAATCTCTAATATATATTTTATAATTCTGTAGCAGACATCACATGACTGGCCATTGACACTTAACACCATTGTCCTTTTTTTACTTTTTGCGGACACCATTGTCCGCAAAAAGTAAAAAAAGGGGAGACTGACAGACTTTTCTAACCTAGACTTGGCAGTAAAACTTTAAATTTCAAAAAATAAATTGTTTAATTTAGCTCTTTGATTTGATTTGTCAGAAGACCAACTGACACATCTTAACTAGATTACAACCTTGATCATTGTGTGCCACCCAAAGTTACTTCTGGTAAGATGAGTGGCTATATAAATAGACACTCATTGTTTATATTTTATTGTTTATTTTACAAACAAATGAACTTTTACTGCAGACAAAAAATGAAGCCATGCACAAAAGCCGATTGATGTTGCGAGAGCTATGGTTTTTCTTTTTTTTTAACCTTCAGAAGTTTAAACTTGTGGCTTCCTCCTCCTATCCTTTTGAGCAAATGGATAAGATGATGTCTAATAACTCTGAAGCCAAGTAATGTTTGAATCTATAATAGCGGTCTCTGACCAGGGACCAGCTGGTTCCTACCTCAACCTTTACAATTTATGCATGTACATTTGTTCATGGTAAAATGTAACTCCTCTTTGCTAAACATTGATCAGAAAATTCAATGAGATAGACAACAAAAATAATTGTTTCAAATAAAAATTCAAATAAAAAATTAAGAAGAAAAATTCACCAAAAGTTTATTTCCTCATTTGAAATGATCTGCACACATTCTCATTTACTGATTTACTGATCAGTATGAGGAATTATTATCCATTATTCAATTTATTGTCAACATGTAGGCAAGGCAAAACAAACTGATCATCAATTTAAATCATTACAGGTAATTCTTTACTTACAATAGTTTGTTTAGCAACTGTTCAAAGTTATAGTGGCACTGGATAAAGTGTCTTATGACCATTTTAACACTTGATTATTGCAGCATCTCCATGGTCAGGTGATCACAATTCAGATGCTTGGCAGCTAATTCATATTTATCACTGTTGCAGTGTCCTAGGGTCATGTAATCACCTTTTATGATCTTCTTAAAAGCAAAGTCAATGAGGAAGCCAAATGCACTTAACAATTGTGGTACTAACTTAACAAGTGCAGTGATTCACTTAACAACTGTAGCAAGAAAGGTTGTAAAATGGGGAAAATTCATTTAACAAATTTCTCACTTAGCAACAGAAACTCAGTTATGGTAAGGGATGGGATTCTACCAGTTATGGCTCAGTTATGGTAAGGGATGGGATTCTACCAGTTCGCACCTATTCGCTAGAACCGGTTGTTAACATTCTAAGCAGTTTGAAGAACTGGTTGTTAGGAGAAATTACTGGCCTAATCCTGTAAGAAAGGCAGGAAGGAAACATTCTGGTGTTGCTTACAGAAACTGCCTCTCCGTTAACCCTTATTACATTCTTGGCAGGACTAGACTTCCTGTCTCAGGAACTTCTCTGGAGTTATTTTTCCTTCCTTTGCTGGTACTTTGCTTGTATGGAGTGACCATTCAAAGTTACAATGACACTGAAAAAAGTGACTTATGACAATTTTCCACATTTACGACTGTTGCAACATTCCCACAGTCATGAAAGGCCAGGCGAGGAGATGCATGCCTTGATGTGAGTAATATTGAGTTGGCCACGCCCAGCCAATAACATGACCACCCAGTCACATGACCACCACACCATGCCTACCAACTAAGCCATGCCCACAGAACCGGTTGTTAAAATATTTGAATCCCACCCCTGGTTATGGTCATAATTTGAGGACTAGCTGCATGTTACATCTATCCAACAAATGAATCTCTAACATCTCTTGTTTTAATTGTGTAAATCTGATTGCTTCCATTCTTAAATTCTTGCAGGTAGGTTAGCTTGAAGAATAGTATTAGTGCTCATGCCATTGCAAAAGCTTTTATATATTTATCCATTTAGAACTGGATGACCCTATGAATCTATAGCTATTGGATTTTTCACTAGTATTTGTTTAATTAATCCCACATTACCAGTATTCAACTTTATACATTAGGAAACTCTAATTTCCAAGCTGTTTTTTTAAAAGGATATTACTTCTCAGCAATAAACCTGCTCCTGGTACCAAGATAGATAACTACAGTATAGAATTTGGATTCTGGCCAATGTAGTTTTTCAGCTTGACTTGACCTTTTTAAAAATTAAAAGCCAGTTGTTACAATTGGCTTAAGATATAATATTATAGGAAGTAGCAGTAGTGTCCTATTGATCTCACAATTGCTCTTCCAAATTCAAAAGAATATAAGTAGCTATAATGTTACATATCTCATTTTGTTTCTTATGCAGTGAATATTAGGAATTACTGTTCTCTGTTTTCTGTACTACAACAAGAAACTGAAGGGAATATGAAGTAACTGGAGACTATAAGAAAGAATTGAAAATAACAGAAGTGTGGTATAATAATATACCCCACTTATTTTAGGCATTATTTCATGTCCAGTTAATAATTTTGTGTGATCAATCCAAGATACAATGAGGGATGTACATTCACCTCAGGATTGTCTATAACTTCCAGCCTTTATTTGCATGTGAAAAATTCCATGAGATCCTACATTATCAGAGTTCTACCTCACAAAAAGCAATAATATGTAGAGATAGGATCTTTTTTGGAGATGTTGTGATGGCTTGGATGACGAAGAAATTGCTGGCTCCAGGGACTAGGGGGACATGAAAGGGTCTGTGGCAGAATCAGAATGGTCAAGGTGAAGCCATGCCAGGAACTTTGTGGGATCCAAGAGGGAGCAGCTGGAAGCTAGAAGCAGCTGTATAGTGCAAAAGAGAAGTTGCTGCCTCTGCCTCATTCCGAGTTGTGCAGAGAAAGGTATAATGGAGCTTATTGATGTTACTTACAAGAAGGCAGCATTGCCCCTCCTAATGAGGCATGCCAGTCAGCACCTATTTTCTTTTATCCTTGGAACCTGGAGACCAGTTGGTAATCTATCTATCCCTGAATGTTCATGATTCATTGCCTGGAACTCATTGAGACTCTGTTGCTGTTGTTGTGCCTTGAACAAATTGAAGTTAAGTTGCTGTCATCATGCCTTGCATGCATTGAAATCAAGTTGCTTTCACTGTGCCTTGAACCCATCAAAACCAAGTTGACTTCCCCATGTCTGGAGTCTGGAGAGTCATGGTTGCTTTCAGTGGTTACTATATTCTGCTCAGAATTCATTCCATAACTATGTCTGTTCAGCATTTTTGGAGAGGTCACCTATAACTGACTCTAAGGACTGCACTATCTATAGAGTCTGACCTGGGGAATGATTATAGGATTGTGATATGTATGTGTAGACTGGGACAGTACAGATGTGCTATAAGCATAACAGTATTTCTCCCCTTATGTCACCAATACAAGTAGAAGAAAGAAAGAATTGCTTATAGTCTTTCACTTTCTAGCCTGGTGCATTAACAGTAGACTAAACTTGTTGATTTAACAGTTTTAATACAATAAAACATTCCTATAGAATACTTAATAATTTGATGTTAGAATATATTAAATTAAATGTTCAAAGTTATAGAGATACATGAAATAAGGACCTGCAGTATCAATTAGATACAAATTAGGAAACATTTTTGCATCTATAGGTCAAATTTCCATAATTTAAATATATATAATTAATTCAAATTCATATTTCTTATCTACTGGGCAATAATGCATATCTTCCAGTATGAACTGAGTTCAGGCAGTTGTTGTACTTGTGGTAATAAAAATGTGTCAATGTTCGTGTGTTATTTCCTGTGTTCTAGTGGCTCCTTTTGAGACAAAAAAATTATTTCGCATATTGATTGTGCTCTGGAAGGTCAGTGGTTATTGTAGATGCTCATGTTCTTTCAATTATAGACTACAGTTTGAAACTTAGAGCAAGACAATGAAAATTGATATTTTCTGCTTCTGTAATTAAAATAAAAAACTACAAGGTTGGAAAGAAATCTAATTTTTGGCAGTCATTCAATGGTACAAAGGACTTATCTCTTTTTCTGTACTAAACCAAGCATGTTCTAAAAGAACCCTTTTTGCAGAACTATTTAGAAAAGTAGATCTCAAACACCAATGTATATGTATAATTTTCAATTTATATTACATTTAAATAGAAATAAATATTGGATTGTATATGTGTAGCATGATATGAATATAGATTTGTATAAGAAGAAATATGCTTCTGATGTTTTTCTATTTTCCTTGATGCTTTTATAAAAAATAAAAACATAGCACATGAATGTTTATATTATTTAGAGAACAAACGAACTAAGGTCAACTAACAGAGTCATAAATTACCACGTAATATGGTAATCAGGCTTTTTTTCATCCTTGCTACTTATATCTACAATATGATGTTTTGGAATTGAAATTCCGGGGAACTAATTTTTTTGCTGTAACTTTTACCATACTGAATGAGAAAACATTGAAGAAGATCCTGTCTCCATATTCTGTGGATAATGATAAAGGTTGTTAGTTTTCTTTTAGAAGATAAAGTAAAGCTACCTTTTCTTTGAAATTACAAACAAGATCAATAATAAGAAAAAAGAGAAGGCATAGAGGAGAAAGTCCTTTGAGATAGGACCAGGAATTTTCAGCTGCTCAAACAAGCAACGTAGTTCTTTAGAGCACCTGTTACATCCTCAAAATTTTCAAGGGGAGAAATTATATACAGTCCTCATTTAGTGACACAATTGGGACCAGCAACCAGTTTCTGAGTGAAACTTAATTGGGTGTACAGTATAATATTATTTCAACTTTTATGTGCTTTACAGACAGGTCATAAATGCAAGTATTGGTTGCAAAGTTACTTTTTGATCAGTGTTGTAATTGTGAACAATCATGAAATGAGGACTATATTGCTTTTCTTCTCAAAGGCCCTCTGGCATGGAATCTTTGAGTTTCAAACTTGTAACTTTATATGTATAATAATTTTCATGTCATTACTCATAGACATTTACTATTTTAAAACAAACAAACCAGGAGCCATAAAATAAGTGAAATTTGGCAGAATTTGATACAACATACAAAGTCAAGGTAGCAATAATTGGTTCCCAGAAGTGTCTGGGAACACTTCTCCATTTGATATAAACTGCAGAATCTTAGCTCAGTTAATAACTTTAATGTATTTATCACAATCCTATAAACATATATGGAATGGATACACAACAGCCTGAATATGGTCTAATCAGATTTAGATGTCCTGTTCTTCATTTCTCTGGCAGGAAAACACCTACAAGGTAACTCTTTGTATAGAAAGTTCATTCTTTGGAGAACCTTAGTTTAGAGAAAGAAAAACAAACCCCTTTTAACTTTTGTTTTCTATTTATCTGATTATGTATTCTATTGTTACAGGTTCTGGTATGTATTAATTCACTCATTTATAGAAAGAATTAGGAACCTGTAGTGGTCATCACTGAAGAAATGGAAAGATCTTGCCCATTTTTTTCTTTTTAAATTGTAGTTTCTGTTGTCGTCCCATCTCTAAAATAATTTTTGATAAAAGCTGCAAAGTGAAGTGGGAATTAATAAAAATCAACCTCTCTTCCTGCAAGGGAGCCCATAAATGTGCTCATGAATTATCTAAATTTAACCTATTACTTCAGAAACTAAATTCAGCTAGATATCATGCACACTAAAACAATTTTTGACATTTGTCATTTGTTTAGTTTCATTGAATAAGAGACTGATTCAAGGAATATTCGAAATAAAACTGATTTTGTCTTTTTACTGAAACTAGAATAAAAGAATTGGTATTTTATGTGTTTAATGATTAGAAAAAGTAAAATATGAGAATTAGTAGGTTCCAACCTTCTTTATAGGAGTTACACATAAATTTATCATTTGTGTTTCCTTAAAGAGTTTGGAGGCTACTTCTTTTTCAATTTTCTATTCATCGCTTTCCTTTACTCTTTACTTCTTTTCTGAAATCACTAAATATATTATTTTCATTTCAGATCCACAGATTATGGTACAACATATGAAAAGCTAAATGACAAAGTGGGACTAAAGACTGTGCTAAGTTATCTTTACGTCAGTCCTACTAATAAGAAAAAGGTAAGAAAGCTATTTCTCAACAAGTAACAAAGTGAAAAATAAAAAAGCTTCATTCACATGTTTGACAGTTCCAAATCTAAATCAAGAACATGAAGTAAGTTGAAGATTATTTTTAAAAATGTAGCTTTCTGTAATTAGCATGCTGTTTCCTACAGTTAATATATCAATTAGTATCTACATTTCAGTTCTTATGTCTGGGAATGAGTCCTGAAACCTCCATAGAATTTTCTTCATATAAACATGTAAACACACACAGAATTGGTATAAGCTTGCATACAAATCTAGAAAGTACATTGAATCTTCATCCAAGGGACCAATGGCTTCCATGACTATTTTCCTTTTTCTAATGTGTTTGAAGAATCTTTTGTTATGTATTTTCATAGTTCTGACAATATGATCTCCTGATTTTCTTTCTGCCCCCCTCACTATTATGGTTTTTTTAAGAAGATTTTATGCTTCCTCTTGTTGTTTTATTTATGCCAGGTCTTCCACTTTCTAAATGATACTTTCTCGACCCTAAAAACTTTATTCCTCATGCAACTTCTCAGCATAGTTTATTTATTCTAAATGCTCCATAGAATTCCTAAAATTAGCTTCATTATGCCAATATGCTGCTTAGTTTTAGGCTATGAAGTTAGTTTAGCAATTAATTCTGTACTTCTAATGCAAAATAACATTATGAGCATATAATTAGATGTTAATGTAGTTATATATGTTTTAATAATGCTTGTCTTTTTAATAGTAACTTTATTAAGAATTATAATTAGAACAGTAAAAACTAATGCAAATTGAAAAAACTAAAAAAAATAGAGTAGATGTAGGGGAAAAAAAAGGAAAAATAGAATGAGAAATAGAAAAAAAAGAAAAAATAAGAATTCAGTGACGAAAATTGAAAGAAATATATATTGAAGTGACTTCCAATCTTCATTGCATAAGTATAAACAATTTTAGTAACTTTTCATCTTTTCTTAAAATACAATAAATACAGTCTTCTTTTTGTCCAGAAGAGCCAGTCTGTTTGCTGGGTCTTCATTCCACCACAGTTAGTTGTTGGTTCTGCTTTTCATGGAGCCATTTTCACTGCGGCATTTCTTTACTGGAAGTCAATAATACTCACTTTAACTGAAGGAGTGTTCAGTGAAATAAGCAGAAGGGAAAAATAATGTATGATATAATCTTCCTCTGAACTATGACAAGCTTTACTCCTGCTATTAGCTTACATATTAATTTAGTACTTGTCATTTCATTGCCTCCTGGTTAATAGGATATAGACAACACCATATTAAGAGTCGTGATAGCACAATGGTTAGAATGGAGTATTGCAGGCTAAATCTGTTCACATTGCCAGGAGTTTGATTTCTTTGATCCTGAGTGGTTCAAGGTTGACTCAGTCTTCCATCCTTCTGAGGTCAGTAAAATGAGGACCAGATTGTCAGGGGAAATATGCTCACTCTCTAAACCATTCAGAGAATGCTGTAAAGCATTGTGAAGTGGTATATAAGTCTAAGTGCTATTGCTGTTGCTATGTGCAAAATATTCTCTTAATTTGAGGTCCTAACTTGAATAGAAAAGAGTCAGCATGGTTGGGTAAAATTCAGTATTTATTATACCTAAAGGCATATAGGCTTGAATTGGAACAAATTGACTAGTATTGTCCTTCTTACAAAAAAAATGAAGCATATTGACATAGTTCAACTCATATTAGTAATTTAGTCTTCTTTAAAACTGTTGTGCCAAAGCTACAAATAGCAAAAAAGTCAATATCTAGATGCCTGTCTGTTGATGAATTATGGCATACAGAAGATTACAACTTGAATTACAGCAGAAGTAAATGGTAAACAATTAAATTAATTTATAAAATTAATTGAAGAAAAATAAATGTAGTGGGCATTCAAGAGACTAAGAAAAAAAAGAAAGGTTTACATCTGATTAAAAATGGCCTAATTTCATGGAGTTCAGTTGATGAAGAAAAGCATAGAAGTGAAAAATATCCATTTAATTATAAACAAAAGAGCTAAATGTTGTCTACTATGAAGTACAATATTGTTCTCATCCAGATTGCTCTTATGAATTTGAAAATTTGGTGTTTACATGTTACCCCCTATATCATCTGGAATTCTAGAAGTCTACAATGCAATTATCAATCTGAACATGCGTTATATATGTGGTACTGAAAATGAAGAGGTGAAAGTTTATATTTATTTGCTAAAAACTCAGTTTGTGTTGTTTTCTGACATTTAAAAAGTTTAAATTTAGGAGAACCTTAGCAAAACACGAAAAAAATTTAAATTGATTCTTCTCTTTTAATAACTTATGTAGGAATACTTGAGTTTTTCTTAATATCGTAAGAATGATTATGCATTCTAGCTTTGGAAATAAGAGTATAATTCTCCCCAAACTTTTTTCTTCTTCTATGCTGTTCATTAAAATGAAGTTGAATGAATTGCAGTTTTGAAAGCCTATTTTTCATAAACTTTCCTATCTGGATTGAAATTATATTGGGATGATAGCCAATTGGATCTACCTGTGTCAGTGCCAGGTGAATCATGGTGAAGGTGAAGATAGAGAAGCATGTCTATCTCAAAATAACAAACAGTCTAGTAAAGTTTGGGAATATATTTGAAAAATAATTCGTCTTTGTTGAACTGAAGCTGAATAATTAAAGAAAAAATGGAGAGAAATAAGTATTGAGAGTTCCAATTTTGTCCCTTTATATTTTCAGATAATTGGATTTGCTCACATGAATGTTTAAGTTTTATCTTTTAGATTTGATTCACAATATTAGTTATTCATAATTGTCTTTATAAAAAACAAAGATTCAAAAAGTAAGTATTCCAAGAATTAAAGTCATCAACTTTTTCACATTCATCTTCTCTTTGAGTTGCCGACATGAGCTTAATTTTATAATGTTCCATATAAAGTATCAATCATAATATTAACTGATTAATTTACTAATTAGATTAATTTACTAATCCCTTGAAGCACTTGCAGGAATGATTTTAGCAAGGAATTGCTATGATCAAAAGTATATAAATTGAAAATCTATGTTGTTCTTTCTTTGGGAATAAATATATTTCATCTATAACTTCAATTACTGTACAGTATTTATAATCGTCTTATTTATTTATTTATTTATTTATTTATTCCAATTTATATACCGCCACCCTCTCCCAAAAAGGGACTCGGGACGGTGAACAGCCACAATAAAACATACAGTTAAAATAAATTTAAAATTAATTAAATAATGGCTAAGACCAATAAAGTCCATAAAAAATTTAAAATTGTATTAAAAATTTTAAACCTTCTCCTAACGTTAGGCCAGAGGTGGATCTTTAGTGCATGTCGGAAGGCTTGCAGGTCTGCAATGGCTCGCATTTTTGCAGGTAGTTCATTCCAAAGGGAGGGTGCTCCCACAGAGAAGGCCCGCAACCTCGGGGCTGCCAGCCAACATTGTCCAGGTGGCAGGACCCCTGTGGGAGCGCACTGGCGGTGGGAGGCCGATGGTGGCAGTAGGTGGTCCAGCAAGTACCTGGGTCCCAAGCCATGGAGCGCTTTAAAGATGGCTACCAACATTTTGAATCACACCTGGAAGGCCACCGGAAGCCAGTGCAGCTCGTGCAGGAGCGGTGTAATATGGGAGCTCTGAGAAGCCCCCAAGATCACCCGCGCAGCCGCACTCTGCACCAGTTGGAGCCTCCGGATGCTCTTCAAGGGGAACCCCATGTAGAGAGCATTGCAATAGTCTAGGTGGGAGGTAACAAGGGCAGAAATGACTGTGCGCAATGCGCCCCGATCCAGAAAGGGCCGCAACTGGTAGATCTGACGGACCTGATAAAAAGCCCCCCTGGTGACGGCTGCTATATGATCATCTAACGACAGCCGTATATCCAGGAGGACTCCCAGATTGCGTACCCTTTCTGTGGGAGCCAGAATTTCACCCCCCACAGTCAGCAATACAATAAGCCAACTGTATCTGGGTGCAGGAAACCACAGCCACTCGGTTTTGGTCAGGTTGAGCTGAAGTCTGTTGACCCCCATCCAACTCCGCACAGGCTCCAGGCACCAGTCATCACCTCAACGGCTTCATCAGGGTGGCCCGGGGTGGAAATGTATAGCTGAGTATCATCAGCATACTGATGGAACTCCACCCCGAAACCATGGATGATCTCACCCTGCGGCTTCACATAAATGTTGAAC
The DNA here is from genome assembly GCA_023653725.1 of Bungarus multicinctus. Taxonomy (NCBI): domain Eukaryota; kingdom Metazoa; phylum Chordata; class Lepidosauria; order Squamata; family Elapidae; genus Bungarus; species Bungarus multicinctus. The sequence continues at coordinate 52,947,064 of CM042844.1, forward strand.
AGCAGGGGCGAGAGTACAGACCCCTGAGGCACCCCACAACACAGGGGCCTCGGGCTTGATCTCTGCCCCCCTGCCAACACAAATTGCGAGCGGTCGGAGAGGAAGGAGGAGAACCACCATAACACAATGCCTCCCACTCCCAACCCCCCCAACCGCCATGGGATACTGTGGTTAACAGTATCAAAAGCGGCTGAGAGATCTAATAGGACCAGGACAGAGGAACAACCCCTGTCCCGGGCCCTCCAGAGATCATCCACCAACACGATCAATGCCATCTCCATGCTATACCCAGGCTTGAAACCCAATTGGAGGGGATCTAAATATACTGCTCCCTCCAGGTGCTGAGGGAGCTGTCGTGCCACCACACTCTCAACAACCTTTACCACAAAGAGAAGGTTGGAGACTGGACGATAATTTGACAACAATGTTGGGTCCATGGATGGTTTCTTGAGGAGGGGCCTCACCACCGCCTCTTTCAAGGTGGCCAGCAGGAAGCCCTCACTCAAGGAAGCGAACCAAACTCGCGTAACCTCCTGGGTGGCCACAACCAACCAGGAGGGACACGGGTCCAGTAAACATGTGGTGGCATTAAGCCCACCCAGTATCCTGTCCATGTCCTCCAGGGTCACAGTATCGAACTCCCTCCAAATGACCTCACTGAAATCTGCCCCCGCCCTCCCACCCAGAGTTGCCCAGTCAGAGTCCAAACCATCCCAGATCTGAACGATTTTGTCCTGCAGAAAAATAGAAAAATCCTCAGCCCATCCCTGCAAGGGGTCCTCCTGCGCTCCCTCATCTAAAAGGGAGCGGGTCACCCTAAAAAGGGCAGCTGGGCAATTTTCTGCAGATGCAATAAGGGCGGAAAAGTATGATCGCTTTGCCACCCTTATCGCCACTAGATAGGTCCTAATGTAGGACTGCAATAGTGTTCGGTCAGATACAGAAGGGCTGGTCCTCCAACCACTGTCTAGGCGTCTTTTCTGGTGCTTCATCTCCCTCAGCTCCTCGGAAAACCAAGGAGCTAGTTGGGATCAGCACTGAGTCAGAGGCCACAAGGGTACGACCCGGGCAAGGGCCCTGGTTGCCACCCTGTCCCAGGCGGCCACCAGGTCCTCAACCAAGTCATGTGTGCAAGTCTCGGGAAACAGCCGAAGCTCCATCAGGAACCTATCTGGATCCATCGGGCTCCTGGGGTGGTACCATTTAGTCGGTCCCACCTCCCTGCGACGAGGTGGTGCAGAATGGAAGTCCAGCCTAAGGAGCGAATTATCCCACCATGACAGGGGCTCTATCAAAACATTCCCTAAACCTAGATCATCCTGCCACTGGCCAGAGGCAAAAACCAAATCCAAGATGTGACCCCCTGTGTGTGTGTGATCCTGAATTAATTGGGTCAGGCCCAAAGCTGTCATGGAAGACATGATCTCCTGAGCAATCCCCGAGTCCCGCTAGCAGAGGGTAGGTTGAAATCCCCCATGACTATAAGCCTGGGGGTCTCAACCGCCAAGCCATCTATCACCTCAAGGAGCTCAAGCAGGGCCGATGTCACATAGCAGGGAGCCAGGTATGTGATCAAAGACCCATCTGAACCTGGAACCACACTTCACAAAGGGGATTCACTTCCGGTCATCTGAGGAACAGTGGATTTCCTAGTACATAGATCTTCCTTAATAATCACTGCAACCCCCCCTCTCCAGGGCCCTAGGTCGATGAAAAACCCCAAACCCGGGTGGGCACATCTCCACCAGGGGGACAACCCCCTCTTAGCCCAGCCAGGTTTCGGTAATGCCTGCCAGGTCTGCTCCCCCCTCCCAAATCAAATCATAGATAAGGGGGGCTTTATTAACCACGGATCTGGTGTTACATAACATCAACTGAAGGCCCAGGGCTCAATGACTCGGACAGCCTGGGGAACACGAAGTAACTAGGGGGTCAGAGCCCCCCTTACAAATAATGAGGGCGCGCTCCCCCAACATTATATTTATTTATTTATTTATTTATTTATTTATTTATTTATTTATTTATTTATTTATTTATTTATTTGTTTATTTATTTAACATATTTATATATTTCCCTTCTCCCGAAGGGCTCAGGGCGGTGTACAGCCAACCATAAAACTTTTTACAATTATAAAAGCTAAAAGAGAATTAAATATCTTAAGGCTGCCTAAAATTATACTCTCCCCCAATAAATTAATAAAACCCCAAATTTAAAATCCCAATTTAAAACTCGAATACTAAATTACACTAAAAATCCCATTTCAGCCTGGGCTGGCCTGCTCAAAGAGCCAGGTTTCTACTGCACATCTGAAAGCTCTCAGGTCGGTGTTATTGCGTAACTCCGGAGGCAGACCATTCCAGAGGGCGGCAGCCCCCACAGAGAAGGCCCTACTTCTAGGAGTTGCCAGACGGAACATGTAAGCCATCGGGCTTCTCTGTGGGAATGCACAGGTCAGTGGGAGATTACAGCAGAACGCGGTCCTGCAGATAACCTGGTCCAATGCCATGGATCCCTTTAAAGGTCAAAACCAGAACCTTAAAGCGAACCCAGAAAACCACCGGCAACCAATGCAGCTTGCGCAGGAGAGGTGTCACATGGGAGTTTTGTGATGCCCCCATAACCACCTGCGCGGCCGCATTTTGTACCAGTTGAAGTCTCCGGGTGTTCCCCACAGGGAGCTCCATGTAGAAACTGTTATAGTAGTCCAGGCGAGAGGTGACAAGGGCATGAGTGACCGTGCGTAAGGCGTCCCGATCCAGAAAGGGCCGCAACTGATAAATCAGGCAAACCTGATAAAAAGCCCCCTTGGAGATGGCCGTAATATGTTCTTCTAAAGACAGCCGTGCATCCAGGAGGACTCCCAAATTGCAAGGCCTCTCTGTGGGGGGTAAGATCTCTTCCCCAATAGCCAGCGACGGAGTCAGCTGACTATATCGGGGCACCGGAAACCACAGCCACTCAGTCTTGGGAAGGGTTGAGCCGGAGCCTGTTCCCGCCCATCCAAATCCGCATGGCCTCCAGGCACCGGAACATAGCCTCCACAGCATCGTTGGGGTGGTTTGGGGTGGAGATGTAAAGCTGAGTATCATCAGCATACAGATGACACTGCACCCCAAAACCATGGATGATCTCCCCCAGCGGCTTCACATAAATGTTGAACAAAAGAGGGGAGAGAACCAACCCCGAGGCACCCCACAAATGAGCGGCTTAGAGGTGGATCTCTCCCCCCCGTCAACACAAATTGCGAGCGGTTGAAGAGGAAGGAGGAGAACCATCGTAGGACAGTTCCTCCAATCCCCAACCCCTCCAACTGCCACAATAAGATACTATGGTCGATAGTATCAAAAGCTGCTGAGAGATCTAACAGGACCAGGACAGAGGAATATCCCCTGTCATGAGCCCTCCAGAGATCATCAACCAACGTGACCAATACTGTTTCGGTACTATGCCTGGGCCTGAAGCCCGATTGGAAAGGATCGAGGTAAGTCGCTTCCTCCAGGTACAGAGGGAGCTGACGCACCACCACACTCTCTACAACCTTCGCTAGAAAGGGAAGGTTAGAAACTGGACAATATTTATTTAAAACAGCTGGGTTCAGGGCAGGCTTCTTGAGGAGGGGTCACACCACCGCCATTTTCAAGGCAGTAGGAAGCGACCTCTCTCTCAACAAAGCGTTGACAATCCACTGGAGCCAGCCTCGTGTCATCTCCCTGGCGGTCGAAACCAACCAGGAGGGACACGGGTCCAACAAACATGTGGTGGTATTCAGCCCCCCCCAGCAAACTGTCCACACCCTCAGCGGTCACAGGGTCAAACTCCTCCCAGATAATAGTCTTAAGACTTGCCCTGGACACCTCCCCTGGGACCACCCAATTGGAGTCCAGCCCACCCCGAATCCGAACGATTTTGTCATGCAGAAATCAGGAAAACTTCTCTGCCCTACCCTGCAAGAGGTCCTCCCGCGCTCTCAGCTCAAGCAGGGAGCGGGTCACTCTAAACAGAGCGGCAGACCTATTTTCTGTCGACGCAATAAGGGCGGAGAAATGCGAACGCTTCACCGCCTCTATCGCCACAAGGTAGGTCCTAATATAGGACCTCACCTGTGTTCGGTTGGACTCGGTGCGGCTAGCCCTCCAAACACTCTCCAGACATCTTTTCCGGCACTTCATCTCCTGCAGCTCCTCCGTAAACCACGGAGCTGGATGGGATCTGTGCCGGGTCAGAGGTCGCAAAGGCACAACTCGGTCCAGAGCCTCGGCAGCCAGCCTATTCCAGGTGGCCACCAAGTCTCCAGGCGAGTTATGAGCCAGAGTCTCAGGAAATGGCCCAAGGTCCCTCTGGAACTGCTCAGGGTCCATCAGGCGCCTGGGGCGGAACCATCTACACGGCTCTGTCTCCCTGCGGTGGGGGGTGGCAGTACAGAAGTCAAATCTAAGAAGAGAATGATCTGTCCATGACAAGGGTTTGATATCTAAGTCCCCGAAATTACAGTCATTCAATCACTGACCAGAGACAAAAATCAGGTCCAGCTTGTGTCCTCCTATATGAGTGGGGACAAAAGCTAATTGGCTCAGGTCCATGGCCCTCATGGAAGCCATGAACTCCCGAGCTACCCCAGAGGTTTCCCCGAGCGTAGGCAACTTGAAATCCCCCATAACTAAAAGCCTACGGGTCCCAACCGCCAGCTCGGCTATCACCTCGAGAAGTTTGGGCAGGGCCAATGACACGTGGCAGGGAGCCAGGTACACTATCAAAAGGCCCATCTAAACCCCCTGCCCCCACTTCACAAAGAGAAACTCACAACCAGCCGCCTGAAGAACAGTGGCCTCCCTAGGACAAAAGACCTCTCTAATAAGCACCGCCACTCCACCACCCCTTCCCTGAGACCTAGGCTGATGAAATGCTAAGAAACCTGGTGGACACATCTCCTTCAGAGAAATAACACCCTCTGGGCCCAACCAGGTTTCGGTAATACCTACCAGGTCCACACCCTCTTCCTGAATAAGATCGTAAATTAGGGGGGCTTATTAACAATGGACCTGGCATTGCACAGCATCAGGCGGATACTCAGGGCCTGAGACTCTGCACAATCAGGCCTGCAGGACAGGTGAAGAGGGTCGGAGCGCGCTACCGCTTTAAGACAGTGACTGCGTGATCCCATAACCTGATATGGCCCTGTACCCCCGCCATATCTGCCCCTCCACTTACTGTGCCAATAGAACCCTCCCCCGGTAACCCACCCCCTGTCTGCCCCCTCAACACACAATCTTCTGAGCCCTCCCAGACGTGCATGCCAGCCTGGCTACCTCCAAATCCCTGCGGGTTGTCCCCCAAACCCGGTTCGGATTTCCCTAACCCCACTAAAAACCTCTTTAAAAATTTACAAACCCCAGAACTCTCCCCAACATGTTTCCTGCGGCCGCACCATCTCTCAGGATCCCAGGATCTGTCATTAAGATAGGTTTTAGAAAGTTTTGAGGGCCACTTGAGGGAAAAGTCATTCATAGAGTACTTTAAAGGCTCCGATGAAAATGTCCTAGCCATCCGACGACGCCCTCCGGTGACTTTGATGTTATCCACAGTTCCTCTGCCACCTCTGCTACTCCGCTGCTGCTCCCTATGGCCCCCTATACCCACTCCTATACCTCTACATGGCCCCCTATACCCGCCAAACTGCCTCTCCCTCTCACTGTGCAGATAGCCCTCAACTCCCTCCCCCAGGAAGACCCCCCATCCTCGACCCGAGCCCACTTGACCCCAGAGCCCCCCGACCGTGCTCGACCCCCGTCTGGCCCCTGTCTCTTGCTTTCTATATCCTTTACTCCATTCTGGATAAAACTTAAAAGGCATGTGCATTTTAATTTAGGTTATTAAGGAATATAACATGAAATCCCAGAACCCAGATTTTTGAAACTTGGTGAACTTGTCTTGCCTCTGGAATATCTAATTTGTACATTTTATCCTATTTTGATTAAAAACAAAAGTTACATGTGGAGATATTGTAAGTATTTATAATTGCTCATGTTAAATAATTAGAAGGTATTGATCTAGTTTGCTCATGGATGGTAATAATGGGGTTAGTTTCTTTGCTGAGGTTGGACTATCCTTGGCTTCAGTGTCTTTGATGGGGTACACAAAATCAATATCTGGCTGGGTAGTTGTCGAAGTTTCTCACCAGCATTCAGCTTCCCCTTGCTCTTTGCTATATTCAGACATTTTTTGCAGTGTCCCCTGTAGAGTGAAGTTCTTTTCAAAGAAAAAAAAAATTCCTCTCTGAGTTGACCTCTATTGAGATTCTGCTTTATGTAAGCACCGGACTTTTGCCCTTCAACCAATAAGAATGAACTTCTGAAAGCTAGGTGCTTCAAAAAGAATTCTTTATTGAAAGGAAGTGATCCAGGTACTAGCCAAACAAGAATCTAAGATGCTTCTAGGATACAGTAATAGATAAAGGGAGTTAGAACCCTCCCCTTATTCTGATGTGGATTTAGTCAAACAAAGAGGCAACTTGTTAATTCCCCCCTTTTTTTCTGGGAGAAAGGTTTCCCAGGAAGTTTCTTTCAGAGCTGGAATTTTTATGGTCCCTTCTTCTCTTGCTATCTCTCCAAGAGGTGACAAGTTTCCAGACATCTGGCTCCAGTACCCCAGTTGTATATCATGTGCAAGTTATACAGATTCAACACAAGACTTAAGATATTTAGGTTACATCAAAAAGGATTACTTGTACCAACTCCCCCCCCCTTCTTCTTCCATTGAAGAATAGCAGATACATGGATCTGACACTTATCTCAGGGTTTTTCAAATACGATAACAGATTAATGTTACTCTTCAGCTATTTGTAAAAAAATACTTTATACTTAAAATCACCCAAAATGTATTCCAATATTAATAGTATTTCAGGAACTTCAGAATTGGTTAATGGTTCTAAACCAAGTTATGAAATGAAGACATGGTTTTATTGAATATATTGTCATTTTATAATTCTAGGCAATCCAGATTTCTCATGCAAAAGCTTAAATAGTTAAAAAATGATTTGTGAGAAACAAATACAGATTAATACCAGTATCTGACCCTGTACCCTGTAATAATATCTCAAAAAAATTAAACTGGAATTAATATGTTATGTGAATATGGACTACACAACTCGATCCGGGAAAAATAAATAAACACACTCTACATAGACTTCTGTAAAGCCTTTGATTCAGTGGTACATGACAAACTACTTCTAAAACTAAAATCTGACGGTATCTCTGAACACCTGCATAACTGGATAGAAGCATTCCTGTCAAACAGACAACAAATGGTCAAAATTGGGAGTGTCCTATCAAATTCTGTACCTGTTAACAGTGGTGTCCCCCAAGGCAGTGTTCTAGGACCAACTCTTTTCATACTCTGCATAAATGACCTCTGTGATCATATCAAGAGCAACTGCATTCTCTGATGATGTAAAGCTATTCAACACCACAGACAATACAGCTACCCTTCAAAAAGATCTTGATTATGTATCAGAATGGTCAAACAAATGGCAACTTCAAATCTCAACAAATAAATGCTCTTTCCTACATATTGGCAAAAAAAAATCAGAAAATGAAATACAGGCTGAATAGTCAAGACCTTGTTGATGACCCAAACTCTGTCAAGGATCTTGGAGTACTCATCTCTAATGATCTAAGTGCTAGAGCCCACTATAACTACATAGCCAAAAAGGCGTTACGAGTTGTTAACCTAATCTTAAGTAGCTTTTTCTCTGGTAATATTACACTAATAAATAGAGCGTACAAAACATTTGCTAGACAATACTCGAATACAGCTCATCAGTCTGGAACCCACATTACATATCTGATATTAACACAGTTGAGAAAGTCCAGAAATATTTCACAAGAAGAGTTCTCCACTCCTCTACTCATTGCAGAATACCTTATGCCACCAGACTCAAAATTCTAGACCTAGAAAATCTAGAACTACGCCACCTTTGGTCCGATCTAAGTATAGTATATAAAATCATACATTGCAATGTCCTACCTGTCAATGAAACTTCAGCTTCAACCATAACAACACAAGAGCAAACAATATATAAAAACTCAAGGTTAATCGCACCAAATTTGATTGCATGAAATACGACTTCAGCAACAGAGTGTTCAATGTCTGGAATATTCTACCTGACTCTGTGGTTTCTTCCCCAAACCCCAAAAACTTTAACCTTAGACTGTCTACTACTGACCTCACCCCTTTCCTAAGAGGTCTGTAGGGGATGTGCATAAGCGCACCAACGTGCCTACCGTCCCTGTCCTATTGTTTCTTTTATTTTTTTTATTTTTCTTATATGTATCCATGTATTCATAACTCTGTTTTTACTTATACCTATTATGTTGTAAGCAATTGACATAAATAAATAAATAAAATATACTTCAATCAATAAATGTGCCTTACAGCCTTTAATGTAGCCATAAAGCTATGGCTAAAAATAGACTAACCCCCTGCAAAGATCATACAGTAGCTATTGAATTGTGCTACAGATTTTTTTTTACATAATTATTTGCATTTCATAAATAAATTGAAGACAAAATATATGTCCCAAATTAAAGATCAGGAAAATTAAAGCTTTATCATCTTAGGGTAGTCTTTCAGACAAATTCTATGGATTTATCTTTCTTTTCCCTCACCCCATCAATTTTCATTTGGGTATAGAGGTGATAACATTGCCACAATTATTATTTACTTCATTTTATTTTTATTTTTTTGCTCTTAACTGGGCAAAGAAAGAACAGCATTTTTCCACTTGTGGAAGCAATTAGCTCAATGTTTCCTTGTACTGAAAAATACAGCTGAATGCATATTTTCTAAAAGTATTATAGTGCAAAAGAAATAGAACGTAATTGGATATGATCCAAGCAACTATACAACTACACTATAGTTATTCATCCTAAGCACTGTATTATTACTTCCCAGTGCAAAGCTCTCAGTCTTGGTAGCTCTACCTTCTCTCTCCTCCCCTTAAACAGAATTCCTGACGACTATCACTTATTTTACAGGGTCAAATATGTTCATAAAGTAATTTTCGCATTTATATTCATTAGTATCTTAAGTTTTTGTATAATATCAATAATTTATTAAGTTTGCATGCTGCTTAATGTTGAAAACACAGTGAAATTATTGAGGTTACTGATTAGAATTTTAAGTACTTTAACATTTTCAAATAGCCACAAATACAATGAAAAAGCCCTGCTTACAGTCAGTCATGCCCTACTCACCTCCAAATAGGACTATTGTAATGTGTTCTACATAGGTCTGCCCTTGAATATTATCCAGAAGTTTTAGCTGGTATAGAATGCAGTGGTGTGGGTAATTAGGTGCACTCCTGAAACTTCACATCTGCTCTACATGCTGCATTGGTTGCCAGTTTCCTTTTGTGTCCAATTCAATGAGTTGTTTTATAGCCTTTAAAATCCTTCATGGAATTAGTCTGGGCTATCTGAGGGACTCTTATATTACCCTGCCCCATTAGAGCTGGCAGACAAAGCATACTGTAGGCAAAATCAGCTAGGGACCTATATTCGGTGCATCTCAAGAAATGTGCCTTTTCTGCCATGGCACCCACATTATGGAACTTTATTTTCTCCTTAACACCCCCCCCCACATGTCTAGTTTCATTCTTTTCTATATTTTGGTAATTTCAAAATCTGGTTATGTTATTAGGCCTGAGGTTCTCAGGGAACCAGATATATGCTTTAATGGGTCCATTGCTGAGATGTCCGGTCTTATTTTTGCTTTGCCTAAGATTTGTAGATTTGTTTTTATAATAATTATCTTTTAGTATGGATTTCTAAATATTTATTCCTGTTGTTTTTATATCTGTTGTTTTATTAGATTGTTGCACACTGCCCAGAGTTGCTTTTTGTGAGATGGGCTAATGTGTTGCATTGTTAAACAGGTAATCAAAAGCTGTCTTTTTCAGCAGACCTTATTGGCAGAGTTGTGAACAGTTCCATCTTGTATTTTGAGAATTTATGGAAATGTAGTTTCTGTGTTGTGCAGTACAGTATGTTGTGTCTTATATTTATGACAATAATGTATGCAAGTTTAGATATTGACCAAACTCAACAGCACATTGTTATTACGTTTTTTTATTTGTCTGCTAAGCATCCAGAGCCTACCAGAATTGTTATCATGTTACTATAGAAACTAAGATATGAGTGTCTTGTGATGTCTGATTTACTGCGCATGCTTGCAGGGGATGAGTTTTACTTTTTTTTCTTTCTTTCTCTGTACTTCTTAGATTGCAATTCCTAGTTATGTGTAATAAAAGTATACTGTAAAGAAAAGCACGGTTCACCACCTCTAATTTATGAAAGCTAAATTTTTTCACTTTGACATTGGTAGCAGAGGATGGTTGTGAATTTATGATGTTTTTCTTTGCCAGTTGCTTTGATAGTAAGCGGTTAAGTTTTTTTTTAGTCAGTTAGTTCACAACATCCGAGGACATTGTGTTTAACTTGCCACAAGAAAGGAAAAGCAAAACAGAGAGCTTGGTCAGAGGAAGATTTATCATCATTCGAAATACCTAAGGAGGATACTATAAGACTTTGGCAGACACCGCTTGCTTCTGCTACTCATCTGCTATGGGAGGACAAGAAATCAGGTCTGTACCATTTTTCATTTATGTTGCATGGTCCCAAGCTACTGCTCAAAAGGAGATTCAGCTTAAAGAACCAGAGGCCTAAGAATATGAAAAGCTTGGTGCTAAGCCTAAAGTTATGCAGTCAGCTGAGCATTTTTCATCCAAAGAGAAAGGTGAAATTCATTATTCTACATTGAGTTCCGAGCAGACAATGTGTCAGAAAGTTGTGCAGGATTATATGCAACAGATTGCAGTTTTTGAACACTGCCTACAGCAAGCTAAGACTTTTGCCCTATCCCTTCAGCCAGATAAGGGTGTGGTTGGAGTTCCTGAGTCCTCCATCTTGCCTCCTTCATCGAAGCCAAGGGTCCATCCCCAAATTGGTCACAAGGGCGTAGTGTCAGACCAATCAGAGCTTTGCCTACATCACAGCTATCTCATGATATGTCTCGTGATGCTGACTCAATTGAAACAGCAAGAGCTTCTGCGATTTCTAATGTTGTTGCACCGTCTGCTGGAGACTTGCATACAATACATGAACAATTACAAAATTTACAAAGAGCTTTTACAATGATGTCAATGAGTCAGTCCGTTGTACAAGCTGATACACCACCTCCAGCTGTTGTTCCAGCTGTGCAAATGCCTTCAGCAGGTCAACCAGTACCGGCACTGTGCCAGCTCCAGTGCCTCCTGGTGCCAGGCAGGCATTGCTCAACCAGCACAAGTTATACATGTTCCTCTTCAACAATCTTCTATCACCCACTGACTGGTGATTCAAAGTTAAAGTGCTCAGGACAAAATTACAAGGCATAGGTCAGTGAGGTTAGCATTTTACTTCATAGAGAAGGTACTCAATATGTGGTGTTTAATTCTCCACCACAACCTTGGCCTCTCAACATAAGAGGATTGGATATTAAAGTCACTCTTCCTCCTCCTGTGGTTCATCAGAAGGATATTCAGTATTGGTAGTACTGGACTGTTTGTTTGGTGCATGCGTAAAACGTTCTGATCTTTTGGCTAGTATGATTAGATTAATTTCTTAATTCAGGACATTAGTCTGTTATCACATCTTAATAATCCTGGTTTCTGTCTCTGTGGAAAGGTTGCTGGATCATGATTCTCAATGGAGAAATAAGGAAGTAGTAGTAAAAACAAAAATATTACACATGCTTTTTCCTTATTGATTTATTAGACAGAAGGATAATTATGTCTTAGGTATCCTGCAGAACTACAGTGGGAATTGCCTATCAGGTTTTGTGAGTTCCCCAATGCCTCTGTTCAGCTGTTAAATAAGAATTATGAAAGTATTGGAATGCTAGTTTGATAAATGCCATGTACTTGGATCAAAAGCAATGCCTCTACAGCTCAATTATAACAAGAAGTATAAGAAGTTCTTTCCTCTTAAACTGGCAAAACTTATTTGCTCTTATTATTCTTTAAAAATCAAGATTCTATTTATTTATCCCTTTCAAGCTTCTTTTTCCAAGAAGCTGGTTTGATTCACTGTTTAAATCAGGGGGAAAATATTGCAAAATATCATGTGATGGCAATGTGATGCGGCAAGTTTGACACTTATGGCTTAAATTTATTTATTTGATTTGTCAATTGCTTACAAGATAATAGGTATAAGTATAAACATGAGTAAGAACACAGGAAATAGGTACAAATAAATGGGGACAATAGGACAGGGATGGGAGGCACGATGGTGCACTTATGCATGCCCTTACAGACTTTTTAGGAATGGGGTGAGATCAATAATGGATAGTTTGGGGTTAAAGGAGTGCAGGTTTGAGGATGTAACAACAGAGTCAGGTAGTGTATTCCAGGCATTGACCACTTTGTTGCTGAAGTCATACTTTGGAGTTTGGAGTACTTTGGAGTTTGGAGCGGTTAACATTGAGTTTTAAATGCTTTGCAACTTCTTCAAAAGAGTTAAAAACTAGATCAGATAAAGAACTGGTTTTGCTAATTCAATTTCTTAATTATGAAAGAGTAGGAAATACTGAGCTAGATGTTCCATAAAAGCAGAAAACTGAACAGTGATTTTGGATATTTCTTCATTCATGTTTGTAGACCACACATTCTTCCATTTATCTCTTTACTGAATCATAGCAACTTATACCAAAGATCCATCTAGGAAAGGGAGCTGAATCATTAATTAGCCTTGGCCATTAACAATTATCTGAATTAATTTAATAAGGATGCTAAATTAATATGTTTTGCATATTATCATATTGCATGAATTAAATTTCTACAAACTATATTGGCAGACAAATCCAAAACATTATGTTTCATTGTGATGAATTCTCCCCAAAATGGTAGCTGAAGTTACTGATCCAGTATTTTCCCATCTAAGCAAAAAGCCACTAATCTAAAGTGACTAATCATTTGGCAGGGAAACACTTATCACCAGGAGTCTTTTTGATAGTCTAACAATGTAAAAATATTGGAAATTAATACATAAATGAATGCACAAAAACAAGTTATGGGAAACTTGAAACAGGCTATTGTTTCATCAGATGCTTTACAGCCATTTAACTGTGGACCTCTTTGGTACATTGTTGTCATAACCACATTGCAAAAAAGTGCACCTAAGGAAATCCTACTTAGACTTGAAAGTTTTATATTTTAAATCTCACTTTTCCCTTTATATTTGTTATGGCTGTTTTGTAATGCCAGAAAGCGTATGCTTGATTATTGCCAGGCTAGCAGAGTTCTAAATAACCTGATGCTTTTTAATGTGTTCAGACTGCTACATGATCAGCAGTTTCTTGCAGAATTATAATTTCCATTTATAACAGGAAGCTGGAGAGTCTGTAAATCTGAGATTTTCTGCTATGGGACTCTAATAAGGAAAGTATATTCTCAGACATGTTTTTCATTTTATAAGCATAGTGCTAACTGTTGATTTACTTGAGAAACCAAGCAAAGCGGCATCTGGTATAATTTTACTCTGTGTGAGTTATTGTAGTTTGGTCTAAACTTGAGGGTGGATTGAGACTTAGGGATCTGCAACAAATTTTGAAGGAAAGGCATCCATAATGAGCTGGCTTTCTCTAGACTATGAATAACCATTCTGGTAATAGCTATCCTGACTACTGCATGTTTCTTTGTTGAAAAATAAATATAACTCTTCAGTTCTTCCAAGCAAATAAGAGGAGATTGTGCCTCTTATTTTATCTGTTGTGGGAAGCAAAACATGATTTTGCACAATTTTTCCCAAGATACCAAAACATCAGTTTTGCTTATTAAGATAAGGAATTGGAATATTTTTGACCAGTGGTTAAAATGATACAGTAGGTCTGTTTCGATTTGTGCAAATTCACATCAAATTCAGGCAAAATTTATTGTGTGCATTTGAGGGTAACATTGAGAGTAACACCTTTGATGAAGACAACAGGATGCTTATCTTGCTCCAGGTAGAAAAATAGGCTTTAAAATGAGTATATAAGAAATGTAAGGAGACAGAACGTTGGAAAGCTAATTAGAAGTTAATGGGTGGACCATATCAATAGCACAAAATGATACTGTGTAATAAAGAAACTGTCTGAAATGTGAATATAAATTTTACTTACTTACTTACTTATTTATTTATTTATTTTTGTTTGTTTGTTTATTCATTTATTTGGTACAATTAATCCAAATGATCTTGGAGGCTTAACTTAAAATGGCATGTATAATAAAAATATAAAGAAATGTATTATATTCTTTAAGAAGGCAAATTCTTTCTAACAAACAGAACTTTCTGTTGGGATTCAACCATAACCCTGTCCCAGGCCCTGGGAGAGCAGCCAAATTTGCAATGACTTTCTGAACACTCTCAAGGCAGAAGCTGTATGAATTTCTTGGGAGATGTTACTCTAAAGCAGGGGTGTCAAACTCAAGGCCTACGGGTTGAATCCAGATTTGGTCAGTGGGACTACCCTGGAAACACCGAGGAACCAGCCCACAGTGTCTCTGCCAGTGAAAAAAGAGCTTAGTAGGGTTGTAGGAGGCCGTCACAGCTAGAAAAGGAGCTCGGGAGCCTGTTTTCCTGGGCAGAAGCATTGAAGTGACATCAAAGCCCAATCTCACTGGACAGGTAAAAACAACTGGAGGTACATTGACAATCAAATAACTAGGTCTTATATTTGTTTCTCCTCCCATGTTTGGAGTTAATGAAGAATATATGAGGCTACCCACTGACATCTTGGAATAGAACTGGGAACATTAATGTTTTACAGTCTATATGAAACTATGCACAAATAATTGAATTGTCACAGATGAGAATTTCATTTCCATTAAATTCTCTTCTGTCTCTGCTTGAATCTGGAGTATTCTGCCTTTCCCTTATGAATAAATCTCCTTAAAATACTGCTAAAGAACTTTCTTCTTTATGCAATCCAGTTAAACAATTGTATTATGAAGTTGCAATTTTCTGGGCTCATCTACTAGTATTAAGTCAGTGCCTGCTTGTCATTTATCATTTCTTAAGTTATCTGTTAACTACATCTCAAAATTAGTGCCATGGAGGAAGAAGAAATCTAGTGTAGCCTAAAACACATGAACTGGTGGAAGGTTTTTCTAAAATCTTTTCATCCTTATTACATTGACATTATTTTGACTGGCATGTGCTACACATTGACATACATTTCTCCAAGCTGGAAGAAAATGTGTTTATAATAATAGAGGGAACAGACAATCACCCCAATGCAGTCTATATTAGAGCCAAAGGGAAGGTATAATAGAACTGTTTTTCTCCTGTCTTTTATTTCTAATCTTTTTCCTAAGGCTCAACAAAATGCATTTACTGTGGAACTGCTAACTATTCAACTCAGACTAATGGAAGGCTATATTACCTGAGCTTCCAGTTGAATTGAACCTCTTCAGTCTTATGTAGTGCCCATTAGTCTCACAAGGCCATTTCTCTTGCTAGAGGCAAAGGATAACCAGGATATCTTACTTCTGCTGGAAAATTCACAATCTGATGAAACAACAGCAAAGAACTAAAATGTATTAATTTGTTAAAGAGAATTAACAAATAAGTTTCTTCAGAGAAAATAAAACATAGAGAACTGAAGTAATAAACATTTTCTCAACTTAAAAGGTAAAGATTTTTATTCAGGAAAATAAAATGTACAGTCATGTGAAATTTAGAGTCTTTTGCTAGATTGCCGTTATTAGATTTATGGGAAAAAAGCTAGTTGTTCAACTACTAAACCTGACTGATTTGACAAAGACATTGTCATAATCATGAAACTTCCTTTAGGTATCTGGTTGCATTACGTTGACATGGTAGTAGGACATTATTTCGCATATAATCTCTCACTGGCTGGCATGAGAAACATAATTTGCATTTTAGCAACTTGGAGTAGTTCCTAGTTAATTTGTGCTGCTCATCTACTCAAGGTTGCTGAAACCACTTTCCACTGGACTGCTTTATAGTTTTAATAACAATAAAAATGCTATAAATGGGAACATGCAGGGGACAATTCTCTTGGTTTAAAAAAACCATTGCCATATTGAGCATGCTAATTTGGGATGTAGCCCTATTATATATCAGTGTAAATTTATAGGCAGTATATGAATGCATGAATGTTTTTATGTATCTGTTATTTTCTTGCATCAATTAAGAAGCATAGTTAGACATAAAGCATTTAAGCAGAGTAAATGGCAACAGCATGATTAAAGTCCAGTCCAAAGCAAAAGAAAAATCTAGTATCTCTGCAAGATTCAGAGAATTAAATAGTAGGTATAATCAACATTTTGCTATAGGCCTAACTTATTAATTAAACAAGATGGTTTAACATTGTTCCACATTTGAATAATGCAGAAAATTTATTTCAGAAGGTTTCGGTATCCATACAAGCACAGTTTTACTACTTACACTGGATTACAGTGTATTGAAAGCATCAGTCTGCTCAAGAGGAATGGTTTATCTTCAAATAGATGCTACTTTCAAGAAGCTTTCTATCTATTGATACTTCACTCCCTCTGTTCAATATCGAGGTGGTTATATTCTCATCAGTTTAGTCCTGCATTAGGGCTACTATATTTAATCTGAAAAAATATGGACAATTACTCCATGAGAGCATTCTATGTATCTCTCGGCTACCTATTAGTAGTTGTCTGAATGTTTCTAGCTGAAATACAATAACCCTATCCTAGTGATGAAGACTTAGAAAAGAACGGAAGGATTAAGGCACAGAAGATGATTTTGCCAACATTTCAGAGTTAGACTTTGGAGTCTGGGATTGGTATCACCAAGCTATTTTCTCATCTAGTTTCTGTTTCTTCAGAGGATTTATTTATAGACTTCCATAGTATCAGTGATATGATGACTGTGTGTATATGATTTCCTATTAATAGGGACAATTGTTATTAAGGTTCCATATTTTTCATAAGGTTATTTCCATGTTTGTTTACTGTACATCTAAAGCATCTATATCTCAGCATATAATTTTCAAATTTCCATAATCATCTTTTAGTCTTTCTTTTTCTTAAAAAAAAACCTCATTTTTTTTAAAAAAAATATTTTTCTACTTATGCTAAAAGAGGACAATCAGAAAAATGTGTACAGAAATAGTAAGAATGAATATCTATTATGTTTTGGTATATTGTATTTAGTAGAGTAGTGTATTCTCTAAAAATTCAAATTTCTTTGCAAGAATATTAAATATGTGGGGGTTTCAAATTGAGTAATCTCTCTACAATTGGATAGAACTGGGAAAAAAGTTAAAATCACTCAAGACAAATTACTGAAAGTTTCTCTAAAAACTTTTATCCTTATTACATTGACATTATTTTGACTGGCATGTGCAATACATGTGAAATACATTTCTCCAAGTTGTGTATGTGTTTGTGTGTGTTCATATTTACATTCCTCCTGGGATACATTTCTCTACCACAACAAACTACCATCATGGTAGGAATTTTCATACATACATCTCCATCAATATAAAATTCACTTCCCAAACATCAACTTGATATTAGTAGGGACAAGAATAGTTTTGTTTTTGATTTTGGTGACTGAAGCATTAAAGGGCAACCCATGTGTTTATTGCACCAATAGAAATAATTTTATTGCCCTCAAATTGAATCAAATTGCAAAATGTTAGCTTATTGAATTGACTTGCGATGTTTGGAGGACAAGCCCTATTCTTAAATTCAAGACTATATTTTGTCTGAATGGGTTTCGTAACATAATTCTTTTTCTGTCAGCCAGGTTTCTTATCAGGTTTCGCCATATGGTTTGAAATCACATGTAATATAAACTGAGCTCCAGGTTTTTCTAGATACACATGGAAAAGTGAGAGATGGTAGACATCAGGATATTGCAATGAATACAGGTAATTGATTTCTAATGAGCACTACATGAGATGAAAATGGATTGAAGAAGCAGAGATTCATGACACATGAAAGATATGTCATACAGGTATCAATATAGTTCTGGCTTTATTTATATATTACAAAAACTTCCTTATATTAGGTTAATTTATTTCTCTACCTAATCCATGCATGCATAAGAATTCCCAACATGATGGCTTCCAAGGCCATAGACTATAATTCTAGAATTCCCAGTCAGTTTTTGACTACATTTTCTGTCAATTTTGAGCATTGTGTCATCCTGCTTGATATTATCTTACTGCCAGTTGTCTCTTCTGGATTTTTATCAGAAGTAATTAATCCGGGGATATCTTCCTTCTGCATTCAAATTTGTAACTGGATTTCTTAATGTGAGCTAAGGAATAAGAATATTCATTTTTAATTAGGATGAACATCAAAGGTCGATTTGTTTTATATATCCAATGTAGTTATGACGTATTTATAACTGTTTTTGGCTTATTTCTTTAGTGTGAATAAGGCTTAAAGAAACTTGTTCACACTAAACAAGAATCTAAGTTAATCTGAGACTGAATTTCAAAAATACTCTGAAAAACCAATTCAGACAACTGTTAAGAATTATATTTACATTCATTGAGAGCCATCTGTGTGGGAAAAAGACAAGGTTGCTAGGAAGATAACAGCAACAAATAAAAAGGTGGGAGATGGAGAAAGCACGTGATAGAAAGAGAAATGTGGTCATCTTACTTCTGATCCTGGCCCCATCGATAATTTTTCAAGGACTACTATATTATTATTGGCAAATGATCTGAAGAGATTGTTCCTGAAAGAATAGATGTCCTAACCCAGAGATGTCAACTGGCGGCCCGCAGGCTGGATGTGTCACGTGCAGGCCACGCCAACACCAGCTCTACAGAGGAAAAACACATTGCAATACATCATGTGATGGAAACATGACACGGCTAGTTTAACACCCATATCATAACAAGAAAAAAAAACTGCCTTAAAGAGTTGTATGCAGTATTAAATGTCTCATTGCTCTGATATTTTTGTGATGAGCACCTCAGACAAAAATTTGCTAAAGAGTAATCTAATCTGCTGCTCTCCAGATGTGTTAGATCTCATTTATCATCATTCTAGCACAATCAAGAATCTCCACTTCTGAAGCTATGAGTCTGTAGAAAGTGGTATAGATTCCCCAAATGATTCAGTCAAGTGCAAATGAATGACTTAAATTACATTAGTATAAAATAATGTAGAAGATTGTAGACCTGGCTTTGAGAATGAGACAGTGAACTATTAAGGGAGTAGAGAATACTACTGAAATCCAAGAAGAAAAGTCCAAGAAATCCAAAATCATACATGATTTTGTTTGATAAGATGTAATCGAGAAACTTGGAATGGTTGAGATGATAGGACAAAAAATGATCCTGCAAATATGGTGAAAATATTATGCAAATACTATGAATATGTAAGAAAGGAATCTTATTGATAATATGACCAATAACAATTATGCAAACCAAACTCAAAGGTAGAAATTCAGGATCTAAAAGTTTTGAACTAACCATGCAAAGATTCCACGTTTGAAAGTAAAGATATTGCTGGAACATTTTTTCCCTGAAAAAAAATATTCCTAATATTCTGAAAATTAACTTGAGCTCAAAGAAAGTTGTTTTTTGGTGTTCTTCACCAGTGCTAATTGTTACTAGGAAGAGCTGACAATGTAAAAGCTACCGCCATAAACAATTATCTTCATTAATATCTGCTTGTTTACAAATGAGGATTCAGCATGTTATTGGGGCTACAATCCTGGAATGGCTTCCTTATTTGATTGTAATGTTCTATATACTGAAGACAGTTGGACATGAAACTTGTAAAAGAATAAGAAAAAGTTGCACAATGTAAGTTTCATGTAGTCAGTAGGACATACAAGCCTTGCTCCCCCCCCCCGAAAGATAGGGCAATCTAAATAGATTTGAATAGAGATTTACTAATGTAATTTTAGAAATGTAAAATACATCCTATTGCCTGACCTACAATGGGAACAAAGAGCCTCAAACAGCCAGATCTCTCTCTCTCTCTTTCTCCCTCTCTCTCTCTCCCTCCCTCCCTCTCCTCCCTCCCTCCCACCCTCCTTTTCCACTCCAGAAATAGGCAATAGTTCATTCTATATCCTTTTCAAGACATTTACTTTTTCTTCTTCCATTTCAGCAAGAAAAATATATTAATTTGTGAAGTATAAAAAATGAGATAATTTTGCATTAATGAGGAAGGGAATAGTGCTTTGCAGTCAGTAGAATAATCAATCAATAATAATGAGTCAGCATGTTCTTATTTTTTTAGGAGGAAAAATAATAGAATGGATAGAGAATTATCCCAGAGGGGAAGAAGTGCTTCAGTTGTTTGATATTGCCCTGAAGGTTACAATTAATATAAAAAGGAGCAAATCTGTCTTTTTCATGTTTCAAACCCTAAATATGTGTAAATATAGGAACATTGAAGACTATGTTTTGTCCTTTCCTTTACTAGACAGAAAATATTGAGTATTATATTCTTTGGAATTTATTCAGGATCAAAAGAAATTATTAATGATGAATTGCATCCATCTTTGTTCTGCTTGAAATTTGTTCCCTTCGGCATGAAATAGTTGGATTTTTTTATTATTATTCAAAAGTCTTAAATCTCTTAAATGGATATGTCATTTTGCATTTTTACTTATCGCAAATGATAGAATCCACTTATGAAGCCAATTGTATGCTTTGTATCTGAGCAACTGCTATGTCTTTTGCATTTCATTTCCTAGAATTACTGCACCAGGAAAATCTGGGTTTTTACTGAATTATTTTATTTTTTAAAGATATTCAGAAGCAGAAAAAAAATGAAGTTCTTGGGATTAAAAGTAATCTGTGGATATGAATGCCAGTATATCTACATATAAGACATTCCAGTGAGATAAGAAATGGTTTCTATAAGCTATAAAGAGACAAAAGAAATTTAAAAAATTATTCATAATGAAATAAACTTGCTATTCGATAGCATATTTTCAGATATGCGTTGGTTAATCCAATTTGAGCATTTGCCTGAATGCAAGTGGAAGTTAAATGGGAAAAAATGAAGTATACACATAGCTCTTCTCATCATATCTTGAACATCTCCCTTGTCAACACATGCTGAGAAGAGCTAGTGTATAATGTTTCTGCATGTAGAATTGAATATATGATAAATGGTGAGTAGACTCTTCCCTTGCTATGTCTTGCCGAATATACCATTAAAGTTCTGGGATCCAATTTGATGTAAGAACCAATTTGATCTAATGATTAAGGCTTCAGGTGAGAAAGCAAGAAATGGTGAATTTAGGTCATGCATTAACCATGAAAGCATCAGGGTGACTTTGGACCATTCATTGTCTTTCATCTCAAATCATGTCACAGGGTTGTTGTGGGGAAAATAGAAGGAAAACGGTGTGTTGGATATATTTATCACCTTGAGATGTTTATAAATAATATATTAGGATATTATTATTATTGTTGTTGTTATTGTTATTACTGTTACTGTTATTACTGTTATTATTACTATTACTGTTATTACTATATTATTACTATTACTACTATATATATATATATATATATATATATATATATATATATATATATATATATGTATATATATATATATATATGTTTTCAGAGATTTTCGTGGGTATTTGTATGTGGATCTTTGGTTCTTCGGGTTTTCTCCTGCGTAGAATTGGAAATATCTCATTCATCATCTTCAGGCTTGTGTCTTCGGCCTTGTGCTTCTCAGAGTGAGTATATATATATATATATACTTTGTGTTACAACACCCTGTTAAGCCCCAATTAAGGGAGAAAGCATACTGCTTTCTTTTCTGTCTTTCGGCTCATCAACAGAGACCATACCGACAGAAAGCTATTTGTTTCGTTGTCTTTTCTTTACATGTGTGTAAGGTTTTTAAGCTGATAATTTTAAATAATAAATAAGGGAGACTAGGATAGATCTATTTCGAGCTAGTTAGCTCTCTTCAGCTAGCCATACCCTTACTGGATTTCGAACCAGGGAAGTATTACATGTGAGGCAGTTGTAATTGCCACTACACCACCTGGCTCTATCCTTATCAGCAGAGGCAGGGGAATAAGTATATACTTTGTGTTACAACACCCTGTTAAGCCCCAATTAAGGGAGAAAGCATACTGCTTTCTTTTCTGTCTTTCGGTTCATCACCAGAGACCATACCGACAGAAAGCTATTTGTTTCGTTGTCTTTTCTTTACATGTGTGTAAGGTTTTTAAGCTGATAATTTTAAATAATAAATAAGGGAGACTAGGATAGATCTATTTCGAGCTAGTTAGCTCTCTTCAGCTAGCCATACCCTTACTGGATTTCGAACCAGGGAAGTATTACATGTGAGACAGTTGTAATTGCCACTACACCACTTGGCTCTATCCTTATCAGCAGAGGCAGGGGAATAAGTATATACTTTGTGTTACAACACCCTGTTAAGCCCCAATTAAGGGAGAAAGCATACTGCTTTCTTTTCTGTCTTTCGGTTCATCACCAGAGACCATACCGACAGAAAGCTATTTGTTTCGTTGTCTTTTCTTTACATGTGTGTAAGGTTTTTAAGCTGATAATTTTAAATAATAAATAAGGGAGACTAGGATAGATCTATTTCGAGCTAGTTAGCTCTCTTCAGCTAGCCATACCCTTACTGGGGTCTCTGGTGATGAGCCGAAAGACAGAAAAGAAAACAGTATGCTTTCTCCCTTAATTGTGGCTTAACAGGGTGTTGTAACACAAAGTATATACTTATTCCCCTGCCTCAGCTGAACAGGATAGAGCCAGTGGTGTAGTGGCCATTACAACTGCCCCACATGTAATACTTCCCAGGTTTGAATCCCAGTAAGGGTATGGCTAGCTGACGAGAGCTAAGTAGCTCGAAATAGATCTATACTAGTCTCCCTTGTTTAATTATTTGTCAGCTCAAAAACCTAACACACATATTATATATATATGAGTATGTGTATATATATATGTATATATGTATACTATATATGTGTGTGTGTCTCTCTCTCTGTGTGTGTATGGTGTTTAGACAGAAAAGAAAGCAGTATGCTTTCTCCCTTAATTGGGGCTTAACAGGGTGTTGTAATACAAAGTATATACTTATTCCCCTGCCTGAGCTGATAAGGAGAGAGCCAGTGGTGTAGAGGCAATTACAACTGCCTCACATGTAATACTTCCCTGGTTCGAATCCCAGTAAGGGTATGGCTAGCTGAAGAGAGCTAACTAGCTCGAAATAGATCTATACTAGTCTCCCTTATTTATTATTTAAAATTATCAGCTTAAAAACCTTACACACATGTAAACAAAAGGCAACGAAACAAATAGCTTTCTGTCGGTATGGTCTCTGGTGATGAGCCGAAAGACAGAAAAGAAAGCAGTATGCTTTCTCCCTTAATTGGGGCTTAACAGGGTGTTGTAATACAAAGTATATACTTATTCCCCTGCCTGAGCTGATAAGGAGAGAGCCAGTGGTGTAGAGGCAATTACAACTGCCTCACATGTAATACTTCCCTGGTTCGAATCCCAGTAAGGGTATGGCTAGCTGAAGAGAGCTAACTAGCTCGAAATAGATCTATACTAGTCTCCCTTATTTATTATTTAAAATTATCAGCTTAAAAACCTTACACACACATATATATATATATATATATATATATATATATATATATATATGTATAATAATAATTTATAAATACATACTTTGAACAGCATGGACAAAATCACTATCAGTCAATTGCGAAAGGGCAGCCTGACTTTCAATCAGCTTACATGTTATGACCATAATATATAATTTACTGCCAGACTAACCCCCTCATTCCCATAAATATCTTACATATAAACATGCTGTATATATCTTTCCTTTGGTCTACCAAACTTCTTTGATGTGTGCTATCTACAATAGAACACATTTATGTAGCATACTGTGCAGAATCATATGTTGCATTTTCATTATTTGTACCAGATAGACATATGCTTTATATGCATTGTGTAACAGATATATTTTTGAATCGCTCCTCTAATCATACTGAGAAGTGCAGTTCCTTCTCAGATCTTTAACTGTAGTGTTATTCAGGAGCCATGCCTGAACCATTGATTTCACTATGAGATACCTATAATACAATGGCTAGCTTTCTTTACAGTATTCAAGACCAAAACTGTTTAGGGACTGTGTACCCTGTGCTCTATAGAAGATAATCATTTATTCAGCAGTAATAAACAAACAGAATTTCCACTCATTTAGAAATGGTCATACGCTTAGTATTAAAACCAAGAACAGAATTCAGATGGACTTTTCACCTACTCTAGTCCTTGATGTCCAGTGTAGTATAGCACATATAAATTAAAAGACTGTATAGAAAAAGCAGTTAAATTTGTCTTTGTAAAAGAACTGTGAGGAGACTTGTAATCCTATTCCTTGCTATCTTCTCTGTGTCTCTCTCCCTCAGTATATGACACTTACACTTTTCACTTTTAATTAGAAGGCACAGCCAGGATAAGAAGCATTTGCTTGTTAAATTTCAGATGCCAGTGGGGGATGGAAGGCATCCAGGAACTCCATATTTGACCCTGTAAGCAGAACATGGTCTGTTGTAAAAAAAATTCTTTTTTTAAAAAAAGTACATAGCTCTACCTTCTACCAATTAATGGGATTTTATGTTTCTTAAAAGAAGAGTATTATGATAATGGCAAACCTCCTTGTACTGACTTAAGACTAAAATCAGCCTGCATGAAATGTTGTTCCAGTGTTGAAAATAAGTCCCCCACTCCCAGGGAAACTTTGAGATAAGTATTTTCCCTCAAAATGTTAGAAGATGAGATCAATTTACTATTCAAAGTAAATCTGCTTAAATTAAGGGCCCTGAAACCTAGAGAAAAGGGCTTCAGTTTGAAATCTGTTTTCTCTGCTCAAAGCAATTTAATTCTGGACGAAATTCTCCAAAGTGATTATTTTTTGTGTGTGCTATTCTTGCTCTTTTTTTCATTTGCGCTACTCATTTACAATCCCTGCACATGTCTATGATGAAATATTTTGTGCAGTCAATATTTTACTCATAGTTTTAAGAAACTTTGTCAAGAACTCCATCACAGGAGAGCATTAGAAAGGGTTTTATGAAGTGAAGTTCTCAATAGCTTGATTGCATTGGTCCAAAACTTTGTTTTTCAATCTAGATGTGTGGCCAAGAAAACACAGAACCCTTCCACAGTCTTATCAACTTCAGGTATTCAGATATTATCAATGATCTTCAAACAATATACCTGGGTGGTCTTTTAACCCAGTATCTGTGAGGCTTCAGAGTTTAGAGCAGGGTTGTCATATTCAATTTCATTGAGGACTGCATCAAGGTCGTATCTGACCTTGGGGGGGGGGGCATGGCCAGGGTGGGCATGGCCAGCTCAATAACTCTGATGTTGGGGGTGCCAGTGGTGGCCCGAAGAGTTCCACTGAAAACTAACAATTTTGGCTCCATTTTCAGCTGCGATGGCCTCCTGCAACCCTCTATCAGCAAAAAGAGAGCTTGGGAGGGCTACATGCAATCCTTCCAAACTCCATTTATGCTGGCACCCTGGGCTGGTCCTTCATTGTTTCTATGGTTAATCCATGGGCCAGATCTAATTATCCCCTGGGACAGATCCACCACCTGGGCGTTGAGTTTGACATCCCTGATTTAGAGATTGTAGTTTAGAAGACATATTTCCTGATGTTGCACTGGCAGCCTGTGGCTATTATCTTCAGAGATAAGACCATAGGCAACTGAGCAGAGACTGACTGGGCTGCTGTCTTTGACTGACTGGGCTGCTGTCTTTATAGCCAGGTGTCATGACTTCTGATTTGTTTAAGGTTGATCTGGTTTCTGATTGGTGCAGGTTACTTGGTGAGTGCCTGATTGGTTCCATACTTTTTGGTTTGCACTGTTGGTTAGTCTGAGTGGTCTGAATTCTGATTAATAAGTGAGGTTGACCCAATGTTTGAGAACAATCTGCCCCAAATCCAAATGAAGAAATTGTTAGGTTTCTTTAAGAAACTTAACTGTATTGGTTTACCGTATATGGCTGCAAGTCAGAATGACTCAGCACTATCTTGTAGCCAAGATGCTGATTGGCTACAGGAGCAGGACTGCTATATAGTTAGAAGCCAGAGAGCACATGGCTAGTGTCTGTTAGTGCTGTTTGTCTGTTGGAATGCTGCTACTGGTTTGCTAGGCTTCTACTATGCTACTCTGCTATTTGGCAAGTATCTTCAGCACTGTAACTATATTTCTCCATTGATGCATAGATGTATTGAAGATGATGTATTGCTGTTATGTCTACTTACGAGAATGGTTAGTCAGCTAATCTACTGATAGATGAACTGTGTATGATATTGTAATGAAACTTGGATTGTGCTTACACCACTGTATATAAAGACTTTGCACTTCAACTGCTGTGCTTATATGATTCAATACTCACTGCTACAATCTGAACACTACTTCTGTCTGCTGTATTAATCCTTGATACCAAGGATACTCTGCTAAATACTTAACAGAAATCAATGCAATTAATGAATAGGGCAGAAACAATGCTTGCTAGTATGGGAAATGGATTCTTCTCAGCTCAGAAAAAGCTGGGTTTAGAGGATATGTATTTTAAATAGTATACTTATTCTTTGTTTTTAAAAATGTTTCCAGCTAGCTAAGAAAGGGATTTGTTTTCCTTTTCCTTTTCTTTTTCTTGGAACTAAAGCCAGCAACTGCCTAGCCCCTGTTCTGTTTTAGCACTGATTATACAGGGGAGGATTAGATATTATTAAAGTATAAAAGGGTGGGAAGAAAGGGATTTTTATTTTAGATGTATATTCCTGCATTCATATGCATTTTGATATTTTTAGCTTCTGTATATAATGTTATTTATATAGATATATTTTCATACATAAGAAATACATACATATTAAAATGTATATGCATATACATTTATGTATAGGGATGGGATTCTACTAGTCCACACCTATTTGCTAGAACCGGTTGTTAACATTCTAAGCAGTTCAGAGAACCGATTGTTAGAAGAAATTACTGGCCTAATCCTGTAAGGAAATGTAATATTCTGGGGTTGCTTACAGAAACTGCCTCTTCATTAACCCTTATTATATTCTAGGCAGGACTAGACTTCCTGTCTCAGGGACTTCTCTGGAGTTTTTTTTCACCTCCTTTGCTGGTACTTTGCTTATGTGGAGTAACCATTCAAAGTTAGAATGGTACTGAAAAAAGTGACTTATGACCATTTTTCACATTTACGACTGTTGCAGCATCCCCACAGTCATGAGGGGCCAGGCGAGGAGTTGCGTGCCTCGATGTGAATGATATTGAGTTGGCCACACCCAGCCAATAACATGGCCACCAAGCCATGCCCACCCAGTCACATGCCCACCAAGCCATGCCCACCACCTAAACCACACCCACAGAACCGGTTGTTAAAATTTGAATCTGTATATATGTATATGTACACGTACCCACACACAGTGTATATAGATACATATACAGACTATATACTTTGAAAACTGTTGGCAAAATGAGACATTTTGGAGTTGTTTCTAAGCTGTTTTAGTTTTAAGCTAGCAAGAACACAGCACAAATGTGCTGTCACAAATTATTGGGGATTAAATTAAGAGTTCATTTACATTTAAAATAATGAGATGTTTTAAATTTTCTTTTCTTTACATTGTCCTCTGCTTGTATACCCCTTTATATTATAAATCCCAATATGGCCATTTACAATCAGATATTTTGCAAAAGCCATGCTTATATTCTTTTCTGTATGGCTTTATAAAGCCCATATTTCTTGCAGAATCCAAGAAACTGATAATTTCAGAATGGCCCAGATAATGTTTTCTCTGCTGGTTTCCAGCAATTTGGAAGATATATGTCAAATCCTTTTCAGGAGTATCTTTCCTGCAGGTTTTCCATGCTGATGGCTATTTTTTTAAAAAAAAAAATATTCTACTTTATTTTACTTGAAGACTAAACTCCCTAATCAATTCTCAGTAAACCATGACTGTTGGCAAATATGAATCAATTATCAGCGCAACTTCAACAATGGCTGTGTTTTATATGTCACAAAATACTTACTGGAAGTAAACAAATATGAAGATTGGATCTGTATTGAACAGCACTGAAATGTTCTATTTTAAAACAAATGTAATTCAAATTTAGGACGTATTTTCATTTCAGGGGAATTTCACTTTATGCTTACAAATACTATTTTTAGCTGGAATTCACCAGGAAGCTGAGAATAATTTGATTTTAGGTTACATGCATACTGTATAATTTGAGTGACCAAGTTGACACTGCAATATATTGAACTATTTGTACATGGTTCCATTTTATTACGATCTGATTTCAAAGAATTATACAAATGCAAGCTCTTTATTTTTTTAGGTGTGATAATGGCATTGTATAAATGATGAGACTGATTTTTATTAAAAATTGCAAAGGGCATTTTTTAAAAAATACATTGTACTTTGCAACAGATTAACTGGATTTCAGGTTTTCCTGCTGAAAGTTCTATAACTACATTGACTGAAAATGATTGCATAATAAAAATATTAAATCACTTTATTAAATACTCTATTATTTTGTTATCAAACTCTGTGTGCATTTGTTGTTTATCTAATATATGTTTTATCACCTGACCTAGATTGTATGTCAATAAACAAATGTGTTGCAAAAATATACGCTTGCAAAAGTAAATACATGCATCGAGAATACTGTAAGTAGATTTTTGGCTTTATTTGGAGAAGATTTCATAGAATGGGGATACCAGTGTTGTCCTAACAAGATTGTTTAATTATGTTCTAGTGAGATTCTAACAAGATTCTAATTATGTTCTTGTTTTGATGCATACCAGTGTATTGATTTTTCCAATCTGTTTCTTCCACCTGGCCTGGATCTCTTTGGAGAGCTCCTTTTGCTTCCTTTTTTTGCACTTTGGCCATCTGTTCCTGTTCATTTCATCATGTGCCCTCTGTCTATAATTCCTCTGACCTGGTTCTTCCACCTGCTTTCTGTGTTGTCTCTCATTCTGTTCTATTGTCCACTTACTTTCTTCACTTTTTGAGTATAGCAAGGAAAATCCCTGGGAGGTACTCAGAGGAGAACTCCCTCAATTTTCTCTCTTGTATTTTTTTGTTGACAAGGAATATTTTCTTCTATTGCAGGGACAGAAAGATCTCCCTTTTTCTTCAGCCCAACTGCTTTCTTTAACCTCTTTCTTTTTTTCCCCTTACTGTAAAGCATTTCTTTCTTAGCTGTTTTTTCTGAGACCATTTTTTTCGTATCGGCACCCTTTTGCTCTGCACTTTGCACTTTGCCTAATTTTCTACTTCTACTCTTATTTTTCTGCCTGACTCTTTCTCTAAGTTTAGATCAGTCACAAATAATTAAAAGCACCTTATCTTTAATCTGTCTAGCCTTCTCTCTAACCACAGCAACTATTTCTTCGTCTAATATATTTATTCTGTCCCAATTCCTGGAATTTCATTTTCCCTGTTTAGTCTGTCCCAATTTAATTTATTTTGATTTCTTGAACAGTTGCAATATCTTCCTTCTCAGCACAGATCTTTTTGCATAATTAACTCTAATAATTATTAATTATTCCCAAAATTTTTATCACATCTGGTGGTTGCTCATGTACGAAAGCTAGTCTAGACTTTTCACCACTTCTGTTGATTATATTTGAATCTTTTCTGAATGATATCTTCATATCATATTTTATCTAAAGTGGCTGCTTACTTTAGACATTGAGGTATGCCATATTCTATTATTCCATTTAGCAAGACATTGGTACTCCTGCCTCCCAACAACTGCTATGTTTCCTGATTGCCTCATTCTGTCTTACGTTATAGTGTCAAAGACACATTTTCAAATATATTTCTCTGAAAATATGTCAGTTTTCTGAGCCAAGATTACATTAATAAGTTCAGAACCTAATAGTTAAGTCTATTCTTATTCACACATTAGTTTCAGCAATGGATTAAGACAGTTCACAGAATTCATCAACCATCCCTCATTTCTATTTTCATCTGTAAATCTGGCCTTTCCTGTATGCATTAGGGCAGTTGCTCTCAAAATGGTAGGTAGGAAAACAGGCAGTATTTATTATTTATATAGATCTGTAACAAGAGTTCAGAGTAAAGTGCATTTTTGGTTGTCTCCATGGACTTCAAAAATAATTTAGCTTGTTAAAATAATCCTGATTTGTAAGCAGAAATAGTTTCAGCATAAGGTAGATTGTCCCTTATGTATGCATGGATTCCAACAGAAAAACACACTGGAAATTCCATAATGATACTTATGTAGATTGAATTCCTGATT
This sequence comes from Bungarus multicinctus, assembly GCA_023653725.1. NCBI lineage: Eukaryota > Metazoa > Chordata > Lepidosauria > Squamata > Elapidae > Bungarus > Bungarus multicinctus. Next base: position 52,977,432 of record CM042844.1, read on the forward strand.
ATGCAGTTGCCAATACAGCCAAATAAATTGTACTTATAGTTCTGTGAAATTATGAATGCAAATAAAAAGGTTATTATGTCCTTTCATGGTCATTTTGAACTGACAAAATTAAATAGGCTTCTTATAACCTTTACCCTCTTAATTCTTTTTATCTGCACTTTGGCATTTGATTAGTATCTTATCAAAGTGAACTGTATTCCTTAAGGCCTTCATGTATTGGAAAAACTTTTTCTATTTCATTTCTATTTTTGTTCTTATTTTTTTATTTTTTGTACTTTTCATTTTTTCTATTTATTCTTTTTTTAAACTTGTATTAATTTTTACCTTTTTAATTGTAACTTTTAGCAAAATTGCTGTAGTTAGACAATCAAATCTCCATTGGCCTGCAGTAACCACAAGCAGAATGTTTTTAAGTTCATTTTTAATCCTTTTTTTTAAAAAAAAGACCTTTTAACAAATTTCTTTATCATTTATAAAGAAATTATCATGCATAAATTCATTTGGGTATCCAATTCACTTACTGATGTGGGTTATCTATATTGGTCTGATGTAATGATACTTTTAAAATTTAAATAACCATACTTTTTTCTTTTTATAAATATTATATTTAGTTCTTTTTGTAAAAAATTACACAGATGAATATGATTTTTTGGGGAGAGAACATGGGGAAATATTCTTAGTAATGATGCTGAGTGCAATAGAGGTAAATTCAGAACAGACAAAAGATCAGCATTAATAGTTGGGGGATCCATGTATTCCAGTAAGCTATAAAGATGTTTATTTATTTGTAACTTGTTACTACATGAATCTAGCCCCTCTGATTTATAAACCATGGGATATAGCATTGTGCGCTAAGTAAAGCTAAGTCACTGTGGCTTAGTCATTAGGTCATAAAGAAACTGTGGCTTGCCATAATTGCTAAATTAGAACAATTGGTTGTTACAGGTTAATCTATCTTACAGGACAAACAAGGGGTACCTGTATTAATCAAAAATAGTAACTATGGGATTAACAGTCAGCTAACAAAACTATTTTGTTCTTGAAGGGGATTGAAACCATTGACAATGAAAAGCTGAGATTCTCTATGTTAGAAGCAATGGCTGAATCTTTTTTTTATCACAGTAGATAAAAATGGATTTATTTAAAGACAGGCTTTTAAATTGTTTCCATGACACTAGCAATAAAATGGATGTAAAAGTAGTCCTCAATTTACAATAATTTGTTTAGTGACTATTCAAGATTACAATGGCACTGAAAAAGTGATTTATGACCATTTTTCACACTTATGACCATTGCAATATCCCCACAGCCACATGATCAAAATTTGGATACTTGGCAACTGTTCATATTTATGACCATTGAAGTGTTCCAAGGTTACATGATCCCCTTTTGTGACCTTCTGACAAGCAAAGTCAATGGGAAAGCCAGATTCACTTAACAACTGTGTCACTAACTTAACAACGGCAGTGATTCACTTAACAACTGCAAAAGGAAGTTTGTATAAAGGAACAACATTCACTTAACAAATGAAACATAAATTTTGGGCTTGATTGTGGATGTAAGTCAGCCACTACCTATATGTATATTGCTTTGAAAAAAAGAATTTGCCTTGCCTTGTATCTGAATAATCTTTAGGCCCATACGTGTATTTCTCATTACCCTTAGCATTCATAACTTTTCCTTCTAATAAATTCTGATATTAATACTTGAAACATCACATTTGCCCTTTCATCTACTCACTTAGTGGGAATAAAGCAGAACATAAACTGCCATTCTTGAAAGTTACACATACATTTTGTAGTACTTCACAGTCTTTAAAATTATTATGAAAGTTGTGGGAGGGTTATGTTTTCTCCACATTTTTCATTGTACATATGAGTTCCTGCCTCGCAAAAGAGGGTTTTTTTGCAAACACATGTGAGAAAAGAGAAGCAGAAGTAGGAGACAAGTTGCCCAGAGAACAGATTAGACAAAATCTATGCCCAGTTCTTAACTTACAATTTAGGACATATACTTCAGCACAAAGCTAGAAGGCAGTGAGATTAGTTCAGTGTTATGCAACTTAATCTATTTTTTTAATCAAGAAAGCTAATTTTGTGAATTAAATAAGCACTGAAATTCTGAACGTATGCTTTATTTTTCAAGGAATTTGTTATTTTGTGTACAATCAGGGTGAGCATTTCAAATCCCGAGCCCTAATTGAAGGCTTTCCTAAATAGTTCCATGGCACCAATTTTACTATCCCATGAAATCACTTGGAAAATTTTTGAGGAGAGAGAGAGAGAGAGAGAAGGAAAGAGGGAAAGAGAGAGGAAGGGAAGAAGAGAGAAAGAGAGAGGGAGGAAGGGAGGAAGAGAGAGACAGAGACAGAGAGCCCTCAACCTCAATGTGATGTTTTTAAGTAAATTGGGACACCTATTTCCCTTTCCAACAGAGACAAATAGAAAAGAGCTAAATATTAAGTTTCTTAAAAAAAGAACAGTTGAAAAGTCCAAAAAAAGAGTATAAGCATCCTTTTAATTTCTGAAATGATATACTATAAGTCTACGACTATACATAAATATACAGTATTACAATTTTACTTTATGTACTTTCTGTATAATCTCTTTGGGCAATATATTTGCTTGCACATTTTTTAAATTGACACACAGTAAACAAATTTGTATTTCTCTTTTGCAGAAGTTTAATTTAAAAAAAGCTGTAAAAATAAAAAGAAAAATATTTTACTTTAAAAATGGAAAATAAGGAGTAAATTCAGTTGGGTATTATTTCATTACTGTAGTCAAAGGCACCTTTAGCACATGATTTTATGAGATTGGCTTCAAATGACTGCAAAGGTATAAATCTGTATGGTTGAAATATTTTTATAACATTTTTTTTTTAATTACATTTATATGCCGCCCTTTTCCGGAGACTCAGGGCGGCTTACAGTCTATGGAGCACCATGCTAAGTGCTCAGCAATAGCCTTCATTCCATTGTATATGCCTGCTTATTAGTAGGGCTTTTTGGCCCCCCCAAGCGGCATTTTTACAAAGTCAGCTTATTGCCCCCAACAATCTTGGGTCCTCAATTTACCTACCCCAAGAGGATGGAAGGCTGAGTCAACCTTGAGCCTGGTGGGATTCGAACCTGCACTAATTGCAGGCAGCTTGCACTAAGTGCTAGATGATTAACAGCCTGCACCTCCATAAACCCATATATAATGGGACAGTGCATTTCATCCTGAACAGTTACATCATTGTGTTCCACAAAGGTGATAATCTGAATTTATATCTACTAATTAAATTTGTTATGATAATTTCTAAGTTGTAATAAGTGATTTTACCAGAAACAGAAAGAATAGGTTCAACCATGTTGACTCTAGGTGATAGACAATATCAGAGATATCCTGATAAAGATTGAGAAATTAGTAGCCTACTTAGAAATATGCATCAACCTTTGGAGAATTTATCCAGGAGCATGCAAAATTTAAATCTAGCCTTTGAAGAAGAAATGTCATGAATCATGATACCTCACTAGACTGTTTTTGAAAATGGACAATTTAGTCATAAAAGCTTCCTACTATACACAATATGGATTCAATCTTTTGATTATACTGAATTCAAGTTACCTTGAGGTAAGATGGGGGACTATATTATAAATAAATACAAATAAATATGGAACTTGATTTGTGTTGCACAGGGAGTAAGATGTAAAGCACTCCGCTTTGGCCCATCTAGAATTCTTGTGGGATTGTGGGAGAATATTGATAACTTCTCTATTTTTTTAAGGAATTGGTTTAGGTTAAATTAATCTCAAAAAAGCAGAAGTCTTAATTTAAAGTATTATTGCAAAATTTGTAATAGTTTTCTGAAAGTACTATAGCAGGAAGGAAACTAACAATAAAAAAGCCTGCAGAAGCAGGAAGGAAGGATACCTGTAAACAGTCAAAAGTACTTTTAGTAAAAAGGCAATATGTATTTTAAATAAATCAAAACAGGCATATTGGGCATATGCTTCACCTCAAGTGAAGATTAGATTATGCAAAATCAACCTGTTTAGTTCTGGATTGAGCATTGTTCTAAGAGTTACACAATGTAAATTAGTCATTTTATAGCAACATCTTCACTACAGAGGCACACTATACCCAGGGCTTTAATTGTAGTATGTAATCTAAGCATTATCTTTAACAAATAGCTCTGTGTATTGTCTGTGGAACTTAGAAAAAAAATAGATTTGATCAATTTCATTATATGAAATCCTAAACTAAATTGTTGGGAGCAAAAAGGAAAGAAGATTTTGTCTTTATTTGGAATATGGTAGGTGAGTATGCAGTCCTCTACTAGCCTATAGCTAGATCCCTTCAGATTATTCAGTATATGCCACCACATGATTATAGAAGCATATGAGTTCATTAAACCTAAAATGGATTTGTTTTGTATATTGGGATCTGGATAAAATCTTTCAATCTGAAGTGAGGGGAAAATCAGTGAAATTGCACTTATTAAAAAATAAAAATAAAGAAGAAATAACAGGAAAAAATATTTCAAGTGCCTGCTGTGTCCACAGTGTCTCTTTTCATATGGTGGTAGGTTTCCTACAAAGAGACAAATTAAAATCTTCAAATTATGTCTAAAGATAACTTTCTTTCCATTGGAGCTAATGCTCTTTATATTTGCTGATTCTTTTACTACCACCTGGCAATGTGAACTCAAAGCAAAACACATCTGTGTGTTTTCCCTTCCTTCCTGTTGTAGAGATAACTGGGTTATAATCAAGCAAATGGTTTATCATGAATATCACTACCTCTAAAGACTGCTGAATGTTTACTCTCCCAACTGAATATTCTTAATTTAGTCATATTGGAAAACAGATTCAGGAACATCACAACAGTGACAGAATATCCCCTTATGACTTCGTACTGTCATTATGTCTTTTATAAGGATAATTTAAAAAACTTAATATTGCCTAAGATTAACACTATTTCTGGACATCCTGATAAATATCATGTTTAGTATATTCTGTACAACCAAAATCTCCCAAACAGTTTTGCTGCCTTATCTGGAATCTAGGTGACATCTTATGGCCAAGTTCATTATGATTGCATATATGCAAAATATTGAAGTCTCTTGCTCATAATGTTGGTTAATATTATGGTTAATATAATTATAAATTGTGGGCCATATTAAATTGTTTTATTGTATTTTGTCTGTGAGAATAGCAGTAGCACTTAGACTTATATACCACTTCACAGTGCTTTACAGCCATCTCTAAGCAGTTTATAGAGTTAGAACTGCCAAACTGCTGGCAGCCGGTGATCTAACTACTGCATTCTTTACATCCATTTGCAGATGCAGCATCATATTTTATTCTATATCAAGGTTTCAGTGTAATTACTATGCTTTCTCGGTATTCTTATTAAGGTCTAAGAATACTTTTTAAAGAAATATGCTTTAATCTTTTTAATGTTCAGAATTCTAATAGAAAGAGCCAAACAAAAATAAAACCATTTTAATCATTTCAATGTAGCTCACATAGTTGTATAGTCATTCCTTTTCCAGCTGATCTTTTTGCCCTACTCAAACTACATTCACATGTCCAGTCTTGATTGTGCTTTAATTAACCTTTTATGGTTGAATTCTTGCAGCCAGAAATGAAGCATTGGAAAAAAATTCATTCAACAGCATTTTGCAAGAATTTTTCCCAACAATAATAGACAGCTCTGCACTATGAAAAAATACATTAAAATACATTGCTAGAATATAGCAAAATGCATAATATTTTTCTCTTTGTAAAGAGTTGCCATTTAACCTATTATTATGGAAAATGATTAGGTATTTAAAGCCTATATATTATATTTGACAATGCTCTGGTGTTCCTTCTAGCAATTATAAATGATGGTGCTAAACTAATGTTCAGTGCTCATTCTTGTTGGTGTTTGTTTATTAGCTGTTAATGAAAAGAGATTAATCTAAATCAGTATTGGGTGGATCCTTTACTGAAGACATATAATGTGCTGAGGCAGTTTTAGCTTATGAAAAATGTAAACCATTTTTATACAGAAAAAACTTTTGTTTTTCAATTTTGTGATAGAAAGTCCATATTAAAAGGAGAAAGAAGTCTGATAACCCTGTTTCCCATCAGTGTTTTTTCAAAATCAGGTTTCTTGTTTGTTGGATCAGCTAGGACTGAACCTAGGGCCTAATGAAGACATGATAGTTTATAAAGATTGTGGCTACATTAAAAAACAAGAATAAATAACTAGGAACAGATCAGGAACTGAACAGCACAGGGTCAGTGTTTACATGTTCTGGATTAGCGAACGTGATGTAAGCATTGAATTGAACACATGCCAGATGTTGCATGTTAGTCCTGGTTTTTGTCTCAGGGAAATTGTGATGTAATCTAGTGTTGGATGTTATTACCATTGCCATGAGTTTGGCTTGCTTCCTTCCCCACCCAACTCAGGAAGATACAGGCAAGCAACTGGAAGTCCTGTTTGGATTCCAGAGGGAGATTAGAGGTTTCCCCGGGTATCTGGTGAGCAGCCTGGAATAGACAAGTGGCTAAGACCTTAGGAGATTTAGGAGACTAAGACTGAGAATCTCTACAGACTAAGACCTTAGGATTGCTCCTATGGCCCTTTCTCTTTGCACCAATTATGGGGTATGCCTTGGTTCTCTGAGGACCCCTGGGAGATGAAATTGGAAAAGAATTGCCTAGGTCTTCATTGGAAGAAGAGAAACAGCAGGCTTACATTGTGGTAAAAGGTGATGAAACTTCTCTATTTATCCATCTTTATAATGCTGTGAGAAAATGACTTTGGGAGATGGGGTGCCTACAAAAGAGGAGACCCTCCCTAATTTCTTCAGCTGTAATGGTGATGACAGGAGAATTGTATTTTCAGATTTGCAGCATTGATATCAGCGTCACCACATATGCTCAGACAGGAAACTTAACAGATAAGCTAATTCTGCTTTGTTGTAAAGCTACATTAGCAGAATCTTGCATTGGATTCTTCAGCCCAGACAGTTTTTATTTAGTTTCCAAACTTTCTTTGTGAGAAAAATTGTTGAAAAGTGGTTGGACAGCAAAGGGACAGAGATTTGGAGGAAGTGGATGATCTGGACTTGTTTCAATTGGATTTAGGGCAGGATATAGCACTGAGACTGAATTGGTCACATTTGTTGATGACCAGGATGGGGATGACACATTCATCCTTGTGTTTCTTGATTTCTAAGTTGCCTTTACCTATTTTCAATGCTGATTTGAAAGCTGCATTATTTAGCAGGATCAATAACCAATGCTAGTGTTACTCATAAAGCTCTTTCTTGGGCTGTTTATTTGAGGATGGCACATCTTGTTTTTGTCTGTTCAGTATCTTCAAACAGAGTGTATATGCTTTGGGTCCCTTCAATTATATGTTGCTACCTTGTGGGACTGAGGATAGATCCAGGTAGTCACAGGTAGTCTGTCTGCCAGTCAGTCTCAACATCAATTGGACCCACATACATCCCAGAGTACACATGCATGCAGAGATCTAAGCAGCAGACCAAAACCCAACATGTGCTATTTTTGTATCAACATCACTTGTGTGTGAAACCAGTGTGAACTTCAGTACTTTAGTGCATGTGTGTGCACATACATTATTAATTTTATGTCATACAGTTGATTTTCTTGAAGATCACATATATTAATTGACCCACATTGCATGTAGTTTGCTCAAAAGAATCTTCAAACACAAGTTGTGTTTGCATGTGTGCACACAGCTACACATACACCACTAAAACCCATCCCAATAATCAGCTTGTCAGAATTAGTTTAAGAAAAAAAGTAGAATATAGTTTGTTTTTCTCATTGTCTCTCTCTCTCTGTCTCTCTCTCTCTCTCTCTCTCTCTCTGTTCCCCATTTATTGCTCTCCATGTATGCATAGATAAATAGACAGACAGAAGCAGTTCCATCAAATAAATATATCCTGAGAAGTGGCATTTGATCTGGAAATAGCTAGCAATTGTTTGGAATATACTAAACAGCGCACTGGTATCAATTTTAGTCCAGTTGTGGCTTTATCAGATCAAGATTATCTCACAAAAGCTGGTGCTATGTGCAATAAACACAGCTAATGCTATCAAGAAGCTACTTATAAAAGTTGAAGTTGGTGTGACATAAACCTTTGCTTTTTCATGCCAGGTATTTGCCATCAGTCAGAACTGCTCCAGGATTGAGTTCAGTTGTTCCTTGATGCAATTTGTTTATAGTTTACACTCTAGTTAATCTTCAACCTCAGATTCATAATGGTTCTCTCACTGGACCCTAGGCTTTTTTAGTGCCTGCTGCTTCACTCCAAATTCTACACACACTACTCCTCAACTAGTCTAAATAATTAGCAGTAGTGGTATGACCAGTCAACTGAGGTGGCCCAGTAAAAAAATAGAATAAAATAAAAATGAACACCTCAGTTGAAAGAAATAAATCAACTTCTAATTCTAGCAGTTTAAACAGAATGAAATATTCAACTTCCTCTAGAAAAAGACAGTTTGGGAACTGTGCCTGAAACAAAATAGCATCATGTGCACATATCTGTATCTGAACATGTGAAGCTAGATATTTCATACACCAAAAGCTTTCCACATCCTGATATTACCCAAATTTTCTTGTGTTATCAGTTTTTTTGTAGATTCCTTTTTGAAACAGAGGCATATAAAATTATATTTTCAGCAAGGAGGGAATCATTATGTGTTGAGCTCAATATCTTAGGTATAAGTCGAAACATTCATGATGTTTAGCAAAATTTAATATATTGAATCTGTAACTCTTCATTATTTCCCTTTTAAGTCTATGACTATGTAAACAATCTTTTTTAAAAAAAAAAAAATTACCACTTTGTACCCAGATACTTTTTGCAATGTCTTCTCCAGTGAAGAACGATAGAGATCTGAGAATTTTCCACAATTCAATATTATTTTCCTGCTCTTGGTAAGGTTATTTCTGAAATCATAGTTTCATACATAGATTATTTTATGATCTCTGTTATTTTAGTATTCTTTGAAAAACTTGTATCCATCAATGCAAGTACTTTAGATTTGTTCATTGAAAGTCATTAAAGTTTAAGGTTATATTTTAGTGGTTTGTAATAGATGTATTACAAACATCTGTTTGATTAACATATACTCTAGTTTTACATTCTTCAGTTTTGCATAGGTATGGTAAATTTTGATTTGCTTACCAAATCCATATTGCATCTGTTTTTACAGAATGTAAAATGTTTTGTATTTCTGATTTAATTGCCTTTGGTGATATTTTGGGGACAGAAATAAAATTATTGCTTGTTCACTATTCATCAAAATCACAAGTCTGTGTATATGCCAATTTCTGTGTTATTTGATACCGTTGCTCCTAAATCTTCAAGCTACTATGTTAACAGGTTAAGATTTGAAAGACAATTCATGCCAGAATGACAAGATCCAATACATTTTCAATTTTTTGTTTAGATACTAAGTAAGCTTCAATTTGACAAATGTTTTTTCCTGATTTTCCACTAAATTCAGGGTCTTTTGACTATGAGTTACACAGTGTGTAGCTATTGTAAATAAATAAATATATATATAAATCATTTTAGAAATTCTTATTGGATAGTCCAGGGTGATGCAATCTACCATGTTAATATTCTGAAGAATTTATTTTATATAAATCAAGAAATGTCACTCGTAAGTTTTGAAACCACCAAGTTAAATAAGTTTGACACAAAACATTCATAGTAGGTGTCAGGATTAGTTACTGTTCCTGTATGATTTTGGCTTAATATTATTGCTTTCAAGCAAATAAATGTTTTCAGATAAGCTATCTTTATAATAACTATTAGACAAGTCATAATTAAAACACAAAAGAAGCATTTTCAAATACTAACTCTTAATCCAGACATGTTTGCAAGGTATAGTTTAAAAAAGTCAAGACAGGGTCACACATCAACAATGAATGCAACTTTAATTATATCAACACTCCTTCTCCTCCTCTTCTACAATATCTTTAGCATATCCATGGATTCCACTGTCTCAAATGCCTATATTTAATAGTTCATATGATACATCTTTTTTCCTCCCTGGTTACTCTAATGGACTGAGACTGGTCATTTGAAGGTGGGATGAGTGGCTGATATCTGTACACTCTTTTTATAATTGTGTTTTACTATAGTTCTTCTACACTTTCATATGTAAAGTTCTACATTTTGAATATTTATTTAATTTGAACAATGTTATATGGAATAATGGCAAAAACATTTGTGGTGCTCTGTATTCTCTTTGCTGTATGGAGTTATTCATGTGAGTAAAATGTCTACAGTTCAAAAGGATTTGTTTTTAAACAGAATTATAAAAATTCATCTGATTATGTTGGCCAAGTCTGTACATTTGAATCATGTATGAAGAATAGTTGTGTTGGTCTTAGTTTTCTCAGTCAGTAGTCTGCCTTTGCTAAGTGTGTGTGACTACAAATTTGAAAAATAAATTAATGATGCCATCTGGCTTTTTTTTAATAACACTCATCTGTTCAAATGAAGTTAATACATGACTCTGCCTGGCAATCTTTACTTTATAGCAAGTGTCTATGCATCCTCAACAGCATCAAAACTTCATGATCTTTTAAAGAGATGTTGTGAGATTTCAGTTTTCTCACATGAGAATTTCTGACATTTTGAGACTCTTGAACTAATTCCCATGAGATTTTAGTGATATTTGAAGAGTGGGGCTTCTCATCAGGCACCTGCAGATGATACATTGCCAAACCCTGCTTAGCATTTAATGTGTGATTGTCGGTTGGTGCCAGAATTCCTGGTGTAAAAACCTTACATAAATGTGTGTTATATATGCATGACACTATTTGCAATTCTTATTAGATTATTAGACTTTCTTCAACTTTCCTACTTTTTTTAAATAGATAATGCTCTTAAGTGATCCTGAGATTGAAAGTAGCATACTCATCAGTAATGATGAAGGAGCCACCTATCAAAAATATCGACTCAGCTTCTATATCCAGAGTCTTCTCTTCCATCCTAAGCAAGAAGACTGGATTCTAGCATACAGCATTGACCAAAAGGTATGTGCCCTTTTCCTTTCTCCTTGGACACATATCCAAACTCCATTTCAAATGCAATACCAAACGGCAGTTTAACATTACACATACTACTAGGAACAACTATTATGTTATTCCCATATATCCCGTCCCTCAGGGCTTGGACTTTCAGATCTTTTCATTAGGTATTATTATTCAGGCATGATAAATCAATATACCTAATTTATTTTTCTTTCCTGTGGACAAGAAGCCTGCTGATGCTGTGAGGCCCATTTACTCTTGTTTCATTCTCTTCTCCCTTTGCACAAAAGAAGTAAAGCTAACTGGATTACAGTTGTGTGTTTTGATGTCAGAATCCAGGATGCTAGTTTGTGGCACCCAACCAAGTCAGGATTCATAAGACAATAACAAATTCTCTTGGGTATATTTTCAATGCAACTTCAAACAGAAAGAAAAAAATATATGCTCATAGTTTCACATGGAAAAACTGTAGCAGCAACTGTTTAGCTTATGGTAAAGATGAAAAAATGTTTTTAATGCAAGGGGCGAGGTCCATACAGCCTTTTGTATTATTATTTTTGCAACCCAGTAGAGTTTGTTCTAAAAGGCTGGACAGTCATGAGCCTGGTTTTAAATATCACCAGGAAGGCAACCTGGTCACTAGCTGCAACCACAACAGATAATTTCTTCCTTTGAACTATGCAGATCCCACCTCTACATAATTTCCAAATTTGGATTTATGCTATTAGAATGTATACTATTCTTAATCATTGCTGCGTGGAGAAGAAACCTATAGTCTTGTTGGTTGCTCTTTTGGAAATCACTTACTTCGATGTGAATTAGGTTGTCCCAGAAGTATTAACACTATAACATAGTTTACAATATATTCCCCTCCTACAAAGTATTCTTTGACACAAAGACATGAATGATTGTATTGGAGAAAGCACTATACTGACATATTTAGGATGTACCTAATATAGCCCATTCTGAGAAATAGTCATAAAAGGTTGTTAGAATTAAAAAGTATAATGTCATTTATCTGATAATTTTCCACAAGGTATTCTATCTAATAAAGACTTCTACAGTCTTTTTAATCTACTAACAATATAGTTAAGCAGTAAAGATTCATATTGGATGACTGAGCTAATATAAGCCATTAAGATTATGATGCACATTATGGGAGACTTTGCCCCTCAAGCAACTAGCAGGGAAATAAATAGAAATATTAATTCCCACATTTTATGGGTCTGTGTATCTATATAATCCTAAAACTCTTGATATAATAATGGGTGAATGGTATATCAGAGAACATTTTTTGAACCAAGATACCTTAGATGAGCTAACTAACAGAATATGTCCAGAAACCAGGACCCATAACTCCCAAGGTGACTAAATTTGGGAAATTTGTGGCCGCTTCGATGTTAGAAAAGGAAAGGAAAGAGGAAGCAAGAGAGAAAGGAACAGGGAGGAAAAAACGCCTTTCCTGCCCCATGCCATTCTCCTCCACACATTTTCTCAGCCTGGGCCCATGCGTCTTCTTCAATCTGTGTCACCTTCCTTGTGCTTTTCCCAATCCAGTTCCAACCCCACCCCCCGCATATCCTACCCAACCTCTACAGCACCTCTCATGCACCCCAGGGCAATTTCCTGAACTATGATGTCCACCTACATGCCCTCATTGACCTGTGTTGTAATCTCTGGTCTAAACTCTCTTCCTAACCCATATAACACATTTTGGGTACCCCCACATACCATTCCTGATCTGCACCCTACACATCTTTTTGTTCCTACTCCAACTGACAGCAGCCAATTACTTGCCTGCTAACCTTGGATTTGCAATTTCCTATTACCTCCTCCATTGACCTTTTCCATGCAAGCTTCTCACAAAGTAAATAAGGAAGCTGTCAAATAGTCACAAGAGGAGAGGAGAGACTAACTAAGGGAAGAAGGAAGGAATGTAGAGAGGGACAGAGGGAAGGAAGGAAAGAAGGAAGGAAAGAAGGAAGGAAGGAAGGAAACAGTGAAGAAGGGAAGAAGAGAAGGAAGAGTAGAAAGAAGGAGAGGAGGGAGGGAGAGAGGGAAGGAAGAAAGGAAGGATTGATTTCTGATGCTCACTATTAGCTTCCCATAAGGAAACTCAATAAGGAAGCTGGCAAGACTTTGGAGGCTATTTCCACTCCCACTGCTTTTTGCCCTCCCTTCATCAATCTGTGTTTCTCTGTTTAGGTAAGGAAACACCTCTGAAACTAGTAATTCATAGAACTATAAGACTGAGCACAAGGACACAGAAGATCATTTTTTCTTATATGTTATTTATGAATGTTTGATACCTGTGACAGGACTGGACTGTGTATCATTTAAACTCTTGATACTAATGTCTGAATATTTACAAGAGAAAAATATAAAAAATGTTTTCACATGAATATTTCTTTCTAGACATATTCATTTGAAATAACAAGGCATCTTAATAATTTCATAGCCTTTCATCTTTATTCTGTCTGGAGAGCACGGCTCTGAGCAGGGCTCAGGAAATACAGAATATGACATATAAATGATAGGTTCTGAAGATATTCTTTAAGTGTCTCTATGTCTGCAAAATTTATATTGAATTTTTGTCTAGAAATGATTTTCCTAGCTCTTGGTGAATAAACCCCATTAATATTCATTTAGCAAAAGGTATGGATTTTTCTGCTGCCCTGTACCGCAATCACACAAATGTTTCACAAATTATCTACATGATTGATTTGTAAACATTTTATTATATAATGCATAGGTACATCAGAATACATTGCTGATTATCTAATCATGCAATGATGATATTTTCAGATATATAGCCATGTTAAATGGCTTTATCCTCTAGGCCAAATGTCAAAACTGTACTGCAGTACGGCTTTAAAGATCTAGTGTACCATTTGATGTTGCTGAATGGTTTGATGTTTTTAAGTTATAAAGAAAAAAGAAAAAAATAAATTGTGGTTATGCTTATAAAAAGTATCTATAAGAATCGGATTTGATATGTGATGTGCTTGTCAAGGTTCCCTCTGGAATACGTTGACTCTGGGTTGGAATGTCTTGCTAAAACTCTTTTATATGGTTCAAATACTTCACTCAAAATTCTGCTGAAGAAGCAAAATATAAAGAGATAGGGTTTTTTCACTCAATGATGATAGATGAAGAAATTCAAGAGCTTTTACATGTGATCTTATTGATTTAGAGTTTGTCATGGCCCCAACTTAGTGAATAACATAGTAGCCAAAACTCTTTACTTTTCTTGCTTGTTTATTTATTAAATTGTTGAATATCCCATCATTCATTGCTTATGCATGAAGTGGCTCCTTGCATTCTTAAGCTGTTCTTCCACTGGTGGGTTTCAAAGTGGTTTACCACCTGTTTGGTGGGCGTGGTTTGGTGGGCGCACTTTGCATGCATACACACAATTTGTGTGCATGTGCACCAAACATGCACTTTGTGCAGGCTCAGAGGCTTTCCTGCAATCCTGCACTCTCCCTGTAGCTTCAATAGCTGACGCGCGGCAATTTGCTGTGTCGCATAAAGCAACTGTGCTTCAACAGCAGGGAATAAAGGTCAGTATGGGATCCCAGGCTGGTGAGTGAGCCCAATAGCAAAGTGCCGGAGTGACTCGGAGTGAACTGGGTCTCTGCCAGCTGATCTTTGGCGCTACAAGTATACCAGAACTGGACTGAACTGGTAGCATACCACCACTGTTTTCCTTACCCACTCTTTTTCCAGTGGATAGGAAACTATAGGACGGAATTTATTTTGCATGATAGATTCAGGAGGGGGCATTTGGGGTATCTGTTTCCCTAGAAGGGTTACGGTTAGTTTTTAGGACTGTTAGAAACTACAGCAGATGCCAGCGACCCAACTTTGTACACAAGATTCACCCCACATATCCCCTATTTCCCCCCCTCCCCCCCCACACCAATCACTATAAGTACATAGTACATCCAGGATGAAGACGATTCTGGATTTTCTGTTGCAGTAGACAATCTACTATGGGTCAAGAAAGAGAGGACTCTCCAGCTTCATCTGATCCTATCTAGCAACCATGTGGGAGCTCCCAAGTAAGGGTGGAGGGAAATGAATCTGTAATAATTAAATCTGAAGAAGTGGGAGAAAATACAATTGCATTTTGGCAAACCTCTTTCCAGTATAATATTTACTGTAATGCAAGGATAGTACCTTGTCTATTAAAAAAAAATGTAAAGAGATAAACCTGTCAGACATTTTAACTAATGTTAAACATAATATCTACATTATCTATACGGACAGTTTTTAGCATTATGGTAGTATCCAAAGAAACTGTAATAACAAGAGATACATCTGCAAAGATACTATGACCCTATTTCTCTATATGGCACTTCCCAACACAGGGTGTTTTTAATGTATTGGACTTGCCTCACATAAGAATAAGCCCCATTTGGAAGGTATTAGGTTGGAAAAACCTCCATAATGCATTGTGATTGCAAAAAGCAGTAGATCATGCTGTCATTTTGCGAATAATAACATTAATACTATATGTCTGAATAAAACATCAGTAAAAAAAAGAAATCTTATGCCTCTTTTCTTGAAAATGAATCAAGAACAAAACAGTTAAATTGTCACAATAATATTATTTAGAAAATATGTAATTGATATGAGCATTTCCATGCTAATCATAGTGCTGAGATAAAATAGCAATTAAATGCATTTTAAAAAGCTGTATTGTTATGGGTATCACTCACACACAAAAGTTGACCTTAGACCACTGGTTGTCCTTGGTGAAAAGATCAAATGAAGATTAATATGTTCTTTCAACTCTTCTTTGAAGTTTCTTCCACTTTCTAGAAAGGACAAGAATAAATTTGGTCTTATTTGTTATAGTAAAAGAGAGTCAATATGCTGATTAACCTGTTTTAAGTGTCAGTCAGCTTGAATAATTGGACAATGCACCATCTTATATGAGACATAGGGGACAGTATGCGGTCTGTTGCTAAAGCAAATCAATTGTTAAAGATGCATTGCTTTCTCATAGATATAATCTGTTTTAAATCTCAATTCCCACTGTGCACAATTCATCTATTACTTAAAGGGAACCGCTGAATGATCAACGGGGTCCATGAATACCAATATTTTTAGTAATATCCTTTTCAAAAAAAGAAGTCTCTATTTTAGAACAAATGTTCTGTTTTATCCTATCAATGATGTGGACTGTGTTCTGCTCTATGTCCAGAATGGTAACAAAGGAAACCCACATACTGTATGAGATTAGTTCAAATGTATCTATCTATGGAGATTCATAACAGAGTCTTGGTCACTATAGCCTTTAAATATATTTTCAAGTAGGCATTTAATAGAAGCCCAATTTCCTTTAAAATATTTATTAACATTTTTAAACCTCCCATTAGCTAAAGCTCTCTGAATTATTTATAATAAAAAAATGTTGTTATTACATGATTGAAATCAATGGTTTTGTCATGGAAAACTCCTTTTTCCAAAACAACTTTTCTTCCTTTTCTTGGCCTTGTCAGGTTCCATTTTTCCCAGAATTGACAAATATGACTAGATGTGAAATATTTTTAAGAGAATAGAGGTTAAAAAATAAGTAAAATCTATTATAGTAGACCATTTTTACTGACAAACTCTGTTCAGTTTTTTTTCTGCAAAATCTGTAATATTTGATTTTAAAATATGGAAATGAATATGTTGTATATATTAGAAGACTCTGTATTACAGTTTAAGAATTAACTGAAGAGCATAAGAATGCCGTAAGCAATAACAGGCAATCCAAAAGACCTTAAAATTGAATAGAATAGAATACTTTATTGGCCAAGTGTGATTGGACACACAAGGAATTTGTCTTGGTGTCAATACTCTCAGTATACATAAGGAAAAGATACATTCGTTAAGAATCAAGAATCATAACGTACAACACTTAATGATAATCATAGGGTACATTCAACAATCAAGTCATACTAGGAAACAGTCAAAATAAATCATAAGGATACAAGGGACAAAGTTACAGTCCTACAATCACAAATGGGAGGGGATGGGTGATAAGGAGTGATGAGAAGATTAGCAGTAATAGTAGTGCAGACTTTGTAATAGTTTAACAGTATTGATGGAATTATTTGTTTAGCAGAGTGATGGCTTTCGGGAAAAAAACTGTTCTTGTGTCTAGTTGTTCTGGTATGCAGTGCTCTATAGTGTTGTTTTGAGGGAAAGAGTTGAAACAGTTTATGTCCAGATGTGAGGGTCTTTTTGACTCATGCAGTATACAGGTCCTCAATTGAAGGCAGGTGGGTAGTAATTGTTTTTTCGGCAGTCCTAATTATCCTCTGATGTCTGTGTCTGTCCTGTTTGGTTGCAGAACCAAACCAGACAGTTATAGAGGTGTAGATGATAGACTCAATAATTCCTCTATAGAACTGTATCAGCAGCTCCTTGGGCAGTTTGAGCTTTCTGAGTTGGCGCAAAAAAGAACATTCTTTGTTGTGCTTTTTTGATGACATTTTTGATGGTTCAATGGTTAGGTTCCATTTTTGTTTATCATGAAAAACATCTACCATTGTATTGTTAATCAAAAAGGTTTTAAAATGAAAGAAGCTGGTAATCAAAAGTGTGATATTCTACTAAGCATGTTCATCATCAAACTCTTTATTCATCATCAGAAAAAAAAATCATTTTAAAGGTCTAATTCAGAAATGTGCCATTATGGCACACGGTATTCAATCTCCATCCTAGAAAATCTTTCCAGTAATTAGAGCACCCCAATTTGAAAGTATAATTCTGGGTATAGTTTGATCATGGTTTTTTTAGATTGTATAATATCTACCTGTACATAGAATATGACAACAAAGTAGATGATATGTGTGAAGAAGCATAAGAAAAATTATTTAAAATGAAATAAGACTTTCTCCAAATACCTCAACAAAATATATTTTTGTAATACATTTATATCAGCACAGAAAAATTGCATTGCTAATCAATGTTCTAGAGATGGATTACATGGAAAACAATATTAAAATGAAATTAAAATGTAAAACAAAAGCTTTTCATATCAAGTAAAATTTCAATAGTCATCTAAAACAAGACTTTTTGTCTTATTTGTCAGTCTTTGTGTGCAGTGCCGCAATCAAATTCACAACTGTCTGAAGAGAATTAGAAAGATATAAATATTAAGATATTTTTCATCTAACAGAAGCTTGGAATTTAATATTCTGTATATGTTTGTACCCAGATTGGAATGTTCTGATGCTTCCTCTTATCATCCAAAACATAACATATAATCTAACCTAACTGCAGTCAGAATCAACTCTCCAAGGTTTTTAAAATATAATTCTTGTCCCAAGGGAAGGGAGAGGATATCTATCTGAAATTTTGGTAATAGGCTTGGCATAGTGATATATGTGGCAGATGAAATATAGACTCTAATCCAAAATGAGGCAAATAAAAGTTATAAAGTATGGGTCATCTTTAAAAGTCTAAAATGTCCAGATGCTGGCTATAGCAAGGAAAGGTCTTAAAGCAAGTTGTTATGTTGCTGTTCTCCTTGTTGGAAGAGAATATTTGTAACTTAACACTAAATTGTGAGTCTTTGGTGCTCTCTGAGTGGCTTCTTGCAGACATTTCATTACCAAACTAGATAACATTATCAGTAGTGCATCAGTTTACTAGCACTGATGAGGTTACCTAGTTGGTAATGAAACATCTGCAAGAAAACCACCAAACTCAGAGAGCACAAAGGACCCTGACGGTTCTTCTCATTCCTAAAAAAAAGGAGGAGATGATATGAGTTTTCCAGGCATAGGTATAGCAGGAAGGTTATAGGGCAAGAAATAGCCTGACATATATAAACACTAGCTTGCCTGTTTCAGTGGCCATTGATACACAGGCCCTGACATGGTCATGTGACTGCATTTTGGGCATTCAGCAGCTGGTTCACATGTATAACTATTTGCATTATATGACTGCAGTTTATAACTTTTTTATTAGGTATTTACTTCCACTTTCTGGCAAAACCTGTTGTGGATAATGGCTTAGCTTAACAATTGTGGCATTCCTTTAACATCTGCCACATCCACATAAAGAACCCTGCAAAATAGGTTGTAAAATTGGGAACAGTCACATGGCAACCTGCTTAACCACTGGTATTACTTACAACTGTAATTATGGACTATAATATGGTTATAAATTGAGAATTACCTGTAAGGGCTTTTCAATTTACTATAAATGTAGATATTTTTTCTTCTCTAATCAAAGAGATTAACTGGCCATCTCTGCAAGTTCCATCATCTTCAGCAATCATTCCTCTGTTGTAGGCAGTTCCAAATCTTTCCACTTTTATGTATATAATAGTCTCATGGCAGTTGTCATACATAAAAACAAAGTTCCATGAGTTTTTTTCTAGTTGCATGTCTGTTAGTCTCAAAAGAAAAATCTCTGGTTTCAGTTGTACTTTAACCTTTAAAATCTTCTGAATTAATGCATGTATTTGTATCCAAAATGTTTTGGCTGTTTTACATGTCCACCAAATGACAGGGTACAACTAGTGAAAAACATATTTGATGACCAAAGCTTCTTGTTAAAGAGCATAGCAATTTTACTTGGCTGATTGGAGCTGTTGGGGAAAAATGCACAGGAAAACAAGTTGTTATCAAACTCTGGAACAAATTCTAAAAGTACATCACTGAAGGCAAAACACACCAGCCTCAACCAAAAAGGGGCATGTAGGTATAGAAAGCCACAGAAATAACCTTAGAGAAATTATGTATTGGCAGTTACAAAAATATGTTTGGGAAATGAGGAAAAAACTATCTTCAAGGGATGACAGTAGGAACTACATGACTGATGATGGATTAATATGTGAATACTTCACAATGTCTCACAATTATGTCTTGTTTGATTATTGGAAAGGATTCAGGGGGCCTTGGAATCCTAGCAGCTTAATGGATAAAATAAATCAGCAGATAATTAGTGGTGAAACTAATAACAAATGTAGGTTAAAACTGGCAAAACTCAAAATATGATATATGTTCTTAACAATGCAGTTTCCACATAAAATAATTTCAGCTTTTCTGGATCTATCTGAAGTTGTGTGAAGAAATATGATATCTGAAATAATAAAAAATCTTGGAGTACTCATCTCTAATGGTCCAAGTGCTAGAGCCCATTATAACTACATAACCAAAAAGGCATTAAGAGTTTTTCTCTGATAATATTACACTACTAACTAAAGCATACAAAACATTTGCTAGACCAATACTCAAATACAGCTCATCAGTCTGGAACCCGCATTACGTATCTGATATTAACACAGTTGAGAAAGTCCAAAAATATTTCACAAGAAGAATTCTCCACTCCCCTACTCATAGCAGAATACCTTATGCTACCAGACTCGAAATTCTAGACCTAGAAAATCTAGAACCACTCCGCCTTTGGTCCGATCTAAGTTTCGTATATAAAATCATACATTGCAATGTCGTACCTGTCAGTGAATACTTCAGCTTCAACCACAGCAATAGAAGAGCAAACAATAGATACAAACTCAAGGTTAATCACACCAAACTTGATTGCAGGAAATATGACTTCAGCAACAGAGTGGAATACTGGAATACTCTACCTGACTCTGTGGTTTCTTCCCCAAAAACTTTAACCTTAGACTTTCTATTATTGACCTCACCCCTTTCCTAAGAGGTCTGTAGGGGGCGTACATAAGTGCATAAGTGCACCAACATGCCTACTGTCCCTGTCCTATTGTTTCTTTTATTTTTCTTATATGTATCCATGTATTCATAACTATGGTTTTTTTTTTACTTATACCTGTTATCTTGTAAGCAATTGAAAAACCAAATAAAATAAATAAATAAATAAATAATCAATGACATGCAGTTGAAAGGTGCGATTTCTGCCCAGTTTAGTACAGACCTTATAAGAAAGTAAGAACTATTCATTCCCTGTATAAAAACGTGGGATCTGCAGAGTAAATAAGAAAATTATCAAAATAGAAATGTGTAGTAAGTCCTGCAAAGCACAAATCTTTCAAAGATTTATATAAAGCTAAACAGCATTATAGTACATTCAAACTTTCCATAATGGATATTAAAGCAGTTAAATATTCATGTCTCTCTTCTGTGCAAATCAGATTATAGGCTCCTCTGAGATCTAATTTGCAGCCACTTCAAGAGTTCAGAAATGAAGGGATAGGAATATTGATCCCAAATGATAGCAACGTTCAGAAGTCAGTCATTGTGGACTACACAAAGGGAACCATCCTTCTTAACAAAGAAGTTAAGCACACTTGTAGATGAAAAGCAGACTTATAAAGCTTTTGGATAGACAAAGCTTTTATACCTCAATACAATTCTTTTGGCAGGCCAGCTTATCTTTGATATTGGCTAGTGGCAGCGTGGAAATCTAAGTTTCAGGAACAAAACTGATGGCAGGAGCAAAGTATATGCTTTGCCTTTTCCCACAACTATCAGCACAGTTCACATATTTGCTAGATAAGCCATAAGGGAGATATTCTGTGGGATGATTCATTGAGGAATTTGAGACAATATAGAAGTCACACTTTCTGACTAATTTAAGGATTAAATCATGCTGGCCTCATTAATTTATTGAATTGTGAACAACAAATCAGCCCATTCTATTACTATTTGAAAAAGAATAAATAAAGATATAGGGACTTCTGAAGATTGTTAGCAAGAGATGTCCACTGCATTTAGAGATAATCCTGAACATAATAGTTTTACAGTACTAAAATGAGTAGTTTTGAGTGGTTGATAAACACATTATATGGGAATAGTATGCTAAACTGCAGTGGAAGATTTGTTGAAATTGCTGTGGAAGCAGAGACTATTACTGCTTGCTATTGTATTTCTGAATCTGCCTGGGTCTGTAGTATTACAGGAAGGAGGCTTTGAAAACTGGATACTAGAAGGAATCAGAAACTAAAGAACAATTGAATTTGACATCCTAATACAAAATGAAGGATATTTTTGAACAATGGATCCTGAAATTAATTTTAAGACCGTCTCTATAAATATATATAATAAATATATATTATATCAAAGATATAATAAAAAAGGAACAAATTTTACTTAACAAGATTGAGACTGATCTGGGTTTAAAAATTACAGGCTAGTAAAATCAGATGGAAAGAATGCCACACTGGACATATAAAAGAAACTGGTCAATGTCTTAATAATTAAAAAGGAGGAGAAAAAGGCCCCCAAATCTGTCCGCTAATGACTATGAGCTGTTTGCAACTGGGCCACAGAAACAGCGAGTGAGTGTGCACGTGCATATGTGCATCCCACTTGCATGAGCAGAGGCCAAGTCGTGCACACTCATTTCATTTCCATGAGCGGTGGGTGCGCATACATGCTGCCTGTATAAATGGACCTGCATGTACACATTTACTTGGCCAGCCATTAATGTGGAAAATAATGTGGAATTGGCAGTCCATAAAGCTGAAAATTTCGGGAAGCTCCTGACTCTCAATTATTTGAAGGGACTAACACTCAAGATTGTGAAAAGTAAAAGGAAGAAATGTAGTATTGGTTTATTTGATCAAGTTTAAAATAGATATGTTGTTATCTCTGGTAACCCTTTTGCTGATTTCATAATTCAAATAATAAGGTTTTATGTATTTGTTTATAGATAACAGATGGGACAGGGCAACATATAAATGTAATAAATAAATAGATAAAGCTTATGTGTTACATTTGAACAGAGGTTGATAAATTATAAGAATTACTTGTGTTAAAAAGTGAAGTCATATATTTATAAATTTATTTTCCTTTTCTTTACTATATTTCTATTTTTTCTTTTTGTTCTATTTTACTTTCATTTTTTTATTTTCTGGCCTATTTTTTATTCTTTTTAGTTTTTATTTGCTTTTATCTTTTTGATTATAACCTTTATAAAATGACTATAAAATATTATAGTATACCATATAAAGAAAAGTTTATTTGTCCTGAGAACCTGTAATTTTACATAAGTTTGGGCTTACATCCTGGATTAGTTGCAATATAGCTAGTCATTATAACTATATTGAAACTTCACCCTTGAAGCTTCTGCCAATTGTCTTTTGTTTACAAACCCATGTATGCACACACAGACACACAAAGAAAAGAGAATTAGAGACATCATCAATATCAACCTCTGTACTATGTGATCTTAAAATTGAAGGATGTTGTTATTTTATTATTTATTTATCTGTTTATGTATATGTCTGTATGTATATGTGTATATATATTATAAGGAAAACTATTTTGTGAAAAAAACATTTCTCAAATAATATCTGCATTGGGATAATTAAAAATAAAATGCAAATGAAACAGTAGTCTATTAAGATAGAGCAAACTCAGTAGTTGGAAAAACGATATGGCTGTAGGCTTCCAAGAATCATTGACTATTTGATCCTGATTTCATTTTCTATTATGAAGATATTATTATTGTTATATTGTTATGAATGATAATAGTAGTGACCTTCCCATCAGATCTGCCATCTGACAGGGATTATCACAGAGTACATAATAACAGATGAGATGGGGAAGAATGCACGTTACTAAAAGAACTAACTCCAAGTTCAAAAATATTTAACAGTAACTGGGAAAGCAAGTTTTTGAATATGGTAATTATGGCAGGAATCAGAATCACTTAGCTTCATTTACAAATTATGAATATGTAAAAGCACCTTTAAATGGAAGGATGGCTAAAACAGAAATAGTGTTTGCTCAATTCATTAAGGGGAAGACAATTTATCATCACCATTTCCCCGCCCTTCTTTAAAGAGCAGCATTATGCAAATACCATAAAATCAAGACCAAATGTTCATTCTTCAGTGTGATGAATATTTTTATAATTCTAATTAGCTCTAGTCATTTAGTCTTGCAATTTTCTCCAATCTAGCCAATTTGAAATGAAAATAGATGCCTTGATTACCAAACTCATTAGCAAAGAAGCACCTTCTCCCCAACTGCTTTGCTGCTGGGGCAAACATGAACTGGAATCAGGTAATAGGGACTTGAGCTATGGGCTGCTAAAAGTGGAATATCTCTTAAATGTTCACTCAATAAAATGTTTGTATTGCTGTTGCACATTCTGTTGCAATACAATATATAAATAATTAAATGTAACAAAAACATATTTAAAATATTTTAATTAAGTGGAGTTGCTATACAGGTAATATTTAGAAAGTCAGATGTCACAATTATTTACATTTGAAGCAGAGAAAATATTAAAGTTGGCAGGAAGAAATATGATTCTGCATTTATCATTGTAACTTTATTAATGCTGGTAGTTTTTATGAAAGATGTAAAATTTAATTATGCAGTAGCTACCCACTTATTTTGAGAATAGATTGTGTATTCTGTACCAGCCACAAACTGAATTCTGAATGCATGTTGTCCCATTATGAACAAAAGAAACTGACTATGAAAGCTTACTAAGATTAAAGCCTTTTTTTTTTTGCTTAGTAGCAAATCTTAACTGTCTCAATTTCCCTATTGAAAGGGATAGTTGTCAAATTTTCCCAGCATAGAACCCCCATTATTCAAAATAACATCTCTATTTCCATCAGAATAGTACTTATATTTATTACAGCATCTGATTATTTTGGAATCTTAGCAATCAATTCAGTTAAAAGACTTGATGTCTAGGGAATATTTAAATATCTTTTAATCTGTATGATGAAACCACGCAATGAGAAATGTCATTAGTGGCAGCTCAGGAGAGAAAATTCTGTTCTCTAATAATTGATTATTATAAACATCTGCTATTTGCTACAGCTTAAAGATTCAAAAGGAAAGTAACTTCTGGCTCATTTTAGGGCTATATGATTGAACAGAGCTATCAAACTTCTGGCCTGTGGGCTGGATGCATCACATGCTGGCCATACCCGTGCCCTGTTTAGCGAAGTAGAAAAAAAGACCCAATACCTCATGTGACAATGCCGTGACAACACGAATTTGACACTCCTGTCATAGAAGATACCAGGCTGAGCCTGAAGGAGTGGTCAAACACATCTTCATTCAGTCATGATTCCCTTCGCACTTTCAAGAGATTGAAGTTCAGCCCACTGTTAATTCCTTCTACTCTTATCTCCCACTAATTTCCTTTGGCCATTAGTGGTTCAGATTCTTGTAGAAAACTTGAGCTTGCAATAATCTTTATACCCATTTAAACTGTCTGGATCTCCTGATTTTCTTGGCACAACATATATAAAGTATCACTAATAACCATTTATTATGTTTTATTTAAAACATAGTGAAACCTGTTCAAGCAGTTTGCTTAGTAATCAGGATACAAATTATCAATATACATGGTTTCTGCAGTAAAATAATTTGGTTGTTAAATTCCCCTGAGAAGGAACAAAAAGTAGACAGATAATATGCAGCCTTAGCCTATCCCTTTTTCAGTTTATAATGTTTGCAAACAAAATTTATAGCAGATTAAATAACCAAATGGTCATAAAATACTTTTTCTCAGCAACATATATTTTAGTTATCTCAAAAATGAGAAGTAGCATCTTCCTCAATATTGGAAATCTAACTGAATATTCAAATCAAAAGGATTTCAAAACACTGTAGAAAAGTATAAGAAAACTATTGACTTTTGTTAACTAACTTAAAATAAGCATTGTAGCCTGATGTCCTTTTGATTTACAGTGCTATGGAAATGTTGGAGAATAATAATACTGTTTTTCTATTTTCTTGTAACCAGAAACCTGAAGTTGAGATGAGACATTAATTTCTCTTATTCAAATTAAAATAAAACTAGAATATTGTCTTGTAGAAAACAAGATCCACATGTAGTATTTTACTATTGAAATTGATTGGAGAAGGATTCTAAAATAAAGGCTAAGGCTCACTCAACATACTAAACAGCTTTTTCTCATAAGAGTTGAATTCATGAGAGTTGACTTAACATGTTTATAAATTAACCCATGTTCAGTACATCTCTTCCCATTTCCATCCATTCTACCCCCATCCCAGTAAAATATGAAATCTTATATATATATATATATATATATATATATATATATATATATGTTTTTGGAGGTTTTCGTGGGTATTTCTATGTGGATCTTTGGTTCTTCGGGTTTTCTCCCGCGTAGAATTGGAAATATTTAGGCGATGTTTCGATGAAGTCTCATTCATCAAGTTCAGGCTTGTGTCTTTGGCCTTGTGCTTCTCAGAGTAATGTGAGCTTGCAGCTGCTTCTTCCTTTTAACTACTAGTGGGGGGGTGACTTGATTGGGTGGGGGCTTGCCTGTGTTCTGATTGGGTAGGGGTGTGTTCTCTTGACTTCATCAAAATATTGCCTAGATACTTCCAATTCTACGCGGGAGAAAACCCGAAGAACCAAAGATCCACATATATATATATATATTTGTTTTCGGAGATTTTCACGGGTATTTGTATGTGGATCTTTGGTTCTTCAGGTATTCTCCTGCGTAGAATTGGAAGTATTTAGGCGACGTTTCAATGAAGTCTCATTCATCAAGTTCAGGCTTGTGTCTTCGGCCTTGTGCTTCTCAGAGTAATGTGAGCTTGCATCTGCTTCTTCCTTTTAACTGCTAGTGGGGTGTGTGACTTGATTGAGTGGGGGCTTGGCTGTGTTCTGATTGGGTGGGGGTGTGTTCTCATTGGTTGGGGGTTTGGCTGTGTTCTGATTGGTTGGGGGGGTTGGCTGTGTTCTGGTTGGCTGGGGGTGTATTCTGTTCCGGTGGGGTTTGGTTGTACTCAGGTTAGTCTTAGTTGCTGGGGGTTTTGACCTGGTGAGCTGTTCACGAACGCGAAGCCAAACAACAGAATCACAGCTCACCAGCTCAAATCTTCCAATTCTACGCGGGAGAAAACCCGAAGAACCAAAGATACACACACACACACATATATATTGCTGCATGTTTGATACTAAAAGAAGTGATGAGATTCCCCCCCCCCCATAGGATAAGATTAGGGACTGATAAAGAAAACAACAACCATAATGACACAATCCAATCTAATTCCAAACTTATTTTAAGACAAAGATCTAATTTAGAAGTAAATTATAATTATAAATATGTCTAAGCCAAAGTAATCTAAAAATTTAGTCACTTTCTAGAGAAAAAGAGAAAAAGGTAGGATTTATGGAGCAAAGGCTAGCATATCAAGATGGTTTTTCCGGAGGTTGATGTCAAAACACAAGGAAACTAATGGTATATGCTTGTAAGTAGTAAACATTACTTTCATGAATAAAGGAAGTCATAATTACCCATATAGATAAGTTGGTGTTTTTGACAACTGATCTGATATCAAGACTATCTAGGGAGATTGTATTCTTACAATTTCAGCCTACCCAGCATAGTAATTAAATGTCTACAAGAAAACAATCAAGTTCAGAGAGCACCCAGGACCCCAGAAAGGACTTGGCAGAATAGTTGGTCTTGCTTCCTGCCCAAGCAAAACAAAAATTAAAACTGAAAATTACTGAATTTTAGAATAACGTAGAAGTCTGAATAGGAAGGGAGATTGATTCAGATTCTACTGTTGTGATTCTTTCAGATTCATAACTATCTCATATTCATGGCTGTCTCATAATCCAGTTCCCACTTTTTTGATAGCATCACAATCAGTGGTAGGATTCAATTTTTTTTACTACTGGTTCTGTGGGCGTGGCTTGGTGGGCATGGCAGGGGAAGAATACTGTAAAATCTCCAGTCAGAGGTGGTATTTGCTAGTTCTCAAAACTACTCAAAATTTCTGCTACCAGTTATCCAGAATTGGTCAGAATTTGCTGAATAAAAAAGATGTTGAGACTCTAGAAAAAGTACAGAGAAGAGCAACCAGGATGATTAGGGGATTGGAGGCTAAAATATACAATTTTATTTATTTCTTTTGACATTTATATACCGCCCTTCTCCCGAAGGACTCAGGGTGGTGTACAGCCAAATCTACCCCAATCATACAAAAGTTAAAATGCGATTAAATAATAGGCTGTTGAAATAAAACAACCCTCCCCCTAGGCATATTAAAACCCCAGATTAAGGTCCAAATTAGACAATTAAAAACTCGTGTCAGCCCAGGCCAGCCTGCTCAAAGAGCCAGGTTTTTAACGCACGCCTGAAGGCCCTTAGGTCCATGTTGGTGCGTATCTCAGGTGGCAGAGTATTCCAGAGGGCAGGGGCCCCCACAGAGAAGGCCCTACTCCTGGGAGCCGCCAGACGACACATGGAGGCCGACGGCACCCGGAGAAGGCCCTCCCTGTGGGAACGCACCGGTCTGTTGGAGATCACCAGCAGAATGCGGTCCTGCAGGTAACCTGGCCCAATGCCATGGATCGCCTTAAAGGTCAAAACTAGAACCTTAAAGCGAACCTGGAAAGCCACTGGCAACCAATGCAGCTCGCGCAGGAGAGGCATTACACGGGAGCTACACGACGCCCCCATAATCACCCGTGCGGCCGCATTTTGCACCAGTTGGAGTCTCCGGGTGCTCCCCACAGGGAGCCCCATGTAGAGAGCATTACAGTAATCCAGGTGAGAGGTGACAAGGGCATGAGTGACTGTGCACAGGGTGTCCCGATCCAGGAAGGGCCGCAACTGGTAAATCAGGCAAACCTGATAAAACGCCCCCCTGGAGACGGCCGCAATATGATGTTCTAAGGACAGCCGTACATCCAGGAGGAGGCCGAGATTGCGGGCCCTCCCTGTATGGGGGAAAGTCTCTCCCCCAATAGCTAGCAAAGGTGTCAGCTGGCTATATCGGTGTGCCGGGAACCACAGCCACTCGGTCTTGGATGGGTTGAGCCGGAGCCTGTTCCCGCCCATCCAATTCCGCACGGCCTCCAGGCACCGGGACATAGCTTCTACAGCATCGTTGGGGTGGTCTGGGGTGGAGATGTATAAATGGGTGTCATCTGCGTACAGGTGACACCGCACCCCAAGACCACGGATGATCTCGCCCAACGGCTTCACATAAATGTTGAACAAGAGAGGGGAGAGGACTGACCCCTGTGGCACCCCACAGATAAGGGGCCTAGAGGTGGACCTCTCCCCTCCCGCTAACACAAATTGTGAGCGGTTGGAGAGGAAGGAGGAGAACCATCGCAAGACAGTACCCCCAATCCCCAACCCCTCCAACTGCCACAATAGGATACTATGGTCGATAGTATTAAAAGCTGCCGAGAGATCTAATAGGACCAGGACAGAGGAGAACCCTCTGTCACGGGCCCTCCAGAGATCATCAATCAACGTGACCAATGCTGTTTCGGTACTATGCCCGGGCCTGAAACCCGATTGGAACGGATCGAGGTAAGTCGTTTCCTCCAGGTACTGAGGGAGCTGATGTGCCACCACACTCTCAACAACCTTTGCTATAAAAGGAAGGTTGGAGATTGGACGATAGTTGTTTAAAACAGCTGGGTCCAGGGAAGGCTTCTTGAGGAGGGGCCGCACCACCGCCACTTTCAGGGTGGTAGGGAACGACCCCTCTCTCAAAGAAGCATTGGTAATCCCCTGGAGCCAGCCTCGTGTCATCTCTCTGGCGACCGAAACCAACCAGGAGGGACACTGGTCCAACAAACATGTGGTGGCATTCAGCCCCCCCAGCAGTCTGTCCACGCCCTCAGCGGTCACAGGGTCAAACTCCCCCCAGATAACATTCTCAAGACCTGCCCCGGACACCTCCCCCGGGACCACCCAATTGGAGTCCAGCCCGAATCTGAGCGATTTTGTCGTGCAGGAATCGGGAAAACTCCTCTACCCTACCCTGCAAGAGGTCATCCTGCGCTCTCGGTTCAAGCAGAGAGCGGGTCACTCTAAACAGGGTGGCAGGCCGATTTTCTGCCGACACAATAAGGGCGGAAAAATGCAAACGCTTCGCCGCCTCTATCACCACAAGGTAGGTCTTAATATAAGACCTCACCTGTGTCTGGTCAGACTCAGTGCGGCTAGCCCTCCAAATGCTCTCTAGACGTCTTTTCCGGCACTTCATCTCCCGCAGCTCCTCCGTAAACCATGGAGCCAAGTGGGATCTGTGCCGGGTCAGAGGTCGCAGAGGCGCAACTCAGTCCAGAGCCCCGGCAGCCAACCTATCCCAGGAGGCTACCAGGTCTCCAGGCGAGTTGTGAGCCAGAGACTCAGGAAATGGCCCAAGCTCCCTCTGGAACCGCTCAGGGTCCATCAGGCGCCTGGGGCGGAACCATCTACATGGCTCCGCCTCCCTGCGGTGGGGGGTGGTGGTACAGAAGTCCAACTTAAGAAGGGAATGATCTGTCCATGACAAGGGTGTGATGACTAAATCCCTGAAATTACAGTCATTCAACCACTGACCAGAGACAAAAATCAGGTCCAGCATGTGTCCTCCTCTATGAGTGGGGCCAGAAACTAATTGGGTCAGGTCCATGGCCGTCATGGAAGCCATGAACTCCCGGGCAACCCCGAGGTTTCACCGAGCAATGGCAGGTTGAAATCCCCCATGACCAAAAGCCTAGGGGTCTCAACCACCAGCCCGGCTATCACCTCAAGGAGTCCAGGCAGGGCCGATGACATGTGGCAGGGAGCCAGGTATGCCATCAAAAGGCTCATCTGAACCCCTTGTCCCCATTTCACAAAGAGAGACTCACAACCAGCCGTCTGAGGGACAGTGGCCTCCCTAGGACAAAGGACCTCTTTAATAAGCACCGCCACCCCTCCACCCCTTCCCTGAGACCTAGGCTGATGAAATGCAAGGAAACCTGGTGGGCACATCTTTCTCAGAGGGGCACCGCCCTCTGGGCCCAACCAGGTTTCGGTAACACCTACCAGGTCCACGTCCTCCTCCTGCACCAAATCATAAATCAGGGGGGCCTTGTTGTCAACGGACCTGGCATTGCATAGTAACAGCCGGGTATTCAAGGCCTGAGGCTCTGGACAACCAGGATTGCAGGATGGGTGAAGAGGGTCGGAGCGCGCTACCGCTTGAAGATATCGGCAGCGCGATCCCCTAACCGGATATGGCCCTCTACCCCCTCCATATCTGCCCCTCCCAACAACCGTGTGAATAAAATTGGCCCCCGGCATCCCACCCTCCATCTGCCACCCCAACATAGAACCCCCCGAGCCCCTCCAGACGTGCATGCTGGCCTGGCTGCCCCTAGATCCTCGCGGGATGTCTCCCAAACCCATCTCAGATTTACCCAACCCCTTTAAAAAGCCCCTTAAAAACTAAAAAACCCCAGCTTCCCGCGCTTCCTCCGGTTCTTCCGGCCCCACCATCTCTCGGGATCCCAGGGTCAGTCATCGAGATAAGTCCTGGAGAGCTTTGAAGGCCACTTAAGGGAGAGGGGGACATCCCTCAAGGCCCAAAGCTCTCCCCTCGAGTACCTCCGAGGCCCCGACCGCACTGTCCTAGCAGTCCCATGATGTTTTCCATGCTCCTTGATGTTCCTCGGCAATGTTCAATGAAATCCGGCTGCCTCGGGGTACACAGCCCCTCCCCCCGCCCATCCACCTCTGCCACCGATGGAGGCCTCAGGGGGAGGAAAGTCACAGGCAGAGCCGCCGATCCCCCTCCCCTGCCGGCCCCACCACCTCTGCCACCGGTGGGGGCCCCAGGGGAAAGGGGGGAACATCCACAGCTCCGCCAGCCGTCTCAGAGCACCGCCGGCTGATGCCACACACCACCATCAAGCCTCCGAGGACGTCGAGGCCGCCGCTCAACCTCCATCACGCTCCGAGAACACCAAGGCCGTCACGCCACTGCCGAGGCCACCAAGGCCGCTCTGAGTCCGCTCCGAGGCCGCCGCGGCAATACCGAAGCCGCTCCGGAGCCGCCAGGGCCACTCCACACCCCCGCTGCCATCTCCGCCATCTCCAAGGCCGGCGAGGCCGCTCCAGGGCCGCTCCAGGGCCGCCGCAGCCCCAACGAAGCCGCCGAGACCGCCGCACAGCTGTTCCACGCTGAAGATACTGAGACCACGCCGACGCCTCCACCCCCGGGACTCCGAAGCCGCCGTGGAGGCTGTTCCGAGGCCTCCGCGACCATACCGAAGAGGCCACTCCAAGGCTTCCAAGGCTTCCGAGGCCTCCGCGACCATACCGCCGAGGCCACTCCAAGGCTTCCAAGGCCGTTCCACAATGGCGTCACCGCTCCCGGAGCTCCGAGGTCGCCGCGCCCACCGTGAAGCCACCGGGGCCGCTCCGCACCGGCGCTGTCGCCCCGGAGGCTGCCGAGATCGCCGACGCTCCGGAGGCCGCCGAGATCGTTTTCCCGACAGTCCGAGATCACTGCCTGCAGATCGAGGCCTCTGAGGCCGCTCCAAGGCTGCTGGGGCTGCCGCGCCGCCGCCGTCGTTCCCACCGGCCCCATGGCTCCGGCAGGCCCCCGACCATCTCCCGATGTCAATAGCCGGTCTCCCCTGGTCCTCCCTCACCTCTGCCACCGGCGAGGGGGTACAGGGGACATGGGGGGCCGCATCGGAGACCACCCAGGCCGGAGGAAACTCCGGCGAAAACGCCCGCCCGCCATACAATGAACGGTTGCAGGAACTGGGCTTGGCTAGTCTAGTAAAGAGAGGGGGAGGCATGATAGCAGTCTTCCAATATTTGAAGCGCTGCCACAGGGAGGAAGGGGTCAAGCTATTTTCTAAAGCACTTGTAGGCCAGACAAGAAATAATGGATGGAAACTGAACAAGGAGAGGTTTAATCTGGAAATGAGGAGAAACTTTCTGACAGTAATCAACCAATGGAACAGCTTGCCCTCAGAAGTTGTGGGAGTGCCATTACTTGAGACTTTCAAGAAGAGATTGGACTGCCATTTGTCAGAAATGGTGTAGGGTCTCCCGCTTGGGCGGGGGGTTGGACTAGATGACCTATAAGATCCCTTCCAACTCTGTTTATCTGTTATCTGTTATCTGATCACAATCCATTTTATGAAATGTTTGATTCTGTCTGTTCAACAGTTGTTGATTCTGCAGGGTGTTGTCTTCACAGTTAAGAGTAGCTAAATTGGTAGATGACTTTGCTCAGAGCAATAATCTGATTTCATGAAAAGATTTTGAAATTTCCTTTAATAAGGAAGAATAAATAAATCATAGAAGCAAACAGTGACTCGGAAACTTGCAAGGAAAAAATAAATAATAAGCCATTTTATACAAATGGTTTTTTTTCTAATATAAATATTATTTTTTCTAATATATTTTTCTAATATAAATATACTTAGCAATAGGATGATGTGGGCTGTTTCTATACAACACTGAAATCCATTATTTGAATACCATGAAGATACTTCCAGTTGGAATAAGTGATGGTCAATTTTCATATGATTTTAGAATGGGAATTTAAATTACAAATTAAATCTTCTGAAATGGACAAAAAGCAAGGAAGGGTAAAACATAAAATAAGAAAAAAATCAGTTAGAAAAAATATTTCGTTACCAGCTCTGTTTTAACAAGTAATAGAGCTTGATAACACAGCACAAATTATGAACAAGTAATAAATGATGCTATAAAAAGCATTTAAATTTCCATTTCTAAGTAAAAATACAAATTATGCAAATAAAAAATTCTCAATCAATACATTTATTTCATATGAAACTGCAATTATTGCCTTTTGGAATTACTTTCTTCTCCAACCTGCTAGCTCACCATTATTATATATACATATACTTTGTAGTTTCAGTTTTCTTGATCATTTCTTCTATTCAACTTCAGATTATAATTCTTCAAAAATTGTCATTTATGGATTGTTTTGGTACTGGGCATAAAAAAGGAATGCATTATTATTTTTGTTTTAAAAAAAGCCTTTCCTTTCTTGAACATCAATTTCTGCAACATGTCTTCAATCACGTAGCCATGCAGACAGATATTGGTGCATGGAGCCTCAGTAGACATGAAAATAGAAGAAAATTGACAAATCTCTAGAAGATTGTATGCTATACAGGATACAATAGTGCAGATTTTATGCTATTCTGGATAGTAGAAGAATGATCTTAACACAGGTGAAGATTATACCAAAATCTGTATTATTCATGCAAAACTATTTATAGAATTAAGTATGAAAATAACTACCTTAACTATGGAGTAGGAACTTCATTGTTTATGAATGCAAGAGTAGCATCAAAGTAAAGGAGGCTACAGATAAGGATTTTTAGTGTCCAAATAAAGATGTGAATGCATGAGAATAAAGATGTGCTAATATTTGGAACTATATTTGCAAAGGGAAAGATTTAGTTTCCATTGGTAAAAGTTTATTAAATAGACTGTTTAAATTATTGGACTCAGTCTAATATTAAGGAGAAACAGAAATAAATGTCCTATGTATGTAACAGTGGTGGGATTCAAATTTTTTTTACTACTGATTCTGTGGGCATGGCTTGGTGGGCGTGGCAGGGGAAGGATATTGTAAAATCTCCAGTCAGAGGTGGTATTTGCCAGTTCTCCAAACTCCTCAAAATTTCCGCTATCAATTCTCCAGAACCTGGCCAGAACCTGCTGAATATCACCTCTGGTATGTCTGTCTGTCTGTCTGTCAGTCTGTCTGTATGACATTTATTTCTGTTATTCTCATAATCATAAGTGTATGCAGTATTGCAAGCAAACTTGGCCCACAACCGAGACTTTGATCCTGCCCAGCTCAAAGTTGACTGAGCCTTCCATCCTTCTGAGGTCAGTAAAATGAGGACCCAGATTGCTGGGGGCAATATACTGACTCTGTAAACAGTTTAGAGAGTGTTGTAAAGTAGTATGAAGTGTTAAATAAGTCTATATGCTATTGTTATTGCTACGTATTGAGATTCCAAATACTGGATTTATATCAGCAATAAGTAAATATTATAATAAGACAAGGCCAGAGTATAAGAGTTAATGTTCCAACTCCTGAATTTCATCTCTAATAACAAGATGGTTATAATCAATTATTTTGAAATATTTTAAGACTTTCTCTGATTTGTTGATTATACTTGAAACAATATGGTGTTGTATTAATCTCATTTTAAGACTGTAGGAGCCTAATTTCACATTGTTTTCCATGAGTTTCTTTTTTTCTGCTTACTGGGTAAGTGGATTATAGGCATAACAGACAAAGTTAATTCCTCAAAAGGAAATTCGGGAACACAAACCTTTAAGTAATTTTCATGTAGCTTTACAAAAGATGTCTCATAAAATTGGAATATTGTCCGGGGTTGCTTTGAATAGAATAAATAATCTGAACAGATATTTGAGCTCCTAATGCAATGGTTGGGCAGGTCCAAAGAGAAGTGGCTAAATATACACCAATGGATCTGTCACAAATTGTAAAATTGTTCCCAGAAATTTAATTTGCAGTGTAATACAAGTCAAAAAGGAAGGCAAATCAGAACAAATAAAAGTATAAAACCACGATCGTGAAAAATGAGTTTGTAATAGATCGAAACTTTCTTACCTCAAAACAAGTATGAACAAATGTACACAATCTCAATGGTGATCTAGATTTTAGCACAGTTGTGGATAAAATTGCAGTTTCCAAAGGAGTATAACAGTTCTGACTGTCTACTAAAGCTGTATAGGTTATTAACGTAAACAGATACCATCCTGAATCGGAACTACTGCATTACATATTGCAAACTCATACTTCCAAAATCAAAGCTTCGGACTGGCTAGTTTCAGTCCCTCTTTCATCAGCTCCATTATAGTGATGACTAAATAATTGGAAGAGAACTAATTTCCATTCTTGAATAAACAAAATAATTCACTCTCTAAACACATATAGGTTACAGATTTTTAATGCTAACTTTTAATGTTCTGAATTATATCTTCTGAAACTCTTTGCTTCTCAGTACTTTGAATCTTTTGTTCATACAGTATATGTTTATGGCATACATTTAATCATAGAACAAGGTGCCCAGTATGACATATAAAAATAATTTATGGGAACACTGAGTACCAGATATGTAATATTCATATGATAAAATTTAAGCTTTTATTGAATATGAAATTTGCTTTTTATCTTAGAAATTTATCCAGTTAGATTACATAAGCATAAAACGCATACATTTTGAATTTATAGTTCAATGCACAAAACTTCCCTCTAATAGCTAATTCATATAGCTGTTACAGAATGGAGTTGTAATGTAAGAAATAATGAAGTCACCTAACTAGCAGTATGCTAGGAAAGCAATTTCCCCATGTTGGTTGTTTGACTACTTGTACATAACACTGTAGAGTAGTTTCCTTTGTAGGGTATCTTTCATTATCCCCAGCAAATCATTACAGTGCTGTCTGAAATGTCCAACCATAGTTCTCCTTAGATGAGATGGGGGAATGGTGTGTGTGTGTGTGTGTGTGTTATGTGTATGTATGGTTTTTACTGTCTGATTTTAGGGGGAAGTTGTAGAATGACCTGAACCACATGCCAGATATTAGCGATGGATGAAGTTATGTCAATGTCCAGAAGATGGTAATCTTTGTCTACAAATGACTTTTAACTAGTGATAATCTTGTTACCTAATCTATCTATCTAATCTAGTCACAGGACTAGATTTTTTGTTGACTATTCAAATTCTAATATATGGCTATAAATCTCTATATAGATTCTGTCTTTAACACCACTAATTTCAATAAAATTCAGAATGGCTGTCATAGAAGAATAATTGAATTTTGAATTTATTTGATTTGTCAATCGTTTACAAGATAATAGGTATAAATATAAACATAGTTATGAATACATGAAATGGGTACATTTAAAAAGAATAAAAGAAACAATAGGACAGGGATGGTAGGCATGTTGGTGCACTTATGCATGCCCGCTACAGACCTCTTAGGAAAGGGATGAGGTTAGTAGTATACAATCTAAAGTTAAAAGTTTTTTGGGTTTGGGGAAGAAACCACAGAGTCAGGTAGAGTATTCTAGACATTGACCACTCTGTTGCTGAAGTTGTATTTCCTGCAATCAAGTTTGGTGCAGTTAACCTTGAGTTTGTATCTATTGTGTGCTCTTGTGTTGTTATGGTTGAAGCTGAAATATTCATTGACAGGTAAGTCATTGCAATGTATGATTTTACATACCATACTTAGATCAGACTGAAGACAGCGTAATTCAAGGTTTTCTAGGTTTAGAATTTCAAGTCTGGTGGCATAAGGTATGCTATAACTAGTAGAGGAGTGGAGAACTCTTCTTGTGAAATATTTCTGGACTTTCTCAACTGTGTTAATATCAGATACATAATGTGGGTTCCAGATTGATGAGCTGTATTTGAATATTGGTCTAGCAAATGTTTTGTATGCTCTAGTTAACAGTGTGATATTACCAGAGAAAAAGCTACATAGGATAAGGTTAACAATTCTTAATGCCTTTTTGGCTATGTAGTTACAGTGGGCTTTAGCACTTAGATCATTAGAGATGAGTATTCCAAGGTTCTTTACAGAGCTTGGATCATCAACAAGGTCTTGACTATTCAGCTTGTATTTTATTTTCTGATTTTTTTGGCGAATATGTGAGACAGCATTTATTTGTTGAAATTTGAAGTTGCCATTTGTTTGACCATTCTGATACATAGTCAAGATCTTTTTGAAGGGTGGCAGTATTGTCTGTGGTATTGAACAGCTTTACATCATCAGCAAAGAGAACACAGTTGTTCTTAATATGATCACAGAGGTCATTTATGTAGAGTATGAAGAGGGTTGGTCCTAGAACACTGCCTTGGTGGACACCGATGTCAATATTGAAACCATGTCAATATTTGAACAGATGCCAGTCTAAATCCATAATTTCAATCTAAATTTATCCATACATCAGTATTTATCCTAGACTACCACAGTCAAATGGCTGCTCATTCTTCAATAATTTAAGAACAAATTTAATTGAATAATTAGTTTGTCTCCATGGAGAAGTGAAAAACAAACCAAGCAATGAAGTATGAGGCCATCCGTATTTTCAATGGAGATAATTATGATGCCATACCTACACTTTTTATACACTTTTGAGATGGGAGCTTGAGAAAACATTGTCTCAAAATAAATTACATAGCATGTTGTTATTTTGGTGTAACGTTTTTATTTCATAGTAAACTTGCTGAAAGATATACAGTATAGAATGCTGACTCTGCACCCATCACTTATGCAGAAGCAACAATTTCTCAACATCTATTGAGTTTCCAACAATAAAGGTCACCTCTGCTGGAGTAAAAAAAAACCTCATTCAGATTGTTAAGTTAAGTGTCAGTTTGACCTTTTGAGTCTGTCAGATGCATTGAAGTAGAAGGAATCTCCTGGGTCATGTTGTCATCTATCTTGCATTATAAAGATCCAGATATTTTTTTTGTCTCCATCAGAGAAATCATTTAGTTTCCTAATGCTTACTTATTAAAGTGATTTCATAATATTCCATGGCACACTGTTGCCTCACATGATTTTTCTTAATTCTTGTTTTGCCTGTTTTATTGCAATGCCAGTTTAGTCCGGATGTTTAGGTATTTCACTTTTGTTTTTATTACCTTACATTTGCACAGAAATAAGGAATCTGGTTTTACTCTCTGAACACTTCTCAAATCCTCAGATACCAAAAAGCTTTTAAATAAAAATTAATTATTAATTAATTATTAAATGTATATGCCACCCACCTTCCTGACAGGGTGACTCTGGACAGCTTACAGTACATTAAAAGATAAATAGAAAATCAATTAAAGTTTTAAAACTTTGTATGTTAAAACTTTAAAACTATGCAACAAACAAACAAATCTCAAAATAAAAACAAAACAGAATGAAGGAGACAGACAGGACATAAATAAGGTTTTACCCTGTCAGTCATTTTCAGGGCAAGCAAAATCAAATTTTAATACCATTCTTAAAGGTATTTAATACCATATCAAAGGGTGAGCAACACCATATAGAATCAAAGATGAAAAACAACTGGATCTTGAGGGTCCCTGGAGCCACAGCCAATTCATTATGCCAGGTTCACCTATAGCCTGTTGTCCCTATACACAACATAGATTAGGATAGATGTGCTGAAGCATGGAGGAATGGAAGCAGTTTGATCCCCAGTCCACACAACAATACTAAGTGATATGATAAATCATTGAACTGGTTAGAAAGGTATCTTTTTTCCAGTAGTCCTTGATTTGGAATGCTTACACCGCCCCAAGTCTGTACACCGCCCCGAGTCCTTTTTTGGGAGAGGGAGCGGTATAAAAGTTTAATAAATAAATAAATAAATAAATAAATGCTTGCTATTTTTTGGTAATTACAATGTTTTGAGGATATACATATATACATACATGTTGTACATATAAACACTCACACTCACATACACATATACACACCCACACAATTATTTATTCATTAATTTAATAAGCTAAACAAAGACAAAGTTGCAACTTACCAGACTGAAAAGGCTACCCAAATCAAACAATATGACTCTGGGTCAGAGGTTTATTACTTGACTGCCCTGGAATAAATCTCATACAATTTATTTTCAAGGTAGGCCAGGTTAACAATTAGTAAATTCATTTCATCCCATTTCTTCATAAACTTGGGACATTTTTTGATAATTCTTCTCTCCACGGCCCCTCTTGCTTTTTTATAAAAAATTCTTTTTTCTTTTTAGTTGAAAACCTTGTTAAAAATAATGTGAAAAATGCATTCTGGTTGGAATATTACTTTGAGAAGTGCAAGCTCTGTTTTTGTTAAATGTAAATAAAAGCAATTTTACATTCATCTCATAATGCACTGTAGACTGCGGGTAGTAAGTATATATCACTTATGGAAGGTCACCTGGTTAAATCAGACTTTTCTTGATGTAGAAAAAAAATCAACCAGCACATAAAGAAAAAGATAGTGTTCTACTCTCCAATGTGCTAGTTTCTAGTTGCTGGTATGGCAACCTTCAGACATGAAACCATCCACTTGAAATGGCATGAACTTTTCTATCATCTAAGCT